>JAULUF010000001.1:20331666-21765000 GCA_031834385.1 Semotilus atromaculatus | reverse complement strand
AAAACGTGTGGATGGAAACATAGCTAGTGACTCCTCATGATTCATGGGTTGACAGAGATCATCGCCCCCAGCGGTGAACCATTGAAATTTCAAAGTGTTTCGAAACGGTTATGACGTAATGAAGCCTTGTTTACTGAAATCACGTGACTCTGGCAGTTTGATACACGCTCCAAACCATTTATTCGAAACAAAAGATTTGTAAAAGCTCAGAAGCAATATTAGAAAATTGCCATCACTAGCTTAGAGGGAATTTCTTAGCAAATAAGCAGCTGTCAAAGCATTGCTGGCATGTGAACTTGTAAAGTGAAATACAGCAGCAGTATGTATAGCAAATTCAAATAGCAATGTTTGCAAATATGTAAGCTACTGGGGTCAGGGGTATAGTGGGGGACTGAATCATCACCTTGTCATCTCCTTTTTTACCTGTGTTATGGGGGATTTTCTATGACATACACTTGGCTTGTATTGTTCATTCTTCATTGTCACCTGCTCAATTGAGGGTTAATTTATGTATGCTATTTTGTACAGCAGCAGCGTGTCTTGTAGCTACGTATCTATTGGCAGTAGCAAGTCCTGTCAGCAGCAGCAATAACAACGATAAAAAAAATATTAAAAAAACAGCCTGCATCTGCTATATTACTCCTTTTGTGTTCCATTGATTAAAGTTATACTCATGTAACATATACTCACCGGCCACTTTATTAGGTACACCTGTCCAACTGCTCCTTAACACTTAATTTCTAAGCAGCCAATCACATGACGGCAACTCAGTGCATTTAGGCATGTAGACATGGTCAAGACAATCTCCTGCAGTTCAAACCGAGCATCAGTATGGGGAAGAAAGGTGATTTGAGTGACTTTGAACGTGGCATGATTGTTGGTGCCAGAAGGGCTGGTCTGAGTATTTCAGAAACTGCTAATATACTGGGATTTTCACGCACAACCATCTCTAGGGTTTACAGAGAATGGTCCGAAAAAGAAAAAACATCCAGTGAGCGGCAGTTCTGTGGGCGGAAATGCCTTGTTGATGCCAGAGGTCAGAGGAGAATGGCCAGACTGGTTCGAGCTGATAGAAGGGCAACAGTGACTCAAATAACCACCCGTTACAACCAAGGTGGGCAGAAGAGCATCTCTGAACGCACAGTACGTCGAACTTTGAGGCAGATGGGCTACAGCAGCAGAAGACCACACCGGGTGCCACTCCTTTCAGCTAAGAACAGGAAACTGAGGCTACAATTTGCACAAGCTCATCGAAATTGGACAATAGAAGATTGGAAAAACGTTGCCTGGTCTGATGAGTCTCGATTTCTGCTGCGACATTCGGATGGTAGGGTCAGAATTTGGCGTCTACAACATGAAAGCATGGATCCATCCTGCCTTGTATCAACGGTTCAGGCTGGTGGTGGTGGTGTCATGGTGTGGGGAATATTTTCTTGGCACTCTTTGGGCCCCTTGGTACCAATTGAGCATCGTTGCAACGCCACAGCCTACCTGAGTATTGTTGCTGACCATGTCCATCCCTTTATGACCACAATGTACCCAACTTCTGATGGCTACTTTCAGCAGGATAATGCGCCATGTCATAAAGCTGGAATCATCTCAGACTGGTTTCTTGAACATGACAATGAGTTCGCTGTACTCAAATGGCCTCCACAGTCACCAGATCTCAATCCAATAGAGCATCTTTGGGATGTGGTGGAACGGGAGATTCGCATCATGGATGTGCAGCCGACAAATCTGCGGCAACTGTGTGATGCCATCATGTCAATATGGACCAAACTCCCTGAGGAATGCTTCCAGCACCTTGTTGAATCTATGCCACGAAGAATTGAGGCAGTTCTGAAGGCAAAAGGGGGTCCAACCCGTTACTAGCATGGGGTACCTAATAAAGTGGCCGGTGAGTGTATATGAGAGCACATAATGTCAGAATTGGAAATGGAGTTTCTATTTTTTATGGAATATGGCAGTATTTATAATATTATGATGATTATCCCTGTGCATTACTTTTCAAAATTCAAATACCCTTGTAAGCTTTAATTTTAGTAACTTCCCCTCCCTCTTGCAACTACCTCTCTTCTCTTGACTTGTTTGCTGGCACAAGGGTGGTACAACCTGTCACTCACATGAGATCTCAGCAAAAGCAATACTCTAAACTTTTTCTTGTTCGAGAAGCCGTAACAATCCGAAATATACACTGCCCAGGCCCCCCAACCCAAAAAAGTCGCTGTTTGGATTTAAATAAGCACATGCTTAAGAGTCTATGATTGGATCATTCTTACAGTGATTGTCATGTTTCTAGCATGTTAAATGTTTGGGAACAGTTCTTTTAAACCTAATTGATGGAGTGTGTAGCTTTTCTTTTCTTAAACCAGCATGTAGCAAGACACATCATGGCCATATTCCAGATTGACAAAGCCAAGATTCATCAGGCTCAAACTGTGAAAGAATGGTTGGGAGGGAGCATGGAGAATAATTTTCACACCTCTGAGTCCAGACCTTAAAATCATTGAAAGTCTTTGGGATGTGCTGGAGAAGACTTTGTGCTTGATGTGCTTGACTCTCAATTTACTGACATTGTCAAAGAAGATCTTGACCAAAAATTTATGAAAATAACGTCACAACTTTTATTTCCATCAAGAGGTGCATACATTTTTGGTCAAGATAAAATAAATGTCCCCAATATTACATGCTATAAACATAATTCACAGTAATAAGACTCTTAAGAATTTGCCTATTTAAATCCAAAAAGCGACTCAAGTAAGTGTATGTCACAATAGGGAAGAAAAGACTATCAAATCTTCTGTTTCATGTCAACTTTGAAGGTGCACTCAGTAAGTTTCTGTCAAGTCATCATGAAAAAGAAAAAAAGGTCATCATGGAATTACACTGACACCCAGTGGTGTGGAGGCAGCACCATGTACAGTACACGTTTTCGGTTACCAATGCAACTGTAGAAATGTGCAGTCAATTTTCTCATTTTGAATTATATGTTGGCTATGTATGCAGGTGTTGCCTTTTTAATTATAAACAGCAGTAAATACTCTTAATGAGTTAAATTGGCTGATACCTTTGCCTTTTTGTAAGCCTAAGGAAGGTCAGTTGTCCTAAACATAGTAATGCTGTGTTTGAGTAGTACTGTATGTGGGATCTATACTTTTTTTATTTATTTGCTATGTGCTCATCTCATACAGATAGCCCAGGTTCCTATGGAGGATGGCGTGAGCATGTATTTCTTCTTGCCCGATGAGGTGACTCAGAATCTGACTCTAATAGAGGAAGCACTTACAGCTGAATTTGTCCAGGACCTCTCCAATACCCTCCACGCAGTGCAGGTGCTGCTTACTCTTCCTGTTATCAAACTCAGCTACAGGACAGACCTGCTGCCTTCCCTCTCTGACCTGGGTGAGACACAACCACCATTCCACAGTGTTTGCTAGCTAATCAGTTTATTTTCTTATAAAATTGTTACTGTAAATAGTTACTAATCATTTTCCTTTTTTCAGGTCTGTCTGAATGGTTGGCAGAGACAGACCTTATCAAAATCACCAGTCAGCCAGTCAAGTTAAATGGCGTCCAACATAAGGTTGTCATGGAGACGGCTCCAGAGGGTGCAGAATATGCCAGCACCACCCCGACTGCCAAAGGCCAATCGCTGGCTCTAACGTATCGCGTGGACCGGCCTTTCCTCTTTCTAGTCAGGGATGAGCCATCAGGGGCACTTCTTTTCATTGGGAAAGTGCTAAACCCTAGTGACTTGAAAAGGGTATGAGAAAGACATACACATACATTCAAAAAAACAAACAAATGAGAGACCAGCGACTTTATAGGAGCTCATTTTACCCCAAATCTATTAACAAGAAATAAATATTTTACATATCTTCACTTACATGGGCATTTGGAGCAAAAACCATCAATACAAACTCAAACATTTGGGGCTTTCGCACCGAGTAGTTCTAGAAACTTAGTTCTAGGAACTAGTCAGAAGGGTGGTTACCAGAGAACTAATGGTTACCTTAGGAACATTTTCCTGGTTGCATTCGCACTGCCAGTAAATTCAGTACTCCTTCTCTGAAGCAGGAGCAAAATTTTTTCTTCCAAAAGGAGTTCCTAGAACTAAAATCGTTCCTAGTTCCTGCGGTGTGAACGAGCCAGAATCCGGGTACTTTCTTCAATAGTTCTAGGAACTATGAAAAGGTTCCTCTTGTGCGAAAGCCCCTATTAGGATGTGTACAAAATTCACAGTCAAAGCTATACTTATGTCATGGTCCATTTGTGCTTTTCATTAAGGATATTTTATCGATAGACTCAGATGTTCTGGATCTTAGCCATGCAATCTATCTAAATCAAAATTAGTTATGACACATAAAGACTTGACGCTCATAAATCTGACTAACTTTTCACACGTTAGCAAATCCCTCGGGTATTAACAGCTGCTATGTTGTTTATTAAATTGAGTATGCATCTTAAAGCATGTTGTAATGGCAATCATATTTTGTATAAGTTCAGTTGACATTGCCATATGCACATTTACTATCAGCAAAATTATTCTCAATGTGTATGTTGGCTAAAAAGTAAAGAATAATAAAAATAAACACTTGCAATCAGTGTCTTCTTGTCCCTTGAATTTTGTTTATTCAAATGCTTGAACAAGTGAAAAGATAGATAGATGGCAAGGCCAATGAACTTCAGTGCAGCAGCTGACTGTCACTCCCTGTATTTTCAATGGAGCCACATTAGTACACCACATCAGATAACATGTTAACAATAACAAATACTTCTAATGCATTTATTAATCCTAGTTAATGTTAATTTCAATATTTTATTAACACATTCAGGGGCTGTATACACAACACTATTTTCAACTAAAAACGTATGAGTTTTGGTCTGAAAAGGCAAACTTTTACCAATGGGATTCAAAGTTCAAGTTTTCGAAAACAATATAATCTCCATGTAAACTGCAAAAACCTGAATTTGTGAAAACGATGACGTTTGACAAGTTGTCTGTCCGCAAAAAAACGCAAAGGAAATACTTTTCTGTTTTGAGTACATCGTTGTCTTGTAAATGTACCCTCAATCTTAGTTTTCATTGTCACCTTTTGTCTGAGTTCTAGTCATTTATTAGTTGTCATGGTTTATTACTATGCTAATTAGTTATCACCAGTTCCCTGTTCTGTTAATCATCATCATCAATCATCATCATCATCCTCCTGTGTATTGAAGTTCCTTCAGTTCATTGTCTTGTGTTAATATTAAATTGTATATATAGTATTGTTCTCTCTGTGGTAAATATATATATATCGGTCATTCTGTGTCATGCATCATCCTTTGGATTTTACTACATGCGATCCTTTGACAGTGTTGGTCATTGTTAGTTAATATAAGTTAATGCATTAACTAACGTTAACTAATGTTAGTGTAGCTAACCTTAATGTATAGTGTTAAAGGAGGTACAGCTGTCTTCTAATTGTAAATGGATGTAAAATCCTTTACATTATTTCCTGCTTTGGAGCAAAACCTGGAGGATCTTCCTGGATAAAGTTGTGAGTAGATATGACTATGCTTGTTCTGGAAATGAAAAGATCTGTCCCCAGAACTCTCTGGACAGTCTTTTACAGGCTTGTGGAGTGGTGGGAACAATTGAGTTCATTCATCAAAGAAACATTTCACTGAACTGCCCAAACTTGTAATTTACAAGCAAATCTCAATATCCACTTCATTTGGAACAAACTTCAGGGCCCGTATTCATAAAGAATCTTAATGCAAAGAGTAGGTCCTAGTGAAGAAATTCTAAGAAAATTCTTAGAAATGTGGGCGTTTACTCTTCAAATTAAAGAAAAAATACTAGTAAAGAAAAACGTAATTCAGAAAGCATCTTAACCCTTAAAAGAGGTCTTAAGAGCAAAATTGTTAGGAGCATGGACGAGGACTTTTAAGAGGCTTAAGAGTTTCTTTAGCAGAGGAGAAAATGGCAGAAAAACGAAGAGGGAGAAGAAATGTGTTTCAGACAATGGATGACCGTGAGTTAATAAGACGTTATAGATTGACACCCGGTAATCCCGGTAATAATTAACAACTGGCTAACAGTAAACACTGTTCCTCTGTCCAGTCGGGCTTTCTCGCCCTTCTTGGTTTTGATTCCATGTTTGATACATTAAAACCAACATTCAAACCACCACTTAAATAGATATGCCAGCAATCAGTGTAATTGGAAAGAGTGGAACAATTTTTATCATTCTAAGCCAATCAAATACCTTATAGGAAATTAACAGGATGGTAAAAAAAAAAAAAGGATTTATATACACATATATATATATATATATATATATATATATATACAATGTGTGTGTGTGTGTGTGTGTGTGAGAAAGGTCAAATGGGAAAAATTACATATGTAATTTCAAAGTGAAGGCTAATAGACCCTATACTTAAAATCACAGTTTTTTTCTTCTTCTTGGACAACCAACCAATCACAGTCTTCAAAAGATTGTGTCATACATAGCAACGGGGTCAGCCCCGCCTCCTCACTTAGATGAAAGTTTTTGTCTTTTCCTTACTCAGAGTTAATCTCAGATCGGTCTCGAATCGCTCTTAAGCTAAAACTCCTACGTAAAAACTTTTAAGCTAAATTAAGAGTTTTCTGAGAGGATTCTTAGAATCTTTATGAATACGGGCCCTGGTCCTTTTCCCTTTCTACCTAATCCTCCTTGTCATTCATGCATGATTTTGAGTTAAAACACACATCTGCACGATTGTAGATCCTCGAGTCTAGCAGGGGTGCCCAATCCTGCTCCTGCCGATGGACTGTCCTGCACAGTTCATCTCCAACCCTTATCAAACACACCTGAAGCAACCAATTAAGGTCTTCAGGATCACTTGAGAATTAAAGGCAGGTGTGTTTGATTAGGGTTGGAGATGAACTGTGCAGGACAGTCCATCGGCAAGAGCAGGATTGGGCACCCCTGCTAGACTCGAGGATCTACAATCGTGCAGATGTGTGTTTTAACTCAAAATCACCCCGTAAACCCAATAAGAGTGTGAACTGTGCAGTGTACAGGACAGTCCAACGGCAGGAGCAGGATTGGGCACCCCTGTTCTAGAGTAATGACATTGGAACACATGCAGGCCTACTGAGATGAATTCTAAGGGTTTCTGAGAAGAAACCTGCCTGAATGCATTTTAATAGACTTTACAAGACCTGGGCCCGTATTCATAAAGATTCTAAGAATCCTCTCAGAAAACTCTTAATTTAGCTTAAAAACTCTTATGTAGGAGTCTTAGCTTAAGAGCGATTCGGGACCGATCTGAGAGCAACTCTGAGTAAGGAAAAGACAAAAACTTTCATCTTAGTGAGGAGGCGGGGCTGACCTCGTTGCTATGTATGACACAACCTTTTGAAGACTGTGATTGGTTGGTTGTCCAAGAAGTATACAGGTGAAACTCTGAATATCAAAACTCTGAAAAAGTCTGAGTATCGAATAACTTTTGAATATCGTGCAAAACTTCATGTATTTCAGTAATTCAAATTAAAAGATGAAACTAATATATTTAGTATATATAACTATAAACATATGCATGATTATACTTTTCAGAGGGCCGACATTTCTGTGTTTAAAATTCTTTTTTCTTTTTTTTTCATGTAATATTCAAATTTTCTGAGATTTTGAATTTTGGGGTTTTCATAAGCTGTAGTTAATCAAAATAATAACTTTTGCATGATATTCAAATTTTTCGAGTTTCACCTGTAGGGTCTATTTTAAGCCTTCACTTTGAAATTACATGCGTAATTTTTCCTATTTGACCGTTTTCACACACACACACACACACACCCACACACACACACACACACACACACACAGAGAGAGTATATATGTGTATAGAAATCCTTTTTTTATTTACCATGCTGTTTATTTCCTATAAGGTACAGTGGGGCCAAAAAGTATTTAGTCAGCCACTGATTGTGCAAGTTCTCCCACTTAGAATGATGAGAGAGGTCTGTAATTTTCATCATAGGTACACTTCAACTATGAGAGACAAAAGGAGAAAAAAAATCCAGGAAATCACATTTTAGGATTTTTAAAGAATTTATTTACAAATTAGGTTATGTTAAAGTATTGAGTTGAACTTTTGTTATTGACCAAATGCTTATTTTCCACCATAATTTACAAATTAATTAGTTAAAAATCCTAAAATGTGATTTCCTGGATTTTTTTTTCTCATTTGTCTATTATAGTTGAAGTGTACCTATGATGAAAATTACAGACCTCTCTCATCATTCTAAGTAGGAGAACTTGCACAATCAGTGGCTGACTAAATACTTTTTGGCCCCACTGTATTTGACTGGCTTAGAATGATAAAAATTGTTCCACTCTTTCCAATTACACTGATTGCTGGTCGTCTATTTAAGTCGTGGTTTGAATGTTGGTTTTAATGTGCCAAACTCACTGTCATCCATCGTCTGCAACACATTTCTTCTCCCTCTTCATCTTTCTGACATTTTCTCCTATGCAAAAGAAACTCTTAAGCCGCTTAAAAGTCCTCATCCGTGCTCCTAACAATTTTGACCTTAAGACCTCTTTTAAGGGTTAAGATGCTTTCTGAATTACTTTTTTCTTTACTAGGATTTTTTCTTAAATTTTAAGAGTAAACGCCCACATTTCTAAGAATTTTCTTAGAATTTTGTCACCTCTTTGCATTAAGATTCTTTATGAATACGGGCCCAGGTCCTGAAGAACATAAGAGAATGGGCAAGGGCTTGCAGTTTAGCCTGTATTACATTTATTTGTGTATTATTTCTTTAGAGGGATGTCTGTAATGCCTTTTACAACCAATGGATGGCGCCATAAGGAAGGTGATCATAAAACATTCAGACAAAACCAATAAATTATAAATGAAATTAATTAAATAGATGTTTTAGTCTATATATGAATAAAGTTTGTGAAACGTTTTTTGATTATGTACTTTAAGAATAATTTGTATTTTTTTTACTGTTTTTCAACTTCATACTTTGAATATACTATTTTGTTTATACTATAAACCTATATACTATACATGTTTGACATAGTATGAAAATACTATTGCATTGTGCATAAATATGATTTGTTTACACATAATTTACACAATCTATGTGTTAGAAATCAGTAAAGATATAGGCTGTCCATATACGTCATTCTAACAGCCCATACATATTTTTAAGTTAAGGAATATAATTCATAGCAAGAATCACAATTTGTCATGAATTTGTCAAGAATCACCCTCTTGACATGAATTTTTTTGTTTTGACCTTGAAATGTCTCTGTTACAAGGAAACATTCTGTTTTTTTATTTCCTTAACAGGAAACACAGGAAACTCCTCGTGAACTCTTTCACAACAGGATGAAAGAAGGAAACGCTCTGGATAGCTTAAAGCTGTGTTCCAAAAATAAAAATCAGCCAACAAGAGAGCTTATCTAAATTACTGGTTTTAAAAGAAAAATGGTAAACCGACTTCACCAGAAAGACCATAAAGTAGGAACAATGATTGTACTGTTTTTTTTTTTTAAGCAGGGATTTTTATTTTTTATATTTGGGGAAATCAACCCGTGAATGGTAACCTGAGATAGAAGAAGAGGAAGAAAACACTTTATCAAAGTAAAGTGTTCAGAGCTAAATTACTTTTAGTATTTGGCATGGGTCAAATCTTATGCATGTCACCAGAACTGTATGCATGAGATTTCTAGGGGAAATGTGAGCTTTCCCTTTCTTGCTGAGCAAACAATGGACAGTAGTGCATTTTCACTTTTCTCTTTAATCTGTCTGAAGTTCCCCTGTGCTGTATTACTTGTTTTCTGGGTGAAGGGGAGCTGACATCATGGCATCAAGTGTGCCATTTAAGC
The DNA here is from genome assembly GCA_031834385.1 of Semotilus atromaculatus. Classification (NCBI taxonomy): domain Eukaryota; kingdom Metazoa; phylum Chordata; class Actinopteri; order Cypriniformes; family Leuciscidae; genus Semotilus; species Semotilus atromaculatus. The sequence continues at coordinate 21,755,128 of JAULUF010000001.1, read as the reverse complement.
ATAAATACTGGGTTTTAAAAAAAATACAGTAAAAGCTGCCATGTTAGTAAACAATAAGTTCACTGGGTTGTTGGGTCATATGTGCAGCATACTGTAGTGTCACCATCCTCTATTGGTTAAACAAATATAGTCTTGTCGCAAAATCACAACATTGGTTGCGCCAATGTTGCTAAATTCAGATTTAAGTTTATGTTGGTCAGCTGTGTTGCCAATTTAGTGAGACTAGATACAAATCGAATGGATAATGTAGTCAGTCATTCTCTTTCCATGTCTGACAGAAAATATGTGAAAGAGAACAGCTTTTTTGGACATTCGGCTATATATTGTATAAAAATACAGTGTGTGAGTAAAGATTAGGTTTTAGTTTTTTTCCATTGAAAACATTTGGCAACACTGTTGGTCAGGATGATAAAAGCCAAGTAGGTCAAATCAAGTCACATTTATTTTTATAGTGTTTTATACAATACAGACTGTTTCAAAGAAGCTTTACATTGATAACAGGAAAATGATTCAATGGTACATACAGAGTTATTTTTGGCTGTACAGCAGCTCTAAAAGTACATATATAGTGTCATTTGTTCTGCTGAAGTCAGTTCAGTGTTGATTCAATTCCGTTGTAAAGAGCATCAATTATTAAATTAGTTCACTTCTGCAGAAGACAGTGATGTCATAATCCAGCTCAGTTCTCGTCCAATAGTCTCATTGCAGTCAAACCAATAATGTTGAATATGGAAAAACATGTATCCAGATCGTGTAGTTATGAGACCTACCAAATTGGCAGATACTAACCAGCAGGCTTGCCAAGTCTTTGAAATAAAACTGAAACTATGTCTGTATTCATAAAAGGCTAAAAGGCTCTACACCAGTGCCCCTTCTTCACAAAACTCATCATCCAGCACAGTTTTATAATTGGTAAAATATAAATGGGTAAAATATTTAAAATCAAGCATTTCAGTCAAATACAATTCAGACCTTTAAACAGAAGAACAAAAATCAACCCACAGCTATGGTTTAAATTCACAGTGAAATCAAAACAATTCCTGTTTTTAAAGGGATATTGCAATATTTATTTGTAAGTGATTTATCTACAAATTTTTTTTCACCCATAGGTTTTTTTGAAGAGCATTTTTGTAGCCCAAAGTGGACGGAGCCATCCGTCGCCATCTTGGCAGCTCGTCACCGCATGTCACTCCCAAAATCCCAAAAAAGTAAGCCCAAAATCAAACTGGTCACTTACGCAAAAGAGAACCACCAGTTATTGGCTGCTTATCAGCATTAGTGGGTGTATCAGCAAATTGCATTACAGTCCCAGCTATTTTTTATGTAGTGTCTGCAGGATCTCCCTTACTAGGATTAGATTTAATTAGACTGCTGAACCTGGACATTGTAACCGGAAAAGTAATGAACATGGATTTTCACCTGCACCTTCACCAAAATTTCACCTGCAGCTCTTCATATGACACGTCCTGTGTACACCGTGTCGCCTGTATCTGCTTTCTTAGGATGTGTGAAAGCATTCATCCACAAAGTGCAAGTTAATTCAACAGTGACAACAGTACATCAAAAATTGAGACGCTTACTTTTCAGCATCCGCAAGGACCTTAATCGTCTCCTTACTGCAGGCATAATTGAACCAATTGATGCTTCTGAATGATGGGTGAGTCTGTTGGTGGTGGTACATAAGCGTGATGGACACATTAGACTGTGTGTAGAGGTTATTATAGTTTAGCTTTTTTAAATTAGTTTAGTTTTAATATCGTTTTCAGTTTTGCTTTAAATTTCAGTTTAGTTTTAGTTAGTTTCATTACTGGTTTTGTTCGTTTTAGTTTAGTTTTTATTTTGCGAACACATTTCTATTTAGTTTTTATTTTATTTAGTTTCAGTTTTAGTTTTAGTAATTATAGTTTAGCAGAGCAAGCAGTACACTTCCAGTGTAGACCAAAGCGAAAAGTTTAATTTAAGTTTAATGTTTGCACAGATTACAGTTAACTCTTGTGCAGACATCTTAATAATAAAAATAAAATAATGGTTTGAGATTGAACAAAGCACTAAATAAATGGAACTTGTGTTGTGGAAAATGTTCTTGTATACTTTTAAGTTCCATTTATTTGGTGCTTTGTTCAATCTCAAACCAAAACGATGAAACATTCATACTAATTCATCAGTGTAAGGAGACCATTACGTATAAAAAGTGAGTGAGAGAGAGTGTGTGTGTGTGTTCATGTTTTTCTATCCCGGTGGGGACTTCAACCTGAATGCACACAGACTCATGTCACAGTGGGGACCTAAGAGGCTTACAAGCTTATAAATCATACAGAATTAGTTTGTTTTATTTATTTTTTTTATGTAAAAATGCAGACAGTTGTGTGTGATGGGTAGGTTTAGGGGTAGGGTTAGTGTAAGGGGACAGAATATACAGTTTGTATAGTATAAAAACCATTAAGTCTATGGTGTGTGTGTGTGTGTGTGTGTGTGTGTGTGTGTCGTGTCCTGGTATTCCATAGCCTAACGTTACATTGCGGGGGGAAATGTCTCCCCAGGGATAATAATATTATTAGCAGTAAATGTTTTGTAAAAAAAAAAGATAGTAACAGCACCTTTCAGCCTTTCAAACTTCATGAAAACATGACATCTCCAACATACAGTAGCCTAGAACATTAAAGTGTTTTTGTGCTTGACGAACTTGTTTTGGTGTTACACCCGCGTCTCGCAAATGAAATGGCATTCTAAAAATGCTGCGCTCAAGTTAAAAGAATCCAACTTGCGTCTTATTACCTTGTGTTATTTCCCATTCCACCGCAAAAGATGCTGTTATGTCTGAAAGCAATCAGTATTGTTCCCTGTTGGACTCTGTTAGGTTATGCACTGCGACTGTGGTTACGGTGCCTTTAAGGCTGATAGCAGTGATTTACGGCAAGGGTCAACAAGTGTAAGTTTTGCGACAGTTTAGTAAACGCAACATGAACGAAGCTACACGGTGTGGTTATGGAGTCCTACACAAACACAACATTTGGCGAACGAGGATGTCTGAACTCGTCTTACCACCACCGCCACCTTTCCTACCTGTTCCCGGTGATCCAGCTGTTCCCTGGGATCGCTGGCTGACGGCGTTTGAGGATTATTTGCTAGCTTTGGGACACACGGACCTAGCGGAGGCGAGGAAGTGCGCGCTCCTGCGCCATTGCCTCGGGCAGGAGGGACAGCGAATCTTCGCCACGCTCACCTTATCGGATGATAAGTACATCACGGCCACGGCCGCCTTGAAGGCCCACTTCAGCACCGGAAGAAGCCGGCCGATGCACCGTTTTGAGTTTCGTCAGAGAACCCAAAAACCGGGTGAGACCGTTGTCCAGTATGTATCAGCATTACGTGAGCTGGCCAGACTTTGTGATTTTGGTGTTTTGGAGGATGGACTTATAGTTGACCAGTTAATAGAGAAAACGTCATGTAATCAACTGAGGGAGAGACTTTTACTAGAGCCAGACTCCACGACACTAGCGGACGCTTTAGTAATTGGAAAGCAGTTTGAAACGGCGCTGATGGAGGCGCGCAAGTTCGGCCGCGCTGTGCACGAGCCTGTGACTTCATCAGCACCGTCAGTTCAGCATAATATGGAGACTGCAGAGGCGGCTGATTGGGTGAGTGACAGTTTGGATGTACAGAGAGTGGACTGGGGGCCCAGGGAGAGTGGGCACAAGAGCTGTAGCAACTGTAGCTCCTCTAAACATGCAACCAGAGCTCAGTCATGCCCTGCCCAGGGGAAACGTTGTCGTAACTGCAACAAGTTGAACTATTTTTCACGCTGCTGTCGCTCCTCCCCTGCTTTCCATGATACTGCGGCTGTTCCCATAAACACTGTACAGACCTCACAGCCTTCGTTCAAGCTCTGCACATGCCGTGTGGGCACAGCTCTCATTCCGCTCCTCGTGGACACAGGGGCAAAAGTGTCTATTCTGAACAAATGCACATATGACCGCTTTTTCAGTCACGTGCCTCTGGAAGCAGCGGCTAAACCCCTGTTAGGCTACGGCCATTTTCCCATCTCCACTCTGGGTGTGGCCTGCCTCCCTGTCAGGTATGATCAACAATGTGCGCCTGCCACCGAGTTCTGCATCACCCTGAAGGGAGCTAACATTATGGGCCTAGACTTGTTCCTGGCCCTGGGTTTTACTGTGAGTGATGCTAAGGGCCTGGAGGTCCTGCAGGTCGCCGCCTCCTGGCCTGACCGCTACCCCCAACTATTCAACGGGCTGGGCCGCATGACTGGTTTTGTACACCAGCCCACTGTGGACCGGTCAGTCCGCCCTGTTATCCAGCCCCTACGGCGCATTCCCCTGGCCCTCCGTGACGCGGTGGAGGCCGAACTGCAGCGCCTGGTGGAGGCGGATGTCATAGAGCCCGTCGACGCCTCGCCGTGGGTGTCTAACCTGGTGATAGCCAAGAAAAGGGGGGGCGGACTGCGTCTCTGTGTCGACCTCACGGATGTCAACAAAGCCATCATCCCTGATAAGTACCCCCTACCTACGGCTGAGGAGCTCACTAGCCATTTCCACGGCTCCACTGTTTTCAGTAAAATGGACTTACGTAACGGCTACCTCCAGGTCCCTCTGGCACCAGCCAGCATGGATCTTACAGCGTTTGTCACGCACATGGGGGTCTTCAGGTTTAAACGCATGGCATTCAGGCTTTCATCAGCCCCAAGCTGTTTTCAAAAGATAATGTCACTCATACTGGCTGGTATCCAGGGTGTCTCCATCTACCTGGATGACGTGGTGGTGCATGCGCCCTCCACCGCACTGCATGACGATCGCCTGGAGCAGGTCTTTCAGCGCTTCGAACAGCATGGGGTCACACTGAACTCTGAGAAATGCATGTTTGGGGTTGAGGAGGTCGAGTTCCTGGGCTTCAGGCTCTCGAAGGAAGGCATTGCCCCGATTATGTCCCACACTGAGGCCATTCTGTCCCTACCGGACCCGCAGTCGCCATCCCAGCTGTCTTCCTTCCTGGGGATGGCCGCTTATTACCTCAGATTCATGCCACACTACTCTGACTCAACGGCCCCCCTCCGCCGGCTCCTGAGGAAGGATGTTACGTGGGACTGGACCCCGGCCTGCCACGAAGCTGTGTGCATCATCAAACGGCAGCTCACGTCCCCACCCACACTGTCCCATTTTAGCCTGACCGCGCCCACCATGGTCACCTGCGACGCCTCCGGGGTGGCGCTTGGCGCTGTGCTCTCCCAGATTCAAGAGGGGGTGGAACGCCAAGTGGCTTTCGCCTCACGGGCACTTACTCCAGCAGAGCAGAAGCATTCGGTGGGGGAGAGAGAAGCCCTGGCTTGCCTTTGGGCGTGCGAACGCTGGCATGTTTATCTATACGGGAGGCCTTTCACTATCCGCACAGACCACCAAGCACTGACGGCACTGCTGGCGACTCAAGGCTCGGGGCACAGGCCCATGAGACTGCTGCGGTGGGCTGACAGGCTGAACCAGTACAACTTCAGTCTGGAGTTTATGCCTGGGCGGGCCACGGTGGCCGACCTTCTGTCTAGAGCTGTGTCTGTGACGAAGGAGACGGGCGAGGTGACACCAGACACAGAGAGCGACGAAGACTTGGTCCACATCCTGCATGGGCCTCTCAGTTCAGTAGTCACTCTGGCGGAGCTGCAGCAGGCCTCAGCTACAGATGAGGCCCTCACAACTCTCTGTACCTACGTCCAGGACGGCTGGCCGGCCAAAGTGGATGACAGACTGCTTCCCTATTACCGCTTCCGCAACGAGCTGTCCTGCTGGGGGGCAGTGTGTCTGGCCCGTGGCCACCGTGCGGTCGTTCCGGAGATTCTCAGGTCCAGAGTACTACAAATGGCGCATGAGGGGCACTTGGGGGTGGTCAAGGTGAAGCAGCGCTGCCGTGACACAGTGTGGTGGCCCCACATAGACTCTGATGTTGAGGAGATGGTACGTAACTGCGCCTGCTGCCTCCTGAGTGGGAAAACTGGTCAGCCGGCCACAGCCCCCCTCACCCCAACCCCTTGGCCGTCTTCACCCTGGGAACATATTCAGGTCGACCTCTGTGGAGAACTTCACGGGGCACCTGCTCACGCTCGCTACCTGCTGGTTGTGCATGATCTTCATTCAAAGTGGCCAGAGGTCTTTCAGTTGAGCTCCATCACTGCACACTCGATCATTGACCGCCTGGACAACATGTTTGGATGCTGGGGCCTCCCCAGTTTGGGTTTGGGTTAGGATCAAACACCTCCATCGCCAAAATAAGCTGCAGTCATACTGGTCAGAGCCCCTGCGGGTGACTAAGCAGTTGGGTCCGGCCACTTACAGACTGAAGAATGGGACTCGTTGGCACTCAAACCGCTTGCACAGAGTCGCAGCCCCTACAGCACCGGTATCACCTCTGTCCCTGGTATCACCTCTGTTTCAGAAAATGTTATGTCTGAAAGCGTTCAGTATTGTTCCCTGTTGGACTCTGTTAGGTTATGCACTGCGACTGTGGTTACGGTGCCTTTAAGGCTGATAGCAGTGATTTACGGCAAGGGTCAACAAGTGTAAGTTTTGCGACAGTTTAGTAAACGCAACATGAACGAAGCTACACGGTGTGGTTATTGAGTCCTACACAAACACAACAGATGCATCCTTTATGAACAGCCGCTTAGCACTAGCGATGTGTTCTACGTTACGGTCCTTCGTTGAGCTCGTCACAGGACAGCGGTTATCCGTAGCAGCAACTTCACGCGTATGAAGCGCCAATTCAGGCATTTCCTTAAACAGCCACAGGTCAGGTTTTTCCGCTGAAGTAAAGAGCTTATTAATCACGAAAACGATTATTTATTTTTGCTAATTATTATTTTATTTCAGTTAGTTTTTCAGTAACTGTTGTTAGTTTCGTTTAGTTTTAGTTTTTCATTTATTATGAATTTTTTATTTTATTTCAGTTTACGAAAATGTTTTTTGACCAATAGTTTTAGTCTTAGTTTTCGTTTACGAAAATAACCTTGGACCCCCATAAACCCAATAAGAGCGTGATTATGTATTGCTACCCATTACCTCACATAGAGGATTTGTTTAGAGAACTTGCGGGTGCTTCACATTACAGCCAAATTGATCTGAGTTCTGCATACCACCAGCTGCCTCTCCATCCTGACATTCGTTATCTGACTGCATGCGTTCATAACGCGTAAAGGTCTTTTCCGTTTCATTTGTGTTACGTTTGGACTGGCTTCAGCGACATCAGCCTTCCAAAAAAATCATGCAAATGGTCCTAAGGGAGCTGGAAGGTGGCTCACTTCATGGTTCAAAACATTTCTTCCAAACTACGCTACTGTGGTTGAGCAGCTGAGGCATATGCTCAGAGCTGATACGCTGCTGGACCACACAGACACCACTGTGCCTATTGAACACGATTTGATTTCTGAAATCGCAGAAATTCAGCCATTTTTGACTGCGTTGCCGCTAGTGGAATTTAAAGCTGAATGTGAGGATTGTCCACGACCTTTCGAGAAGGGAGCTACTGACTGTAGGTTTGCAATAACTCTCATGGACTATTTCAGTAAATGGCCAGAAGTTGGTTTTGCTTCATCAGTAACGACAGTAACGACAGAGACTGTGCTGAAATTTCTGACCACTATCTTCGCTCGATAAGGAAACCTGCACCATCACGACAGACAATGGACCGTAGTTCACTTCGTCTGAATTTTCTGTTTTTGTGAAAACACAGGGAATAAAGCACATAAAGACCTGTGTTTATCACCCTCAGGCTAATGGGGCCATTAAACAGTTCAACAGGGCGCTTAAAGGAACACGCCGACTTTTTGGGACATGCCACTTCTTCAATCCTCAATACAACTATATAGAGAAAACCTGTAACGCCAAAGATGGCGGTTGTATGCACATGTCCCGCCCCTCCCGCTGGAAAGCCAATCGTCTGCTTTTAACAGTCAAGCCGGGAAACATTTAGGCCTATCGTCTGGTTCCACTGACGCATGCGCACAGTTGAGGTTTGCGATAGCGGAGACGAGAACCCTTGCGCATGCGTAGTAAAAGTATAACCTGTGGGGATAAAGGCTTTTTAACACTAGAAGTGCCAGAATTCCATAACTACTAGAACTGCCACAGGTGGTCATTTTGACCGTTAGATTGCAAACTCTATATCTTTAATGATAAATACCCAATTGAGAGATTAATGCATGTATTGTATTAGGATATCTTTTAAAAACAAAACAACACCAAACTGTACATTTAAACAAGTTTAATTATACATTTATAAATAATAATATAATTAGTAGCCCGTAATTATCGCATATTCACAACAGATAGGCTATATTTCCATATCCATTGAACATAACTCAGAACAAGATAATAAGAACTAAAAGTATCTTATTTAGATATTCTGTTGACAGTGAGAGAGACAATGTCACGGTTTATGAATTCGCTGTCTCCTTTCTCGTCTTGTTGTGTGTTTGTGTGCGTGGTCGCTGATCAGCATGCCAGCTGCTTCTGATCAATGCGCCAGCTATAGCGGATCAGCGAACCCTTTTTAGTGTCACTGTTGTCGCCTAGTCTTTGTCAGATTGTTGTGGATTTTTCCTGCGTGTTTGTTCCCTGCCTGTATCCATTTTCCGTGTGTCATCCATCCGTGTTCAGCACTCCTGGTTCTTCACGCAGCGTCCCTGTGCTGCCAAGGGCTTCATACCGGACATTTGCACACCTTAACTCTCCCAGCATCTGACCAGCTCTCAATAAACATATCTGTCATTTTGCAATTGAATCTTCTGATTATTTCCTAATAGACAAAGGTCAACCGTGGGAAATGTAACAAAAGAATACAGCGAAATTCAGTGCGGTCAATATACCGTCTATGGCCGAAATAGGTAAATATGTTCATTTGTTTTTTTGCCTTATGTGTCATTTATATAAAAAACATTTTAAATGAAAATACAGACACTTTTAGGAAAAGTCAGGTACCAGCAGGATTTTATTTATTTTTTCAACAAAGTTATTGCAGATATAAAATTCTAAACGGTCAAAATGACCGTCGTGGCTGTTCTAGTGTTAAACCTTATTTTGGGGCAAAGTCATCAAACTTTTTCAGCGATTTTTATCATATTTTACTGCTGTTTCTATACATGCAGTTTTTATGTCCCGGTGACCAGTGAAAGTGCAGTTCTGACTCCCTGCCCATTAATTTAGATAGGAGCCTGGTCTTGTTAGTACGAAACAGCTGCCCGGAGGCTTTGCCAAGATGGCGGCTGAGTGGCATGACTTGCCTAAAAGGACTTTGCCCAGAAATAGATAAGTCCATACATACCCTTTTCATCTTCGTGCGTGCTGTAGTCACATTGTGTACAAATAACAAGGTCATATGCTCCTCACCACGGGGCTTCTCAGTAGCAGTGCTTCACCTTCTGAGAATATAGTTCCCAGTACATACGGTTAAAAGATGGCTGTGTCTTATATGACCGTGTTATGTGTACACACTGTGACTTTTTGTGCACTGCTTTGAGTCTGAATAGGGGCTTAAGAGAGAGACACACACCTGTGTGGACTCAAGACTACGTGATGGAGTAATGTGTGTAAAAATCAATGTACACTGAATCCTGAAATGTTTGATGAATGTGATTCTGTGTTTTATTAAAAGGATAAAAGTGTGCTAGAAGATTTCATTATGCTCCTTTGAAATGCCCTTTTGAAATAGACTGTTGTTTGAATGTATAAGAGTTCGTTTGAATATGCTTATTTGAGATAAGTTGTTGTTTAAGAAAATAAGACTTGAATAAAGTAATGAAAAAATTTGAAAAAAAACAAAAACATTTCACTCGGATATATACACGTCATGATAGGGAAGAAAGAATTATCGCAACTTCCGCTTCAAGCAATTCTGTGAGGAAAACAAAGGACTTTGCAACCAGCCAATCCTTGATCCCTCAAATAAACAGAGAAATGTGAAAGCGCAACAGATTCACAATGTTTGCCCATCTTAAACGTTTTAGCTCACAAATGTCTTCCTTATGGTTGCCTCTGCATATTAAGCTCATATATGTATTTTAACATTGAACAAATTACACACATAATCAGGAAAATAGGTAGGCCAATACAAATGTTGACACTAAAAAGTCACAATTAGATTAAAAACACACTACTTGTTTGTAGTCTATTTATGTGTTATGAGTGCATAGGAAGGCTTCAATAGGGGTAATCTGAACATTGTCTTCGTGTTTTGTCTGACATTCTTAGTTGAATTTCAAAGATGAATGGCAGACAATTTTAGGCAAACAGAAAACATGCATTCCAGTCTAATCGGGCAAAGATCTCAATAGGGTATTTTATATCTACATGTTGTCTTTCCTGTTTTCAGGCTTGATGTCTAGGTTTTGACTTGTTTTAGTCATACAGGTATCTGCACTGATAGCCACAAATTGGTGAATCAAGTATGCAGCAGACTCAGATGCTGAACATAAGATAAAGCAGACGTGGGACTCGGGAGCAAGGCACACATGCTCAAGTCTCAAGCAAGTCTCAAGTCACATTGCACACAAACCAAGCAAGTCAAGTCAAGTAAAAACAACAACAACAACAACAACAACAACAAAAACACAACATCTTGTGAATAGGACTAAGTGAAATATTTGAAATATTACGTGAAAGTACCATCAACTAGAGAATGAGTCCCACATATTAGGTCAACAATCAAGGAGGCCGGGCACCAGGTTCATGTTGGCGTCTGTGATTAAATGTGGACTAAATTAATATCATCATAACAAAGAGGACTTAATATAAAAAAGCTTTCGACGGATAACATTTGGAGACACATTGTAATATTTTTGATAGCCTACTGTTTAGGTGAACCATTTGAATACGCAATTAATTTGTTTGATGAACAGCTATGGCGGAAAAGGTAATTAACACCCGCTACCAAGTACAGGACAAGGAAGAAAATAAAGAAACAAGTGTGTTGCTGAAGAAGATGAAGTTGCTGCACATAAAGATCGATAATATTGAAAAGCAGTTTAACATCAAAGTGGACAGCATGCATGGATCCCTGGAAAAAGTTATGAAAGCTGAGCTGAAGAAGTCAGTTAAAGAAATAAGTGAAAGTATTGATCTAGAAATCGGGATTGTAAAATCCCGGCTGGATTCACTCGAAGAAAAGATATGAATCTCGAGCCTTAAACTCCCTAATAAATTTGATCCTGACATGTCAATCGTTATGATGGGTTTGCCTTATGATGCTGGAGAAGACTTGAATGGAAAAGTAAGAGAGTTACTGGAGATCGGCCTGGAATGTGATCCTTTACCCGACATTGTTGGAGTGCTGAGAATGCGAGTAAGAGGACCCGGTCCCAGTGTGGTAAAGGCCGCCTTCAGCACGGTGGAGGAAAAGGTGGTGCTTAGGTGCAAACAAAAGCTGAAGAACAACAGTTTAAAAAGGTTTATTTGAAATCAGCTAAGTCCCATACTGATCGTATGCTCAAGCTCAACTTTAAAGCGCTTCTTCAGGAGATACCGACGGGAAAGGACTTCAATGTCTCGGGGAATGGCCGTTTGATGAAGCGTATTAACCCTTGTGGTATGTTCCGGGTCAATTTGACCCGTTTCGATTTTCTAGTTGTTGGAAATACTGGTTAACATTTGTTTTTTTTTCTTGATATTTTGTGACTTTTTCTCATTTATCATGATGAACATGCATGCAAAGTTTAAACATGCTGATGTGTTTTGACATATACAAACAAAATTACTGTTACGTTCGTGATGTTCGCGGGTCAATTTGACCCTCATAGGCAGCCATTCAAAAGCAACTGTACAGACACAAAATAAAAACATTTATTTTATGTATGTCAGGGCACTTCAACTCCAGTTCTAATGTGCAAGTGTATCTTAAAGTGCTCTAACCTTAACCAAACCAAAAGCTAAAATCAGTGTTCAGAATTATTTGCAAATTACAGATGAAAATCTTTGTCAGACACAGATAGTAAAATAAGCTCTCATTTCTATATTCAAGATATCTGAAATACCTAGCTTTTACCCAAAACTTTTATGTAGGATTTTCAAAGGCTCCTTCACAGAGCCAAAACATTTATAAAAAATATTTATTATATGTATGTTTTTGTTATGTTTGGTTTCTCACTCCCCTGTGAGTGAATAATTAGCTTTCCCACAGTTTTGCTTAGTGTGGCACGAGACTTCGACATAGAAAGCAGGAAAAATAGCTCCCAAAGATTAACAGTAAAATAAGTCATTTCACAGGTTTTTGATTGTGATACTGATACAGATGAAGATGTTTCAGAGTTAGAAGATGTTTCAGAGTTAGAGGATGCTTCAGAGATTGAGGAAAAAGTTGTTGAAGATACAGAAAATGAATGAAACTAGGGAAACTATAGGGAACTAGGTCTTAGGAAACTAGGGAAAGTTAACTTAGGAAAATTAAACATTTTCATTATACATCTAAATTTAATTGTTCAGTTATGATGTTCAAAGCATAAAATAAAATAAAAAATTGAAAAAAAATTAAAACGTAAAATATATGCAAAAAAGTCAGTATACTGTTTATTTACAAATTTTGTCAAAATTAAACTGTTTTAAAAAATGGTTAAAAAAACATTTTCATAAATCATATTTTCAGATATAATTGTTTTGTAATGTTTGACAAATGTTGATATTAAAAGTTTACAGTTTATATCTAAATCTTTGTTGTTTTTCATAGTGTAATTTTTGAGGAATTGTATTGAATCCAATTAGGGTCAATTTGACCCGGTCCATACAGGGTGTGCACAGAAATCGAACAGTGCACGAGGGTTAATTCCGAAGTAAATACCTCTGACGCCACCCGAGCTGGTTCAACCGCTGCAGGTGGGAGAGGCTGAGGAGGATCCGCCCAACCTGTAAGCATAATCGATCCTTTCTGTTTGTCTCTGGCGCATTGGAACATTAATGGCTGGACTACTTTGAACTGTAATCTCAGAATTTCATTATTGCAGATTCTAAACCCAGATATTATCTCATTAAATGAAACACATCTACCTTGTCATGGTTATATTGATTTTCCAGATTACTCTTGGTTTGGTAATAATAGAAAGATACATGTAAGAGCTAGAAAGTCTTCAGGAGGTGTTGGTATTTTGGTTAAAAACAATCTGAAGGAATATTTTAGAGTTAAGGTGATTGATAAAACCATGGACGATATAATAGGTATACGACTGGAACACCGGGAGCTGCAGTAGTGATCTTTTCTTGCTATTTACCGCCAGAGGGATCTACAAGAGGACAGGACTCAATTACTTTTATTAGCACCTGTTAGCTCAGCTTTACTCTGCGGATGCTGATGCTACTGTATTTATATATCTGGAGACTTTAATAGTTGTGTTTCGAACAAAGATGAGTATATAGAAGATATGGATCATGTCCTATCCGAGTGTCTATAGATGTAAATGCAAACAGGCATGGGGAATCCTTCCTTGAATTTCTCAGGGACTGTAAATGTTGTGTTTTAAATGGGAGAATAAATCCTGAGAAAGACAATTTTACATCTATATCATCAAAAGGAAAAGCTGTTGTGGATTACATAACCTCCCATGATGATCTGCATACTTGCATTGAATTTGAAGTGATCACTGCATCTGAGCTTTTGGATAATACCCCTACTTGCTTTGATTTTATAGGGGAGAGATGTAGGTTACCAGTTCATTCTTTATTAATGTTTACATTTATTAATGCCTTTACTGAAATGCATTCTTCTGAAAGTGATACTGATTTCTTTAACTAGACAACGACCCAGAATATTCCCAGATCATTTATTTTCTTCTAATATATGTCGTCTTGCACTTAGTAAGTTAGAAGAATGCAAGAAGATACAAAGTAGTTTTGATAATTGGTAAAAAAATATTTTGTGATATAATATTTTTTATTTTTATTTATTTTATTTAACCTTTATTTAACCAGGTTTGTCTCATTGAGATATAACATCTCTTTTTCAAGAGAGACCTGGCCAAGATAGCAGAACAAATTAGATCACACAATCACAAAACAAACACAATCGCAAAACAAACACAAAAGAGGCAAAGACAACTCAAGTACATTTCAATTTAAATAAAAGTGCCATTAATTAAAACATTTGCATGTGTGGATGGATTCATGTTCTATAGTTTTAACATAACCTTTAAAATCATTTAAGGAAATTAGACACTGTAGTTTAAGTGTTTTCTGTAGATCATTCCAAGTAGAAGGTGCAAAAAACATGAAAGCCTTTTTGAACAACTCTGTCCGGGCTTGAGGTACATTCAATGAAATAGTTTTCTGGGACTGTAAACCATAGGTGCTTTGTGTAAAAGAAAGAAATTCAGATATGTAACATGGAAGCCTGCCTATAATGCCCTTATATATAAAGATATAAAGTGCAGTGATGAGTGAGGGGTTTGCAATTAGAAATAAATTTTAAAGCTCCATGAAACACAACATCTGAAGATACTTTGATGGTGCATTCATATACAACAGATCACCATAATCAATAATAGAGAGGAATGTGGCATCGACTAGTCTTTTTCTAGCAGAAAAAGTAAAACAAGATTTGTTCCTAAAGAAAAAACCTAGCTTCAATTTCAACTTTTTTACTAGATTCTGTATATGAAGCTTAAAAGAAAGGTGATCATCAATTAAAAATCCTAAATATTTATAAGATGAAACTACCTCAATTGTTTTACCCTGATCAGTAACAATATTTAGGTCTAACTCATTTTTCCTTGCGTTTGAAAAAACCATTACTTTGGTCTTCTCTGCATTAAGTACAAGCTTTAATTGATAAAGCTGTGCTTGCACTATATCGAAAGCAGTTTGCAAGCATTCATACGCTTTCCTAATTGTAGCTGCACAACAATAAATAACCGTATCATCTGCATAAAAATGAAAAAAAGCATGTTGGACATTTTCCCCCAGACAGTTTATATAAATAGTGAATAAAAGTGGCCCCAGAATGGAGCCCTGTGGGACCCCTTTACAGATTGATAAATATTTTGACGTTAGGCCATCAGCTTGCGTAGCTTGAGTCCTATCAGTGAGGTAGTTGATAAACCAGCCCACAGAGTGCTGAGAAATACCTATACTGATCAGTCTCTGAACTAGTATGCTATGGTCGACAGTGTCAAATGCTTTGGACAGATCAATGAACAGGGACACACAGTGTTTCTTATCATCAAGTGCTTTGACTATATCATTAATTACTTTTATAGCAGCAGTGGTAGTGCTGTGTTTTTTCCTGAAACCAGATTGATGCTTAGATAAAATTGACTGAGCATTTAAATACTCTTTTACTTGTTCACTAACCAAAGATTCCAACACTTTGGCCAATGCTGAAAGTTTGGAAATGGGTCTGTAATTATTAGGCAAGGTAGGGTCACCTCCTTTCAAAAGTGGTAAAACATAAGCAGACTTCCATACTTTGGGAATTTTGTTTGTGACTAGTGAAAGATTAAAAAGATGAGTTCAGCTAGGATATCTGCAGCTAATTTCAAAAAGAAAGGTTCTAAGTGATCGGGGCCCGCAGGTTTTCGAGGATTTAATTGCTTCAGGGCTTTATGAACATCAGCAACAGAGAAAGAGCTAAAACTGAAAGTTTTATCTGCAGTAATAAAGGTGTCATTTACAGGCTCCGACACTATAGGGGCAACAGAATCAAACAAGAACCCTGATGATATAAAATGCTCATTAAAACAATTTAACATTTCTACTTTGTCAGATATAGACACACCATTCTTAACTAGAGATAGTGGAAAACCTGTTGGTTTAGTCGATGCAGATAATGACTTAATAGTTTTCCAGAATTTTTTGGGGTTATTGAGATTCTCGGTGGTTTCAGATAAGTAAAATTCAGCTTTAGCTTTTCTGAAGAGTGAAGTGAATCTGTTTCGCAACCGTCTGAAAACAAACCAGTCAGCATCAGTATCTGATCTCCTTGCTTTTGCCCAGGCTACATTTCTCTCATGGAGCAAATTAGAAATCTCAGAAGTAAACCAGGGATTGTCCCGCCCCTTAATTCTAAATTTACGAATAGGTGCATGTCTGTTAAGAATATCAAGAAAACTGTTTTGAAAGAAAGTCAGGGCTAATTCCACATCATCAATCAAGGCAATTCTACTCCAGTCAAAATAGAATAAATCATATAAAAAACCCTGCTCAACAAACATTTTCATATTTCGCCTTTCAACAATACGAGGTGCAGACTTGGGCACCTTAGTATCTCTAATAGCAGCAATCACACAGTGATCACTCACATCATTAGCAAAAACACCTATTGCAGAGTACTTAAAAGGGGCATTGGTCAGGTTTAAATCAATGAGTGATGATTTCTCCGGACATTTAGGATTTGGCCGAGTAGGAGTGTTAATTAATTGAGTCAAATTTAAATTGTCACACTGCTCTTTAAAAGCATCTGATATCGGCCTTAGCCAGTCCCAGTTCAGGTCACCAACAACAATAGTGTCATTACAAATAACTTGACTTAACAAATTTGATAGTGTAGATGAAGAGTCATTTGATGCAGACGGGGTTCTATAACATCCAACCAACCTAATATAATGCTCTTTAGAGACTTCAAGGTTTAAGGCCAAAAACTCAAATTGTTTACACACCGATTTTGAGAGGACTAAATTAGAGTGGAATTTGCATTTGATATAAATAGCAACACCTCTCTTTTTGGGCGATCTGAACGATACACATTATAACCCTCGATGCCAATATCTGCATCAAGGACAGATTTAGTCAGCCAGATTTCAGATAACACAACAATGTCAGCATCAGTTGACCTGACCCATAAATTAACCATATCCAGTTTGGACATTAGACTCCGAACATTGAGGTGAATAATACCCAGGCCAGACCTTGATTTAAAATCTTCAGGTGTATCACATAACTTAATGCTATCAGGGCCCGGATTGGGCTGAACATTTCCAGAGATTAGTAATAAAATAATAACAAGAAGTCTGGACTTAACTGATTTACAGCAGAAAGTGCCAGATCTAGAATTTAATGATATACAAAAAGCAGGAAGTGAGTCTGCAGAGACAATAAACCAATCCTTCAAAATGGAGAGGCAGTGAAGGTGAAGTAGATTTGTAGCCTTGTAAACAAACAGAAATGAGTGACTTGGCTCCTGAAATTTAAGTTGGACCGTGGAAAAGTTCTCAGGCCTTGAGACTACATAAGGGAACTGGATATGGGTGGACTCATTTTCTGACTGCAAATGGACAACCCCACTGTTTAGGGGGATCAGAAAGATAAACAAGGCTAGATAAAACTTCATTTTTAAAACACTACAGATAGCTTTGTGTCACAAAAGATGAAATGGATAGTACGGTGAGTAGTTAACAGGAGAAACTGTTAACTGTTAAGTTGAAGCAGGCGATAACCCGGTGGTGGTGAAGACAGCTGAGGCTGTAGCCGGTGACAGCCTGGGGGTGGTGGAGGCAACCAAGGCTGTAGCAGACAACAAATCCAGCAATAAAAACAGCTGAGACCTTTGCAGACGACAAATGCGGTGGTGGAGAAGGAGGCAGCTAAGGCTGTAGCTGACAACAAGTCCTGTGATGGAGGCAGTTGAGGCCGTAGCAGACAACAAATCCAGTGATGGAGGCAGTGAGGCCGTAGCAAATGACAAGTCCAGTGATGGAGGCAGTTGAGGCCGTAGTAGACGACAAATCCAGTGATGGAGGCAGTGAGGCCGTAGCAAACGACAAGTCCTGTGATGGAGGCAGTTGAGGCCGTAGTAGACGACAATTCCAGTGATTGAGGCAGTGAGGACGTAGCAAATGACAAGTCCAGTGATGGAGGCAGTGAGGCCGTAGCAGACGACAAATCCAGTGATGGAGGCAGTGAGGCCGTTGCAGACGACAAATCCAGTGATGGAGGCAGTGAGGCCGTAGCAGACGACAAGTCCAGTGATGGAGGCAGTGAGGCCGTAGCAAATGACAAGTCCAGTGATGGAGGCAGTGAGGCCGTAGCAGACGACAAGTCCAGTGATGGAGGCAGTGAGGCCGTAGCACAAGTCCAGTGATGGAGGCAGTGAGGCCGTAGCAGACTACAAGTCCAGTGATGGAGGCAGTGAGGCCGTAGCAGACGACAAGTCCAGTGATGGAGGCAGTGAGGCCGTAGCAGACGACAAGTCCAGTGATGGAGGCAGTGAGGCCGTAGCACAAGTCCAGTGATGGAGGCAGTGAGGCCGTAGCAGACGACAAGTCCAGTGATGGAGGCAGTGAGGCCGTAGCACAAGTCCAGTGATGGAGGCAGTGAGGCCGTAGCAGACTACAAGTCCAGTGATGGAGGCAGTGAGGCCGTAGCAGACGACAAGTCCAGTGATGGAGGCAGTGAGGCCGTAGCACAAGTCCAGTGATGGAGGCAGTGAGGCCGTAGCAGACTACAAGTCCAGTGATGGAGGCAGTGAGGCCGTAGCAGACTACAAGTCCAGTGATGGAGGCAGTGAGGCCGTAGCAGACGACAAGTCCAGTGATGGAGGCAGTGAGGCCGTAGCACAAGTCCAGTGATGGAGGCAGTGAGGCCGTAGCAGACTACAAGTCCAGTGATGGAGGCAGTGAGGCTGTAGCAGACGACAAGTCCAGTGATGGAGGCAGTGAGGCCGTAGCAGACGACAAGTCCAGTGATGGAGGCAGTGAGGCCGTAGCACAAGTCCAGTGATGGAGGCAGTGAGGCCGTAGCAGACGACAAGTCCAGTGATGGAGGCAGTGAGGCCGTAGCACAAGTCCAGTGATGGAGGCAGTGAGGCCGTAGCAGACTACAAGTCCAGTGATGGAGGCAGTGAGGCCGTAGCAGACGACAAGTCCAGTGATGGAGGCAGTGAGGCCGTAGCAGACGACAAGTCCAGTGATGGAGGCAGTGAGGCCGTAGCACAAGTCCAGTGATGGAGGCAGTGAGGCCGTAGCACAAGTCCAGTGATGTAGAGAATATATAGAGAAATGAATACACATCTACTTACAAAATCTAATTTTCAAAGTCAGAAGGAGACAGGTCAGAAAGTGGGTAGGACCAAGCCATACTGGAATGCAGAACTTAATAAACTTTGGAACGATAAAAGACATATCGTTAAAATGCTGGAATGCAGAAAAGGAATTTCTAAAATGTAAAAATCCATTGATTGGACGACAACTTAAAGTGTAAATTGCAGGTTAATTTTTTTTCGAGATAATGCAATGTGCTTAAAGAAAAGAACCCCCCACCATTGTTTTGTATGTTTTTTATACCAAAATGCTGACTATAATATGAAAAGTTGGTACTTTTTACAGTGGTTTTTAGCACTCCGCCTCCCTTCCGCCAAAGTGGGCGTGACGTCATAACAGGGACTCCAAGCGGCAAGCAGCCTATGGTTACCGTCTAACGGCAAGCTTTCTTTTTAGATTCAGCAGTGATGAATGAAATAACTCAATTGTAAACATACTCGTGTGTGCTGGCTTCATGAGGACCGTGATCCTGCCTGAAATGAGAGTAAGATATTCGCAAAACAAACGGACATGCATGCGTCAATACCAGGATGCTGCGTGAGGCACGTCAGATTTGCCGGTCGCGGGTCGAGCTGCTCCACTAAACTCCAAAACGCGTTCACCTCACGGCAGCACACCTCCACTGCTGATTCCATTGGGTGGCATAGCCCACACAAACACCTGTCTCTTTTTCTTTCTGACAATGAGCATCGCTAATTAGTTGCGTTTTAGCACAGGCAATATATCGCGTTCTGTCAGTAGATGCCAGCAAAAGCGCCATTGTGTCTGTGCATCTCTACAGGTCTGATTAGGACTAACGTTACTAACACCATGTAAGTAAATAATGTCTTCAGTCGTTGTCCCTCCTTGCTATTCTACATGACGGCAAGATTTTGAAAAGACTTTGGCTTGTTCCCTAATGTTATCCGAGTTAGCTCCAGGCTAGCTCTAGCTACTCACCAGGACACCTGACCAACCCTCCACTCATTTTCCTCACACCAAGCATTTATTACTCTTTGAGGGCCATGATTTCTGGCAATTTCCTCCCCTCTCTCGTGCCTGACTAGTTCAAAATTATAAGGCTGTGTCCATCAAAAATTTGATGGTTTTCCACCTCCTCGTTCTCCATAGTCAAGCCACAAACAGTGGTAATCTAGCAGAGTATAGGTTGCGACTCCCTGTTATGACGTCATCACAGTTACTGTAAAAAACACGCTACCTTTGAAGAAACCCCAATAAATGATATTTTAACGCATTTTAAGACAGAAATGTTTAAACATATACACATTGAGCACTTTATTTACACATTAATTGATTGTGGTGGTTAACCTGCAATTTACACTTTAATGATAAATATACACAAACTCAGATTATTTTTGATAAGAGGTTATGGTTCTCTAAAAGGCAATTTAGAAGAGGACACGCATTACAGTTGGATCGATTAAAAAATAATAACCCACAACAATTTGGGAACAATTTTGGAAATAAATAAATAAATTGGGTCCTAAGAAATTGAAAAAAATTCCAATGGAAATTATATTAGAGAATGGTGAAACGAAAAAAAAGAAAAGAAAAAAAGAGTGATTAGAAAATGGGGCAAATATTTTTCAGATTTTTTTTCAGGAATTTATATTTCGCCAAGTTTTGATGATGCACATTTAAATAACATTCGTGTTAAGAAATGTAAGTCTGGGATGATTATGGATACACCAGATTATTGTCCAAATATATTTTTGAATCATGCAATTACTATGGAAGAGGTTAAAAGGGCAATTGATAATGCAAAATTGAAGAAAGCATCCGGTATAGAGGGGATCCCAAATTAAGCTTTAAAAACTCCACAGCTATTAGAGATACTATTTCATCTTTTTAAGACATGCTTTCAACAATCCGTAAGTCTATTATTAAACCAGTTCCAAAGTCATCAAGAAATGATCCCAGAATACCCTTTAATTATAGGGGCATTAGTCTTCTTAGTACAGCATATACATTGTATTCCAATATACTGAATTATAGGCCTACACAGTACTTAGAAATGGGTCAGTATCTTGTTGATGAGCAGAATGGATTCAGAAGGAAACGAGCATGCATCGATCATATATATTCTGTATCAACTATTATAAGAGCTAGAATTGCTGAAAGTAATCCACCTTTGCATGTTTTATTGACTTTCAAAAAGCCTTTGACTATATTAATAGAGAGCTGCTTGCTTTAAAAACTAATTGAAGCAGGAGTGGATGGAAAATTCTAGTAATGTATAGTGGTACAATTGCTAGTGTTGAAATTAATGATTTATTTACTGATTGGTTTGAGACACCTTTTGGAGTAAAACAAGGTGATGTACTTTCTCCAACCCTTTTTGCTTTATTTGTGAAAGATTTAGCTCTACAAATTAAGGATGCTAATTTAGGAGTATTACTTGATGGTACTAAATTGGGAATTCTATTATCTGCAGAGGATATTTTACATTTAGCTGACGCTTTTATCCAAAGCGACTTACAATTGCTATACTGCCCTACAAAGCAAAAAGGCAGTAACTACGCAGAGTGCAGAACAGAGAAAAATGACTTTAAAGTTATCCTGTCATCCAGCCTAAGTAGTTGTAGGTAGATTATTGGACATGTGACTGTTTTGTTACTTTATATTAGCTTATTCTTTGTACATATAAATCCTCATATTTAATTTGATATTTTACCCCTATTTTGCAGTTACTGTATTATTGGTTTGTATTACTTACCAAAAACGTGGCACCATACCAAGGAAAAAGGCAGTAACTACAGATTCTCCAAAAACTATTTTGCCACAACTTGGGCTCTGGGTGTTGTTAGATAGGCTACACTGTATTTGAAATAATTGGAACCATTTGGACAACATTTTCAAAAAATTTGTGTAGCGAAACGGGCGTGTTACGGATATGTGGTATACATTTTTAGTAATCAAAAATCATGTCTAATTAATTGAAATCATGAAACTTTTATTATAAACTATTATTAAACTTATACAATAAAATACTATACAAAATTATTATATATTATTTTAATAAAAAATATTGTTTATTTTAATCATATGAAATTAAACAAACATTTTTGGTCAAACAACATGCGCTGCACAATGAGCTTTACTGTTAAAATTAAAACATTAAAGAAAAATTGTGTTTATTCCTTTAAAAATTAAGTTTTAATCTGAATTTATTTGTATTAGTGTTAGTAGTATTATTACATTGAGACGTTTCTAAATTCTACTGTACAACAGTAATATATTTCTGTCAAGTTAAACCGAACTTTTATTTTGACGGGTTGCCGTGAAGACCTTTGAGTTTCTGTGTTTATGACATGACGATAGTTTTTCTCAAATTAAGCGGATAAATGCTCACAAAGTGACTTTAAGAGCGGATCTAGTTTGGTAGGGGAACAATTAGGGGAAACACTGTATCTCAAACAAAATTTGTGTGAAGTTAGAAGGGTGAAATCGCAAATGTTAAAACCGTCCCGTGAGGATGCCGCGAAATCAGCTGTGTGTTTACCATGGCAACAGTAACTACACTGCGCAGCAACACGGTTATTTTTTGTTAGGTAAAACATAACAAGAATACAGTAATGGATGTTACTGTACTCTTGCTTTGTTTCACTCTGGCTTTTTGCAGTTACTGTACAAACGACTATCATTTTTCTCCAAAACGACACACATTTGAGATAAGATGTTTTGTCACATAACAAAGGATGCCTTGAATGTCATGAAAATGATAATAACTCATTTTTGACCAAAAATGCAGTTACTGCCTTTTTGCTTTGTAGGGCAGTATACATGTCAGAGGTCGCACGCCTCTGGAGCTCCTAGGGGTTAAGTGTCTTGCTCAGGGACACATTGGTGTCTCACAGTGGATTCAAACCCGGGTCTCTCACACCACAGGCATGTGTCTTATCCACTGCGCCATCACCACCCCTATATATAGTCTTATTGGCTGAGTCTGAGTCTGATTTACAGAAAATGTTAGATGTGGTTAATCTGTGGTGTTTCAAGTGGCGATTAGCTACACATCAAAGCAAAACACATGTAATGCATTTTAGAAAGAAAGGCATTGAAAGAAGTACATATATATTTAGCTATGGCTCAGTCAATTTGGACTATGTTAGTTCATATAAATATCTGGGTTTTCTTCTTGATGATATTTTGACTTACGAGGTTGGTATTAAGTCACTTGTTGATTCTGTCAGAGTTCTGGTTTTAATCTTCGTTGGTGACAGAGCTCTGAAATTCCCGGTTTGTCATGTTCTTGTGTTCTAGTCCTGTTTGTTGTGAGCACTTGGCTTGTAATGTGTTTCTCTGTGCCATGTCTATTGTCTAGCCCCTCCCATCTTGTTATCTGATTGTTTAATTTGTTCCACCTGCCGTTCTCGTTACCCTCCTTTGTTTGTTTCCCTATTTAGGCCCTGTCCACACGGACACGGGTATTTTTATAACCGTGACTTTTTCTACGCGGTTCGGCCGTTCGTCCACACGGAAACGCACTGAAACCGAACATTTTTGAAAACCCCTGCTGAGGGTGAGGATTTTCAGAAACGCCGGTTACAGTGTTGTCGTGTAGACAGTGAAACCGGGGTTTTAGCCTTGCGACGTCAGAGTGTGTGCCGTTATCCACTGTATTTGACGTCAGATTTGCGTCTACCGGAACCGCTAATAACTTTTTGTTAGGCTTCTGATTGGCCAACGTGGCTTTACGGCTAGGGTTATATCGCCGCCTGCTGGTGTGGCATGCTCTTGACCGAGCTTGATAGCGTGTTTTTGCGAGCATGTGTGGACGGGATTTTTTTAAAAAACGCTGGAGGAAAAACTCCGGTTATAAAAATACCCGTGTCCGTGTGGACATGGCCTTAGTCTCCCTGTGTTTGTAGTCCTGTGCTGGAGTGGATTCCAAATCCTCGCCTGTGAACATCTCTGAGCGTTGAGTGTGGGGCTGGCGGTTGGAAACAGCTGGATTGAGAGTGGAGTGCGCATGGTAGGAAGTTTGGAAGATTCCGGAAGTGATCCGGAAATGGAAGAAGTAGTGTTAGGTGCGGAGAGTGGAGGCACTGAATGGAATGTTGTTAAAAAACGAAAGAGAAAGAAAAACTGGGGTCAGATTTCGGATTCTGATAGTGAAAAGGGAAGACATCAGATAAGAAGAAAGGAGGAATACAAGGTAATGATAAAATTCGCATCTGAATCGGAATCTGCAATAAATCCGCTGAAATTAACTAAAGCGATTAATGATGAGATAGGGCAGATTGACAATGCTAAGATGTTGAGTGGTGGCAAATTGTTATTATTTTGTAAAGATGTCAAGCAACAGAAAAAGGCACTAGGGATGAAGATGTTACTGGGGAAAAAAGTAAGTTCAATTCCAGAAGAGAAGAAATGGGTCAGAGGGGTAATAACAGGAATACCGACTGACATGACAACAGAAAAAATCATAAAGAATGTTTCAGGAGCAGAAGTGAAGGAAGTAAGAAGACTTCAGTATGTCAAAGATAAAGAAAGGAAGGACAGTTTATCTGTGATGCTACATTTTGATGAGGAGAAATTACCTGAAAGGGTTTATTTAGGATACATGGCATATGTGGTTAGACCCTATGTACCTCCCCCATTAAGATGTTTTAAATGTCAAAGATTTGGACATGTTGCAGCAGTGTGTAGAGGAAAGCAAAGACGTGCAAGATGTGGAGGAGAGCACGATTACGGTAAATGTGAACAAGGAGTAAATCCCAAATGTTGTAACTGTGGGGGAGATCACAGCGCAGGGTACGGAGGATGCCAAGCGAGGAAAAAAGTAGTGAAAGTACAAAATGTCAGAGTGGAAGATGGGTTAACATATGCGGAGGCCCTGAAGAAAGTTGAACAGGAAACAAAAACAACAGAAATTGAGAAAGTTGGATATCAGACAGTGAATAAAGGAATTGAAGAAACTGAGAAAGATCTACTGGAGATTGATAAAGTGTCTTTTATATCATTTATAGCTGAAGTGGTAAATTGCTCAGCACAAACGGAAAGTCGGACAGAGAGAATTAAAATCATAGTAAGAGCAGCAGAAAAGTATCTGGAAATAGAGGGAATCAGTGTGGAGATGGTAAATGAAAAACTAAAAGTACAGGGAGGAAATACTCAGGCAACATGTGGTGGTTCGTAATGGTATTAATAATATTGCAGTGGAACGCGAGAAGTTTGATTGCAAACGGACAGGAATTTAAGAACTTTATATCAAAACAAGAAAGATGTCCAGATATAATGTGTTCAGGAGTCTTGGTTGAAACCATGTCTTAATTTTACATTACAAGGATATATTGTAATACGTAGAGATAGAACAGGTGGAACTGGAGGGGGGATAGTAACGTTCATAAAACAAGATATAGGGTACAGGATTGTAGAGATTAATCAGGAACAAGAGGTATTGGTAGTTGAAATATGGGAAGGCTCAGAAAGTATAAAAATAGTAAACCTTTATAATCCATGTAAGAAACTAAATATAGGAGATTTGGTAAAAATAGATGAGAAAGGAGATCAAAAGATGGTATGGTGTGGAGATTTTAATTATCATAATACATTATGGGGGAGTGAAATTACAGATCAAAATGGATTGGTAGTGGAAGAAATGTTAGAGTTAAGAGGATTAGTATGTATAAACGATGGATCGGGCACAAGGATAGATATAGGAAGTGGAAAGATGTCAGCTTTAGATTTAACTTTGGTATCAGATAATTTAGCTAGGAAAAGTACTTGGAAAGTAATGATTCAAAATAATATAGGAAGCGATCATTTTCCAATATTATGTAAAATAGGAGTAGATATTCAAAAAGAAAAGGTTGAGAGAATTCAAAGATGGGCATTTAATAAGGCAAATTGGGAGCAATTTAAGGAGATTTGCGAAGATTATTTGGAGGGAATTTTGGGTATAACAGAGGATGTAGATGAGTTAAATACAAATATTTGTAAAGCAGTAAGAAGAGCAGCAGTAGAGGTGATTGGAAAAAATAAATCCAGGAATAGGAAAAAGGTGGTTCCTTGGTGGAATGAGGATTGTAGTGAGGCAGTCTTTATAAGAAATAAAGCTCTTAGGAAAGTAAGTAGTATTAATTTTAATGATTTAATAAACTATAAAAAGGCACAAGCAAAAGTGAGGCGTGTGATAAGAAAAGCAAAAAGAAATTATTGGAGGGAATTTTGTGAAAGTATTGGTGAAGACATTGAAATTAACGAAATATGGGCGATGATCAGAAAGATGAGTGGAATTCAGAGATCTAGTAGAATACCAGTTTTAACAGATAAAGGAAAATCAGCAGTTTCAGATAAAGAAAAAGTTGAAGTATTAGCGGAAACATTTATGAAGGTGCATAGTAATGATAATATTCCAGAGGAAATGAGAAGACATTGGAGACAACGCATTATAGAAAATCCTACAATTTTAGAAAAAAGAGGGCATTCGGGTAGTGTAATAGAGGCAGAGTTTACAATGTACGAAATGAAGAGAGCACTCTCAGGGGTAAGAAAAACTTCTCCAGGTAAGGATGAAATTTGTGTAGAGTTGATTAAAAATTTATCGGAAACATCATTAAAGATAATTCTAGGATTGTTTAATAAAGTATGGGAAACCGGGAAGCTTCCTTCTGAGTGGAAACATGGGGTCATAGTGCCAATTGCTAAGCCAGGGAAAGACAAAGCTCTACCAAGCAGTTACAGGCCTATAGCATTGACATCAAACCTATGTAAGCTTATGGAGAGGATGGTAATGTCAAGGTTAGTATATTTTATTGAGAAAAGGGGGTTATTTTCACAATCCCAGAGTGGATTTAGGAAGGGACGCAGTACTATGGATTCTGTTATAAGTCTGGAGGCAGAAATAAGGAAGGCTCAAGTAAATAAAGAGGTAGTAGTTGGAGTGTTCTTCGATATAGAGAAAGCATACGATATGTTGTGGAAAGAGGGTTTGTTAATGAAACTTGATCAAATGGGAATCAATGGAAAGATGTATGATTGGATAAAGGATTTCTTATTGAATAGGACAATACAAGTTAGAATTGGGACAACATATTCACATATTCTATAGAAAATGGAACTCCCCAAGGTAGTGTAAGTAGTCCAATACTTTTTAACATTATGATTAATGATATTTATACACAAATTGACACAGGAGTAGGGAGGTCACTGTACGCAGATGATGGCGCACTATGGAAAAGGGGAAGAAATGAAAAATTTGTAATTAAAAGTTTGCAGGGGGCGGTGAATAAGGTAGAAGAGTGGGCAAATGAGTGGGGTTTCCGGTTCTCAATTGCAAAAACGCAGGTAATTTGTTTCACAAAAAGGAGGAAAAACAGAGTAAGCATAAAAATGTATGGTCAGGAATTGGAGCAAGTTAAAATAGTAAAATTTTTAGGTATGTGGATGGACTCTAAATTAACATTTGAAATTCACATGGTATTCACATTCAAAAATTAATTGATAAATGTAAAAAAGGAATAAATGTAATGAGGTGCTTGGCTGGGGTTGAGTGGGGAGCGAGTAGACAGTCTCTAAGAAGAATATATAGCTCATTAATAAGACCTGCAATAGATTATGGAAGTCTGATATATTGCTCTGCATCAGATACATGGCTCAAAAAGATTGAGGTAATTCAGACTCAAGCTCTAAGGATCAGTTGTGGAGCTTTTAGGACATCTTCAGTACCATCTATCCAAGTAGAGATGGGAGAAATGCCTCTTGAAATTAGAAGGAGAAAGTTAAGGATGAGATACTGGATTAATATAAAAGGACATGATGAAAGACATCCAGTTAAAAAGGTACTGGAAAACTGTTGGGAGTATGAGTATGGAAGTATATATAGTTTTGGCTGGGTAGCTAATAAGGAGGCGCAGGAAATGGGTATAACAGAGATAGATGTAGCTCCTTCTGTTGTAATATCATCTATACCCCCTTGGTTATACCCAATGCCAGAAACAGACTTATTAATTCATAAAGAGATACACAAGAATGAACCAAATTTGCCAGTAAAAGTTATTGTTCAACAACACATTAATCAAATGTATAACAACATGATAAAAATATATACAGATGGATCAAAAGACCCCATAACAGGTAGAGCCGCTGCAGCAGTATATATCCCTCAGGACAGTGTTAAAATTTCAAAAAGAGTAACAGATCATATATCTGTTTTTACAACAGAACTGATAGCTATATCATTAGCTTTACAATGGATAGAAGAAAAGCAGCCTAATAGTAGTGTGATATGTACAGACTCACAATCAGCTCTGCAAAGTTTAGAGAGTGGAACTTCTGTAACAAGACAAGATATTTTAAATGAAGTATTGCAGAAGTTATTTAACATGAAACACTTAGGCGTAAGAGTGAGTTTTTTGTGGGTGCCAGCACATGTCGGAGTAAAAGGGAACGAGGAAGCTGATAAATTGGCAAAGGAGGCGTTGAAAGATCCTGAGATCAAGATCAGAGTTCAGGGGCCTCATTTATAAACGTTGCGTACGCACAAAAGAAGGCGTACGCCGCTCTCTACGCAATAATTGGTATTTATAAAAAGCAAACTTGACGGGAAAATGTGCGGTCCTACACGCAAGCTCTGACCCAGGCGTACGCACAAAAACGGGTGAAATGAGAAATGGCGACACCGTCGGCGGATGGAAGAAACACGTGAAAGTGTGTGAAACTGTAGACCGTTGTGTAAAAGAAATGGCAATACTGCCTCTCATAAATAGACTTCACAAAGCAAGTCTTACAATTAACAGCCTACACGAACACCCGTTTGATCGATCTGCAGTGTAAAACAAAAAAATCAAACGAAGATTTCAACAGAAATGCAAATTAACACATATTTGCAAAAAGAAAAGTGAAATATGTTCTGCAATAATATTGCCATGTTATGCAATTCATCCTCATAACACATCTGTTGCTTGTCAGATGCAATCAAATGGATGGTAATAAAATGCCATGATGCCATCACAATGCGTAATGGAGCGCTAGACGCTTTTTTGCATCGACTTTGATGTCCGACCATTTCTTCTTTATTTCGGCCACGGTCAGAGGTTGTGAGGCTGCAGCATTAACGGCGTCTGCAACCTTTTGCCACTCAAGTGCCTTTTTGGCATTAGTAATGCCCACACTGTGCCCTGTAAAATGTAAAACAACATTTTACTCCTCTCTTCCACCTCGCCAACGATCATTTCTACTTCACATTGAGTGAAGTTAAGTTTATTGGTTTTCCTCTCTGTGTTTGCCATGATTTCGCAATCGATGAATATTAACTTGTGGGCGTTTCACGGACTATTTATGGGCAACTATGGGCGTTTCACGGACTATTTATGGGCAACTATGGGCGTTACATGAAGCCGCAAAACCTGCGCTACATTTAGAATTGATTGTGATTTATTAAGGGAAAACTGCGTAGGACGTGCGTGCGCACGGTTTTATAAATCCGAATATTTCTGTGCGTACGCACGTCCTATATGTTTCATCCGTACGCCACTTCTGACGCAAATCCTACGCAAAGTTTTATAAATGAGGCCCCAGATGAGTAAAGCAGAAATTAAGGGGATGATTGGGACTGAAGTGAAAAACAGGTGGCAGAGGATATGGGACAATGAATTAAGAGGAAGACATTTGTATAGTATACAAAGTAATGTGGGGGTGGAAAGAACAAACGTTAATAACAGGAAAAAGGATGTAATTATGACAAGATTGCGTATTGGACATACAGCACTGAATCAAAGTTTACATAAAATAGGAAAACATGAAAGTGGTATTTGCGATAAATGTGGATATCCAGAAACAGTCAAACATATATTACTAGATTGTGTAGCATACAGTAGAGAAAGGCTTGAATTATTTCAGTCTTTAAAGGATAGTGGTTTAAGGAATTATTAGAAGGAACAAATTATATATATATTTTTTATCATCAAGTGTATTCTATCAAGTAGTGCTCCATACTCCAATCCAGTAGGTGGCGGACAATGCACCTTAAAGTTGGTTTGCCAACCGCCATTTAAATAACAGAAGAAGAAGAAGAAGTCCTGTGCTGGGGCCTATACCATGAAGCCGGTTTAGGTGGCTAGCCAGCTATGTTTCAGCTTAGTTTCCGCCAACCCTGGGTTTTAGGTACTATGAAAGTAGCTCGGCTTTAATCGGTGTTCGTTGCCGTGGTATCTTACGCTGCACGGCTAACCTGCTCCGGGGCAGGTTAAGTTCTGGATTCGAGATCTCAGACTGAAGTTTGACCAATCAGCTGTGAGCAAAGAAACATATAGGTGACGCAACTAATTCCCAGCGTCTGTTCTCTGCTGCAATGGCTTCACCTTTTCTCCCAAACCCTGTGGACATCTCCGCGCAAATTGTTAGACGAGCACTTCGTAGAGAAAGAGTTTTTAGGGACAGACAAAATCCCTTTGACTTTCCTGATATTTACTTGTATGAAAGATACAGATTTTCCGCGGAAGGAATGTCTTATCTTTGCGAACTTCTTGAGCCGCACATAACAAATGTGACTCGTCGAAGCCATGCACTTACTGTTCCGCAAATGGTATGTATTGCTTTGCGGTTTTTTGCAAGTGGTACATAGTTGTATGCGGTCGGTGATGCAGAGAATCTAGGGAAAAACACGGTCTGTCGAACAATTCGCAAGGTGGTCCTCGCTCTGCAGGGGTACATAAATAGCTTCATTGTGTTCCCTGGACATTTATCCACCATGTCCATAAAAGAGGGCTTTTATAAAATTGCCGGTAAGATATATTGATAGGGTGACATCACATGAACAAATGTAACCTTTCACACTAATTTTTTTTTCTTCAAAAAAAAAATATTTCACACTTAGAAATCTATTATACAATAGTCTACAGTAGCTACCTGTTAAGAAATGTTTTAAATATATGTTTAATTCCTATGATAGGATTCCCTAGAGTCATAGGAGCAATAGACTGCACACATGTTGCAATCTCCACAGCTCTAGGAGAACATGAGGCAGATTATGTGAACAGAAAGTCCTTTCACAGCCTTAATGTTCAGGTAGGGCTATACCCTATGTGAAATTATTTTTATTTGCATTGAGATCAATCTTTAAATAAATAGTAACTAACAGATAGGACAATGATTTACTGTACATTTCATCTGCAGATGACTTGTGATCATGAATGCATGATCACAAGCTTGGATTCCAAATGGCCTGGCTCAGTGCATGACTCACGCATTTTCCGTGAGTCTATTTTGTGTCAGCGCTTTGAGGAAGGCAAGTTAAATTTGGTACAGTACACTTTACATTTTTTATTTTAATTGCAAAACTTACAAATTTTTTCCCTTTTCTGTTCTATGACAGGGCTTTTTGATGGCCTGTTGGTAGGAGATAGAGGTTATGCATGCCAGAGGTTTTTGCTAACGCCCTATCCTGACCCCCAGACAGGGCCACAAAACTGCTTCGATGTGGCCCTCAGTAAAACCAGGGTCAAGATCGAGATGACCTTTGGCACCCTAAAGGCACGTTTCAACTGTCTTAGGCGTTTAAGAGTGTCACCAGAGCGGGCATCACAGATAGTGGCTGCATGTGCCATTCTGCATAATATAGCCACTATCAGAAAGGAGCGAGAACCACCACAAAACCAGCTTCTCCCTGATGAAATTGACCCCATCACACTTGACCACCCAGCTGGGGCAGCTGTCAGAGATGCAATCACAACACAATATTTTACTTAATAAAAGCACACTGAAACTGCAGATAGGACTCAAACTGTTTTATTGGTCATGTGGCTAGGGAGGAAGAAAGAAAGCAAGAAAAATTACATTAATAGACATTCATAGTGTTCATACTAAAGCGTTACTTGTTTAAAAAAAAGTTCACATACTGAGATCTGTTTTTTCCAGCTGTTTGATCTCCAATTTAATTTTTTTAATTTGGAGCCTCCTCAGCTCACAGTCTAGCTCCTTTAGCTCACAGTCTAGTTCTAGGCTCCTTTTATAAAGGGCCCTGACTGAGTCTGTTTCCACCTGAAACAATTCCACCACAAACATGATCATTACAAGTTTTCTGGAGGTTGATCAAATCACAAAAAGTGGCATGACTATCTACAAACATAGGACTGACTGTAATTTATGTCAAGGGTTTAAAGCATTACCTTGTTCACATTCCTTCTGTAGCCCATTGAGGTAGAGGCTTCAGTTTCTGGGGCAGGTTGTGAAAAATCCTACAATAAAAGAGATGTGTAAGGGCCAGTCATTTAATTATGACATTCAAATGTGTGCCATAATAAAAAGCCCAGTGCATTCACCTCAGCAACTGTCTCAGAATACACAGACAGAGTGTCTTCATCATTTGGTTCACCCTAATAAATAAAAGGCAAATATAAAGCATAACTGTTATAAAGCAGGCTATGTTCATGGTGTTCTGTCTGCTGCATATACTGACCTCTGTGTGGGAGACTGTGTGCATGTGTGCTGGCTTCAACAGGGACACTGTATTTCCCTCTACAGCAGAACAGAGTCAGCCAAATTTAACCCTTTTAAAAACATTAGTAATGCATTGCACACACATACCCAGTGTCACTTGCTTCGAGGAGCCAGCACCAGGGTCAGACTGTACAGCACTTGCAATGCCATCCATAATCGGCCGTCCCTTATTATTACTCAGCGCCAACTCCTCGGCCACAGTGTAATTTTGAGGAGGTGGCCCTCCCCCAGTTTTCCTGATTTCACATTTTTTTCTGTTTGCTGCAAACAAGTTTTTATGAATAAATGTTCACAAAAATAATAAAAGGTTGTGGTAAATACTCACCACTTTGAATTATATGTTTTATATTTTGTCTTGATCTGCTGCCAAGAACGTTTGGAGTTGGGGTTGCATCTAAAAATATATGAATATCAATCTTTCTTAGGAATAGCCTATACATTCACATTTTACATACATCTACACACACGTATGTACAGTATGCATGCATGCATGCATGTATATCAACACGAATACACACGTTTATTTTAGCATTTAATACATTTTTAATATGATTACATCATTTTACATTAATTGTTTAACTTACGCATTAACGCAATCAGCAATCTTCCTCCAAGAATATTCTCTTGCTTTGGCAGCAGATACAGTGTTACTGCGTGCTTGAAAAACACTTTTATATTCTTCATATTTTTGAATAATTATCTCTTGCTCCTGCGCGGAAAAATATATAGCTCTCGCTCTATCCATTTCGAACGCGATTGGTTGTTCAGTGCCGACGTCACTCTTTTATGTGCACGCGCTCGTGGATTAATCATAAGTTAAGATCAAAGCCTGAGTTGACAGAGAAAGTTGATGAGCTGCGTCATGGTACCAATTCATAGATTTCATGTGACGTCACACAGTGGAGCGGCCGCCATTTGTAGGACCGAATTGCAACATGCCGTCTATCTGCTGTGCTGTGAACTGTGATAACAGCAAATCACAAAGAAATGTTGAGAAATTAAACGTTGACCTGGAAATTTAAATAAAAGTAAAATTAGCAAATTACAGGTTAGCTTGCTAAATTAAAACATGTAGTTTACAATTGGAACGCGTATTCTCTATTCTAGACCGCTATCTATATTTACATTGTAACCTTAGTTATACGTTTGGCTGAATTATGTTGTCGTTACCTGCTTCAGTATGCTAAACTACTGCTCACTGTTTCTGCCTTAATGCATTGTTTAAATTAATAGATTATTAGCTAACTGCATGATTTATATACATTTCTGAAATGCATAACTCCGACACTCTAAATTGTAATGTAGACACGCATTTTCTGAAAAGCTGCTTTGAAATATTGTGAAAAGCGCTATACAAATAAATGAGAATTGAAAATAAAGGTATCCAAACGTCACTGATAATACAAGAGATATGTGCTTTACCGACATTATTAGCAATTCAGTTCAGCGATGCTTTTATGTTCAGCGATTACTGGTGTAACGTTAATATTGCTTGATTAACAGAGTGCCACTTACCCTTCCTGTTATCAAGAACATTTTCTTCATGGGGGCATTTAATACAACACTAAACCATAAATCAGATATACCTGTACAATAACAATACGATGTCCACCAATCAATTTAAATAGTACATTGAATTTAATTTGTCGTTTAATGACATTCAACATCCGACTATTTTACATGTACTTTGATGGTCCAGTGGCGGAACTTTTGCCAAGCGTGTCAGAGGTTCTGGGTTCTAATCCGCCCTCGTACCATTTTTTATTAAAAAACCCTTATTAAAATAATCGATTATGTTTATCAGTGGTTGTATATCAGTCAGGAACACATTTGTGTGCATTTTATTTTGTGATCTCACCGGAGCCAATAGTCTCCGAAATGGATTAAAGCGCGCGTCCGTGTGTGAAGACTGTGCGGTGTGCGCGAGTCACGAGAGAACACTGTATCTGCACCACTGATCCAGAGTCAACAAGCACTTTGATCACTTGATTTAAAAAACAACACATTTCAGCGTGCTAGATCACCTCTTATTTGACTTTTATTTATGTGTACTGGTACATCCGTGCCGCGACTCCCGCGAGAGATGTTTCAAAAGTGGTGGGGATATGGAGAGGGAGTGTGGACGATGTAGATGTAAATGTCAGCAAACGTAAAATTTGGCAAGTTTTTACTAGACTTTAGTGGAGTCAGTAGGTCGTTTAACAGTAAATACGGATCTATACCTAAAGTATCTATTTTATTTAAATACCGTTGCTTTTCATCTGTGCTATTTAAGTGTGCAACATCTCTCCGATCACCAGGGAGAGATCATGCGATTTAACGGAAAGGTCCTAAAGATGGCGGCCACAACAAAAAAGTCACGTGACTGAAACCCATGAATAAAGCTTGATTGCATCGGTTTGGTTTTGTCGACTCAAAACCAATCCTGTAACCCCGAGTTTGTTCAGCTACCTTCATGGTACAGGCCCCTGGTTCGTTGTATGGTGTTTCCTTGTGTTTCCTGCCTTAAGACCTGGTTATGTTGTTGCCTACTTTTGTTTTGTTAATGATCTGGATTTATTTTTGTAGTTACCTAATAAACATTCTCATTCTCCGCACTTGTATCCTCGCATCACTTTGGACCCAACCATGACAGATTCCGGCGGGAGAGCTCTGTAAAAATTAATTTTGATGATTTGTTATCACAACTTTTTATATTTTGTCAAATCAACTTAGATAATTAATGTAGCTAGTTCAGATAACATAATATTTTGAGTTTCTATTTATTAAACCAATCTCCTTTGTTGTATTAACTCAAATTTTTTATTTCAATGAACTCAACATTTTAAGGCAACCAGGGGCTCGTTCTTCGTACGTCGCTAACTCAGTTAGCTGGATTTGATTGTTGACGATTTGTCATGATCTTGGATCGTTTGGTTCTTCGACGCTCATCCTGGACTTGCTGTCATAGCAACAGGTGCGCCAGCTTGAACCTGCTCGCGAGCAGGCTTATTTCATGTAAACAGGATTAGATCGCGGCTTTATAAGCAGAGCTGATACGGGAAGTCTTTTAACGCAGCGCGATAGTGTACTTTTTGAGAGATATCGTTTTTCTCATGACTCGTGAGGATGTCGTTTACATCATTAATTTGTTGGAAACGCATAAATGTTCGACTCGTCAGAGTCGGGCTTTAATAACAGTGCAGGCAAGGCAAGTTATTGCGATTCTTATCCAGATTAGTAATATTATATCAAATTTTAAAAAGGCAGTTGACTGACTAAAATCTCTTAGATGGTGACTATGTTCCATATCACAAATATGGCCAGGATTTGTGCATGACTCAAGAATTTTCAGAGATTTATGCAGATTATTTCATCTATAAAATATCAAGCTCACTGTAGGCTAGCTACACTTATGCTGATCCTAACAGAACTGAATTTGTCCATTAAACAGGTGATTACAACAGGATCCTGCTTGGAGACAGGTGTTTTATGACCCCATTCCCTGACCCAAACCCCAGACCAGTTATAATGCAGCTCTAGCCAGGACAAGGGCACACAATGAAGTGAACTTTAGCCAACTAAAGGGAAGATTTCAGTGTCTGAAAAGTCTGAGGGTTGCACCTGACAGGGCCTGTGACATGGCATGGGCCATATTACACAACATTGCACCATCAGAAAAAATATAAAACATTTCATTAATGTTTAATAAAAGACAAGACAAATATGCTTAGTTCTTTGGGTTTTATTTGAATTGTTCTTTGTAAAGAAAAGCCAGTGATCAAGTCATCTTTTGCCTGCAAATAATATATATATTGTACTCTGTGTGAAATAATATATTAGCACTTACTCTGAAGTTGCTATGAAGCAACTCTATCTCTAGTGCCAGTTTTTTTTTTCTTTAAGTTGTCAAGTATTTTCAAAATACTCTGAAAAGTACAACACTGCCCACCTCTGTATCACTGCTTTGTACAGACTCTTCTGTAGATGTGGACTCCTGCAACTCATATTGCATTCAGAAATAATTGGTAAGGCCTACTCAAGTGTAAATTAAGTAAAGTTATTTATGCACTTAAAGATACCTGAGAGGGTTTCTTCACTGTCCTGTGCATTGGGGGAAACATGGGCATTACAAAGTGTTGTACTTTCTTCCCTTTTGATGTAACGTTAGAAAAAGTCTTACTGCACATGGTTCAGCCACTTGCTTGGGAACACATAAAAGTGTTGGTGTATTGTTTAAAACTGCACAAAAGAGGAAAACATAATTGCATTACAATGAAGTACACTGGGGGGAAATGTGATCAATAACTCATGGCTACATATTTTTTTTTACATTAACTATGTAGTTTCACAGTCACACATGTAGACTTTCACAAGTCAAAGCAATTCATTTAACAGCTGATATGACTGGACAGCCATTTGGATTATAGGCCTGCCTACTTAATTTAATGCAGCAACAAATTATTTTAGTGTACTAGGATCATTTAAAGTTCATTTGCCAGCAGTGAAGGTGTTGCTGCTCCTGGCTGTGGGTCTGAGGAAGAGCTGAACCCAGGGATGCCCCTCACAATGGGTCAGTTCACATTCAACCCAAGGGCCAGCTCTTCTGTCTGGGTATACTGTGGGGGTGCAGGACCACCACCTGTTTGTTTTTCTTTTTTTTCTCAGCCTTTTTCTTGGTTGCTTTTATAAACAGGCAAACATTTATTAACAGTGCCTTTTTAAAAGAGATTAGTATAAGTAGTACAAATTACTATTATGTAGAATATTCTAGTAGGCTACTTCACTTTTACTTGTTCCTAGTAGTGGGTGGTGACTCTGACATTACAATGAACAAAGTTATGAATTATTTAGAAATTATTCAAATATAAAAATATAGGCCTATACTGTAACAAGTGATAAAAAAACATCTAACTACAAACTTAATTTGTCTGCTACTTTTTGCCAGCCCCCTCTCCTGGCTTTTGCACACTTTAAGGTGTTCCCTGGCGTTTTAATTATGTTTTCAAATTCAGCATATCCTTCAAGCAATAACTCTTGCTCTTCTGTGGAGAAAAAAACTGCGCGCTCTTTGGCCACGGTGATCAGCCAATAGCAACGTTGCTGATCAATGTTTCTACTATCGATACATATCCCCTTTTAACCCAGCGCGTGAACGCGCAATTATCTCAGATAACTCAATCCAGCTATACTAATCATAACCGGCAGAAGTGTTCGAAGAACCTAATTAGCCGGATCATGATTAGCACGATGATATTATCTCGGATGTCTCATTTGATCTCGGATGTTTTAAGCAACGTACGAAGAACGAGCCCCAGGTAACTTATTTTTTTAAGTTAATCCAACTTTTTTTTTTTTTACAGTAAGGATCAGTTATCAATAAACTGAAAGTATGTAAGGATCTTGGATATTCTACATATACTCGACTTTATGATGCATGTGTTTCTCCTATACTGAACTATTCTGCAGGGGTGTGGGGCTTGAAAGAATCCAAAACAGTAGATACCATACAGAATAGAGCCATACAATGTTTTTTGGGGGTTCATAAATTTGCTCCGATCCTAACAATTCAGGGAGATATGGGCTGGGTACCACGAGCTGTACAGAGAAAATGTGAAATTATACGATTGTGGAACGAGTGTCTAATCAGAATGGCAAAAGATAGATTAAATAAGAGAGTATTTTGGTGGAGTAAAGCTCACCGGTCCCCATGGGTAAAGGAGATCTATTCTATTTTTGAGGAGGTGGATATGTTGTATATCTATAGGAACAATTTAAGTTGTAATGTTAATTCGCTTAAAGGTGCCATATGTAAAAATTGAGGTAACAATATCCCAAAAATGAGCTACACGTATCAAAAGAATGAGAAGAAATAAATGCAATGATGTCATTAAAAAAATCACAAGTTATAGTCCTGCCGAGATATAAACCTGAATTAGCATGCTAAATTACTAGCCCCGGCCCGGCCGGTGTCATAATACCAGTTTCGGCCATGGGAGGCGGTATGCGGGCAACATACATAACCACCAGCCAAACTGCAGTACACGAATAACTCGCACGGCTTGTGGGTGGACTTGAACCTGATGTCAATCGCGTCTATATGAGACCGGCCTTTATAATTTAGTGTTGAGATGTTGTTCATTGAGTCTCTAATCTCTAAAAATCTCCAAATGAACTGCGGTCTTACTATCGTGTCAGTTGATTTGATTAATATGCGCGAGGGAGAGAGAGAGAGCAGGAGGACTGCGCTCGTGTTGTTTGAAGACGTGAGAGTGCGCGCGCGCGCGCGCGGCCGGGACGCTCTCTCTCTCTCCCTATGCTCGTTATAAGCCCTGTCAAGCGCAGCAGTCATTATATTCTACATCACTCACCGTTCAAAATAGGCTTTGGCGGGACAAAGCGGACGATTTGACGGTTTTAGAAGATTAACAACCCGAAACTAAAAAACAGACTAGAGTAGGCCAACTTTCTGGAGGTATACTGCCCCCATCTGGTATGGAATATATGGAAAATTAAATAAATTTTTTGGCAGACATTCCACATGGCACCTTTAAACACAAGTTGTTATTGAAATTTGAAGAAAAATGGTTTGGAAATGTTATATTAAAGCCAAAATTAAGAACATTTATGCATATCAAACAGAACTTCAGTCCAGAATTATGTTACATCTCATTTATCGAGAAGCGAAAGATCCTTGGTTGCAAAGCTGAGATGTGGGATTTTGCCTCTGGCTATTGAGGTTGGTCAATTAAAAATTATTCCAAAGGAAAACAGATTGTGTGTGCTATGTGACCTTGGTGAAGTGGAAAGTGAATCTCATTTCCTTATGTATTGTACACATTATGATGACCTAAGAGAATCTGTGTTTCTGAAATATTTTGCTATGCTGATGATCAAATTATTTTGCAAACTTTTTCAAAGGCTTGGAAAAGAAGGCAAGCTAGTTAGTTTAATTAGATTAAATTTTTTTATGTGTAGGATTATGGGTTTGTTTATATGGGTGGTCATTTGAATAAATGAAAATACATGTGTGTATGATTACTGTACATGCATGTATCTGAATAGATATGTACTATTATTATTTTGTTTCTAATGCTTGTCTATATTTGGGAGCAATGTATTCGATGTACTCTGGACCTGTCTATTTTGCATATTAATCTTTTTATTTCTGTTAGCCCATGTGGGCTGGGCATAATTATAAAATAATAAAGCTTCATTCATTAGCCTATAGAACACATTTCTGGTCATAAAAATTAAGTCATTAAGTAAAAATTAAGTAAAAATTAATACAACAACGTTACATGATTTAAAAACCAACATATCATACAGGGACAGAGTGGTAGTGAAATGTGGGTGCTGGGCTCTAGCTAAATCAGAAAAATTTGGGTCGGTGGACGCAGATTCGGAAGGCTTCTGCGCCGATCCAGGCATCTATAATAATCGGGGTTTTTAATAAGGGGGAAAAGTAATAGATAGGCCTACATTTTGAGGCTGTCAAACTGGTAATGTGCGGCTTCCGAAGCACCTGCTTCGGTTTCGGTCTCAAGCGCAGTCGGAGACTGTGGTGGTGGGGGGCACTAGAACAGGTGTCTGTCATTCCAGCCGGGCTGGGGTTCTCTGTCTTGTCGTGCTGGTGCTCAGGTTCATCTGAAAAAGCAAGGCTGAATGTCAGACCTTGAAGTGACCAGTTTCGAAAGTCAGTTTGAGAAAGTGCTTGAAATTCAGGGTTAAATGCAATAGGAGAGTTTTTACTTATACTACCTTCTGTACTCAAATACCTTTTACGGTTCTGCCAAACTTTCAGTGTGGCTTGTAAAGGGGGCAAACCCTCTACACTCATCATGGGATGCAGTTTATTAACATAAAGTGTTGTTGTGATCTCCAATGGATAGCATGTTAGTGATTCCAATGCTACCAGAGAGAAATAGTTCCCAGATTCCAACTTTTGATATGTCTAGCTTGACAGGCCCAGTAGTACCATAGAAAAGTTGGAAGTCCTAACCCCCCTTTTAAATATGACTTTGTTAAAGTGGACAGCTTAATTCTTGGGGTCTTGTTGTTCAATAAAAAATGTATTAGACATCTATTGATTAGCTTAAAAAAAAGAAAAGGAAATATAGCATGGCAACATAATAAAAGCATAAATAAACTTAGGGAGTATACTCATTTTAATGACATTGATTTTCCCAATAAGAGACAGTGGGAGACCAAGTCTGAAGGGTCTTTTTGCATTCCTCCAGCAAAGGTTTATAGTTTTCCTTAAATATTTTATCCAAGGTGCATGTCACTTGCAGTCCAAGATATATAAAACCATACTGACCAAGAAATGGGGCATTCTTTCTTAAAATGTTCTTCATTTGGAATATTAAGAAGGCACACAATTGATTTTTGTAAATTAACCTTATACCTGTCATGAATCTGCCATCATGTCCTTGATTTTCCCTAGTCTTGTGGCAGGATCATGGCAGACCCATGTTTTGTGTACAAGAGCATGGCCTATTGTTTGGGCCATGTGCTTGTGTTGTCTCGTTACGTAACCCCGCCCCCTTGTTATCCTCGTCTTGTCATTATTGCCTAGTCAGCGTCACCTGTTCTCCTTATTAGTTTCTCCCTATTTAATCCCCTTGTGTTTGCTGTCGTTTCATTGTGTATTTCCAACCTGAGTGTTACCTTTTCTTGTGAAGCCTTGTGAGTGTCTTGTCAAGAGTATTGTCTAAATCTAGTTAAGAGTTTTGTATTTCTGTTTTGTTTCCCGTAGTATTTAGTGTAGTTTGTAGTACACCTTCTATTGTCCATGTTTTGCCCCCTCGTGGGTTTTGTTTTCCCTGTTTATTGTCCGTAAATAAATTGTGTGTCTAGCATCCTGTCTGTGGTTGGGTTCATCCTTCATCCACATAACAATACCCTGAAATCTTAGAGAAGTTTTGAATATCTGCCAAGGCGCAAAGTTGACATAGGTTCAGTGACAAATAATAAAGTATCATCTGCATAAAGTGAAATTTTGTGGTATAGGTGGTTTACAGTCTCGTGATTGTGATGACGCGCAGAATTCAGATGGAGGGCACGAAGTGAAGCGCGGAATGGATGAGATGGAGGAAAGTCTGTACTATACTAAACAAAGGGAAAGATATATAAAAAAAAATCTAAACATATGTTGGACGTGATCCTTACATTATGAAGAGGAGCGATTTTTCAACCTGAATTGTAAGATTTGACTGCCATTGAGGCGGCTGTTATCAGCAACTACCTTGTCCTACAGACATCCTTCTACTCAAGACAACAAATGAAAGCATACAAAGGTATGGAGGCATACAACTTTTTTGTAAGTGGTTGGTTCCGCGATCTCGGTACCAAGATGCTCCACAATGACTGTCGTTTGGTTTTCGCCCGGGTGAGTGACATTTCTTTTTTGTCCTGTGGATTAATCCGTAACATTAACCCTAACAACCATTCAACGCTGCAGCACTTCTTGACGTTACATTTACGGTTGTTTACTTTACGTTATTAGGTTAACCACTCTCAAAGTATGGAATGATATTCTGGACATTATTCAAAAGGAATTTCTAATTGTATTTTTTTATTTTTTTTTTATATTTTTATTTATTTAATATGGACATAACAATAACATTGGATGAACCAGATGCATTGTTTAAAGTGTAATAGCACATGTGCTAATTTTCAACACGTGTCCATAGGGGCTTTTACAACAGATAAAAACACATTATTAACCAAGACAAGGAACATTTACACATGAGAACAACTTTGGCCCGATTTTAGCCACCGTTTGAGGTCTCTGGTAAAGATGTTAATATTGTTCTGCAGTTTGAGTCCAATTGGGAGAGAATTCCATAGTGTAGCCCCTAGGAGAAGCTAGACTGACCAAAAGATTTTCTAAACTTTGGTAGCACACAATCCCCACTAACTGAGGCTCTGGTGGAAGGTCTTAAAGAGCCCTGACGCCTCTCTATGAGGCCAGAGAACAGTGGTGACACACAGTTGTTCAAATATTTAAAAGTCAATTTCAAAATACAAACATTTTCAAAAGTAAAAAGCTTGTGCTTTTGTATGATATCACAATGATGCCATATCATAGGTTTCTTGTCAAATATCTTAATTGCCTGTTTGTATAGAGAAGTGACTGGTTTCAGAGTGGATGCTGATGTTTGTGACCATGCTGTAATACAGTATGAAAAATTTGAAAAAACCATTGCATGCTTAAACAATAAAGCCGCGTGATGTGGCAACTCTCCTCTAATAAAACGAAAACAGTTTAAATTTGATTTATCTTTCCTACAAACATGGTTTACTTGACTTTGAAACTTCAGATGTCTATCTAAGATTATGCCCAAGTATTTTGTTTCATGAACCTCATAAATGGGTTCACGGTCTAAATGAACTTCAAAGATGCTGTCAGGGGACCTCCGGTTGATAGAAAAACACATGGAAAAGGTTTTCTGGACATTTAAAGTTAAATGGGACAGCTGAAGCCATTTCGAGATGTTATGTAAAGCCTGTGTTAACCGCTGCCCAACCATCGCAGTTGTTTTTGCTGACACATGGATAACTGTGTCGTCAGCATAAAGCTGGCAGTTTACACCCTGACAGCAATCTGGGAGATCATTTATATACATTGAAAACAACAACGGTCCTAGAACTGAACCTTAGGGCACTCCTCAGTCATTTGGACTCAGGTTGGATTTAACAGTTCCTACTTTCACACATTGTTCTCTACCCTCCAGGTAGGACTTAAACCATAACAGAGCTGCATTAGAAAATTGAAATTGCTGTAATTTCTGCAATAAGATACAATGGTCTACTGTGTCGAAGGCCTTCTTCAGATCTAAAAACACAGCGCCTACAACATTCCCTTTATCCAGTGAACCTTTGATCTGTTCCAACAAAAAGCAGTTGGCGGTTTCTGTGCTGTGTTTTTGTCTAAACCCAAACTGCTGAGGATTCAACAATTGGTTATTTTCAAGATGTTCTATTAATTGCTCTGCCACAATTTTTTCCAGCACTTTGGAAACGACAGGGAGAATGGAAATAGGCCTGTAGTTGCAGGCTTGATCTTTGTCACCTGACTTATAAATTGGAGTAATTACAGCAATCTTCCAGTTCTGTGGAAAAGTGTTTGTTTGTATTGACAAGTTTACAAGGTGAGTGATGGGATCGAGTAAACTGCTTAGGTGGTTTTTAATTAGAGCTACATTAAGATTATGCATGTCTCTTGATGTAGAATCTTTCAATTTGACAATAGTTTTCTTTACTTCATCATGCGAAACTTCTCTGATTTTTAAAGCTACACTGTGTGATTTTTACCCCCATCTAGCGGTGAAAAGGTATATGACCATCCAGTGAATATTAGTTTATGTTCCTCTCAATTCCGATTTCGTTTTTCACTCTTACGGTGGCCAATGTAGTCCAAGATTAACATGGCTTCCAGTTCGACCTCCTCGACACGGTGCCATTGAGTGTTAAAACGCGAAAGGCGAAGCTTGATGTCCCTCTTTGGCTAATGTACTTTCAAGATGG
Organism: Semotilus atromaculatus; assembly: GCA_031834385.1. Lineage (NCBI taxonomy): Eukaryota > Metazoa > Chordata > Actinopteri > Cypriniformes > Leuciscidae > Semotilus > Semotilus atromaculatus. The sequence goes on along the minus strand of JAULUF010000001.1, from coordinate 21,711,168 downwards.
AGGGGCAACATGGCGGCCGACATTAGAACCCCTCACCCGTATGTATTTTCAATGGCATATTATACACTCACGAGAATACTTTATTACTTGAACGAAGTAAATATACATTAATGAGCACATATATTTTTGAAAGAACTAAGTGTTTTTAGCTAAGAATAAACTAAAAAAGTTACACAGTGTAGCTTTAAAGAATCTGTACTGCTAAACTGAAGTTTGTTCTCAAAAGGTAATCTGCCCTTAAAAGGTTTCTCTAGATCGTAAACTGATTCAACAAAGAATTTGTTTAACTCGTTAGCAATTGACTGGTTGTCATTAATGTAATCATCATCAGTTTTAAGGCAATCTAACACTTGATGGGTTTTCTTATTATGATTTGTCAATTTGTTTATATGGTGCCATAATTTGGAGCTACTTCCATTTGCTTCTATCATTTTTATAAAATATTTTGTTTTTGCTTTGCGCAGCTCACTTATAACTTTATTTCTGAGACCAGTGAAAAATTAAATGGTCAATATTATTCCTAGATTTTAAAGACTTTTTAAGTGCAAGGTCACGATTTTTAGCCATTAACCGAATGTCGTTGTTAAACCACGGAAGAGAATACTTTCTTGGTTTTCTTATCCAGGTTTTTGTATACTTATTTATTACAGTTTAGTGACAAATTTAGATGCACTCAAATTTAAATCAGTCTCCGCAATAATACTATTCCAATTAATTTGGTTTAACTCATTTTCAAAGGAATTTATTTTTGCTTTAGGAATACCTGTTGTCTTCGTTTCTGTTCTCTGCTTTTATGTTTAACAAAACGCTTTTTAGTTAACTTTCTGACAACTAATGTCATGTTATGATCGGTAAGCCCTGTAATTAAGTTATAAGTTAGTTATTCTTTCTGGTCTATTTACGGAAATCAAATCAATCAATGTTGCGCTGTGTCTGGTAATTCTAGTAGGTTTGTTTATCATCTGTTTAAATTTGAACTTATCCATCAAAGCTTTCAGCTTTGTTCTGCTGTTGTTTTTCTCCTGCCAGTTTATTTTGAAATCACCCATAATTATACATTCAGTACAATTGTCAATATTCATTAAAAGACTCTTAAAATCATCATCGAAATTTGCTCCATGTGAAGGTGGATTATAAATGACAATTAATTTAAATTTCATTGTTGGAGACAAAATTACATTTAGCCCCAGGCATTCCAGTTTCCCATCACATTCAACTTGCTCACACTTAAAGGTTTATTTAATGTATACTAACACACCCCCACCCCTTCCTTTGTCCCTATCTCTCCTGTAACACTTGAAGCCAGGTATGTTGATTAGGTCTGTAGGAGTGGATGGATTCAGCCAACTTTCAGTTACACACAAGTAATCCAGGTTAGAGTCAGTTAACAAACTATTAATTTGATCTAATTTTGGTAGAATACTCATTATATTAATGTGTCCTCCCAAAATCCCCTTTGGTTTTGTTTGGGGATTCCAGATAATCTGTGCATGATTTACAGTTTGAAAAATCTTCAGCTCTTTCTGCTTGAGCGCTGCCCGATTTGGAATTTTGGACCTTATGTGTTGCCGTTGTTGTTGTTGTTTTTTTAAAAAAAGACATGCTTTACACAGTTTGTTTGCCTTTCATATAAATATTGTCAGTCAGAGAATTTTACAGATTCCCTCTATAAACAGTTTCCGAAGTTCAGAGATGCTGGAGGCTATGAACTTCTTAAGACTCGAGGTGCTACCCGCTCAAAGTCATTGGAGATAATTCCTTGTCCTGACGAAGGATACTCGGCAGAGTACTTGAGCAACAGTGCCCTTGGCATAGGAGTTAGCATGATTTTCATCAGACCTCTTCAGAAAGATCTAAGCTTGGAGGTATACAATTAAGAAGTTGGGGAGTCCAGTGTAAAACTTTGTCTTGTCTTCATTCTTTGGAAAGATTCTTGGCTAAGCTGTGTGTCCAGTGCTTTATTCCTAAGATCACCCAGCTCTGTTGTGGTTTTCTTCAGAATATCTTCCATCCTCTCAATGTCATCCATGGTTAGGTCCATCTGGCATCCTGCATCTTCATTAGGGTTGCCACCTTTGATTTGTGAAAAACCGGGACACTTAGACAGGACTCTCAAGTTTTGAAGACAGGCAAGAGTGACATCCCCCAATATGTCAATCATCATGTGATAACAAAAATATGACTAGGCCTAGACTACTTGTTCTGAGCAGGTGTTGTCGGTGAACAAGCTTTAAACTGTTGTCTAAGTTACAGATGTCACCGGCCTTTAACAACTGCAGGTCAATGGTAAATGCACAGCAGATAACACAGCAAAAACTGTACATAACATGCATAACAATATAGGCTGCACATACACGACACAGACATTAATGGAAACCTGATGCTAATTTTCTGGGAAACATTCTAGCAGTCAAGTTGTCATTGTTTGTGTCAAATAATTTGTGAATTTGTTGTAACATTGAAAAAGGAGACCATGACCTAATCTGTGCTCAAAGTGATGCTCGAGCTCCAGTGGTTTCCTCTGCGGGTGAACGAAGCTTTCGGAAAATGTTGTAGCAGAATCACATGAACAATTCCAGGAAATGCTATTTTTTCATTGGTTGTTGCATTAAATCTAACCCAGATACAATAGTGTTATTTTCTGATTGGCTATTGCACTGTAAACCCGGATAAGTAGAATCTACTTAAACCAAGGTAACTCGTTGCCGTAACATTTTTAAGTAATGAAGCATTAGTTGAATTAGTGAAGTGGACTACATTCAATGTACTTAAGCCCATAATGGAATGGAATAGAACATTTAAATTGAATGTACTAATAACCGAGTTACAGTAGCTGATGATACTTAGTTTAAACAATCACTCCCCACCAATTTATTTAAATCAGCTTGTTAAGTAAACATTACTCCATTACCAATTCAATTAAATTGTATATTCTAACTGACCCAACTTAACTTTTAGTTCCTGAAACTCAAAATATCTTTCAATCAATAGAGCAGTGTAAAATACATACATACAACAGCAACATTAAAGTTGTTGTAACCTAAAAGTTGTAGAAACCAGAGCGTTAATTGTGGTTTTAAACTACTCTTTATTGTCAGAACATAACATGACAAACACTTGCCAAACAGGTGAACATTTCACAAATCTGAGGTAGAACATTCAAACATTTGTCATTTTTCCTTAACAAAATAAATATCTTTATTGAAAAGTGAATTTATTAGTGTTGCCTAACTCTGATGGCACATATCTTAATTGACAGTAAGTTGACGGTAGTATTATAGAGTTAGATGCAGATTTACTATGTTAAATTTATGTTCATAAACAAAAACAGTAACATCTGTTAAAAAAAAGTATCGACCTAATATTTATTTGGTAAAATGTAATATTCTGACTGTTGAGTTTTATTCAAATTAACCACTGGTCATCCAGCATCATGCATTTAAATCACGATAACCACAGATAAACCAGGCATAGCCTACAGCACCTCACTATCATGGCACAATGTTAATTTATGGTTTCTATGGTATTTGTATGAAAAACAGTAGCTTACATACATTCAATACAGTAATTAAATTCCATTAGTCCTTTAATACATTGTCTACATTAATAATATAATACAATTCAATATGTATATCCCACATTTCATTGTGCAGTTAATATACTAGGCTAACGTTACAGTAAATCCGTGGTAAATGATGGGAATTTGTAGATGGAAAAGCTTCTGACTGTATCGTTGCGCACAGTGTTTCTCCTGTTCGTCAGCGCTGATTCATCTGCCTTTAAACTGGTTTAAATCACTGAGACATCTGTGTTCTTCGCTGAATTCAAGCGCTTCTCACTGGATCTCGTGACCGAGACCGATCAGAGTAAATGCATCTGCTCTAGTGAGCTTGCGCTGCTGTTTGGACTTTGAGCCGAGTGGATAAATGGTCCGTGTGACGCTCGGTTCAAATGAGTTTCGTTCCGCTTTTGACACAAAAACATTATCGAACATTTATTGAACTCTTGATATCGTTTTATCGCGAAAAATTATATTGCGATAATTATCGTTTTATCACCCAGCCCTAATTTAAACTATAAAATCAATTGTATATAAATAATGCAATAATGTTTTTTGGGTAGTTGAGATGCAGTGCATAGGTAAGTCCGAAGACAATGTACATGGCCTGGGGCAGGCTCTCAACACCCATTACAATGTTTCCCTCCAAGATGATTCAGTGCAGTGTGGTGAAGGGACTGCGTGTGTCGAGTGATGTTTTCCTGTTTATGCAGACTGATCTCATGAAATAGCGTAGGCTATGTATGACACGCCAATTCGTATTTCCATTTTTGGCGTGCTATCAACACGCATAATCGCTTTTCAGCGTGTTTATCAACGCCATTGACTTAACGTTACATTACTATATATAAATATATGACCTACCCCAACGACGTCCCTAAACCTACCCGTCACTGGGGTTATTAGCATTTATGACTCTTCCCCTACCATCCTAGGGAAAAAAATATCGCTCCCCAGATGTAGATATTCATTTAGCTTAGTTTCGCTCGGAAATTTAACGGCGTACACATACACGCGGCGTGGACATACACGCGGCGTACACATACACGCGGCGTGGACATACACGCGGCGTGGACATACACGCAGCGTAGACATACACGCGGCGTGGACACACGCGGATAGCTGAAAATGCGTATAGATAACACGCCACTTGATTTGAAAGTGGCGTGTATGTTTACGCAAAGTCATGATGTCATGTTGGTTTATGGCAGAGGATCCCCACTGGCACATCATTGTACGAACCTTCATCAAGGTCCTAAAAAAAGGAACAGGGCATGATCACATCAACATGACAAGTGACAACATAGTGCTACAAACACCCTCTATAGGTACACAGCCCACATGTCTGCCCTATCCAGTGTCCACCCACTGCCCAGTGCAACAACCGAAAAGAAAATCAACTACAGAAAATCACGCAGAACAGGTGCAAGAAGCATCAAATGATCTAGAGTGAACACTAGGGGTGGAACGGTACATGTATTCGTATTGAACCGAAACGGTACGGGACATGAATTTACACAGAGAATAAACGGTATAAAAATAAATAAAACTTGCATGTAAATTATTTATGTAATGTGAACCTATATTTAGATACGTGGTTTCTTATGCCTGGTTCAGATTACAATTTTTTTTTTGTCTGTTACGATAGTCACTGTGTCAGATTACGCGATTTTGACTCCAAAAATATTGTTGTGTCGTGGACAAGAAACATGTCAGACTACACGTTGCTTCCTGACCAGTCATCGCGTGCCGTCTTTACCGACGCACTTGATGTCATCGAGAAGGCGAAACTAGTTGCGAGTGACTTCCGGAAAAGAACGTAAACAAACAATGGCTGAAGCGGTGAGTGTTGTATTGGCTGTCCTGTGTTCAGAAAAACGTAAAAAAAGAAAGAAAACCCGACAATGGACACGTTCCTGGATTGCTCGAAAAGGACAGTATGGGCTGTCAATCCTCCAAAGAGAACTTGAGGTAAAATATTGTTTTCTTATTATATTTGTACTTTTAGCCAGTAGTACAAGTAAAATAATGTTGCTAGCTTGCCACAACGATAACATATTACAAAAACAGACTGTTAAAACCTCATACATGTGACGGAACCCGTCGTGGACGACCATTAAAAAAATTAAACATGCTAGTCTTTTTGTCGTGAAGCATCGCAGACGCGACGTAGGTTGTCGCCCACTATGACACACTATACGAGATGATACGATCGAATCTTGCGTTCCGACGCCCGTTGTCGTTTACGAATCCCCACGACACCCTACGTCAAACGGATCGTGCCAAAATCGTGCTAAAATCGTGTAATCTGAACCAGGCATTAGGGACACCTAATCTGTAGCCCCGCTTGTCTGACCTGAATCCAAACAGACAAAGACTGCAGGAAGGTAAACAGTAACATGTCTGCACCAGACTGGTGCCGTGCACAGTGCACAAAGATTGTAAACCCGGAAAGCGAGCCCAGCTGCCACGGAGCGGACATGCTTCACCTCCACGTGGACACAAAATTGAACTAAAACAATAATTTAAAATGCATGGAAATGACTTACGGTGAATGTAAGTGCTGTGTCTTTTCTCCGGTTGACGGTGAAAACTTCATGGCGCCGCTCGTGCTTCTCTTGTCCGTTAAATGAAGAATGTGGCAAAGGCATTCTTCATTCTTTTGTTTTGCTTTTCCATCCATTGTACAGAACCGAATCGTGATGTCTGAACCATGGTATGAACCGAACCGTGACTTCTGTGTACCGTTCCACCCCTAGTGAATACAGCAATTTTGTAGGTTATAGACAATTATGGACATGTTCATATACTTTCTACACATTTTTTTTATATATACACAGACACACACATATCACATACATACATAATATGTATATGTATATATATATACACACACATAATGATGTTAGTTAGAATACACTATAGAACAGAAGATAAACTAAAGCTAACACAGTAATTTAAAGTGATCTTGATAAAACTATTGACAGTGTGTGACTTCTTCAAATATACAATTTGTTTGATCAATTTCTTAGATATTGTGATTGGAGTTGCAAATGTAACTATCTAACGTTATTGACAGCCATAAATAATGCGTTGCTCAGGAAGTCAACACACACCGACGTTTAAGACAATGAGAGCAAAATGAAAATATTGTATTTAGGTTAAAGTTATAGACCAGAGAACTCACCTGACGGAAAATGCAGCGAACACACTCTCGTTGATGCAGAGACGTTGTGAAAAGTAAAGTTTTTCCTCCTCATTGCGGCAACCCATGCAATTCGGCGTCTTCTCATCAGCTAACGTTACTCGACCTGCTTCGTACTGAACTGCACGTATACAGCATTTATTAATCTTTGTTAATGTTAATTTCAACATTTACTAATATTTTATTAAAATCTTGTTAACATTAGTTGATGCACTGTGAACTTACATGAACTAACCATGAACAGCTGTATTTTTGATGCACTGTGAACTTACATGAACTAACCATGAACAGCTGTATTTTTATTAACTAACATTAACAAAGATTAACAAATACAGTAACACATGGATTGCTAATGGTTGGTTAATGTTAGTTCATACATTAACTAATGTTAACTAATGAACCTTATTGTAAAGAGTTACTATTACCCATAAAGGGAATACGTTCCCAATGTCCTTATATGGGCAACTAAAGACTACGGATTGTACTCAGGCAAAAATAGATCAATTTTATATATCACTAATCAATCACAGTGAACTATAATTAAATATATCAACTGTCTAGAATAGATCGATTCTCAGGATAACTTTTACTGGAATCAATTCGTTATCGAATAGCCCGTTCGTTCTGCGAGCTGACCATACGATCTTTTATCAAACCCCAAGAAAAGTTATCCTTATTATAGATTTTTAAGTAATCCTATTTCTCTGGCCAGGAAAAATAGATTTCCTGTATATAAACAAAATACTATTTAAAGTATCAACAATTTGTAAAGCTCGTAGCTAGATCAACATTTCAGGGACCCCGTAATATGAGCAAACAGTCAATAAATGAATATAGTGTATTTAATAAAGGAAAACTATGCGTATATCGGTGACTACAGTTACACGGAATAAATGTAGCCTATATACAACACAAACAACAAATTGAAAGTGAAAGCATAAAGAAAGTGATAGAAAGAGGGAGAGATTTGATCAGCAGTTATGGCAAAATCACAGACCGAGGAACCTTAAGAGAGGAACAAGAAGGAATCAAATTCTTGGATTCCACGATTCGCTGCAAGTTTAAGCGTCCCTTGAAAGTGAAGTTACCAAAGAAATAATTCAGGCTAAGGTAATTTCACTCGTCGGTGGGAATGAACAATGTGAATTATCTAAAAATGAAACAAAGACTAAAGAAGAAAAACAAAAGGAAAACTGGAAACGAAGTGAAGACCCAGTCAAAGGAAAAATCTAAGCACATAAACTGGAGTTCTCTTAAGGAAAACCCACTCCACACCTATTTGGAGCGAACTGGCCAATAATCGTTCAGCAAACCTTGAGCGGGAAAGTTTCTTTTTCCTGTCAAGGCTGCTTATTTACATAGTATATGAGGGTGTTAAATTCGTCATTTTTCCTACGGAGAGATGTTATACATATAATCATACATTTTACGGTATGTAAATATATATATTGGAATTATTGTGAAGCTCGGCAAATTCTAGTTTATTGATGTTTGTGTAAACATTCGCATGCCATAAAGGTGTCAATGGGCAATTTGAATCAGACTCTCTGGTGCCATACTGGTGATGAGTTATGGAACAAGAGTCAGGGGCTAAAAGGTTTTTGAATGTTCCCACAGCGTCTCGACAAAGCTCGAGTTCCCTTTAAAGGGAACTCTGCATTCCTTGTTATCTGGGTGAATGCCGGTTTTTGTTCAGCAAATGTTCTAGATATATGTCAGCTGTGAAAGAGGGCCTTTTCTTCTAGTGTCCTTGCTGCCCTTGCCCTCATTCCCGTAAGCCAAGAGGAGGGTACAGTTATGCAATTTTGCTGCAATGAAGTGGAGCACAATCCGAATAATGAATTATCAATTATCACTGGTTTTATAGAGTTAACAGGTGGCCTCTACTAAGAGAGACTAAAATAGTTTTGGATTAAACTAGATTAAACTTAATTAAACTGGCCCATCAGCATAGGCTGCACATTTACCAAATTCAAGTTAATTTGTATTGCACTTTTCACAATTTTTATTTATTTTATTTATAAGTTTATTTATATACAATTCCCACCTGCTGTACTCCTAGTGATTCTACTTGTATCATCCTGTCTCTATATCAATTTCCATAGAACAGATGGTGCCTTATTGTGCAAACATTTAAAAATAAATTTTACATATGATTTTTTATTTTTTTTATTTTTAGTTTAGTTTATGACTGTTTAGTCATTGCAAACAGTTTAGACTGGAGTGAGGTGAAACGAGGAAAAAAAACCCGCAAAGCTTGTTGTTGTTAGCTAGTTGCTAATTTTATTCACCTGGATATGGTAGAAAATTAGACAATTAGTTAAAATAATCTTTTTAATGCTACTTTTTTATTCTACTTTTTAATATTGATATGATTATATACCAAAATAATTAAAAGGTCTAGCAAATAATGATTTTATCCTACAAAGCTATGAAATCCAGTGGTAAAATCACAGCATGTTTTAAAAAAGAGGGCAAGAAAGGATGACAGTGTCTGTCGACCACCACTGAAGACCAATTTTGGACTTTTACCAACGTTATTTAAAAGTTACGTAAAGGTTAGGACAAAACGTTCTTAAAATAATGTTTGGAACGTTCGTATAACATTATTATTAGTTAATATACGTACACTTAATGTCGAGAGAGAATGTTCTTGGAACGTCCTAACGTTGTATCATAATGTTGAGAGAAAATATTCTTTGAAAAGCATTCTCGGAACGTCCTTATAATGTTATGTTTACTTGATAAATGTTCTCTTAACATTGAGAGAAAACATTCTTAGAACGTAATGTATGTAATGTAATGATTTTATTAACATTTGCTGAATGTTTTTGTATGTTGTTTGCATAAAACGTTTGGACAAATGTTTGCATAAAACGTTATGAGAACAATTCTAATGAAACATCCTTAGAGTGTTATCTTTCAAAGTAGAAGTCAGTTATTTGTATAGTGCTTTTCAGAATAACACATCGTTTCAAAGCAGTTTTACAGAAAATCGTGATGTTATAATGTTTATATATTTTTATATCTTCACTTCACGGTAACACTTTAGAATACTCTTCCGTCATTAATGAATAACTACACAGGAACCAATGTGTAACACATTATTAACACAGTAACTTATATTAACTAACAAAAAACTCTGATTATTAAATTAGTAAGTGATAGTATTAGTGTTCAGTCAAATGTGGTAGTTCATTATTAGCTAATCAATAACTACTGTAAGGCACTAGAGATGGTGTTACTTTATTCAAGTGTAAAAGATCTATGGGGACTCAAAGTACTTTTAGAAAGAGCAAGCATGAAAGCGGACATCTATGGTATTCGTCATTTACCTTTGTCTAGTGACCAAAACTGACAAGATTGTGACCGTGAGACCCCCGTTAAACGGACGGCTCGAGGCTCTTTATTAAAGGCAAGGCAAGTTTGATTCCCTATCAGGGAACTCGAGCTGCGTGAAAGATATGAGCGGAGGGGAGGACGTTAGCGCTAACGTCATACTAGAGCTTTGTCAGGCAGCTAATTTGTCTCTCCGTGCCACCAAGGAGACGGCCAAGTCAGTGGGCCGTTCTTATGGCAGCCCTGGTGGCCACGGAGAGACACTTATGGTTAAATCTCTGAAACATGAAAGAGAAAGAAAAATCCTTCCTTTTGGACGCCCCGCTCTCAACTTGATCATCGAGAGGCCGTCAGGTAGCTCCTCACACCGAGCGCAACAAAAAAAAGAGCGTCGCATCTCGTGCTCCCCCTCAGCAAAACTGGGACGAGACGCGACGCCCACTGGCGTCAGGATGCTGAGGATAGTCCCCACCGTGAGAGAAAGGAGTTCACTGCATCATACAGTGCCCATTCCCTCATGGTGCCCTCAGGTGCCCGTTCTGCCAACCCCGCCTCTTTGCCGGGACGTAGATGGTCCCAGCGAGCGTTTTCCCGAGGGGCGCTCGCTCACTCCGAGGAGGGGTCCAGAGCTGTCAGACCAGTTGTTCCCTGCCAATGCGCCGTTACAGGGCACTGTGTCTGCAGTTCCAAATATTCCAGAGGCCAGCCTCGAGAGGCTGGTACCCTTAGTAGATTTTTTGGCAGAGTGGAAAAGCCTTCCAAATGTATCGCAGTGGGTCCTGCAGACAGTCGAAAAAGGTTACGCTAAAGTTCTGGTCTCGTCCGCCTCGATTCAGAGGGGTCCTGCCTACAGTGATGGGCCCAGAGCAGGCTCTGGTAATGGAACAGGAGGTAAAAAGTCTTTTGCTGAAGGAGGCTATAGAACGAGTTCTTCCTCCCAGCAGGGAGTCAGGTTATTACAGCCGGTACTTCATCGTTCCGAAGAAGGATGGGGGGTTGCGTCCCATTTTAGATCTGCGCCTGTTAAATCGCGGTGTAGGGAAGCTCAAATTCAAGATGCTCACTCTCAAACAGATCGTGTCACAAATCAGATCCGAGGACTGGTTTGTCACAATAGATCTAAAAGACGCTTACTTTCATGTGTCCATCCTTCCTCAACACAGGAAGTTCCTGAGGTTCGCTTTCGGGGGCGAAGCGTACCAGTATCGGGTACTTCCATTCGGCCTAGCTCTCTCTCGCTGGACGTTCACGAAATGTATGGATGCTCCGCTGCGACTCTAGGGCATCCGCATTTTAAATTATATCGACGATTGGTTGATTCTAGCTCAATCGGAGCATCGGGCGTTTGGCATCGAGATGTCGTTCTCGCTCATATCAAGAGATTGGGGTTGAGGCTCAACGCCAAGAAAAGTGTGCTATCTCCACTACAGAGGACCACCTTTCTGGGTGTAATTTGGGATTCGACGACGATGCGGGCACGGCTATCTCCTGCTCGTAACGCTTTGATCCTCACGACCGTCATCATATCACCGTAAAGCAACGTATCATCAGCATACATATTAATTTTACTCTTACACACAGTTGGCAGATCATTTATGTATAATGTAAACAGCAGGGGGCCCAGAATGGAACCTTGTGGCACTCCCATGCTGCAGGGTCTTAAGGATAATTTTGTATTGTCAACCGCAACACATTATTGTCTGTTATTAAGATAAGATTGAATCCATGCTATTGTGTTTGTGTCAAGAGAAAAATCAGATAGTTTGCTGATGAGAAGCTGATGATTAACTGTATCAAAGTTAATCTCAAGTCCAGAAAGACCACCCCTACCACACCTTCACCATCAAGACTGGATTTGATGTCTTCTAATAAGTAGCAGCATGCAGACTCTGTGGAGTATCTTTTCCTAAACCCAAACTGGCAAGGATGTAATGCATCAATATGGTCGAGCTGCTCTGCCACCACCTTCTCAAAGATCTTGGAGATGGCTGGTAGGATACTAATAGGTCGGTAGTTTGACACACAGAGCTTGTCTCCTGACTTGAAAATCAGCTTGACTACTGCTTTTTTCAACGCCAGAGGAAAATTGTTTTCATTTATAGGTGATTCACAGCTATTGTTAGTAAAGGAGTTAGAGTAATTTTGTGTTCTTTTAGAAACAATGTATCAAGTCCAAATATATCCTTAGCTTTACTATTTTTTAAATTAGCTATTATTTTGGAAATTGTGTCTATTGTATGTTGTATCTATATTCTGCAACCTACAGTAAGACGCATTTCCATCCCCATGATCATCTTGGCGGCAGTTCACTTCAGGGATAGTCTCCGCCAGGTCAATATAATATAACATAAAATCCAAGAAATAATCATTGTAATATTTAGCCAGAATAGAGTCCTCATTTTGAAATATACCATTAATTTTAAGCTGTGAATGCTCCTGATAATTTTTTTCCCTTCCCAATAATTTATCCATGCTCCTCCTCAGATTTTACAATTACATTTCGCGTCTTTGATTAGGTTTAGGAAAAAAAAAATTCTCCTGACCTGATATTTAGATACACTATTCAATAAATATATTTGTTTGACAGGGAATCTGTGCGCAAACAGGAATATATTATTTTTCACACACAAAAAAAGCACCCCAGAAAAAAGGGCACTTTCTCTCCAGGAATAAAAAGGGCAGGTCCTCAAGCCCCTTTTGATGTCTATGTGTGCACGTGCCTGGTAGTCTATACAGGTGGAGCAGAGAAAGAGTATTTTAATTCAGTTAGAACACATTACACAAGCCATTTGTGAAATTTTAAATGTGTATTTTCATTTCAGCCTTATAGTATTAAGTAACATGTATAAAAAAATATATAAAAACTTGATTAAACACAGTATATTCATGTGAAGGTATATCCCATATGATCATGTGACTGTATGATAGTATACAAATAATATATATATATATATATATATATATATATATATATATATCAGATTAAAAAAACAGATATAGCACAGATACAACAGCACATTTCACATACATTGTACCAAAAACATAATGTGTTAATGTGCTATAAAAAATGACCAAAGAGCTTGTTATAAACACATCACAGCAGAATAAAAAGGCACCACAACAACAGATTTTTTTTTCTTATATATAGACATTCTCTTTGTCTACACTAAGTAATGAGTTCATATTACACTACTCAGATTTTCACATTGTTAGCATATAAAATGTGTAAAGTACAACTAAATGTTCACAAACAAAATGCATAAACTCAAAGGAAAAGCAAGGAAAAATATTTTAGGCTTCCTGCCAGAGATAATACAGAAACAATGACATGTATTTTAAAGTGGACTTTGTTTCCTTGCATTATTACTGTATTTCTGATTAATGACAGCTGTTTGTAGGAATGAGTGTGTTCACAGTTTGGTGTCGTCCTGTGCCAGAAACTTGACCTGTTTGAGTAGAACATTATGGAGAATCTCCACATTTCTTCGGTTTCACCCTCTGTGTTTATTCTCTAAGGACCATTTGTGTTGCAGCGTCCACTTGAGTTACTAACCATCTGTTTGGCATCTTTCATTTCTTGGGAACTTTCACTTTTAATCTGGTGGTTATTTTTTTCATTCTGTTGCTTTATCCTCAGAAGCACAATAAAAGACAGGAGGAAACAGACGAAGCCACCGAATATAAAGAATATCTGGAGTCCCAGGAATCTGTGAACCAAAAAGTATTTAACAATTGTAAGTTTACCTTGCAAAAAAAAAAAAAAAAACAGCCTAGGGCCGATTCACATATAGCGCCTAAAACGCGTAGAAAACGCTAGGCGCGCAGCGTTCTCCTTTTCCAAAGCGCTAGGGCGGTTGCGTTCCGGAGGTGTCTGTCGTTGCTAAGCTTGTTGTTGTTAAGGTTCTTGTCACGTGACCTACGGTGCGCTTGCGGCATTCTGAAAAGTTGAGATGTTTTTATCTCGATGCGGCGCGGACGCGCGCTTGGAAAAAACGAGCGCGTCGCACCGCTTCCATTATGAGCGCGCATACCGCGCACCTATACATTTGAAATAACTAACTTGAGCGCGCAAAAGACACGATATGTGAATCGGCCCTAAGGCCCTGATTACACCTAACGCGTTTTTTCCAGTGAGAGGTGCCATTTTTTCAATTGTTTTCCTATGGCAGTGAGTGTTCTGCGTGCTGTTATGCACCCTAGGCACCTCGCGTTTTACCGCTTGCTGCGCCTCGTGTTTTTGCAGTTAAAAAAAATAGAAAGAAGCAAGTCCGAGCGGAAAAAACGTCCGACGTCATCGCGTTTTTTTTCCCACTGTCCAATCGAGTGAATGGAGAGGTGGGCCAAAGTCCTTTTAGGCAAGTCATGCCACTCGGCCGCCATCTTGGCAACGCCTCCGGGCAGCTATTTCGGACTAACAAGACCAGGCTCCTATCTAAATGAATGGGCAGAGAGTCAGAACTGCACTTTCACTGGTTACCGGGACATAAAAACTGCATGTATAGAAACAGCAGTAAAATATGATAAAAATCGCTGAAAAAGTTTGATGACTTTGCCCCAAAATAAGGTTTAAAACGCCTTTTTCCCCACAGGTTATACTTTACTACGCATGCGCAAGGGTTCTCGTTTCCGCTGTTGCAAACATCAACTGTGCGCATGCGTCAGTGGAACCAGACGATAGGCTTAAATGTTTCCCGGCTTGACTGTTAAAAGCAGACGATTGGCTTTCCAGCGGGAGGGGCGGAACATTTGTATACAACCGCCATCTTTGGCATTACGGGTTTTCTCTATATAGTTGTATTGAGGATTGAGGAAGTGGCATGTCTCTATATAAATTGTCTCTGTGTGGGCCTTCCGTTGTAGTGATGAAAGCTACAGTTGCTTTGAACGCCCGAAGAGTGCGATGATGGAGGATAAACTTGTGGTGCTCTCGCGGGGTACAGGAGCGTAACAACTTCACGAACCATAACTACCACAATGTTAACACAAAGTAAATAAAGTTAATAAAAAGGCTGATTTGACGTTTACTTGACTGACAGTGGTGGTTGCCCAGCAACATAAAAAACGCAGCGCACTGCTCGTTCTGTGTGATCGGGGCAGTGTTGCGCCCCTCGCATTTTCGAACCTGAAAAACGCGCTTTGTGTGATCGGGGCCTAAGTTGGTGTGATGATATATTAACCAGACATGCAGATAGACAATTGTCCAGTTAAAACCAGTTAAAACCAACAAAGCTGTTTTTTAAAGTATGGTAAATATATATATATGATAAAAGCCATACTAATAAATATATTATAAGGCTCATTACTCTTCATAGCAGTGTAATTGTAAATTTTACCTGTGTCTGAAAAGGTCTAAATCATAGTACTGACATGATGTTGTCTTATTGCATTTCTTTCCCCACAGAACGCATGCGGTATCGATTGCGCGGCCATACAACACTGGTGCTGGGAGAAATGCTGCCAGGAAATAAAAGTTAATTGTTAATATATACTTGCAATTAATATAACAGTACCTTGGCGCAAAATGTAATCACTGTGACAATCTTTACCACACATTCATGACTAGAAAGCTAAAATATTGTCTTAACACACCTCTTCCTGCTAATGATATGATGGCTGTTGAGTTATAACCCTACACTTTTTTTTTTTTTTAAATATCACTACAACTTTCACAATACTGGGAAAACGTGTTATATATAAACAAAGACAGATAACACTAAGCTAAACAGGGCAGGTCTGAATATGCCCATAAAAAATGTATGTCGAAACAACATCACTTTTTATTTTATCATAGTAGATAGTTGTGAGCAGTCCAGACTTAAACCTGTATTAACTTCATAACCACAGTGGCTTAACACACTTGTGAACTGCTGCACCAAGGCTCTGATTACTACTTGTTGCTTTTGTTCACTTAAACTCAGAGCGCCTCTTATTAAGTTTTGGCCGTAACAAAAAATATGACATGTCCGTTCTGCATGATTGACTTTTCTTGCTTACCAAGTACTCTAAACAGCATGAATTGAATTCCCAAGGCAAAAGACTTGTCTTCTGGAGTCACAGTCCTGAAAAAAGCCAACAAAACATATTTAGTCAAAACATCAGTTAATAACACTGTATTTCAATAGTCCACTTTATACATTCTACTTACTTTGCAACTACAGTATGACAACTTGCAGTCAATATAATTACTAGTCAGTATTAGTAGACTGTCTGCTTAATATCTGCCAACACTTTATTTTGATGGTCCCCCAATGGACATTCACGAGTTCACACTTACAAATAAGTCAGATCGAATAAAAGGTGTTATTTTCATGCTGTTCGAGGAGAGGGCTCCGAGTGTCTGAGGAGAGAACTCTGAACTTGGTATTTGGCCCGAACCCAGAGTACTCCCCCGAATATTCTGGCTGTGGTAGGAACAAAGCAAGAGTGAGGAGTCGGGGTGGTGGAGGGTTGCTGAAAACTGTAAAGGAATGTCGCTGAGTCGACTGTGTATATATATATAGGCTTCCTCCCATGCGGATAGACGTGGTAATTGCTGATAACGAGTTGATTGGATAGATTATTTGAACGTGCCACTTTCGAACTTTGTTAATGAAACATAATTTATATTGACTATAAGCAACTTTGCTAGTACACACATTCATTTTACTAAGAATTACAAAAGAAAAAACATACGGATTGCAATTTAGCATTGTAAGACTAATCGTCATCGAGTCCTTTAGTCTCCAAGATTTACTAACAGCTTGCGCCAGTGCAAGCCCTCTTTTGGCAGTAAAAAACTATTGTCAGGATTTACTAAAGACACGCATTGAAAAATTAGCACTGAAAAGGTGTCGTCAGGGTTATATTTGCGGCTGAGTTTATTGCATATGGATTTGTAGGAGTTTCCCTTTTAGACGCAAAATGTATTTAAATATTCTTAAATTTAAGAATATATAAATTTGAAACATGCAAGGTGGTTTACTAAGATTTGCGCTAGTCAATTTACTGGTATTTGCGCCATTATTTACTGCCCTAAAAAAAGCATGTCTTAAACTAGACGCTAATTTGTCCTGCTCTTGGTAGATTGCTCTGGTGATTATGGAAATGATTCGGCTGTATCTGTGTTCTTTAATTTGTGGGTCGTCAGTAGATCACATGCAAAACATTCCACTTTTTTGGAATTGCACTCCCACGCTAGTTTGCCCTGTTTAGTAAATGTGGCCCCAAGATCTGAGTAGGACTAAACAGTGTTTGAACAAAAACATCTGGGTCTAACCTCTAGAGTGGTTACGGTTCCCTCAAATAGTCTGTGATGTAAAACCAGGGCTTCGGCTGACAGAGTCCCTGGACAAGGCAAATGGCCTTTTTGCAAAAAGACACAGTAATAATTCCTAATGGCTGTACACAGGGCCGGATTAACAATTTCCTGTGCCCTGGGCAACAAGACTCAAGGGCCCCCCCACCAAAGCAACAATGGCAAAAAGTAACAAAAGTCGCTATCACCAAGAGCATAGCACTTCTATACTAATAAATCAGGCTTCTGCATGGCTCAGTGGAAAATGTATACAGTAGGGGTTCAATCTTCAACTGGCTGGCAGGAGCCGCCACTGGCAGGTCACGTGACCTGTCAGTGGCTGGCTGGCAGCTGCCAGTCTGCCACTGACAGGTGCTGTGGCTGACAGTGGCAGGCTATAGTAGTCTATCAGTCTGCCTTTGGCAAGTTTCAGAAACCATTGATTTTGGACAGTTTTTGTGTTTTGTGTTCCTCCCTTTCTAGCTCATTTATTATGAATCTGTTGATATGAATAATGTTCTTTAGTATGATTGCTGTTTTGTGAACTGTTATCCCAATATAACCAGTCAAATGGCGGTGATCAGACTGGCAGCTAGACGTTTGCGGGGCGCTCATCTAGTCAGTCGCGGCTGATACTGCGAGTATAACGCGTTGCCTGACACTCTCGCTGCAAGGAAATACATTGTTTTCTTATTATGAATATAATGTCATGCCTTTATTCTTGTGTCTGATCGATGTTTTGGGGATTGTTATCCCAATATAACCAGTCAAATAGCCGTGATCAGACTGGCAGCTTACAGACGCTTGCGGGGCGCTCATCCAGTCAGTCGCGGATGATACTGCGAGTATAACGCGTTGCCTGACACTCTCGCTGCAAGGAAATACATTTTCTTATTATGAATAAAATGGCATGCCTTTATTCTTGTGTATGATCGATGTTTTGGGGACTGTTATCGCAATATAACCAGTAAAATGGCCGTGATCAAACTGGCAGCTTACAGACGAAGATTAATGTTATTGGGATTAATTCACGTTTGTATAGGCTACTCTGCATCTACATTATTACACAACTTTTTCACAAGGATTAAAATCGTCACATCTAATGGCAGTATCCGCAAATTATCTATTTCCTTAGAATGAGAGGCAGCCAACTACAGTAAGCAACCAGTCATGATCAGGGCCATTTGATTGCTTTAATTGGGATAAAATTATCTAAAACATCAATCAAAAAAATTAATAAATGCATGATATTATATTAATAATAAGAAAACACTGTATTTCCTTGCAGCGAGAGTGTCAGGCGACGCGTTAGACTCGCAGTCTCAGCCGCGGCTGACTGGATGAGCGTCCATCGAGCGTCTGTAAGCTGCCAGTCTGATCACGGCCATTTGACTGGTTATATTGGGATAACAGTTCACAAAACAGCAATCATACTAAAGAAAAATTTTTCATATCAACAGATTCATAATAAATTAGCTAGAAAGGGAGGAACACAAAACACAAAAACTGTCCAAAATCAATGGTTTCTGAAACTTGCCAAAGGCAGACTGATAGACTACTATAGCCTGCCACTGTCAGCCACAGCACCTGTCAGTGGCAGACTGGCAGCCGTCAGTGACAGACTGGCAGCCGTCAGTGGCAGACTGGCAGCCGTCAGTGGCCACTGTCAGCCACAGCACCTGTCAGTGGCAGACTGGCAGCCGTCAGTGGCAGACTGGCAGCTGTCAATGGCTGGCTGGCAGCTGCCAGTCTGCCACTGACAGGTCACGTGACCTGCCAGACATACTCTTCTGAGTTGTATGATGTTGGCCTTATGTTTTATAAAAATGTATTATAATTTATATCTCAAGCTCACCGGGTCATGTTGAGAGAGGGAAACACGCACGTCACATCGTTGTAAAAAACGCATTTTATTATAGCCCATTCAGAAATACCGTAGTATAAAAGACCGGTAATTAAAACACAACATTAACATTATAAACATTATTAATAACATATTATTCTATGTGTATTTTGCTTCCCTTTACTGTAGCCTATGTCAAATCCTAAAATGAATGGTAGCCTATTCAGGAAACGAGAAGAATGAAAAATAAGTAGCCACGTATATAATACAAATATAATAGCTTACAAAAATATCCTATTGTGCCCTTTATTATAAACAACATTTAGCCAATTTTAAACGCCATGCCTAAACGAATTTATTTGAATCGAAACTGAAACTGTACCGACGTTGGTTTTGCGCATCTCTCATTCGGTTCAAAGTTTCCATATTTGCAAGTAACATTTGGATGCTAACTATTAATGTAAAGAAGGGTTGTACTTCAGTCAGTCGGACAGTCCCAATATACACAACACGTATGCTAAATCAGCATCTTCACAGCAAGGGAGATGAGTTTGGAATAACAGCAAGCAGGCGGCGCTGCCTTTATTTTGTACAACAGACCAATTAAATTAAGCAGAATAACTTTTTATATGTTTGGTTGATTGTGTTTTATTGTAATAATGAACAGGCTGTGATGTCAAGTTAGCAATGCCAGAAGTGAACTCAGAATATGGTGTGTGAGCGAGCGATGCGCCGGCGCCGTCACTCGGATTTGTTGCTCAGGGTAGGAAATAACTTAATACTCTAACGTTTAATACTCTACCATTCGAAACAGTAAAATTAAAATTACAAAATGTCATGGCTTTGAAAAATAAAGAAAATAACATGATGTGCTGCTTTAGCGCGTCTCATTCTCCTTGAACATCTTTCTGGCTCACACAAAAAAATTAACCAAAATAGTCTACAGCGAATAGCCTTCTTGGCGCGCCTACCTTTGAAAGTCAACATTTAGATTATTCGAAGTAAAATGGATTATATAGGCCTAAATCACTTAGGAACAAGTCACAGCGTTCTTCATGATAAAAAGCCACACTGACAATTCATTGGTTGACTTACCGAAACAGGCCAATCACGCAAGGTCTCTCGCTCCCTCTCCCTCTCTGCAGTTCGCGCGCTACACGGTTTGGAGCACATGCACACTCTTGCTCGCTCGCTCTAGGTTCCAGGAGATTTTAACTAACATAATATTTGACGGTGCCCAGGGCCCCTTAGATGTCCGGGGCCCCTGGGCAAGTGCCCAATTGCCCTAATGGTTAATCCGGCCCTGGCTGTACATCTCTTTAACTATCATGTTCCTTACCCTAGGCCCAAGGCCCAGATAGGTTAATCTTCAAGACAGGTGGTATGTATAATATGGCAAGCCGTTTTAACTTTTATTCATTTCCAGGATATGAATTCTTGATATCAACAATTGAATTCTTGATATCAACAATTGAATTGCTGATATCTGTAATTGTATTTTCACTAGTGAAATGTCACCATAGGCTGCCATTCAAAATCATTTGTTGATATCAAGAATTGATTTCTTACTAGTAGAAATATCATTTTTGATATCAATAATTACATTGTTACTAGTAAAAATGTGAATTCCTGATATCAATAATTCAATTGTCACTAGTTGAAATGTCTATTCTTGATATCAACAATTGAATTGCTACTAGTAAAAAAATAAATTTTTGATATCTGAAAATGTTTTTCTGATATCAATATTATTTCAGATATCTAAAATGGCTTTCTTACTAGTAACAATCACATTCATGATATCAGAAATTAACATTGTCACTAGTGAAAATTTAATTATTGATATCAAAAATGAACATTGTTACTAGTAGCAATTCAATTGTTGATATCAAAAATAAAGGTTTTTACTAGTAAGAATTGTATTTCTGATATGTGAAATTGGAATTTCAACTAGTAAAAAATCTATTCTTGATATCAACAATTGATTTTGAATGGCAGCCTATGGTGACATTTCACTAGTGATAAAATACAATTACAGATATCAAGATTGATCATTTTAACTAGTGAAAATGTTATTGTGGATATCAATAATTAGCATTGTTACTAGTGGAACTGTAATTTCTGATATCAAAAATGTCCACTGTTACTAGAAGAAATCTAATTCCTGATATCAATAACTATTATTTTAACTAGTGAAAATGTAATTGTTGATTTCAAGAATTCATATCCTGGAAATGAATAAAAGTTAAAACAGCTTGCCATAGGTATGGCATAGTCCTGCGTCAGCATCTGTCCTTTCCTTAGACTCCCTACTTCAAACTTCTCTAGTTGGGTTCTAGGTTGGGGGATCTGTTGTAATTTTCCCAAACCAAACCCAACAGTCTACTAATACTCTAAAGAGAGTTAGCATTAATAGTTACCAATTAATGAGAGCAAGTTGATGGGAGTAAGTTGACATGTAGTTGCAAGTTACTTATAGTTAGTAGAATGTCTGAGGTGGACTACTGAATTAAAGCGTAACCCATCAGTTTATACATAATTTTACGACATTTTGCATATGAATATGACGTCACTTCCATTTCATGAATGCCAGAGTATGAAGCTCCTTGAAATCTTCTTTAACTTATCCATTGAGGCTTTTTCTGAAAGTAAGGGCTGTTAAAAAGCCTGTAGTCTGTAATTACGTTGATGGCGGTTTTTGTGATGTCGACAGGGCCTGCACAGGCAGGTTTTTCACTAAGCTTGAATGATACTATGACGTATTATAGCTGAAGGGCAGAGGTGCATGATAAATGAGCAATGGATCTGCCTTTAAAAGACAAAGTAAATGAACACATTAGTCATTGCAGAGCTTAAAAGGTCAAACTGATCTTTGATTAAGTGCTCGCAACTTCATTTTAATTGAAAAGATTCTGTATTTTAGAAACTGACACTATTCTTACAGTTTTTTTGCAATAAAAAAAAACTTCAGTTAATGTAGATTGCAATTTTGATTTCATGCATAATGATTGCACTAAAGGAAAGAATATTTATAAATTGCAGTTAATGGAGTTCATTGCTCTAATAGAATTTCAGTAAAAGCATTACTAGCTTTACAGAAAAAAAAACATTTTTAGTATGCTGTAGCCTGTAGGTAGCAACTATGCAAGTATTGCACTACAACAAGCTGCAACCTGTTAAGCGAGTTTACCTTGTCACTCTTCCTTTCAAACAAAACATGTGCCACCGTGTATGTTGCCATTCATTTTTAAAGTAGCAACATTAATTCCATTAATGTTCCTCACATCATTTTTTTTTTGATTTTCTACATTTAAATTACATGACATTATCACTCACTACAGCTAAAATCACCTGTATTAATTACTTCATGAAGAGTATCAATATAAAACATATTATACTTATACATATAAAACAATATAAAACATATTAGCACACTGCTATAACCTAACACTTTTGGAAAGTCAGACCTGATTCTCATATTTTAAATCATTTTAAGTATTTGTCCTTATATTTTTTTTGTAACACACCATTGATATGTCAACAAAAATGCTTTGTCAGAGATTCATAATGCCATATAGGTTCATCCTAATTTTCAACCCTTTTTATAATCATGAATATTTCCACTTTTTCAAATAAGCAAATATTTCAACATAAAGTGATGCTAGATGTTAATTTTCAATACAAATCATATTTACATGCTTTACACTGAAAATAAAGGGAAATACCTGAGGATCATTATAAAGGATGTAGTATGTGAAAGTGAAGCCACAAAGCATGTGATGGAGGACAGGATCATGAAGGGAATTAGGCGATTAATACAACTATTTTCACATGGTCCTGGTGACGCAAAGCCTGGAGGACCAGTTGATGCCACACATCCACAATCTGTGTAGTTCTGTGGGAGATATTAGAAGATTCAATGTCAGATACTGAAAAGTGACATTTAGTAAACTGTAAAAAATAAACCCGTAATTTTTACGGTAAAAAACCAGCAGCTGTGGTTGCCAGTACTTTACCGTCAAAAATACGGTAGCAACGTTATTGGTTTTACAGACTTAACTTAAAATTTACAGTAATAATCCGTATTTTATTATCTGATAATGTTAATTTACTGATCTATTGCAGTATTAATATCTGTTTTATACCATTGTAATACACTGGCAACCATCAATCACAGCAGTGATGAGAGTCACATGATCAATCAAAGATCAATCAAAGCTCATCACAAGAAGCTCTTCCACAAGAAAGTTAATACTAATATATAGAAACTGCACAGTGTCATTCGCACAAACATTAAACACCATCATGGTAACGCACATGAAATTTAAAAAATGCAATAAACATTATTTTAACAACATTAAATGTAACATTAAACCCTAATGTACATAACTGATAAGAAAAAAACTAAGAAAACTATGAAGAAACATAGTTACATGTTTCTTCATACATGTTCCTTCATAGGAACAAAAATACATAAAATGTGAAGTGTCACGCAGGGAATTGTGGGAATGTCAATTTACCGTATTTTACTGTAAATTGTACAATGAGTTTTTCTTTTTCACTTTCAAAAACTGTAAATTTAACGGTATTTTACAGTAAAATTACATTAAATACCATTAGATCTATCACAGTTATTTACCATATATAGTATAGAAACTTTCTGTTAACCAATTAACAGTTTTTCACTGTAGGATTTTACCGTTAAAATCACGATCATTTTTTACAGTGTAATTTTATTAGGTTACTGATGCCATTGGTTTAGAACTATTGTAACCATTGCTGTTATTCTCATATTTGCAGGGAACTTTGGAACAAAGTTAGTTAGTAAAGTCATAAAGTAATAAACAAGCAGCTATGTTTCTGTTGCATTATAAATGTGACACAGATGTTAAACAGATCTCAACCTATAAATCCAGCAACACTATCAAAAGAGGTTTGCCAGCCGTGATACATTATCTAAAGCTAATATCCATGCTTGTGAGTTATCAGGGGGAAACTTTGTTTGTTTTGAGAGCAATTAAAAGGAGAAAGTATGCAGGAAGTGTTTTCTATTTGAAAAAATATGTCATGGAACTCTTTGCCACACACACTCTTAAGTTAACATTTTACAGATTGAAAATGTCCAACAATTTGATCCAGACATAATATTTTTGAGACACAGAGGTAGATTGTTTAAGTATTCTTCTGTTTTCCAAAAGCAAAACACCTAAATAGTCTAATGACCATCCTATTATGATCTGTACACATATTCCTACATAAACACTGTCCCTTTTTCTGGCTTCTACCATGTTATTTTTATTGTGGATCTATTTTCTCTTTGCTGATCATGTTTTCGGAAGGCTGAGACAGTTATTTCCCCACTGTGTTGTTTATAGTAATGTATCTGCATCCTCATCACTGCAGTCTGCCGGCGTGTTCTACTTTCACTTCCAACAGAGGAAGGTATGCACTTAAAACAAGTAATGGTCTTAGGCCAAACCAACCAATTGCTCAATGTACCGTCTAAATGTTTAAAGTGTTGTAGGTCTGGGAATGGTTTGTGTGTGTGTATATACCGGATTACAGACAGACTGACTGACTAATGCTACAATCATTTTGGTTGATGAAAATTACGCAATATTCATCTCAATGGCAAAAAGTGTCCCAATACCTTTTCTTTTATGGTTTCATGACATATGTTTTTTGAACTTCAGATAAATTCACTTCTACGGTTTACACATCATTCTTTTTGAACATTTAAATCCTTTAAATAGTTCCTCCTAATTCTTAACCCTGTTATTTTGGTTGTCATTCACTCCCATAATGACATAACGTATTCCAAAGAAGAAGAAAAATCATACAGGTTTGTAACGAAATTAGTGTAAATGACGACAGAATGTTCTTTTTTGGGGATTCCCCCTCCCCCCTTACTAGAACTCCTTCACCTCCTTTAATGAGTTCAGGCCATGCACTGCTTTTTCTTGCTATCAGCCCCCCTTTTTGTGCTATTAAGAAAGTGCCATGCAGTTCTAGTAATAAAAGTAAAAACAACTTACCAAAACTTTATCTGTATTGGATAATACTGTCTTACATCCCGCATGACAGGGAGAGCGAAACTCCTCTCCGTTTGAGCCACACACAGGATTGAAGGCTTCTTCAGAACAGGAACATGCATTACTGCACGGCTGAGGGTAAGATCTGGGGGGAAAAGGAAGCAAACATATAATGGATTTAACGGTGCCTTGCCACAGGATGTTGTGAAGAGCATTAACATTTGCGCATGAAGAAAGTAGTGCTGTAAATCCATTAAGGAATGCATGAGAAAGTGATTTTGTAATGGCAAACAGCTGCCAGAGGGTTTACACAGATAAAGATGCTAAAGTCATGCTGTTTAAACTGGAACACACTTAAACACTTAGACTTTGGCAACCGCTAATCAAAATATCTTATATATTTGTTCATATATGTATGCGTATAATAATAACAAATATTTGCTATGTTTCCTTAGGAGAAATAAACACAGAAATAAACCATTGTTGGCAATATATAGTAAGCGTACAGAGCTATAATATGAATACTGATGGCATAAATGGCATCATATTTAAAGCATGTAAGGACCAAACACAACTCACAGATTAATGTTTTGTGTGGGGCAGCCAATGAAGAGAAGAGGAATTGCAAACACAAAGCTAATGGAAACTGCTACCGTACACAAAGCTGCTGAGGACCTGACCGTCAGACCCAACTTGCGTAGTATAACCCCTCCAGCCATTATGCCTAACATGGCTGAAGGAATATTTATGCCACCTGTGAAAAAAAAAATAAAAAATAAAAAACACAGATGTATAAAACATTTTATGTATAAAATATATATTTTTAAATATAAAAATATATGTATTATGTGGTATGCACGTATATTTAATGATTCAGGATTGACTGATAGTTTAGGTGGGTCCCTGGTATGGTTCAGGTTGAAAAACTAACCACTAAGGTACAATACATTCCATTATTAATCCCACTGAACAATAAATAGTGAAAGATGTTACTCTCAGACAAAAAGCTTCAATCTTCCCTTGCTTATTTCCCTGGACTTTGCCTTTGAATCAGAATTTGTTAGAGTGACATACTGTATTGTGTGTGGATTAGTAGCAGTAAAAGGTTTTTAATGAGTAATGTGTACCTTTGAACAATATGATATGCTTTCACTGGCCTCAAACACACAGCACATATTGATAAATGGTTTTGGTGGAGCAAAATATTTTTTCTTGAACACCTTAAAAAAAGCCATGCTTAATTTATTTCAAAAACTTACCCATCATCATATTAGAAAAGGAGGCAGTTTGTGCAAACTGCTTCTCTATGAATTTGCCCATGAAAGTGGCAAGTCCCGCAACCATGGCAGCAAGATTCACCTGAGCCAACACTACCAACAAATAAATTGGGTTCCGCAGAGTCCTCCTGAGGATTTTGGGGAAGCCTGAGGAAAGATATGAGACACCAAAATATTTGAAAGAATCTGAAGAACATTTCTACATTAAAGCACAAAAAGAACATCCATTAAGACAATAACACTATATATTATGGTAGATTAATGAATCAGCATGGTTTCATGAAAACAGTATCCAAGGATCTTTAATATTTTGATAAGTCAGTGGTAGTGAGCTGGTTTGTTTTAGAACCCATATTTTACAATTGGACATCAATTGAAGTCAGCATAATTTATCCTACAGAAATCTCCTTAAAAATCAAACACTAAAATTACAGTATTAATATTACTAGGAAAGTTATTTTCAGACATATTACACACGTTCCAAAATATTGTAGAGTTTGATTGGACGCACAACTTTTAACAACAAAACATATGGAAGTACTTCATTTGTGACTAATAAAATCGCTGATAGGTAAAATGGCAAACACACTTTTTAGGAACTCAGTGAGAGAAACCTCTTCCATCGTGTCAGTTCCAGGCTTCTTGTCTTCCATAATTTTCTCTGTTGATGGCTCTGAAGGAGTTTCTTCGATTTCCTGAGGAGATTGAAATCTAAATTTGTTTTTGAAATACCCAAATGATATGATCAAAATTGTAGTGCAAAACTCTCTGGAATATGAAGTTGCGATGCACATATTGCAAACTGGTTTACACCAGCAAACCATCTTAACCTGTTTAGGATTTTATGAAGCCTGTTTTTATACCAATATTAAAAATAAAAAAAAAATAGGTTTGCCATCTGATATTAGAACATGCTCATTTACAGAGTTCAGAAAAAGAACATTTAGTGCAAGAAAATTCCTGTTGAACACACACTTTGTGTTTTATGCGAGGTTAGCATGTTGTGCAAGAGGGGCAAAAACAGGCTGAGACAAGCTCCTCTTGGACTCAAGTTTCTTTCCTTGTTTGTAGTTTGTTTTTTTTAATATACACATGTTCTGTGAGAACCAAGTGGGCTTTGGGAACAAAGCCAGAATCTTAAATGACAGCAGAAGCACTAACATTCATCAGAATTTACTAAATAATTTCCAGAATCAAAAAGGCCAAAGATGGGATTTGTGATATACATCACCTCTCTGGATATCTTCTTGGGGAAAAACAGATATGGCAAAGAAGTCAAGAGAAGGAGGGTGGCAGCTATCAAGAATCCCAACCACCAAGCTCCAACCCATCTGGGGTCATCATTTTTCAGAAGTATTTTATCTGAAAAGTGGAAATAACAGCTGAATCATCATATATTTCCCACATACGAGATACATGAAGCCAAACTTACTATGATGAATCAAGCAACACTGCTAAAGATGTTTAATCTTGAGGTCAAACTTTCTTTTTAAAATCAGTATAGCTTGTCAAAAGGCAGTCGTCTAAACATGTTTAGTACAGTTGCTTAAGTATTTAATAATAATGAGATCTCCGTTTAAGCGCAGTAAAGTGTGTAAATGTGACTTCACATTTATGAAAGTGTAGACATGGCATATAGGACTCACCTGAAGGTATCTTCTCAACATCAACAAAGAAACGAAGGAGGACAGATGACATCATGTAGCCAAATGCTGGCCCAATTACAGTAACTGCGAAAAGTATGCCTGTAAAAAACGATAAAGTTGGATTATTTCTTGAATGAACCACTGTATTTTGGGAATTGATGATTAAACAAAACTCAATATTTAATTTAAACCTAGGTAGAACGGTGAACTCCTCTTTTCTGCATAATCATCTATGTAGGAAATCCCAAAAGGTTGTATGGGGACACCGCCAATGCCCAGCAGTAACTGGCCCAGTAGAAATATTGGATACACTGCAGTGCCATTCTTTGTTGTATAGCATTTCTGATTAGATTCTTCCTCGGGGGAAATGTTCCGTGATTGGCAAAGACCCGAGCTGTTGTCTTTGGTGTCTGTGCAACAAACACAAACAGGTTAAATGCAATCAGGTGTTAAGTACAACCAGTTGTTAAAAAAAAAAAATGGCTAATTTAAAAGAAAATGCTTACTCACTGCTATTGAAGCCTGTGTACTTGTACTCTCCACCAATGAAGTGAGGTAGTGCTATAAGGAACACCCCCATGCTAGCGATCATTGCTCCGATTCCAATACATCTCGGCCGATGTACGCGACTCCCAAAGAAACTCACAAACACGATGAGAACCGTGTTCCCCACCTTTGTTTAACAACAACAAAACTTATTGCATGATCTGATATAATAGTTATAATAGTAGTCTTTGCAGATGCAGTACCATTTCATATTAAGACTTTGTGCCTGAACTTGTAACTTTAAAAATGAAATAATTGCTAACCAGGTGCTAACAGATGTCAGAAACAACTTGAAAAGAAGTGAATTGCCTTCAGGCCATTCATGATACCCTGTTAGCACCATTGAATGTTAACATTTTATCCTTGCCTCATTGAAGGCTGCTAGTAGTCCTGACATCTGACTGGAAAATCCATATCGTCTCTCAATAGTGGTTATGGAGCCCTTCAGATAACCAGACACCAGGAGCTGAGAAAGCTGTAGCATCCCATGACACAGTACAAAAAACTGAAGAAAAAGAATAAAGTGATAAAAAGTCCTTTAGCAAACATTCTGTAAATATGCACAAATCCAAAAACAGCACAAACATTTTGGAGTCACTAAGCAAAGTATCAATATAGGTTTTGACTCTGTTAGTGTTGTTATCTATTGTAAAGGTCCAAGTCAAGTCAAGCTGTCTCCTTGCAAAGTCAAGTTGTGTATGTTCAAGTTTATAAGACTTTTAGCCATTTAATAATCATCACTCTGATTGCTGCACAGCTATTTCAGAGCATTTGGTAATGGGATAAGCATAAGATGAAGAAGAAAACGAACAATATAAGGATGTGCAGTGAATATAAGGAAATTAACCCTCAGACGGTCTTCGGTCATTTACGACCGGAAAATTTTCTGTTTTGAATTTCTAAAAATCACAGCTTCATCGGAATGTTATGAAACTTGGTGACTTTTATGGCATTAGGTATGTGAATAGAAAAAAAAATGGAGGTCATGATCCGAGCATGCTAAGTGGTCGTAAAAAAAATAGTCACACTTGTGGTCTTCGGTCAAAAATGACCGACCCATAGGAAATGAATGGGAAATTGACAAAAAAAAAAAATAATTCTCTGAATTTGTGTGTGTACAATCTACAAATCGGCCACAATTCAAAAAAAAAGTACACCGCAGTAAAGGGGTGACACTCTACAACATCAAGAGTGCAAAAAAGACACACCCACCAACACATACAAACACACTTTTATACACATACACACCAATCAATTTTGATTTAAAAAAATCTGTTTTGAATTTTTTTAAATCACAGCTTCATTGGAATGTTACGAAACTTGGTGACTTTTATGGCATTGGGTATGTGAATACACAAAAAAATTAAGGTCATGATCCGAGCATGCTAAGTGGTCGTATAAAAAATAGTGACGATTTTGGTCTTCGGTCAAAAATGACAGACCCATAGGAAATGAATGGGAAATTGACAAAAAAAAATAAAAAATCTCTGAATTTTTGTGTGTACAATCTACAAATCGGCCACAATTCTAAAAAGAAGTACACCGCAGTAAAGGGGTGACACTCTACAACATCAAGAGTGCAAAAAAGACACACCCACCAACACACACACACATACAAACACACTTTTATACACATACACACCAATAAATTTTGATTTAAAAAAATCTGTTTTTAATTTTTTTAAATCACAGCTTCATCGGAATGTTACGAAACTTGGTGACTTTTATGGCATTGGGTATGTGAATACACAAAAAAATTGAGGTCATGATCCGAGCATGCTAAGTGGTCGTAAAAAAAAATAGTGACGATTTTGGTCTTCGGTCAAAAAGGACCCCCATAGGGAATGAATGGGAAATTGACAAAACACAAAAACACCATTTCTAAAAAATATATATATCTAAAACTTGATTAGAAATAGCTTTTGAGATTGTTTAAATATGTATTCAAATCCACAAATCCACAAATCAAAAACAAAAACAAAAAAAAAAAAAAAGTAAATGTGTCCATAAACAGCTGGGGAATTCACATGCATATCTCCATAGAGAGCCATCTAGTGGTTACACCATGGTCCTACTCTTTCTCTCCATACTCCCACCAGATGGTGCTAATCTGCTTAAAACATTTTTTTTTGAAGGCCTAGACTCTATATTAAACTAAAATACTGCATAAAAAAAAAAAATTCATATATATATATATATATATTTTTTTTTTTTTATTAATTTCAATGGCAAAAATAGACCATAAATATTGCATAAATATTAATAAATTCAATCAAATTCTCTCAAAATGCTAAATTAAAAAGAATAAATATTATAGAACAAAAATAAATTGCATTGGTTTTACTGGGATGGAAGAAGTTTAGTTTTTAGGTCTCCAGTCACTTCTGACCGGGTAGGCTCAGGATGTGACTCCGAAAGGAAGACCGTCATTGTACAGGCCAAATGGAGACTAGTAAAGTCAGGAAACTTAACTCAGCTACGCCTCTAATAAAATAGCGCATTGTAAAAAGAAGTTTCCATTGCTTCATCTAACATTTCCAATATCTAATATTGCTGAAACTCCTACAGTGTTTACATTGTTTTTAAACACCTCCAGAAACAAAGTACCGAACCTGTAGACAGGGAAATCATATCCCAGTGCAGGTCGATGCCCAGCGTCATGTTACATTTATTGACTGTCACCAGTGTTGGGGGTAATGCATCACAAGGTAGCATGAGTTACTTTAATCAGATTACTTTTTTCAAGGTACTAGTAAAGTAAAACACTACTTAAATAACAAACAAGAGACCCGAGTTACTTTTTCAAATAGTAACACAAGTTACTTTGTTTTCCCATTTATTGACTGACACCTCTGTCCCCTTTTTGAAAGAAATTGAGAGTAAATGCAGAGGTGATGTGTGAGCTGTGTGAACATGATTCTTATTGTAGTTCTATAATGTGAGCATTTACTCATTTCACTTGCACAAAATGTTTCAGTATTTCTAAAATTAATACAAACAGTGAAAAGCAAACTCAGAATATACACTATGTATTTAATCTCACTTTTTTTAGCGAAAGTATTTGCAATTGACCTTCAATGATCCAATTCAACCATACTAATAAGCTAAAATAATTTTAGATAAACATCACATTTGTGGGGGGTTTTTTAAGCTAGAGTGTTGAACTTTCTTCTCCTGCGTCCTGTTCTACTGCGATCCTGAATGGCAGCACAACTGAAATGTTTGTTTGAAAACACAGTTGTCGTGTAAATGAACGACCAGAACGCATTAAAAGTTGTTTTCAGTTCAATACAGTGTCGTAAGCTAATTAATAAGTTAAGTTCATAACTAATGATTTTTACAATGGAAATAAATCAATCAAAAACTTAAGCTAGACAATGAATTTCTTCTATAGCTGCTGTACAGCCAAAGCAATCTTTGTTGTATTCATTATCACTGTGCTTTGAAACCATGGATTCAAATGAAGGTGACTTGACTTGAGCTTTACCCTCTAATGTACAAGCGTAAATATACGTGCAAAAGTAAGAGAAGGCATTACTTTCCATCAAAGTAACTAAAGTAATTAAATCGAATTTGCCGCACTGACCAAACGAAAGCTGCTTGGTTTGACAGTGTGAGCTGTGCTTCATACATCGCTAAACTATTGTCGATAGTCATTAGACAACGGACGTTTTTGCCTGCCAAATTTCACTGAAATTATGCTACTTTGACTGCACATTTAGACTGTGGCACTGTGCTGTTTTCTTCATGAATAAAATATCAAATGTTAAATATGGTTATCAAAAGATGTGTAAGTGAGTAGACTAAGCTGTAGCCTTTTTCTTCCTTTAAAGGGTTAGTTCACCCAAAAATCAGTAATTACTGTCAGTAATTACTCAACCTCATGTTGTTCCAACCCCGTAAGACCTTCGTTCATCAGAACACAAATTAAAGGGTCACTTCACCCATTTGCATTAAGGTTTGTATTGTTAGAAACCCAGTCATATATTATAATGATGGTGGAATTTTGCTTGTTTTTTTTATGAGATGGGAGAAAAAAGGATTTAAGTATTTTACTTCCGTCCTATCGTGACGTAAATATCGTCATTTTGCGTCACGATAGGACGGAAGATAAATTTCATTGCATATTAAGAAAACTACAGCCTTTAGCTCATTATTATTCAAGGGCGGTGGGACCCACTCACCCCACCGGCCTATTACAGATCAGTGGGTGGGACTAAACCTGAAGAAACTAAACTATTAATCCGCCATCTTGCTTGGAAGACAGCAAGCTAAGCTAACAAGCGCTCAAGGAGTTAGATTTACCATAATGGCTGAATTTACGACACACGGTATGCAAGACAAGGATTTTGAAAATCTTTTGCTCGAAACTGATGTTCGTGGCTATTTATACGAGCCACAATATAGCGAAGAGCAGCTGAGGCTGATGGAGGAACAAGAGGCGGCGGCGTCGGCTGCGGCAGCGGCCGCCGCAGGAGACCAGCCCGGCGCAGACGAGAAGCCCGGGCTTGCTCGCGCTGGAGCGAATTGGTGGTGCTCGTGCTGTAACTGTGCGCCTATGGACACCGAGCTAGAGTCTGTCTGCTGCAAAGAATCTCTAAAATGCCAATTCCTTCTAGAAGAAATGTCAGAGGCAGACACGGACATGGAGTGTTGTGTTGTGAACTCGTATAGGCGCCGGCGGGTCACGCATAGGCGGTGTTCTGGATTAGTGGGAGTGGCTTCTGGAGCTGTTCAAACGCGTTGCATTGTGGGAAATGTGGTTTACCAAACTAATGCGCTATAAAGTTACTTTCTGTCATAACTCGGTCAAAAAGGCACCAAATTTGAAAATTTTGACAGATTTCGAATACATATATGACCCACTTTCAATGAAGATCAAGGTTCCCAGGGGTGAAGTGCTCCTTTAAGATATTTTTGATGAAATCTGAGAGCTAGGCTATATCACTCCTTCATAGGAGTCAAAAGTTAGTAAAGACATCGTTAAAATAGTCCAAGTGACTACAGTGGCTCAACCTTAAGTTTATCAAGCGACGAGAATACTTTTTGTGCACAACCCCCCCCAAAATAACGACTTTATTCAAATATAGTAAATTTTCTTCCGTGTGGGCCTCTGACTTGAGTTCACGACGCATGCGCGAGAACTGAGAAGATGACACTCACGATCATTTGAAAGTGTGAAAGGTAAGCCATTCATTTTGCGGCATTGGTAAGGCACTTTTATGTTTTCTTGTTGTTTTCTCACTGGACACCTTTATTTGAGTCATATTTGTATGTAATTAGGGATATTTACATTTTGAATCTTACCTTGATATTGTTAAAGAGACCCATTGATCTGCGAGGTCTCGTTGTCTCGATAGCTGTCATTTCGTGTTTTTACAAGATGCAACACATTCTGGAGAAACAAAATCATAACTATTAAAGGTATATTGCCTTTCCTCAGCAAAACAAATATGGATTTCTTTACAACTTGATTTTGTATCTCTCGTTTTAATCTAGAAATGTGGAAAGTTACAATCAGTTACAAATGATTTCCTGCAAGCTATTTAAAATGAACAGGAAATGCTTGTGTCCTTACTTGGTTACATGTAGTTTATGCTGTTTTTTATGATTTTTTATTTATTTTTATGTTTCAGGCAGCTGCTCACAAGAAGCGTTTTTTTTCTTAGGAAATTGGAGAGCAGAACTTCATAGCATGTCACTGTTGCCAAAGACTTCTAGGCTGCTCCAAGGGGGTCTTGGCAGTTTGTGAATTGTGCTGGTTTTGATTTCAATTTGTGCAATTCAAATTGTGCAATTTCAATTCACTTTCAATTCAGCTCCAGAATAGAAGTATCGAGGATACATGCTCTATTGCATTATACACATTATTGAGTATACTCAGGATAAGAATATATGAACTGAGATAAAATTTGACTTTTTTTAAAGAATACATTCATTTCTTCTGTAAGTAAAAAAACAAATATGTATAGCAAAATAATATATTTAATTTACATTCTCAACATTTCTATTTCTATGTCTACAGTTTGATAAGTCTGACCAAGGGCTGTCCTTTACTGTCCTAGATTTATTTCACAATTATGACACATTAGCATGCCCAGCTGTTTGAGCAACGAGTTCATGAATTAATGAAAGTGTACTTACAGCTTGCTGAGATTGAAGAGTTGGAGATATAGTCTGGCTACTTTCACTTCAGGACGTTCAGTGGGCTACAACTTAAGCTGTGCAGATGGGCGGGCTTTCAGGATTGTGCAATCTTCACTATAATTTGGACGTGATTTCATGTGAAGTGTAAAAAGTAGGTGAAAGAAAAAAAGAAAGAAAGAAAGAAATGAACAATTTTGAAATGTATTGCCAATGATTAATGTGTTAGCCTATACATTTAAAAGCAAGACAAACCTCTCAAACGAGCATCGACTCATTGATTGATCACTGACGATAGTTAACCTGACATGCGGTAGCTCGTTCTGTCCTTATTCCAAACTTTTTTTCTTGAATTTCCTAACATAACCAGCAGATGGAGACAAAGTACAGTTTTAAAACCAAACTCCCTTTTATGAATTTGCCACATTTACAACAAAATACCAGATAAAAAAATCCACCTGTTCTTTTTTAGATCATATTTAGGCCTAGAGTTTCTTCTGATATTGGTGGAAATTCTGCATAAGAGAAAATTGCTATCAGATCACCTGATTTCATTGCTCACTCTACTTAATTTGTTCCTAAAAATATGAAAGGCAAGACACTTGGTAATACAAGACCAGTTTTAACTGGTCATTCAAATGGCATTATTACGGTAAAGTCTTTCAGGAGCTATATTACTTATAAATTAGAATGCTGCACAATGTTTTTTTAATTCAAGGTATTGCCATACATTTTTCTACCTATCTAGAACTAGGCCTTGCCTACATGTAATTTTACCATGTTCATCTCAAATAAAAACAATAGTAAAAAACAAAAGAATTAAAAAAGATAAAAAATAATATATAGATTAATTTTATTATGCCAGTTATTCATGTTTTTCATGTTTTCTTGTTTTTATATCCATGCTTTCCCTCTTTTTTAGTTGCACAGTTATTTAACCAAAAAAACATGGGGGCAGGGACAGAAATTAACCAGGGAAGTGACCAAATAGATACGCACATTTAAATTGTGCTGGCAGAAAAATGTTCTCATTTGATATGCATTTCATAATATTCTGTATAATATGTAGGCCTACAGAATTCTATATTGTTTATGGCCTCTACAGGTACACTGGAACTGTTCCAAATGGCACCCTAAACACTAAAGGTCTTCATTTGAGTCCACACTTTCGTGACATAATGCCAATTTGACTATTGGGCAATTATAGTCTACTTCACTTCAGTGCAAACTCGGAAAAAGTGAGCATCGAGGGCGCATATCACAGCAAAGAGGGTGCTGAAACCTAAAATGACAAATGGAACACCCCTATACGGTATCATGGACTTCATGGGGACTCGCACGCGGCGGCCATTGTAAGTCCACAAGACGGTAAGTGTATATGAAGTGTGCCATTTGGGACAGAGGGCCAGAGATAGTGGCAATAGGTTTGTGCGTCTCAATCAGCTATCTAGTAGTCAGGGAACTGATCAGGGAGTCTGCTATTTTAAGGGATGTCTCCAAACGCAAAATCATTTCAGTGCACTGGAATGTTCACTCCCTAAAAAGTACCACAATGCACCGTGAAAACCAAGGAGCATATGCTCTAGTGTTGTAGTTCTCGAGACCGGTTCGGTCTCGAGACCACTTTTTGATGGCATTTGGTCTCGGTCTTGTCTCGGTCTCGGACATTGAGGACTCGATCGCGATTTTTTTTCAAGACCAGTCAAGACCATAACTGTGGAAATATCACTAAATTGCCAGTATATTGTCTATTTTTTTTGTTAACATCCTTGCTTTTATTGGATGTAAAACGATCGATGAGTAATATAGACGAACTGCTGCGCGTGTGACAGAGAGAGAGAGAGAGCGAGAGAGCGCCCTGGTTCTCTTCTGAGCCAGGCGAAAGTATAAAGCCCCGTTCACACTACAAGCGACTTTGTCACTGCATCTCTCACTGCTCCTCTCACTGCATCTCTCACTGCATCTCTCACTGCATCTCTCACTGCTCCTGCATCTCTCACTGCATCTCTCACTGCTCCTCTCACTGCATCTCTCACTGCATCTCTCACTGCTCCTCTCACTGCATCTCTCACTGCATCTCTCACTGCATCTCTCACTGCTCCTGCATCTCTCACTGCATCTCTCACTGCATCTCTCACTGCTCCTCTCACTGCATCTCTCACTGCATCTCTCACTGCTCCTCTCACTGCATCCCTCACTGCATCTCTCACTGCTCCTCTCACTGCATCTCTCACTTGCTTATTGTGTTTAGAGTTTTGAAAATGTGACAACTGATTGGACAAACGCTTGTTAGCGACTGAAAAAAACTGTAATATGAAAACCTGTAAACGTAAACCCTACCCCTAAACCTACCTATCACAGAAAACTTTCTGCATTTTGACATTTGGTAAAAATATGTGTATCTTATTTAATATGATTTATAAGCTGTTTTCCTCAAGGGGACCAAAAAAATGTTGGGGATATTGGGGACACAAGGTCAAAAATGAATGGTATTACTATCTTTTTGGGGACATTTGGTCCCCATGGCGTAGGGTTTAGCAGGACCACACACTATTTATAATTTTTTTAAACCCAACATGTAGAACCCAGAGGTTAAAGCAGGAGATGGAATATTTTATTGGATAAGTGCATCAATATAACATGTTATATTTAACAACTCTTTACAGCTCCACAATTTTTATATCATTTTCTTGAATAAAACTAATTATTAATTACATTTAAAGAAAAAAAATAGTCAGGGAACAAGTAGAGAATTACTAAGACTTGATTTCCCTGCGTGGAAAGTAAGTACTTGCACATTATCAATATGATGCAACACTTGAGGATGGTTGTATAACACCAGAAAACATCAACATGCCAAGGCAACTGTGATCAATGGGAACTGTGAAATAAACATTCTAGGATGACAAAGGTCAATGTAAAACTTCAATATATAAAGAGTTTTTTTATTTTCAAGAAAAAAGAATATATGGGTGGTGATGGCACAGTGGATAAGACACATGCCTGTGGTGTGAGAGACCTGGGTTCGAATCCACTGTGAGACACCACTGTGTCCCTGAGCAAGACACTTAACCCCTAGTTGCTCCAGAGGCGTGCGACCTCTGACATGTATAGCAATTGTAAGTCGCTTTGGATAAAAGCGTCAGCTAAATGCATAAATGTAAATATATAAATGAGCAAATTAATATATTTGAGTAAGTTAATAATCAAAAACAAGACATTACTGCTACTCCACTCCTGACTAGACTTGCACACTAGATGGATGCAAATGTTACTGGGAGCTGGATGACAGGAATTTAACGTGTTTACAGTATTATTACAGTATTTTCATATATATTGTACATTGTTGATATTGTTTAGCTTTGTTTATACGTTAACTAAATATATTTTCTACCTGTATATTCATGTACTTTTATTTTTGAGTCAATTCACTTTAATTATATTGTTTGATTAATAGTTCCACTTTATATTGTGTGTCTAACTTTACCAACTAACATTTAAATTAAACATTTGATACGATTGCACTTATTGTGTAGGCCTACATACATGTTTTACATTATACTTATATTTAAAAAAATAAATAAATACCTGCATGTAGTTACAGCTGTAATTAATTTCTGTAATGAAGGTGATGTGGTCTGACAGCTGATTTCCCCATTGACACTGTCTTTCTAAGTCATGTTGTAAACAATGTTTGTTGATACAAAGTAATTGGAGCACCTTCCGGACTATAGTTGCATCACCCCGAACCAATTGTTATTGTCCACATTACACAGTTTATTGTTGAAACAGATGAAGATTATGTCTTAATTAGACAATAGTGGTATTGAATCCACAGAGGGGCAATGAAACTGTTGCATTTTCATTAATGAGTTCTAAAATAGTTTGCTTTTAAGGGACATATTGAAATGTCAAATAATAATTAATCCTCTGGGAGCTAATTGACAAGCCAATAAATGTTTATCAGACAAATCTGCTAATGAAGCGAGCTGATAATGAAGTCCCGAGACATTCCAGATTCCTCATGGCTCTAATTCATGAAGGGCAGTTTATTATTCTTTCCCGTCTAAAAAAGCTCCAAATAAATAATGCAACACCTGAATATAGGCATCTGTTTGATTTTTCATTATGAAACATTGCCTTCAACATCGACATTAAATAATTGTCAATACATAAAACATATAGAATGGAAAGTTGTATATGCCTTGAATAAAGTAGTATAAAAATATGCACAATTACATTTATAATTGCATTGTTGACCCTTCCCTTAACTCACCCTTAAACCTAACCAGACCACCAAACATGTCCCTAACCTTACCCGTCTCCCATCTCAACAGCAGCAAAAGTGTTTTGCAATAAAATGTAAACAATAAGTACATTACTTATTGTAAGAAATGTACTTTAATGTACATTATACAGTTTTGTGAATGCCTTCTTAGTGATTAAAACCTTTTCGGAATTCACACCTGTCCATATAATGATTTTTATTCAAAATGAAATGCAGAACATTAGTTATCTTAACCCATTTGTGCACAAATTTTTCTGAATGGTTTCATGCAAATAGTCGTGTTAATAGTGTCCTATGTGAACATGTTCTGCATTTATTTTCCCAAGTTTTTCTCTTTTTTCTTGAAAATCGTGTTTGAATGTGCGGCAACTATAGTTGCCAGTGGGCAAATATGTTGTATGCACCCCTCAATGTCAAATATGAATAGGAGGAGGACATCTATCTCAAAATAACTGCTTTCAACAGATCAATCTTTATTCATAAACAAATTTATTGTGTATAAAAGTCGAAGAACATTTGATGCGAACCCAAAAAAGCTGCATCTAGCTTATAATGTAAGTTCCCTATCAGGAACTCGAGCTGCGTGAAAACGCTGTGGGAACGCCCCCTGGTGTTGTGCTTTGTGAACCGCGTATGGAATCAGCCCCAATGGCGAGACGGAACGTCATATGCGGGTGACGTCATCGACCAGGAAACTATAAAGCACCCCTAGATCACAGCCGCGATAGCTTCTGTTGTCTACAGCAAAGCGCTCTGTGTGTGAATCTGTCTCAAGTGTTTTTGTCTGTCTTTAGTGATTGCTAGGCAGGAGTTTTTCACATTTAAAAAAACTATATATATATATATATATATATCATTATGACGAGCGAGCAGCATTTCAGAAAGTGTGCTCCCCCCTGTACTCGCTATCTCACGGGTGGGGATACACACGATCTGTGTGTTGTTTGTTTGGGAGTGCAGCATGCCCAGTCAGCTCTCGAGGGGGCTGATTGTGAGCATTGCGAGCGTTTTCCGATCAGAACGCTCCGCTCCCGCCGATCACTCTTCGAGGAGAGTGGTTCGGTTCGCGCTCCCCGCGGCTCGGGTCCCGCTTCTGTCGAGGCAGAGCGGCGGCGCCTGTCGTGGGGATCGCAAATGGATCTGACAGCGGGGCTTGAGACGGGCTCTGCCTTATCTCAGCCTTTACCCGTCAGTTCCAATGCCTTTGTCCCGGGTGTGGAAGCACGCGCTGCGGTTTCTTCCCCCCAGGCTGAGGCACCAATGCTGCAGTTATCCAGTTCCGAGGAGCTGGATGTTGTTAGTATTGAGACAGGGGGTTCTGAGGACTCGTCACCTCATTCCCCGGAACATGAGGAGCTTGTGGAGGTGCTCACTCGTGCTGTTGCTAAGTTAAGCATTGAGTGGCCAGCTGGTAGGCAGGAGTATATTTCTAAAAGTAAGCTTGATGAGAGATTTCTGCCTTCACGAGTTCAGCCTCCTCGCAGGTGCTTACCATTTTTTCCTGATCTCCACACCGAGGTGTCGAGATCGTGGAAGAAGCCTGCATCATATCGTGTGTTTAGCCCTCAGACTTCTACATATTCTAATATATCGGGGGCTAAATTATATGGTTATGGGGCGATGCCCAGAGCAGAAGAGACTCTAGCTAGCCATCTTTCTGCTGAGTCTGCTTCGTCCCTTAAAGCACCTGCATTGCCCTCTAAGCCTTTAAGAAATACCTCGGCTCTGGTGGGCAAAGCTTATTCGGCGGCTGGTCAGGCTGCGTCATGTCTGCACACTATGTCCATACTGCAGGCATACCAGGCTGATTTATTAAAAGATATTAGTGAGAGTGAGGAGGTTAGCTCTGATGTAGTTCGCGAACTTTGTCAGGCTGCGGATCTTTCTCTGCGTGCCACCAAGGAGTCGGCCAAACTAATGGGCCGTACTATGGCAGCCCTGGTGGCCGCAGAGAGGCACTTATGGTTAAATCTATCTGGCATGAAAGATAAAGAGAAAGCTTTTCTTATCGATGCTCCGCTTTCTTCTTCGGGTTTATTTGGTGACGCAGTAAATACGGTCATTGATAAATTTCAGGAAGAGAAAAAACAGGCTGCGGCCTTTCAGAAATTCCTCCCACTAAAAGTGCACATCTCTGGGTCTGCTGGGCGGGGGCAGACCAAGCCGTCGACAAGCTCCTCACACCGGGCGCAACAAAAGCAGAGTGTCGCGTCTCGCGCTCCTCCTAAACAATGGGAGCAGACGCGGCACTCTCAGGCGAAGCCTTCTGGCGCTAAAACAGATCTGAGGACAGTTATTATGGCCAAGAAGGCTTCGTCCAAGAAAAAGTCCTGACGCCACTGGTGTCAGGGTACTGAGGGTAGTCCCCACCGTGAGAGGAGGGTGTCCACCGCTTCAGACGGTGCCTGTTCTCTCTCGGTGCCCTCAGGGGTCCCATCTGCCAACTCCGCCTTCGTGTCGGGGCGTAGACGGGCCCAGCGAGTGTGTTCCCGAGGGACGCTCGCCCCCTTTGAGGAGGGGTTTAGAACAGTCAGACCAGTCGTTCCCTGCCGGTGCGCCGTTACAGGGCGCTGTGTCTGCTGCTCAAAATATTCCAGAGGCCAGCCTCGAGAGGCTGGTACCCTTAGTAGATTTTCTGGCAGAGTGGAAGAGTCTTCCAAAAGTATCTCACTGGGTCCTGCAGTCGGTAGAGAGAGGTTATGCCATTCAGTTCAGGTCTCGTCCTCCTCGATTCAGCGGGGTCCTGCCCACCGTGGTGGGCCCCGAGCAGGCTCTGGTAATGGAACAAGAGGTGAAAACACTCCTTCAAAAGGAGGCTATAGAACGGGTTCCTCCTCCCAGTATGGAGTCAGGTTATTACAGCCGATATTTCATCGTTCCAAAGAAGGATGGGGGGTTGCGTCCAATTTTAGATCTGCGCCTGTTAAATCGCTCAGTAGCAAAGCTCAAGTTCAAGATGCTTACTCTGAAGCAGATCGTGTCACAAATCAGATCCGAGGACTGGTTTGTCACGTTAGATCTGAAGGACGCATACTTCCACATTTCCATCCTTCCGCAACACAGGAAGTTCCTGAGGTTCGCTTTCGGGGGCGAAGCGTACCAATATCGGGTTCTTCCATTCGGCCTAGCTTTATCTCCCCGCACGTTCACGAAATGCATGGATGCAGCGCTGGTTCCACTGCGACTCCAGGGTATTCGTGTTCTGAATTATATCGACGATTGGTTGATTCTGGCTCAGTCGGAGCAACAAGCGGTTCGGCATCGAGATGTCGTCCTCGCACACATCAAGAAATTGGGGTTGAGGCTGAATGCCAAGAAAAGTGTATCTCCATCACAGAAGACATCTTTTCTGGGGGTATTATGGGATTCAGTGGTGATGCGGGCTCGCCTGTCTCCTGTCCGCATCACCTCGATTCTCTCAGCAGTAAATCATGTAAAGCTAGGCCAGCTGCTCACTGTAAAGCAGTACCAGAGACTGCTGGGTCTCATGGCGGCAGCGTCCAACGTTATACCTTGCGGCCTGTTGTACATGAGACCGTTACAGTGGTGGCTCAGGACCAAGGGGTTCTCCCCGAGGGGAAACCCCCTCCGCACGATCAAAGTTACACGGCGTTGTCTCCGTGCTCTGGTCATGTGGAGGGATCCTTGGTTTCTGTCCCAGGGTCCTGTGCTGGGTGCTCTTTGTCGTCGTGTTACTCTAACGACAGATGCTTCCCTCACAGGCTGGGGGGCGATCATGAGTGGTCGCCCAGCCCGGGGTCTGTGGCAGGACCATCATCGATTATGGCACATAAATTGTCTAGAGATGTTGGCGGTGTTTCGGGCTCTGAAACACTTCCTCCCAGACCTGAGAGGTCATCATGTTCTTGTCCGGTCCGACAATACATCGGTGGTCTCTTATATAAATCATCAGGGGGGTCTGCGCTCTCGCCCGTTATACAAGCTGGCTCGCCAGATCCTTCTATGGTCCCAGGGGAAGCTCCTCTCTTTGAGGGCGATTTATCTCCCGGGGTATTTAAATCAGGGAGCGGACATCCTGTCGAGGCAGGGGCCGAGCCCCGGGGAATGGAGACTCCACCCCGAGGTGGTGGAGCTCCTGTGGATGCAGTACGGTCATGCCGAGGTAGACCTATTTGCGTCCAGGGAGACATCACACTGTCCACTGTGGTTCTCTCTCAGTCATCCAGCCCCGTTGGGGTTGGACGCTATGGTACAGCCGTGGCCGAGGTCACGTCTGTATGCTTTTCCCCCGATTGCTCTGCTCCCAGGAGTTCTGGAGAGGGTTCGCCAGGACGGGGTCAGTCTACTATTGGTAGCCCCGTACTGGCCGGCCCGAGTATGGTTTGCGGACCTTATATCTCTCCTCGACGGCTCTCCTCTGGAGATTCCGATCAGGAGGGACCTTCTCTCTCAGGCGAGTGGGTCGATCCTTCACCCCGCCCAGAACTATGGAAACTATGGGCTTGGCCTCTGAGGGGGCCCAGCTCGTAGGTGCTGGTCTCTCAACTGAGGTTGTTGAGACCATCCTTCACTCCAGAGCTCCGTCCACGAGGAAATTATATGCCCTGAAGTGGAGACTTTTCACTTCTTGGTGTGGAGAACACCAGCTAGACCCAGTTAACTGCCCAGTGGGTGCAGTGCTAGAGTTTCTGCAGGAGCGTTTCTCTACAGGGTTATCCCCCTCCACACTAAAGGTGTACGTGGCGGCACTTGCTGCTTACCATGTCCCTTTCAGTGGAGTATCTCTGGGGAGACACCCACTCATAACTAGATTTCTTCGTGGTACTTTGAGGCTGAGGCCTGTAGTCCGCACGAGGGTGCCGACTTGGGATTTGACCA
The DNA here is from genome assembly GCA_031834385.1 of Semotilus atromaculatus. Lineage (NCBI taxonomy): Eukaryota > Metazoa > Chordata > Actinopteri > Cypriniformes > Leuciscidae > Semotilus > Semotilus atromaculatus. Next base: position 21,667,177 of record JAULUF010000001.1, on the reverse strand, counting down.
TTGTATTAGAGGGTCTTTCCCTTGCTCCTTTCGAGCCTATTGAGGAAGTTCCTGACAAGTTTGTCACTCTGAAAACTATTTTTCTCCTCGCTATTTCATCTCTCAAAAGGATTGGAGATATTCAGGCTCTGTCGGTTTCTCCCTCGTGTTTGGAATTTTCACCTGGGATGGTAAAAGCTTTTCTCCATCCTAGGCCAGGTTATGTCCCTAAGGTTCCTACTAATGTGGTCAGACCTATAGTCTTGCAGGCCTTCTGTCCTCCTCCGTTCACGTCATCGGATCAGGAAAAACTCAATCTGCTCTGCCCTGTTCGGGCTCTAGACGCTTATGTCCACAGAGCTGCCCTGTGGAGGAAATCTGAACAGTTGTTTGTTTGTTTTGGACCACCTAAGAAGGGGTCTCCAGTGTCTAAGCAGAGAATGAGCAAGTGGGTGGTCGAGGCTATCTCACTTGCTATTGAGTCGGCTGGTCAGCCTTCACCTTTGGCTGTTCGAGCTCACTCTACTAGGAGTATGGCGGCTTCCAAAGCCTTGTTGTCAGGAGTTTCTCTCCATGATGTCTGTGATGCGGCTGGCTGGTCTTCACCGCATACATTTGTCCGGTTTTACAACCTTGACCTTAGCTCCACTCCTGGGGCGCAGGTGCTCTCGTCTGAATGTGCTTCCTAATTCACACAGTCGGTCACTTGCTCTTATGGCGACGTGGGTATTAGCGTTCCCACAGCGTTTTCACGCAGCTCGAGTTCCTGATAGGGAACGTCTCGGTTACGTATGTAACCCTGGTTCCCTGAAGGAACGAGACGCTGCGTGGCGTTGCCATACTCCCGGCATTCCCGCGAGCGACTTGCTTCAGACTTTTCAGAAGCTATCGCGGCTGTGATCTAGGGGTGCTTTATAGTTTAATAACTATAAACGTTCCGTCTCGCCATTGGGGCTGATTCCATACGCGCTTCACGAAGCACAACGCCAGGGGGCGTTCCCACAGCGTTTTCACGCAGCGTCTCGTTCCTTCAGGGAACTAGGGTTACATACGTAACCGAGATGATTTTTGCCCATCTTTTGGAAAATGCAGTTTTAAAAGTAACAAATTATCACTTTAACCAGTAGATGGCTACAGAGCTCCACTATTTGCTATTTGACTACATAAAATACATCTTTTCACAGGTTTTTCCAGTTTTATTCATATCTACATATTATGAAATCATAATTATAACAATAAAAGTTACTTTTTTGTCAAAGTTTAGGCATTGTTTGTACTGGAAAAAAATCTGTTTTTCAATAATGTTATATTATGATTAGAATCAAATGATTTTTGTCAATGGACAAAATTCATCCTCAAAATCAGAAAGAACACAGAACACACATAGACAGAAATGAAGTGGCACACTTCACAATTTTTTTGAATAACAAGAATTCTGTCCAAATTTTTTTGAATTCTATGAAAAACAGATGTTTGAAATAAATGATAAACTGTAAAGACTCCAACTTTTCTCTTTGTAACATCCTGATCAGGTTTGATTCTAATCATAATGTAACATTATTGAAAAACTGATTTTTTTCAGTACAAAAACGGCTAAACTTTGACAAAAAGTAACTTTTATTGTTATAATTATGATTTCATAATTTGTAGATATGAATCTAACTGTAAAAACTTTCAGTACTTTTACTGGTATCTACTGTTAAAGTGATATTGTTTGTACTTTTAAAATGGCATTTTCCAAAAGATGGGCAAAAATCTTACACTAAACCATGTCAAATTATCCATTTTAACCCCATGAATGAAATTTGGAAATGTGGGTATTTTTTACAAAATGACATTTCGCTGCCTGGGGTCTCCATGATCACAAACAGCCGACTGTACACTGCAAATGAACAGTGCACAATGGTTAAAGTGGTGGTACATAGTGCAGAACAAGCAGCCATAACATGACATTGTGTATCAAAAATAAAATAAATAAATACAAATAAATAGAATGAAGAAAACATTATATCTATATAACAAAAAAACAAAAAAAATTACAAAATGGCAAAAAACACAAATAACATTGCATACAGACAGTACTTATGAACAGTAGAGATGTAATTTAAAGGGTAAAGTTATGTTTATACACTAAACAAGTTTAATAACCTTGATTTATTAACCTATTAACCTATTAACACATTATACCCCATTTTCCCATGATATATGTAGTTACAAGACATTTGCCCACCGGCAACTATAGTTGCCGCTTGGACTTTTGACTAAGTATACAAAAAACTATAGATCTCTTGTAAGATTTGTTTTGTTTGGATGATTCTAGAGACCTTCATGATTATATAAATATATATATGTCAACAAAAATACCCCTATAGGAAAACACCTGTAGAGAGACTTTGGGTGATTCAGATCCAAAGTACAAATCATTCAAGCATGGTCATAAGTTTGAAACTGTAATCTGGACCTCTAAGTTTTGAAAAGTTCAATTCATATTACTGACTCGTATTAAGGAAAATGTAATTAAAGTGATGTGATCTGACAAACAATGTTAGTTGATACAAAGTAACCGTCAGGACTGTTACATAACCCCGAACCAATTGTTATTGTTCACATTACACAGTTTATTATTAAAAACAGATGATGATCAACAGAGTTATAAAAAAAAAATTGGCATACTTTTTTTGAGTTAGGGTTTTTACAGTATAACAGTAATTGCAATAACTTGTAATGGTTTATCACATGAATTCGGCCATAAAGTTACCCACTTCATGACACTACCACTAAAATGCTACATATCATACATATACATAAATTGCGAGAAATAACCTAGAAATTGTGAAGGAAAGGCCCCACATTGGGGGCGTGTAAAACTAGGAAAACCGGTTGGTGGTAAACTCCACCACACATACTGTGAATAAAGGTGAGAAGAGCGGTGGCTCCATGTAGGCATGTTTGCTTAACCCCCAGTCAGGGATTACAAACAAATTGTTCCTCATTTCGGTTCTCTCTGAAAAAAACAAAAAAACAAATTCTGGTTCCAGATTTCCGAGATAGTTACACGTTAGAACAAAATAAAGTATATATTTTTTAATATAGCGTTCTTTTTATAATGATAGCATTGTCGAAATATGCTTAAACATACAACAACATGAAATCAATCACTGCTTATTGTTTTTCAGAAACAGCAGTTGTTTTATTAGTGTACATAACTTTTTTTAAATGTCTAACCCACAGTAACATAGTAGGCACTCTGCCTGCGCTTACCGCGTTGAGCACTCTGTTGCTGTACAATTAAAAAATGTTAAATACACAAAATAAAATTATAAGGTTACGATTGCATCTGTCTCTAAAGAAAACAACATTTTATATATTAGTTCTCTTACGAGAGGTTCTCTCGTACTGTGTAATATCTTACGCTAGGGGAAATCCCTTTTCCACAAGATATTGAAGCCAAAAATTATCCTTAATTTTGAATATATGTAAAACGCGTTGCGGCAGCATACAGACGTAGGCAAGACGGCTCGCGTGCCTATTGGCTGTCCTGCGGCGACTGCAGCAGCCTATCGAGAGAGGCCTCTCGTGACGTCATATCCAATGGGGGCATTTCGTGCCCCCACAAGAGCTGACAAGGGCTGATATAATCAGATTTTTCATCTCTTCAACGAAGCTCACGCATCGCTGGATCCGGAGTGAAGAAGCCGCGCCGTTGAAATAAGCCTTTCTGCGGGACGAGCCTTTGCATCTGAGGACGCCGGCCTGCATCTTGCCGCCATCAGTCGCCGTACCTGCTACGCTTTCCGGCGTTGATATCCTTTTACTCTGCTAAAGTGTGTGTTCGCCGCTGCGATGCACACTTTTCCTAAAAGAGCAACCGTCTTTCTAAAAATGCCGAAATCCTGCGGCTCGTGCCGAGCTGCACTCAGCAAGGGGGACCGCCATGTCATCTGCGTTTCCTGCCTGGGTAAGGATCATGTGGCTCTCGCGCTCACTGATGGCGGCTGCCATCATTGCGAGCTGTTGCCTACTAGGCTACCTGTAATTTCATGCACAGCTAATCACACGTCTTTTCCATTGGTGTTCTGCCTTAAGAGTGACCCTGAATATGCGCTTTTGTATCTGTGGAATCTTTTGAAACTGTCGCCTTGATTCACAAATGCACACAAGCCTATCTGTCTGTCCCCATTACCTGCAAAGATGCGATATAGTGTCTTCCTCCAGAGGGCGCTAATCGGCCTTCGAGCTGAATCTTCCAATGGCTTGGATTCATTTCTTTTTCTGACTTGGCGAGATAACTTATGTCTAAACATTTTTCACTAAATAAATATTATATACATAAATGCAAATACAGAGTAAAGCCAAACCTCTTTTTTTGTTCTTCAACGTGAAATCAGAATATAGCCTATTAAGAAAAGTGCCCGTCACTTGTGGGGTTCCTCAGGGTTCTGTTATAGGCCCTATTTTATTTTCTTTGTACATGTTGCCCCTGGGTTTGATTTTTAGAAAATATGGCATGTCGTACCATTTGTACGCCGACGATACACAAATCTATCTCCCGTTGGAATCAGGAGAGATTTGTGGTTCTAATTCACTGTTGGCATGCCTGGAGGAGGTTAAGAGCTGGATGACTCATAATTTAGTTCAGTTAAATCAGAGTAAAACTGAGATCATGTTTTTCGGCCCTGCCAAAAGATGCCTTGATATTGCAACATACTGTATTTTGGCACATGGTCAGATTATTGCCATGATCAAGTAAAAAACCTAGGTGTTGTGTTTGACCCAGAGCTGAAATTTGACAAGCAGATTAATGCCGTGGTTAAGAGTTGTTTTTTCCAGATTAGGACTATTGCACGCTTAAAACCTATTCTATTGAAAAAAGATTTAGAAAAGGTTATTAATGCCTTTGTTCTGTCCCGCCTTGACTATTGTAATGTTTTGTATGTAGGGTCCAGTCAGACCACTATATCAGAATGCGGCGGCACGGCTGTTGGTGGGTGCTAAGAAAAGTCATCATATTTCTCCTGTTTTAGCGTCTCTCAGGTGGCTACCTGTGGATTTCAGGATAAAATATAAAACACTGCTGTATGTTTTTAAAGCAGTGCATGGGACAGCTCCTGCTTATATATCTGAGCTTATTGCTCTTCACCAAGCTCCTAGGTCTTTAAGATCAAATAATAAATCATTGCTCTCAGTTCGTCGATCTCATTTAAAGTCAAAAGGAGATCAGGCCTTTGCTGTTGCGGGTCCGAGGCTTTGGAATAATCTGCCTCTTGAATTAAGAGAGATCACTTCTTTAAATGTATTTAAAACCAGTGTTAAAAATTATCTCATGTCTTTAGCCTTTGAGAGGTTGGGCTAGTATTTATATTTGTAAGTTGCATGTTGTTTTTATGTGTTTGTTTTATGTGGTTGATTGTACAGCACTTTGGTCTGCAGGTGCAGTTGTAAAGTGCTTTATAAATAAAAAAAGAAAAAGAAAAAAAGAAAACCATTCGGATAACAGGAAAGCTTTAAAGTCTTTAACATTATTTCTGTAACTGTTAGCCAAATAGGCTGTAGTTTTCTTTTGTTTATTGTAGTTCTGAATGTACTTTGTGATAATGTAATAACCCCTCCCCCCATACACACACACACACACACACACACCTTAAATTGAAATTAATATATTTTCAGCATCAGCAATTACCTATATGTTTTGCTTTCCTTATTTTTAATGAAAGGATGAATGCTTCCACATAATTTAACCAACAAAGTAAAAGATTTCTTTCAAAAGAATCCACAAGTATTACCCTCAAGTAAACAATTCTCAAGCAAACCATTACATGCACAAGTTTAAAAGTGAGATTTGCCTCAGTTGCTCCGTTTGTGGTGAACCAGATGAACCAGTTGAGAATAAGTCGCTTGCTGTGTGAGAAGAGTGAGTCGCCAGCTGAGAGCGAGTCGCTCGCTGTGTAAGGAGAGTGAGTCGTAGAGTGAGTCGCCAGCTGACTGAGCTGAGAGCGAGTCGCTCGCTGTTTGAGGAAAGTGAGTCGCCAACTGATGAGAGTGAGTCGCTCCTGCGTGAGGAGAGTGAGTCGCTCCTGCGTGAGGAGAGTGAGTCGCTCCTGCGTGAGGAGAGTGAGTCGCTCCTGCGTGAGGAGAGTGAGTCGCTCCTGCGTGAGGAGATTGAGTCGCTCGCTGTTTGAGGAAAGTGAGTTGCCAGCTGAGGAGAGTGAGTCGCTCCTGCATGATAAAGTGGGTATCATTTGCACGTGAAAACTACGTATCGTATCCATGTAAAAACAAATTTTCGCGTATAAATTGCACGATATACACAATGCGTGCTACAGATACGCATTTCCTGAGAAGCTTATGTGTCATGCCTGAAGGCAAAGTTTGATTTTTCAGCAAGATTTAATAGTTTTTAGTGGAGAGCTACATTTTGACCTGGAAATAAGAAGTATGGGAAATTGGTTGAGAAGTTATGGATGTGTGTTTAGAGTTTTGAGAAAAGCAGGCATAACTTTAAGAAATGTGTTTAAGAAATTAGAAAAAACGGTAATATATTTATAAATTAAGATAAAAATAGCATTACATGTAATATTCACAAAGTTTTATTCTTTATTGTGTACATATTGCACATACATGTTCCCCTATAAATGTGAATGTATGTTGCACACACAATCACAGAATGAGTTACAACTGATTTTTAAACATGTTCCCAACATGCTTTGCTCCTGACTGTTTAAGGAGAGCAAATGTTAAAAATAAGTGATATTTAATGTGTTTTGCTCAATATTAATATAGGGGGAGATCTGTTAGTGTTTAATATTCTATTATTTCTGGAATTTAAAAGGTTTTCTGGTTTGTCTGAGTTTTTGGAGTTACCATTGTGCTGAAGAGTAGATCCTGTGGTGAGTTTGACTATTGGCCATAACTATTATTACTTTTATTTTTAAGTAATAATTGTGTATTTATCTGCCCTTCTCTATCAGACAATGAAAGTTGCTTTGCTAAATACTTTAGTAGATGCAGATTATCTTAGCTTGAAAATATTAAACATTAATCATTTAAATAATAAAAAATTTAAGTAAATAAAAAATATAAGAAATACATTACATTAAATATTTCTCTATATATGTGTGTTTATGCTGCATGAGTAAATATATCTACAAAGTACCATATCTGATCACATATAAATGTATGTATTATGACATGTAAGTGTATTACTGAAGATACAATTACATACATTATGATATATTAGTAAATATATTGTCACATATTTTTCAATATGAAAAGCGTCAATTCCTTATGTATTATTCAATATCTTCACTGGAAAAAAGGCCACTCCAAAAATAAGCAAAAAAAAATTAATACAAGATATTTTTGCTTGTAATAAGCAAAAAAATCTGCCAATGGAACAAGTGAAAATTCTCTTGGTAAGATTTCTTGAAATAAGACATTATATTTAAGCCTTAAAAGATTTGAGTGATCTTGAAATTAGCTGGGAAAACTCATTTTTAGCTATATTTTACTAGTATTGTGATGTTTTGTGTCTCATAATAAGCTTGTCATGCTCAAAAATAGTAGTTTTCCCTCAAAAGTAGCATTTTCTTTTGTCATCCTGTTTGTTTCAAGTGTATTTAACTAATTTTTAGTTCTATAATTGTTACACTGTTCTAGATTTAAGTCACCACCAACTTGAAATAAGATTGGAAACTGGCATTTTGAGACAAAATGCCTTGAAGTTAGCATTCCTGACTCATATTAGGCAGTGCTCTTTTGCCATAAGCCATAATTTACCATCCTGTCATCATCTCAAGTGTATTTACCTTTTTGTAAGCTCAACAAAAGTAATACTGTTCTAGATTCAAGACATTTTACCTACTAGATTCAAGACATTAACTACTGTTTACTAGACAGAAAAAGTGAAAAATAGACTTGCATTTAACCATTTTTTTATGGGTTTTTTTTTTTTTCAACAGCAAAAAGTCCCAGAGGACTGCATAAAAGGGAAACAGCTTCATTTTTCTCAACATTTTGGCTCACAGTATTTATGGAACTGCAATATGAAAACATAGTAGAACATTTTATAGATTATAAATGTAAGATCCCTTTACCCTACTCCCACACCTAAACATACCCATTTTATAGACAATTTAAAAGGATAAAACGTAATGAACATAATGTGTAGGGAAATGGCAGTTTTAACAATAAAGCATTAAAATATAGTTTGAGCCACTAATCCTACTCCTACCCCTAACCATTTCTTAAAACTATGTAACTAACGTTACAATTATAAAGAAAAACAACAGACATAAAGTTACACGTTTAATCGCAAAAATTTATTTAGTGAGAAAATGTGAAAACCTGTACCAAAAGTCGTTCACAGGACGATGTGTCGCAGTCCTCTCTGGCAGTAGGCTATACAATATATTTGTATGAGGTAACGTTACAAAGCAGAATTTAAAGTTATTAATCTATGAAAACGCTAATCCGGTTTTGGTTCGCTGTTTGCTCTTTGAAGGCGCGCGCGCTTCTCCATTTCAAGTGTAGTACACCAATTAAACACGGCATGTCGCAATCTGTGACGAAGCATGCGAGAGCCAATTAGCGTTTGATATCTGAGCTGTAAAACATGTCGTAACGCTTCGGGGGCAATTTTTTTATTTGAATTCACCACGAGCGAGTGACTTTTAAAAAGCGAGTATCCCTTTAAATTGTACTGTGCAGAAGCCGGTTCGAGGATTACTAGCTGTCAGAATATCACTGACCTTTATGAAGACTATTAATTTTTCTACAGGACTTGAAAGAGCAGTTAGCAATGATATTGTAAGATCGTGTATTAATTGTGAACTGTCTGGGCCTGTTGTTTGTGAACAAAATCATAACATATTACTGCAAATAAACAACGTTGAGTCAAATATGTTTCTAGAAAAATGATTAAAATTGGCTGGAATATGTTTTTGTATATGTGACATGAACTCTGGTGGTGATGCACTCTAAAAACATTTAATATGATTTACTAAACATTTTCACACTTAGAATATTGATTAGATGAAAGCAATTACACTGTATTAACTGGGTAAATGTTAGTAAAACAAATTAAATAGATCTGAGTAACTGCATTTGGTACATTTACAAATAAAATGGAGTAGAAATAATTGGGGGGGGGGGGGGGGGGGTTAAAAACAAATATTTATGAGTAATATAAACTGTGTTTATATTGCAGTAATATTAACTTTTTTATTTCCTCTAAACCTTTGTAAAAATATTACATACAACCACCGGTATAACTACATGACATTGTAGTATGGCCTTTATTGTCGATTAGTAGCCTAACATTACAGCAAAACAGCATATTTTATAATATTTTTAACACGTATACAATATTGCCTACATCTAAACTCATATAAGAAACATGTTCGAAGAAAAAATTAAACATTTAGGCCTATACATTAAAGTAATTCAAGTGTAATTAACCGGTCTGTTATCCAGTATCCACCGGATCAGCGCTGGTTCCCGAGCCGGAGATGGAATCGCCTCTGCGGGGGAACTTCTAACTTTAGACCGCCGTCCTGCGTCACTCACAGCCGAAAGATGCTGCGACGCGACTGACTCCATAACCTGCCAACAAACAAACAGTGCACAGTTCTGAGGACGTTTTATCATCTAAATTAGTTATATTAATTATCTTTAAGAATATAGTCGTGTGTTTTATATGCAAGGCCTTACAATCACGCGAAAAGGCAGGCGCGAGTCGACACTCATTTAAGGTGAGTAACATTGCGTCTCTGTATGTTCCTTCGCATTAAATCAAATTATTTAGCACATTAATGATTATACAGATAAAATAAAACATACAAACCTGAATTTCACAGAGAAATGCACCAATTCTGCGCCGCTGAGAAGAGAAGAGGAGAACTGTTCTGGACTGAGAGAGTTCAAACAGCGCGCGGCCGCACGCGGCTCATTCAACCGTTGAGTTGTCGTCACGTCAGAGGGTGGGGGAGGGGTGCGTTGTTGTAATCATACATTTTAATTGAGTAAACTTAATCAATTTCTTATGCGTGTTAAATATTAATAATATTGATTTTATTTAAGTAATATTTGTGGTTCTTGAAACAGATCAGTTTAATTATCCATTATCAAATATTGTGATGGAAATTTCACAAATATATTAGCTCAGTGTATTTTAAATAAATAATTGGTTAGTCAAATACTAAATTATTGTAGTGAAAAACTTCAAACTTAAATATAACTGTAAATTTCAGACAAAATTAATTGTTGGAGTTTTAGTCAATTATGTCGGTAGGCCTATGTTCAACTCAAACTATCAAGTAAATGATATTCAGAGATTTTAGTTCATAAAGTTAATTATTACTGTGATATTTACTAAGCCGCTTAATTATTTTGTAGAGTGATAAGCATAAGCATCACTCCAATATTTAGGAAAGTTTTTTTTGTTTGTAGGTTAAGAATAGAACTGTTGTATACCATAGTAATACTGTGATAAAGTTTAGAGAAATTGTCAAAAATGAAAATGAAATCTGGTGATGCAGGATATAAAATGAAAACTATTGATATGTGAAATATGGAACTGCATCTTGTAGAACACATTCTTATAGAATAAATTTGTAATTAAAATGTGTGCTTGTGTGTGTAGTTTAAATGTGTTTTTAATCTAAGGCTGATTATACAGTAGTATATAACCATGATTGACCACAGGCATAGGGCTCAATTTAGGACAAGATAAGAACCAGCATGAGTGAAGTACAGCCATATACTGATTGGTAAACTGCACTGTGTTTATACACGTCCATGCTGGACATTCATATTAAATTAGCATTATTTTGTTTTACTTCATGAAAATCTATATGGCTTTAGTTGTATGTAGGACATATATGACATAATATGATTAGAAATACATTAATATTATGCAATTTATATTTGTGTTTTTTGCAGCATATATGTCCCTTACAATATTCTGTTGGAACATATAAGAATCACAGGAGTTTTTAGCAAACCTTTTCCAGGAAGGTTTTAAAGTGTATTCTTGTTAAACACCATATGCTAATCCTCCAAAACGAGTTTGCAGCAGAAGGCATGAACAGAACGAAATGTTATTATTTATGAGTAACGTTAAACTATTAATAAATGAGACTGAAAATTTAATTGATAAGACAATTGAATGCAATAGAGTCAAAACCATGATTTTAATATGCATAAGTTAAATAGGAATACATACAAATTTGTACGTCGGTAAAGTTGTTTATACGTAAATAAATTACGTTGTTTTTTGCTGTCATATATGTCATTGTGAGTTGGGCATGTTGACCTGCAGTTTTCAATAAAGCAGATGTGTTGTCTCAATTCAAGTCAAGTCTATTTCTTGAAACAAGACGATTCATCTTTTACAAATAACACAGCTGCTTAAAAACCTTATGACATGTCAAAAAAGCTTGTTTCATCTGAGATATGAATCAAAACAAGATATTTTTAAGACAGTTTCACTTAACAAGATATTCAAGATGCACTGTCTAAAAACAAGCTCCTTTATCTCACTTAAATCTTGGTCTTTAGGTAATTTTGTCTTATATTAAGTGTGATGAGATATTTTGACTAGAAATTAGAAAAATATGCTTGGCAAGATTTTGAGTTTTTGCAGTGTTGTAATATTAACACAATATAGAATTCTGTATATTTTCAAATACACTGTTAAACCATTTCATATATTGATCAGTAATATATAGTGAAATATATATTTTTTTCATAAGGGCAGAGCTTGTTTTTTACAATAATCCAAAAAGCCTATGGAAAAATCCTATTGGGTTTTTGCAGAGAGAACCAGTGTGATGCTAACTGCCAATTGGCCTACAAAGTGACGTCATACCTGCACCACTCTATTCCTCGTGGTCCTGCATGTTTCGATATGACCGTGCGTGATCCTTGTCCTTCGATGCACATTCTCATTGGTCATATCTGTATGACTTAATTAGACAATAGGGGTATTATATCCACATCGGGGCAATGAAACTGTTGCATTTCCATTAATGAGTTCTAAAATATTTGCTTTTAAGGGACACCTTCAAATGTCAAATATTAATTAATCCTCTGGGAGCTAATTCACAAGCTAATAAATGTTTATCACACAAATCTTCTAATGAAGCGAGCTGATAATGAAGTCCCGAGACATTCCAGATCACTCATGACTCTAATTCATAATGGGGCAGTTTATTATTATTTCCCGTCCAAAAAAGCTCAATCGGTTTCTAATATAAATTATGCAACACTTGAAAATAGGCCTTTGTTTGATTTTTCATTATGAAACATTGTCATCAACATTGAATAATTGATAATACATAAAAACATAAACAATAGAGATTTGAAAGCTTTATACCCTGAATAAAGTAGTATACGAATTAGCACATTGCATTGTCTTAAAGCAAAGGGAGGTGAAGAGAAATTATGAAAAACACAGAAAATAATGTCTGATGCCTAAGAGACTTGTAGTTCAACTGCACTGGCCCCTTCACTGCAGTAATTCAATTACGTTCTGGTCATTGGTGGTGTGAGTAATTCACAAAGGGTTATTGCAAATGTCCCAGTACTTCTCTAATTATTATTAACTGCTTATTAATGTAGGTATGACCACAACAACATTATCCACTGAAAGACACACATGCACTGTCATCAGATCTGGTTTATATCTTTGTGTCATATAGACAAAATATTAAAGTAATATTACGATTAATAGTACGATTCGCGGGACTCCTGCAAATGAAATATCTAAGAAAAAATATCTGAAAACAAATAAATAGTTATTCATCTATTGCACAAAGGTAACAAGAACAACTAAAATAAAATAAAAACTATAGGTTCAAGCATAGACCGAGTTTCTATTTATAACACCTTTTTTTGCGTTGAGCAATGTAGCCAATCACAGAAATATCTGTTGAATGGAATAGCTAATGGCAAATCAGATGTATAGTTAGAATCCATGCACTGCTCAAAATGCCTGGGTATTTGTTCAGTCGGCAGTTTCAGTTGTATCGCAGGCTTTTTGCGACCTCTTGGTGCATGTGGTGCATGTCTTCGGTAAAATACAGGTTTGTGTACATATTACTTTATCTTATCTATAAATTCGTTATTGTGCTGTATATCGTTTCATTTGATCCAAAGCAACATACAGAGGCGCGATGTGAGTCTCTAGTGTCGCGTGACTAGTGTCAGTCTTTTCGCTTAATGGAAACGCTTGCCTTGCATAACATTTTATGATTGTATTAAAAAATACAGAATATAAATATGTATGATGTTAAAATATGTTCTCGAAACTGTACACTGATTGTTTATGGACAGGTTATGGAGCTAGTCGCATATTCCGACTACGAGTGAAACGCAGGGCGTCGATCTGAAGTTCTGTGTTCCACCGGAGTAAAGATGGTTTGCGGTTTGATATTCAGATTTCGTTTCGCTGTGGTACCGCAGTGAGGTATCGTAGACATGCAAAAATGATCTCATGTCGTTATTCATGATTTGTGAAATCGTGTAAGGGGGTCCTCTGGTCTGAAATCAGTGTGGGGGGGGTTCAGAATTTAATTTTTTTATTGGGTATAGCTCCAAAAGTCGGTCACTTAGAAGCCTGAACCCAGTGTCATCTTGACATGCTAGATTTGTGATTTTGTTTTTTTACAGCAAAGTTCTTGTCTGTAAACCGGTCACTAAGTCCGCGAGAATCCCCAATACGCCATACTTACAAAATGCCAGATGACAAAATTGTTGGGAAACTAAGTAAGAAGCACCTAGGAACCTGATGTGAATGTGAGCGGCGAGGACCAGCCTTCCATATCACAAACCTCCTGAAGGGAAACCCCTGATAATAAGGGTTTAGAGGCCACCATAATCCTAGTAGAATGAGCTCTGACCACCAACGGGCACGGCTGGCCAGAGGACACATATGCAAGAGAGATAACCTTGACTATCCACTTGCTAACTGTCTGTTTAGAGGCTGGAAGACCTTTCTTTGGAGATCCAAAGCAGACAAACAACTGATCAGATTTTCTCCACGGTGCAGCCCTGTGGACATAAGTGTCCAGAGCTTGCACTGGACACAAGCGATTCAGTTTTTCCTGGTCCGAAGAGGCAAACGGAGGAGGATAGAAAGCCTGCAGTACAAAGGCCTCGGAATATTGGTTGGCACCTTAGGGACGTATCCCTGTTTAGGGTATAAGAATGCCTTGCCCATCCCAGGTGCATACTCAAGACAGGTGGGAGAAACCGAAATGGCCTGAAGGTCTCCGACTCTTTAGAGGGACGAAATAGCTAGAAGACAAATAGTCTTGAAAGTCAGACATTTCTCAGAAACCGACTCTATTGGCTTGAAAGGAACCCCTGAAAGGCCTTCCAAAACTATTGCCAGATCCCAAGCCGGCACCCTAGTTTGTGCTGCAGGCCTCAGCCTCAAGGTGCCATGAAGGAAACGTATAATCAGGGGGTCTCGACCCAAAGATGTACTTACCCACCGGGGCGTGGAAAGCCACAATGGCTGCCACATAGACCTTTAAAGTAGATGGACATGAACTCAAAGTACTGTATTAACTGAACAGTTGACTGGATCCCGCTGATGCTGGTGACACCAAGACGTGAAAACTCTCCACTTAAGTGCATATAATTTCTTCGTAGCTGGAGATCTTGAGCTAAGAAACAACCTCAGTTGAGAGACCACTCTATAATTGGGCCCCCTCAGAGGCCAAACCCGTAGTTTCCAAATCTCTGGCCTGGGGTGAAATATTGTGCCCCCTGCCTGAGACAGAAGGTCTCTCCTGATCGGGATCTCCAAGGGGCCGTCGAGGAGATGAATGAGGTCCGCAAACCAAATTCAACATGGCCAGCATGGTGCTACTAGCAATAGACTTATTCCGTCCTGGCGGACTCTCTCCAGAACTCTTGGGAGCAGAGCAACAGGGGGAAATGCATACAGACGTAGCCTCTGCCATGTCTGCACCATAGCGTCCAGCCCCAGGGGGCTGGGTGAGTGAAGGAGAACCAAAGTGGACAGTGCGTCGTAAGCTGAGATGCAAACAGATCCACTTCTGCTTGGCCATAGAAGTCTCATATGAGCTCCACTGCCTCGGGGTGGAGTCTCCAGTCCCCTGGCCTCAGAACCTGCCTCGACAGGGTGTCTGCTCCTATATTTTGGTACCCTGGGATATACACTGCCCTCAGAGAGAGTATCTTCCCTAGGGACCGACCACAAGAGGATCTGGTGTGCCAGTTTGCAGAGTGGACGCAAACGCAGACCCCCCTGACAATTTATGTAAGAGACCACCAATGTGTTGTCTTTATGGACGAGCACATGATGGCCCCTCAAGCCTGGAAGGAAATGTTTCAACGCATTGAAGACAGCCATCATCTCCAGGCAATTTATGTACCAAGAGAGATGATAACTCCTCCACAGACCCTGAGCTGAGTGGCCTTCCATTACCGCTCCCTCGTCAGTAAAGCCGGTCAGTAGTAAATCACCATCACCTGCTATCAGATGGAGTGGCATTTACTACACAGAGCCATTGTTCACTGACAAGCTGAGCCATATCACATTAATTATCGCGGACATCGCCTGCGATAATTAATGTGATATGGCTCAGCTTGTCAGTGAACTATGGCTCTGTGTAGTAAATGCCACTCCATCTGATAGCAGGTGATGGCGATTTACTACTAATCAAGGAACCGGTTTTACTGACGAGATGCGCATAACAATGTCATCCGATATATCGCCCAGCCCTTACGGATGCATCGTTCAGGGAGGCATGTGTTTTTGCTTTGACTGAGTCTTGGCTAGATAAGTCAGTCCCGGACGGCTTTGAGATCTTTCGGGCAGACAGAAACAGTAACTCTGGGAAAAAGCATGGAGGTGGGGTGTGTATGTATGTATCAACTTGCGCTTGTGCTCTAACATCAAAGTACACGAGAAGATCTGTAATCCAAACCTGGAGCTGCTCACCCTGTCCGCCCATGCTTTCTATCTCCCTAGGGATTTCCCTACTGTTATGCTTAGTTGTGTATATGTTCCACCAAATCCGCTAATGTCAATGCAGCGGCTGAGCAAAATACCCAGATGCTCCAGTGCTACTTCTTGGGGACTTTAACAGCTGTCGGCTTGACTACTCATTGCCAGCCTTCAATCAACATGTGGATGTACCAACGACATTCAATAAATCTATAGATATACAATATTATTTCGGAAGCCTTTAAACGGCTGAAACAACGCAACCGGTAATGCGCAACATCCCCAAATGGTCGCAAGATGCTATTGCATGCCTTCAAGGCTGTTTTGCATGTACAGACTGGGAAGTCTTTGAGGGAGACTTGGATGAACAGGTTTCAGTTATTACAGATTACATCAAATTCTGTATGGATCTCTTGGTACCAGTAAAGACTATCAGATCATATTCCAACTCAAAACCATGGATTAATTCAAATTGTTTGACAAAATGTCAAAAATCAAATCTTTAAATAATTAAAAATAATAATTATAAAAACAAACTGGAGCAGGACTTTGCAAATATGAACACCAAGCAGGCATTCCAGTGTGTTAGGACTCTTACTGGACAAGCCTTTAATATGTACATTTAATACATATTTTAACGCTTTATAAGTTGCTAAATTAAAATGAAAATGTATTACAGAAATGATTAGATATGTCTAACATATTCAAGCAAAAACTGTAGCAAAATGATAATTTAAATGTTATTTTTCATAATTGCATTTACACTCACATTTAAGAAACTTGCGATTGCATTTTCATTAAATGTCCCGCAATGAATGTAGCAAAATTCAATGTGCAAACTGAAAATGCATTCCGAGTCTTAACTGTCACGAACTGCTCCGAGACACGAAGGTTAATTAAGGGGTATTCAAAGAACAGGCAATAGGTCAAACACAGGCAAGCAGTCCGTAAAAAAAAAAAAAAAAAAAAAAAAAAAAAAACAAGCAAGCAAGCGTCAAAAGGCAAAAGATTAATCCAGGGAACAGGGCAAAAAAACAAGAGACATGAAACCAGGGAGAATGCTCAGAAATGCAGTGGGACACAAACAAAACTTCGCAGTGACTGAATTAGTGACCATGGTATAAATAGGCTCAGACTAACAGGGTAATGAGACACAGGTGAATGCAATCAGTGATGAGTCCGGGCAGTGAGTTATGGGAAATGTAGTTTGTGAAGGAGTGATAATAGTCTGGTGTGGATATGCCCTCTGGTGGCACTTAAGGGCACTCCAGCTGATAACCATTGAGTGTAAATGCAATTAAGAAAAATAACATTTGAATATTGCTACCCATTAGCTTCCATATAGGGGTAGTGAAGGGATGCTGGAAACCTGTCAGAACAGAGGTAAGTCTGCTGTATATACCTCCTGATGCTAATTAAGTTGACTGGATGAGCTCCTCCCATGATAATTAGGTTAATTATCTAAACGTGCTTCTCGAGAACTTTGTTAATAAAACATAATTTAATTCTAACTCTTCGTCAGATTTAAAAAAAAGAATAATTCTCTAATCTCCTCATCTCGGGAGTTAAAGGGAGTTGGGGTGGAAACTGGAGGAGCTGAACACGCAGTGCCAGTGTTTTTTGCTGCGGCCCGAGCCCGATTGTTCCCGGCGCCCCCCGTAGCGTTGGTCTGGTTTCACTCTCAACTTGATCAAACCCTGGTGCGTTTGCATGCATCTTACGTCATCATTTAGTTTATTTAACTAAATACATCATAATCAGCTAAAAGTGATTGTTCACTAATGCTGCAATATAATACTTTTCAGATGATCACCAGAGCTTGGAGGTCCTGAGAAAGGAATAAAGTCAGTCCACTACAGCTGCAGCAGCCTGGAGGGAAGATGGTGTCACTCATTCTGGCCAGATGAGCAGGACTAAGAGGATGACCATGCACGAGAAACTGGCCATGGAATTCCATGAGCACAAATTAAAGTATTTAAAAGATGAACATGAAATGAAGATGAAAATACTTCATGTTGAGATAGCCATGGAGGAAGAGAGAAACATGAAGCAGCAGCAGTACCAATGTTCTACTGAAACCAGCACCAGTTCAGGGTCCAGATATCTCAATTTGTAAAATAAAACTTTTGTTCATCATCAATCTGTGGCAATTGTTGTCTTCAATCATCTGAGGTAACTTTATTGTGAGAAGGTTAGAAGTCTATACCTGTCATTGTCTGGCTCAACCAAGGAAAGATCTGGGCCCGGTTCCCCAAAACGTTCTTATCGCTAAGTATTTCTTAACCTATTCCTTAACCTCTCTCTTAACCTTATGGCACAATTCCCAACACGTTCGTACGCTAAGTATATCTTCTGTAAGTCACACTTTCGTAAGGTTGGTCTGGACCATTCGTAAGCTCTCTCTTAGCGTTGTTTGAGCACAAGACGCTAGTCGCCGCCACTGTGCAGCAGTCTTTAGACATCAGTGCAGTGCAGTACAAGTCAAACTATGGTATGTTGACAATGTTGTGTCTCAACAATGATTTTATATTTTATGGACATTTTAAGACTAATAATAAAATAAGTTCGCAATGGATACAGGCCTATTTATGAAGTTGACTTTATTTGGTATCAGAACTAATGTGGTAATTAGCCGAGGCTATTTCGTAATGTCATTAAAGCGTTTAAATTGGCAATCACTTTTGATAGGCTAATTAAAATCTGGCAAACAATTAGGCTCTAAATGGCTAAGATCTATAAATGGGTAAGCATGGTGGTGTCTAGTAACTGACCAACTATGTCACATTTTTTTCAAAACACAATTCCCAAAACTTCACACACAAAATGCAAAATGCCTCACATCTCCTTCAAAAATGTCATAAACACATGTCAGAATGAAGCATTTGCATCAAATGGCAAACATTTATTTCATAATAGTGCATTTTTGGATATACCTTGTAAACATTGTTTTTCTAAATCTAAAGCTCTTTGGTCATTCTTACACTTATATCTATATTTCAATACAATGTTCTACAGTGAAAGTAATCATCTGAGAAGGGTAACAAGTACACTGTAATCACCAATGCAATGCCCAAGGCTTCTAAGAAATTAAAGAGAAAAATACCCCTAGAGTCTGCGAGAGCGGGGGCGGAAGATGACTCGATGTTGGACAACATGGTTAACGACTTAGGAATGGAAACGGATATGAGTATGGAGAGTAAGACTAGTTCAAGATCTGCAGTTAGTAAAGTCATTGAACTCCAGGTTTGTGTCTGTGGCTGGAGCAAGGCGACAGCGGTCAGGGGTTTGAAGGTTCATCAAGGGAAAATGAAATGCTTGAGGGAGAAGGGACAAGGGCCTCGCATTGATCAGTACTTCTTACGAAGTCAGTCAAGTCAGTCGAATGAAATCCAGCGACAGGAAGCAAACCACAGCTCGCAGGATATCAGCACCCCTGTCATAGAGGAGAGGAGGGCTTGCACAGTTAGTGATGAACATATTCAGACTTGTGAAACCGGTCAGACTAACCAGCATAAGAGAGAAAAGAACCTCAACGGGCATAGGCCTGGAGTTAGATGGCCAAGAGCTTGTGAGAAAACTGCATGGGATACGGTAAACACAGATCTATGCTTTGCATTGGAAAGATTAACTGGTACAGTTGAAAAGAAGCTGGATAAATTTGGGGACATCATTTACGCATATGGAAGTGAGAGGTTTGGTGTGGAAAAAAGGAAGGAAAAAGTACAAACTGCTCCTGGAATGTCTAGACGGCAGCAGAAAATTGAAGGGTTAGTTAGAGAAAGGAGACAGCTGAGGAAGCAATGGAAAAGAGCAGAACAAAGTCAGAAGGAGGGACTCAATCTCTTACAAAGGGACATAAAAGATAAGCTGGCAACATTACGCAGAGCTGAGCGTCTACGGAAACGCTACAAAAAGAAGGAACGTGCGAGGGCTAATTTCTATAAAGACCCATTCAAATTCGTAAAGAAGTTATTCACCAGTGAGAAGAATGGCACTTTAAAAGCATCTAGAGTTGAGCTAGAGAGATATTTGGAGGAAACGCATACAGATGCAAAAAGGCATGAGCATATGTCAATTCCATCAGACATACCACCTATCAACCCACCAGAATACCAAATGGAGGTCTGTGCACCTAAGTGGAAAGAGGTAGAGCAGGCTGTGAGAAAGGCAAGGGCTTCATCATCTCCAGGGCCTAATGGAGTTCCGTACAGAGTGTACAAGAGTGCTTCAGGAGTTCTGCGAATTCTGTGGAAATTGTTAAAAGTGGCATGGGAAAAACAGGTTGTACCTAGAGCATGGCGCAGAGCAGGTGGAGTCTTTATACCTAAAGAAAAAGATGCTACAAGCATCAGTCAGTTTCGTCCTATTTCACTATTAAACGTTGAAGGTAAGATTTTCTTCAGCATTATTGCCCAGAGATTGTCCACCTACCTATTAAAGAATGGCTTCATTGACACTTCAGTTCAAAAAGCGGGCATTCCAGGGTTCTCAGGATGCTTAGAACACATCAATGTTATCTGGCAACGAATTCAGTCAGCAAAAAAGGAGAGGAAGGAGCTCCATGTGACATTCCTGGATTTGGCCAATGCATATGGTTCAGTGCCACATGAGCTTCTTTGGGCAGCATTTGATTTTTTCAGAGTACCAATGTCAATAACAAATTTAGTGAAAGCCTATTTTGGAGATTTGCAATTTAGTTTCTCAACTCCAAAATTCAGCACTGCATGGCAATGCTTAGAGGTTGGAATAATGGCAGGATGCACAATTTCTCCACTGGCTTTTACCATGGCAATGGAAGTAATCATTAGGGCATCAAGATGGGTAGTAGGAGGAGAGCGCTTGGCTTCTGGGTTGCGACTACCACCAATCAGAGCATACATGGATGACATGACAACCATGACTACAACAGTAGCCTGCACTAATCGGTTATTGGGGAAGTTAACAGATAATATTGAATGGGCACGAATGCAATTTAAGCCCTCTAAATCAAGGAGCATCTCCATAGTTAAAGGAAAGGTAGTAGATAAAACATTCTTCATTAATGGTGAGGCAATACCAACAGTTTCTGAGAAGCCAGTGAAAAGTCTTGGGAGATGGTACGATGGAGATCTAAAGGACACAGTTCGAGTGGGAGAAGTTAGACGACAAGCAGTGGAAGGGTTGAAGAGCATAAACAGTTGTGCTCTACCAGGCAAACTAAAACTCTGGTGCTTTCAGTTTGGTCTACTGCCGAGGTTGCTGTGGCCACTGACTGTGTACGAGGTTTCTTTGACAACAGTGGATAAGCTGGAAGCATTAATAAGTTCATACATCAGGAAATGTTTGGGAGTTCCACGCTGCCTCAGCAGAGTGGGACTTTATAGTAAAGGAATATTGCAGCTGCCAGTCTCTGCTTTAACCGAGGAGTTTAAGTGTGCCAAGGTCAGACTGGAAATGACATTAGTAGAGTCACGTGACAAATGTGTAAGGGAGGCAGCCCCTGTGTTAAAAACTGGTAGAAAGTGGTCAGCAAAGAAATCAGTAGTAGAGGCAAAGGCTGACCTTCAAATAGGGGATATCGTGGGACAGGTACAGCATGGAAGAGGGAGTTTTGGGCTCAGTTTAGCTCCTCCTAAATGGCACAAGGCAGGCCCAGCTCAAAGGAGGAAGCTGGTAGTCAACGAGGTGCGAAAGCAGGAGGAGAGGATGAGGAGTATAAAGGCCATTTCCCAGGCCAAGCAGGGAGAGTGGATGAGATGGGAGAGTGTGGAACAACGCAAAATGGGCTGGCAAGACCTTTGGTCAATGGAAGAGAGTAGGATCAGTTTCCTTATTAGGTCAACATATGATGTTCTCCCATCACCGCAGAACCTAAACCTCTGGGTAGGAGAGGATCCCTCTTGTCCTTTGTGTTCATCACCTGCCACATTAAGGCACATTTTGACAGGATGTAAGGTGGCTCTTAGCCAAGGTCGGTTTACTTGGCGCCATGACCAAGTACTGAGATGTTTGACTTTAGCATTGGAAGGCAAGCGTAGTATGACCAATAAGTTGCCGCATGTTCTAGCAAAACATTACACGCTGAAGACAACATTCCTCCGCCCAGGCGAGCAACCACCAAGAAAAGGTGTTAACACCAATTCTCGGCCAGGACAACTGGAAGCTGCTAGGGACTGGAAGATGCTGGCTGATCTTGATCAACGGCTTATTTTTCCACTTGAGATTGCCACCACTAACCTACGACCAGACATTGTTTTGTGGTCTGGATCAGCACGCATTGTTCAACTGATAGAGTTGACAGTGCCATGGGAGGATGCTGTAGATGAGGCATATGAGAGGAAGAAACTGCGGTATGCTCATTTGGCCACTGAAGCAGAACAGCGAGGATGGAGAGTCCAGGTTTATCCAGTGGAAGTGGGTTGTCGAGGTTTTGTGGCACACTCTACAACCCGGTTCCTCAGAGACGTCGGATTCAGCGGCCAAGAGTTGCGTCGCACAGTAAAGAACTTATCTGAAGCAGCAGAAAGGAGCAGCAACTGGCTGTGGTTGAGACGGAAAGATTCTAGCTGGCAAGGTACAGGCCGCCACGCTACGGTTTCGTAGAATTCTTGAAAAACTTGAAGAGTCTGTTGGTTTATTTGTATAGGTTGTATAGTATAGGTTGTATAGTATACTATACAATTTGTATAGGTTGTATAGTATAGAATGACGGGTGGTTGGGCAGATATTGTGTTTTGCGGTAGGTGGTATGCCATACGGAACCGTTGCCACTGTAACTGCTTTAACGCACCAGTGGGGCTCGACAGCCTTAGTCAATCGGGTTGGCGCGTATGGTTGGGTTGCGGAGAGATAGTGAGATTGTGGTTAGGTCTCAGCAGCAGGAGGGATGTAGAGGTCAGTAAGCTGGGCTGAGTTGAGTGGGGGACGGAGGGGGGTGACTCTGGGACGCCAGAGTCACTGTCGAGCCCTCTTGAGGTGTCGTGGGCTAGTCGACGAAACACTGAGGACGGAAGGTGCCCACTTGAAGACCCTAGAGATGTCCCCTACTCGGCTCAATCCAGACGGTTGTCGTGTTGGTCCACTAGGGAGACCACACTGTAGTTGCAGCCGTCGTGTGTGCTGACGCGCCAAGTACACTGCAGCCGTTAACGCCGGACAGAAGGGGAGTCACACCCTCATATGGAAAGAAGCGTAAATGGATGGAGAAGCATAGTTTACTGTAAAGCTACGTCTTAGTGTTGCTTATCTTGGCGAAAGCCGAGTACAAATCAGCATGAAGTTTTAACATCTACTCTCGTGTAATGGAAATCATAGAAACAGAAAATATTTATTAGGCCAAACATTACTGTTGTATACAGTAGCATACAACAAAACCATAAACATATGTAAACCAAAAGTATATTCTTTAGAATACAGTAAAGAACACAATTGAGTGTGGGGGGGTCTCTGTCCATTGTTGGCATCCATTGTTCAAAACAGGTAATCTGACCTTTGACATATTATAGGCTTATACTACAGAAAAGCAGTGATTGCTTAGTGATCAGTAAAGCAATTAGTGTTTGCACATATGAGGAGTGTGTGTGTGTGACCTGGTGAATAAGTGTAGCATTTTGATTGGTTGTGTTTGGAAAAGGAAAGCAAGTAAATTCCTGCTAGATTTTTGGGTTACACTTTATTTCGATATTCACTTTAGACGTTCTACTAATTATAAGTAACGTTTCAACTACATGTCAACTAACTCAAATTAGAGTATTAGTATATTATAGTAGACTGTCAGTAGACTGTTAGGTTATGGTTAGGTGTTAGGGTTCGGGTTAGGAGAATAAGTTGACTTGTAGTCGCCAAGCTACTTATAGTCAGTTGAATGTCTGTTGGGGGACCAACAAAATAAAGTGTCAGCAGATATTAAGATGACAGTCTACTAATACTCTAATGACAGTTAGTTGACATGTAGTTGAAAAGTTACTTATAGTTAGTAGAATATCTAAAGTGGACTATCGAAATAAAGTGTTACCGATTTTTGTGTTTTAGGTAGAGAATTGTATGTAGTGTTTTGAAAAAGTGTTTTATGCAATTGAAAACTGAGTCAAAGGCTGAGAAATAGCTTATGGTTTTGTAGATTTGGTGTGTAGGTTTGCACTTTGAGTGAGAGGTTTCAGGGCCGGAGTGGGACTCATTTTCAGCCCTGGAGTTTCATGCCTCAAACAGCTGATCAAAAAATAAAACCATCGCGCGAATTATTTGCGCGTCAAAATCGCGTCCAGTGTGAAAGGACCTTTAGACCGGCCCACTTTAGTTCCTGACTGTCTATATTAAAATAATGTAATTAAAACCTCAGTATATAATTCTGCAATAGTGCACTCTTCTGTACAGCATTGCAATTCATTGTAATTTTCAAAAATATAATTTTCTATTCAGTGCAAAAGCCGTACACAGGGTTTTATAAATACAGAGGTCCCAAAAGTGATCTTGCTCAGGGGCATTTTATTTTTCCACTGTCATTGTCAAATAACTTAGGCTATGTATATCTGTGTTAAATAGGAATCCATTGCAATAAAGTTATTCTCATTGTGGGCACAATATGATAACAATAGGCTATTGCTTTACCTGCTCTCCTCTCTCATCTCCATCTCCTTCTCTCGTTCCTCTTCTCTCAGTCTCTTTATCTTTACCTGTAAATATCCCCTTCCCGAAGCTGAGCTTTGATTGATACAGTCTTTGCAAACTGATTATTTATGTCGGTTGTTTAAAACTTCTATCGTAAAACAGCTGTTTAGTTTTGCCACTTGCATCTTATCTCGTGAAGCATCGCGTTGGCGGCTCGCGCTTCTGTGAACATAAATCCTGCTTTGATCGGTCATCTCAAACATTTTGACATATCACAATTTGATAATTTAATTAATAGTCTATATTTTACTGATAACTTAAACTATGTTAAAATAAATATTACTGGAATAATTTGAGGAATGTTTCATTTGCATAGAACGTGTTGTCTTTCTTAACGCCGTAATGCACCTTCGTGTGAAGTGCAAAATCAATTCCTGAGCAATCGATGCCAACTAATTCAGCACCTTCACTTGGGACAGCGCCTTTGTAACGTCGAACGTAAGAGGAGCGTGTTAAGAAGCTTCCTAAGAGACACTTCGGGGAACACACTTAGGAACATAAACAACTTCGGTAAGATATATCTTTTTGAGTCTTCTTAGCGCGCTAAGAGTGAGCGTTATCGGGAAACCGGGCCCAGGTTCATCCCTATGTTCCATTTGAGGAATTTGAGGAATTCATTTGAGGTAATTGTGAAGCACTGCTGTTGCAATTATGACAATACAGCATCTTCTTGGTTCAAAGCACAATGTGTTTCTGAGACACTAGAAAAGAGTTTTCCATACACCAAACATGCGCTCCACTGAACCTCTGGTACGGATATGAGCTTGGTTGTTCCGCTGCTGCTCAGGTGGGACTGCATGAAGGTAAGGGGTGAACAAGAAGTTGGTATGTGCATACCCACTGTCACCAAGAATGATTCCACTATGTTGACCACCTTCAAACTGAGAGTACAGACAGGAGTTCTGGAAAATTCTTGAGTCATGATTTGCACCTTTCCAACGTACAACAATGTTGGAGAACTGCATAGTGTGAGTGCACACACTTTGAACATTTATTGAGAACCAGTTTTTACGATTTCTGTACTCCTCAGATTCTGCAGTAGAGGGACACTTTATTGTAATATGACATCCATCAATACAGACAATGACTCCAGGGAAGTTTCCATATTCAAAGAAATCCACCTTGTTGTTGGCTTGGCCAGTAACATCAGGAAACTTGATGTAGTCGTCCTTCAGTTCACATATAGCTTTGCACACTTTGTGGACTATATTGCACACAGTTCACTTACGCTACACAAATCGCCTGTTTCAAGATGGAAGGTTCCACATGCCAAAAACGTTAAGGTGATCAGTACTTGTAGCGAAGGAGGGATAGGCATTCCCCTATAAGAATCAGATGAAAGCCTTGTGTCTTGCAGACTAATTATGTCTGCTGCAATTGCTTTGTACGTGCGAAAACGGTCACGAAAGTTGATTTCATCAAAATCATTCAGCCGGTTGCTCCTGTCCATAACAACCCTTCAGTCTGGTCTAAACTGACCTCTTTCATCATCATTAAAATAGTCCAGGTAATCCATTTTTCTCTATTGCTAAGGTCAATCTGGAGGCCAACATCAATTAATCTGAAGTTAAACCTGCCTCTGGCCAGGTTTAGTTTAAGCCTTTACTTAAATCTAGACTAGTTCTAGTTCTAGGACTAGAGTCTGAGAATATTTTAAACCATATCTGAGAAATTCAATTTCAGTTAGTCCAGCCTAAATCTACAATTTAGTCTATGATTAGTCTTAAAACCATCTCGGAAACCGCCTCTATGTGGTTGAAAACACTGAATATGACAGCGTTGAGTGCGTCCGTCTCTGGCTCAGTGCCAGCCAATGCGCGAAAGCACATTTGAATTTAGCAGTTGATCACGTGATGCACTGACAGTTCTAATCACACCGGTGTGATCGTACGCTCCAGGAGGCCGGAGTGGCATAAATGGGCACTAAGTTACAACTTACGCACTACAAAATATTTTAAACGTAGTTTAAACGTACCTCTGTTCCAAATAAATATTTACGGAAGCCTCTGGCCATGAATAATGGTTGGAATGAGATGGCAGCCAGATTAGATCACATCGATGAGATCGTAATTGATATTGAAGAACTGCACATTCGTCGACGAGGTTTGCAAGACAAATATCATCCTTTGGATGTTTATGATGATGTCCACATATATGCTCGTTTGCGCTTTAAAAGAGAGGGAATAATGTGGATAACGGACTTGATTGCACCTGATATTCAACATGAAACAGACTAAAACGGCACTCTCTCCCCAAGCCTTCAAGTGTGTGTCGCATTATGTTATTTTGCTACTGGATCGATGCAAAACTTAGTTGGTGATAGCATACAAATTAATAAAACTACACGATGTATGTATCCACAGGGTGTCACTTGCCTTGTGTTGCCTCATGAACAACGACATGTGCATGCAAAGCATAAATGTTCAAAACACATCAGGTATCCCTGATGCCTACTTGGCTGCATTGATGGGGCACAAATAAGGATAAAAGCACCCACAGTGGATGAGAATGCTTTTGTGAATAGGAAGGGCTTTAAAGTATGAATCCTGCCACAGAGTAGTTAATAATAATAATAATAATAATGTTACTCTGGCTTGTTTCTCTCGCAACAGCGATTCAGAAAAGTATTTTATTTTTCTATTCCTTGGCTTCCATTTTAATTGCTCATTAGCACCGTATGTATTTAGGAAACATTCTAAGAATAAAAATGATAAGAAACTATAAATACTTTGAGCAATGTCGTCTGTGGCTTCACTTCCACTTTCAGCTTCAGTGATATGGCGGGTGAGTTAGGCCTATCGCCAATTATTTCCAGGGCAACTGTTGAATATGGGCCAGGCTCAGGTCTTGGATCACCTGCAGTGGGGACATGATTTGTGCGAGGAAAATCCTCAATTGCCTGTGTCTTAAGGTCGCTCCACTTCTTCCTAACTAATCCTAATCTCCCTCTGCTCACAGCCTTTTGCGTTTATTTTGTTTATGTCCTGCCAAATCTCAGCTTTTTTTTCAGTTTGTGACAGATGAGTTTAATTTGCTTTCAAGGACTGGTTTGTTTTCTTGTTTCTAGCAAGAATTTCTTCATGACTGAATTTTTTTTACTGTTTCTTTTCTCCTCCATGTGTGGACTATTAAGATATTTTTAATGAAAAGTTTAAAGGGCACCTATTATGGCATTTAAAATGTTCCTAATATTGTTTTGGGAGTCCCCAACAACAGTTTTACAAGCATGCAATGACAAAAAACACTTTTGTTGTTTTATAAAATGCATTTATTTTTACCTGATTTGCTCAGTGACCCCCATATGAATCGCTCTACGACTCATTTTTCCAAACCCTGCCTTTGCGTGACGCTAATCTGCGGTGATTGGTCAGATCACCCAGTCAGTTGTGATTGACAATGTGTGTATAAGTAAAATGTGTTTACAGAGATAATACTTCTATTGGTTAACACGGAGTACAGTGTACAATGCTTTTATCAATTGCATTGTGTTATAATAATGATTATAGCGCACCGCTTTGTAGTAAAAAATTCAAAATAAGAGAAGGAATTTAGGTTGAGTTATGTTAGCGACCATAGCCCAAAGTTCAGTGGTAAAAGCACATTCAGTCTTTGTTTGTGTCAGCCCAAAGCATAAACATATTGATAATGCAGTACTACGAGGTATTGCTCTATTCTTTATGACAACTCCAATAACAACGACAAACACTTCACATATTTCAATACAATTGACATTGAAGACTATAGAAGCTGTGCTGTGCGTACACAACACACAAAATAATTATTGAGCATGCTACATAAAACATAAAAGAAACAATTATTAATATTAATAATACTTACAGGTTGTGATTCGGAGGAGGAAGCTGATCCAAATAAACTTAACCTTCCTTCAATATCAGCCGGCGCGCGAATCCACATTTTACAGCATTTATGTTTGTGAAGCAATCATCTTCAAAATGACGCGAACAAAGCACAAGGTCCGGGCTAACGTATACTTAAGGTGGTATAGTTGTATATATGAACTGTAGCCACTAAGTCTTCAAATGCTCCTCCCTGGGCAGATGAAAAAATTTCGCTTTTGCGTCTCACTTCAGAACACAGCGTCTTGTCGCCATACCGGATTTTTTCAAGTATTCCCTGGCGTCTACGAGCGCAATAAGTGGGCGCATCTTATTCAAATAACTTGTCAAGTTGACGTCATCTAGACAGAGAAAAAGCATTGTTCGTCTATCGATTCATATCAGCGACTCAGAGTCGACTCTTACTTTTGAGAGACAATAACTTTGTATACGGTAAACTTTCGTATTTAAACCTTTGCAGGATGTTTTTGTTCACTTAGATCTATGTTACACACTACATGAAAGGTAATTTTCCAAAAATCCATAATAGGTGCCCTTTAATGTTTTGAGTTTGATAACATTTGTTTTAACGTCTTTTTTACTTTCAGTTGGTCAAGAACGAGTTTGAAATTACACGCTGTTCAGACTATTTCCTTTTTACCTTTTAGAATGCTTGTGATTGGGTTAAGAAAAATAGACGTCATTCTATACGGCATTTCAGAATGTTGGTAAACAATAGGCACAAGATGCTTCCGGGTGGCAGAACGCGAGCGGCTTCTACTGACTAACTGAAGAGATCCAGCCGGCTACTGTAACAATTACATAGTTAAAAACATTGTTGTTGATAAAAGTTGAAACAATGATGAAAACGCGTTGTCTTTGGGGTTGCGCTGCCTGATACACAGCAAAAGGTGTAGGGGTTTTATCGATTTCCCGTGGGTGAGGAGGTTATAGCGAGTAGACGCCGTGTCGTCAAAAGTTGGAAATCTTAATGATCCCCTAAATTATATGATTCACCCAACGTTTACATTTCTGCTGCCAACCCTGCTTGCAGGGAGCAGGGAGCAGATGAGCAACCCGACAGCCCGAGATGTGATGAGACTGGCACCCGATGATCCGTGAGTAAAGATAATATTCCCAGAGTCCGTGAAGTGATGAGATGAAACAGAAACCTCCGGGGACGGCAGGTAGACAGGAACTCGACACAACAGCAGGCAGACAGGAACTCAATAGGACTGAATATGTGGGTTCCCCATCTACGAGTCGCGGCGGTGGAGGAACCGGGACCGGCGGATTAAGATGAGAACGAAAAACAGGCTTTAATTTGGAAACATGAAAGGCGGGGTGAATTCTCCTGTACGCAGGAGGAAGTTTGAGGCGGACTGTCACCGGACTAATGATCTTGGTGACCGTAAATGGGCCAATGAATTTGGGAGCTAGTTTATTAGACACGGAGCGGAGCGGAATGTTCTTAGTAGAAAGCCACACTTTTTGACCAACGACGTATACGGGAGGCCTAGACCGGTGGCGATCGGCTTTAGCCTTGGTGCGTGCCCCCACCTGGAGCAGAGTCTCACGGGCTCTGGTCCATGTGCGGTGGCACCTCTGGACGAAGGCGTGAGCGGAGGGGACCGCGACTTCGGATTCCAGGCTAGAAAAAATGCTGGTAATGAAATCTAGCGCGATATGGGACCAGGGTCTCGAAGGGACCGACAGCGGTTGGAGTAACCCATCTGGGGGTCGATTGGACGTCTTACCAGTGGCGCAAACCGAGCAAGCCAAAACAAAACTCCGAATGTCACGAGCCATTAACGGCCACCAGAACCGTTGCTTGACCAAAAAACTGGTGCGGTTTACCCCTGGATGACATGCTATGCTGGAACAGTGACCCCATCAAATGACGTCGGACCGAACCCCCTCTGGCACAAACAATCGACTCGGCGTTACCCCTTCTAAGGCCGTTCTGACCTTCGATTCGACCTCCCATGTGAGTGTGGAGATAAATAGCGTCTCGGGGAGAATACACTCGGGAGTAACCGGGCGTTCGGATTGGTCAAAAATACGAGATAAAGAGTCGGGTTTGATGTTCTTAGACCCCGGGCGGTACGAGAGGGAAAAATCAAAACGACCGAAAAAAAGTGCCCAACGAGCCTGCCTGGAGTTGAGTCTTTTAGCAGTTCTAATATATTCCAGGTTCTTGAGATCGGTCCAAACGATAAAAGGCACTCCCGAACCCTCTAACCAATGACGCCACTCCTCCAGCGCTAACTTGACTGCCAGCAACTCTCTGTTACCAATGTCATAGTTACGTTCGGCAGGCGATAAACGATGGGACAAAAACGCGCAAGGGTGCATCTTGTCGTCTGTGGGAGAACGCTGGGAAAGAACTGCACCTACCCCCACCTCTGACGCGTCGACCTCCACCACGAACTGACGTGATGAATCAGGGGCAATCAAGATGGGAGCAGAACTGAAGCGGCTCTTGAGTTTGGCGAATACAGCCTCGGCTGTATCGGACCACCTGAACGCCGTTCTGGGGGAGGTCAAGGCAGTCAGAGGAGCGGCTAGTTGGCTGAAATTGCGAATAAAACGCCGATAGAAATTGGCGAACCCCAGAAACCTCTGTAGGGCCTTACGGGAATCTGGGCTTGGCCAATCCATCACAGCCTTAACCTTGCTAGGATCCATGCGCACTCCCTCAGATGAGATGATGTAACCTAAGAAAGGAACAGACTGTGCATGAAAAGCGCATTTCTCCGCCTTGACAAAAAGCCCATTCTCTAGCAACCTCTGAAGCACTCGTCTGACGTGCTGAACGTGTTCCTGGAGAGAAGAAGAAAAAATCAATATGTCATCCAGGTAGACATACAGTGAAGAAAATAAGTATTTGAACACCCTGCTATTTTGCAAGTTCTCCCACTTAGAAATCATGGAGGGGTCTGAAATTGTCATCGTATGTGCATGTCCACTGTGAGAGACATAATCTTAAAAAAAAATTTAAAAAAATCACAATGTATGATTTTTTTACTATTTATTTGTAAGATACAGCTGCAAAAAAGTATTTGAACACCTGTCTATCAGCTAGAATTCTGACCCTCAAAGACCTGTTAGTCTGCCTTTAAAATGTCCACCTCCACTCCATTTATTATCCTAAATTAGATGCACCTGTTTGAGGTCGTTAGCTGCATAAAGACCCCTGTCCACCCCATACAATCAGTAAGAATCCAACTACTAACATGGCCAAGACCAAAGAGCTGTCCAAAGACACTAGAGACAAAATTGTACACCTCCACAAGGCTGGAAAGGGCTACGGGGAAATTGCCAAGCAGCTTGGTGAAAAAAGGTCCACTGTCAATCTCCCTCGGACTGGGGCTCCATGCAAGATCTCACCTCGTGGGGTCTCAATGATCCTAAGAAAGGTGAGAAATCAGCCCAGAACTACACGGGAGGAGCTGGTCAATGACCTGAAAAGAGCTGGGACCACCGTTTCCAAGGTTACTGTTGGTAATACACTAAGACGTCATAGTTTGAAATCATGCATGGCACGGAAGGTTCCCCTGCTTAAACCAGCACATGTCAAGGCCCGTCTTAAGTTTGCCAATGACCATTTGGATGATCCAGAGGAGTCATGGGAGAAAGTCATGTGGTCAGATGAGACCAAAATATAACTTTTTGGTCATAATTCCACTAACCGTGTTTGGAGGAAGAAGAATGAGGAGTACCATCCCAAGAACACCATCCCTACTGTGAAGCATGGGGGTGGTAGCATCATGTTTTGGGGGTGTTTTACTGCACATGGGACAGGGCGACTGCACTGTATTAAGGAGAGGATGACCGGGGCCATGTATTGCGAGATTTTGGGGAACAACCTCCTTCCCTCAGTTAGAGCATTGAAGATGGGTCGAGGCTGGGTCTTCCAACATGACAATGACCCGAAGCACACAGCCAGGATAACCAAGGAGTGGCTCTGTAAGAAGCATATCAAGGTTCAGGCGTGGCCTAGCCAGTCTCCAGACCTAAACCCAATCGAGAATCTTTGGAGGGAGCTCAAACTCCGTGTTTCTCAGCGACAACCCAGAAACCTGACTGATCTAGAGAAGATCTGTGTGGAGGAGTGGGCCAAAATCCCTCCTGCAGTGTGTGCAAACCTGGTGAAAAACTACAGGAAACGTTTGACCTCTGTAATTGCAAACAAAGGCTACTGTACCAAATATTAACATTGATTTTCTCAGGTGTTCAAATACTTATTTGCAGCTGTATCTTACAAATAAATAGTTTAAAAAATCATACATTGTGATTTCTGGATTTTTTTTTTTTGATTATGTCTCTCACAGTGGACATGCACCTACGATGACAATTTCAGACCCCTCCGTGATTTCTAAGTGGGAGAACTTGCAAAATAGCAGGGTGTTCAAATACTTATTTTCTTCACTGTATATGAACTGGTCTACCATGTCTCTCAGCACGTCATTGACGAGTGCCTGGAAAACCGCTGGGGAGTTGGACAGCCCGAACGGCATGACCAAATATTCAAAATGACCCCTGGGAGTGTTAAAGGCGGTCTTCCATTCATCCCCCTTCCTGATGCGAACCAAATGATATGCATTGCGTAAATCCAATTTTGTGAAGATGGAGGCTCCCTGCAACCGCTCGAAGGCTGAAGACATCAATGGCAAAGGATAAGTATTCTTTACCGTGATGTTATTCAGCCCTCGGTAGTCAATACACGGTCGCAGAGATCCGTCCTTCTTACTGACAAAAAAGAACCCCGTCCACGCCGGAGAAGAGGAAGGACGAATGAATTCGGAAGCTAGAGAATCAGAAATGTATTTCTCCATGGCCTCCCTCTCTGGGACAGAAAGTGAGTATAACTTGCCCTTAGGCGGAGATGTACCTGGTATAAGATCTATAGCACAGTCGTAGGGACGGTGAGGAGGAAGAGAAGCAGCCCGAGACTTACTGAACACTCCCTTCAGGTCGAGATACTCAGCGAGCACGTTAGACAGATTCACCGACTCCTCCTGCAAGACAGAACTGGACACCGAAGAACAGGCAGACATTAAACAAGACGCATAACATTGGGTGCTCCAAGCAGACACAGAGTTATGGCCCCAGTCAACCCTGGGATTGTGCCGGATGAGCCAGGGATGACCGAGGACCACCGGAGTATGGGGAGAGTCCAGGAGTAGAAATGACAGTTCCTCTGTGTGGTTGCCTGAGGTTATAAGTGTCAGATGATCAGTGGTGAGTGTAATGACTGGTAGTTCCTGTCCATTGAGTGTGTTGACAGAAATGGGACTCGTGAGAGATGTGATGGGAATTTGTAGCTTACGTGCTAAGGATAAATCCATAAAATTCCCCTCGGCCCCAGAATCCAGAAGTGCTTGGCAATTGTAGAATCGGGTTGCCCATTGCAGTCTCACCGGGAGGAGAGTAGAGGAGATCTTGTTGGTGGAGATCCCGCCCGACAGTAGCCTCCTGCTTACTGCCGAGCCCGATCTTTTACGGGGCAAGTGTTGGTGAAATGACCGGTACCTCCGCAGTATAGACATAGCCCCCGGGATCTCCGTCTTTCCTTCTCCTCCCGGGAGAGCCGAGCTCTACCCACCTGCATGGGCTCAGGATCGAAGGTGGGGCTGACCGTATCCCCGCCACTGGCTCGAGGGGGTCCGAAGGTCTCCGGAATCAGGGTCCTGCGGGAATGTTGTTCCACCCGCTGTAAGCGAGCATCCACCCGCAGGGCTAACTCGATCAGTCCGTTGAGGTCCTTCGGGAGATCCAGGGCGTAGATCTCCTTCTGAATACGGTCAGCATGTCCCACATGTCCCACTGCGCTTCCTCGTTCCAGTGACACTCTACGGCGAGGGTACGAAAATCGATGGAATAGTCGGCGACTGATTGATTCTCCTGGCGAAGATCGGCTAAGCGGCGTGCGGCCTCTCTCCCCGCCACCGCCCAATCAAAGACCCTCTTCATCTCTGCCGAGAGTGTTTGGAACGAGGAACAGCATGGATCCTTATTCTCCCACACCGCCGTTCCCCACAAAACTGCCCGTCCGGACAGCAGGGTGAGCACCAGAGCCACCTTGGACTCCTCAGTGGCAAATGTCTGGGGCTGCAGGGCAAAATACATAGAACACTTCGTTAGAAATGCCCTGCAAAACTGTGGCTCACCGCTATACCTCTCAGGGGCAGGTAGTCTAGGCTCAGGCTGATGGCTGGTTGAAGAGGGCGTGGGAGGAGTCGGCGGTGCGGGAGGCGCAGTGGGAGCGGTTGCTAGTTGTTGGAAACGCTGGGTGAGCTCGGTCCAGAGCTCAATGGTAGCGCAGGGAGCAGATGAGCAACCCGACAGCCCGTGATGTGATGAGACTGGCACCCGATGATCCGTGAGTGAAGATAATATTCCCAGAGTCCGTGAAGTGATGAGATGAAACAGAAACCTCCGGGGACGGCAGGTAGACAGGAACTCGACACAACAGCAGGCAGACAGGAACTCAACAGGACTCCAAACAAGAACGGGCACACCAAACGAAGACCAGACAGTACAGGGATACATCCAACAACGATCTGACAAACACAAGACGAAAGACCAAGGTATAAATAGAGATCGCTGATCAGAATCAGCTGGCGCTGATGACAATCAGTGGCTGATCAACGACCACACCCCTACTCACGCACATACACAAACACAGCGCGAGAAGGAATCAATGAATCAATGAACCGTGACAATTACATCATACTCAAGGGTTCCAGGAGCTGGACTCTTCAAAAATGGTGCTTGATACACTAAAAGATAGAGTGAAATTTAGATCATATGAAACGAAATCTATAGAATGCAATGATTAGATAATGATTAGATAATTTAGATAATCAAGAGCGTGATTAATTAAAGGGATAGTTCTCCCAAAAATTAAAATTAGCCCATGCTTTACTCACCCTGAAGCCATCCTAGGTGTATATGACATTCTTCTTAGGTAATAAAGACCTTCCGAAGTGAAGCGATGCGTTCGTGTAAGAAAAAAATCCATATTTAAAACTTTATTGATTAAAATAACTTATAAATAAATAAAGCTTCCAGCAAACGGCCTACGCAAGTCGACTTACGCCAAAAGAGTAACACTTGACGATGTATGATGTAGGGTGTAGGAGAAGCGTAAGCTTTGCCGCCTCTCGCGGTTCAAACAAACAGGGCTGAGCAACCGCGTTCGTCATTACGTTATGCGTCAAGTTCAAGGGTTTGTCTTTCGCGGTAAATCGATGTGTACGGCGGTCTGCCGGAAGCTACTTATGCATCGCTTCACTTTAGAAGGCCTTTAACCCACCAGCAGTGTTGGGCAATCTACTTGGAAAATGTAGTGAGCTAAGCTAGCAGTTACTCTACATTAAATTCAGCCTCACTACACTGAAGCTACCTCCCTGGGAAATGTAGCAAGCTAAGCTACAGCAATATGGCAAAAGTAGCTTACTACATCTAAGCTATTTTTTTATTATTATTGATTTTATCATTTTTAAACATCATGTCAGTCAAACAGATAGGCAGTCATAATTTATCAGTTCAATTGTTTATTCACAAACAAAAACATAACTATTTAAAACCATATAACTATATAAAACTATAACAAAACTAGGTGCCGAGAGTGTGTCCATCTTTCCATTAAGCAAATTTCTTACGTGTCAGGCCAAGGATTTGAGATTGGTACATGATGTCCACGTCCGGAGCAGAATGTGGTGGTAATGCACCTAAAAGCTGGTTGTAGTTGTAGGGCCCTATTATTATTATTAAAATTTATTAGTATTTTTTTCCATTTGAATTTTTCTGTATTCTGTTTTTTTCCGTTTTAATATTTTTGGACTCCCATTTTAATGGTTAAATTAATTTTTAGTAATCAAAAAGCATGTCTAATTAATTGAAACAATGAAACATACAATTTAACAATCATCTAGCCTATTAAAATATTAAAATGAATTAAATTTAGGGCACTATGATTTTTTTTTTATTACCAATTTTTTCTTCTTTTTTTCTTGATTCCATTTTAATGGTTTAATTACCTTGTAATAACCAATTATTTAAAATGTATTGATTTAAGCAAAACTTTCTTCAAAGGTTAAACCAACCTTGAGTCTGTTTTTATGATATGATGATAGTTTTTCTCAAATCAAGCTAAAATGCTGCTGAAGTGACTCTTAGAGCGGCTGTGTAGATAAAGTACATGCATTAATGTCCTCATATAGGCTGAAAACATCGCTAGCGTCATGCATGCCTCAGTGTGTGTTTGAGTGTTGTGGTAATGAAACATCATCAAATGGTTCATTCAGAGACACGCAGAACATGCATGATTCCTATTTAAATACTCTTTATGCATACAGTATATTCACACACAATAGTCTATTTTGCGATTTTATTTAAATTTACTGACCTACTTTTCATCCAAGATATAACAATTCCGTGAATTTCCACGTTATACTGTAAATTCCATTTTATGCCTGATTCCGCGATTCTGTCCATGTTTTCCGGATCGCGGGAATGAAATATGGTCCTGGTTGCCAACCGCCATAAAACACATGAAGAAGTCATCGTCACTTATTCAGGATCAGTGATACTTAGCAGTTGTATTTCCGATTTGAGCTTGAACTTTAGAAATGCTTGGGAAAATGTAAAAAAAAAGAGCTTTGCTACTGAAAAGCTATTTGATTCAGAAAACAGCGACACTACCACCACGCTACTGAGAAATGTAGTTAAACTAGTAGCGTCACTACTTGTAGCGACGCTACTGCCCAACACTGCCCACCAGAGCTGTGTGGAGCACTTTTATCATGGATGGATGCGGTTTGATGGACTTCCAAAAAAGTATACCCATTTACTCCCATTATCAAGCTTGGAAGAGCCAGGACATTTTTTATTATTCAGCCCTCGGTAGTCAATACACGGTCGCAGAGATCCGTCCTTCTTACTGACAAAAAAGAACCCCGTCCACGCCGGAGAAGAGGAAGGACGAATGAATTCGGAAGCTAGAGAATCAGAAATGTATTTCTCCATGGCCTCCCTCTCTGGGACAGAAAGTGAGTATAACTTGCCCTTAGGCGGAGATGTACCTGGTATAAGATCTATAGCACAGTCGTAGGGACGGTGAGGAGGAAGAGAAGCAGCCCGAGACTTACTGAACACTCCCTTCAGGTCGAGATACTCAGCGAGCACGTTAGACAGATTCACCGACTCCTCCTGCAAGACAGAACTGGACACCGAAGAACAGGCAGACATTAAACAAGACGCATAACATTGGGTGCTCCAAGCAGACACAGAGTTATGGCCCCAGTCAACCCTGGGATTGTGCCGGATGAGCCAGGGATGACCGAGGACCACCGGAGTATGGGGAGAGTCCAGGAGTAGAAATGACAGTTCCTCTGTGTGGTTGCCTGAGGTTATAAGTGTCAGATGATCAGTGGTGAGTGTAATGACTGGTAGTTCCTGTCCATTGAGTGTGTTGACAGAAATGGGACTCGTGAGAGATGTGATGGGAATTTGTAGCTTACGTGCTAAGGATAAATCCATAAAATTCCCCTCGGCCCCAGAATCCAGAAGTGCTTGGCAATTGTAGAATCGGGTTGCCCATTGCAGTCTCACCGGGAGGAGAGTAGAGGAGATCTTGTTGGTGGAGATCCCGCCCGACAGTAGCCTCCTGCTTACTGCCGAGCCCGATCTTTTACGGGGCAAGTGTTGGTGAAATGACCGGTACCTCCGCAGTATAGACATAGCCCCCGGGATCTCCGTCTTTCCTTCTCCTCCCGGGAGAGCCGAGCTCTACCCACCTGCATGGGCTCAGGATCGAAGGTGGGGCTGACCGTATCCCCGCCACTGGCTCGAGGGGGTCCGAAGGTCTCCGGAATCAGGGTCCTGCGGGAATGTTGTTCCACCCGCTGTAAGCGAGCATCCACCCGCAGGGCTAACTCGATCAGTCCGTTGAGGTCCTTCGGGAGATCCAGGGCGTAGATCTCCTTCTGAATACGGTCAGCATGTCCCACATGTCCCACTGCGCTTCCTCGTTCCAGTGACACTCTACGGCGAGGGTACGAAAATCGATGGAATAGTCGGCGACTGATTGATTCTCCTGGCGAAGATCGGCTAAGCGGCGTGCGGCCTCTCTCCCCGCCACCGCCCAATCAAAGACCCTCTTCATCTCTGCCGAGAGTGTTTGGAACGAGGAACAGCATGGATCCTTATTCTCCCACACCGCCGTTCCCCACAAAACTGCCCGTCCGGACAGCAGGGTGAGCACCAGAGCCACCTTGGACTCCTCAGTGGCAAATGTCTGGGGCTGCAGGGCAAAATACATAGAACACTTCGTTAGAAATGCCCTGCAAAACTGTGGCTCACCGCTATACCTCTCAGGGGCAGGTAGTCTAGGCTCAGGCTGATGGCTGGTTGAAGAGGGCGTGGGAGGAGTCGGCGGTGCGGGAGGCGCAGTGGGAGCGGTTGCTAGTTGTTGGAAACGCTGGGTGAGCTCGGTCCAGAGCTCAATGGTAGCGCAGGGAGCAGATGAGCAACCCGACAGCCCGTGATGTGATGAGACTGGCACCCGATGATCCGTGAGTGAAGATAATATTCCCAGAGTCCGTGAAGTGATGAGATGAAACAGAAACCTCCGGGGACGGCAGGTAGACAGGAACTCGACACAACAGCAGGCAGACAGGAACTCAACAGGACTCCAAACAAGAACGGGCACACCAAACGAAGACCAGACAGTACAGGGATACATCCAACAACGATCTGACAAACACAAGACGAAAGACCAAGGTATAAATAGAGATCGCTGATCAGAATCAGCTGGCGCTGATGACAATCAGTGGCTGATCAACGACCACACCCCTACTCACGCACATACACAAACACAGCGCGAGAAGGAATCAATGAATCAATGAACCGTGACAATTACATCATACTCAAGGGTTCCAGGAGCTGGACTCTTCAAAAATGGTGCTTGATACACTAAAAGATAGAGTGAAATTTAGATCATATGAAACGAAATCTATAGAATGCAATGATTAGATAATGATTAGATAATTTAGATAATCAAGAGCGTGATTAATTAAAGGGATAGTTCTCCCAAAAATTAAAATTAGCCCATGCTTTACTCACCCTGAAGCCATCCTAGGTGTATATGACATTCTTCTTAGGTAATAAAGACCTTCCGAAGTGAAGCGATGCGTTCGTGTAAGAAAAAAATCCATATTTAAAACTTTATTGATTAAAATAACTTATAAATAAATAAAGCTTCCAGCAAACGGCCTACGCAAGTCGACTTACGCCAAAAGAGTAACACTTGACGATGTATGATGTAGGGTGTAGGAGAAGCGTAAGCTTTGCCGCCTCTCGCGGTTCAAACAAACAGGGCTGAGCAACCGCGTTCGTCATTACGTTATGCGTCAAGTTCAAGGGTTTGTCTTTCGCGGTAAATCGATGTGTACGGCGGTCTGCCGGAAGCTACTTATGCATCGCTTCACTTTAGAAGGCCTTTAACCCACCAGCAGTGTTGGGCAATCTACTTGGAAAATGTAGTGAGCTAAGCTAGCAGTTACTCTACATTAAATTCAGCCTCACTACACTGAAGCTACCTCCCTGGGAAATGTAGCAAGCTAAGCTACAGCAATATGGCAAAAGTAGCTTACTACATCTAAGCTATTTTTTTATTATTATTGATTTTATCATTTTTAAACATCATGTCAGTCAAACAGATAGGCAGTCATAATTTATCAGTTCAATTGTTTATTCACAAACAAAAACATAACTATTTAAAACCATATAACTATATAAAACTATAACAAAACTAGGTGCCGAGAGTGTGTCCATCTTTCCATTAAGCAAATTTCTTACGTGTCAGGCCAAGGATTTGAGATTGGTACATGATGTCCACGTCCGGAGCAGAATGTGGTGGTAATGCACCTAAAAGCTGGTTGTAGTTGTAGGGCCCTATTATTATTATTAAAATTTATTAGTATTTTTTTCCATTTTAATTTTTCTGTATTCTGTTTTTTTCCGTTTTAATATTTTTGGACTCCCATTTTAATGGTTAAATTAATTTTTAGTAATCAAAAAGCATGTCTAATTAATTGAAACAATGAAACATACAATTTAACAATCATCTAGCCTATTAAAATATTAAAATGAATTAAATTTAGGGCACTATGATTTTTTTTTTATTACCAATTTTTTCTTCTTTTTTTCTTGATTCCATTTTAATGGTTTAATTACCTTGTAATAACCAATTATTTAAAATGTATTGATTTAAGCAAAACTTTCTTCAAAGGTTAAACCAACCTTGAGTCTGTTTTTATGATATGATGATAGTTTTTCTCAAATCAAGCTAAAATGCTGCTGAAGTGACTCTTAGAGCGGCTGTGTAGATAAAGTACATGCATTAATGTCCTCATATAGGCTGAAAACATCGCTAGCGTCATGCATGCCTCAGTGTGTGTTTGAGTGTTGTGGTAATGAAACATCATCAAATGGTTCATTCAGAGACACGCAGAACATGCATGATTCCTATTTAAATACTCTTTATGCATACAGTATATTCACACACAATAGTCTATTTTGCGATTTTATTTAAATTTACTGACCTACTTTTCATCCAAGATATAACAATTCCGTGAATTTCCACGTTATACTGTAAATTCCATTTTATGCCTGATTCCGCGATTCTGTCCATGTTTTCCGGATCGCGGGAATGAAATATGGTCCTGGTTGCCAACCGCCATAAAACACATGAAGAAGTCATCGTCACTTATTCAGGATCAGTGATACTTAGCAGTTGTATTTCCGATTTGAGCTTGAACTTTAGAAATGCTTGGGAAAATGTAAAAAAAAAGAGCTTTGCTACTGAAAAGCTATTTGATTCAGAAAACAGCGACACTACCACCACGCTACTGAGAAATGTAGTTAAACTAGTAGCGTCACTACTTGTAGCGACGCTACTGCCCAACACTGCCCACCAGAGCTGTGTGGAGCACTTTTATCATGGATGGATGCGGTTTGATGGACTTCCAAAAAAGTATACCCATTTACTCCCATTATCAAGCTTGGAAGAGCCAGGACATTTTTTATTATTCAGCCCTCGGTAGTCAATACACGGTCGCAGAGATCCGTCCTTCTTACTGACAAAAAAGAACCCCGTCCACGCCGGAGAAGAGGAAGGACGAATGAATTCGGAAGCAAGAGAATCAGAAATGTATTTCTCCATGGCCTCCCTCTCTGGGACAGAAAGTGAGTATAACTTGCCCTTAGGCGGAGATGTACCTGGTATAAGATCTATAGCACAGTCGTAGGGACGGTGAGGAGGAAGAGAAGCAGCCCGAGACTTACTGAACACTCCCTTCAGGTCGAGATACTCAGCGAGCACGTTAGACAGATTCACCGACTCCTCCTGCAAGACAGAACTGGACACCGAAGAACAGGCAGACATTAAACAAGACGCATAACATTGGGTGCTCCAAGCAGACACAGAGTTATGGCCCCA
The DNA here is from genome assembly GCA_031834385.1 of Semotilus atromaculatus. Lineage (NCBI taxonomy): Eukaryota > Metazoa > Chordata > Actinopteri > Cypriniformes > Leuciscidae > Semotilus > Semotilus atromaculatus. Next base: position 21,625,227 of record JAULUF010000001.1, on the reverse strand, counting down.
GTCAACCCTGGGATTGTGCCGGATGAGCCAGGGATGACCGAGGACCACCGGAGTATGGGGAGAGTCCAGGAGTAGAAATGACAGTTCCTCTGTGTGGTTGCCTGAGGTTATAAGTGTCAGATGATCAGTGGTGAGTGTAATGACTGGTAGTTCCTGTCCATTGAGTGTGTTGACAGAAATGGGACTCGTGAGAGATGTGATGGGAATTTGTAGCTTACGTGCTAAGGATAAATCCATAAAATTCCCCTCGGCCCCAGAATCCAGAAGTGCTTGGCAATTGTAGAATCGGGTTGCCCATTGCAGTCTCACCGGGAGGAGAGTAGAGGAGATCTTGTTGGTGGAGATCCCGCCCGACAGTAGCCTCCTGCTTACTGCCGAGCCCGATCTTTTACGGGGCAAGTGTTGGTGAAATGACCGGTACCTCCGCAGTATAGACATAGCCCCCGGGATCTCCGTCTTTCCTTCTCCTCCCGGGAGAGCCGAGCTCTACCCACCTGCATGGGCTCAGGATCGAAGGTGGGGCTGACCGTATCCCCGCCACTGGCTCGAGGGGGTCCGAAGGTCTCCGGAATCAGGGTCCTGCGGGAATGTTGTTCCACCCGCTGTAAGCGAGCATCCACCCGCAGGGCTAACTCGATCAGTCCGTTGAGGTCCTTCGGGAGATCCAGGGCGTAGATCTCCTTCTGAATACGGTCAGCATGTCCCACATGTCCCACTGCGCTTCCTCGTTCCAGTGACACTCTACGGCGAGGGTACGAAAATCGATGGAATAGTCGGCGACTGATTGATTCTCCTGGCGAAGATCGGCTAAGCGGCGTGCGGCCTCTCTCCCCGCCACCGCCCAATCAAAGACCCTCTTCATCTCTGCCGAGAGTGTTTGGAACGAGGAACAGCATGGATCCTTATTCTCCCACACCGCCGTTCCCCACAAAACTGCCCGTCCGGACAGCAGGGTGAGCACCAGAGCCACCTTGGACTCCTCAGTGGCAAATGTCTGGGGCTGCAGGGCAAAATACATAGAACACTTCGTTAGAAATGCCCTGCAAAACTGTGGCTCACCGCTATACCTCTCAGGGGCAGGTAGTCTAGGCTCAGGCTGATGGCTGGTTGAAGAGGGCGTGGGAGGAGTCGGCGGTGCGGGAGGCGCAGTGGGAGCGGTTGCTAGTTGTTGGAAACGCTGGGTGAGCTCGGTCCAGAGCTCAATGGTAGCGCAGGGAGCAGATGAGCAACCCGACAGCCCGTGATGTGATGAGACTGGCACCCGATGATCCGTGAGTGAAGATAATATTCCCAGAGTCCGTGAAGTGATGAGATGAAACAGAAACCTCCGGGGACGGCAGGTAGACAGGAACTCGACACAACAGCAGGCAGACAGGAACTCAACAGGACTCCAAACAAGAACGGGCACACCAAACGAAGACCAGACAGTACAGGGATACATCCAACAACGATCTGACAAACACAAGACGAAAGACCAAGGTATAAATAGAGATCGCTGATCAGAATCAGCTGGCGCTGATGACAATCAGTGGCTGATCAACGACCACACCCCTACTCACGCACATACACAAACACAGCGCGAGAAGGAATCAATGAATCAATGAACCGTGACAATTACATCATACTCAAGGGTTCCAGGAGCTGGACTCTTCAAAAATGGTGCTTGATACACTAAAAGATAGAGTGAAATTTAGATCATATGAAACGAAATCTATAGAATGCAATGATTAGATAATGATTAGATAATTTAGATAATCAAGAGCGTGATTAATTAAAGGGATAGTTCTCCCAAAAATTAAAATTAGCCCATGCTTTACTCACCCTGAAGCCATCCTAGGTGTATATGACATTCTTCTTAGGTAATAAAGACCTTCCGAAGTGAAGCGATGCGTTCGTGTAAGAAAAAAATCCATATTTAAAACTTTATTGATTAAAATAACTTATAAATAAATAAAGCTTCCAGCAAACGGCCTACGCAAGTCGACTTACGCCAAAAGAGTAACACTTGACGATGTATGATGTAGGGTGTAGGAGAAGCGTAAGCTTTGCCGCCTCTCGCGGTTCAAACAAACAGGGCTGAGCAACCGCGTTCGTCATTACGTTATGCGTCAAGTTCAAGGGTTTGTCTTTCGCGGTAAATCGATGTGTACGGCGGTCTGCCGGAAGCTACTTATGCATCGCTTCACTTTAGAAGGCCTTTAACCCACCAGCAGTGTTGGGCAATCTACTTGGAAAATGTAGTGAGCTAAGCTAGCAGTTACTCTACATTAAATTCAGCCTCACTACACTGAAGCTACCTCCCTGGGAAATGTAGCAAGCTAAGCTACAGCAATATGGCAAAAGTAGCTTACTACATCTAAGCTATTTTTTTATTATTATTGATTTTATCATTTTTAAACATCATGTCAGTCAAACAGATAGGCAGTCATAATTTATCAGTTCAATTGTTTATTCACAAACAAAAACATAACTATTTAAAACCATATAACTATATAAAACTATAACAAAACTAGGTGCCGAGAGTGTGTCCATCTTTCCATTAAGCAAATTTCTTACGTGTCAGGCCAAGGATTTGAGATTGGTACATGATGTCCACGTCCGGAGCAGAATGTGGTGGTAATGCACCTAAAAGCTGGTTGTAGTTGTAGGGCCCTATTATTATTATTAAAATTTATTAGTATTTTTTTCCATTTTAATTTTTCTGTATTCTGTTTTTTTCCGTTTTAATATTTTTGGACTCCCATTTTAATGGTTAAATTAATTTTTAGTAATCAAAAAGCATGTCTAATTAATTGAAACAATGAAACATACAATTTAACAATCATCTAGCCTATTAAAATATTAAAATGAATTAAATTTAGGGCACTATGATTTTTTTTTTATTACCAATTTTTTCTTCTTTTTTTCTTGATTCCATTTTAATGGTTTAATTACCTTGTAATAACCAATTATTTAAAATGTATTGATTTAAGCAAAACTTTCTTCAAAGGTTAAACCAACCTTGAGTCTGTTTTTATGATATGATGATAGTTTTTCTCAAATCAAGCTAAAATGCTGCTGAAGTGACTCTTAGAGCGGCTGTGTAGATAAAGTACATGCATTAATGTCCTCATATAGGCTGAAAACATCGCTAGCGTCATGCATGCCTCAGTGTGTGTTTGAGTGTTGTGGTAATGAAACATCATCAAATGGTTCATTCAGAGACACGCAGAACATGCATGATTCCTATTTAAATACTCTTTATGCATACAGTATATTCACACACAATAGTCTATTTTGCGATTTTATTTAAATTTACTGACCTACTTTTCATCCAAGATATAACAATTCCGTGAATTTCCACGTTATACTGTAAATTCCATTTTATGCCTGATTCCGCGATTCTGTCCATGTTTTCCGGATCGCGGGAATGAAATATGGTCCTGGTTGCCAACCGCCATAAAACACATGAAGAAGTCATCGTCACTTATTCAGGATCAGTGATACTTAGCAGTTGTATTTCCGATTTGAGCTTGAACTTTAGAAATGCTTGGGAAAATGTAAAAAAAAAGAGCTTTGCTACTGAAAAGCTATTTGATTCAGAAAACAGCGACACTACCACCACGCTACTGAGAAATGTAGTTAAACTAGTAGCGTCACTACTTGTAGCGACGCTACTGCCCAACACTGCCCACCAGAGCTGTGTGGAGCACTTTTATCATGGATGGATGCGGTTTGATGGACTTCCAAAAAAGTATACCCATTTACTCCCATTATCAAGCTTGGAAGAGCCAGGACATTTTTTATTATTCAGCCCTCGGTAGTCAATACACGGTCGCAGAGATCCGTCCTTCTTACTGACAAAAAAGAACCCCGTCCACGCCGGAGAAGAGGAAGGACGAATGAATTCGGAAGCAAGAGAATCAGAAATGTATTTCTCCATGGCCTCCCTCTCTGGGACAGAAAGTGAGTATAACTTGCCCTTAGGCGGAGATGTACCTGGTATAAGATCTATAGCACAGTCGTAGGGACGGTGAGGAGGAAGAGAAGCAGCCCGAGACTTACTGAACACTCCCTTCAGGTCGAGATACTCAGCGAGCACGTTAGACAGATTCACCGACTCCTCCTGCAAGACAGAACTGGACACCGAAGAACAGGCAGACATTAAACAAGACGCATAACATTGGGTGCTCCAAGCAGACACAGAGTTATGGCCCCAGTCAACCCTGGGATTGTGCCGGATGAGCCAGGGATGACCGAGGACCACCGGAGTATGGGGAGAGTCCAGGAGTAGAAATGACAGTTCCTCTGTGTGGTTGCCTGAGGTTATAAGTGTCAGATGATCAGTGGTGAGTGTAATGACTGGTAGTTCCTGTCCATTGAGTGTGTTGACAGAAATGGGACTCGTGAGAGATGTGATGGGAATTTGTAGCTTACGTGCTAAGGATAAATCCATAAAATTCCCCTCGGCCCCAGAATCCAGAAGTGCTTGGCAATTGTAGAATCGGGTTGCCCATTGCAGTCTCACCGGGAGGAGAGTAGAGGAGATCTTGTTGGTGGAGATCCCGCCCGACAGTAGCCTCCTGCTTACTGCCGAGCCCGATCTTTTACGGGGCAAGTGTTGGTGAAATGACCGGTACCTCCGCAGTATAGACATAGCCCCCGGGATCTCCGTCTTTCCTTCTCCTCCCGGGAGAGCCGAGCTCTACCCACCTGCATGGGCTCAGGATCGAAGGTGGGGCTGACCGTATCCCCGCCACTGGCTCGAGGGGGTCCGAAGGTCTCCGGAATCAGGGTCCTGCGGGAATGTTGTTCCACCCGCTGTAAGCGAGCATCCACCCGCAGGGCTAACTCGATCAGTCCGTTGAGGTCCTTCGGGAGATCCAGGGCGTAGATCTCCTTCTGAATACGGTCAGCATGTCCCACATGTCCCACTGCGCTTCCTCGTTCCAGTGACACTCTACGGCGAGGGTACGAAAATCGATGGAATAGTCGGCGACTGATTGATTCTCCTGGCGAAGATCGGCTAAGCGGCGTGCGGCCTCTCTCCCCGCCACCGCCCAATCAAAGACCCTCTTCATCTCTGCCGAGAGTGTTTGGAACGAGGAACAGCATGGATCCTTATTCTCCCACACCGCCGTTCCCCACAAAACTGCCCGTCCGGACAGCAGGGTGAGCACCAGAGCCACCTTGGACTCCTCAGTGGCAAATGTCTGGGGCTGCAGGGCAAAATACATAGAACACTTCGTTAGAAATGCCCTGCAAAACTGTGGCTCACCGCTATACCTCTCAGGGGCAGGTAGTCTAGGCTCAGGCTGATGGCTGGTTGAAGAGGGCGTGGGAGGAGTCGGCGGTGCGGGAGGCGCAGTGGGAGCGGTTGCTAGTTGTTGGAAACGCTGGGTGAGCTCGGTCCAGAGCTCAATGGTAGCGCAGGGAGCAGATGAGCAACCCGACAGCCCGTGATGTGATGAGACTGGCACCCGATGATCCGTGAGTGAAGATAATATTCCCAGAGTCCGTGAAGTGATGAGATGAAACAGAAACCTCCGGGGACGGCAGGTAGACAGGAACTCGACACAACAGCAGGCAGACAGGAACTCAACAGGACTCCAAACAAGAACGGGCACACCAAACGAAGACCAGACAGTACAGGGATACATCCAACAACGATCTGACAAACACAAGACGAAAGACCAAGGTATAAATAGAGATCGCTGATCAGAATCAGCTGGCGCTGATGACAATCAGTGGCTGATCAACGACCACACCCCTACTCACGCACATACACAAACACAGCGCGAGAAGGAATCAATGAATCAATGAACCGTGACAATTACATCATACTCAAGGGTTCCAGGAGCTGGACTCTTCAAAAATGGTGCTTGATACACTAAAAGATAGAGTGAAATTTAGATCATATGAAACGAAATCTATAGAATGCAATGATTAGATAATGATTAGATAATTTAGATAATCAAGAGCGTGATTAATTAAAGGGATAGTTCTCCCAAAAATTAAAATTAGCCCATGCTTTACTCACCCTGAAGCCATCCTAGGTGTATATGACATTCTTCTTAGGTAATAAAGACCTTCCGAAGTGAAGCGATGCGTTCGTGTAAGAAAAAAATCCATATTTAAAACTTTATTGATTAAAATAACTTATAAATAAATAAAGCTTCCAGCAAACGGCCTACGCAAGTCGACTTACGCCAAAAGAGTAACACTTGACGATGTATGATGTAGGGTGTAGGAGAAGCGTAAGCTTTGCCGCCTCTCGCGGTTCAAACAAACAGGGCTGAGCAACCGCGTTCGTCATTACGTTATGCGTCAAGTTCAAGGGTTTGTCTTTCGCGGTAAATCGATGTGTACGGCGGTCTGCCGGAAGCTACTTATGCATCGCTTCACTTTAGAAGGCCTTTAACCCACCAGCAGTGTTGGGCAATCTACTTGGAAAATGTAGTGAGCTAAGCTAGCAGTTACTCTACATTAAATTCAGCCTCACTACACTGAAGCTACCTCCCTGGGAAATGTAGCAAGCTAAGCTACAGCAATATGGCAAAAGTAGCTTACTACATCTAAGCTATTTTTTTATTATTATTGATTTTATCATTTTTAAACATCATGTCAGTCAAACAGATAGGCAGTCATAATTTATCAGTTCAATTGTTTATTCACAAACAAAAACATAACTATTTAAAACCATATAACTATATAAAACTATAACAAAACTAGGTGCCGAGAGTGTGTCCATCTTTCCATTAAGCAAATTTCTTACGTGTCAGGCCAAGGATTTGAGATTGGTACATGATGTCCACGTCCGGAGCAGAATGTGGTGGTAATGCACCTAAAAGCTGGTTGTAGTTGTAGGGCCCTATTATTATTATTAAAATTTATTAGTATTTTTTTCCATTTTAATTTTTCTGTATTCTGTTTTTTTCCGTTTTAATATTTTTGGACTCCCATTTTAATGGTTAAATTAATTTTTAGTAATCAAAAAGCATGTCTAATTAATTGAAACAATGAAACATACAATTTAACAATCATCTAGCCTATTAAAATATTAAAATGAATTAAATTTAGGGCACTATGATTTTTTTTTTATTACCAATTTTTTCTTCTTTTTTTCTTGATTCCATTTTAATGGTTTAATTACCTTGTAATAACCAATTATTTAAAATGTATTGATTTAAGCAAAACTTTCTTCAAAGGTTAAACCAACCTTGAGTCTGTTTTTATGATATGATGATAGTTTTTCTCAAATCAAGCTAAAATGCTGCTGAAGTGACTCTTAGAGCGGCTGTGTAGATAAAGTACATGCATTAATGTCCTCATATAGGCTGAAAACATCGCTAGCGTCATGCATGCCTCAGTGTGTGTTTGAGTGTTGTGGTAATGAAACATCATCAAATGGTTCATTCAGAGACACGCAGAACATGCATGATTCCTATTTAAATACTCTTTATGCATACAGTATATTCACACACAATAGTCTATTTTGCGATTTTATTTAAATTTACTGACCTACTTTTCATCCAAGATATAACAATTCCGTGAATTTCCACGTTATACTGTAAATTCCATTTTATGCCTGATTCCGCGATTCTGTCCATGTTTTCCGGATCGCGGGAATGAAATATGGTCCTGGTTGCCAACCGCCATAAAACACATGAAGAAGTCATCGTCACTTATTCAGGATCAGTGATACTTAGCAGTTGTATTTCCGATTTGAGCTTGAACTTTAGAAATGCTTGGGAAAATGTAAAAAAAAAGAGCTTTGCTACTGAAAAGCTATTTGATTCAGAAAACAGCGACACTACCACCACGCTACTGAGAAATGTAGTTAAACTAGTAGCGTCACTACTTGTAGCGACGCTACTGCCCAACACTGCCCACCAGAGCTGTGTGGAGCACTTTTATCATGGATGGATGCGGTTTGATGGACTTCCAAAATATCAAAGTATACCCATTTACTCCCATTATCAAGCTTGGAAGAGCCAGGACATTTTTTAATATAACTCCGATTGTATTCGTCTATTCTGCCAGGAAGAATTAATCGTTACGTCACTTATTGCCTTCACATCTAACCAATCATTTTCTAATACTTGCAGTATAAAAGATCGGTACTTACGCATGTCTGAGTTCGCAGATGCTGAATCAAAACAATTACCTATATCCTCCCCACCACCACCAGGGTGGTCCCTTCCCATACCTCCCAGGGGGTCGGCTGCGCCCTGCCTTCGTCTTCAGGCAGGAAATGCAGAATCCGCTACCCTCGGATTGCGCTACGGACGGGGCCTACGCCTAGTATGCCCAACTGTAGCAGTATGCATTTGCACTACCTATTAACACACGGCTGGAGGGGGATTTAACGTTAGTTATGAGGACTTTAAATATGGTTGGTACTGGTCAGCTGTGAGGGCATCCACACGTGACGTCATGTCATGGTTGTCGTTCCGGCGCGGTGTGCAAGAGCTAGAGAGGTAAGAGCTGCAAGCTAGCGACTCTTTTGCAAATGATTCTTGTGGGACCGGATGATATAGATTTCTTTGTTGTAGTGGACGGGGGAATTAACCGGTATACACTCGGCTGCGCTCCTTGTTGTGCAAAACGTCCAGTAAAGTGGATGAGTTTCGCGGTGCGTTAAGACTGTGTTGTTTCAGGTATGTTTGCAATCTTTTATATTGAATGCCTCATTCCGACCTCAAGTTCGCGTGTGAGTTTCTTCTTTTTGTCTTGTTTTGATTCAGGTGTCTTCCACATGCCTGTTCAACGTTATGGTGGGTTGTTTGTTGCTGTGGTCAGTTACGAGACGCTGGAAACTGAGATCCAGACCAACATAAGCTGCTGTTTGACCACAAATTTATTCCGTGAGTGCTATTTTGACTCGCGTTTATAGATACGGTGACGCTACAGTGCAGTTGTGCTACGCAAGTTAGCCTTAACGGCCCCACGACGTCACCCGATCTCGATACCACTAACAGTAACTGATGGAGATGCTGTTATTGTCCTGAGTTCGACATTGGTTACCCAGAATGTAACGCTGTGCTTAGTGTGACCTTTTGATGCTCATTACTCTGTCACCACTGGTCATTTTAGCTTGGGTTTAAGCTTTCATCCTTGGTTGTTTTGTTTATGTCTGTGTCATGTGAATGTTAATTGCTTTCTTTCTTTTTTTTGGACTCAAGTGCGCTCTTTGTGGCCCCTGTACCCAAGCACCTGGTCTGTATGTTTCTGACTTTGTTCCGGATGTGTTTATCCAACTGATTATCTAAGAGTACACTGAATATAAGTGGTGCGTGTATAGTGTAGAACAATGCTGTGAGGTGACACCTGGAATATATCCTTCTCTCTGTGATGAGAATATGTTTGTCATCGTACTACTCTGAGATGAACATTGTGCATTTGGGCCCAATAATTGTGGTTGTGTAACTTTTCTTTTTTTTGGGGGGGGGTTCTTTTTTTGTATACATTATTGTGTAAATTGTCTATTTGTGGTGTATGCGTTTTATGTGTTTGTATGTGTTCTTTATTGTAGGCCTGGGCGGCAAGGAAAAGAAGGGCGGCAGCCCTCCTCATCTTGGTGGTGGTATTTTTGGAGTGCTTGCTGTGCCACACGGAGGTGTTTGACTGAGTGCAGTGTGAGTGCACGTGTGTGTGTGTGTGTGTGTGTGGTTTTCTTTGTTTCTTTTCTCAGGAGAATAGAGAGGCCCCTATGGGTTGAGTGCTGTCCCTGTTTCTGAATCCATTCACCACACAAAGAACTTTGTAAATACTTGCTGGGCTGTTAATAAATAAATATACACTAGAATTATGGTTTTGGGAAACACCAAATCTTTGAACTTTGATGGTAACAATAAAACTTGCAATCATAGTTGGCTAAAAATGCTTTTGGGAAACACCCCTGTTAAGCAGTGCACCAGTCACAGAAAAGAGAGCTAAAAGTGTATTTTCACTCTTGGGGTATGACGACAAGACTTAAGTTGTGGTGACACAAATAAAATGGTCAAACCAGCTTAAATCTACCCCGAGACAAGCAGATTGTGCTCTTCATAACTAATGATAACTCAGTAACACTGACTAACAGATTAGATCCCTTTATATATGAAGTGACGTGACAACCGTGTATATATACATTTTCCTTGGTAAGTAAAAAAATATTTCAGATGTAGTCATATTATATCAAACTCATGTCACATGACTGTACAGTGATCAACAGTATTTCTTGAGTTCTGTAAGCGAGTGTAAATGGAAAAAAGGTCAAATTCCCTTGGTAAAATTAAGTTGTAACCTTTCTACTGGAAGAAATAGATTATAAAGAGTGACATAACTAAGAAAACCCTTGTTAATATCGTTTGAACATCAGTATATAATATGACCACTCTTTGGTAGCATATATGATCTACCTGTAGCAATGCTTTGAGATATTTTGCTGTTAATAGAAAATATGTTTTCTTTAGGTCACAAATGGATAACCTGACGTTCAGATACAATGTACTCTTACTGGACGGACTGCAAGTTACACCTCAGTCCAGCAAGCTCATGTTCATTTTTCTGTTGATGGCTTATGTCTTTGTGATGGTGTCTAACATTGGGCTTTTGATTCAGATCTCAGCAGAAAAACGTTTACACCAGCCTATGCACATTCTTTTTTGTCACTTGCCAGTGAGTGATATTATGGGAACAACTGTCGTCATACCACGTTTACTGAAGGACTTATTAACAGACCCGTCTGAGCGCTACATCACATATGTGGAGTGTGTTTTCCAAGCTTTTTTTGCACATTTATATGGAACAACATCCCATACTATTCTAATGATCATGGCCTTTGACAGATTTGTGGCCATATGCAATCCACTGCGATACCCAACTATAATGAGCAATAAAATGATAGTTAAACTGTCGGCAGGAGCCTGGGGTGCTGCACTAGTGCTGGTGGGAATTCTGATCGGCCTCAGTGTGCGTCTGTCTCACTGCAGATCATTCATTTCAAACCACTCTTGTGACAACGCTTCACTATTTAAACTGTCCTGTGAAAATACAGTGATTAATAATGTATATGGATTAACTTTTACTGTTGTTTTATTCACCTCCTCAATGGGGTGGGTGTTATTGACATATCTCAGAATATCGATGGTTTGTATAAAAAGTAAAAACAAAGCAACCAACACCAAAGCAATAAAAACCTGCAGCACTCATTTGGCTGTTTATGTAATCTTGATAGTCTTTGGTTTTGTTCCAATTTTTCTCCATCGTTTTTCTGAGTATGTTGAGAGCAGGAAGTTCGGGAGTGTAATGTTTCATGTTATACCACCAGGATTGAACCCCATAATATATGGTTTACAAATCAAGGAAATAAGACAACGAATGTTAAAACTTTGCAGAAAAAAAAATTAATTCTTGCTGATTTTCATTTATTTACAGATTTATTTATATAATAAAGCAGCCACTATAATGATGTGAACATTTTCTTTGAATGCAAATTGTATTTTAATTTCTTGTATGTATTTTAATTTCTTCCTAAGGATTTCCTGTGTGTATAGGCATAGCAGACAAAGCGGGCAACATGTATATACATGTATAACATAAATATGTGATAACAGACAGCATAAAGCATAAGGCATGAAGGAATAATTTGCAGCTGGTGTACATTAAATAAATATGAATAAATACTGTTCATTTGTTATTTTCACCATTTCAAGAGTATGATATAATTATTTTATATGATAACAAGGATGTATTAAGCAATATGTATATAAATAAAAAAAAATAGATTTAAGAAAATGGAATAAAGCAGGCAAAATTTGCGCATCAGCATTTGCACATGCAGATAAAGCAAGAATATTTGAAGCTTCTTTGAGCTTAGTTTGAGCCAGCCTTAGATTGTTAGTATCACAAAATTCTCAACTCCCCAACTGTTTCTCCGATTGTAAATGGGTTCTTCTCCCTTCATCCTTTCCGTTGTGATTATACAATAGTGCATGTCTAAGGCCCTGTTTACACGAGAACGCTCGCGGGTGAAAACGTAAAAATATTTGATCAGATGTGCCTTTCATTTACACAGGGCGACGGCGTATTTGTGGCTTAAAAACGCAAAAAAGTGAAACCACCCTCCAGAGTGGAAATCTTAGGCCCTGTTTACACGAGAACGATTCCGAGTGAAAACGTAAAAATATTTTATCGGATGTGCCTTTCGTTTACACGGTGACGCCGTTTTTATGGCTTAAAAACGCAATAAAGTGAAACCACCCTCCAGAGTGGAAAACTTAAAAACGCTCCACCGTCGCGTTCCCGTGTAAAGGGTAAAAACCGGTAAAAACGCAAAACTGCCCTCGATCACGTGCGCGTTTACGTCACAGGCATTCGCCAGTACAGGAAAATAATAACTAACATGTCGGATTATTTCCATACGTCGGACCTTCAAGTTGCCACAGCAGCTCTGATAAACATACAAGAGTCTTTTCAGCAGTTGCACAAAATATTCTCAGATATTGGTGTTGTTGTGTGGCAGTGCTTCGTTGCCACCTAGCCGCCTGGAGTGCACACTACATCGAATTTCACACACTTTTGCGTCACCATATGCACGCAGATTTCCCCTTCATAACGCTCGTCTAAACGCAGAATAAAAAGTGAAAACGCAACGCCACTTTTGCGTTTTCTCTTCTGATCGTTTCCGTGTAAACATAGCCTTAAAAACGCTCCACTGTCGCAAATCTGCTCACGGTGGCTCTCGTCGCATACTCGTTTACGTCACAGGCATGCGTCAGTATACAGGAAAATAAAAACCAACATGTCGGATTATTTCCATACGTCAGACCTTCAGGTTGCCCTACACAGCAAAATATCCAGTGTAGTTTAGAGTTGTTTTTATGGTGTTAAATTATCAGAGTTAAAAAGTGTTGATTCTGGTGTTAATTTGAATGGCATCAACACTTGCAGAGTAAATCAGTGGTCGGAGTCAGCGTAATTACAGCGAGTTGACATAATTGACACCGGTGATGAGTTGATCCAGTTTCCGGTTCTTGCACATTATTTCCTTTTTGATTAATGGCGGACGACCACGAGGAGAGGAGCGTTCAAACAGGTATAATATGTTTTAACCACTTGATTTTTTAACCAATTTTCATGTTTGGTTTACATTTATCACCATTTAGAATAATATTAGTACATTTGTCAACATTGCCTGAGTGCTAACATAATTTTCTTTTAGATAACACGACAGACCACCGATCCGACCTCGAGGAGGACGTTTTGTTAGGTCGCTGGCAAATTGAGGTAAGACTTGCATATTTTATGTTAGTTAGTAGTTCCCCTTCAGGGACTACTGCTGCGTGTAATCGCAGTGGGAACGCCCCCCAGCGTAGCGCGTCTGAATATATGAATGAAATCAGTCAATGGAGAGAATGAGCGTACGGCGAGTGACGTCATCGACCAGGAAGCTATAAATACCCCCTGAGCACACAAGCCGCCAGCTTTTTTACTTCAGCAAGCGCTCTATGTGTGTCTGGAATCTTTCGATTGTGTTTGTCTGTTTTAGTCAGGAGTTTATCACTATATATACAGTATATATATTATATATTAAAAAACCAATATGAGCGAGCAGTATAGCTATGTGTGGCTTGTTTGGGAGTGCAGCATGCCCAGTCGGCTCTCGAGGGAGTCGATTATCAGCATTGCGAGCGTTTCCCTTGAGAACTCTGCGCTCACGGCGATCGCTCTTCGAGGAGAGTGGTTTGCTGCGAGCTCCCCGAGGCTCGGGTCCCGCTTCTGTTGAGGCAGAGCGGCGGCGCGTGTCTTGGGGCTCGCAGACGGATCTCACTGGCGACGTTGAGACGGGCTCCGCCCTATCTCAGCTATCTCCAGCGAGATCTAGCGCCTCTCACCCGGCTCCGGAAGCACGCGCTGCGGCGGTTACTTCTGCCCGGGTGGAGGCACATATGATGTTGAATTAAGATTATCCAGTTCTGAGGGGCTGGATGTCGTGAGTTTTCAACTAGTAAAAAATTGTCACATTATACTGCAAATGAAAAAGGTTTGATGGTGATAGACAGGAGTCTAGTGATAAAAGTAAACTAGATGATAGTTTTCTGTCTTCATTACCTCAACCTTCTCGCCGGTGCTTACCGTTCTTCCCAGATCTTCATGCTGAGGTTTCAAAGACCTGGGTTAGACCGGTTTCAAGCAGAATAAAAGTACACAATCATTCCAATGCTTATGGTAACATTGTTGGTGCTAATCTGCTGGTTATGTGATGCCGAAGGTGGAGGAGACGCTTGCAGCTATCTCTCTCCAGCTTCATCGCCTAAAAAATATATATATATAAAAAAAATATAAAAAAAGTAAGGCACCGGCTCTGCCCTCTAAAACCACTAAAGAATACTTCTGTGTTAGTGGGGAAGGTTTACTCGGCGGCGGGTCATTATGCAGCTGACCTGCTTAAAGATGCGTGTAAAGGGGGGGAATTTTCTGTTGAAATGATTAATGAGCTCAGGCAGTCTGCTGATCTCACTCTCCTGGTCTATGGCAGCTATGGTGGCCACAGAGAGACACTTGTGGCTGAGTCAGACCTCTATGAAGGATAAAGATAAGACTCTCCCTTTAAATGCTTTTCAGAAATTTATGCCCCTTATATTGCGTGTCGCTGGGGCTGTTGAGCTAGCAAAAAGGGCAGTCCCAGTCGCCGAGTACCTCATAGAGAGCGCAGCAAAAACGAAGTATCGCGTCTCGTGCCCCCCCCCGCAGAGAAACTGGAGGGACGAGGCGGGGCGCTCTCCGGCGCGACCTTCTCGCGGTAGGGCTGATCTGAGGACAGTCATTATCGCCAAGAAGGCCGCGTCGAAAAAATCCTGACGTGCTGAACGTCAGGACTCTGAGGGTGGTCCCCATCGTAAAAGACTTGAGTTCACTGCACAAGAACACGGTGCCCTGTCTTTCCCGATGCCCTCAGGGGTCTGCTCTACTAACCCTGCCTTTACAGGGCGTAGAGAGACTCGGCGAGTGATTTCCCGAGGGACGCTCGCCCCCTCCTCGGAGGGTCGTGGAGTGCCCAGACCAGCTGTTCCCTGCCAGTGTGTTACAGGGCGCTGCGTCTGTCACTCGGGATGTTCATCCAGAGGCCAGCCTCGAGAGGCTGGTTCCCTTAGTAGAGTTCCTGGCGGAATGGAAAATTCTCCCCAATGTTTCTCAGTGGGTCCTGAATACTATATAGAACGGGTCTTTCTGAGGTTTCGCTTTCGGGGGCGAAGCGTACCAATATCGAGTTCTTCCGTTCGGCCTAGCACTGTCACCCCGAACATTCACGAAGTGTATGGATGCTGCTATAGCCCCGTTAGGCTGCAGGGCATCCGTATTCTGTATTATATAGACGATTGGTTAAATCTAGCTTAATGGTCTGAGGCTCAACGCCAATAAGAGTGTTCTTTCTCCATTACAGAGAACCACTTTTCTAGGTGTAGTGTGGGATTCGACGACGATGCAGGCACTATTGTCACCTGCTCGTATTGCTTCGATTCTTGCCACAGTAGATCAGGTCAAGCTAGGCCAGTCATCCACTGTAAAACAGTTCCAGAGACTGGTAGGTCTCATGGCACCTGCGTCCAACATGATACCTTTTGGCCTCTTGCACATGAGACCGTTACAGTGGTAGCTCAGAACCAAGGGATTCTCCCTGAGGGGAAATCCCCTTCGCATGATCGTGAGCTCGCGACAGTGTCATCGCGCCCTGATCATGTGGAAAGATCCTTGTTTTCTGTCCCAAGGCCCTGTGTTAGGAGCTCCTTGTCGTCGCTTTATGCTAACGACAGATGCCTCTCTCACGGGTTGGGGGGGCTATCATGAATGGTCGCCCGGCCCAGGGTCCGTGGGAGGACCATCATCGTCTGTGGCACATAAACTGCCTAGAGATGTTGGCGGTGTTTCAGGCTCTGAAACACTTCCTCCCAGACCTAAAGGGGCCACCATGTTCTTGAGGAAAAATTATCTATCTCAATCAGAACTACAGGCGGTTCGGCATCGAGATGTCGTTCTGGCCCACATCCAGAGACTGGGACTGAGGCTCAACGCCAAGAAGAGTGTTCTTTCTCCATTACAGAGAACCACTTTTCTAGGTGTAGTGTGGGACTCGACGACGGTGCAGGCACGATTGTCACCTGCTCGTATTGCTTCGATTCTTGCCACGGTAGATCAGGTCAAGCTAGGCCAGTCATCCACTGTAAAACAGTTCCAGAGACTGTTAGGTCTCATGGCACCTGCGTCCAACGTGATACCTTTTGGCCTCTTGCACATGAGACCGTTACAGTGGTGGCTCAGAACCAAGGGATTCTCCCCGAGGGGAAATCCGCTTCGCATGATCGTGAGTTCGCGACGGGTTCATCGCGCCCTGATCATGTGGAAAGATCCTTGGTTTCTGTCCCAAGGCCCTGTGTTAAGAGCTCCTTGTCGTCGCGTTATGCTAACGACAGATGCCTCTTTCACGGGTTGGGGGGCGATCATGAATGGTCGCCCGGTTCAGGGTCCGTGGAGGACCATCATCGTCTGTGGCACATAAACTGCCTAGAGATGTTGGCAGTGTTTCAAGCTCTGAAACACTTCCTCCCAGACCTAAGGGGCCACCATGTTCTTGTCCGGACAGACAACACATTGGTGGTCTCTTATATCAACCATCAGGGGGTTCTGCGTTCTCGCCCACTTTACAACTGGCACGTCAGATCCTTCTATGGTCCCAGGGGAAAATTCTTTCTATGAGAGCTATTTATCTCCCGGGGTATTTTAATCAGGGAGCAGACATCCTGTCGAGGCAGGGGCCGAGGCCCGGGGAATGGATTTTCACCCCGAGGTGGTGGAACTCCTATGGAAACATTTCGGTCGTGCCGAGGTAGACCTATTTGCTTCTCGAGAAACATCACACTGCCCGCTGTGGTTCTCTCTCAGCCATCCAGCCCCGCTGGGGTTGGATGCGATGGTACATCTGTGGCCGAGGTCACGTCTGTACGCATTTCCCCCGATCGCTCTGCTCCCGGGAGTTCTGGACGAGTATGGTTTGCGGACTTAGTGTCTCTCCTCGACGGCTCTCCTCTAGAGATACCGATCAGGAGAGATCTACTCTCTCAGGCGAGTGGGTCGATCCTTCACCCCCGCCCAGAACTATGGAGGCTGTGGGCTTGGCCTCTGAGGGGGCCCAGCTCATAGATTCTGGTCTCTCGACTGAGGTCGTTGAGACCATCCTCCAATCCAGAGCTCCCTCCAAGAGGAAGTTATATGCCGCGAGGTGGAAACTTTTCACCTCGTGGTGTGGAGAGCGCCAGCAGGACCCAGTTAACTGCCCGGTTGGTACAGTGCTGGATTTCCTGCAGGACCGTCTCTCCACAGGGTTATCCCACTCTACACTGAAGGTGTATGTGGCGGCCTAGCTGCTTACCACGCTCCTTCAAGTGGAGGTTCCCTCGGGAGACACCCACTTATATCTCGCTTCCTTCGTGGCACCTTGAGGCTGAGGCCTGCAGTTCGCACGAGGGTACCAGCTTGGGACCTGGCCATCGTCTTAGAAGGTCTCTCCCTAGCTCCTTTCGAGCCCTTTGAGGAAGTTTTGGTAAAGTTTCTTACTCTAAAGACTATCCTTCTTCTCGCTATCTCATCTCTAAAAAGAATTGGAGATATTAACCCTCTGGAGTCGAGAAACGCGCCGGCGCGTTTTGCGCGATTTTTTTCACATAGCAGCAAAATAGACTTAAAATACTCAGTCACCTTTGGTCATACACACTTAAGAAATATGAAAAAATAAACTATTAAATGTCTACTTTTTTATGGGTCCACTTACAATCGAAATAAAATATTGTGCTTTTGTAAAATAAAGAAAATAAACAGGGTGTGCCTTCTGCCTCTCCGTCTCCGTGAACTTTTTTTCTAGAGCACGTCACTAAACATAAACAAAACTCCGCAAATACTAGTCACACAGGCATGATCAATATATCTTTATAATCATTTAAGTGTGTACTTTTAAATTATCTAATTCAAAACTAAAACAAATATTCTGTGTTTATGTAATCTATATAAAAAGAGAGAGATGCCAGGCGTTCTCATTTCAGCTAATTATCTTTTAATGTGACCACGCCCACAGAGAGCGCGCGCTATAGAGACGCAAATGATCTGAAACTTGCCAACGCCCACACGAGCTCGATAAAACACCAAGTTCAGATTAATGTACCGGTAGTCTGTGTCGTTTTTCGAGGCTTTGAGGAATAATTCTGGATAATTTACCTCAGTGCTGGATTAATTTCACTTCGAGGAGCCATGGATCCAGGATCATAGTAAGTTTATTCTTTGTTCTAATCGCGAATACTGTTTTAAAATGAATCGCGTGTCTTTCTCTGTGTGATGAATGAACGGAATTCGCACTGTTGTTGTTACAGACGAAATATGAAAGACAACATTTAGTTGACTAGTTTGGGATAGATTATAAAGATTTTTACTCTAAAATAGACATCAAATAAGCTTTAGTTAACCAGTTTCTGCTCATATGTTAAATATATAACGTTAGAATGTTTTGTCAAAAATAAGCTCATAATCTAAGATGTTATTATAGTGTTTGTTCCAATGTAGACTATATCAAACTAATGAATCCTTAACTTTGAAATATGAATGATAAAATCCAGGCTATAGGCCTACTTAAAAAAAAAAAAAAAGACAAGATAGATGTAAAAAAAAAATCTTAATATTATTGTTTTTTATTAGTGACACATTTGAGGAGATTCCAAAACTTTCTGAAAATACAGTATGAGAATTAACTGCATACTAGAAATGTTTACCTTGGAAATTATACAATTTGAATGTATAAAAAATTTGTGAAAAAATACCTTTTTTTCCTCTCTGAGAACTCTAACTTTCTAACTCTAACTAATTCTGTAGGATGGTCCATATAGCCTATTTGAACAGGATTTGTTTCCAGGTATGACTATGTACTAAAAATGTGCTTTTGACTTTCATTTATATTTGTATTTATATATATATATATATATATATATATATATATATATATATATATATATATATATATATATATATAATTTATTTATTTATTTTTGTCCTCGCATTCTTTCTTGTGTGACACACCTGAATGAATGGCTCATTAGTATGCAGGCTCATTAGTATGCAGGCTCATTACTATGCAGGGTCTTTGTCTTCTCAGGTGTGAATCACAGCAAGTCACGCCCCTGCGCATATTGCCTTTGGAAGCAAAAACTGTTTTAAAAAATTAAAATCAATGTATTGTTTTATGTGAATGATTAGGCAGGGTGATTTTCAGATAATTTTGAAGCAAAAACACTAGGCAACTACATCCATTAGTCAAAAGTCTTGTGGACACATATTAAGTATGTGTTTTGTGGCCTTTTTTCAGAAACTTTAATTTTTAGTTTTTTGAATAACCATGCATAAACATTATTCCCTCAAAAATACAAATATGTAAATAGATGTTGCTCGCATATTATGGTACCCCTATTTGTGCTAAATAGAGTGTAATTACACCTTTGCCATTAATATGTTTATAAGCAACTGAAAAAAGCACAAATGTCAGGGCATGTCAAAACATCTCACAGACCTCAAAAACCCCTTAGACTCCAGAGGGTTAAAGCACTTTCGGTGGCTCCCTCGTGCCTGGAATTTGCGCCTGGTATGGTTAAGGCCTTTCTCTGTCCGAGACCAGGTTATGTTCCTAAGGTACCAACTACTTTTGATAGACCTATAGTTCTGCAGGCTTTCTGTCCTCCGCCTTTTTTGACGTCAGACCAGGAGAAACTTAATTTGCTGTGCCCAGTTAGGGCTTTAGATGCTTATGTCCACAGAGCTGCCCTGTGGAGGGAATCGGAACAACTGTTCGTTTGCTTTGGGTCACCTAGGAAAGGGTGTCCTGCATCTAAGCAAAGGATGAGCAAGTGGGTGGTCGAGGCCATCTCACTCGCTTATGGTTCGGCCCATCAGCCTTCACCTCTGGCTGTAAGGGCTCATTCCACTAGGAGTATGGCTGCCTCTACAGCTCTTCTTTCAGGAGCTTCTCTTCAGGACGTTTGTGATGCGGCAGGCTGGTCCTCACCGCACACTTTCGTCAGGTTTTATTCCCTTGACCTTAGCTCCACTCCCGGGGCTCAGGCTCTCTCGTCGGTTTGTGTCTCCGAATGACACACGACGGGATTTGGTCGTATGGGGATGTGGGTATTGCGTTCCCACTGCGATTACACGCAGCGGTAGTCCCTGAAGGGGAACGTCCCGGGTTACGTATGTAACCCTAGTTCCCCGAAGGGACGGACACTGCGTGTCCTGCCATACTCTCGGCATCCCCTTGGGTCGCTTGCTTCAGTAACTTTAAGCTGGCGGCTTGTGTGCTCAGGGGGTATTTATAGCTTCCTGGTCGATGACGTCACTCGCCGTACGCTCATTCTCTCCATTGACTGATTTCATTCATATATTCAGACGCGCTACGCTGGGGGGCGTTCCCACTGCGATTACACGCAGCGTCCGTCCCTTCGGGGAACTAGGGTTACATACGTAACCCGGGACGTTTTAAGCTTATGTTTTCTTATATTTTAGAACCTGGGATAGATAACAGCGTAATTTCTGTGATTTGTTTAACGTTAACTGTTTAATTACCGCAAATAACGTAGCATCCACATTCCCCTTTCTTGGGGCTCACGTTATTTGTTTTACCAAAATAAGGCATTGTAAATTTGTAATGCATTTTTATCTCCAATATTTTAGTGTAACTGTGCACTTGTTCCACAAATAATCTCTGACTGTTTAAGTGTGCAGCAGTAACGCGCGATTTTTTATTTATTTATTTTTTAACGTGAACCTTGAACGCGCCGCTTCGGTGGTCTGGTATTGTATATGTTATAGCGTTTAGTTTTATCTACAAGGTAAAAGGCAACGGAGATAAATTATCAGATAATCAAGCTCTAAGCGTTTTGCCTAACTTTCTGCCAGTGCATATGAACTGTTTGCTCATCATAATGTGAGACGTGTTCGACGTGCAAGCTTCATCTGCAATCGTATGCATTCCATGATAGTAGATATACAAATTAATTTTCTGCAACTTCACTTGTGGGGTGACAAATGGAGCTTCTTACAACTGCAGCTCGTAGGAACTTTCATATTAACTTCATAATCTGCATTTTTCTTGACCAACAGCTTTCATCATGCTGCAAGTTCAGTATCAAGGTGTAAGGAAATTTGTGAAATTGCTCAGTGATTGTACGTTCCAAGATTTTCGCAATGAAGGTAAGTGAAGAAGCCTGTGCTACTACTTAGAAATGTACTTAAGTCATATAGCAATATTGTATAAGCCCACTCAAGTCCACAGGGCTTGTGCATGTTAACACTTTACAATAAGGTCTCATTTGTTAACATAAATGTGCTAACTAATTTTAGGATTAGTTAATAAAAGTAGAACTGCTTGTTAATTTTAGTTCATAGTGCATTCATGTTAAAAGAGACAACTTTTGATTTTTATAATGTATTTGGAAATGTTGATTAACATTAACAAATGCTGTAGAAGTATTGTTCATTCTTAGTCCATGTTAACTAATGAAACTTTTTTATATATATATATATATATATATATATATATATATGAATGAGGGTGATTTTCATGATTTCTTAGTCTATCAAAACATGTGCACACTATCCATTTTGGTGGTAAAGGATGAAAGTCCCAAGTAACCTCTTAGCAATCTTGTAATATGCTTTGTCATTTGATAAATCAGGACTTTGCTCTGCTGTTCAATGCTGAAACATCCAACAAGTTTCTTAAGAGGTGGGAGACGACATTCAAGCAAAAGATCATCAACGAAGCCAAGTCTCTTACTTCAATAGCAGAAACGCGATGTCTTCTCAATGCAGCAGGTGGACAAGGATCTGAAAATGGTTGGTATGATTTGTGAAGATGTCAATTTCATATTTGCTCTGGTTTCTTGTTGTGAGCACTAATTATTATTATTTATTTTTTTTAAATCGCCCACCAATCCCTTAACATCTACTTATTCATATTGGGACAGTGAGATGTCATCTGTCCTGCTGCATCTCCTGCCGCCGCCTCCAGGGAGAAAGAAGACTAAGATCAGTCCAACAGAGGCTGTAGACAGACTTGTGCATTTCCATAAGGTAAAACTTACAATACTGTTTCAAAGTCATTGTGTACATTTCAATTAAGATTTGGGTTATAAACCCTAAAATGCAGTGGTTTACATTCATGGTCCTTGGGACTGAATCCTCTGCACATTTTGTCTCTCTGACCTGACAAGCATAAAGATATTTCACCCAAAAATTTCACCCTCAGGTTGTTCCAAACCTGTATATATTTCTTTGTACTGCTGAGCACAAAGGAAGATATTTTGAAGAAAGTTTGTCCCCAAAGCAGCCTGTTTACAAACTTTCTTCAAAATATCATTCTTTGTGTTCAGCAATACAAACAAATTAATACAGGCTTGGAAAAACCTGAGTGTGTGTAATGACAGAATTTTCATTTTTGGGTGAACTAACCCTTTAGTTTAGTTCATGGAGCTCTTACCTAATGAGGTGAAGATCTGAAACAGGTTTGTTGAATAAGGGAGACATGCAATGTGTAGAGCCGTTGACCCACAGGACTAGGATTGAAAATCGCTGGCATAATGTGACTTGTCTAATTGTACCTTTTAGAATCTCTAATTGCATGCATTCAGTTGCATTCTATTGAGCTCTCGGATTTTCATGTACAACTCTTTGTTCTAATGAATCAAGTCAGTCACATAGCTTGGTTTGGCTGAGGGTGCATCAGCAAATGTTTTTTGTTTGTTTGTTTTCTGGTGGTGGTGGTGGGAGGCTGGGGATTCCTTTAATGGTTATCCTTTATTTGTAATACACAAAGCATGATACCAACTGGTTTTGTCAGGCACAAATTGGGTTAAGGAGTGTCATATAGGGGTTTTTTTTTTTTTTTTTTTTTTTTTTGGTTCATTTGAATGTGAACATGTTACCAGCACCAAGTTTAATGCATTAATCATTTAACATGTAATGCGTTTTTTTCCTGTATGTTTAATCTATTTTTTTTTTCAGTCTTGCACCAGTATTGAAGGCCTTCTCAGTGGGAGGGAGGGCCACCAGCCATTTCTTCTGGGATCAGGAAGGATCCAGGGCAGGATTGACCACTTTTACGTCGCTGTAGACAAGCGCCGTATCCCTACCTCTGGAACCAGCTCCTTAAGTGCCTTTGAACTTTTCAAAGTTCACTATGTCTTCAACTTATCCTACGAGGAAGCCCTGGTCAACTTCTTTACCTTCCTGCAGACCACAGTTTACAACAGACTCTGGGAGACTCGCTTGTAAGACCAACATCTGTGTATTTTATTGTCGACAAACTTTTCACAGAACATTTTTCAGAACATAATCATGCATTTAAAGTACAGATATACTGTGAGTTGAGTGAACTTGTAAAAGCCAACAGCTTGAAGTTCTACAGGCCTTTTGATCTGCAGTGTTTATCAGATGATGGTGAATGTTGTATCTTCCTTTGTGTTGGTGTAATTGTTGCATCTGTGTTGAAAATAAAATTTCAAACTGATACAGCGTTTTGACTGATTTAACTGAATGCACACATGCATTTTTTTCACAATTACCTTAATCAGTATTTGTATGAGAACTATATTAGTGCTGAAATAAATCTCTTGGTGTTAAGATATTGACACACCTAGTGTTGTTTCAACACTAACTTAGTGTAAATGGGGGGGGGGGAACACTAATGGTGTTAACGGTGAACACTAACAGTGTTGTTTTTACACTAAGCAAGTGTAAAAAAAATAACACTATTTAAAGTGTAAGTTTAACTCTATTTAGTGTGGACCTATATAAACCCCGAAAAAGTGTTAATTTTCACACTCTGCGTGTTAATTTAACACTTTGAAATTTGCTGTGTAGCAGGTCTGATAAATGTACAAGAGTTTTTTCAGCAGTTGTACAAAATATTCTCAGATATTGGTGTTGTTTTGTGGCAGTGCTTCACATTGCCACCTAGCCGCCTGGAGTGCATACTACATTGAATTTCACACACTTTTGCGTCACCATATGCACGCAGATTTCCCCTCAATAACGCTCGTCTAAATTCAGAATAAAAAGCCAACTTTAATTTCAATAAAAAGCAATGCCACTTTTGAGTTTTCTCTTCAGATAGTTTCCGTGGAAACATAGCCTAAGTGAGTAAGAAGTTCTATTGACCAATTTCGAGCCGACGTCACTTGCAGCTGTGGTGGCAGAGAAACAAACGACCATCTATGAGTGAATCGGGCAAGACTCCCCACAAAAACGTTTCCTTTCATTGTTGTGCTGTTGGATGTCAGAATAGGAATGCCAAAAAAGATGACCTACATTTTTATAGAATACCGTCGTCGAAGACGCCATTTGAAGCTAAACGTAGACGTTTATGGTTGCAAGCTATTAAATGATGTTTTATTAACAAGGTTCGGGAGGAGAAGGCGCAGATAATTATTCCAATTAGCACGAGTGGAGTTCAATCTGTAATCAACTCAGGATAGTGTCACGAGGTGACGAAGTGAAGCGGAACTAAGTCCCGCTGAAATTGGGCCCTATCTTGCACCCGGCGCAAATGACTTTGTACACTGACGCATGTATCATTCCTATTTTGCACCCGCGCAAAGCGGGCTTTTCCCTCCACAGACGCACGCCGGTAAACTAGAGAATGAACTTGCGCTCTCTGGGCGGGCCAGCGCAAAAAGGAGGCGTGTTTCGGCGCAAACAATCCCTGGTGCTATTTTGCAGTTCCAGAAAACAATTCCGCCACTGACCAGAAAAAACCTCGTCTAAAGTCAGTGGCACGTTGCGCGTTGTTCATAATGCTATTTTAAGCACGCATGATTGGCCATAATGTAGAGGGTGCACAACGCGCATACACTTTGATTCTCTCATCAACACAGATGCAGCCGTTTTTATTTTTGCAAATCATACATTATAACAAGGAAAATATTAACATATGAGGGAAATCATTGTGGTGTCCATGAAGATGTAAAAAAATGTAGGCTTAAATGTAGCTTACACATCCCCATACAATGTCACTTCCGATCTCCTCGGCTGTGAAAATCCGCCATAATAATAACAATCTGCCATGCAACATGCGCACCTGCTCTTAAAGGGTATGTTGGATGATGCTCTGATTGGTTTATTTCACGTTACGCCCAAACCACACCTATGAATAATGAAGCTACTTCAGACCAACCCCTTTTAAACTTGCGTCGGGCGCAAGAGTCATTTATCCCGCCGGTAAAATAGCAACAGCGCCCAAGACCTGCCCACAAAGTTACTTGCGCTTCGCGCTTGATACTTGCGTTTCAGATCGTTAAAATAGGGCCCATTGTGTTCCCCCCGGAACGGCATTACTGAAACACAGAGCGGGTTCCGGTTGTGTATCTGTCGCCATGGCAGCGGCGGCTGATGACAGATCAGCATCAGGTGTGGAGGATTACGCGGGGATCTGCGATAGGGCTATGCAGACAAATGGAGTGTATAAGAGGAGAGGGAAGAGACAGTCGAGGGTGGTGCTCCCCCGGGAGAAATCGTTTCTTTGGCAGTGACGCTGATTCACGGAGATATCTGGGGGAATGCTGTGAGGATTTGGCTGAATTGGGGGTGCAACGGTGATTGTGTGAACACAAGTTGGAAACGTTAAAGGATGGAAAGTGAGTGAATTGTGGAGATCGAGTCAAGACTGGAAAACGCCATCATCATTGAAAGGGAGATAAGTAGTATGACATCGGATCTATGTGAATGTATGCTCTGCACCAAGTCGAATATGAAGTTGTGAAGTGTATGGATCGCGAGTGTAACTGTCACTTGAGAGTGTTTGGATTGAGTCATCATCGAATTCCTGCTATCTTTCTTCTGAATGTGATAGAGCATTGAAGACGCTTGTCCCCCGTGCCCGTGAGAAGTCATCTGCATCTCTTCGTCCTCTGATGAGAATTGAGAGAATGAGAGTGAGAGTGGATATGCAGTGCCTAAACTGAAGTGTCACACAGTATTAGCTTGAAGTGAGGTTGCAGTGTGTGGGATTTATATACATATTAACTGCAGAGTATTCCCCAGTTCATATTCTTGTCTGCTGTTACTGAAGAAGACTCCAAGTATTGAATGTGCATGTTTCACCTCTGCATGTGAGAAGAATGTGGGCACTTGTATAACTTGTTCTGTCTATTTAATAGAAGATTCCTCCGCTAATGTTCCCTTGTGTGATGCCTGCCTGAAGGAGAGACACACACTGGCCACATCTCTTTCTGCTTTGCAGAAACACACTCCAGCCGTAAGCCTTCACCTCCGTATTGAAGAAAAGCGTGCATGCACTTGTATAACTGAGTCTGTCTCTTTAATAGAGGATTCATTTGCTAATGTGTGATGCTTGCCTGAAGGAGAGACACACACTGGATGCATCCCTGTCTGCTGCAGGAAACGCCCTCCAGCCAGGAATCCCTCACCTGTCTGCCCAGCGAAGATCCTCCTCCCTCACGAGACTCTGTCCTGCTCCGCTCCTTGAGAAGGTATACGTACCTGGCTATTCACCTGTCTGGTGGAAGAGTCCCCTCCTGGCATTCAGTTTCTGCGCCGGCCACGCCCTGACTGCTCAACGGTCCGAGAAGGTCGGCTTACCTGGATACTCACCTGGCTGCTCAGCGGGAAGTCATCCTCGATCACGAGACCCTGTCCCGTTCCAAGAAGGTACACGTACCTGGATATTCACCTGCCTGTTCAAGGAAAGACTCTCCGAACTCCGAGACCCCGTCCCGTTCTACGCTCTGAGGGGTTCTACTTACCGGGATACTCACCTGTCTGTCGGACCGGCGGCTGACTTCCTCCTCTTAGCCGTTACGTCTGGCACGAGTTGCCCTGAAGAATCCTACGCCTCGACCGGGGTCAGAGGTCTGACTCCCACACCTGTTGAGGGACACAGGAGCCTCATTAAGACTTTTAAATTCATTTTATTCAATAAAACTCGTTAACTTTTATCTACTTGTCTGTCTGGTCTTTGGCACGTTCCTCGAGGTGGTCCTGGGTTTTAGGGGTGGGTGCAGTCTGGCTTTGACCCCCCCGACCTGTGACAATAGGATAAATAACAGCAGAACCCACTGTTGTTCCTTGACAGTTTATCAGCATCCCTCCTCCACCCCATCTCCTCACTTTAGTTCCATCTCCTCACTTCTAGTTCCATCTACTCTTACCAAGGGGGGAGTCCTCTTGGTTCGGGCAGAAATTCCGAGCTCGGAGCCCTCCACCCGGACAGCACGCCAAGTACACATAACCTTAACCATAATAATTATATGTAGATGTGAACTCATGAAACGGACAGACTGGAGTGAATAAATCATCCGCAATTTTCATCTCTGCAGTGCTCATTTCATATCGGGTAAGGTTTTCTCCACTGTATCACACGCAAATTCAATGATGTATTAGTTAAGAAAGACAAGTAACCGCAACAAAGCTGGCCTTCTCAGTAGGCTATTTCTTTATGGTAAACACCATTGTCCAACGTTATCTAACTTACAAGTAGCTTGTAACTTAAACCAAATTGCTCATAGACAGTTTAGCTGTAACATCATTTAGTATTTATTCAATCATTTAATGTACAGTAATTTTATATGTGTGATATAATATTTGTGCTATAACATTTACTGTAGATTATGACTGAGCACAAACTTTGATAAATCTTAAGGTCATATAATGTCATTGGCGTTGCAACTTAATGACTGAGGTTGTTTTTCAGGGGAGGCATCCATGGATCCAGAAAGTCCAGACTTTGTTCCCTCATTGTTCAATTATTCAAGACAGAGTCAGTCCATGGTAGCTCCAAAAAAAAAAAAAAAAAGGACAGGTAATCTTCTCCCTGATTTGCTATCATTTTATTTTACCTTACCAAATGATGGTAGTATATCTTAAGTATTTTTTATTGGTCATTACTTGTTGGTGTTATAGGTTCAACAGGAATAGAAAGAGAGTTGAATCTATCAGCAAGTCCTCTTTGGCTGAGAAATCAAGCTCTCTCATTGCAGCTCAAGGGTCCTCCACTGTGGAGCCTCAAGAGGAGCATTGTACTAGTAAGAGTTTCACACATGCTTTGTAAAGAAACTGAATAATCAAATGTAAAAATAAATATTTTTATATAATATTTATATAGTTAATTAGTAACTTAGGCTAAGTTAATATGCATACTATCTGTTATGATAGCAGTAGCGGGTGGAGGCCCAAGTGACAGAGGAAGCCGTTGGTCTGGTTCAAGAATGTGTTTTATTTTGCCACACGATGACAGTTACCCAATATTTGTGGGGAAAACATAAAAACAAAAACTTTAAATGCAACAAAACAAAAACAGCACCAAACTCATGGTCACATTAACTACCTACACACGACAGAATCTGACCTGTACGTGCAGTCACACGGCACACCCAGCATTTTTTCCCTCCCCCGTACTAAATTTCTGAGCCATTTTATAGGCCTGGCTCCTCCCTCCCCCACCGGGATGTACCACTTGAAAGGGTAAATAAGTTTCACATTACTCACATATATAAATAATAACAATAATACATACAACAACTTATATCTGCATATACACATCACCACATAAATACACCCATAAATAATAAAACAAACAAATAACTCATAAAACATTTATTTTATACAGCTATGATGAATGGAACCCCCGGTGACGTCACACACACGGATGCGCCACCAAGAGGGCGCGAACACCATGTATAAATAAACCAGATTTTTAACTGAACAGGTTTGGCAAATGACTCGTCAAATATGGTAAGTATATTTGTATAATTTTTAACACTGTACTTAATAAACCATCTTTAAACCAACTAATAGTGGTGGGGTAATTTAATTCTACATAAGACAGCAATCCTATTACACTATCACATGCGCTGACGTTACAGCCACCGATTCCCCACACAACTCACGCAAACCAGGTAATACCAACATACAGGACAGAATACACCACAACACACCAGGCTTAAAACACACAATACCATCAAATGCTACACAAGTCCATGTATACAATTGTCAGTGCCGACAAACAGGCCGTGTTAACATGACTCCAGTGTATGTGCGCAATGTGCGTGTGTTCGTGCAAGTTCAGCCCATGTCTAGTCACAGGCTTACCCTGTGACATTTCCTCCCCCTTCCCTAGACACCACTCGTGGTGTCCTGGAGAGGAAATCTGCTGCGGAGTTCTCCACGCCAGTCCGATACAGAACTTCAAAATCGAATGGCTGCACAGCCAGAAACCACCGTGTTATACGGGAATTCGTGTCCTTCATTCGATCAAGCCACACCAGTGCCCGATGGTCAGTCTCCAACTTAAACTTCCTACCCAGGAGGTAATACCTAAAAGAGTCTAAAGCCCATTTGACAGCTAGGCACTCCTTCTCTACGGTTGAATACCGTGTTTCTCGTGGAAGGAGTTTCCTGCTGATAAAAGCAATGGGTCTCAGGTTCCCTTGCTCTCCCTGTAAAAGCACAGCCCCAAGGCCAAATTGTGAAGCATCGGTCTGAACTGTAAAGGGTTGTTCAAAATCTGGACTTTGCAACAGTGACTCTTTGCACAAAGCATCTTTCAAATCCACAAAAGCACGGTCACAATCTGTCGTCCAGTTAAGCTTGTTAGGTTTGTTCTTTTTTGTCAGCTCAGTAAGGGCCACGGCCCTCGCAGAAAAGTTGGGGATGAAGCGTCTATACCACCCCACCAGGCCAAGGAAGGATCGCACCTGTTTCTTTGTTACAGGCCGCTCAGCTTGTTTGATGGCCTCCACCTTCCCAATCTGAGGGCGTATGACTCCATGCCCCAGCACATGACCAAGGTAGCAAGTCTCCATCTTAGCTATAGTGCACTTGTCTGAGCGAATGGTAAGTCCAGCCTTCTTTATTCGAGTTAACACTTCCTTAAGATGTTCCAGATGACCCTGCCATGTCCTACTATAAATGATGATGTCATCCAAGTATGCTGCTGCAAAATTCTCCGTTCCCCGAAGGATCTGATCAATCATCCTCTGAAAGGTCGCAGGGGCTCCATGCAGCCCGAATGGAAGGACCCGGAATTGATAGTGCCCAAACGGAGTCTTGAATGCTGTAAGTTCTTTGCTGTCGGGGCTTAAGGGCACCTGCCAATAACCTTTGCACAAATCAAGAGTTGTGAGGTACTTTGCACTACCAAGTTTCTCAATCAAATCGTCTACTCTGGGCATAGGGTAAGGATCAAATTTGCTCACAGAGTTCAGTTTCCTGAAGTCCAAACAGAATCTGAGGGACCCATCTTTCTTAGGTACTAGCACAATGGGGTTATTCCACTCACTGAATGATGGTTCGATAACCTCCATTTTCTGCATCATCTCCAGTTCTTGCTTCATGATGGACAACAGCCTTTCTGGAACTCTGTAAACTGGTTGTCGGATCGGTTTCAAGTCCTTCAAGTAGATGTAATGTTGTACTAGGTCCGTTTTCCCAGGTGTATCCAGGAACAGTTGATCAGGTATGCATTCTTGCAGTTGATTTCTTTGCTCATTTGTTAGATGCTGAAGATCTAAAGGGTACTCATTTTGACGAACAGGCAAGTACTGCTCCTCTACTTCATCCTCCTCCAGTACTGCCCTCACCAAGAGCTCCTTTACTGCCACCCCTGCTGGTTCTGGCAATGAAGATGAACTGTGCCACTTCTTCAACATATTGACATGAAAAGTTTGCAAAGGGTTACTTCTAGATGGCATTTCAATTTCATACGTTACCGGACCAACTTTCTTTTTCACCTGATAAGGACCTTGCCATTTGGCCAATAGTTTATTCTCTGATGTCGGTAGCAGCAATAAAACTTGTTCTCCTGATTGAAAGGTTCGGGACCTGGCCTTCTGGTCGTACCATACTTTCTGCTTTACCTGTGACTCTTGCAGGTTCTCTCGTGCTTGTGTAGATGCCAGTTGTAACTGCTCTCTCATTTTGAGGATGTAAGAAAGGATGTTTTGCTTGGGTAGTTTGCCACTAGCTTCCCAACTGTCTCTCAAAACATCCAATGGACCTCGGACATGGTGAGCAAAAAGTAATTCGAAAGGAGAAAACCCAGTGGATGCTTGGGGAACTTCACGGTAAGCAAACAACAGGTAAGGCAACCACTTGTCCCAGTCTTTCCCTGTTTCAGACACGAACTTCTTTAACATGCCTTTTAAGGTCTGATTAAACCTTTCTACCAGACCATCAGTCTGGGGGTGATATGGAGTAGTTCGAATTCTCTTAATGCCCAACAACTGATAGACCTGCTGCAGGGTGTGACTCATAAAATTGGGACCTTGGTCAGTTAAGACTTCTTTAGGGATGCCTACGTGTGAGAAGAAGTTTAAAAGTGCAGATGCAATCTGTTTTGCAGTGACCTCTCTCAAGGGGTAGGCCTCGGGATATCTGGTTGCGTAATCACAAACTACCAAAATAAACCGGTTCCCTTTTTGGCTTCTCTCCACAGGCCCTACAATGTCAACCCCTATCCTCTCAAAAGGTGTATCAACTGCCGGTATTGGAATAAGAGGTGCCTTTGCAGGTGTTCTTCCAACTGTCATCTGACACTCAGGACAAGTCTTACAATATTCCTTCACTTCACTATACATACCAGGCCAATAAAACCGTTTGGCAATTCGCATTAATGTTTTCATGAATCCCATATGCCCTGCCCAGGGAATAGCATGGCTAAGTTCTAACAGCTTCCTACGTTGTGTTTTGGGTACCACTAACTGTGTACCTTCTTCACTCTCTCTGTAAAGAAGACCCTGTTCCACCAGGAACCTCTCGCCATACAATGAACTCACAGTCACATCTTTGCTAACTTTCTCAAAACATGCAGACAATGTAACATCCTCTTTCTGAAGCTGCCCTAGTTCACTGGGTATGACCCATTCTGACTCACTAATCTCAGGTTCCTCCCACTCAAACTTTGTCTGTGCTGCACTATCCATCAAGTCTGCAACCCTTTTTCTGCGCCTGTCCAATCTATCTTCCTCGGACAACCCTTCTTCACCCAAATGTTCCTCTAAAAAAAATGGCATCTCCTGAAGGGTGCCATCTACAGGATCTTGAGATTGGGACACCTGGGTGAACTTTTGAGCCTGCGCTCGAGTAACTACCCCACACCAAGCGGTTTCCTGCACCAAGTCTGCTAATATGGGCATATCAGTCCCCAATAACACTGGATATGGCAGGCTTGTAGCAACACCTACATTCATCAAAAACGGCTGATTGTTAACCTCCAAATACACCTCAGCGGTAGGCAATTCTGACTTGTCCCCATGCACACAACACACCGTCACCATCTCCTCAGTCCATGACTTCCTGGCTATATACTGTGACTGTACTAAAGTACGTACGCAACCTGTGTCGACCAACGCTGTCAGTGGCTTACCATTCAACAATACTGTAATGATGGGTTCCTTATCTGGCTTAACTACTACCTTAGGGTTGGACTGGGGCACATAACACAATCTAGCAGATTTGGGTTTTCTCCAAGGGCAATGTGGACTAATATGCCCTGCCTCCGCACAATTGTAACACACTATATCATCTTTAGACAGCGTCTGTTGTGTAGATACCGGTACTGTGGGTTTTAGATCATTGGTTTTCAACAATTGGGCTTGACTTTGAGAGAACGAACTACCCCCTGACCCCACAGACTTACCTCTTGCTGCTGGAAAGATACCAGAATACCGAAAAGTCCCAGAAGACCCTTTCCGCGCTGCTACATAGGATTCCACCAGGTCGGCTGCTTCTCCTGCAGTACTGGGGTTTCTCTCCTTCACCCAAATCCTCACTTCTGGATATAACACCTTCATATACTGCTCCAACACCAAGATCTCCATCACTTCTGCCTTGCTGCTCACCTCCAACTGGACCCACTTCGAGAACAAGTCCTTTAAGCGTATGTACAACTCCGTTGGAGACTCATCAAAGGCTATGTCCAATGAACGAAATCTCATTCTATACGTATCTGGACTAATTTCATACTTTTTAAGAATTGCCTCCTTAACTTGATCATAGTCCGAGGTAAAGGCAGGCGCCATAGCAACAAACGCACTCCTCGCCTTTCCAGTAAGCAGAGGAATCAGATGAACAGCCCAGTCCTCCCTTGGCCACCTGTACACCTCTGCCAGTCTCTCAAACGTAGTCAGAAAATGTTCAACATCATCACTGTCCTGTAGCTTTGGCAAAAGCGGCACCTGATTTAGCACTCGTGTCACCGGCTGATCCGAACAGCTAGCTTTATCCCTGGTACGCTCCACGTCCATCTGCATCTGTGTGACCTGATGATTGAGGACCTTGTACTGCTGCTCCCGTCGAGCTGACTCTTTCTCTTGCCTCTCGTCCCTCTCCTTCTGGTACTGCAGGAAGGCCTGAAACATCCCTGCCAAAGCTGTCACAGCTGCATCACCTGTGGTAGTTGGAAACTCAACAGGTTGGACATTTTCCTCTGGGACACCACCCACAGCACCTTGATCTTCCGTTTCCACATCTGTAATCACCTGACCCCTGGTCTTCGGTGGCATCTTGAATCACTGTCACTTTTACCGCTATTTGTTTTCTTCACTTCTGACACCAACTGTTATGATAGCAGTAGCGGGTGGAGGCCCAAGTGACAGAGGAAGCCGTTGGTCTGGTTCAAGAATGTGTTTTATTTTGCCACACGATGACAGTTACCCAATATTTGTGGGGAAAACATAAAAACAAAAACTTTAAATGCAACAAAACAAAAACAGCACCAAACTCATGGTCACATAAACTACCTACACACGACAGAATCTGACCTGTACGTGCAGTCACACGGCACACCCAGCATTTTTTCCCTCCCCCGTACTAAATTTCTGAGCCATTTTATAGGCCTGGCTCCTCCCTCCCCCACCGGGATGTACCACTTGAAAGGGTAAATAAGTTTCACATTACTCACATATATAAATAATAACAATAATACATACAACAACTTATATCTGCATATACACATCACCACATAAATACACCCATAAATAATAAAACAAACAAATAACTCATAAAACATTTATTTTATACAGCTATGATGAATGGAACCCCCGGTGACGTCACACACACGGATGCGCCACCAAGAGGGCGCGAACACCATGTATAAATAAACCAGATTTTTAACTGAACAGGTTTGGCAAATGACTCGTCAAATATGGTAAGTATATTTGTATAATTTTTAACACTGTACTTAATAAACCATCTTTAAACCAACTAATAGTGGTGGGGTAATTTAATTCTACATAAGACAGCAATCCTATTACACTATCACATGCGCTGACGTTACAGCCACCGATTCCCCACACAACTCACGCAAACCAGGTAATACCAACATACAGGACAGAATACACCACAACACACCAGGCTTAAAACACACAATACCATCAAATGCTACACAAGTCCATGTATACAATTGTCAGTGCCGACAAACAGGCCGTGTTAACATGACTCCAGTGTATGTGCGCAATGTGCGTGTGTTCGTGCAAGTTCAGCCCATGTCTAGTCACAGGCTTACCCTGTGACACTATCCTTTATCTCTCTCAGATGATGAAGATGCCATGATCCCTCAAGCCATCTACTGTGAACTCAAAGTCCAGCATGACCAGCTTCTGACAGAGTGTAACAACTTGCGCACAGGATGCAACACACTCAAAGAGGAGAATGAGCAGCTGAAGGCGGCACTGGGAAGCAAGATTACGCTCTGATTGTTTCTCAATCAGAAAAAAAGCTCGGCAGTTCCTTTTCTTTACTGGTCTGACCACTATTATTTTCAAAATTTAAAAACTGTGTAGTGGTTATGCATGAAACTTTGAGCCTGGAAGATCACCTGTTAGTTGTGTTAATGAAACTGCGCTTAGGTGTAAGCAATAAGGACATTT
This sequence comes from Semotilus atromaculatus, assembly GCA_031834385.1. Taxonomy (NCBI): domain Eukaryota; kingdom Metazoa; phylum Chordata; class Actinopteri; order Cypriniformes; family Leuciscidae; genus Semotilus; species Semotilus atromaculatus. The sequence goes on along the minus strand of JAULUF010000001.1, from coordinate 21,590,293 downwards.
CCTTTTGGTTTAATGTATCAGAGACGGTCATATCCAAAATTTTAAGAAACAGGCTCCCTATTATGGCACAGACATTAAAACCAATCTTCAAATGGCCAACCAGGAAGGCTATTCTCAGGAAAATGCCTAAATGTTTTAAAAGGAAGTACAGGTAATGTCGGTGTATTATTGACTGCACTGAGATTTTTATAGATAGACCTATTAATCTTACTGCTCGAGCACAGACATGCTTGAATTATAAGCATCACAATACAGTTAAATACTTAATTGGGGTAACACCAGCAGGAGCAATTTCATTTTTGTCACCAGGTTGGGTGGTCGTGTTTCTGACAAAGAAATAACATCAAAATTAGGATTCTTTGAACTGCTGGACCAAAAGGATGAAATTCTGGCTGATCGAGGGTTTTTGATTAGGGAGGACCTTGCAGCATACGGTGCAACCCTTCAAATCCCACACTTGATATATCTGATATACTCATATCTGCTCATGAAGTTGACACGTCAAGAAGACTGTCAAATGTGAGAATACATGTGGAAAGAGTCATTGGTCGATGGAAGAAATTCAAAAATGTATCTATAATCTATAATTTCACTTACTCAGGTAGACATTCTGGATGATAAGGTAATAGTGTGCGGGGCATTAACAAATCTTTGCAAAAGTGTAGTGCCTAAAATATAGACACATTAACAAGCAAGCCAATCATTCGTAATGTGAAAAAGTTGTAGCCAAGATGGGCGCTACACATGGTACATTTCCAGGGTTACATTGTGAGTTAACTGTGGGTTGGTTTTCTCTTTATGTATGAAATATTTTAATTGCTTTTGGTTGAAATTTCGAGTGTTGAACGTTTTTTAGTAAAATATTTAAATTGTACACAAATCAATGTTTCAGTTTTTAGCAACGATTTTGCCAAACACACAACATTTAGGGATGAAAAGTGAAAAGTATATTGGACATTCTCTTACTATTAAATATATATATATATATATATATATTTTACATGTAATCTCTCAACCGAAATGTATAGATGTTAGGAACAACATCTACTGTTGTAAAACCACACACTGTAGAGCAAATATACACAGATAAGATGGCCACTAATCTAAAGTTGCACATTGTAAAGGAACAATGTACATATATTTGCTTTTAACTTTTTACATTATATCCATGTGGAGCTATATTACCCTTTAGGTATTTCACTGTTTGCAAAGCCACTTCCTTCTTTTGATCTGAACACACTTGTAATGGAAATGACTTTTGCACTTAGCACAGTGAATCATCTTGCCATAGTCTGGACTGTTACAGTGTGTGTTCATCTTCGATGCAGGGATCCATGCTCCGGGTCAACAGCTCTGGCAGAAGATTGTCGAGGAAGAGTTCTTCAGCTTTGGGCATGGCTTTCAGCAGCAAGTCTCCATCTCTCACAATACAATTGATGACCATGACCTGTTTGGTCCAAACTACAAAGTCACTGTAGTGGACATCACACACAATAATCTGCTGCTGGACCTGGTGGTTCCTGGTACGGGTGGTTCCTCTTCAGCTGCCCAGTTGTGTCAAGACAGATCTTCACAGGTCTTCATTGCAGCTGGTCAGGCCCTCTCTGTATTTATAGGGGCACTTAATCTCCAGTGTTCCCCTCCCACAACATGAACAACTTACAATCCCATCAGGTGATGCACCAAGATGTAAGTGGTCTGGGCGAACAACAAGACCAGAGAGTAGCAAAGAAATTAGTGTGACCTTTACTCTTTACTCTTTACTCATTTCTTCTACGTAGGATTTTCTTGCTGTGTCCTCCATTTGTCTCCCTCAATGTACGGCCGGTACTTGTAGATCCTCTGTCTTGTAATGAATTATGTTTTTAATATCATTGTCTGTAGGCTCTAGCTGTGCACAAATGGTGCAAGTTTGTGCTTGTTATTCTGCCTTCTCTATGTGTGTGGAAGGCCCTGCATTTAGATTGCTCCCTGGTAGTAAACTTAAGACCTTCACACTGATCTGAAGTAAGCTTCTTTCTGAGTCTGAAACATCTCAAGACTCTTCTCCTTTAGAACATGTGGTGGTAGGCCCCTCAAATGTTTGTCATAAACAGCTGTAAGTGGCTCTGGTAGGTTTGTTTCAGTGTCCGATTCAGATGCAGAATCTGTGACACTGAGGTCCATGCTGGTGAAAATAGCTGCATTAGGTGCAAGGCATCTTAGCTCCCTGAGATCATAAGCAGTGAGCTCTATAATGTAACAAAAGATGGTCAGTTATTATAGCAGTTACTGTATGTGTATTGCATATAAAGTTTCAGTTTGAAACCGGACATTTAAGTACTTTCCTCAAAAATCACCATACATTCTTATTAATTATAAATTTGACTGAAAATGAACTTGATAACACTGAAATCAATTGATGTTCATGCCTTTCACATTAAGCTTGCCACTTCTCTCAGTGTTGCACCCGCAAGGGCCTAAAAAAAAGAAATAGATCCAGAAGACAATAAGTCGTAGAAAAAAATACAACATTCTTTATTAAACAGTACCATAACATTATTCAGGATTCAGCATGAACTACTTCAGCTGACAGGGGCAGCAATTTCTCGATTTGTCCAACTAGGAATACAAAACAACTTGAGCTACCTATACAGCGGACACTTCACTGCATTATGTGAAAACCACAGCAAACCCCCATAAGCCCTTCACTACAATGTGATACACGTTCACAATTAGTAACAAATCAACCCATAAGACCTATAAAGGCTCTATTAATTTGTACTCCCAGTTCACCATCCGACCACGATGGGAAACTGCCCCCTACGGCTTAATCAAGAGTGAAAAGCAGTTTAAATTAAATACATGATTTAAAGGAAAAAAATAAAAAAAAAAGATACATAAACAATTCCACTAGCCAGCGACAAATCAATAACCAATACATTAAACAAAAAAACAAACAATAAACAAACAAAAAAAACACACATCAAGCTGGCTAGGAAATAAATTACCAAAAAAATAAGTCAGGGAGCAGTCAGGTTCACAATTGTCACATAAAAACAAAAATTTTATGGCAGGCCAGAGGGACTAGCACCCGGAATGTGCCCTGTTGCCATGCCCATGGGACTCGATCGCGAAGCCGGTGCTGAAGCGGTTTCATATGAAGCAGTCCGAGCGGCGTGACTCCCGCTGCGGATGCCATATTCCCCAGGAACCTCTAAAATAACTTCAGTGGGACCGTACTCTTGCCCTCGAATTGACTCAGGCAATTCAGCAGTGACTGTGCGTGCTGGCTCGTAAGCTGTGCGTGCATGGCGACCATGTCGATTTCTATACCGAGAAAAGAGATCCTCTGCACAGGGGAGAGTTTGCTCTTTTCCCAGTTGCCTCGGCGTGCATGATTTGACTGGTCGAGACTGTTTTCCAAAGTTGGCTCCTGCCTGTATAAGCGAAGTGGACTGTCTTTATAAAATATATTCTTATTAAACTGTCTGTACACTTACAACGTTCTCAATGCTTCAGTTTGCAGGTAGGGACCATCATTATGCTACCGTGTTAGTATTGGGCTGTTTTGAGCCTTGTTAGTGGTATTAACTAGGGGTTTCTATTTTCATTACTCTATGCCCTATATACTAGCGTTATAAGCTAAACAGTTCTCTTACGAGAGGTTCTCTCGTATTGCGTAAGTTTAGCTTACGCTACGGGAAAGATTCATCTTCTCGAGATATTGAAGCCAAAAAATTATCCTTAATTTTGTATTCATTGTCAACGCAGTGCAGCAGCTAGCAGACCTAGAGCAGGCAGTCTTGCGTGCTCATTGGTTGCCCTGCGGGCATCTGCTGCAGCCTACCAGTGAGCCCCGCGTGACGTCACGCCCAATGAAGGGCGCCCGCGCCTTCATAGCGTCATAGCCCGCCAGAATGGACGTGGCTTAGCGTATAAAAGAAGGGCTGTAGGCTGAATTCCCTGATTTTCGTCTCTTCAGCGAAGCTCTTCGCATCGCTGGATCTGAGAGAAGCCACCGCCGGCGTCGAACAGCGAACAGCCAGCTTAGGACAGCGCTGAGGAAGCCGGCCGTTTTCGCCACCTTCAGCCATCCGTGCGAGCTACGCTATCCGGCGACGTATCCTTTTTACATTGTTGTTGTATTCTCTTACTCCTAAAAGAGCAGCGAGCGTCTTTTTCAAGATGCCTCGCACTTCCTGTGGCCGGGGGCTGCGAGTTCTGTGAAGCGCTTCCGCTGTCGACCCTGCGGGCTCGACTCGAAGCTTTCAACCTGGAAGCAGCCACTCCGCCCCTTGTGGGACCGCGCAAAAGAAGCGCCGTTCCCAGAGACAGCCGGAACCTGTGGCCACAGCGACGCACTCGCCGGAGAACCTCCCTCGAGCCTCGCTCTCGCCTTCCCTGCCTCCCTTCACTGACGCGCAGCTGCCGCTCACGAGCCTCACTGCCGTCGCGTCTGAGGATGAGGTTGAGGGACACGCCACAAGGGACTGCTGTTCTAACCGCGGCAAGCTTCCTTTACGTTACAAGGAAGCTACCGCGCCCCCGCAGAAGCAGTCACTCCGCCCTTTGTGGGACCGCGCAGTGATAAGCGCCGTTCCCAAGGGCAGCCGGAGCCTGTAGCCACAGCGACGCGCTCGCCGGAAAGCCTCCTGCGAGCCTCGCTTTTTCACCTTCCCCGCCTCCCTTCACCGACGCGCAGCTGCCGCTCACGAGCCTCACTGCCGTCGCGTCTGAGGATGAGGGACACGCCACAATGGACTGCTGTTCTAACCGCGGCTAGCTTCCTTTACGTTACAAGGAAGCTACCGCGCCCCGCACGCTCTTTGTTCTGCTCGCGCTACTTAAGCTTACGTTGTTTCCCCCGTGGCTCAGTGGCTAAACTCCAAGCTTTCGCGCCAGAGACCCGTGTTCGATCCCGGCTCTCGCAGCAGATAAAATTTATGCAGCTCTCCTCTCTGAGCTCGTGCAGAAAGCGAGCGCGCGACCCGAGCGCATGCGTCACCGGCGAAAGAAGGAAAGAGTGTGGTTTTTTTGTCCCGCCGAGGCCTGACAAACCCCCTCTTTTTATTCTCAAACATTTTCCAGCTCCTCCTAGTTCGAGCGGCTGGTAATGTCTATACTGCAGTAGTGAGCCTGTTATAACACGCATGCCTGCAAACAGTGCCGACACACACACGAAAACTGTGATGACGCTCTCTCTCTTATCTGCTCGCGCCAACTAAAGCTTACGTTGTTTCCCCTGTGGCTCAGCGGCTAAACCCTAAGCTTTCGCGCCAGAGACCCGTGTTCGCTCCCGCAGCAGATAAAATTTATGCGGCTCTCCTCAGCGAGCCGCCGTATTCAGATCCGGCTCACGCCGACGGTGTTTTTAGTGTAGAAAGGTGCCCACATCTCAGTGTTCACCCCTACACACAAGCACAACACTTCCCGTGTTATTCACAGAGCCCACTCCCTTAAAGCGGGAAACCGCTCGAGTGTTGAACGTAGGAAATGTGTCCACGAGTTCGTGCCCGCGCCTATTTTTCTGCCCGCTCTATCACTAAAGACTCATATCAAACTATGAGAGAGAAAGACGCGCGTGTCCCGCTGCAGCCGGACCGCCGTCAAAGTTTATTTCCCTGTCAGTCCCCTTCAAACAGGCTACTGCAGTGGTCCATTTAGCAGCCAACGAGCCGGTTCATTTACCCTCTCGCCTGCACTCATACGCCGTTTTCACGGCGACCCGGAGAAATCTCAAAAGAGTATAATGTCTGGTTATCCGGCTCGCTGTTGGTGTTTTAAGTGTAGTGAAAGTGCCCACGCCCCAGTGTTCACCCCTACACACAAGCACATCAAATCTCGTGTCACTCACAGAGCACACTCTCGTAAAGCGCAGAAAAGCCGCTCGAGTGTTGAATATAAGAAATGTGTCCACAGGTCTGTGCCCACTATCTGCCCGCTCTGTTACATGGTCAATAAAACAGGTTATGAATGTAAGTCTCGTGCCCGCCGGAGAGCGTTCACGCTTACTAACACACACCTTACCCCAGGCGCCGCCCGCGCGTTTAAATGTTATCACAAGACGCAGGGCATTGATAAGTTATGCCATCCGTTATGATCGGGGCGTCAAATACACTTGTAAGTCTCGTGCCCGCGCACACGCGCTCACGCTTACAGAAAGCTTTTCCGCCCAAAGCGCTGCTCGCGCGTCAAAAAGTGAGAATAAAATGTTCCCCATCCCTTATGATTGGGACACCTCACATAAATCAGACAGTCTCGGCTTTCAGCGAGCAGCCATTGCCCAGAACCGAGAGCACGCGCACCGCGCTTTCGACTCCGGCTCAGTTTCACAAGACCGCAAATGGCGGTGATCTGAACCCGGAGGCCATTCGCCCCCTAGCGGCAATCCCAGGGATTTCAGAATGGGTTCTGAGCACAATAAAGCAGGGCTATACACTTCAATTCATTCGCCGTCCCCTGCGCTTTCGAGCCCGGACCGCGACGATAGTGAATGCGGAAGTAGCACACCTACTTCACGCAGAAATAGCAAAACTGCTGTGCAAAGGGGCTATAGAAAAAGTACCGCCTTCTCTGAGCGAGTCAGGCTTTTACAGCCGATATTTTCTCGTACCCAAGAAGGACGGAGCTTTCAGACCTAGCCTAGATCTGATACATTTGAACAAGGCGCTTGCAAAAAGACCGTTCAAAATGCTTACGACCAGAAAAATCCTCGCGCACGTTCGCCTGAGGGACTGGTTTATTTCTCTAGATCTGAAGGATGCCTATTTTCAGATTCAGATATTACCCTGTCACAGGCAATTTTTGAGATTCGCCTTCGACGGTCAGGTATATCAATACACAGTCCTGCCGCTCGGCCTGTCTCTAGCCCCCCGTACATTTACGAAGTGCATGGACACGGCGCTCGCCCCCTGAGAACTCAGGGGCTGCGAATAATGAACTATATAGACGATTGGCTGATATTGGCACAGTCAGAGACAGAACTGTTATCTCACAGAACAGTGCTTCTCAGTCACCTGGAAAGCTTGGGTCTCACAGTCAACTGGACCAAGAGCTCATTAATGCCCAGTCAGTCAATTTCCTTTTTAGGAATAGAACTGAATTCTGTGGCCATGACGGCTCGTTTGTCGACACAGCGCGCGGTGTGTTCGCCACCTAGCCGCATCTTTCAAGAAGGGCAGCGTTCTCCCTTTGAAAACGTTTCAAAGGATGCTGGGCTGTATGGCTTCAGCGGCAGCGGTGCTCCAGCTGGGCCTACTGCGCATGCGCCCGCTCCAACGCTGGTTGAATGCTCGTGCGTCTCGCCGAGCCTGGGTTTCTGGCGGCCAGAAAATCAGAGTGACTCAGACCTGCATAGCGGCTCTGAAGCCCTGGTTAGTAGCCGACTGGTACCAGCAGGGAGTGATGATGGGAACCATCTCTTATCGGAAAGTAATTTCGACAGACGCGTCGAACTCGGGTTGGGGCGCGCTGCTCGAAGGCAGACCGGCCTTTGGCCAGTGGTCAGACCAAGAGAAGTGTTTTCACATCAACTGTCTGGAAATGATAGCGGTCTAGAACGCGCTGAAGCGCTTCCTCCCGTTCATACAGGACCAACATGTTCTCGTCCACTCGGACAATATGTCTGTGGTCTCCTATGTAAACCGTCAGGGCGGTGTCAGATCCAGAAACCTCTGCAATCTGACGGAACGCATCCTTATTTGGTCCCAGATGCACATGCGGCGCATGGCCATTTGAACGACGGCCCAGACAAACTGTCCAGGGACAATGTTCCCCCAGGGGAATGGTCCCTCCACCCCCAAACAGTCCAGAAACTGTGGCGCCTATTCGGCAGAGCGGAAGTCGACCTATTTGCGTCAAAAGACAACGCTCATTGCCCGATGTTCTTTTCAAAGAACGAGGACGCGCGCTGGCCCAGGTCTGGCCCAGCCTCCCACTATATGCTTTCCCTCCGGTCTCCCTGTTACCACAGGTGATCAAGAGAATCAGGGAAACGCGCCACTCAGTGCTCCTCATAGCTCCGCACTGGGAGAATCAGAATTGGTTCCCGGAACTAGCACGGCTGTCACATGCAGCTCCGTGGCCTATTCCGGTGAGGGCAGATCTCCTCTCTCAGGCTCGCGGCTCGATCTGGCATCCCCATCCAGAGCGCTGGTCTCTGCACGCATGGTTGATCAACGGGTACTCGTTGCCCTGCCAGAAAGAGTGATGAACACGATCACGCAGTCTAGAGCTCCTTCCACGAGAAGGCTCTACGCGTCTAAATGGTCGGTGTTCTCCAAGTGGTGCACCGACAGAGATCTGGACCCGCGGACGTGCGAGATTGCGCATCTGCTCACTTTCCTACAAGAGCTGATGGATAAAGGGAGGTCCCCATCCACGCTCAAAGTTTATGTGGCGGCCATGGCGGCGTTCGCAGAATCGACGCACGGCCAGTCACTGGGAAGACATGAGCTGGTCATCCGCTTCCTTAGGGGAGCTAGAAGGATGAATCCGCCGCGCCCCCCGTCGGTTCCTATGTGGGAATTTTTTCCTTGTTCCTTGAGGCCCTGAAAGCCTTCCCATTTGAGCCATTAGACTCCGTGGAGTTAAAATACCTATCACTAAAAAACGTTTTTCTGACCGCGCTGTCATCAGTCTAACGTGTGGGGGACCTGCACGCGCTGTCAATCAGCGTGACTTGTCTTGAGTTCGGGCCGAATGACTCTAAAGTCATCCTCAAACCTAGACATGGCTATGTTCCAAAAGTGATGGGCACTCCTTTCAGAGCGCAAGTCATTTCACTGTCGGCTCTGCCAGCGTCAGACAGTGAGACAGACGTGAATCTCCTTTGCCCAGTCAGGGTGCTGAGGTTTTACACTACGCGCTCCGCCTCTTATCAGGCGCACGGAGCAACTGTTTGTTTCGTTTGGTGGGCGCACCAAAGGTCTCGCTGCCTTGAAACAGACTCTGTCCAGATGGATAGTGGACGCTATAGCGGCCGCTTACGCGTCAAAAGGTCTGCAATGCCCTCTGGGCATCAGGGCTCAGGGCTCACTAGAGGCATGGCCTCATCGTGGGCGTGGTCCAGCGGGATTTCTATCCACGACATATGTGTAGCGGCAGGCTGGAGCTCCCCATCTACCTTTGTCAGGTTCTATAACCTAGAAGTTCCCGCCCTGCAGGCTAAACTTCTGTCAGTCTAAGCGAGTTGTGCGTTCTGCCCAAATATATCATGCTCAGACCACTCTCACGTGACTCAGCTCTCCTGGTTGAGTTGGACTACCTTATTTCTCCACTTATTTGGGTTCCCCGAGAAACCTCTGCGACTCATGGGTGGTTGCTTGGCGCGCACGGCGTTGACAAAAAGTTCCCGTAGCGTAAGCTAAACTTATGCAATACGAGAGAACCTCTCGTAAGAGAACGTACTCGGTTACTAACGTAACCTCGGTTCTCTCTAGAGAGGGAACGAGTATTGCGTAACCGGCCGTGCTCGTGCCACGAGCGACTTCGCTTCAGTCGACGAAAACCAGGGAATTCAGCCTACAGCCCTTCTTTTATACGCTAAGCCACGCCCATTCTGGCGGGCTATGACGCTATGAAGGAGCGGGCGCCCTTCATTGGGCGTGACGTCACGCGGGGCTCACTGGTAGGCTGCAGCAGATGCCCGCAGGGCAGCCAATGAGCACGCAAGACTGCCTGCTCTAGGTCTGCTAGCTGCTGCACTGCGTTGACAATGAATACAAAATTAAGGATAATTTTTTGGCTTCAATATCTCGAAAAGATGAATCTTTCCCATAGCGTAAGCTAAACTTACGCAATACTCGTTCCCACTCTAGAGAGAACCGAGGTTACGTTAGTAACCGAGTATGTTTTTAAAGATAAAACTCTTTACATTCGATAATCATGAAAACAAATCTCAGAGAACGGTTGACTATGTACCAATGTGTAATTAGACCAAAGGTTCATTTTGCGCTGGAGTTGTCCTTTAATGCACGGGCTTACTGGGGCTGAAGCCCCAGGGCCTATGAAGACAAGGGGCCTATCATAAGCCAATAAAAAAATCACATTGTTAAGTAGTTTGTTGAATTTTCTGTCAATCACTTGACATTCATGTTTTTGGCTGCTGATTGATCCAATTTACAAGTGACCCACATGTGAAGCATGATATGACAGTCTATCAGAGAAACAGTTCATCACTGGCGGAATCCTCGAATCTCCAAAACCATTATTTTTCAGTAAATTAAAAAACAGCATATTTAAACATTATTAAACAATATTTTTTATGTTTTATTATGTTAACAAAAGTTATTAAACATTGTACCGTTAAAGTTGGTATTATACCTTATATTGATATAATATACTGTTGTGTACCAACATTAACACAACATTTCCCCAAAATCATGTTTAATCTGAGATACGAGATTTATGTCTTGAGCGCAGGGAGATACGAGATTACGCTGTCATTGATAAGAATGGAACGGACGCAGACGTCGCTGCGACCAGCCGTGTTCATTAAAGTCTGTGGTCGTATTTAGCCTTTTGATGAGAGACAAGGCTTTAAGAGCTAATCAAAGCTAATGATTGTGGTTACATATATCTTTTTAAACCTTTAAACTAGAGTTTAGGAAGATATATGTAACCACAATCATTAGCTTTGAAAGATTCAATGCAAAAAAACGAGCTGACTAGGCTGTCTAATAGGTGGAAATTAGCCTAATCTGCACGCAGAGTCAGCAACCTCACACTGATGTCCATTGAACACGACATTCTTTGTGAGTTGGATTTTACCGACATAATCACGGCTTTTTCTACAAAGAAGACAAGACGAAAGCACTTCTAAAAAGGTAAGACAATGTTCTATTTAGCCTACTGCTTTCCAGTATAGCCTGTACTGTGGAGGTTTTACATTGCTGTTGTTGTGGATTTTTTTATGGAATACTGTCTTCAGGCTATATCTCCCCGAGAAAAACTTATTTCTACTTTTGTTGTATATAGACAAACGTGGCCATAGACTTTTTTTTATTGTGGGCCTACAAAACCTCTCAGTCCCAGGGCCTATACGGCAGTTGGCTAAAATGCATTTGGGAAACACACCCCTGGTAAGTAGTGTACCAATCGCAGAAAAGAGAGCTAAAAGTGTATTTTCACCCTTGGGGTATGATGACAAGACATAAGCTGTGGTGACACATAAATAAAATGGTCAAGCCAGTTTAAATATATTTAAATATATACACAGGTTGTGCTGTTCATAACTAATGATAACTCAGTAACACTGACTAATAGATTAGATGCCTCTGTATATGAAGTGACGTGACAACTGTGTATCTATCTGTCATTTTCCTTGGTGAGTAAAGAATATTTCAGATAGTCATATTATATCAAACTCATGTAACATACCTGTAAATTGATCAACAATATATTTTGAGTTCTGTAAGCGCATGTGAAAATGACAAAAAAAAGAAGGCCAAATCCCCTTTTAAAATTAAGTAACCTTTCTACAGGACGAAATAGATAATAGAGATTGACACAACTAAGAAAACCCTAGTAGCCTAAGTATCTTTTGAATATTAGTATATGACTTTTCTCTGGAAGCATATATGATCTTCATATAGCAATGCTTTGAGATAATTTGCTGTTAATACAAGTGTTTGTCACTTAATTTGTTTTCTTTAGGTCACAAATGGATAACCTGACATTCAGATACAGTGTACTCTTAGTGGAGGGACTGCAAGTTACACCTCAGTCCAGCAAGCTCACATTCATTTTTCTGTTGATGGCTTATGTCTTTGCAATGGTGTCTAACATTGGGATTTTGATTCAGATCTCAGCAGAAAAAAGTTTACACCAGCCTATGCACATTCTTTTTTGTCACTTGCCAGTGAGTGATATTATGGGAGTAATTGTCCTTATACCACGTTTACTGAAGGACTTATTAACAGACCCGTCTGAGCGCTACATCACATATGTGGAGTGTGTTTTGCAAGCATTTTTTACACATTTATATGGAACAACATCCCATACTATTCTAATGATCATGGCCTTTGACAGATATGTGGCCATATGCAATCCACTGCGATACCCAACTATAATGAGCAATAAAATGATAGTTAAACTGTCGGCAGGAGCCTGGGGTGCTGCAGTAGTTCCGGTGTTCATTTTGATCAGCCTCAGTGTGCGTCTGTCTCACTGCAGATCATTCATTTCAAACCACTTTTGTGACAACGCTTCACTGTTTAAACTGTCCTGTGAAAATACAATAGTTAATAATATATATGGATTAACTTTCACTGTGGTTCTACTCACCTCCTCAATGGGGTGGGTGTTATTGACATATCTCAAAATATTGATGGTATGTATAAAAAGCAAAAACAAAGCAACCAACACCAAAGCAATAAAAACCTGCAGCACTCATTTGGCTGTTTATGTAATCTTGATAGTCTTTGGTTTGGTTCCAATTGTTCTCCATCGTTTTTCTGAGTATGTTGAGAGCAGGAAGTTCGGGAGTGTAATGTTTCATGTTATACCACCAGGATTGAACCCCATAATATATGGTTTACAAGTTAAGGAAATAAGACAACGAATGTTAAAACTTTGCAGAAAAAAAGTTTACTCTAACTGATTTTAAATTATTTACATATTCATGTGAGGAAATACCCAGATGTAATGATGTATAAGCATTTACTTTGAGTGCAAATATTAAATGTGAAATATACTTTAATATGTATTTTACAGGAGTTTCTTTCTATCATTTCTTGTATAATTGTGGCGAAACAGTTAATAAATAGTCAAATGTATGTATCAGATAAATATGTGCTTACAGTCAGTATATATATAATTCATGGATATAGACTAAAGTGTATCATATACAACTGGTAAAGACTGCATAAATACTAATAATTACAGATAATTTATTATTTTCTTAATTTCATACATCATGTTAAAGAGTTGTAGCAAAAAAAATAATTTAAAAAAGTGATTTACAAAGGCTGAAAAGGTTCAGACGGTTCAACTTTTTATCCTTGTATCAAAAGTGAAAAGGGCACAGCCACAGGCCACCAGTGCAGGGTAGTGACTAATTACATGTAGGCCTAATCTGGATTACAAAATCAAATTCCAACAAAATGAGTACTTGTAATAAAATGTTATTACATTTTAAAATACTCATAATCAGACCACAGTTAATTTTTATTGACTACATGATTTCATGTTATTCTCACAGTAAATTATTCATAATTCATTGACATTTTCCTATCTAAAAAAGCCTGCTACTTATTATGTTCAGAAGGTCTTCCAGGTTTGTGGAATTGCACACACAGACCAGCCACTAGTCATGAGCCTCTCGCTGAAAATGTCTCAGGTTACAACTGCAAGGAAACGAGACGCTGCGTCAGAAATAGTAACACTATGAGAACACTTCTGCATGTTTGATTCTTGAAGAACCCAATTTTGCATTTAAAAGATGTCTAATAGCTGTCCAAACACAGCCATGATGTCTAGGCTAAAACAAGCCAAAATTTGGCCTGTCAGTGAAAATTTAATAGACGTCTAACGTCTGACATAAGAATAGACTAGTCATCAATGCACAGGCTATGCATAGTACATGTCAAAGAAATTAGACACCTTGTAATCACTGTTGACTTTGCTTACATGATGGAATATCACACATCTCACAAGGTATTTTGGCAAAAACTACATGTAACCAAATTCAAGGTTATTTTGGCTAGAAGTGGGTTACTCATAGCCGGACTATATTTGGTCTATAGTTAACCTAGATGGTGAAGTGACAGCTTTTGCTTGCTGGGACATGTGGAATCAGTCCAATGGCAAGGCGGGACATAATTACTTTGCGTGTGACGTCACAACCTGGAAGCCAGAAGTGTGCAGAGAGGACCAGCCCACCACATCACATACACACTCCTGCATAGAAGTTTAGAAGCCACCATACTCCTAGTAAAGTGCGCTCTGACAGCCATGCGTGAAGACTGTACTCCTCATACGCAAGAGAGATTGCCTTGACTATACACTTGCTTATTGTCTGTTTGGTTACCCTTGAGAACCTGCTGATTGGATGTTCTTCCACAGAGCAACTCTGTAGACAGATTCAGTTTCCCCTAGTCTGATATCTGATATGGAGAAGGACAAAAGGCTTACAAGATTATAGATAATGCTGCTATACCAGAATATTAAGAATATCAAGCCTATAAGTCCTACATCGATTCAGTCTTCCATATATTTTGTGGCTTATAGAAATAAACAAATGTAAAGCATATAAGCACCAAAACCTCAAAGCAACTACACCTTATCTCTGCTTTGTACAATGCATTTTGAAAATCAGAGGATGTTCTTTGAAGTCTTGCAAACCTCCTTCATTACCTAGCATCCGTTGAGTTTGGTCGATCAGTAAAAGTAATTTTAACAGATGGCTAAAAATGTCTGGATTCCCCCATTCACCCTGCAAAAACTCAAAAACTCGAAAATGCGAAAACTCTATGTATTCTGTACAAAACACCTAGGTTGCGTGATTTTAGCTTCATAACTAAGAAATACACAAAAAGATGACAACTTTGGGGCACTAATCATTTTGTACCTAGAATATTCTAAGATCAGAGTAACTTTACAGTTACCTACACAATGTGTATAATACCAGATATCAATATAACACACTATCAAATTATATTTGAAAGGATTATGGTCGCTTCCATTGACATGAGTATATTTTTTTTAATTCAGTATTAAAGTTTTTTTTTGCTAGTATTCATTTGTATTTAAATGTCAGAAACATAAAATAAACATTAAAGCTGCAAGCAGCATTGAAAGGGCCCTCGCACACGTGCCATCGCCACCCGGTGGCTTTAGGAAGACAGAGCACGGTGGGCAATGTGCATTTAAGTAGATAAATATAGTGGGAGTATGTCAAAGTCAGTTACAAAAATGTCCTTTATTGTGGGGATAATAGCATGCGTTATCACTCAGATAAGTGTTGCTAGCATGTTTTTAGCATGTTTAGAACTCAATGGCATATTTACTATGTTGCTAGTACTGCATCACAGTGTCAAATATGTCACTTCCTTTTGACAGTAGGTGGCGCTATTACTTTAACTTAAAATTGTAATGCGGATTTGTTCAGGCCATGACTCTTATCAAACGTGTGAAGTTTGGGGCAGATTTGACATTCCATGCCTCAGTTACAGCAAATTCCTATTTAATTGCAGTAATAGCATGCATTGGCACTTAGTTAAGTGTTTGCTAGAATGTTTCTAGTATGTTGCTAGCATGTTTAACACTTGCTGGCACTTTTTTATATATTATTAGAAGTCCACAACAGTGTTAAACATGTCACTTCCTGTTGCCAGCAGGTGGCGCTATGACTGTAACTGAATATGAGCATGCACATGTGTTCAGGACAGAACTCTTATTAAACTTGTGAAGTTTTGGGCAGATTGGACATTGCCTTCTTAAGTAAAAACAACTTCCTGTTTCATAGCATTAGCATGCTTTAGCACTTAGCTAAGAATTGCTAGCATGTTTATAACTCAATGGCATATTTACTATGTTGCCAGTACTGCATCACACTGTTAAACATGTCACTTCCTGTTGCCAGTAGGTGGCGCTATTACTATAGCTGAAAATTGTCATGTAGATGTGTTCAGGGCAGGACTCTTATCAAATGTGTGAAGTTTGGGGCAGATTGGACATTGCCTTCTTAAGTAACAACAACTTCCTGTTTCATTGCATTAGCATGCTTTAGCACTTAGCTAAGAATTGCTAGCATGTTTTAACATGTTTCTAACATGTGTATAACTCAATGGCATATTTACTATGTTGCTAGTACTGCATCACAGTGTAAAACGTGCACGGAGGGGAATGTGCATTTATGTAGGTAAATATAGGAGGAGTATGTCAATGTCAGTTACAAAAATGTCCTTTATTATGGGGATTATACAATGTGTTTTCACTCAGATAAGTGTTGCTAACATGTTTTAGCATGTTTCTAGCATGCTTGGAACTCAATGGTATATCTAAATTTGTTGCTAGTACTGCATCACATTGTAGATGTCACTTCCTGTTGACAGTAGGTGGCGCTATTACTATAAGTGAAAATTGTCATGTAGATGTGTTCAGGGCAGGACTTTTATCAAAAGTGTGACGTTTGGGGCAGATTGGACATTCCTTGCCTGAGTTAAAACAACTTCCTGTTTCATGGCATTAATAGCATGATTTAACACTTAACTAAGTATTGCTAGCATGCTTTAGCATGTTTCTAACATGTTTAACACTCAATGGCATATTTTACTATGTTGCTAGTACTGCATCACAGTGTAAAACATGTCACTTCCTGTTGACAGTAGGTGGCGCTAATACTATAACAGAAAATTAACAGAAAATTATCATGTAGATGTGTTCAGGCCATGACTCTTATCAAACATGTGAAGTTTGGGGCAGATTGGACATTGCCTTCTTGAGTAACAACAACTTCCTCTTTCATTGCATTAGCATGCCTTAGCACTTAGCTAAGAATTGTTAGCATGTTTTAACATGTTTCTAACATGTTGAACACTCAATGGCATATTTTACTATGTTGCTAGTACTGCATCACAGTGTAAAACATGTCACTTCCTGTTGACAGTAGGTGGCGCTATTACTATAACAGAAAATTAACAGAAAATTATCATGTAGATGTGTTCAGGCCATGACTCTTATCAAACGTGTGAAGTTTGGGGCAGATTGGACATTGCCTTCTTGAGTAACAACAACTTCCTCTTTCATTGCATTGGCATGCTTTAGCACTTAGCTAAGTGTTTGCTAGCATGTTTTAGCATGTTTCTAGTATGTTGCTAGCATGTTTAGCACTTGCTGGCACTTTTTTATATGTTATTAGTAGTCCACAACAGTGTTAAACATGTCACTTCCTGTTGCCAGCAGGTGGCGCTATGACTGTAACTGAATATGAGCATGGACATGTGTTCAGGACAGAACTCTTATCAAACATGTGAAGTTTGGGGCAGATTGGACATTGTTTGCCTGAGTTACAGCAACTTCCTGTTTCATTGTATTAGCATGCTTTAGCACTTAGCTAAGAATTGCTAGCATGTTTTAACATGTTTCTAACATGTTTATAACTCATTGGCATAATTAATATGTTGCTAGTACTGCATCACAGTGTTAAACATGTCACTTCCTGTTGCCAGTAGGTGGCGCTATTACTATAACTGAATATTCTCATGTAGATGTGTTCAGGCCATGACTCTTATCAAACGTGTGAAGTTTGGGGCAGATTGGACATTCCATACCTGAGTTACAGCAAATTCCTATTGAATTGCAGTAATAGCATGCTTTAGCACTTAGCTAAGTGCTTGCTAGCATGTTTTAGCATGTTTCAAGTATGTTGTTAGCATGTTTAACACTTGCTGGCACTTTTTTATATGTTATCAGGAGTCCACAACAGTGTTAAACATGTCACTTCCTGTTGCCAGCAGGTGGCGCTATGACTGTAACTGAATATGAGCATGGACATGTGTTCAGGACATAACTCTTATCAAACGTGTGAAGTTTGGGGCAGATTGGACATTGTTTGCCTGAGTTACAGCAACTTCCTGTTTCATGGCGAAACATCAAAATTTGTCAGGCCGCCGAGGACACGCCCTTCGACGAAAACTCAAGATCTTCGCAATTTAACGTCGCAAAGGCCTTAAGATTAGACTCACCAAATTTGAAGATGATCAGATTAAAACTGTAGGAGGAGTTCGTTAAAGTACGAGGCCTGAAAATGGCAAAAACTGCACAAAAATCTGAGAGGAAGTTCAAAATGGCTGACTTCCTGTTGTGTTTAGGGCTACGCTCCAAGAGACTTTTTTGTAGGTATTGGGCCATTACAGGTATGTACCGAATTTCGTACACGTACGTGAAACGTAACGCGAGGCGCACTCCGTTGAACCTTTATAGGTGGCGCTATCGAGCCATTTTGCCCCGCCCAATTTTGAAACGCATATCAGATGTAAATTTTCGCCAGTTCTGACGCGTGTGCAAATTTTCGTGAGTTTTCGTGCATGTTTAGGCCCTCAAAAATGCGATTCATTGCGGAGAAGAAGAAGAATAATAATAATAAACAGAGCAATTCCAAGAGGGTCCTCACACCATCGGTGCTCGGGCCCTAATTATATGTCATGATTCTGCCATTATGTCCTTGAGTTTCCTTAGTCTTGTGGCAGAATCATGACAGACCCATGTTTTGTGTGCAAGCACATGGCCTTTTGTTTGGGCCATGTGCTTGTGTTGTCTCGTTATGTAACTCCGCCCCCTTGTTACCCTCGTCTTGTCATTATTGTCTAGTCAGTTTCACCTGTCCTCGTCATTAGTGTTTCCCTTTATAATCCCCTTGTGTTTGCTGTCTTGTGTCAGTTCATTGTTTGACATTGTCACATGTTGTGTGCGTCTTGCCGTGAGTACCTTGTGAGAGTTTTGTCTAGTGTATTACCGATCCTGTTTCTGTTGTTAGTTTATAGTCTAATTTGTCAAGTGTTAGTTTAGTCATTCCTGTTCCAGTCCTGTTTTGCCCCCTTGTGGGTTTTGTTTTCCCCGTTTTTGTCAATAAATCAACGTTTAGTGTTACATACTGTCTGCACCTGGGTTCACCTTCTGCATCCACATAACAGAATGAACTGAACCCAGCAGACAGTGTCCTCCCTGCTCAAGCAACAGTCGGAGATCCGTCGACACTGCTGGTTGTCGGCCCCCACCAACAGTACGAGGGGCTTCCTTTGCCCTCCCAGGGTGAGTGGGTTCTAAGGAACTATGCCCAACTCTGGGATTGTTTCTCCCGGGAGGAGTCAGAGACTGCGTCCTCGTGGTCTTCGCCTGCTGCCTGCCTATAATCCCGGAGGGTCGTATGATTGGTGTTGTGACGCTTGGGGACCAGGCCAGCTCCACCTCGACTCCTGTGACACCCGCTGATCTCCATGGCAAACGAGGGAGACGGGTTTCTTGGGATTCCCCCTCTGAGTCATCGTCTTCTGAGCTCACCCAACCAGAAATTGTCTTCTGTTGAGCCCTGCCAGCCGATTGCGAGCCCTGCTGTGAACATTGCCTCGCGGTCAAAGAGAAAGAGGAGGAAGAAGGGAGCTTCCTGTCCCCCATCGCCCTCTTCTCCAGAGCCCGCCTCAGCAAGCGCCGTCCCAGAGCCCGCCTCAGCAAGCGCCGTCCATGAACTCGCCTCAGCAAGCGCCATCCCAGAGCCCGCTGAGAGATTTGCGGCCGATCTAGCCGCTAAGGAGGTTCTGCGAGCAGTTTCGGCGCGTAAGGAGATGCCCGTCATCATTGCGGCCAAAACCCTGTCAGAATACCTGTCCCGTCTAGTCAAGATCCTTGAACCCCCTGTCTATCCTGCCTTGTCCTCAGCTTCCAAGCCTGCCGCTGTGAGTGCTGCACCCGAGCCTGCCGCTGTGAGTGCTGCACCCGAGCCTGCCGCCGTGAGCGCTGCACCCAGTCCTGCCCCTTCGCCTGCCATGTCCCCCGTCAGGAGTCCTGTTACCTCATCCTCTGTGTCTGAGCCTGTTGCTGCTTCCTCAAATGCAGTATCCCCATCTGTTTTCCCGGTCTTCCCCGTCTCCACCAGACCCCGGACTGTTTCACCGTTCGTCCCTGTCTCCACCTGTCCCCGGACTGTTTCCCCTGTCACTACTCAACCCCGGACTGTTTTGCCCAAGTCCCCTCCTCGTGTGTCTCCGTCAAAACCTGACCAGAGTCCTCGTCCCTCATCCCGTGGACCTAAGACCCCCAGTCCTCCCATCCACCCTGGACCTTCCCCCATGAACTTTGTGTTTCCTCCTCCTCTCCTGCCTTATTGTTTTTGATGTTTCACCCCAACCCTGTCGTTGTGTATTCTTGTATGCCCTTGTTGTTATTTGTCATGTTTTGTTGGTCTATGTCTCAGTCAGTCTTGTCTCATGTTTGATGTCCCCTTGAGGTGCGTCTGGTAGCCGCTCCTTAAGGTGGGGGTTCTGTCATGATTCTGCCATTATGTCCTTGAGTTTCCTTAGTCTTGTGGCAGAATCATGACAGACCCATGTTTTGTGTGCAAGCACATGGCCTTTTGTTTGGGCCATGTGCTTGTGTTGTCTCGTTATGTAACTCCGCCCCCTTGTTAGCCTCGTCTTGTCATTGTCTAGTCAGTTTCACCTGTCCTCGTCATTAGTGTTTCCCTTTAAAATCCCCTTGTGGTTGCTGTCTTGTGTCGGTACATTGTCACATGTTGTGTGCGTCTTGCCGTGAGTACCTTGTGAGTTTTGTCTAGTGTATTACTGATCCTGTTTCTGTTAGTTTATAGTCTAGTTTGTCAAGTGTTAGTCTAGTTTAGTCATTCCTGTTTTGCCCCCTTGTGGGTTTTGTTCTTGTCAATAAATCAACGTTTAGTGTTACATACTGTCTGCGCCTGGGTTCACCTTCTGCATCCACATAACATTATATGGTTGAAAACACTGAATTCTTGTCAGCGCTGAGCACATCCGTCTCTAGCTCAGTGCCAGCCAAAGTGCGAACGCAGATTTGAATTAACAGTTGATAACGTGACACTGAATGTTTTAATCACATTGGTGTGATCATATGCTTCAAAGGTTTAATTATCAAATGTAAGTTTTATTTTTGCTTTTTGGAAGCTGCATTCAAATCCAGAGTACCGGGAACATGTAAAAAGTGGCACAATTTTAAAGTGAGGTTACACTGAAGATTAAAATATAGAAGTGCCGGTATTGCGTACTGGTGCTTACCAGCTCACTTTGAGCACTGATCACAGATAAATCCCAAGATGGCATGCAGGCCTTAACTTCAAAAAGCTCAACACCCAAGGGGTACGTGGTAAGCAGCTATGGCCACCACATAGACATTTATATCAGAGGTCCTGGTCATTAAAAATCCCAGGATTTTCCCAGTAGGGGTGTAACCCCGGCATCCTGGCCAAATTTGCCCATGGGCCTCTGTCCATGTCCTCCTAATCATCCCCATATATACTAATTGGCTTCATCACTCTATCTCCTCTCCACCAATAAGCTGGTGTGTGGTTGGCGTACTATGTCTGCCGTCATATCATCCAGGTGGCTAGCGGCTAGTGGATACGGCTAGCCAGAATGGAGCTACTGAAAGTAGACTGATGCCGTCCTGGTGAACTCTCACTCGAATTTGGTCATGCCTGTACCATAGTATCCAGCCCTAGCGGACAATGTGTAATTTATTGATATGTAAAATAAGTCCACTTACGCCTGGTCAAAGTCTCCATAGTCTCCATTCCCCAGGCCTCAGCCACTGCCTCGAAATGGTGTGTGTTCCCTGATTTAAGTGATAAACTGCTCTCAGCAAGAGCAGACTGCCCTGGGTCCACAGGAGGATCTGATGTGCCAGTTTGTAAAATGGGTGTGACCGCAGACCCCCCCTGATGGTTTATGTAAGAGACCACCGATGTGTTGTCTGACCAGACAAGAACATGATGGCTCCTCGGGTCATCAGGGAGGAAGTGTTTCAAAGCTATAAAGGCATAATCTCTTGGTAATTTATGTGCTACGAAAGATGATAACCCCTCCACAGACCCTGCGTTTAGAGACGCTGCAGGATCGCTCCCCAGCCTGTGAGGGAAGTATCTGTCGTAAGCGTCCTTTGATGACAAGGTGCCCCCACCACATGATTCTGGGACAAGAACCAAAGTTTATTCCACATCAACAAGGTTAAAAGTCTTGTTTGTGTTTATTGTGTTCTGTTCCTGTTTACCAGTGTTTCCTATGCTGGTTTGTCTCCATGGTCATTGATTAAGTTATCCAGGTGTTTCTTGTTACATTAACAATCTCTGTGTGTGTATATAAGCCCTCAGTTCTGTAGCAGCTGGACCAATCATTATATTTAACAGATGTATCAAGACCATAACAAGTACCAAAGTCCAAGCAGGCACAGAGATGTCTGCTCTCTCACTGATCATTATCAGTTTTTATTCCCCCCCAGCTTCATGAAACCTCATCTATACCATGCTTCCTTGTCAATTGGCTGCCAATAGCCCAATTGGAACGGGAGCTATGTGCCCACAGGTGGAGATCCTGATGCTTGAGCTGTTTGGTTCCGAGGAAGTAGATGTGTTCAGCATCGAATGTAGGGATTTTGAAGCAGACTCGCCACTCCCCGCATATGAGGAGCTGGTAGAGGTTGTCTCTCGTGCTGTGGCCTGTTTCAACATCAGTTGGCCACGTGAAAGGCAGGAAGCGCAAGTGAAAAGCAAGTTGGACAAGCGTTTCAGGAGGGGAAAAAACAGTATGCGGCCTTCAAACAATATCTCCGCCGCCGCTCAAGATCTAAGAAGTCTGCCCCCAGTGGGCGCCGCAGCCATCTACCAGCTCCTTCGCCTACAAACAGGAGCGCTCTCACTTGAGCAATAGGAGAGCGTCGGTTTTAGACGCGCTCCTACTTTTTATAACAGCTGCGTCTGAATAGCATTGCAGTTTAAATTGTTATAGCATTTAAGTGAGGCACTGGCCAACAGCTAGTTTTCGATTTCACCCTTTTTCGGATGATTTGAGCTTGCTGTGTTAATTGCTGGGCTGAGACAGCTGTCCTCACTCAGTAATCTGAGTGCATTATATCTATGTTGTGAGCGCGCTGAAGCGTTCAGCCTCCTCATGTGAAGACCGACTCGGGAAAAGACCATCGACTCTACCTGTGCGACTCCACCGAGCAAGGACACAGCAAGGCTCTTAAGTATCTTCGTCTCCCCTTTCCTTTCCCACTTGTATCGTACTTCCTTTACTCAACATGTGCTTTCAATACATTCCTGTTGTCTCTTGACAACGTGCTCTCTCCACGCACAGAAGGCAGCACAATACTGCTAATCTGGGTCCCATTCTCTCATCCACACACACACCTCTCTCTCTTTCTATGGGTCAGTCAGAAGTCAATAAAGCTGACTTCATTCCAGCCTTTGCATCTCATTCTACTCTTAATATTTTAGGCTTGACTGAGACCTGGATCCATCCAGAAGACTCAGCAACCCCTGCTGCTCTCTCTAACAACTTCTCTTTCTCTCACACCCCTCGCCAGGCTGGGAGGGATGGGGGTACAGGTCTTCTCATTTCAAACGATTGGAAATACTCAACTCTCTCTTCTCTATGCAATAACAACTCATTTGAATATCATGCTATTACACTTACAATCCCATTAGGATCCATATTGTAGTTATTTATTGACCCCCAGGTCAACTGGGAAGCTTTGTTGAGGAGCTGGATGTGCTGCTGTCCTCTTTCCCTGAGGATGGCACCCCACTCGTAGACTTTGGTGATTTCAACATTCATCTAGAGAAGCCGTTTGCAACAGACTTCATCTCTCTGCTAGCCTCATTCGATCTCAAACGGCTCATCACCACAGGTACTCACAAATCAGGCAACCAACTGGACCTAGTTTATACACGCAACTGCATCTCAGACAGCATTTTGGTGAAACCTCTCCACGTTTCTTATCATTTCCTCATTTCTTTCAGTTTACAATTCTTTAACCATGCACAACCAACCCCCCTATCAGTTACTTTCAGACTAAACCTACGTTCACTTTCTCCCTCCCATCTCTCCACTGCTGTAGCATCTTCTCTTCCCTCACCCTCACAATTCTCATCTCTGGATGTGAATACCGCAACAGATACTTTGTGCTCCACATTAACTTCTTCTTTAGCCCTCTCTCCTCCAGACCAGCACGTGCTACTCCCTCCAACTCCTGGTTATCTGAAGTTCTTTGTGAACACCAGACCAAACTCAGGGCAGCGGAGAGGAAATGACGCAAATCAAAAGACACATCTTTACCTGAGTATGTACATATTTACCTGAGTATGTATCAATCCCTGCTCTCTTCCTTTTCTGTTGATGTTCATGCGAAATCATCATATTTCAACAAGAAGATCAACAGCGCAAATACTTTTCAAGACATTCAACTCTCCTGGCAACCTGGCAACTCTCTCCTCTGTCCACCACCCACCTCCTCTTTAACTGATGATGATTTTGCTAACTTCTTCACCAACAAAACAACTACTATCAGCAGCCAGTTCTCAGCTCCACACACACAGGAACTCAGGAACTGCACTACTGTCGGTCACAGAAGCCCTGCGGATCGCAAAAGCTGCTTCCAAATCATCAGTTCTCATTGTCCTTGATCTGTCTGCTGCCTTCGACCCTGTGAATCATCAGATCCTGCTGTCCACACTCTCATCACTGGGCATCACTGGAACTTCCCTCCAATGGTTTGAGTCCTATCTCACAGGTAGGTCCTTCAGGGTTGCATGGAGAGGCGAGGTATCCAAAGCACATCAACTGACCATAGGGGTTCCACAGGATTCAGTTCTTGGACCGCTCCTCTTCTCCATTTACACCACATCACTGGGACCCATCATAGAGGCACATGGTTTCTCTTATCATTGAGACATCTCGGCATGGATGAAGGAACATAACCTGCAGCTCAACCTGGCAAAGACAGAGCTTCTAGTCCTCCCTGCCAATCCGTCTCTACAGTACAACTTCACTATCCAGCTAGATTCATCCTTAATCACCCCATCAAGGTCGGTCAGAAATCTTGGAGTACCATTTGACGACCAGCTGACCTTCACAGAGTACATTACAAAGACAGCTCGATCATGCAGGTTTGCACTGCACAACATCAGGAAGGTCAGGCCTTTCCTAACTGAGCATGCAACACAACTTCTCATCCAGGCCCTGGTTATCTCTAGGCTTGATTACTGCAATGCTCTTTTGGCAGGACTTCCATCATGTGCAACTAAACCTCTACAAATGATCCAGAATGCTGCAGCCCGTCTTGTCTTCAATGAGCCCAAAAGGGCCCATGTCACTCCTCTGTTCGTCTCACTGCACTAGCTACCACTTGCTGCTCGCATCTGAGCTTTGTATTTTGAACACATCTTGTGTTGTTTTTGCCTCTTCATGATGACTCACTTGCTTCAGTCCTTAGTTGTAATTCGCTTTGGATAAAAGTGTCTGCTAAATGACTAAATGTAAATAATTACTACCAAGTAATAATAATACAAATAATAATAAAAAGTAAATGTAATAATATTTACTAAAAAGGAGGGGGTTGTGTCCAATAATAGATCTCAAGGCACTTGAATCGGTCTCTGAGGTTTAGGTTAAAGATGCTCACTATTCCCATCATTGTGAACCAAATTCAATCCGAGGATTGGTTTGTCACGATAGATCTGAAGGACGCATACTTCCACATATCCACCCTTCCATCTCACAGGAAGTTCCTGATGTTCACTTTCAGGGGCAAAGCATTCCAATATCGGGTTCTTCCGTTCGGCCTAGCTCTCTCCCCTTGTACATTTACCAAATACATGGATGCAGCTCTAGCTAGGCTGAGGCTTCAGGGTATCCTGGTGCTATATTATATTTATGACTGGCTTATTATGGCCCAGTCACAAGAGCTGGCAGTTCGGCAACGAGATGTCATCCATGGCCACATCCAGAGCCTGGGGTTGAGACTCAACAGGAAGAAATGCGTGTTGGCACCAGCCCAGAGAACCCTGTTCCTGGGAGTGGTGTGGGATTCGGTCACGATGTGGGCACAATTGTCTCCTGCACGGATCGAGTCCATCCTGGCCATGGTGACCAGGATAAAGCTAGGCCAGGCCATCACTGCAAAACAGTTATGCGCAGATGCCTTCGTTCCCTATCTATGTGGAAAAAAAGCTTGGTTTCTGTCCCAGGGTCCCGTGCTGGGAGCTTCCTGAGTTTCCTGCCAGACCTCAAAGGTCACCACATCCTTTTGAAGTCAGACATGTCAGTGGTGGCCTATATCAATTATCAGGGGGGTCTGAGATCCCACTCTCTATGCAGACTGGAGCATCAGATTCTCCTGTGGTCCCAGGGGATACTGTTGTCTCTCAGAGCAACATACATCCCAGGGGACCAGAATCAGGGAGCAGACATCCTGTCGAGGCAGGGGCTGAGGCCCGAAGAATGGAGACTTCCCCCCGAGGTGGTGAAGTCGATATGCGAAAGTTTCAGCCCAGTAGACGTGGATCTGTTTATGTCTCAACAGACGTCACACTGCCCACTATGGTTTTCCCTCACACATCCAGCCATGCCATGGTGCAGGGACTAGGACAGGCAGGGCTCGTTTTGTCATAGTGGGTACTCGTTCCCGCAAGTGTCGTCATCGATGCAGTGTGAGTTCCCTCAAAAGGGAACGTCAAGGGTTATGACCTTTGCATGTATATGTGAAATGCCTTACCTTACCAGACATTTCTAATATCCAATAGCATGACACAACATTTACATATTTAGTAGGGCTAGGAGAAAAAAAATAGATTCACCTAACTATGGCAATTTCTTTTTTTTTTTACGATTTAAATAATCGATATTCATACAAATTAAATTTTCATTTTAATTAAATTTTTTGTCCATGCTTATGGATGAGGTTGACAGAAGTTATCCACTTTTTTCCAACAGAGGTTAAAATTAAATTTTAAAATTAAAATTCGTTATCTATGAGTGTTTCAATACTCAAGTAAAAGTACTGTTACTTGTCAAAAAATGTAGTGAGAGTAGAGTAAAAGTACCTGTCCTAAATACTACTCAAAGTAGGAGTAAAAAGTATCCCTTTTAAAAGTACTCAAGAGTAGTGAGTAGTGAGTATTATGCTATGAATGTTATACCTTATACCCTGCAAATTGAAAATGTAACTTACTCTTTTATCACAGATTCATAGGAAAATTGAAAAAGGTTGCAAAGCGTTGTACATTAACAATTTAAGTCAACAGAAAGGAGGTTAATGCGTTTATATGCTAAACGAAATTGATGTAAGGGACAAAAATCTAGCAGTGATGATAAGTTAATGCCTAATGCACTTTGAAGCCCGGTAAACAAACTAAGGTGGCTTTTCCACTGGGCTCGTTTGCTGCGGTCCGAGCCCGAGCGCGATTGTTCCCGGCGCCCCCCGGAGCGTTGGTTTGGTTTCACACTCAACTTGATTCTATCGAACCCTGGTGCGTTTGCGAGCATCTTACGTCATCGCAAACGTGCATGCCGCATGATAGAAAACAGAACGTGGGTCAATATATTGTGTTTTTTTATTAATTCTGTGCTATTATGCACAGCTGAGTGAACAATACAGGTTTAGGCTACTGTTTGTTTGTCACATAAGCTGTCTTTCTGCTGCTTGCAAACTGACTCTTTTGAGGAGACAGTGGATTTCGAAATTTGTTGCGCTGATTCCACGCGATATGTGCGAATACAATGCACGCTCAGTGTATCCAAGGTAAATCAACTACACTATCATCCCTTACATGTGTTTTATTTCACTAAATACATCATAAAACGCATGCGCAGGTCACTTTACTTCCTGAACAAGTGCGCACCCGAGTCCGTGTTGCTTGCACATTCACGCGAACCGCGGCACGGCTTGGGAGCAACCGAACTCAGACCACCTCCTCCAGGTAGTCTCGGGTTCGGTTCCCCAGTGTGCACCCGGGTCCCATGACGGCATTCACATTAGCGATTTTTCATGCGAACCGTGCCCCGTTCCGAACTAAACTGCCAGTGTGAAAGCCCCCTAAATTTAGTTTTTCAAGCAGATGGCATCGCAAGCTCGTGCAGTGCTGCTAACAGAATACATAGCCTACCATTTGTGCGTGTATTAGAAAATGCAACATTCTGCAGTTTATATAGTAATTGTTTAGGCAAGTTCATGATTTCAGTCATCATACAGTAACCAGCGACAATTATAAAGCGTGCGTGCCTTTACTCTAGGCTGGTTGCTATCATGGTTGCTATGATCAAAAACACCATGCATTGTCCGGTAAAATTTATTCGATCTGTGTCGATCACAGTGCTTTTTTGGCTATTTTTGGCAGAATAATTTTGGTTGTCAAACATTCACACTCATGATAAACCTATACATGAACAAACTTGCGCATTACCACTCTTCCTCCAAGATTAAAATAAATTGGCGCCAGGTGTCTCGAAGTCTGTTGATGCTGGTTTGATGCAAAGTTTTCCGCGCGCGATTTGATTTGACGGGAATCACGCATGGAGTCACATGACTTATTATAAAAATAAATATTAATATAAATGTAGCGACGGCAGGTTCAGGGAAAATAGCGCAGTAAAAGTACCGATACAGCACTTAAAATGTACTCAAGTAAAAGTAAAAGTACACTGTTTTTAAACTACTTAAAAAAGTACAATTCCTAAAAAAAACTACTCAATTACAGTAACGAGAGTATTTGTAATTCGTTACTTTACACCACTGTTAGTGACGTAATATTGCGTGAAAGCGATTTGAGACTGAATTCACTAAAAAGCCCTTGAGTTACTCATGTACTGAGAGAGAGAGAGAGAGAGAGAGAGAGAGAGAGAAAAGACAGTAGAGCTGCATGATTCATCTTTAAACGACTGTGATCTCGATTCAAACACCCACGCGATCTTCCAATTTGTCTGTCTATTAAACCTTTGGCAAAATCATATTGCAACATTCAAATATGTGTTGCTGCTGACCCAGAGAGAGTTGTCATGAGACGGCTTCACAAACAGTATTTTCAACCTCACATTATCCTTATTTCTGTGTTACAATAGTTAAAATTATCATTGAACTACTGGGATGAAAGTTTAAAGTTCAAAAATACACACTGATGTCCACGGTAGTGATCAAAATAGAGTAAATCAGCTTTTGATAGAAACTTGGAGCTTAACCCTCAGAGACCTAAGGGTATTTTTACAATAAATTTTCCGTCTGGTGTTATTAACTAAAAAAGCTTGTAAAACATCAACCCTTTTGTGCACAGACAATTGACACACCTCTTTTTTTTCAGGACAAATTGAACTTTCAGCATATTTGTGTTACGTTGATGTCACCTGAATGTAAAATAAGTTATGGGGCCATAAAGACAAATGAAAAAATAAATCGGAAATTGAATCACTCAAATATTTATTGAAATCACACACAAATAAATAAAAGCTAATCAAATTTCCTCTGGAAAACAGTTTGTTCATGTCTTTGGAGTCCTGGAGCACAGGAATAAACATTATAACTTGTACAGAACCAAAACTATTTACATTTTTCCAAAAGAAGTCCAGGCGTTTTGGGCCTCATGAAATTCACTGGTGCCAAGCCTCAAAACAGTTCCTATCAGCAATCACAAAGAGGGCCACATCACAAGGCTTTGCATTTCTATTTTATTTATTATTTTATTTATTCTATTCTTTTTATGCTACATTTATACTACTATGATACTTTTTTTACAGTAAATAAATAAATCAGCAATCACAAAGAGGGCCACATCACAGGCTTTGCATTTCTATTTTATTTATTATTTTATTTATTCTATTCTTTTTATACTTTTATACTACATTTATACTACTATAATACTTTTTTACAGTAAATAAATAAATGGCACTTCAGCTGGGTCTATCCTGGTAATCTAGTTCCTCATCTGTCAAAAAGCTCTGTTCTCCTGAAAATACATCATCCTGCATGGCATCAAAAAAGGCCAGCGCTCGATTTACATCCATTTCTCTGTGTTTCTCTGTGAAACCTGCGTCTCCGCACACCAATGTTTACGACGGATCAGCCTGTAATTGGTCAAAAACCATCACGTGAAAACATCGAGCTAGCGGCAAAAATGACGGAATATTGATAAATTATGGACTTCAAGTGTATCAAAGTTGGATATAAACATTTGGATTTATTGCTGAAAAACTCTGAAAGGATGCACAAGTTCCAGGCTGGATAGAAAACCTTCTGTAAAGGCTAGAAAGACACCAAAGACACCCCCATGATGGCTAGCTCGTTAGCTTTCTGCTGGAAAAAACGGTAAGAAAATCGATAAATCTGTCTTCGAATAATATAAATATTTGTCGGAGGTGACGTGTGGCGTCGTCGACGATGCCGTCGGGCTCAGAGGGTTAAAATAACACATTTTTTTATTAAATTGTTTCGCCACTAGGTGGTGACAAGTGGCTTTTTAAAAATGTATTTGTTATTGAATCATTTATTCAAGAGAATGTAGTACTGCAAGATGCTTCTGAAATAAAACTCAGAAAGATGTGATTAATTGGTTTTGTAAATATGAGTCATCTTATACATCATGTACAGTCTGTATATGTTTATGATTTAGCTTTTTTCCCCATGGTTTAGATCCTAGAGTTAAAAAAAAAACGCAATACTTATAATCGCAATTAAAAAAAATTTTTTTTTATCTCAGCACCTAAGAATGGTGATTGTGTAGTGACTGTGACATACATAATTCACCTTTGTTCTTAGCATTGTTCCTCACGGTTGTTCAGGGATCGTGGTCCCTTTAAATGTTCTGTATGCGTGATGACGTGAGATGCTGGTCAGCGCCATTTTTGGTTCAGTGGTTTGACAAAAATAAATGACACACGCATTTGTGTGCTCAATGTGAGAAGTTGTCTTTTGCAATTTACTACAATTTCCACACAGGTGACCCCGACATTAGTCTGCTGGACGTATCCAGTGACACAACACGACCATGGCCGCGAACGCTGTCACCCTCAGACTCCCAGAGTTCTGGGAATCGTCGGCATCGGCATGGTTCGCCCAGACTGAAGCGCAGTTCACGTTACTTGAGATCACAGCGGATACAACAAAATATTACTATATTGTGTCGGCTCTCGGTAATGCAACGGCATCCAGAGTGGTGAGTCTTCTTACAAACCCTCCAGAAACTGAGAAGTATACAGCACTCAAAGCCCACCTGTTAAAAACGTTCGGACTGACGGACGCTGAGAGAGCCGGTAGGCTTTTCTCCCTTCAAGGACTGGGTGACAGCAAACCGTCCGAGCTCATGGACCATATGCTGGATCTTTTGAGCGAGCACAGACCCTATTTTCTTTTTATACAGCTTTTCCTGCGTCAGCTACCTTCAAAAGTAAGAGCTGCATTAGCCAACACCACAATCACTGACTGTCGGAGACTGGCCAAGGAGGCTGATAGATTTTTCCTGGTGAGTCAGGGACATTGTGCGGCTGCGCTTTTTCCCGCGCACATCGCTTCGGTGACATGGGACGACTCAACCTTTATCGCAGCAACCACTTCTTGGCGGCAGCAGTCTTCTGGCCCCCAACAACTTTCAGGCTTGTGTTTCTACCATGTGAAGTTTGGAACTAAAGCTAACAAATGTCGCCCACCATGCAGTTTCAGCGGGTCGGGAAACGCAGGGGCCAGCGCTCAGTACTGTCCATGAGTGTCGGCCGCGTAGGCAGGCTGCTTTTCATCCATGACAGCATCTCTGGACGGCATTTTCTGTGCGACACAGGAGCACAGAGGAGCATCCTGCATCCCGTTTGGACATTGTGACTGACAGCCACGGCCCCCCTATGAATAGTCCGCAGATCCGACAGCCCATGGGCATCGCCTCTTCACATCGTCCCCAAACCTGGTGGCGGCTGGTATCCGTGTGGTGACTACCGGCGGCTTAATGAGGCAACGGCACCTGACCGATACCCAGTCCCAAATATTCAGGATTTTTCAGCACACCTGTCTGGCAAGGTGATTTTTTCGAAGGTGGACCTTGTTAGAGGTTATCATCAGGTTCCGGTACATCCAGTGATCACACCGTTTGGTCTGTTTGAGTTCCTGCGCATGCTTTTCGGCCTTAAAAACGCTGCCCAATCTTTTCAATGCCTCATGAACTTTGCAGGACCTGCCCTTCCTTTTTGTGTACTTGGATGACATCCTAGTACGAGCACGTCCATGTCTCAGCACCTGGCGTACCTCCAAACCCTTTTTGAGCGGCTTAGCCAGCATGGATTGATGGTCAACCCCGCCAAGTGCCAGTTCGGCTTGTCCAACATCGACTTCCTAGGATGGGGCAGTCCCTCTCCCGTCAAAGTTGGAGGCGGTCGCACAGTTCCCGCGCCCTCTCACTGTCAAATCCCTGCAGGAGTTCCTCGGCATGGTCAATTTTTACCACCGTTTCAACCCTTGAGCCGCTCAGCTCATGCAGCCTTTGCACGAGGCCTTGAAGGGTAAAGCCAAGCACGCTGTATCCTGGAATGAGAGTAGAGACAGGGCTTTTGCTGCCACTATGGCAGCCCTAGCGAACGCCGCCTATGAGCAGTGGGTAGACTGGGCCTGGCAGCCTCTGGCTGTCTTTAGCCGTCAGCTGCGCCCCTGTGAGCGTAAGTACAGCACATTCGACCGGGAGTTGCTGGGTCTCTACCTCCCCATCCGACACTTTTGTTCACTGCTGGAAGGCCGACACTTCACCGCTTTTGTGGACCACAAGCCGTTGACTTTTGCCATGGCCAAGGGGGCTGAACTGTGGTCTGCCCGCCAGCAACGTCATCTGTCCTAAATTTCAGAGTTCACCACGGACTTGCAGCACGTCGCCGGTAAGACCAACCGAGTGGTGGACTGCCTATCACGGGCTGTGGTGGGGGCAGTCCACCTGGGTTTGGATTACAACCGCATGGCGGCGACTCAGGCCACAGACCCGGACGTGCAACTCCTGAGGACCTCAGCTACAGGGCTGCAGCTCGAGGACGTGGTTTTTGGCAATGCCGGCACCAAGCTTCTGTGTGGCATCTCCACTGGTATTCCTCAGCTGGTTGTTCCCTCCGGATGGAGGTGACAAGTTTTTGATGCCATGCACGGTCTCTCCCACCTGGGTACGACAGAGCGCCACCAAGCGTCACAGAGACTGGTTGCAGGGAAGTTTGTTTGGCACGGCCTCAAGAAGGACGTTAGGGATTGGTCTAACACCTGTGTTGAGTGCCAACGGGCCAAAGTCCACCGCCACACTAAAGCCCCGTTAGGGTCTTTCCTGGTTCCGGAGAGACGTTTTGACCATGTAAACGTGGACCTGGTCAGTCCTCTGCCCTCCTCTCACGGTTTCACATATCTGTTCACCATGGTTGACAGGACCACCCGCTGGCCCGAGGCTGTGCCTTTGACGTCAGTGGCGTCTGTCGAGATGACTCGGGCACTTATTGGCACCTGGGTTGCCCGTTTCGGCACTCCTTCGGACATATCCTCTGACCGAGGCACACAGTTCACTTCTGAGCTGTGCCAAACCGCGAGAATGCACAAAAAAACGCCCAAATTTGTTGTGGCTTGTTTCTCGTTTAAACACAGTGAAATCATTAACAAGCTTTAAAATGACCTATTGGTCCATATACAATTTGCATCCATTAATTTTTCCTTTTTTAACCGGTAATTGAAAACCGAAAAATTAACGGTTGTTGTATAAATATTTATTTTTAGGGAACCCGCATTTTCCCCTCATTGCTGAATGAGAAGAGCCATACTCTCGAACCACATAGAGAGGTGATTTAGGCTATAGGTGAGTCATAATCTGAAAAAAATAACGAGGCATTTTAATTGTTTATTAATAAACTATGTTTGGCTGGAAATATATCGCCGCTGTAAAGCGGATGCGCCTTTAGAGAGAAATTTATATGGATTACATAATCAGACGGTATTTGCTTTCGATTTGAATTGGTTCTTTAAAAGTGGGCATTTCAAGCTGGAACCCACCCAATCTGGCAACCATGTCAGTAGCCACCAATCACAGCAAAAAATTATAATTTTACACTCTTGGGGAATGACG
The DNA here is from genome assembly GCA_031834385.1 of Semotilus atromaculatus. Classification (NCBI taxonomy): domain Eukaryota; kingdom Metazoa; phylum Chordata; class Actinopteri; order Cypriniformes; family Leuciscidae; genus Semotilus; species Semotilus atromaculatus. The sequence goes on along the minus strand of JAULUF010000001.1, from coordinate 21,556,734 downwards.
ACAAAACTGTTTTTGTGTGACACACATAAAATGGTCAAGTCAACTCTTCTGAAACACATAAAGGTGTTCCAATTGAATCTAACCAAGTTAAAGGGAATGCAACAGCAGTGTGCCACTATATTAAACTAAAGTGACTATTATATTATATTAAACCGAATAGTGAACTATTTATCTATCAGTCATCTACCTTGGTAAGTTTACATATTTGAGTGGGGGAGAATTTATTTTTCTTTATCAGCAACTCATATTTCATACCTCCTGCTGGGGATAAATGTTTATAAGAATTACTGGCATGGGCAAATATTGTTCTTTTTTTAACACAAAGTGAAGATTACAATGTGAAGAAGTTTTCTACTTCTTTTCTTGTTTAGTACTTTGATATTACTGTATGTGCTGCATTAATCATGTTCTGACTGAATCTGGGCTGTGTTTCACAAAAGCATAATAAACCTAAGTTTATTGTAGAAACCACAATTTACTGTCTCTACAGTCTACTTAGGCTTATACAATGCTTTTGGGAAAATGCAGCCCTGTACTGTACTGTGTGTTTTCTTTAGGTCACATATGGACAACTTGACATTCAGATACAGCATACTCTTAATGGAGGGTCTACAAGTTACAGATCTGTCCAATCATTTTGTGTTCATCCTTTTTTTGCTTGCTTACATATTTATTTTAGTATCTAACATTGGGATTTTGATTCAGATCTCAGTGGAAAAAAGGTTACATCAGCCTATGCACATACTTTTCTGCAACTTGCCACTGAATGATGTATTAGGGACAATTGCTCTTTTGCCACGCTTGATGAGTCATGTCTTAACAGACCCCTCTGAGCGCTACATCACATATGTGGAGTGTGCTGTGCAAGCTTTTTTTGGACATGTATATGGAACTGCATCCCACACAATTCTAATGATCATGGCCTTTGACAGATATGTGGCCATATGCAATCCATTACGATACCCAACAATAATGAGCAATAATATGGTGCTTAAACTTTCGGCAGGAGCCTGGGGTGCTGCAGTAGTGCTGGTGGGAATTTTGATCGGCCTCAGTGTGCGTCTTTCTCACTGCAGATATGTGATTCAAAATATGTTTTGTGACAACGCTTCACTATTTAAACTGTCCTGTGAAAATATAATTATTAATAATGTATATGGATTAACTTTTACTGTGGTTTTACTAACGTCCTCATTGGGAAGTGTGGCATTTACATATCTCAGAATAGTGATGGTGTGCTTCAAAAGCAAAAACAAAGCAACCAACAGTAAAGCAATAAAAACCTGCAGTGCTCACCTGGCTGTTTATGTAATCATGATGGTTTCTGGATTCACCACTATTTTTCTTCATCGTTTCCCTGCATTATCTGAAAGTAGAAAATTATCTAGTATAATGTTCCATGTTATTCCACCAAGCTTGAATCCCATAATATATGGTTTGCAAGCAAAGGAAATAAGACAGAGACTGTTTAAACTAATTTATAAAGGTAAAGTTAACTCAATGTGATTTTTTTTGTTTTTTTTTTTTATATAACAATTTTCTTTGAGTGCTAATGATAAAGTTTGAATGGTAAAATACATTTCTGTTTCTGTTGTATGACTAGCCTATATAACATCCTTGTGATAAATGTGGACAGTGGAACTATACAATATGTACTGATAATAACAGGCTTTTTCTGTCCCAGGTAAACATGAAAATCAGTGTAAAACTTACAACATTTAAAACACCTACTGACAACAACTTCTGATCTTTGTGGTTTAATTTAATAACCAGAAATGCAGAATTTAAAATAAGCTGCAGAATTATAATGCAGTGCTTTGCTGTATATGACCAGGACTGGGTTTCCCGAAACCTTCTTAACGCTAAGTCGTTCTTAAGTTTTACCTTAAGCTGTACCTTATCGTTAATACATGTTTCCCGAAACATTCTTAGTTAAGTATACCTTCTGTAAGTCATATGTTCGGAAGGTTGGTCTGGACCACTCTTAGCTTTACCTTATCACTGTTAACTGGTGGCCACCACTGCAAAAAAAAATATTTACATCTTAGTCTATATGAATATAATTCTGAAGTTAATACACCCAGTGTTCAATGATTGTTGTTAGCTTTTTAATTACATTATTCAAAGGTACAAAAGATGGCAAACCATTAGGCAGTAAAGACTTTGGAGTCTATTTAAAGGGAATTATTGTGTTGTGCAGTTCACTCAAACTATGGATGTTACAATTGCAGCTGGGCAAATCAACTAAGAACACAGGTGGTATACATGAACACAAACGAGGAGCGGGAAAACTGGGAACAGGACTGACCTAAATGCACAATAACGGGGGAAACACATGACAGACAAGAAAAAAACACAAAACTCACACCGTGACAATGGCAGTGAAACAGCAAATAGTTGTTCTAAAAGACGGCGCCATCCACGGAGCCCTTTCAAAGGCCAGTGAAAGCATACTGTCAGTAAAGCCCTATTTGGACGTTAATGTTTCTCATGGGATCATACAGTATTTTCCACATTTACGGGGTTAGTCTGTGATTTTATTGCCGAATTCTGAATCCAGAATGCAGTGTTTTTCTCCCACCATCCATGTAAAAATCCCCGGCTGAATTATCTAGTCTGAAGTTTTTATTACTAACACCAAGGTCGTGTGCGTGTTAGTAATTTAGTCTTTAAGTTTACAAGAACATATCACTTCAAACTTCACTGTTTAAATCATTTTTGATCACTGCCGAGCACCTTACGTACGATGTACAATTGTATTACTGAAATGCTGGTATTTACAAGAACAATATTCCATCACAGCTCCACCTCAGTGAACAGAAAGGAGAAAGAAGAAAGCACATAAACATTTGAAATAGGCCGTTATTGTGGCAGCAATATATGATACAATTTAAAAATATGTAGGCTAGGCTAGTTTGGATAATTTTTTATAATACTCCATTAATCCTAATTAATGCAATTTAAACTTTTTCTGAAGTGTTTATTTTATAAAGAACACTGCTTTCTCGCATAATGCAGTGAAACAGCCCCTGCGCGAGTGAATAATTAATTCTCGAGCCATCGATATCAGCAGATTCAGCAGCATCGCCACGGAGAGCACCTGGTAAGATCGCACATAAGAAGGTATATCTTAAGCAGATTCCTAAGGTAAACACAAGAACATTGTACGCTTTTTCTCCCCTACCCTTGATTCACCTGGTGCTCAACAGGGCAGCCTTGGGCCGTCACAAGGTTTTTCTTTTGGCCCCGAGGTGGCCAAAGAAATATTGGTTTCTGACCCTTGTGCGTTTGGTCCAAGGTTACCCTTGGCAGTTACTGAAGAGAGCCGATCTCCTTTCCCAAGCGGAGGGCCAAATCTGGCACCCAAGACCAGAGATACTACAACTGTGGCCCTTGCTCAGTCCCTCTCTGAAGACTTAGATGAAGCTATACTGAGGACAATAAATAGTTCGTGGAGTACTACGTGGAGTAGTCTAGCAAGTGACAAATATTCTCAACATGGTGTCAAGACTGACAACTAGATTCTGCGAAGTGTGACACCAGTTTGGTTCTTCATTTTCTTCAATCATTGATGGATTCTGAGAAATCAGTTAATACCATAAAAGTCTACATTGCAGCCATCTCCCACTTTCATGCGTTAGTGGATGGTGCAAATATTGGCAAACACCCGGTGTCTCAATTTCTTAAGGGTGCAAACCATTTATGCCCAGGGAGAATTATGAGATCACCTGTTGTGAATTTACAACCTTGGACTGATTGCCTGTGTTTGACCCTGCCGGTTTACACATTGCCTGGACACATTGTTTGTCTTAGTGTAGTTCCTCCACCATGAGCAATCTGTTTCCACCCTGCATTATTCTCAATAAATATAAGCTCTGCACATGAGCCAATTGTGAACCTACCTGGTGCCTCATTTTGAACATATTTCAAATTACACACAGAATTCTGTGATGTCCTCTAGTTAAAGGTGCTATCATAAATGCATTCAGTTTTTAGTTTTAATTTGAAATATATATATAGATACTTATGGGAAACACCTCCCATTATTTAATAGTGCAAACGCTTCATTCCTCATTTAATTTTTATAAGCTTCATCACATTTGGCTTTATATGATCTTTCCTGCTTTCGCCACTTTAAAATGTTGATTTTTTTTTTATTTAATTTTTTTTTATTTTTTTATTACATCCTCAAAGGGTGTTACATACATATCTGCCAAAAATATGTAATATGTATCATGGGGTCATGAATCATTTTGCAGGATTAGTAGGTTGTAACTTCACTTATTGCCATAAACACTCACAATCAGCAGCCTCGCTGCTCATGGCAACGTATTCTATGAATAGGTTATTCCCCCCCAAAGGGGTTATGACAATGTCACAAAAAACAATATAAGCCACACATTAAAAGGCAAAACCAAGTCGTACGGTTTGACCTAATCATTACTGGGGGGATAGGCAGAGTGAGGCAAGAAACTACTGTCACATTAATAAAGTAAAACGCAATACTGATAAAGATGATTGTTACTTCACATTAGACAAATTTACCTTTGTTCGTCTACAATTATTTATATATATATATATATATATATATATATATATATATATATATATATATATATATATATATATATATATATATAAGTACTGTGTTAAGCAATGTACAGTATTTAAAAAATAAAATAATAATAATTACCACAGTATAGGCCTATGCAGTTTTGGCATGCACAGGGAAATGCTGAATATGAAACAGGGAAATGCTATTCATTTGTAATGTGCATTTTACACAAAGAAGTAATATGTATATGTAATTAGTAATGTCTATTTGTTATTATGTTTGCAGATTTTGTGTACAGCAACCAATGGACAACTTGACATTCACAAACAGCATTCTCCTCGTGGAGGGACTGAAAGTTACACCTCAGTCATCTCAGCCTGTTTTCATCCTCCTTCTCTTGGCTTATGTCTTTACAATGGTATCAAACATTGGACTTATATTTCTGATCTCAACAGAGAAGAATCTGCATGATCCTATGCATTTTCTGTTCTGTAACTTGCCACTGAATGATGTATTAGGGACTACTGTCATTATGCCACGCTTGCTGCAGGACATTTTAAGGGAAACCTCAGAACGCTATATATCATATGCAGAGTGTGTTATTCAAGCTTATTTTGTGCATATATTTACAGCAGCATGCCACTATGTGCTGATGATCATGGCCTTTGACAGATATGTGGCTATATGTAATCCATTGCGATACACGACTATAATGACTAATAAAATGGTTATTAAACTATCAGTATTTGCTTGGGGCCTGGCCATTCTTATAGTGACAATTATGATAGGACTTACTTTGCGTCTGTCTCACTGTAGGTATAAAATTGAAAACCCTTTCTGTGACAATGCCTCACTATTTAAACTGTCCTGTGAAAATGTAAGTATTAATAATGTGTTTGGAGTTGTTTATACCATAATTATAGCCTGCCTGTCAGCAGTATCTATATTTATAACATATGTCAAAATTGCTACTCTATGTATAAGAAGCAAAAACAAAGCACTCAACAGCAAAGCCATAAAAACCTGCAGCACTCATTTAACTGTTTATTTAATCATGCTTATTTCTGGACTCACTTTTATTTTACTACATCGTTTTCCTGAATACTCCGATAGCAGGAAACTAGCTAGTATAATGTTTCACATTGTACCACCAGGATTAAATCCCTTAGTGTATGGTTTACAAACCAAAGAGATAAGACAAAAGATTATAAAAAACTGGTGGAGAAAAAAGTGAATTCTTCAATGGATTATATATCTTCAAAACATAGGTAATATTATTTTAAAGGATTTTTTTTTTTTGTATGCGAAATTAATATTTTAATAATATTTAGCTGGGAATAACTATAACACTGCAAACACTGTAACTTTGTTCTGTTCTCAAATCCTTTTCAGTATTTATCAGATGTTTGTATGAGAATTGTTGACTTAAAATGTAAACTAATGTAGTTGTAAGCACATATTACCTGGAAAAAAGAAAATAAACGACAAGAAATAAACTATATTTCGGCTCATTACAAGCACAAAAAGCAACTTTAAAAAAGAGACTCTTTAAAGGGGTCCTTGATTATGATTTCACTTTTTTAACTTTAGTTAGTGTGTAATGTTGTTGTTTGAGCATAAACTGTAATGGTTCCGTTCAGGTTGATTTGGTTATATGTTGACTTTTCAGAACCCTCTTGTAGCAAGGATTGTGTTGAGTTGAGTTCATGAAGTGTCATGGCTGAAGAGTGGCTCGTACAGTGAAGTCGTGGACAGCATAAGGCTGTAAGTCGCTGTTATTTGTCATATAAATATATACTTATTTATCATATAAGATGTTTGTCCGTAAAGTCAGTAATATAGAGATGCAAATGTTGCTAAAAACTAAAAGTAAAGTGACTGTGTAAAGAGTGAGTATTAGTTAGTGTCGTATGCTAGCAGTCTTTTGTTATGATTATTAGGCTAATTTGCATTCCATGATTACAAGCCATTACCTAAAACAATTAGGAATATAATTAACAAATGCACATGACAATGTAACGTTTAATGCTTAATGTGTTGATTTAATGTTCCATTTGAATGCTTTATTTAGGCAGTTATACTGTTCAGTCAGCTATGCACTTGAATATGTACAATTCTAATTGCTGTGTTTTCTAGTTCTGTTTACAGTTTTACAGTGTTAAAGGTGCTCTAGATTTTGAAATTTAATTTATCTTGGCATAGTTAAATAACAAGAGTTCAGTACATGGACATGACATATGGTGAGTCTGAAACACCATTGTTTTCTCCTTCTTATTTAACGAGTTCGTTTGCCCATTGAATCTTTAAGATATTAGGTTAAACTTATTTGGCTTGCTGTCCACTGGAGAGGGGCTCGATGAAGCAGCTTCAACTCGAGCTCTGATATACCCCCCCCAGTGGCTAAATGTAGGACCTGATAATTAAAAGGGCGAGGTACCTAAGATGAAGGTGGAGTTTGGGGAGGTGGAGGGATACTGGAACAGCTGATGCTATAGGGAGAGGTAAGCGGCTGCTTATATACTCAGCTGTTGATTGAAAGATTAGATTGGCTCACTCCTCCCTAACTTACGTTTAGGAACTTCATTTAACGAGTTCGTTTGCCCATAGAATCTTTAAGATATTAGGTTAAACTTATTTGGCTTGCTGTCCACTGGAGAGGGGCTCGATGAAGCAGCTTCAACTCGAGCTCTGATATACCCCCCAAAAGTGTTGAATAAATATTTGGGACAGCAAGTTAGAATAACGTGATCAAATACAGGGTGCCTAAGAGCTTAAAGTATTTTACCCCCCAAAAAGAGTGGAAATTGAAAGCTGTATGGAGCATGGATGGACGCTGCTGCGGCAGTGATGTTTAAGGGGGCTCCTGGCTGGACTGCGTCTCCCTACTATGCCCACCATGTGGGGCTATGATTGGAGCTCCGGCGGGAGCTGTGTTTGAAAGAGTGTGCCTGCGTTCGTTGTGGAGTGAAACGACATGGGCTTGTGGAAATTTGACTGGGGTACATCTCACCGCTGCACTGCTGCGGAAGTGACTTCAGAAATTACTCCTGCGGGAGTATCTTGGGACTGGAGGTTTGAGTACGAGGTTGAAGAACGCCCTGCCACATCCATGACATGGAGCTCCATGGAGTTAGAGAACATAGGGCTTCCAGATGTCACAAACGGGGAAGAAGGTCCTTGTCCCTAAAGGCAAACGGCCACCAGTATCTGAAGCGAAACTCCCTACGCAGCAAGAGGGAGCCTACGGTATACATGGGAAATGCAGAACTACCATCTTTCTGACGCAGGGGGCGGAGATCACATAAAGACATAATGGCCCATTGCGTTCGAGGGACGTACGATCCTTGGTACCTCCAGTCCTGTTTTTCGGATAGGAGGGCCCACACTGCGATCCGAACGGGAGAGCCTCCATTGTTAAAAACATGAAGGATCACACAGCGATTCAGAAAGGGAGAGCCCCCACGGCGCCCGAACTGAAAGCTCATACTGCGATTCGACCGGGAGAGCTCCCGCTGCGTTTCGAAGGAGAGAGCCCCCCCATATGTATAAATAGGGAGTTCACTCGGCGATCAAAACGGGAGAGCCCACACAGCAAGTCGAACGGAAGAGCCTATGATGCATCTGAACGGGGGAGCCCACACGGCGATTCAGATGGGAGACCCCACTCCAGGAGTGGTAGGTCACGCACATCTGAAAAGGGAGAGCTCTCACTGGGACGGAAGTCAGTAGAGAAGGAAGATCGATAGTTGCACCTGATAGAATTAGGGAACGGAGATGGGCTGAGACTGGAGGTGGTTCCGTGGCGACTGCATTGGGAGGAGCTGGAAGATGGACTGCTGTTGAGAGTGAATGGGCTGGCAAGCGGATTGTACCTGAGGAGCAAGTGTTAGTGTTGAGAAAAGTAAATGAATGTTAATCGGAGGGTCCCATTACTAACTGGTGTCCAGTGTTGGGAAGGATACTTTCAAAACGTATTTCGTTACGGAACACATGCCCCAAAATGTAATTTGTAATGTATTCCGTTAAGTTACTCAATCTGAGTAATGTATTCTGAATACTTGGATTACTTCCACATTGAACTGCATTTTATAAGTGTAGGAATGCGGAATGGTGATGCGGTAGTGACGCGTTGTAGGGATGGAACTGCCAATAAAGCACCTAAAAGTGGTCACAAAGAGTCGGCAAAAGTATTGATTGTAAGTCAAATATAGCAAGGATATATTTTAATTGTTTATTAATAAATAAGTGTTTTCTGTCTGTGTCACTGTCGCCTGCAAAGATGAAGTTGATGATGCTGACTCGCGATCTTTGCAGTATGTTAGTGAATGCGCCAGAGAGAAATGCGCATTTCATACGGATTACATAGCAGAAAGCAGTTTGTTTGTTTCATTTTGAATTGTTTAGAGAGTGACTAAACTCGTGAAACAGAAGTATCGTAATGTAATCCATTGATTTCAACAATGTAACTATTCTAAATACCAACTATTTAAATTGTAACTGTAACGGAATACATATGGGCCTACTCATAATTTGTATTCTGAATACGTAACGCCGGTACATGTATTCCGTTACTCCCCAACACTGCTGGTGTCCCAAGATGGCTGGCATGGCCTGAGAGGAAGGGGAGGGTTTGTGGGAAAAAAAGTGTAAAAATCCTTTGCTGAGGCAACCTCACGCTCTGATGTGAACTGGAAAGAATATTAGGAGACAATTGGAAGATAGAAGGGGGAAAAGGGAATTGAAATGGAAGGAAAGAGGGAAGATGGCTAGCGAAGGCAACCTTGCGCTAGGATCCACTCTTTGAGTAGGTTGGTTTGAGGGTGAGAGAAATGTAACTGTGTGCGAGGGTGACCTGGCACGAGGGTTATTATAAAGAAGTTTAGAGAAACCTGGAGAAGCAGAGGGAAGTGCGGAGGAATGTGTTTGGTTCTTGCCTGGGGAGTGAGGCTGACTGCATGAAGTTGTTTGAGCTGGAGAAGAAGCGGAACTGTTTTTTGCGGCCACTGTTGCTGGCCGGGTGGAAATACCGGCGGACAAGGAAGTGCGAGCCGCGGCGGCGCCGGCGGCCTTTGGATCGGCGCGTTGGGATTGTGTGAGTTCAGAACGCCAAACTGGGAGAGAATCGAAGGTAGAAGAGGTGCGAGTCTTGCTTTTATAAGATGTTGAAGTGTTTGATGGAATGCAGGAACTGTAAGAACTGATGAAAAGATCGTAGAGTTAAGCTTTTGATGATCTGCAGGAAAAAAATGGATTCCGGAGCTGGAGGACTTGACGTAGGCTGTTTGACTGAACATTTTGAAATGGGTGGAATCGGTGAATTAGCAGTGGAAGAATGGAGAGAAGAAGATGGACGAGGCTCTCGGTTAAAACTGGCGATCTTGAAGATGGAGGAGAGCGTTGCCCGATCAAAACGCTCATGAAGATGATCCGTAAGATTCGATCTCATGCGGGGTGTGACTGGCTGTGTCCCAGGAAGGCTTGTCAGTTCGTCGTCTGAAGGAAAGAGCTGGATTTCCGGGATGTCGGACATTATTCCGTGCGGCAATACTGGAACAGCTGATGCTATAGGGAGAGGTAAGCGGCTGCTTATATACTCAGCTGTTGATTGAAAGATTAGATTGGCTCACTCCTCCCTAACTTACGTTTAGGAACTTCATTTAAATCTCGGTTTTGAAAAACACCCCTGAAAAATAAGCGAATCTCCACATAACACCGACTGTGACGCAACAGTCGGGATCATTAATATGTACGCCTCCACAAATTTCCAAACAACACATTCACGCGCTACACAGTTCGCTGTTTTTTGTTCTTGGTTCATTGGTTCTTGGTTCTTTTTCATCATTGTAAAATTATACAGTTACATTATAATAATTTACATGTTTTTACCATGTTAAAAATAAAATTGTGACTGCTGACGTTATGAGTTAACGTGTAAAGTCAATGCTAAATGATGGTTAACTTTTAGGTGGAAGTTCTAGCATTGACGTGACAGTTAAGTTCTTTCTGAAAATAAACTTACCACTCAGAAGCGTCCATTTCCAATCTTAAAACAACTGGTGGTTCCTCAAAATCATCTGAAACAGGCTAAAAAATGTGCGGTTGAACGCCTAATCTCTCCATTGTCCCGCTAGACATCATGGACCTGTTTGCTGTCACTCTGAGCTAACTGTAATGAGCCAGCCAATAAGAGCAGAACTCCTCATTACTACTCATGACCCTTCCAAATAAGGTAAAAACATACCATTTTATTCTAGGGACAATTTCTAGAGTTGAAAATGGACTTGTAAAACCATATCTGGACATTTAAATGCCCTTTAATAAGCAACATACCCTCTATGTAGATATCAGAGACAAAATTAAAATATTATTTCAACACATTCTAGGGGACCTTTAAAGTTAAACGAGATAAGATTCACGAAAACTAATGGAAGATTAAAAGCCATGAACCAACATCTCATTCCCTGTCTGTCTAGCTCGATAGAGAAGTGAGAAGTCTAGTGAGGACAGAACAGTAAAAAGCCTTTTTATCAGCAGACAATGCCTATCAGAAGCTGTTAACTTCAGTCATCATGTGGCAGCCATTGGACCCCGAAACCCCAACGACAGCCAAGGAGCCACATGTTGAAAGTACAAGAGGAGGTAGTGGAAATGAGATCCTGGTGTTCTGCTTCTTCAACGCGGTCTGCCAGGTCATTTGCAAGCGTAGCAGCTCTCAAAGCATGAGCCAAAGCTGAGGCCGTATAAGCGCAGGTGGTCTATGCAGAAGAGGAAGCTGAAGTAATGAAACACCAAGCTGAAATGCAAGCTCAGTTACATATTTTAGAGATAAAGAAAGAAGCAGCAGCTGCAGAAGCAGAGATACTAGAAGCAGCTGCAGAGTTTGAATAACAACAGCCTTACAGCAAATAACATCTGTGTGACAACCCTGTGAACCTCAAGGAAAAGGTTCAAAATTTCATTGGCAGTCAAGTATTCCTGCAAAACAACCAAGTGCTGTCATAGCCTCAAATCTCAACCACGAACCCCTTCTACTAACATGATAACACAGGCGCAGAACCATCACCAACACCCTACAATACTCATGAAACCAAACAAGAAACCCTGCAGTACAGACAACAACGGCTGTCCATTTACACGTCAACACCACATCCTAACATATCACATTAAGTTCTCAACCACTAATACCTGTCATTCAGTCCCCAAATCCTCAACAGACATCTACTGTAAATTATACGGCTAAATATCCACTGAGACGTGAACTGGTGTCAGCCACTTTCCAAACCTTTGATGATGATCCACAAAATTATGGAAGCTGGAAATCCTCATTTCTGAATGTCACTAAAGACTTGTCCCTGTCCCCTAAAGAATAATTAGATCTACTTGTAAAATGGCTTGGACCAAAGTCAAACCAACAAGCTAAAAGAATCAGTGTGGCTCAAATCAATGATGCCTCTAAAGCCCTAAAAGTGATCTGGCAGTGCTTGGAAGAAACCTAAAGTGCACCTGAGGTAATTGAACATGCACTTGTAAGACCAGAGAAACTGGACGAGGTTGAGGAACGACCATTCCTCGAGAGGACAAAGAACATTGCTGGAAATTAACATTTGAACTCACTCTTGTGAAGGTAGCATCACCATCCGAGACTAAAGTCTCACCTCTGAATCATCCTAATCTACATTTCTTCCCCTCATCCCCCACTCCTTCTCCTTCATGCGGAGATCACCAAAGTTCACCCAAGAATCTATATGGTTTAATGTGAATAATGATCATACAGTATTATACATGTGTAGTATAATTTGAAATGGGTGATTTGTACAAATGTCTAATTTCCAAATAAGTAAAACAAAAGGTAATAAGATTTTGAAGAGTTTAGAGATAACTGGCACACAAAGGAAGATGATCTCTAGACAAACGGTCTCCTACCCCCAAAAGGTGTAACCTCTGAATGCAAATTTCCGTTGTTAGCACGTTTCCATGTGAAAGAGGTTTTGTCTATACCAGTGGTTCTCAAAGTGTGGTACAGGCTCCCTCTAGTGGTACGCAGAGAAATCACTGAATTTCGCACGTAAGATCAAACCGGTGTGATCAGTCTTGGCTGGTCCCTGGAGTGTACGATACGATTACACTGGTGTGAGTAGAACCATAGACATCATATAGACAGACGCCCTATCGACCGCTACTGCCTATTGGCACGGACGAGCCGCGGCGCCTCCATCTTACAGTTTTTTACAATCTCTATGACAATTTTTTCAATACTTTTAACAAATTTCCTAAACTCTTAACGCACCAACACACCTACAACACACAATTGGCATAACAGTTAATTTCATGCTCAAAATCACACATTGTAAACTAAACTCCAACACTAATTTTCAAAATACAATAATACACTAGCAACAATACACTATGTCTACCAAAACACTGCAAACAAGTCTCAAAATCAAATAATTTTTCAAAACACTAACATATGTTCTTGTCCAACAGGAAGATTTAGTCAATCATAACACAATGTCATAGAAACATAACATCATGCTGACAATGGTAATTGTTACATAGGAGAAAAGATAGAAATAAGAATAAAAAATAAAAATTTACTACAGTAATACAATGTTGTCAGTATGATGGTGGTGAGGAGTGGTGGTGGTGATGGTGGTGAAGATGGTAAGAAATGGTTACTTTGCTTATGCATACATACACATACACATACACACCTATACATTTACACACTTTTATTTCACTTCTGGAATTATGGAGTTACTAGATTGTTCGTTACTGCACATTAGTATTTTGGTCTGTATGTCTGTCTGTAAAAAAAAGAAAAAAGAAACCCTAACATCAGATGGGATTACAGAAACTGCATTATTTTATATGTGTCAGGTCTGCCCTTATACAACAGACAGTTGATCATAGATTGTGTTTTGCACTGCAGTTTCTTTTGAAGCCTCTCTACATTTTTGTTTTGTTAGGTTTAGGTCTTTTGCTGCAGAAATTCAATAAAAAAGACCCATCTCAGAGTGCTTTATAGAATGTACGGTTATACTAGGCTATATGGTCATGCGATTGAAGAACCTCGACACTGTCACGGTGTGGTTCAGGCAGAGGAACGAGGAGTCCGGAATATCGGTAAAGATCACTTTTAATATATATATATATATATATAACACAGGCAGAAAGTCAGGAACACGGGCGCCACACGGGCTAACAACAAACATTGACCGACAAAGACTGAATGAACCAAGGGAACTAAATACACGGAGGAATCAGACATAACAAGGTGAAAACAGGTGACACTGATGATGATAACGAGGGACAGGCTGGTAAGTGAGGGAGTGAGTTCAGGTGTGGAGACAAGGAGGATTCTGGGGAGTGTAGTGAAGACGAAGACAGACAGGTGCAGACGAAGACTGTGACAGAACGCCCCCCTCAACAAGGCGCGACCTCGCGCCGTAGAACATCAAAGGGGTGGGGGGGCGGGCGCCCTGAAGGCTGGCCAGGGCGTGACCAAACTAGGAGGGGAAGCCTCCAGGGCAGAGCAGGACGTGCAGGCGGCCAGGGCGGAGCAGGACGTGCAGGCGGCCAGGGCGGAGCAGGACGTGAAGGCGGCCAGGGCGGAGAGACCCCCTCGGGCGGCCACGGCGGAGAGGACCCTTCGGGCGGCCACGGCGGAGAGGACCCTTCGGGCGGCCACGGCGGAGAGGACCCTTCGGGCGGCCACGGCGGAGAGGACCCTTCGGGCGGCCACGGCGGTGAGGACCCTTCGGGCGGCCATGGCGGTGAGGACCCTTCGGGCGGCCATGGCGGAGAGACCCCCTCGGGTGGCCATGGCGGAGAGACCCCCTCGGGTGGCCATGGCGGTGAAGACACTTCGGGTGGCCATGGCGGAGAGACCCCCTCGGGTGGCCATGGCGGAGAGACCCCCTCGGGTGGCCATGGCGATGACCTATGGCCCCCCCCCAAAAAATTCTTGGGGAGAGTGACTGGATGAGGGACAGGCTCTGGGACCGGCTGGGCAGACGTGACGTGAACAGTCTCTGGCTGGGCAGACGGGACGTGAACAGTCTCTGGCTGGGCAGACGGGACGTGAACAGTCTCTGGCTGGGCAGACGGGACGTGAACAGTCTCTGGCTGGGCTAGCGGTGAAGGCCCGGCTATGCTGGACGGAACCAGCGGTGAAGGCTCTGGAGGGCTGGACGGGACCAGCGAAGAAGGCTCTGAAGGGCTGGACGGGACCAGCGGGGAAGGCTCTGGCTCGGCAGGCGTGACGCGAAGCACTGGCTCGGCAGGCATGCAGGGAAGCTCAGGCTCGGCAGGGCTGCAGGGAAGCTCAGGCTCGGCAGGGCTGCAGGGAAGCTCAGGCTCGGCAGGGCTGCAGGGAAGCTCAGGCTCGGCAGGGCTGCAGGGAACGTGAAGCTCAGGCTGGACGTGGCTGACGTGAAGCTCTGGCTGGACGTGGCTGACGTGAAGCTCTGGCTGGACGTGGCTGACGTGAAGCTCTGGCTGGACGTGGCTGACGTGAAGCTCTGGCTGGACGTGGCTGACGTGAAGCTCTGGCTGGACGTGGCTGACGTGAAGCTCTGGCTGGGCGTGGCTGACGTGAAGCTCTGGCTGGACGGTCTCTGGCTGGACGGTCTCTGGCTGGACGGTCTCCGGCTGGACGGTCTCTGGCTGGACGGTCTCCGGCTGGACGGTCTCCGGCTGGACGGTCTCCGGCTGGACGGTCTCCGGCGGTGAAGGCTCTGTGCTGGACGGGACCAGCGGTGAGGGCTCTGTGCTGGACGGCTCTGTGCTGGACGGGACCAGCGGTGAGGGCTCTGTGCTGGACTGGACCAGCGGTGAAGGCTTTGTGCTGGACGGGACCAGCGGTGAAGGCTTTGTGCTGGACGGGACCAGCGGTGAAGGCTCTGTGCTGGTCGGGACCAGCGGTGAGGGCTCTGTGCTGGACGGCTCTGTGCTGGACGGGACCAGCGGTGAGGGCTCTGTGCTGGACTGGACCAGCGGTGAAGGCTTTGTGCTGGACGGGACCAGCGGTGAAGGCTTTGTGCTGGACGGGACCAGCGGTGAAGGCTCTGTGCTGGACGGGACCAGCGGTGAAGGCTCTGTGCTGGACGGGACCAGCGGTGAAGGCTCTGTGCTGGACGGGACCAGCGGTGAAGGCTCAGTGCTGGACGGGACCAGCGGTGAAGGCTCTGTGCTGGACGGGACCAGCGGTGAAGGCTCTGTGCTGGACGGGACCAGCGGTGAAGGCTCTGTGCTGGACGGGACCAGCGGTGAAGGCTCTGTGCTGGACGGGACCAGCGGTGAAGGCTTTGTGCTGGACGGGACCAGCGGTGAAGGCTCTGTGCTGGACGGGACCAGCGGTGAAGGCTCTGTGCTGGACGGGACCAGCGGTGAAGGCTCTGTGCTGGACGGGACCAGCGGTGAAGGCTCTGTGCTGGACGGGACCAGCGGTGAAGGCTCTGTGCTGGACGGGACCAGCGGTGAAGGCTCTGTGCTGGACGGGACCAGCGGTGAGGAAGGCTCTGTGCTGGACCGGACCAGCGGTGAAGGCTCGGCTGGGCAGGTGGTCATGACATGCCATGGGAGGAAGCTCTCCAGGCATCGGGAGAGTGCCTCTCTCCAGTCTAGGCCGGTGATGTCTGGGAGCTCCCTCGGGTCCACGGTCTTCGCCCCCAGCCGATAACATGCCATGATGGCCCTGTCGTCCAGAGGGCTGGAGGCAGCCAGAGGAACAAACCTCCAGGTGAATGTGAACAGATCGCGGCTATCCAAAGCCAATGCCGCGATCTGCCCAGCGAGCTCCCAGCTCATTTTGTGTGGTCGGTCAATCTGTCACGGTGTGGTTCAGGCAGAGGAACGAGGAGTCCGGAATATCGGTAAAGATCACTTTTAATATATATATATATATATATAACACAGGCAGAAAGTCAGGAACACGGGCGCCACACGGGCTAACAACAAACATTGACCGACAAAGACTGAATGAACCAAGGGAACTAAATACACGGAGGAATCAGACATAACAAGGTGAAAACAGGTGACACTGATGATGATAACGAGGGACAGGCTGGTAAGTGAGGGAGTGAGTTCAGGTGTGGAGACAAGGAGGATTCTGGGGAGTGTAGTGAAGACGAAGACAGACAGGTGCAGACGAAGACTGTGACAGACACCTGAGTGTGTTTCCTAGATGGGAATTAGTGATTTATATATTTGCATAATTCAATCAGCTGTTTCTGAGTAACAATAGAATAAAATACAGGGGATCTATTTGTGTTTCAATTCACAATATAAACAGCTGTTTACCTTGACTTTAGCCTGTAAGGTTAGGTTATGAACATGGTGTTATCTGTTCTGACATACAGTGTTAAAGCATTGGTAAATTTGGCAGTAAAAATCCATTGTTTTGGTCTTGTTTGAGCTTGTGTGTAAAAGAAGTTCAAGCATTTTCAATTCGTGTTAATTGTATCCATTTTGTGTTAAAGCAACAAGAAATGCGTTAATAGTATAGCTTACACAGACAGATGTAGTGCTAACTGTGTTAAGAGTTTTGCAAAATTGTTAAAAGTATTGAAAAATCTGTCATAGCAATCGTAAAAAACTGTAAACCGGTCAACCCCTCCGCTCAGTGTAATCAGTTTGACAGGTTACAATGAGCTGTCAGCGCATTTAATTAATCATATCTCACTGAATAGGCTGCATAGTGCTCTGGCATCAGCTGCTGCTATGCAACGCAATAGGATTATGACCATAGACAGTAAAAGAAATGGACACAGCGACCCGTTGATTTCAACGGAGAGAGTTGAAGCCCAACATGGGCACTCACTTCCTGATAGCCAAGCGTTCTGCGCAGGCTCAAACTGAGCTGGACGACGGAGATGTGACGTGAGCAACCTGACTGACAGAACTTGTAAATCTTCTAGTAGCTGTGCCAAGACAAATCTGAATAGCCAGCTACAATGGCGGCCCCCAGAGGCAGCTTCAACCATAGACAGTATAAGAAGTGGACAGAGCCATCTCATTGGAACTCAGTTGAGTCAGTTGAAGCCCATTTTTAACGATTTTTTAGCACTTCCGTTCCTGACGCGCAGACTCAAACCGACTCAAACTAAACTTGATGACGTGAGCAAACTGTCTGACAGATGTAAATATTCTAGTAGCTGTGCGTGAAAACTGCCAACGTTAATCTTGCAGAGACGGCGAGCTTGAGCAAAGAGTTCTTTGGCGTGAGTGAGCAGGAGTAAGTAATTTGTATAGTATTTATTTTAAAATGTAACGTCAGTACGCCATGTTAAGTTAATGCATTGATTGCCTGCGAGCTTCTCCTCCTGTCTGTACGGTAATTTCTGTCCTGTGCGACAGAGGGTTGAGTGGTTATGACGCAATCGTTAGCCTATTTTTACAAAAACTGTTTCTACGGGGCCATAATGTAACATAGAGGGTAATGGAGCCCTTTATACATTGTTGTGTGTCTTTAGAAATAAATAATGTACAAATAGAGTCTTTAAAGGCCTCAGATGTAAAGTTATTCGCTGTCAAAGTGACACCAAAATGAATGGGAGTCAATGGGAATGCTAACGCAAGTGAAGTTCTGCTACAAGATGGCGGCACGCGGCCGGCTTCAACTTCCGGTCGATGGATTACCCCCTTGGCTTCAACTTCCGGCTGATGGATTACCCCCTTGATTATGACCCGTTTAAGATGGCTGCCGCATTTCTTGCGCCCAGCGGCCAATAGGGCGTCTAGTTCTACAAGATGTCGGACGCGCGCCACTCAGACACTGTCAAATATCACAATTATTCAGTGTTTTTAACCACATAATTTTTATTTTAGATTTCAGACATTTAAATTCACATAAGTACTAAAAAAACACCATGGAATCAATAAAGTGGTACGTTCAAATAATGGTCGCCTTGAAAACCTCACGGGGGTCAGCCAGAATATTTTAAATATACGTTTAAAAAGGTTAAATATGAATACACAACCTGTGTTTTTTTTTATTAAGTACAGTACTTTATTTTTTTACTTAATATTTTAAGTACAGTTAGGCTACAGTGTTTATTTTACTTCTAGGTGCAATACATTTGAATTGAATCATTATTTAAGTTTTTTATTTACCTGTATGTAAGCTGCACAATGCAGTGTTAATGTTAAAACTGTGTTTTTACAATGTTTAAAGTGGCTGACAATAATAAATATTCTTATTAGAAATTAAACCGCCTCATTTTTTAGCTGTGCATAACTGTAGCTGAATAGTTAGGCCTACTACGCTACTGTATTTTCATATTGGTCGTTATGGTGGTACTTGGAGAGCAAAATATTTTCTGAGGTGGTAGGCCTACTTGGTGTAAAAAGTTTGAGAATCTCTGGTCTATACAATGAAATGCAGCAAAGGGTTTGGGGCCTTCTGCACCTCAGATCAGCATGTGAATGTTGAGAGCCGCCGGGACTCTCAACATCATGTATCTCCTAATGTCAGGTTTGCATCTCTTCTCTTTGTTCTACTAGAGCATTTGATGATTTGTATTGATTATCTTTGAATTGATTATGGAATTCGCATGATACATTTACCTAACATAATAAATTGTAAACATTTTATTTTATTCTAATCGACTCTGACATTATTAACAGTAAAGAGTTAAAAGAATAGTCAAACATTCACTCTCATTTATTGATGCACAGATATCATTAAAACCTTTTCATTTATGGAGTCAGATGAAATAACGAGAGAGAAATATGAGAAAATGTATTCCATTTAATCAAAATCCCTTTGCCACGCGGAAAGACAGTAACACGCAGAGACCTTCCCCGCCGATCGAATGGCCTTCATTGGGTCGATTTAGCCGGGATTTACACGCTTACAAGCTTCAGATCAAAACCCTACAAATCCTCAAACTCAAGTTAAACTTACAGTCATCTCAAGCATCCAACAATATACGTACATTCAAAGAGGACTTTAAGAAACTGCATAAAGGGGAACAAATCCCAAAAACAAGCCCCTTGTGGACTCTAAAGACTTTCATAGACTCAGATGGACTGTTGAGGGTCAGGGGTCGGACGTCTCTAGCCGACCTTCCGTATGATGAAAAGTACCCTCTGATACTCCTGTAACCCGGGTTAAAAATGCATAAGGTTATAAGTGATGTTTGTAGTAGGTCTATCACCTAATAATTAGAACATATAGCCTAAATAGTGTGATTTAAAAGGTTGAAATACATTCAAAATGAAAAGTTATAATAAAAAATGTTAAAAGCAGTTTAAAAGTTATTATATGTTTATTGGTTTATGTAAAAGATAATGTATTTCTGAAACCTGTCTAAACCAGCATTTATGGGGTTAAGAGCGAGTGGGTGGAGTCAGCGCGAGGAGTTGTGAGGAAAAGTAGTATGAGAGAGTGAAGCAAAAGAGTGAGCGTGACACAGAGATTTTCTGAGTTATTTTGTGAATTAGTAGTGTACAAACCAGTGTATAACTTGTGTCTTATGATTGTTTGCACAACAACCAGTGAGAAGAGTGACAAGCTGTATATTGAGAAACAGGAGGAATTTCTACACGAAGGTCAGTTTTGTGCTACTGCTAATGCTAGCGCTTAGTTACTCTGAAGTAACGTTATAGCAGGGGCGATTCTAGGGTCAGAGCTTTAGGGGTGCTGAGCACCCAATGACCCCCACTGCCACCACCCACCCTCTTTTCACACAAAAACAAAAAATATGTCTATTGAAAAATAACTTTCTCATTTTAACATTGGTTTAACTAACTCCAAAATGCAGCTTTTTTTTCTTTTTTTGAGATCTTTTCAGAACACCATCTTAATTGTGAGAGTTTACACAGACAGCCCCCTGTAACAAACACAACCACCTTCACTCAGCTAGTTTTCCTGACCGTTAACTCCATGTGCCTCCTTTTCTATCAACAGTCATCAGATTGGTTAGATTATATTCAACTTTATTGTCATTGAACAAAGTAACAGGTACTTGGACAACAAAATGTAATTCAGAACTGTAAATTATTTACAAATGGCCATCTCTAATATATATTCTAATATAAATATCTGGTTGCACAACTGTCTGAACTTGCATAAACCAATATAAGTCATAAATAAATAATAAAACAACAAGCTTCACATCAAGAGCAAAAAGAAAAAAGAAGGTAAATCCAAAATATCCAGATTATTTACAGATTATTTCCCCTGAATCCCTATTTGGCTCTACTTTAGGAGAGTTAATCTATGTCGGTTAAATTCCGGTTAAAATATGTCGGTTAAAATATGCACTTTGCACTTTGAGGGTGGCAAACCTGTCAATGACCCTTTGGTGTTCAATTTTTTCAAGCAACTCCTTCTCAATAGACATCACAGCTAGGTGCTGGAGTCTGCTTTGGCCTGTGGTCCTCCTGAGCCATGTATGGAGCCGACGCAAGGCACTAAAAGACCGCTCACATGTACAGCTGCTAACTGGTATTGTCAAGGCAACCTGCATAACAGCTTTCAGTGAAGGGAACATTTCCGAATCTAGGAGTTTGTACACTGCTAGCATGTCCTGCACTGTACCAGCCTCACTCTTGCGCTTCAGAAAGTTTTTTGCAACTATCACTTCCTCTGACTTAAGTTCAATATGGTAATGCAGAGCCAGTGCTGTCAGATGAGGCACAGACAAGAAATGGCCTGAGATTGGACTGCATGCCTGAATTCCATTGAGCACATCCTCATTCACACCAGAAAAACGCCTCTCAAGTTCACAGATCATTCGGTCCAGACAAGGAAACAAAAGTTTCCTCTTGAGATCTTCAGACTCTGAAGAGCCACAGGTTTCACTGCCTGCCCCACAAGTTGACTCAACAACATATTCATCCATTCACTTTGTCTTCCGCCTCTGTCCTGAGGATGATTCTACTGCTATCTGGTTTGCCTCACACATAGCTATTGTTCTGGAGTACAGTTCTGCAGCAGTGGTATCACTGCGTTTCTGCTTCATGGTGTCAGTCACTGCATTTTTGTATGTCACTGCTTGGGCAATGTCAATGGTCTCCTTCTGTAGGTATCTGTGTAAACCTGCTGTTACAGACAGGAGAGTGTGGAAAACCATCAGCAAATACACTGAGGAGAATTTACTGAGTTTCGCCCTCAATCCAACTGCTGTAGGCGTCTTGATTGTGGAGAGGCACTCAATGATAGCAGGGAAATGATCAATCACTGCAGTCACTGAATGAAGCTGGCATGCCCAGCGTGTAGTTGACAACTGCACAAGTTCTCTTGGCTGCAACCCTAACCTCTTTTGAGTGTCCACAAACTTATGGTGGTTTACAAGGGAGACACTAAAGAAAGAATGGAGACTCTCCAGCATGTTGAAGAACTCTGTGGCTTCAGAGATAGCTTTGCATGTGTGACATAAAACAAGATTTAACTCATGTGCATAGCAATGCACATAAATTCCCTCAGGGTGCTTTTTTTTTTAAAGGGGCTTGTACACCCCCAACATCCCCACTCATGACAGCTGCCCCATCGTAGGTCTGTGCCACACATTTCAACTGATCAATTCCCTTCTTTACCAACTGATTTTCAATTGCAGCTGTAATCGAAATAGCATCAAACTGTGACACCTCTGTAAGGGCTAGGAACCTTTCTTTGACGGCACCCTCAACAGACACGTATCTAACACAGAGTGCCAACTGTTCTGTCTTTCCATCCCTGGCCTCATCAGCCATAATGGCATACATATTTGCTCCCTTTATCTCACTGATGATATTTTCTGTTAGTTCTTGTGAACAGCACTCTATCATCTCATTTTGGCTATCAGATGAGAGGTATGTGGTGTTTGAAGGGGCTGTGTATCTCTGCAAGAAGGGATCAAATTTGGTCAAAAGTGACATGCACTCTAGGAAATTGCCTTTGTTATGACTCTCATCTGTTTCATCATGACCTCTGAATGCTATGCCTTGCTTCCCCAAGAAGCAGGTTACTGCCGTAATACGCTCTAGGTACTGCCTTCTTTCACTAATTTCAGTGGTACTTGCTGCCTCTATCTGCTCTACAACATTCCCTTTTGACAGGCTTGCTTTGTAGCTGTTCCAACAAACCACACTGTCCTTATGTGACTGTGTTGTTTCATGTTTTTGAAACTTGCTAAGTGCCTTTTGCCAGTTATTAACTCCATCACTAACAAGTGCATCCTTTCTGACATTTTTGCATTTTGTTTAGCTGAGTATTCCACCCATCTGAAACTTTTGAACCACTGTTCTTGAAAGGCTCTTTTTTGTGTGCCAAATTGAGTATGAGGTTATTGAGACAGCTTTAACTGTTTAGGACCAGTGTCCTTATCCCATAAGTCTGAACAGCTCTCTTCTGTCTCTGCTGCTTTGGCTTGGTGGTCTCTATGTCGCACTCCCTCTGTCTCTTCATTTCTTTCTCTAGTCAATTCCCTCTCATCCCTTATGGACTCTCCCTGTTGTTTTCCTCCTCCTTTATTATGAAAAAATGAGGTGTAAAATAATGTTACAAAAAGTAAATGTAATATAGTAAATGCTACTTAATGCCACTAAGTTAGTAAAGGAGTATGAGTAGTTACTGTTTTGCTTGCCACTATTCACTATGTCAATTTATTGTTGTTGTTTCCTCACCTGGTTCTTCCTGCATGCTCTCCCTTTCCCTTTCTCCTTCTCCATCTCCCTCTCTTTCCCTTTCTCCTTCTCCCTCTCTTTCCCTCTCTCCTTCTCCATCTCCCTCTCTTTCCCTTGGCACTGACAATCATACACAAATATATTGTAGGCAGGAGAGTTGAGGTCAGTTTGGCATGTCACAAAAAATGTTATGGAGACCATTTACAGATTCTAAGGATATGATCAAAAGGCAAACAGAGGCGTGTCATTTTAAATGTTTTTATTATTATTATTATTATTATTGGGCTTAGAAAATTTTTTTAATCACAAATTCCTTTCAAAAGAGAAGCTGTATTCTCCATTGTGGGTTTGAAATAAAAATAAATAAAATAAAAGCAGGGGACCATTGCCTAGATAAGTAATTTGACACAACAACAGATAGCTGGTTTGCATTATCTGTTACTTTAGCTTAACACTTTTCAGAAGAACAGAGGTCATTATGGACTGTCCCTAGTCTCTCACCTGAATCTGTCTTTTTTCTTTTAAAGAACTGCCGTATGTCCATTGCTCACTGGCAGGCTACACACACAGAGAGAGAGAGAGAGAGAGAGAGAAATCCTATGTGTGTGAGGAATGAATAAATACAGCAAAAGAAAAACGTTAAACTTTATTTTATTGTCTAGTTTGATAGTCAGCCACAACTGAAAAATAACAGATATAAATCTAGGAATGAATAACAATTCATTTAAAAGCCACAGTGAGTGTTTTCACACATACTGGTGGTATACAGTGATATGTCGTTTGTTTTCACTCTGGTCTAAACGCCAGGGCTTCATGTTTCCATGACGACTGACCAGAAAAGACACACGTGACATCATGTTTACATGACTCCTGGTTGTTAAAATGAGTATCAAATTAACAATAAACTTTAACAACAGAGACACACGTACGCACTACACAGGTACGCATTTTATTTGTCGCGCTGCTGTTTTTGTTTCACGCTCTAGCAGTTAATAAACAGAACTGCATCTTGCGGAAGAACATTATAACCGGCGCTACTTCTCTCCGTTTATGACTATGGACGAGTCACCCAGGTCCTGTGCTACTCCACAGCGGTGGCGACTAAAATATTCCTAAAATAAACACATAGGTGTACCATGGTGATTCAGGATACTGACTCCAGTACTCACCGATATGGTTTCGGAATCGGAACAATTCTAGTGTAAAAGAAAATAAGTGTGAGACACAGCTTTGGAGCAACCAGCAACTTAGTTGTCACAACACTACGGGTTCTTCTCACTCTGCTGCGTGTGTTTCGCGCTGGATGACGTCGTGCTGAGCGGTGCACGTAAGTTACAGAGAAGTAGAAGAAGAGAAGAGGATGACACCATTTGCTAAGCGGGGCCGGGGATGTTTTCATTTTCATCCTTAAACACATACATTTTAAACCAAACCACGGTATGTTTTGGACATCATTTAACCTTGTCAAAGACGAACACAAATTTTAGAATAACAACATTTCTTACTCCAAGTTTTAGGGGTGCTGAGCTCCTTTTTAGGGGTGCTGAAGCACCCCTAAAAAGGGGCTAGCCTCGCCCATGCGTTATAGTTTGAGTCCCCCCGTTGAACATTTCGAGGGGTTTATCTGGTGTTTTCGACCTGAAGACAGGGAAGATATTCAGACGGAGCTTGGAGCAACCAGGACTTCTCTCGTGAGTTTACTGGAGACGTGGAGGAGAAAAGAGAAACAAACGGAATTTGTGTTGAAATGCTGATCGATGAGACTGCTCTGGGTAGGGGTAAGAACCAACTGTTCGTAAGTTCTTACTTAAACTGGAACGTAAAGTCCACACTAGAGGCTTAGTAACTACTAGCTAGTTTGTAACTAACTCTTTACTTTATTCCGTTGCACCATTTGTTCGTAAGGCAGAACGTAGCTAGTAGGTCGTAAACTCTCCGTAAAGTAATGCGTTGACGCATAGAATGACGTCTATTTTTTTAAGCCAATCATAAGCCTTCTTATAGGTAAACAGGAAATAGTCTGAACAGCGCGGAATTTCAAAATCATTCTTGACTAACCGAAAGTTTAAAAAAGACGTTATAACAAACGTTGTCAAACTCAAAACATTAAACTTTTAATTGAAATATCTTCATAGCCTAACGTTACTCATGGAGGAGAAAAGAATCCGGAAGAAAAATTTCAGTCATGAAGAAATTCTTATTTTAATTGATGGATATAAACAAAGAAAACAAAACAGTCCTTGAAAGCAAGTTAAACTCATCTGTCACAAACCGAGAAAAAAAAAAAAGATATTTGGCAGGACATAATAAACAAAATAAATGCAAAAGGCTGTGAGCAGAGGGAGATAAAAGAAGTTAGGAAGAAGTGGAGCGACCTTAAGACACAAGCGATTGAGGATTTTCCTCGCACAAAGCATGTCCCCACTGGAGGCGGTCCGAGACCTGAGCCTGGCCCATATTCAACAGTTATCCTGGAAATAATTGGTGATAACTCCCCCGCCGTCTGCGGAATCACTGGAGTCGAAAGTGGAAGTGAAGCCACAGACGACATTACTCAAAGTATTTATATTTTCTTGTTTTTATTCTTAAAATGTTTCCTAAAAATACATGGTGACAATGAGCAATATAAAAATAAAATAGGCTACTTTTCTGACTGATGTAAAGTGTGAAAAAAGCGAGTTCTTGTTTATTCATCGGCAGGTAGTGTTGCATCGAGTCAGCCAACAGAGATCGCTAAGACATGTGACCAACTGGGCGGCAAAGTCATCAGAACGCAAAGAATTATAGGTATGTTTGGCCCGTTTACATGGGCTGGCATAGCAGGCTATAGCGTTCTGACATTAAAATAATGAAAAATTAGCGTGAAAAACAATATAATCCTACAAAATGCACCGGGCTAAAGAAAACATTGTTGGACCATACTGCTTAAAACTAAATCCTAATGCAAAGATGAGATATGACGAGAAAATAAAGGGAATCAAAGGACTGGATCCTTACGAGCATATTGACAGGTCAGGAGACGTCATCCTGTTGCCCAACTTCCAGCACCCATATACAACTACATGGTGTTAGTGCATACACACACGAAGTTTTCAGTAACTTCAAGTCGCTGCAGCACCCAGCAGATTTCATCATGAGTCATTTTGTACCCACCACAAGCTTTGTCTTGTTGTCCACTTCTTTTTGACATGATGCTGGTATAATTCTCTCTATCTGACTATCGCGCTTCCTTTTTTAAAGAATATCATGAGTGTAGAATGTCCCCTCTGTGGCACCAGTTTATTTTTGTTATTTTCCAAATGAAATACTTCGATCCGCACACATTGTTTGAGTTCTTAAATGGTCTAGTAGTGGTAGATATTCTGCCAAGCGTGTCAGAGGTTTCGGGTTTTAATCCACTCAACGTTTGTTTTTTTTCTCTGTCAACAAAACCGAACATGTTCATCAGTGGTTACAGTCTATATCAAGCAGGGACAAATTTGAGTGCAGTTTATTTTGTGATTTTACCGGAACGAACAGAGAGTCTCTGCAACGGCGATAGATTGAACCGCGCGTCCGACTGAGGACTGTGCGCGAGCCACAACACTATGCATGAGCAGCGGCAACGAGCGCTCAGCTGGATCTCAAAAACAGATTTAAGCGCTAGATCTCGTATTTAATAGCGAACTAAATGAATGCTCTGCTAGTTAACTGGTGATGTTTAGTTTATTTGTATTAGGTACATCCGTTCTATGACATTAGTAGGCCTATATTTTTTTACTAACCATACATTTACGTATATTGCGTCATTGTACCCAGCACTTCTGAAAATGCACTTCCGAAAGCGTCTCTGTCCCTAGCAGCACACTTCAGACCAAACTGATGGGGGTGGCTAAGGGCTGGATTAAGATAGAGGGGATGAATGGTTTACATGTGGGGGCTGGGGGGCAGCATGTTGTATGTATGAAGGGAGTGAGTTTACTGTTGTTGTGGACAAATGCCACTTCTATCGTGAGAACGACTATTGCAGTTTATAACACAGCAGGTAGACGGCATCTTGAACACAGCGTTTTTCCCTCCATGCAATCTGGCGCCTTATGTTTGTGCCGCGGATTCCCAAAATGCTTTGCGTTCACCATTGGTAATACGTCATGATGACGTCACATTAGCAATCTCTACTCCCGCAACAGAAACTTGCGCTGAAAACACTGTAGCGTCAGCATCAGCGGGAGATCTGCCTATCCTTCGCACAGACCGTCCAGAGAGCACACAAGATAAAGAACCGCTACCTTCAGCCGAAAATGCAAAGAAAAGGAAACGTCCAAATGAGCTGGAGGAGGACATAACCTATAGCCGCTGTAAGCTTCTCAAACTTGAATGTGCGAAAGTTGAAGAGGAGATCTTGAAAATAAAAGTGAACGCAAAAAACTAGAACTTGAAAAAGTTAAATTAAACCTAGAAATCATTAAATTACAAGAGGAGTTAAAGCCTCTTGGTTACTCCTTCAACATCGTTGAAATGTAGGTCATCATCAGTTTCATTGCCAAGTTTGTTTAACCCTCTATGGTACGCAATATGATATCAGTGAGGAAAAAATTATTTGTTATGTTTTTCCTGCTTAAAATTGGACACTATAGCAATATCAATAAACATTATCATTATTTTTAAATTTATTTATTAATTAAAAGTTTGTTGCCTCGAGGCAACATTGTACCACAATGGACAAATTGAAACATTTGACATTTTCATGAAGAAAAAAATTATAGATTTATTGAAAACATAAATTTCTTTAACTAAACGCTTGAACAAACAGATTTATCAAGTTTTTAATGAATTACACATTTCATATTTGATAAAAAGTAACATTTATTATCCAGCTGTTGCCCTCAGGCAACATTGTACCATCGTGGAACACAAGTACTACAAACGATCATATCAAGTTATCATATCAAAACATTACAATCGGTGTTGTTTCAAGGCAAAACATTAACAATCACCATAACCCTATCCTAATATGAAGGCCAGGCCTCAACAACAGCAAGATCAAACATGTGGAAGACCTCCCTGGCCGACCTAATGACCCGTGTGAGGTCAGGGGGGCCTGACCCCCCCAGGGGCCCGACGGCAGCACCCCAACAGGATTCTTCATCGTGTGTGGCGACGCACGCCCCCGTCCCACTCACCCACTATTTGTCCAATTGCCCACTATAGTGACCAAATGTCCTGTTGACCCCCCTGACCAGTGCCAAGCCACACGCCCCCGTCCCACAAACCCACTATTTGTCCGATTACCCACTATAGTGGCCAAATGTCCTTTTGACCCCCCTGGCGTTCCCAAGCCACACGCCCCCATCCCGCAAACTCACTATTTGTCCGATTACCCACTATAGTGGCCAAATGTCCTGTTGACCCCGCTGACCAGTCCCAAGCCACACGCCCCCGTCCCACAAACCCACTATTTGTCCGATTACCCACTATAGTGGCCAAATGACCCTTCGACCCCCCTGACCGGTCCCAAGCCACGCTCCCATCCCACAAACCCTCTTATTTGTCTGATTACCCACTATAGTGGCCAAATGACCCGTCGACCCCCCTGACCGTTCCCAAGCCACACGCCCCCGTCCCACAAACCCACTATTTGTCCGATTACCCACTATAGTGGCCAAATGTCCTTTTGACCCCCCTGGCGTTCCCAAGCCACACGCCCCCATCCCACAAACCCACTATTTGTCCGATTACCCACTATAGTGGCCAAATGTCCTTTTGACCCCCCTGGCGTTCCCAAGCCACACGCCCCCATCCCACAAACTCACTATTTGTCCGATTACCCACTATAGTGGCCAAATGTCCTGTTGACCCCGCTGACCAGTCCCAAGCCACACGCCCCCGTCCCACAAACCCACTATTTGTCCGATTACCCACTATAGTGGCCAAATGACCCGTCGGCCCCCCTGACCGGTCCCAAGCCACACGCCCCCATCCCACAAACTCACTATTTGTCCGATTACCCACTATAGTGGCCAAATGTCCTGTTGACCCCGCTGACCAGTCCCAAGCCACACGCCCCCGTCCCACAAACCCACTATTTGTCCGATTACCCACTATAGTGGCCAAATGTCCTTTTGACCCCCCTGGCGTTCCCAAGCCACACGCCCCCATCCCACAAACTCACTATTTGTCCGATTACCCACTATAGTGGCCAAATGTCCTGTTGACCCCGCTGACCAGTCCCAAGCCACACGCCCCCGTCCCACAAACCCACTATTTGTCCGATTACCCACTATAGTGGCCAAATGACCCGTCGACCCCCCTGACGGGTACCAAGCCACGCTCCCATCCCACAAACCCTCTATTTGTCTGATTACCCACTATAGTGGCCAAATGACCCGTCGACCACCCTGACGGTTCCCAAGCCATACGCCCCCGTCCCACAAACCCACTATTTGACCGATTACCCACTATAGTGGCCAAATGACCCGTCGACCCCCCTGACCGGTCCCAAGCCAAGCTCCCATCCCACAAACCCTCTATTAGTCCGATTACCCACTATAGTGGCCAAATGACCCGTCGACCACCCTGACGGTTCCCAAGCCGTACGCCCCCGTCCCACAAACCCACTATTTGACCGATTACCCACTATAGTGGCCAAATGACCCGTCGACCCCCCTGACCGGTCCCAAGCCAAGCTCCCATCCCACAAACCCTCTATTAGTCCGATTACCCACTATAGTGGCCAAATGACCTGTCGACCCCCCTGACCAGTCCCAAGCCACGCTCCCATCCCACAAACCCACTATTTGTCCGATTACCCACTATAGTGGCCAAATGACCCGTCGACCCCCCTGACCGGTCCCAAGCCATGCTCCCATCCCACAAACCCTCTATTTGTCAGTTGAGTTTTCAGATTGTAAAAATGCACAAACTTAGATAATTCAAACTCTTTTCCTTACAAATAAAATATATTTGTATTCAAACCTAGTATGCCTGATATGGCCTTATGTGATTCCATTATGGTACAATGTTGCCTCGAGGCAACGTGCAGTTTTATGTAATTTCCTATGATACATTTGATGATATATAATATAATGTTTTTGAAAATACTTCTTTACTTACCAATGAAGGTGACTAAGATTTTTTATAGTTGATTATCTGGACAGAAATTAGTGAAAAATGTCCTTTTCAGTGGAGAAAAAATGGAGCCATGTGACATGTGCACGTGTGCTGAAAGAGGGAACATAATGGACCCTGTGGGTCATGTGACCACTCTTTTACATTTTCATTAGTTAGTATTTGAGTTCCCCTCCCCTTAGAGAGCATTTACCAATACAATTTTATTAGTTTTTATAAAAAAAAAAGCTAAAATAGACTATGTTGCCTGGAGGCAACACCGTACCATAGATAAGGCTAATGGTTAAAGTGTGTAGGCTAATTGTTGCGTCATTCTTTTATTATATTTAATAATTTGTTTGCAACACAGCGATATTTATGTTTATATATTTATTGTTCTTCAATACAGTATAATTTGTATATTTATTTAATTTATTTGTAGTGTGTGCAGACACCATGAAATAAATTTGACAAGAATAAATATTTGACAAGATATATTTTACAAGAAGTCTGACTTTTTAAGAACATATATTTTCGGATGTGTCATTGAATTCACAACTGAGAGATATTAGATTTGAGATACAGTTCACAAGTGAGACGAGGAATACAAATCTACAATGAATGGAATTTACATGTAGCCTAATTAATTAAAAATAGTCTATGAAAAATAGTAGGCTTTTTATTCTAAACAATTTGTGTATGAACTTATTGACAAATACTGACATGTTATATAAAAAGGTAAATTGTGTTTTAGTGCAGTTTAAGTGAAATGATTCTGTGTGATGAAACGCCTGACAGTTACACTCTCTTGCACTGGGTCTTGAAGTTGTCTACAGTGCTCTTCCTGCGGGATCTCCTCAATCTCTTCCCCTCCTAGATCATCAACTGGCATCTTCCACAGCATGGCCAAATTGTGCAATACAATGCATGCTCCTGTCACCTTTGCTGCTCTCTCTGGCTCCATTACAATTCCTACCGAGGACATTTGGGTTGTATTCAAAACTTTTACTTAATCTGAAATATTAGCCTAAACTGATCAAAAATAAACAATCAAACAAAATTAAAAAACGCTGCCATACCCCTGTGGAGACATGACCACCTCCTTTTTAAAACACAGATACTTCTTTCCACCGTTACCCGTGTTTTGGTATGTGCAGAACAGAATTTTTCCTCTGCTTGTGTGGAAGGGTTTAAGTATGGTGTCATCAGCCACTTTTTAAGTGGGTAGGCAGAATCACCCAGCAGAATGCCACTATACTCCCCAGAGTCAAACTTTTCAAAGATGTTTGATTTTCTTAGGATGAAGCTGTCGTGCTTTGAACCTGGCCATCTAGCAACGCAGTTTATGAAACACAAACTTGGGTCACAGATGACTTGGGTGTTTAGTGAATGATATCCCTTCCTATTCACAAAAGCATTCTCATCCACAGTGGGTGCTTTTATCCTTATTTGTGTTCCATCGACGCAGCCAAGTACATCAGGGAAACCGGAAATGGCATGGAATTTTTGCCTGTTTGTGTTTTGTACATTTATGCTTGGCATGCACACGTAGTTGTTCATGTGGCGACACAAGGCCAGTGACACCCTGCGGATCACTCTACATACTGTAGATTTGTGAATTTGTATGCTATCGCCTACTAAGTTTTGCATAGATCCAGTAGCAAAATAACGTAATGCGACGCAGACTTGAAGGCTTGGGGAGAGAGCGCCGTTTCGGTCTGTTTCATGTTGAATATCAGGCGCGATCATGTCCGTTATCCGCATTAGTCCCTCTCTTTTAAAGCGCAAACGAGCATATATGTCGACATCATCATAAATATCAAAAGGATGATGTCGGTCTCGTAAAACTCGTCGATGAATTTGCGGTTCTTCATTATCAATTACAGGCTCACCGATGTAATCACATCGATGAGTTACGTTTAAACTAAGTTTAATGGTGCAACGCAAAAATATTTAGTAGTGCGCAAGTTGTAACTTAGTGCCCATTTACGTCAAAACTAGGCTAAGTTGTAACTTACGCACAGCTGGTGCAACCGGCCCCTGCTGATTACTGGGGTAAAGACGGGACAGAAACATTACCTCAAGGTATCATTTATTTTGTTTGCTCGCTGACGAGTGAAGCGGCCATTAAGTATTGGGCCACAGCGAACACAAGCACCGCGTCAGGCCTGCTACGGTATTTTAGTTGATAATAATTTGGTTGCCGGCTTTAGATTGAATTAAGGTGTGTGTGCGCCCACAAAGTGTTTTGGTTTAAGTGACTTTAATGTGGTAATTGAGTTTTTCTGAATTAATGCATTTGCAGGTTATTAGGGTTTGTAAGTCCAACTTGTGTCTGTGCATTTATATAAGATATAGTATTGACTATATTTTCCCTTACGAAAGATGGACATTTTGTAATGAAGGTTTAAAAAAGGACAATCATATTTTTATTTAATTTCTTATTTTGTTGGATATAATAATTTCTTTGAGTAAATAACTGATATATTTTTCTAAAACCTTGTGGTGT
Source organism: Semotilus atromaculatus (assembly GCA_031834385.1). Lineage (NCBI taxonomy): Eukaryota > Metazoa > Chordata > Actinopteri > Cypriniformes > Leuciscidae > Semotilus > Semotilus atromaculatus. The sequence goes on along the minus strand of JAULUF010000001.1, from coordinate 21,523,975 downwards.
GTTATTTTAATACTTATCTGAAAAGAGGTTATCTTTTTATTCTGAGAGAGACACACAGACACTCATGGTTAAAAATCTTTATTAAAAATTATAATTTGAAAAAGGTAAATTCATAGATAGGTTTGAAAATAGTTCATGTGAGTATTTTAAAAAAGAGATCCAAGAACACATTTAAAACTGAGTTAATCAGGGTTAATATATATTTGATAATTATATTAAAATAACCCAAAAGCCCTGCCCTCATCAATATACTGAGGGAAGCGCTACATAAAATGGAGGCACCGCTGGGATTGTCTTGGATTTTTCAGTAAAAAAAAATAAAAATAAATAGCCAAAAGGTGAAGTGACTAGCCTAACTAAAGTTACTAAGTTAATTTATGACCAGTATGGAAAAAACTGATTTAGTGTCAGAGTTAAAACGCTGGTGCCGTGGTGAGGGTTTGGATGAGACACATGCACTTATGACCATCGTCCCGGAAGATGTAGGGATCAGTGGAGTGGAAGAAACACTGGACAATATTAAGTCTTTAGGACGGGTGCGTGTCCGTGGGAGAAACTTCAGTGCAAGACTAAACCAACGGATGGTTTTGTGTGAGAGTAGAGAGACTGTGAAAGAGGAGAGTGTTCCTTCTGAAGTTGTGCCTATTGATGGTGGAGAGGCGTGGCCTGTTATCATCCTAGGAGGGGCACAGCCAGCTGCTGAAGTGTTTAATAGTAAACTAAAGGGGTTGCTACAGGCTGAAAGGAAAACCATGGAGGACCTCAAATCATTATTCCCCAGAACACCACCGCTCACTAGCTCCACTGAATCCATCCTTCGCGCTGTTGGAAATTTGTTGGAAAAGACAACCAAACCAGCTGATGGTGGGAGTTATGGTCGACTACGCATGTTCTTGGGAGCCCTACCAACGCCGCCAGGTGAGGAACCATTTGATCATTGGCTAGAGCAAGCATTGCTTATGGTAGAGGAGACTGAATGCTCTGATAGAGAAAAAAGATGCAGAATTATTGGGGCCCGCACTAGAAATTGTGAAAGCAGTGCGGCACGCCAATCCTGACGCCAGCCCAAAAGATTGATTGGAAGCCCTTGAAAGTGCTTTTGGAAGTGCTGAGTCCGGTGATGATCTCTACTTTGCTTTCCGATTGATGCAACAGCTAGACGTCGAAGGAAATCTGATAGTTTCTCTCCTTTTTGCTAAGGTGATCCAAAGAGGTGGCTTCCCTGCTCGCGGCAAGGATCAAGCCCGACTGGAGCAACTGCTAAGGGGTGCTATCACCTCAGACCTGATGCTGATCCAGCTGCGCTTGAGAGAAAGAAAGGCTGCACCCCCAAACTTTCTACAGCTGTTGACTGAGATTCGTGCTGAGGAAGAGTACGAAACTTCTAGAAAGAAGCTCAGTGCCTCAGTACATCAAGTGCATGCTAATACAGAAGTGGATACAAGGCAAGCTGAGATCCAGAACTTAAAGGCTGAAATAAAAGAGCTAAAGTCAATGGTTGCTTCAGTAGTGACCAAATCCACTCATGCCAAAGATGATTACATGGAGGTTAAAACCCTTAGTGCACCGCCTGGCTCTGAGAACCGGCAAGATGCTGAGCTGGCTGCCTTGAAAAAACAACTGAAACGACTTAAACAGAAAACTAGCAACAAGATGCCTGAGCAAGATGCTGCAGTTGCTGTTTCAACCATGTGAGTACCAAGCAGTGTTGGTCAAGTTACTTAGAAATAGTAATTTCTTCTCCAAGAAAGTAATCCAGTTACTTTACTGATTACTTATTTTCAAAAGTAATTAGTTAATTTACTAGTTACTTTACTAAGTTACTTTTCAAAAACATGATGCATGACCTGAATACACTATAAAGCAATAGACCTTTCAGCCTAATTCTATCCTTTCTGCATATTCCATAATCTAAAATTGAATCAAATTAAACATTCTCTTTTTTAAAACTTGTTTTATTAGTTTCAATATTTTATCTTTATGCACATTACATCAAGCAAAAATTTAATTAAATGCAACAGTCTCAGACTTGAAGAAAATTGTTGAACATTTAAACCTATTTTCTGCACATTCCACCATATTTTAATGAAATAAAGTCGTCCTTCTGTTAACTTATATTTCTGCATATTCCATCCTTCCAAGTATAAGATTTTATCTTCTTTCTGCTCCCTTTTGCACATGGGAATTTAAATTATGTAAAGAAGAAAATGAAATGAAATGTTTTGTGTTTTTACCAAGGAGCAATAAATAAATCAAATAAATAAATATTCCACCATATAAAAAAAATATTTTTTGTAAAACCCTTCATTCGAATAGGTGTAAATAAAATACAGCAATAAAATAATTAAAATGAAAGTATCTCCTGACTGTATTCCAAATTATTAACATTTACATCTTTTAATTGTAAAGTGCAGAGAAGAGTAAAAATAATTTTACCAAAACAGAAAATGCTGTTGCATGCCACATTCAGGCTGTTAGTCCAGTCTCATTTTATGGCTACCCTGACAAGGCCCTAGGTTTTTTTGCTTTCTTTCGGAGTGAAACAGTGGTTATATCGCATCAGCAGAAGCTTCGCAAACCTCCTATCACACAGTCTGTTCCTTTTCGGGGAAAGCACCAATCCACCTAAACTGAACAGCGCTGTTCCACTGGTGCACTGGATGGAGTTGGAGTGTTGTATTTCATATACATCTTTTTGAGGTTTGGGAACTGATTCAGAATCTCAAGCTCATAGCCTGACCTTAAATAGTCAGTTACTTCATTTTCTGCTGAGAAGCTTTCTGTGGGCTGGTTCTCAAAATCAAAAAAGTCAATTTCAGCTGGGCTGGCTGCCAGTTGGGACACATTAGCATTGTCAGCTGCAGGTGCAGCTTTATGACACTCTGTTGTCAGAAGCTCCTTCAAATGCTCTCTCCTACGCTCATCTCTCAGCCATCGAAGTTTGAACTTGGGACAAGTGGCCGCTGCAAGAAGTCCTTCTTGGCTATCCAGAACAGCATCAAAACGAATCTTGATGGCCTGTAAAATACAATATGATATAACTAGGAATATAGTTATTTTACTATATAAATTGGCTATTTTAACTATTTTGTGGGCTCTACTGAGCTAAACCATCTTATGTGCTATCAATACTGTATGAGATTTAATTTTGGTTGAGGTGGTTTTGACCTCTTTATTTCAATCTAATATTGATGTTAAGATTAATATTATTCATGATTAATGAGGATCAATATCCCTGATATTGAACAGGGTATAAATATTTGATCATTTATTATATTCTATCATTTTTAATCATTCTCACTGCTTAAAACAAACAAAGTGTAAGATCTGCCTACCATGAATGGTATAATAAATTCAACAAATCCACCCAAATCAATTATCAAATAATAATCTTACCTTTACAATAACATCTGGAAGGCTGGCTGTCATTCTAGAGAGGTCATATTTCAGGGCTAGTGTATTTGACATCAGGCTTGTGAGTGTTGGTAGTAAAGCCCCATAGGTGCACTCATCCCATTGTAAGATGTCTAGTGCTACGGTCAGGGGCTTCATCACGGTGCAGTACTCTTGTAAGAATAGGTACTCTCTTTCATTAAGGCACTTGATTCCCAGTTTTACACACAGGGGATTCAGCTCATTTATCGGAATTGTGATGATTCTGGAAATGGCCTCGTACAGGGAATTCCACCTTGTGAATGTGAGTACCATTAGTTTCCTGCGGCTGATTTCCTCCACCTGTTACAAGGTTAATGTTGATCAACTTGCTTTAGTCCAAAGAGCAGAGCATTTTGCAATACTACTCCTATATACAGCCTTGGTGTCTGCACAGGAATTTAGATGTTTGTCAACATCACTTGTTGAAATGAGGTTAATTGTGTGTGATGCACACCTGTAGTGTGGAGGGAGGCTAAACTGTCCATCACTAGATGCAGTTGAAAGAGCTTCTATGACATCTGTAAAAGTCGGTTCCTCATTATCACCTTGTTCTTCATTTTCAGATTCAGACTCTAAATTACAGGGCTGATACACTCTGAATGCTTTGGCAAAATTAGATGCATTATCAGTTACAGTGGCAACAACTTTATGGTCTATTTTCATCTGTTTAGCAGGAGAGGGGCCCTCGGAGGTTCGCCCGGTGGAATTGGATGTAGCCGCAGCGGTCATGTCAGTTGGCGGTTCAGGGTTATTTTCAGTAAGTTTCACATTCTTGTGCCGGCTTGCTAGGTGCTTGCTCAGATATTAGGTGGAATTTTTCGCTGTAGATAAGTTTTCTTCCCACGCAGAGTGTACAGCGGACGCTGATGTTTTTGTCACCTTTAACCGAGTCAAACTCAAAGTAATGTCGGTACTTCCAAGCATTAAACGCTGCATGGTCCTGCTCTCTCCCGCGCTCCATGTTGTCTCGTTCAACACTACACATGTCAGTCAGTTATGGAACGCGATCGGGGCCAATAGTCTGTTTACGGAACGCGTGAAATTTGACCGCGTCAACACGCACTGTTTGTTTGCGTTAACGCGGCAATTTTTTACGTGTTTCTTTTGAACGTGTAGACACGCTCATTCTGGTCGTGTTAAGGCGTCAGTTTTCGTCGCGTTACTTTAGTGCGTGTAAAGACGCACAGTTTTACCATGTTAAGACGACCAATTTGAACGTGTTTCTTAACGCGCACATTCTGTATTGAAGTGTAATATTTTAGAAAAACAGACTTACCTTAAGATGTAGCCTTCCTACATATTAATCATTCAGTTTATTGTGGCATTGCTTTACTGACTACTGTGCTAGAGTAAAGTAATGTTACAATGTATATTAAGTAATGCTAATTATCCATATAATACAATTATTATAATATTTATGGGTTATTATTTGTTTTTGTTTTAAGTTATAATTTCCAAAATTATTATAGGCTAACTTACACAGCACACATTTATAACTAAACACACACACATTTATTCACTTTCACATAGCCTAATAATGTTTTGTAATTTGGTGTTTAATTGGTTGTATAGTTTCTGCTGTTCTGTCTGTATAAGTAAAGTAAGTAAAGTACATTTATTGTCCCCGTAAGGAAAATTTGTTTGCATGGCAATCAAGTAGGCATTTCAACATACATCATATACCAAAAGAGAACCTTTAAACATACAATACACATACTAATACACTTAATACATATTTCCCCATACCCCGCACTTTACCGATTAAATTAGGCATACCAGACCAGCTGAGTATCCTATTAAATTACATGTTTAAAAACTTAATTGCTTGAGGCACAAATGAAGATTTTGATCTGTTTTTGGTAAACAGAGGGAGGCAATATCATCGCCCAGAAGGCAGCAGTTCGAATGAAGAGGCAAGGGTGTGCCTCTTGTCTCCCACAATGGTTTTTGCCTTGTTCATTACTCTTTCTCTGTAAATGCATTCCACACTTGGTAACTTGATTCCTAATAGTTTACTGGCTGTTGTTACTGTTTTTCTTACAGATTTCTTCTGTGCCTCAGTAGCATTACCAAACCAGCAGGTGATGCAGAAAGCCAAAACGCTTTCAATAAAAGAACAATAGAACATCTGCAACATTTTGTTGTGAACATTAAAAGATAACAGTTTCTTTAAAAAATACATTCTTTGTTGTGTCTTTGTACTGATGAGGTCAGACCACAGATCCCATTTAAGCTTATGGTCAATCACAATTCCAAGATATTTATAATTTGTAACTGATTGTATAGCCTCCCCGTTGATAAAAGTTGAATTTGGTGATTGAATCATTCTAAAATCAATAAACATTTCTTTTGTTTTGGTGGTATTTAGACGGAGGCTTGACCTTTCACACCACTTTAGGAAATAGTCAAGAACTGTATTGCAGGAACATCATCTTGGCTGCTCCAGGCTGATGAGTGCTACAATAAAATTACTACATTATATTTAACATGTGTTTTGATATTCATTATATTTTTATTATGAATATGTTATTTACCCATAAACTTGTCTTTAGGGATCCATAAGTTATAGTGGCAAGAATAACTTAGTTAAATATTTAGGGGCGATTTCCCAGACGGGTTTATATTAAGACAGGAGTTTAATTCATGTTTAATTCATGTAATTCATGTTTTAAAAACACAGATTAAGTACAGATTACTAACAAACAGATTTACAGATTTCTTTTCTTTTATTCCAAAGCTGATGTGTGCAAAAAAAAAAAATTGCTTGCATTAAAATAATTGTCTCTTGTTTTTTTTTAATTGCAGTCTTTTTTATTGCTTTTCAGTTCCATGCAATTTTAAGATTTTATTGGTTCATTCCATAGGCGACCTCTGTCACAGTTTGTTTTACAGTTTTTTCAAATTGCTAAAACGCTAAAAGTGGAATCTGAGGCTCACTAGGTGAAACCATTCACTCATGTACCCAATCTTTAGAACAAGTCTGCAATAATACAAGGACATTATTGCTTGCACTGAGTTTGCATTTGAAAAACAAACTTTTTGCAAAACTCTAAACACATTTCTCTACATTACACACATCATAACAATTTCTAAGAGCCATGGTTATGGTTTCAGCTGCTTACTTTTCTACCTGATCGCGTTTCATACTGAGAAAGAACGTAAGGCATGACAAATCATGACATAAGGCTGACATCACACACTACGTACCAATGCATTATCCCTCATGAACAATTATAACGTCTGATGTTTGCATACGTGTACCATTACGACATCATTCATTAATAAACATGACTTCTGATGTTTGTATACGTACATACCAATGAGAGACATACGTACCATCGCGTCACATATGCAAGTATAGTCTCAAATACAGCAATTTCATTGGCTACTGTGCTTTTAGACGCGTTAACGCGAACAAACAGCGCGTGTTGACGCGGTCAAATTTCACGCGTTCCGTAAACAGACTTTTGTCCCCGATCGCGTTCCATAGTCAGTGTTTACCACTGACGTCGCGGCGCTCATACGTCATCATTGTCACTCACTCACGAGTCAAGACTCACGTCACGAGACAGTCTCACGAAACGAAATCACAGTCAAGTAACGCAGTAACGCAGCCTGTTTACGGGGAAGGATTCACTGTAATCTATTTACTGTTTTTGCAACTGTAATCCCTTACTTTACTCGTTATTTGAAAAAAGTAATCGGATTACAGTAATTACAGCCCCCAAGGGAGCACCGAAAAGGTCAGAAGAGAATTTCTGCTATAGGTGTGGTGAGAGCGGACATTTTGCCACAAAGTGCCAAAATCCTGAGAATCAAGCCAAGGTTATTAGAAAGCTCATTCATGCTTTGAAGGTGACAAAAGACAGACAGCAGTCTGAGGATGCCACCACCAATGAAGTTAACTGCGGGGTCAAGAAAAGTGCTGTTACCTCATCAGAGCTGGCTGACATCCCTGAAGGCTTGATTGGTCCACCCAGCATAGGACCTGTGAAAGTAAATGGACATTGCTGTGATGCCTTGCTTGATAGTGGGTATCAAACAGGCTTGGGAGGGTTACTTTAAAAATGTATTCCGTTACAGTTACAAATTAGCCTACTTCATAAAAAAAGTATTCAGTAACGTAATCCAAGTACCACAATATGAAAGTAATGTAACTGATTACTTTTGGATTACTTCAAGGACAGATATTATTTTAAAAAACAACAGCTTTTATTTATTAGGAATTTCACATCCCTGAATAAATATTTATATAAAGGACTATACAGACATCTAGTGGCTACAGTATGGTATTACAGATTATTTTGTTTATTTTTAACGAGGCAAAAATAAAATAGAAATATTTCTTCAACAGGAAAATAGATATACATATACATACTACTAATAACACTATATTAAGCATTGCTTTAATGACTCACGACACGACTCGTGTGCCACCCGCTGGTGCATGCGCAAAATAACAGCTCTCTACAACAATCTCCTCAATTTTGGTTGCTGGAAGGCACAGTTTGCACTGTACAACCATGTTGTTGGCATTTTCTTCTTTAAAAACAAAATAGCAGCGGAATTTCCAAGAAATGAAAGCATTTTTACCCGTGGGCAGCATCGTTTCTAGCAGCAGTGACTCGATCCGTGTCTGAGGAGATTGTTGTAGAGAGCTGTTATTTTGCGCATTCACCCGCGGGTGGCACACGACTAACTAGTCGTGTCGTAAGTCATTAATCAAGCAACGCTTAATATAGTGTTATTATGCCAAAATACAGATTTATTTAGTTTTAAATGAAACCATTGTAATCCTGAAAGTATTTCCCCTTTTTTCAAAAAGTAACTATAATCTGATTACTACGTGTTTTGATGTAACTGTAACGGATTACAGTTGCTGGATTTTTGTATACTGATTACATAATGCCGTTACATGTATTCCGTTACTCCCCAACCCTGGTCTCAAGTTACCATTATTTTCGAGTCTTGGAATCAAACTTACCTGGCTGATGTCCCAATACGCCCCGTGTCTGGTTTAGCCCTGTGGGGACTAAGTGAATCTGAGGTGAGTTATCCATAGCGTGGATATGTAGTGGTCGACACTGAATATCCAGCAAAGGTTGCAGGTGCCGACCAGACGGTGACAGTTCTTATCTGCCCCCAGCCCCGAACTGCAGACCAGACTCCTATCATTGTGGGGACCAATGCCAGTCACATCCGACGTCTTGTACAGCAGTGTAAGGACAATGGCATTGACATCACCCAGACACTGGGGATACAAGCCTGTTACAGTGACAACAAGCTAACAGCGTCTGGCACAGCCACTGCCCTGGAGGAAGAGGATGATATTGGTTGTGTGTTATGGCAAGGCCCTGGCCCACTGACTTTGCCCCCTGGTGGTGACTGTACTGCCATCTGCAAACTCGAATACAAGGCAAGGCAAGGCAAGTTTATTTATATAGCACATTTCATACACAGTGGTAATTCAAAGTGCTTTACATAGAAGAAATGTAAAATAATCAAAAGAAATATGAATAATTAAGACAGTTTAGAATAAAGAAATTAAAATAATCAACAGAAATAAGAATAATTAAAACAGTTTAGAATAAAAAATTAAATAAAATACAGTACAAACAGTCGGACACATACAGTGGCACAGTGTTCATTCAGTAAATGCATAGCTAAACAGATGTGTTTTCAGTCTGGATTTGAATGTAACTACTGTAGGAGCACATCTGATCTCTTCTGGAAGCTGGTTCCAGCTGCAGCTGGCATAGTAGCTAAAAGCGGACTCTCCTTGTTTAGAGTGAACCCTTGGTATTTCTAGCTGGCGTGATCCTAATGATCTGAGTGATCTGTTGGGTTTATATTCAGTGAGCATATCTGCAATATATTGAGGTCCTAGGCCATTGAATGATTTATATACAAGTAATAATACTTTAAAATCAATCCTAAATGTAACTGGGAGCCAGTGTAAAGACCTGAGGACTGGTGTGATGTGTTCATATTTTCTTGTTCTGCTCAGAATCCTGGCGGCAGCGTTCTGTATGAGCTGCAACTGTCTTATGGTCTTTTTGGGAAGGCCAGTGAGGAGTCCATTACAGTAATCCACCCTGCTGGTGATGAAAGCATGCACTAGTTTCTCTAAGTCTTGACTGGAAACAAAGCATCTAATTCTTGCAATATTTTTCAGATGATAATATGCTGATTTAGTTATTGCTTTGACATGACTACTGAAACTAAGGTCTGATTCTAGAGACACACCAAGATTCCTGACTTGATTTTTAGTAGTTAGACCCCTAGAGTGAAGGTATGCATTCACCTTGAGAACTTCATCTTTGTTTCCAAACGCAATGACTTCAGTTTTGTCTTTGTTTAACTGAAGAAAATTTTGGCACATCCAATTGTTTACTTCATCAATGCATTGGCACAGGGAGTCAATGGGGCTGTAGTCGTTAGGCGATAGGGCTAAGTAGAGCTGTGTGTCATCTGCATAGCTGTGGTAAGAGATTTGGTTCTTTCTCATTATTTGGCTCATTGGGAGCATATACAGGTTGAATAGGAGTGGCGCAAGAATTGAGCCTTGAGGGACTCCGCATGTCATGGACGTCCACTCAAACTTATGGTCTCCTATACTCACATAATAACCTCTCCCTTCTAAGTATGACCTGAACCATTTTAGGACTATCCCAGAAAGCCCCACCCAGTTTTCCAGTCTGTCAAGAAGTATGTTGTGATCGACAGTGTCAAATGCAGCACTGAGGTCGAGTAGTACCAGCACTGATAATTTGCCTTTATCAGTATTTAAGCGAATATCGTTTATTATCTTTATGAGCGCTGTCTCTGTGCTGTGATGCGATCGGAAACCAGATTGAAAATTGTCTAAGTATCCATTCGAGCTTAAGAATTTGTTTAGCTGATTGAAGACAACTTTTTCAATGACCTTGCCTATGAAAGGAAGATTTGAGATCGGTCTATAGTTGCTTAATATAGTCTTATCCAGATTACTCTTTTTTTAGGAGGGGTTTGAAAACTGCAGTTTTCAGGGAGTTTGGAAAACTCCCAGAGAGAAGTGAGGCATTTACCACTTCTAGAAGATCTGCTTTTAAGCTGTTTAACACACTTTTGAAGAAAGATGTGGGAAGTGCGTCCAGGGCGCAGGTTGATGTTTTAAGGTGCTGTACGGTTTCTTCTAAAATTTTGCAATCAATTTCTTTAAAATCAGACATAGTAACTACTTTCTCAGGTTGTGGTCTGATCTGTCTGACCCCAGTGCAACTCAAGGATGTGCTGATCACCTTTCTGATATTATTAATTTTCTCAGAGAAGAAGCAAGCAAACTCCCTGCACTTGCTGTCTGAGAGCATTTCACTGGGAATCTGGCTTGGGGGGTTTGCCAGTCTCTCTACAGTAGCAAAAAGAGTGCGTGTGTTGTTTAAGTTGCTGTTTATAATATTTGATAAGAAAGTCTGTCTAGCTTTGCCTAGTTCCATATTGAAAGCATGAATGCTGTCTTTGTAGATGTTATAATGGACTACAAGTTTTGTCTTCCGCCACATGCGCTCTGTTTTTCTGCATTTTCTTTTCATATTTTGCACTGCTGTTGAGTTTCTCCAAGGTGCTTTTTGTCTACCACTCTTCCTGACTTTCACAGAGCAATATCATCAATTACACCTTTAACTTTTGAGTTAAAAGAATCAAGGAGAAAATCAACAGAGTCAGCAGATATGCTTGGTGTTAAAGATATAGCCTTCATAAATAGCACACTAGTGTTCTCATTTAAGCATCTCTTCTTGACAGACACAGACCTAGCTTCAATTGCAGGAGAGATCAATATATCAAAGAAAATACAGAAATGATCAGACAGTGCTACATCCTTAATAACAATTGATGAAATGTTTAGACCCTTACTGATAAGTAAATCTAGAGTGTGTCCACGATTGTGTGTCGGCCCATGTACATGCTGAAACAGATCAAAAGTTTTTAAAACAGTTTTGATTTCCTTTGCCATATTGGTTTCTGCATTATCTATGTGAATGTTAAAATCTCCAGCAATAGCAAAACAGTCAAACTCTGAGGAAATTGTTGATAGCAGTTCTGTGAAGTCCTCAGCAAAGGCTGAAGAGTATTTTGGAGGCCTGTAAACAATGATTAGTAAAATGCGTGGAGCACCTTTTAACACAATACCCAGATATTCGAAAGACGGGTAATTACCAAATGACATTTGCTTACATTGATAGACATCTTTAAAGAGAGCAGCTACACCCCCTCCTTTCCTACCTGCTCTGCAGACACTCATGAAAGTGAAGTTAGGAGGGGATGTTTCATTGAGGATTGTTGCACTGCAGCTGTCTTCTAGCCAAGTTTCATTTAGAAACATAAAATCCAGGTTGTATGTGGTTATTAAGTTGTTGACTAGAAGTGATTTGTTTTTAAGTGAGCGGATGTTTAAAAGTGCTAACTGAAAAGTCTTACTTTCAAGTTGACTTGAGCTGTGTCCTAATGTGAAGGCTACGTCCTTCGAAGGACCCAGCCTACCCAGCCTTCGAAGGACGCTTTGAGTAGGATTTGTAATTGCGCCACAGGTGTTCCCACTGATCTATATAGAATGACATGTTATGCTATATAGATCAGTGGGTATAGACCATTATGCTGTCGCCTAGAAACGCGGTGATAGGAGAGCTACCATTCTACACGGCATTACATGTTGAAATCTGGTTTGCTGCATCCCAATTCAGAAGTTGCGAATTTAATTGCTGCGGTACACTTTAAAATGTACATAAGTATTAGGTGTACTTGAGTAATGTAATGATACTTATGAAAATACTAAATACACATAAAGCTGTTCAAATGTTTATTTATAGCCTACCTTACGAAGATGCGATTTAAAAAAAAAATTTTTTATGGAGTTTATTCTCTTGATCATAGTGATCTTATTTATGCATGTTTCCAGCGTGTTTTGTTTTAATGCAATTTAAGCATAAAACACAAAACAATAAATAAATAAATAAAGTGAAATATGCCCTTTTTTTCAAAGAATCCTGCAACGGTACTCCCGCTTGACTTCGGATGCAGCCTTTGATATGGGACGCATCTGTAGTTAGCAACAATTCCTTAATATTGCGAAAAGAAATCATTTAAAAAAATAAGCTGTGGTTGACTAAGCAAGTAGGCCTACATTCGTTAAGTATTCACGTACAAATGTGAAGTAATGAGGGTGTTTTCTCTCACACAGAATAGCAAAACTACAAAAACATCGTCTTTTACAATATGATGCATTGTTGTATAGTAAACTACTCAACAGTAAAGTACTTTAAATATAACACCCTTCAACATATTCAGAATTAAAATGCAACATACACATAGCGCAGCAGTAATATTAATGCAACAACATCAACAAGGAGGGTTTTTATGCATTATACATACATTTAATTTTACTCTTCATATCTTAAGTACAGTACAAGTATGCAAGATAAGACTTGTACATGAGTAAGGTTTTAAATATAACTAGTAATACTTCCCCAATGTGCCATTAATAGCCTGTAGCCTACTAACTAAAACTAGTTTATTAAAACTCTTTTGTTTCTTTCCCTAAATCAGACCAGACCCCTGTACTGCTGTCACAGTGTCTGGTTGGTGTTCCCTGGGTATCCACTAGAGGTCCTCTTCCCCCCACGGTGTTATTCACTTAGGAACTGCATTCCCCACAATCCTTGTCTGTCTCATTATTGATTATCGCACGCAGCTGTTTTCACTCACCCTGTTAGTATCTGTGTATTTATACCCTGTCTGTTCAGTCATTGTCACAGAGTCCTTGTTTCTTGTCACACCACTTCCGAGGTCTGTTTTCTTGTTGTTTCATGTTTGTTTCTGCGTCTGGATTGTTTATTTGGATTTGACCCCTGCCTGGAAAACTACGAGTTGGATTACCCATAATAAAAACTACTGCTCTTGGATTTTCTGTTTCCCGTGTGGTTGTCGTGACAGAAGAACTCCGTCACACTGAATCCAGCTGTATGTTTTGTAACATTTCTTCCCCAGCCACCGAGCGGGAGAGAAGGGAGTTTTTTAGGGGACCCGATTGGTCAAGTTTCGCGGGACCCGTGGAGGTCACAGTGGTCGAGAGAAGGTTCACGTCATGTCTGCCCAGCCAGAGACGGGTCACGTCATGTGTGCCCAGCCAGAGACTGGTCACGTCCTGTCTGCACGGCCAGAGAATGTTCACGTCCAGTCTGCCCGGCCAGAGACTGTTCACGTCCCGCCTGCCAGGCCAGAGACTGTTCACGTCCCGCCTGCCCGGCCAGAGACTGTTCAAGTCCCGCCTGCCCGGCCAGAGACTGTTCACGTCCCGCCTGCCCGGCCAGAGACTGTTCACGTCCCGTCTGCCCAGCCAGAGACTGTTCACGTCCCGTCTGCCCAGTCAGAGACTGTTCACGTCCTGTCTGCCCAGTCAGAGACGGTTCAGGTCACGTCTGCCCAGTCAGAGACGGTTCATGTCACGTCTGCCCAGTCAGAGACTGTTCACGCCACATCTACCCGGTCAGAGACGGATCAGGAGATGCCCATTCGCGTGGCCGTGAGGGCACTTATGGACTATTTGGAGCGTCTGGCTCAGATCCTGGACATGCCAGTGTCTGCTGTTCCTGAGCCGGGGCCAGTGTCTGCTGTTCCTGAGCCGGGGCCAGTGTCTGCTGTTCCTGAGCCGGGGGCAGCGTCTGTTTCTGTGTTTGTGTCTGTCCGCCACCAGGTCATTCGGTTCCCCAACACCCCAGAAGACCTGGAGGCAGTTTGCCGTGGGTTTGCAGGTCTGGCCAGACACAGAGCTTTCTTGAAAGCTGCAGGAGCAATCGACGGCTGCCATGTCCGCATCAAGCCTCCAAGCGGCCCTGATGGTCAGTGCTACAGGAACAGGAAACTGTTCCCGTCCATCATCCTGCAGGCTGTTTGTGACCATCAGGGCCGCTTCAGTGACATCTACGGGGGCTGGCCCGGGTCAGTGCATGATGATGTACAGCCCACTGTACAGGAGGTCAGTGTACCCTCCTCCAGGGCACTTCATCCTCGCAGATGGAGTGTACCCATGTCTCCAACACCCACTCCCCCTCATCACTCCCTACAAGAGTCCAGTACGAGGTGTGGGAGCCCAGCGCTTTAATCTTCATCATTCCAGGGCACGCTCCATTACAGAGCGTGCTTTTGGGATGATGAAGACCAGGTTCAGGACCATCTTCCTGAAAGCGCTGGAGGTGCACCACACCTTTGTACCTCATGTAAGTTAATTGAAAATACATTTGCAAAAAACATAAAAATAATGAACATCTTTTTTCCAGACCATATCATTTCTTGTTTTGTTTTTTCAATTTGTTCTCCACAACATCTGTCTTGGGGTTGGTGACATCATGGCCCCGGAGGATGAGCACAAGGAGGATGATGCGGAGGATGAGGGGGAGCATGTTTTGGAGACAGTCAGCGGTGTTCCCTGGCGAGACCGGCCGACTGCAGAGGTGTCTGCCCTGGAGGAGGTTCTCATTGACCACGACTACTTGTAACAGGCTAGTCAGAGAACTGTAAAGCTATAGTGCCCAAGACCACAAATGAATGTCCATAGAATGGGTTTACATGTTGAAATATTTTACGCTTTGAATTGAGGACGCAAGTTAACTTATTTTATTCTTCCCTCTTTTTTGGCTCTTTATCTTGGTCAGCCACTGCTGAACTTAGCCCAGGTTTGTCCTCAGGGATGGAGGCAATTAGGACAGGGGGGTTGTTGGAAGGCCTCTGTCCCAAGACCTCATCCATGTGGACAAACCAGGGCCAAGATGCTGCAGTGGAGTTCCTGCTCACCCCCTGACCTGTCTCCTAAAAAAGGAGAAAAAGGAAAGACTTACGAAAAATATTAAGACAGGGGTGCAATCTTAACATTAGAAAATCACACAGCAGTACATGCATACAAAATACTACAGAAATGATATTCCTGGATCCTCAAGTTTGCTTAAAATGTTTGTAGACAAAAAGACTATTGCCTTAACTAGTTTTTGTCTCATTGCTGTGGGCTTTGTACAGGGTGAGGGCTAATTTTTGTATACAAGAGGCAGTGGAAATATTACAAATGGTTAATGATTTTACCTCCAAGCCACAGTGGCCGAGTTTTTGGCCCCTGTAAACAAGCATTTGGGGTCGCATTTGAATGACATACCAAACTTGGGCAGCCTTCGTCGCGCCGCGGTGACGCAATCGGCCTTCCAAGGGTGCAGAGTTTGAATTGGGACAGCCTTCTTAACACTGCTGTGACGCAATCTGCCTTCGAATGAGGCCTTCGAAGAGTGGAGTGTTTGAATTGGGACGTCCTTCGTCGCGCCGCAGTGACGCAATCGGCCTTCAAATGCGGCCAATCGGCCTTCAAATACGGACTTCGGAGGATGCAGCCTTCACATTGGGACACAGCGAAAGAAATCCTGATGGTGGACTCGTCACCTGTAGCTCCACTCCCAGCGGGTGTACTATTGCAGCCCACGGTGGTGCCCAGCGAAGAGGTGAACGTCAACCATTTCAGAATCTTGGTCCAAAATGAGTCCTTGACAGAGACAGTCATACCAGTGGGAACAGTTATCGGGCATTAGTAATGGGCGATATAAACAATACAAAATTGGCCTACGATAGAGATTTTAATTCTATTGCACTATCGCGATAATGCATGTTGATGACGCAATCTACCCGCGAAATTTAGAGCTACGAGCTGCAACCGGCTGCAACGCATCATCGTATTCGTCATCTTGAGTAAACATGGATGAAAGCGAAACTGAGGAGCTGGTGAAAAAGACCGGTGCCGGCGGTGCAGTGCAACGTCCGTTATTTGGACTTGTTTCGGATTTAAGCCGTCCGACGAGCAACAGCAAACTCTGTAGAGTGTGTGGGGCAACAGTTCCGGCGTTACGCCTGTTTCACACATACTCCGTTTACAGTGCATATGCGGTGCGTATTTATTCCCGTACCCATGTTCATGCGGATGTGGTCCGGCAATGTGTTCCAGGTGTGGTGCGTATACAGCAGTGCAGAAATCGTTTACGCACAGAGTTTATTTTTGCTGTACTGCACTTGCTGATTTAAAGTGACAGCGCATGTTTCATTGTCAAAATGAACACGGATTGACATGAATATAGTAATCTCTCCATAAATGCATTTAATTAAATCAATCTAGCCTAGGCTACTATTTTTCAGTCATTTTCTTTTTAACTTTGAGCTCAGGGTAATTTAAGCAAGGAAAACTACTGTCTGTGTACCCTACAAATATAATCGCAATGCTGAAACTTTTTATATTATTTTATAAAAGACGTTGATAATAAAAATAGTGATTTGAAATAAAAAATAGAGAATAAATGTTGTGTTTGTGGTACAGCCGTAGATCAGTTGCGCACTGCAAACCCAACATATGTGAAAGCACAATAGCGCGTGCTCGCCGCATACGCACCGCAACATGCACTGCATACGCACTGCACACAGAGAATGTGTGAAACAGGCGTGCACTAAAGGAAAGAAACCCAATACTTTAAGCTTTTTCTTTGTTAAAGTCTCTGCAGCTAGTGTACTTGAATTTTATTTATCTGCAACATTTTGTAAAATTACAGTTTTGCACAATACATGTTCTCAAAACTACATGAAATGCAACGTTTCTTTCTTTAAAAAAAAATACATTTAGCAGTTTGGCTTTCCTTAGAACCATTTCAGAAAAGGTTACATAGACCCTATTATAATATATATATCGTTATCGCAAGAGGCTGCTATGTATATCGCAATATGGATTTTAGGCCATATCGCCCATCCCTATCGGGCATGTATCTGACAGATGCTGTCACTCCTCTCTCACCATTCAAGACCACTGACACTGAATTCGATGTGAACCTGATCAACTTCGGAGACTCACCTGTCTTGGAGTGGAAAGAGAGACTCCGTCAAAAGCTATCTACAAGGTCCCAGGTGTTCTCTTTACAAGAATGGGATGTTGAATTGGCAAAAGGAGTAGAGCACACAATCCGGATGTCTGATCCACGGCCGTTCAGGGAGCGCTCACATCGCCTGGCTCCAGCTGACCTGGAAGACGTGCGAAAGCACCTCCAAGAACTGTTGCGTGCAGGGATCATTAAGGAGTCTCATAGTCTCTATGCATCCCCAATCGTTATTGTTCGCAAAAAGAATGGAGCAGTGAGAATGTGTATTGACTACCGATTGTTAAACAGCTGAACAAACCCAGAGCAGTACACAACACCTTGTATTGATGATGTGTTGGATTCAATGACAGGAAGCAAGTGGTTCTCCGTTCTTGATCTGCGGAGCAGTTATTACCAAATCGCCATGGCCGAGGAAGATAAGGAAAAGACGGCATTCATCTGCCCACCGGGGTTCTTCCAGTTTGAGAGGATGCCACAGGGGATAACTGGAGCCCCAGCCACCTTCCAAAGATTAATGGAGAAGGCTGTGGGTGACATGAATCTGCTCGAAGTCCTTGTCTACCTCGATGACTTGATTGTTTTGGCTGAACTTTAGAAGAGGACTAAGAGAGGTTGATTAAAGTCCTTGATCGCCTGGCAGAGGTTGGATTGAAAATCTCCTTTGACAAATGTCAATTCTGCCTTCCAAAGGTAAAATACCTTGGACATATTGTGTCAGCCAATGGAGTATCACCTGACCCAGCCAAGATAGAGGCAGTTACAAGTTGGCCACAGCCTACGCAGCTGAAGGCTCTTCAATCCTTCTTGGGATTATGCGGAATTTATCGCTGTTTCATCACCAATTATGCAGTCATAGTCAGGCCATTGTCGGAGCTCACAAAAGGCTATGCTCCAACCCAGCGAGGCAAGAAGACTGAGAAAGACAACAAAAATACCTACATTAAAGAGTCTGAGCCTTTTGGTGAGAGATGGGACCAGTCTTGCACTGAGGCTTTCCACAAGATTATCCACTGCCTTACTCATGCGCCTGTGTTGGCCTTTGCGCATCCCAACAAGCCATATGTTCTGCATGTGGACGCCAGCTTGAGAGGGCTGGGCGCCATCTTATATCAGGAACACAGTGAGGGTCTGAGACCAGTCGCCTTTGCCAGCAGGAAGCTAAAGACATCTGAAAGGAATTACCCTGTTCATCAGCTGGAGTTTCTGGCCCTTAAGTGGGCAGTTGTGGATAAATTCCATGATTATTTGTATGGGGTCAGATTTACGGTACGTACAGACAATAACCCTCTTACGTACATGTTATCGACCGCCAAACTCAGTGCTGTGGGGGACAGATGGGTCTCTGCCTTATCCACCTATGACTTCGATGTCAAGTACCGACCAGGCAGACAACATAGACGCTGACCTGCTCTCAAGGAATATGCCTGATGAGAGTTCAGAGGAATGGGAGACCATACCACAGTCTGGTGTGAGATCCATCTGCAAACGAATCTGCATCCCTTTTTCGGCGGGCAGTCCACTGAGGTATGTAGATCAGTTGGATGCTTCGCCTGATTGTGTGCCTGATATTTATGCATTCCCAACTCATCTGGAGTTAAAATCATTGGGGCAGATGTCAAGGTAGGAGCTGATTGAAGCTCAGGAGGATGATGCAGCCATCCGATCTGCCATACAAGCTGTTAAACATGGCAAATGGCTGGAAGAGAATGGATCCTGTTAAGAGCGCTTTCGTCTAAAGAAAGAGATGGGGAAACTGATGATGAAAGATGGGCTACACCATCGCTTAAGCAAGCGGCCATCTGGAGAAAAACTCACTCAACTTGTCTTGCCAAGCGAGTTCAGAGAAGTGGTGCTGAAGGCCACCCATGATGATCTCGGACACCTTGGTATTGAAAGAACTACAGACTTGTTGAGGAGCAGGTTCTTTTGGCCGAAACTGGCATGTGATGTTGAGCAGTGCACAAATTACTGTGGATGTATCACTCGGAAGACCCCCTGTCATTGGGTGGTGCCTTTACATCACATTTCAAGCAATGGACCGATGGATCTGGTATGAATAGATTATCTATCCATGGAACCCGATTCTGCAGGTATCAGCAATGTGTTGATGGTCACGGTTCATTTCACCTGATATGCTCAGGCTTTCCCATCCCGAAATCAGAAAGCGCAGACGGTGGCAAAGATCCGGGTGGACAAGTATTTCCTGCATTATGGTATGCCAGCCAGAATCCACTCAGATCAGGGAAGAGGCTTTGAGAGTCAGTTAATCAAAGAGCTCTTGAAGATGATGGGGATCCGGAAATCACGGACCACCCCTACCACCCGCAGGAAGATCCACAGCCTGAGAGATTCAACCGAACTCTTCTTTCTATGTTGGGAACCCTGGTCTGTGAGAGGAAACGACAGTGCAGCAAACATGTTGGCTATTTGGTTCACGCCTACAACAGTGCCAAATGTGATGCTACGGGGTACTCGTACGGGGGTACTCTCCAAGTTGGAGAGTCGTTGGAGTTCTATCCCTTACGTGGTCCTGGGAAAGATGCCCAACCTTCCAGTGTACAAAGTGAAACCGGAGTCAAAACTCTCCATCTTTTGCCGACAGGAGAGTTAGTAAGAATACCGACTGTAGAGACAGAGGACAAGTCACCTGTCAAGACAAGAACGAGAACAAGAGCTGAGATACGAAAGAGGTCAAAGAAAGTCTTACCTGAAGTACCGGAAGTTCTTCAAGAGTTGCAGTCTACAGATTCCTCTTCAGATGTGGAGTACTATGGACCGGGAAAACCCTACTGTACTTACCTGCAGGAGATCTTGACAAAAGAAAGAAATACTGTGGGACAGTCAAATCTCATCGAAGATGATAGTTATTCTTCTCAACAGTCAGATGGAAATGCTGCTGAGTTTAGTTTGTCAGAGGTAAACAGTTCAGAAGAGGAACATCACAGTATGAGAGAAGAGGATGGAGATCAAGATTCAGTTCCTGAGGAAGAAAGTAATCAAGAGAATGATAACCCTTGCCACAATGAGCATCCAGTGCATGTGAACGCCATCAGCATTTATCACAGGTTTGCGTTTAGCGGCCCCTAATATAATAACAAATGATAATTTTAACGGAAGGGAATCAATCAAAACTACCTTTAGCTGGAAAATAACATTATTCAAGAACCGCTATAAAGCCAAAACAATTTCTGTTACCCTAAATTGTTTATCTCTGTAAAGCTGCTTTGAAACAATCTACATTGTTAAAAGCACTATATAAATGAAGATGACTTGACTTACCCGTACACAGTAAATCACCAGGGTGGCCTCAGGTCCAACAACCTGTACACCATGGCCAGGAGCCTCATTATATGGGCTCAGCGCATCCTGCACTCAGTGAGAGCGGCGCATGTGCCAGGCATCCTGGACCAGGGAGCGGATATGTTATCCAGAGACAGAGTTCCCCCAGGGGAAAGGTCTCTTCACCCACAGACGGTTTAGATGATTTGGAGCATCTTTGGGGTTGCAGAGGTCGACCTGTTCGCCTCAGAAGACAATGCTCATTGCCCCAAATTTTTTTTCGGAAAACAAGGATGCGCTCGCCCATGATTGGCCGAGCCGTCCGCTGAATGCATTTCCTCCAGTCATGATGTTACCACAGGTCATCGAACGGATCAGAGAAAGCAAGTGTGCAGTGCTATTAATAGCTCCTCTCTGGAGGAACCAGTTATGGTTCTCCGAGCTGGCACAGTTGATGGAGACAGCCCCATGGCCAATTCTGCTGAGGAGGAATTTCCTCACGCAGGCGAACAGGAAAATCTGGCAACCCTGTCCCGACTTGTGGGCCCTTCACATATGGACCCTAAATGGGTATTCGGACGCCTCCCGGAAAGAGTGCAGAAAACCATTAAAGAAGCAAGAGCACCTTCGACTAGGCGGCTCTATGCTCAAAAGTGGACGGTTTTCTCCGGCTGGTGCGCAGTACAGAGCCTGGACCCCTACTCATGTGACGTAACGAGTGTACTCACCTTCTTGCAAGAGCTTTTGGACGTGGGTCAAACCCCGTCCACACTCAAAGTAGTATGGCGGCCATAACAGCATCACACTCTTGTGGCCAGACAATCACTAGGGAGAAACAAACTCATTGTGTGCTTCCTTAAAGGGGCTAGGAGGTTAAATCCTCCTCTGCCCCCCTCTGTGCGCTGTCTGTTAGCGCTTCATGCATTGAGTTTGGGGCCAGCGACTCCAGAGTTGTCCTATAGCCTAGGCATGATTATGTTCCTAAAGTGCTCTCTACTCCATTTAGAGCACAGGTAATCTCGCTAACAGCTCTTCCCTCGCCAGAGGACGAAAGAGATGCGATCCTGCTCTGCCCTGTCAGGGCACTCAGAATATACTTGGAGCGTTCTGCCTCGTTCAGACAGTCAGAACAGCTTTTCGAATGCTTTGGCGATCGCACCAAGGGGCTCGCCGTCACGAAGCAGAGATTGTCGTGCTGGAGGCTTATGAGTCTAAGGGCCTTCAGTGCCCTTTAGGCGTCAGAAGCAACTCCATGAGAGGCATGGCTTCGTCTTGGGCTTGGTCCAGTGGGATACCCATTGAGGAAATTTGTGCAGCGGCCGGTTAGGCATCACCGTCCACATTTATGAGATTTTATAACCTAGAAGTTCCCGCTCTGCAAGCTGGGGTGCTCGCTGTATAAGTATCAAGCACATGAACAAAAAATAAATAAAATTTATGCACATCCGGCCTTGGCTGAAACTCGAACTAAGGTTGTCATTTTTTATATATATATATATGTGTGTGTGTGTGTGTTTATTACAAGAACTTAGCCCGACAGGCTTATGCTTATTCCATTATACTAAGTTCATCACTGACCGACTTTTAGGGGTTTGCATATTGATCCTGGTAAAATGAACCGGATTTCATATCATATGTGTATGGATATTAAGATGAGGGAACTGGATGATTTTTGCCGTTCCTTATTCCCTTATACGAAGCTCGTCACTGATATTTATCCTAGTAAAATGGACTGGGTTTCATATCATATATACAGTATATGTATATTAAGAGGAGGGAACTGACTGATTTGGCCATTCCTTTATTCCCTTATACGAAGTTCGTCACTGACCGACTTCTATTGGGTTGCAGAAGTCTGAAGCACGCACAGCGCTTTAAAAGGGGTTCCCATAGCATAAGCTTATGCAATAGGAGAGACCTCTCGAAAGGGAACTACTTGGTTACTAACGTAACCTCAGTTCCTTGAGAAGAGGGAACGAGTATTGCGTTACTTACCATGTTTTGTGCTTCGATCAGGAGATCGCTTCAGTCGATTAAACCTGAATGCCTATGGCCGATTTTGGTGCTTATATAGCATAAGCCACGCCCATTCTGACGGACTCTGACGCGCCAGGGCGTGAAGTAACCCGATTGGCTCATGCGTCTGAGCTGCCATGCCATAGGCTTACTGCAGTTGCCACAGAGCAGCCAATGATCGCGCTAAGTCACTTGTTCCTGTGTCTATGGTGCAGCTGAACTTCGTTTTAAAAGATTTGCTTCAATATTCTCGAGAAAGGGAGTTTTCCCATAGCGTAAGCTTGTGCAATACTCGTTCCCTCTTCTCAGGGAACTGAGGTCACGTTCGTAACCAAGTAGTTTTCCCATAAGAGTCAGGTAACTGATGCAATGCAAGTGAACCGTATCGAAAGGGACCCCACATTCTAAAATTAGTAATTTTTAACTTCACTTGTTGCCACAAACAAAATAATCAACAGCGTTTCTGCTCATATGAATCAGTTTTCCCTGTTGGGTTGATGAAAGAGAAAACTCATATAAACCCCACATTAAAAGAACAGAGAACTGCAAGTCATACAGTTTGACTAAATCATTACAGGGAGGATATTAATGAGACTAAGGCAAGATACATTTTTAAGTAACATTAATGTATACAGACTGCTATCTACTGAAATGTATTTACATAGGCAACCTTTTGTTTGTGCATTTATAAATCATTTACATTGCCAACATATATAATGTAAACTACTTCATTAATTCGTGTAGTGTTAACAATGTTAACAACTGTCATGTCATGTACTGCAGTACTGCAAGGAAAGTATGTTGTAAAAAATTGACAGAGCCACAGAACAAAACCAGAGCATAAGTTTATAATGTGCAGTATATCAAATTAAGTAATTTGAGGTAATTTATATTATAAATCAAACTGACATCTGTTTGTTACTCTGTTTTCAGGTTTTGTGTACAGCAGCAAATGGACAACCTGACATTTAGAAACAGCATTCTACTTGTGGAGGGACTCAAAGTTACACATCAGTCCTCTTACCCTGTTTTCATTGTGCTTTTCTTGGCTTATATTTTTGCAATGGTATCAAACATTACACTTATATTTCTGATTTCAACAGAGAAGAATCTGCATGATCCTATGCATTTTCTGTTTTGTAACTTGCCAGTTAATGATGTATTAGGGACCACTGTCATTATGCCACGCTTGCTGCAGGACATTTTAAGGGAAACCTCAGAACGATATATATCATATGTAGAGTGTGTTTTTCAAGCTTATTTTGTGCATGTATTTACAGCAGCATGCCACTATGTGCTGATGATCATGGCCTTTGACAGATATGTAGCTATTTGTAATCCATTGCGTTACACGACTATAATGACCAATAAAATGGTTATTAAACTATCAGCATCAGCCTGGGGGCTGTCAGTACTTGTGGTGACAATTATGTTAGCTCTCACTATACGCCTGTCTCACTGCAGATCAACAATTGAAAACCCTTTCTGTGACAATGCCTCACTATTCAAACTGTCATGTGAAAATGTAAGTATTAATAACATGTTTGGAGTTGTTTATACCGTAATTATGGCCTGCCTGTCAGCATTATCTATATTAATAACATATGTCAAAATTGCTACTCTATGTATAAGGAGCAAAAACAAATCACTCAACAGCAAAGCCATAAAAACCTGCAGCACTCATTTAGCTGTTTATTTAATAATGTTCGTTTCTGGAGGCATTTTTATTTTTCTTCATCGTTTTCCTGAATACTCTGATAGCAGGAAACTAGCTAGTGTAGTGTTTCACATTGTACCACCGGGATTAAATCCCTTAGTATATGGTTTACAAACCAAAGAGATAAGACAAAAGATTTTTAAGAGATAAATAGAGAATTCTTGAGTTTATTATGCATTTTTATTACAAGAAAACGTATTGTCAAAAAAAATGTATGTGTGCTAATCTTACAGTTTTAAATGGAAACATATGTAGCCTAATTTATTTAATTATATCTATGCTTAGATGCAGTCTATGTTAGTTACATTTTCTAATTTATTATCAAGTTTCCAAAGGAAAAAAATACACATGTATACCACATTAAGTTAAGTTTTTTTCTTTTTCCCCCTTTAAGATAAATATGAGAATAAAGACACTGGGACTTTAAACAATATTGAGTTGAAATTGATTTACACTAAACAAAATTATAAACGCCACCTATAAACATTTTTAAGAAATATGCTAAATTTTAGTGTATTTAAATAAAACATACACTGTAAAAAAAAAAAAAGTTGGATTAACTTAAAAAGTAAGTTACCTGGTTGCCTTAAAATTTTGAGTTCATTGAAATGAAAAATTTGAGTTAATACAACAAAGGAGATTGGTTTAATAAATAGAAACTCAAAATATTATGCTATCTGAACTACATTAATTATCTAAGTTGATTTGACAAAATATAAAAAGTGAAAACAAATCATCAAAATTCATTTTTACAGTGTACTTATGTTGCTCTTACTTAAAGTACATTGAATGTGTTGTGTAAAAACAGCAAATGAAGCTTTTAGTGTGTTTAAAATAGATGTACTTTATAAACATTTAGGCCTACTTCAATATATTTAAAATATTTATGTATTTATCATTTCAATATTTTGAAAATATTTTTTACATTTACAATTTACCAACTTATAATGTATTATAAACGTATTATTAAAGGGACTATGAGTAACTTTTTAGGTAATTTATTATCTAAAATCAATATTTTTAATCACAAATCTTCTCCAATGGTGTACAAATACTTCTGCCAATTATCTGATGTATCCTCGTAAACGAAGAATTTATTATATTTATATACATGGGACGGGTAAGTCCACAGAGGCTTCCATGTAGTTCCGCCATCTTGAAAAACTATAATAGCAGACAGGGACAAAAAGTACGCCAACGCATTTCCACAATGCGTTTTCGTTCAGAGCCAGCGTGACGTAACTGACGCAAAAGAAAACATTGCTCTCTGAAACATTTTCTATAGCTCTCTTTTTTCATAAACAATCAATTAGCTCAAGTTGTTAATATTTTGCTACGTGCATAAGATTGTACAGAGAATGAAAATGAATTGCTAAAGTTACTGCTAGCCACATAAATTGTACAAACCTCGGTCGCTTCTCTTCTTTGCCTTTGGAAACTTTCAATTCTATCAAGATCGTCTCTTGTAGCTGCCTTGCATCTTTGTCGTCATTGTATTGACTCTCGCTCTCCTCCTCTTCCTCGCCTAGATCCCACTGATCCACTGCCTCTCTGTCCTATTCCTCTACTTCTTCCTCTCCCTACTGTTGAATCATCTGATGATGATATCTAACAATGCACGTACTTCAGAAAATATAACGGCATAACTACAATAGTTCATGTTTTTGACACTCGTTAATTCATACTGTAACATTCGTTTGTTCGGTGTGTCAATTTGAAGTTAGTTTGAAATAACAAACCTGTTCACCCGAAGGAAAACTCAACGAAGTCCTATTAGAAGACATCCTGGGCCCTATCTTGCACTCAGCGCACGATCTGAAACGCAAGTGTCAAAGCGCAAAGCGCAAGTAACTTTGTGGGCGGATCCCGGCGCTGTTGCTATTTTCCCGGCGGGATAAATGCCTCTTGCGCCTGGCGCAAATCTAAAAGGGGTTGGTCTGAAGTAGCTTCATTATTCATAGGTGTGGTTTGGGCGTAACGTGAAATAAACCAATCAGAGCGTCATATCACATTCCCTTTAAGAGCATGATGAACGAGGTGCGCTTGTTCCATGGCGCAATACTATTATAACGGCGCATTTACCAGGCGCGCTTCAGAATCGGTTCACAGCCGAGGAGATCGATGTTCTCGTCAGGGCCGTAGAAGAAAGAGAAGTGGCATTGGAGATGGGACAAACCCACCCAAATTAGCTTCGGTTATAATAATTTGGGTAAATATGTAGGCCTAAGCTTTATGCCTATTTTTCCCATCGTCATGGACACAACATATTAATACTGTGAAGCTGCTTTGATACAATCTGTATTGTGAAAAGCACTATATAAATATACTTGACTTTGACTGGACAACAATGATTTCCCTCGTGTTTTAATATTTGTCCTTATAATAATGTATCATTTGCAAAAAGGAAAATGCATCTGTGTAGATGAGAGAATCATCTACAGTGTATGCGCGTTGTTCACACTCTGTATTATGACCAAGCACGCGCGCTTAAAATAGCATCTGAATGTACGCGCAACGCGCCAATGACTTTAGACTAGGTTTTTTCTGGTCAGTGGCGCAATTGTTTTCTGGAACTGCAAAATAGCATGAGGGAAAGTTTGCGCCGGAACACGCCTCCTCTTTGCGCTGAACCGCCCCGGGGAGCGCAAGTGTATTTCTTAGTTAACCGACGTGTGTCTGTGGAGGGAAAAGTCCGCTTTGCGCGGGTGCAAAATAGGAATGATACATGCGTCGGTGTACAAAGTCAATTGCGCCGGGTGCAAGATAGGGCCCCCTGTCATAGCTTTTTGGTACATAACGGCTACCGTAGATGCAACACACATTTGAAAACGCAAGGCGCTGGAGAGCACAATTCATTTGAATGCAAAATACAATTTCACCTCTAGATGGGAGTAATTCTTACTTAATGTCCCTTTAAGCATTGCAATAAGCATACTTAAAATTTATGTTTTTCACTTTTACTTGTTTGTTGTAAAAGGCTATAATGCCAAGTCTAAATGCAGCCAAAGATGAATGGGACCATCCAGACTTTCATCATCGACAGGTACTAAAGCAAACATCTGTCATGGTATGGGGGTGCATCAGTGCAAACGGTATGGGTGACTTGCATATGTGTGAAGGTACCATTAACGTGGAGGCGTATATTGGGATTGTTCAGAGACATATGTGACCCTGGACCACAAAACCAGTCACAAATCACACGGGTATAGTTGTGGAAATAACCGAACAATACATATGGGTCAAAATGATAGATTTTTCTTTTATGCCAAAAATCATTAGGATATTAAGTAAAGATCATGTTCCATGAAGATATTTAGTAAATTTCTTGCTGCAAATATATATAAAAAATTGTTTTTGTGAGTGAATCGCGAACATAAATGGACAACTTTAAAGGCGATTTTCTTAATGTTTAGATTTTTTGACACCATCCGATTCCAAATTTTCAAATAGTTGTATCTCAGCCAAATATTGTCCTATCCCATCAAGCCATACATCAATAGAAAGGTTATTTCAGCTTATTCAGCTTGCATGTGTAGCCTGGCTCCGCCCTCCTACGTACTTCCGCTCAATTTTAATTTTCCTTCAGTACTCCGTCTGTGTTTGCCGTATATTCTTGGGTTTTCGTCTGTCAATTTTTTAGCAAACAAGCTGAGAACGATGACATTGAGGTGCGCTAGTTTTAGTTGTAGACATATGTCACGACCAAACTCTAGGTGACTCTGGGCAGATCCTATAGTTTTAAACTTCAACAGAGTACCCGCCTTCAAGGAGGTTAACGCTTGTCAATGGAGAGTGGCCAGACTCTCTGTACAAATTAAATGTACGAGAATCTAGTAGGACTAGGCTATTTCAGATGATGAATAAATCTCAATTTCAAAATATTTACCCTTGTGACTGGTTTTGTGGTCCAGGGTCACATATACTGCCATCAAGATTACAGGTTACACTTTATTTCGATAGTCACTTTAGACGTTCTACTAATTATGAGTAACTTTTCAACTACATGTCAACTAATCATTAGAGTATTAGTATATTATAGTAGACTGTCAGTAGACTGTTAGGTTATGGTTAGGTGTTAGGGTTCGGGTTAGGAGAATAAGTTGACTTGTTGTCGCCAAGTTACTTAAAGTCAGTTGAATGTCTGTTGGGGGACCAACAAAATAAAGTGTTAGCAGATATTAAGCTGACAGTCTACTAATACTCTAATGACAGTTAGTTGACATGTAGTTGAAAAGTTACTTATAGTAAGTAGAATGTCTAAAGTGGACTATCGAAATAAAGTGTTACCAGACTACAAGACAATGCCAGGCCTCATTCTGCACGTGCTACATCAGAGTGCTTTCGTAGACCTTCTACACCATAGAGTGGATGTGCCTGCCTGCAGCCCAGATCTGTTTCCTATTGAAAATGTATGGCCCATCATGAAAAGGAGAATCAGGCAATGACGACCACAGGCTGTTGAGCAGCTGTCTAAAATCAGGCAAGATTGGGTAAAAATTCCACTTCCAAAACTGCAACAATCAGGATCCTCAATTTCACTCTCAACCGGTAGGGGACGCTGTGACATCTTCCGAAAGATTACTGAATCTCCTGATCAAAACACATGGGAAGAAGAGGCAGATATAAGCGATATCATATGTAATAATGTAAAATAACACGATCATCAACATCAAACAGCATATAAATTAAACCTGCCTAATAGGTGTCACAGGCAAATAATGAGGATTCAGTCGCAGAAGTGAAATAGTAACAATTTATTAGGCAAGTTCAGAATGTAGTAGATAGCGAGGCTCAGAAGGCTGGTGCAAATGATTGCCGCTCTTGGCAACGCAGGGACACAATGGGCAAACAATCCTGGTGAAGAAACCAGCCAGGATGAATCCACAGACACAGGAACAAACCCCCCAAGAACACAAAGAAGAGGGTAATGTGGGCAAAGAAATAAAATGAGCCGCAATCGAGAATCTGTCCACTATGACCGTATTGCCCTGGGAGGGCAGGTGGGTGGTGATGAAATCGGGCTCAATGTGGGACCAGGGACTCGAAGGGACAGACAGCGGTTGAAGTAACGCCGGTGCAAAAAAAAACGCAGGTAAAAATTGCCGATCCCCACCTCGGGTGAGGTGTAAAAATAGAACTGACTGTGAACATGCACTTCTCCGACATGACAAAAAGCCCATTCTCGAGCAGCCTCTGGAGCACTCGCCTGACATGCTGAACATGTTCCTGGAGAGAAGAGGAAAATATCAATATGTCGTCCAGGTAGACATATATGAACTGATCGACCATGTCTGTCAGCACGTCATTAACGAGTGCCTGGAAAACCACAGGGGAGTTTGACAGGCCGAAAGTCATGACAATATATTCAAAGTGACCCCTGGGGGTATTACAAGCTGTTTTCCACTCATCCGTCTCCCTTAAGGAAACCAAATGCTATGCGTTATGCAATTCCAATTTCATGAAGATGGATGCTCCTTGCAACCGCTCGAAGGCTGAAGACATCAATGGTAAAGGATAAGTTCGATGAGTTTGTCGAGATCGGTGGGTAGTTCCAGTGTGAATACCTCTGAATACAGTCAGCCAAACCATGCAGGAACATGTTCCACTGCGCCTCCTCGTTCCACTTGCACTCAGCTGCTAGTGTGCGGGATTCAATAGAATTGTCAGAGACCGTTTTTTCTCATGTTATAGGTCGGCTAACATGCGCCTCGCGACCCTCTACTGCACGGTTGAATACCTGCCTCATCTAGGGTGACCAGATGTCCCGAAACCTGTTGTCCCGAATCCCGAATCTGGCTCTGATTGTCCCGAAAATTATACTAAAGCAAAACATTAGTAGTTATTGTCTGATAAAACATTAAAAACTGTCCGTGGAGGTTGAGTCGTCCTCGTCCTGACCTGCAGCCACCCCCGCCAGCTGCTTATTGGCTGCAGTGTAGCACCGGTATCACACCACTTACTGCGCCACTGGATGCATGCAGATCCTCTCTCCTTTGCTCAGCTCTGGCAGATCATGAGCTGACCTATAATAATAGGATTTTGCCAACTGCTTTCAGTGATGAAGCCACTCCACAATTACAACATTCCTCCAGAAGCTTGTTTGTTACTGGAAGAGACATTTTCAGTCTCTGTGACATTAACCTTAGTGCTGGGCTACTGTCCATGTATTCAGCAGGGGTGTTTCTCCAATGAAGGATTGCTTTCCAAGGGTCAGTTCTGTCATGCATAGCTTTGCACAGAAGGTTCTTAGCAATTTGTAGGTACTTGTGGGCTGACTCAGCATTTGATTTAGGATGTCTTGGTGAAAAGTGACATGTTCAAATTCCCAGCTGGAGGCAAAACAAAGTTGCCGTCGTCGTCGTCGTAGGATGTCTGTGTATAATTTAAACCTTGTTTGTATAGTGTGTAACCACACGTTTATAAATATATTTTTTAAAGGTATTGTATTAAAAACTGCATACATTTTCTTGTTCTGTAGTCACACTTGCCACATAAGCACCTGTACGACAAGTAATGTAAACATGACAACAACAGGTCCCTCACATAAATGTAATTTCGTTTGTACATAGCAAACGTTATCACAGTATTTGAGTTTCTAGTTTCAAAAAATTGCGCCAACGTTATCACAGTTTGTGTGTGTGTGTGTGTGTCTGTGTGTGTGTTGCACATCCATACTTGCAAAGGGGACGCGATTAAAACTCTATAAGTACATAAATGTATCAAATAACCATTCCGAGACGTCCTGGTCCATTCTCATTGGTTTTTCTTCTGCCGGAGTCTCTTCATCATCTGGGTCTGATTCCGTTTCAAACATGTACGGCTGAATGCCATACAAAACAGCGGTATGCAAGTTACGCCCTCATCCAAAGGCAGGGCGGGGATATGCAGCTCATTTACATTTAAGGTGGTACACACCAAAACAGCTCTTTTTAAAACAGGCCCCAAAAATGACATTTTCAAATGGTTATAATAAAGTAACTGTGGGGTATTTTGTGCTGAAACTTCACAAATACATTCTGGGGACACCCGAGACCAATATTACATCTTGTAAAAAGGGGAATAATAGGTGCCCTTTAAAGTATTCTGCCTGGTTGATAAGTTGTACATCCTCTTGCTCTTTCTGCAGATGGCATATAGTGTGCCGCTGGTAAACTGCTCCCTTACCTGTACAGTCAGCAGCTGCCCTGCACATCTTGTCACTGATGAACATTTTAGGCCCCGGCTTGGAGACAATCTATGAGACTGTAGTTTTAAAGTATCATGAGCATGCTTTGAAGTCGCTTGGGTGCACTGAGATGTGGTTTGCTGAATATAGTGATCAAGGGTTTTTGGTCAGTCTCTGCTGTAACCAACTCTCATCCGTGCAGGTAATGGTGAAATCTTTGGCAAGCGAAGCCGATCCTGAGACAATCTTTCTCGATTTGAGCATGATTTTTCTCTGTGGGAGTGAGGGCTCTTGAAGCGAAGGTGACAGCTCGTCCTTCTTGCATAAGACAAGCACAGGCATAGATGTAGCCATGGATTTAAGCTTTCAAACGGCATCATCGTGTTTGGCTAGCCAGTGCCAATGTGTATTTTTGTTGAGAAAGTGCCGAACTGGCTCGCAAACAGTCGACAAGTGGGGCATGAACTGGGAGCTTTAGCCACCGTTTCCTGCCCCATGGGGTCCAGAATGTGGTCAAGAAGCTGCTCTTTTGGTCCAGCTTACACTGTAAGAATTAGTGGTCGACCGATATGGGTTTTTTGATGGCCGATGCCGATGCCGATATCTTAGCGAGCAGGGTGGCCGATGGCCGATATAAAGCCGATATATGTATATATATATATATATATATATACACACACACACACACACACACACATATATATATATATATATATATATATATATATACACACCCACACATACATATACTTTATACAGGTCCTTCTCAAAAAATTAGCACATTGTGATAAAGTTCATTATTTTCCATATACTTTCATATATTTTAGATTCATTGCACAGCAACTGAAATATTTCAGGTCTTTTATTGTTTTAATACTGATGATTTTGGCACACAGCTCATGAAAACCCAAAATTCCTATCGCAAAAAATTACCATATCATGAAAAGGTTCTCTAAACGAGCTATTAACCTAATCATCTGAATCAACTAATTAACTCTAAACACCTGCAAAAGATTCCTGAGGCTTTTAAAAACTCCCAGCCTGTTTCATTACTCAAAACCGCAATCATGGGTAAGACTGTCGACCTGACTGCTGTCCAGAAGGCCATAATTGACACCCTCAAGCAAGAGGGTAAGACACAGAAAGAAATTTCTGAACAAATAGGCTGTTCCCAGAGTGCTGCATCAAGGCACCTCAGTGGGAAGTCTGTGGGAAGGAAAAAGTGTGGCAAAAAACGCAGCACAACGAGAAGAGGTAACCGGACCCTGAGGAAGATTGTGGAGAAGGACCGATTCCAGACCTTGGGGGACCTGTGGAAGCAGTGGACTGAGTCTGGAGTAGAAACATCCAGAGCCACCGTGCACAGGCGTGTGCAGGAAATGGGCTACAGGTGCCGCATTCCCCAGGTCAAGCCACAAGTAAACAAGTAAACACTGTAGCAAGTAAACACTGTAGCAGTGCACTCAGTAATCTGGTAATTTCATGCGCACTGATAATATAATATTTTTTCAAATAAATATTTTTTTTTACTTTGACTTTTGACAAGGGAACCCTGACAAGGGTGCGTGAGCAGCGCAAATTTTTCCGGAGTGCATGTTAATCAATAAGTGCGTTCACACCGCGAGCAGGAGCAGCACGTCAAGCAGAAGCGTAGCGTGAGCAGCAGTGAAGCGGGTTTCGGTGGCGAGTCTATGTTTGCTGCACTGCTCACGCTCAATTAAAGTGAAAGCACACTTTTGATGGACAAAATTAATATGATTTCACACAGAAATGCTTGCTTATATGCAGCCTGGGAGCCGCTGTACAAACGCTTCCAGTGTGAATACTCGCGCGCGTCTGCAGCCACTCATGCTTGGTGTGAAACGGCCGTAATTTTACATCACACAGTGTTGACGGTAAATGAGAAAGTATTTTAGCCTGATTGTTTTCCTTTTCTGTTACAAATAATATAAAAGCAAACACATTTTTCACATACCATTTACTTTCTTTGATTACCAGTCCTGTAGCCACCAGTTCTGTCTAACAAAGTATTAGATATGACTGACAGAGATCGTAAACTAATGAAGACGGAGAATGTGAGAGAGCGCTGTTTGATCAGGCTCAAAACATTCTCTTCTCAGGTGCTGGTGTTCTCAGCGCCGCCCGTCAAAATAAAAGTCTGCAGCGCCGTCAAAATAAAAGTCCCGCTTCCAACATATCGGCCAATCAGAAAATGCCGATGCCGATATTTTAAAAAAGCCAAATATCGGGCAATACAGACCTATCGGCTGCGGCGATATATCGGTCGACCACTAGTAAGAATGCATGTTTGGCATCAACCATGGGGAAGATCCTTGCTTTAGGCAGTTTGTATAACACATCCTCCAGAGTTGGCATTATATAATGAGAGCGTGTCAGAGCTTTGTTCAGGAACTTTGGGTCCAAGCATATCCTCAGCTTATCTGTTTTTTTTTTTTTTAAATCACCATGTTGCTGATCCAATCTGTTGGCTCTGTAACATCTGACCCTCTGCCTAATACGCGTCCAGTTGGGCTTTGACAGCTGCTTTCATAGTGATTGGAACATTTCGGGGGGGCACACCATATCGGTGTAACACGTATCCAGCTCAAAGTGGACCTCACCAGGCAGAGATTCCACAGGCAAGTTGAACACATCACTGTATGTGTCAATTAACTGTTCCTTAGTCAGAGGCTCACACCATTCATGTTCCATTTTGAGCACGTCATCTGGGACTGTAAACTGTATCAGGCCTAGCTGGTCACAAGTAGATCCTTAGAGAAGTAGACTTTGATTTGTCTCTACAATCTCAAATGACAGTTGGTATCTCTCTCCTTTGACCAAACATTCTGTTTCAAAAACACCCATGGAGTCCAGCAACTCGCCTGAGTACAGCCGTAATTTGATGTTACTGGGGTGTGGGCTGTGCCACCTTTACTTTATCCTTGTAGCTCATCACATTGCATGTTGCTCCTGAATCTAACTGACAACACAGTGACTTGCCATGTAATCGCAGGGAAACGAACCATTTCTTCCCTTTCATGTGCACCGTTCTAATGGAATCACTGTCCCCAACCGGCTTCTCCGTGGAATTTTCATTGCAGTGAAGCTTCGCCTCTGTTCAGCTGTGCAACACATCTCAATGGCTGTGAGCAGTGTTCATTTGTTTTTCACTTAACAACCTGCGTCTTGTCCCCTTCATTTGTAATGCCTAGTGAGATATTGTCACGAATCATTCTTCAATCAATTATACATACAAGTTGCAGCTTTTTCTCTAAATCTGGTCACAAAATTGTCTATGGATTCCCCTTCCTCCTGTTTACAACAGCCGAACACATACCTCTCATAAATGACAATTCTGGCAGGCTTGAAGTATGTGTCCAATGCATCTAGGATGGTTTTAATGTCTCTATGTTGTGCGTCTGTGAGATTCAAATAGTGCCGGTAAACATGTCTTCATTCAGATCCCATCACACTTCTCAACGTGGCAGCTTGGACCTCCCTGGTCTTTTCAGCCAGGCCCGTGACCAGTGCATAATCCTAGTCCAAAAACTAGTCCAAACTAACATGAATGTGACAATATCTTAGAAATGTGTTACTCAAAGTAATTGTAACAACTGAAATCTGATTATAAGAATCAGATAATACTCTACTTTTTGCCAAATAAAATAAGATTACAGTAAACAATTAATTTGTAATTCATTACACCTACACAAAAAAATAGTCAATGATTTACTTAAGCAAATTTTAAGCTCAGAAATTGCTAGAATATTTCACAAATTATTACCAAGAAACAGAAAGTAACACGTTAATCATTAAATGTAGAAAAGTAGAAAGACTGAAACAGTGTTTTCTTGTAAAACATACTCCAATATTCTATGTTAATAATTTTTAACAGTTTAACACTGAATGTAGGTTAACATACTGGAATAAAAATTTCTGTAAAAAGTGTCAATAAATCAATGTATTTTGGTTAACCAAGATTTTTAATACAATAGATTAAACAAGACAAAAATGAAAAATCTATATTCTATAAATTTTCTATTTCCTTTTTTATTCATTTTTTTTTTATTGGTATTGCAATCAAATTGTATTTTTTTTTGTATTGCAAATACTTGTTATACAGTACATTTTTTGTGAAGCTATTGATTAGTATGAGCCATTTAGGACTAACAAATTACAAATGAAAATTTTACAAGGTTAGAAATCTATGCATACAACTTTATCAGTGGCTGGGATCATGGCAACAAGTGATACGAAAAAGTTTTTCCCTCTGGGGTGATACACCTTTGAGGCACATATTAAAAGGTAACGAACGATACACATTTCTTCAAAGAACTGCAAGTTTAAATTTGGGTAACACTGAAAACTGAGTTGACCATGACTTTATCAAGCAACATATAAATGAGATCTTTACATCAATAAATCAGCTTAATAATAACAGAATCCAATTGCAGTAAGTATGTGTCGCTTTATTATATATTCAACTAATACTGGTTAACTACCAAGTATTTCAAAACCTCACAACATGTTTTTAAGTTCCTTGTATGAAATACATTAAAATGCTTCCATGTTTTGCTAAAATTCTGATTGATTGTGCTTATTAGTAGGCCTATATGTAAAATAGTGTGCACTGTGAAACTTGTTCAGACAACAAGCGCTGTAAGTAAAATGTCATATACCTACAAGTTTACATGAGCACAAAAAAGTCGTAGATTGCAAAGTGTCTGGGTAATATGCATTTTGCTGCCTAAAGCTCATAAACAATTTCCATGAAATGTCTGACTGTTACTCTGTTTGTAGGTTTTGTGTATAACAAGAAATGGACAACCTGACATTCAGACACAGCATTCTTCTAGTAGAGGGACTTCAAGTTACACCTCAGTCTACCTATGTTGTTTTTATCCTGCTTCTTTTGGTGTATATCTTTATAATGGTTTCCAATATTGCTCTTGTAATTCTGATCTCAACAGAGAAGAATCTTCATCATCCTATGCATTTCCTGTTCTGTAACTTGCCACTGAACGATATCTTAGGGACCACTGTCATTTTGCCACGCTTATTGCAGGACATTTTAAAAGAAAGTTCAGAGCGCTATATCACATATGTGGAGTGTGTAGTTCAAGCCTATTTTGTGCATATATTTGTAGCAGCATGCCACTATGTTCTTATAATCATGGCCTTTGACAGATATGTGGCTATATGTAATCCATTGCGATACACAGCTATAATGACCAATAAAATGGTTATTAAACTATCAGCATCAGCCTGGGGGCTGTCAGTACTTATGGTAACAATTCTGATAGGACTCACTGTGCGTCTGTCTCACTGCAGATCTAAAATTGAAAACCCTTTCTGTGACAATGCCTCACTGTTTAAACTGTCCTGTGATGATGGTGTTGTTGTTAATAATGTGTATGGAATCCTTTATACTGTGGTTTTATTTTCTTTCTCAATTTTGTCTGTATTTATAACATATGGCAAGATTGCTACTGTATGCATAACCAGCAAAAACAAAGCACTCAACAGCAAAGCCATAAAAACCTGCAGCACTCATTTAGCTGTTTATTTAATCATGTTTGTTTCTGGCTGCACTTTTATTTTTCTTCATCGTTTCCCTCTCTACGCTGAGAGCAGAAAACTAGCTAGTATAATGTTTCACATTGTACCACCAGGATTAAATCCAGTAGTATATGGATTACAAACCAAAGAAATAAGACAGAAGTTTGTAAAATTTTGGTGCAGAGAAAAAGGAACGTCTTGATTTATGATATGATTAAATGGTTATACATTGGTATCAGCACTTAATGTCAAGTCAGTAACTTCCCTTTAGGAATACATACAAAGCAGTGGTGTCAGTAGGTCTTTAGAAACTTCTTTATAACAAAGTACTTTACTTATAGTATGTAGTACTTTAAATCAGTGTCCTCACATGGCAAGGTGTTACAATATATTTATTACAGTAAAGGATCTGTTTATAACCTAAATTGTACTGAACATAATTTCTTGTACATTGCTTTTATTTAGAAAATCTACTGAATAAATAGTTAAAAGGAAGTTTCTTAATCGAGTATGTATCATTACCGCACCTCACAAAAATGCTAAAGGAATATTCTCAGTGTCACGGTCGCTGGTTGCAGTACAAAGGAATTTGTCAGGATGCAAATGCAGCAGCTTCTCTTTATTAAACTTATTCAACAAACTCAAAACTTTACAAAAACACTGGAGATTCTCCGGAATATGGACATAACAACCAACGTAGTTAAAACGAGGACATACCGAGAATTGAAAGAAACACAGGGTTTAAAAACAAGAGCAAAAAGGAACTAATAAGACTAATTAATGAGACACACCTGAAAATAACTAACTCAATCGGTAGCTATAATCAAACAGGGAGAGAATAAAGGAGAACTAAACTAAAACAGATTAAAGATTAAAGAGGCTATATGCGTTTTTCTGAAATTTAAACTCGGTCAACATTATGTTTACAGAGGTAAGAACAGTCAAATACATTTATTCCATTGCACTGCTTGCGAGTGTAGGCTACTTGCTGACTAGCGGTGGTGGCAGGGTGATCTGAAAAACGTTTAACATGAACGCGCTCGACGTCACATCCGCAGACAGCGCGGGAAAAATCCGACCCGACAGAAAATAGGAAAAATAGGATACAGGCTTATAGGTGCACCCACTGTAAGCGGACAAGGTGTCAGTATGCTCAACAGGAGATGTTTGAGTCATAAATGGTAAAATAAAAAGGCTATTGTTACGTTTATTTTGGGGAAAAAGCTGCATATAGCCCCTTTAACTGAGAAACTCAAATATGAACAGAACTCAAAACGTGACAGTTTCCTCAGGCCCGACTGCTCTGAGTGGGATTATATAATGATAGAATAGTAATAATATAATAACAACATTAATATTATTAGAAATAATAATGGTAATATTTCTTGGACAAAAATGTTACTGTTGTAATACAAATGCTCTGTAAAAAGTGAACATTGCATAATAATATTATATTAATTTACATTAGTAAAATTACAATATTTTCGACTTAAACCTTCAAGATTTAATTTGATGGAAAGCTGCAGAAAGAGCTTTAAGCATTTGTGACAACAGATTTACAAATGATTCTTATTACAAATTCGAGTGAAGTGTGTGAAAGCATGAAATAATAGGGGGTATGATAATTTGTTACAATTATGAAACTATGCTAAAGTGAAAATGCGTCTGCCGTATGTTGTTTTCCCAAATGCATATTATGCAACCAAATGCGGGTTGTGTCAAGCCATTCGTTGTTTGATGAGAAAAAGATGAAATGTAGTTCCAATCAACGAGATAAGAATACACATAAGCTGCAGAAACAGAGGACTCTTATTCTGCTTTGCGGAACTGAGGAAGAACTGTTTACAGAACAGTTTGATCTTCGGCTGACAAAACAAAGGAAAAGGGCGTTTCATTCCCGCCCACGTGTAGAAATCGAATATTCAAGCTGTTTCAGGCTCCGCCCCCTGTAATATAGCCATTGTGTGAAAACATGCACCAGCCTGACCTGCTGCCATATATGCTTTACCCACTAGCATGGAAGATGTTTTTAAGGGCTTAGTGGGCAGCATTGGGGACTTCAGGGACGGTGCCGATGCTGGTGACAGATAACTGGCAGTTTGTAACACAGAGCGCTTGTTGCTCTAGCTGAGGAACAGAAGCTAATGCCGGTCAGACTGGATGTGCTTTTATTCTTTCCTGGTCATGACGTCACCCGTCTGTGATGTTTATTCTCGTCATTGGACTAGTTGACACATGTGCTTCAGACGCAATCACGCAGGGGCGTTCCTAAAGCGTCATCAACGCAGCGTGGGTTTCCCTCTAAAGGGAATAACCTTTCAATTGAGGAGGGAGGGTGGGGGCTCTGGAGGTGGACGAGGGGCAGGCGAAGGGCAGGAAACGGGAGGAGATGCCGACAAAACCAGGAAGATGGCAGATTGAGACTGAGCTGATGGAGGCGGAGACCCAGGTGGAGGTGAAGAGCCTACGGGCAGGGCCGGCCAGAGGCATAAGCAAACTAAGCGGCTGCTTGGGGCCCCCTGACCACCAGAGGGCCCCCCAATCGAGTCAAAAAAATCAAAAAAAAATTTTTTTAGATGACTTAAACAAGTGACATAAATGAATGAATGAATATGAATGAATGAATAATTCAAGACAAGAAAATTCTGATTTCATGATCAATATACCTGCTTACAACTGAACTGCTGCTGTGTCTGCCAGCGTTTAAGTCATGCGCATAATCTAGACACCTCGTGCGTGCATAGACAATTCGTGCGCAACTGCGCATAGTCACGGTAATGTTAATGTAACAAAAACGGACGTATCGCTCTGGTGCCGAAAATAGAAAGAAGAAAAGGACAGAGGAGGAGAAAAAAGAGCAATATAAAAGTATGTTTGCATGATTATTTATGGTATGTTTTGTGCAGCAATTGACCCATTCCTATCTACGGCAAGCCCCGAGGGGAAAAACACATTTCATACACACATATACAACGAGCGCCAGTACATCATTACCGGTATTCATTCTGTCATGTACAATCCAACAAAGTCTGTTACAATAATAATAATTAAAAAAAAGATTTTGAGGACAGTTACACTGTATTGATATATATAATATATATATAATATATAATATAATATATATATGTACGTAATAATATTTTTACAGTTTTCAACAATAATTGTCATTGTTGAACCCTTGCTCTTATTATGTTTCTGATTTCTCAGTTTTGTCATTATTTTAGCTAATTTATTTGATATGTTTTGAGACAGTTTGTTTTAAGAAGTTTCAAAGAGTTAGTAAAAGAGTAAAGTAAAAGTTAAAACTTTTTTTATTTAAGTAGGCTATCTATTTTTTATCAAGTATTTATTTTGTATTAATACATAACCTCAATTTATTAATTTATAATGTATCATTATTGTGTGATATTTGTGTCAATAATCGTCAAGCACAGGTGACTCCTCGTAGTGGGAGGGGGCCCCCAAATCAAATCTGCTTAGGGCCCCCAAAAGGCTCGGGCCGGCTCTGCCTACGGGACTGGGCGACACGAGAGATCTGGAGACCGACGCTGAGCTGCAGCGATGAGCATCCTAGGTGGAGCCCAGATGCCAGAAGACTGGGGCCAAGCCAGTGGGACTGGGGACCAAGGTAGAGTCGGAGGGAAGGCGGAGCCCGGTGGAGCCGAAAAAAATACTCTCATAAATAACTTCTGACCATCTTAATCAGTCTTTAGTTTTTACAAATGCTGAACTTGCAGATTTCCCTCAGAGATAAATTGATCTGTATATGTAATTGTTACGTATTTCCAAACTATTTAAACCATTGTTAAAACGTACGTCTAAAAGAACGGTCTCACTAGAATCTTTAAATTCCAATCACACACATAGATTCTCATATCATTCAGGGTCTTTAGTAACTTCACAAATAACATTCATAATTTTCAATGATTATATTGAAAAATCTTCTCACATGATTCACTTAATGATGTTTCATTAACAAGGTTCGGGAGGAACACGTTCTAATGATCAAACAATCAAGTCCTTCCAACCAGCTGTCAGCAATCAGTAATCAACAGCTCAATCAGCATGAGTAAAGCCTATAAATATCATAGACAGTAAAAGAAATGGACACAGCGACCCCATTGATTTCAACAGCGAGAATTGAAGTCCAATAGAAGCACTCACTTCCTGATAGCCAAGCGTACTGCGCAGACTCACACTGAGCTTGACGACGTAGATGTGACGTGAGCAACCTGACTGACAGTTGTAAATCTTCTAGTAGCTGTGTCGAGACAAATCTGAAACACCTAATCTTGCAGAGACGATGAAGCGTGACCTGGAGCAACTTTTGGTAAGTATTCTGATTAATTATCATTATCGACTCTATCTATGCCATGGGCTTACTTTAGACAGTGTAAGGACTGGGCGGAATGACGGATCATCTGAATAATTAAATGTATTTCTTCCTATAAACCCCTGGACTTGAACACACACACACATACACAAACTGGTACGAATTTCCCCATTAAAGACATTTTAATGAGATATATTTCATATGTTGTTATGTGGGTCCGAGTGCCCAGGGCCTGTGAAGATATCTGTGAGTGTATTGTATTCCTAAACGAACGATAAATGCGTGTATTATGCATTTTAATGAATAATCCAGCAAACTCACTATCCTAACAAAGTCTGTGAAACTCCCCCCCCCCCCCCCCCACCCCCACCCCAAATCCAGCTAACATTGGATTTGTTCAGTGTCCTGTTACGAGTTTACGACCCAAAAGAATGTGCATGGCCTTAAGTCTTTCTGAGAAGGAGAAATGAAACCGTTTCAATCCTATATATTATATATATATATATATATATATATATATATATATATATATATATATATATATATATATATAGCCATGTGATAAATGTATTAAAATGCATCTAATGTTCCATCGCATGATTTTTCCTTTTATGTGGTTTGTTTCGTGTAAACTCTAATACTTAATGTTTCAAACTCTGCAAAGTATGGTTAACCAAATCTCACCTATTGCTAAATTGGTACTTTGAAGATTGAAAAGACTGTGTATATGATATGTTGGTAGATATGATATATGATACAACATTTTAGTATTACAAGAATCTTTCATAGTTCTTCAGCGATTGACAAACCCACCCACCCCCCCAGCATGCATGCAAGGAGCTCCCTCTTTCAGACAAAGAGCAATAAAAACCAAAATCCCGCCTGTGAATTCCAACCCTCTTATTGGCCAAGCCAACAGGAAGAGGCTGGATTTCGCCAAGGTGATAAATGGCGCTTCCCTGCTCCGCTCCCTCTCTTGCCTTTTTCCTCCTGCGTCAAGGATGTGATTTCTTTGTGATCTCCTCCGGAGATCTTTTATCTTTTATTTTATTTGTTTATGTCAAAGTTTTGTTTTCTTTAAGTTTCCAACCTAATTCATCTCACAGGAGAGGGGATGAATTTAGCCGAATTTGGTAATGTTACCTCGAAGACTTTAACCTCTGTTCAAAGCGCGCGCGCCGAACGCCACGTGACGCGCACCCACGGAACAAAGAACATCCACTCATGCACGCGGCCGGGACAGGCCGTTCCAGGAACACGCAACAATACATGAGAGACCAAGAAACTTTGCAAGTATATTTCTGTATACAGCTTCTAGGAAGCATTAAGATGATGTTTTTCGTGTTGTTTCAGAGAGGTTACTGTCTGGGTGAATGGTGCCAATTCTCTCTCTCTCTCTCTCTCTCTCTCTCTCTTGCAAAACTGCAAATCTATCCATGATCTCTGATCCGATCTCTCCGGGATCTCTGATCCGGTCTCCCTCAACTTTTCCTCTCATGTCCCTGTCTATGCATCCCTCATCCATGTTTTGTTGTTTATTATGTTTGTAAATACATGTATTCCTGTAACGTAGTAAATGCATAAGTAGTTCTGTATTAGAAAATTCATTATACTCGGTTTGATTGATTTACTGTGTCTGCTCATAATTCCGGTCCCTGAAATGACTAGATCAAAGCTACGAGCTTTACAAATTAAATATACCTTAAAGAGTATGGTAACACTTTATATTACGACCCGCAAACAACTGCGTAAGTAAACCGAAATTACGGTGTACGTTTCTGTAATTATAGTGTACTTCCGTGTAGGTATAAGGGAACAATATGTTAAGTTGTGGGTAATAAAGGGGTAACAAGCAGATATATAACCTGCAAAGAACTTCGTAAGTAAACCGAAATTACGGTGTACGTTTCTGTAATTATAGTGTACCTCCGTGTAGGTATAAGGGAACAATATGTTAAGTTGTGGGTAATAAAGGGGTACAACCAGATATATAAGCAAATTATTTATGATGTAATTATTTTAAAACTAACAGGTACCTATTCTGTTAATATATTCCAGGCAAAAAATGTACGTCTGTTGTATATAAAAGTTTTTATCACATTTCTGGCAAAATATGTTCTTGTGCAATGTAGGCTAGTTACAGGGTAATTTTGACATCTGTGGGTTGTAAATTGAACATATATATA
Organism: Semotilus atromaculatus; assembly: GCA_031834385.1. NCBI lineage: Eukaryota > Metazoa > Chordata > Actinopteri > Cypriniformes > Leuciscidae > Semotilus > Semotilus atromaculatus. Next base: position 21,480,357 of record JAULUF010000001.1, on the reverse strand, counting down.
TATATATATATATATATATATATATATATATATATATATATATATATATATATATATATATATATATATATGGCTGTATGTAAGCACAGTATGATAAAAATTTAATTTATTGGCTTTTCTTACTAAACTACTTAACGTTAAGCCAAAAAAAAAAATGTTTCTGCTATGATTTTAATTTAGAACGTAACATGTAGTACTTAATACTTACCTTATCACATTGTATTGTAATGACACTTAAATGTCAGGGCAAAAATAGCCTACTGTGTACATTTTTTATTTTCATTTTTTTTTAAATTTTTTTTTAATAAGAGTACATTTCTCTGTACTGTGCAAATCGTGTTGTTTCGTATTGTTACATAGTAAGTAGTGTTTGTTACCCGTTTCAATTGTATTTACAGGGTAAGTATGACTCCTGCGGGCTGTAAATTAAAGTGGCGCTTGTTACCCCCTTGTTCTGTGTATTTACAGGGTAAGTGTGACTCCTGCGGGCTGTAAATTAAAGTGGCGCTTGTTACCCCCTTGTTCTGTGTATTTACAGGGTAAGTGTGACTCCTGCGGGCTGTAAATTAAAGTGGCGCTTGTTACTCCTTTATAACCCAAAACTTAACATATTGTTCCCTTATACCTACACAGAAGTACACTATAATTACAGAAACGTACACCGTAATTTCGGTTTACTTACGCAGTTGTTTGCGGGTCGTAATATAAAGTGTTACCAAGAGTATTTGTTTATAGGGCGGGAAAGCTAATTCTTGTGGCCACAGAATTAATTTTCCTAAACTCTATAAATTAATTGAGCTAATTAATTTTACCTGTTTTGTGAAATGTGGTCCGTGTAATTAATTGCAATCAACTTGTGGTTAATTGCAAGGATTCACATGCATGCAGGTAACAGGACATATCATCCCTTACCGGGAGTTTTATTAACATGTAAGACTGATCTAATCCAAACCTGTATGAATAATTATTAATTACCAATTGTTAATTATGATATGCAAATTCCCCATGGATTAGATCCACCCCTGAGTCTTTACAACAGTAAAAGATTGCCTGCGAGCTTCTCCTCCGGTTTCTATGGTAACTTCTCTACTGTGCGACAGAGAGTCCCGTGGTTATGATGCAATCGTTAGCCTATTTTTACAAAAACGGCTTCTACGGGGCCATAACATAAGATACAAAGTAATGGAGCCTTTTATACATTGTCGTGTTTCTTTAGAAATAAATAATGGACAAATGGAGTCTTTGGATGCCTCAGATGTAAAGTTATTCGCTGTCAAAGTGACGCCAAAATGATTGGGAGTCAATGGAATGCTAACAGCAGGTGATAGCCAGCTACAATGGCAGCCCCCGGAGGAAGCTTCAGTTTCCGGCGGATGGATTACTCCCTTGATAAATATACGCAGTCGACTCACCCATATTCCTTGACAGTTTTCAGCATCCCTCCACCCAGTGTTGTGTACTCGAGACTCGGACTTCGTCTCGAGACCATATTTTAATGGTCTCGGTCTTGTCATGGACTCGTGTGCATTTTGACTCGGAATTGACTCGTACTCGAACATATTAGGAGTCCACTCGAGTCCCATTCAAAATATTTCATGATTATTACTGTATGTTCATATTTCTTTAAATTGTTGTTTGATTGAAATGTCCAATGATTGCTGACTTTCTTGTGCGCAACTGAGCATGACTTGAGACTAATGGCCGTTTCACACCGCAAGCATGAGTGACGCGTGAGCTCCATCGTCACTGCAGCTACGCGCGATTATTCACACTGGAAGCGTTTGTACAGTTCCCAGGCTACATATAAGCAAGCATTTCTTTACAAGGTGCCCTATTTTAACGATCTGAAAGGCAAGTATCAAGCGCGAAGCACAAGTAACTTTGTGGGCAGGTCTTGGGCGCTGTTGCTATTTTACCGGCGGGATAAATGACTCTTGCGCCCGACGCAAGTTTAAAAGGGGTTGGTCTGAAGTAGCTTCATTATTCATAGGTGTGGTTTGGGCGTAACGTAAAATAAAGCAATCAGAGCGTCATATCATATTCCCTTTAAGAGCATGATGAACGAGGTGCGCTTGTTCCATGGCGCAAAACTATTATAATGGCGCATTTACCAGGCGCGCTTCAGAATCGGTTCACAGCCGAGGAGATCGATGTTCTCGTCAGGGCCGTAAAAGAAAGAGAAGTGACATTGGGGATGGGACAAACCCACCCAAATTAGCTTCGGTTATACATGCATATAATAATTTGGGTAAATATGTAAGCTTTATGCCTATTTTTCCCATCGTCATGGACACAACAATGATTTCCCTAGTGTTTTAATATTTTTTTCTTATAATAATGTATCATTTGCAAAAAGGAAAATGCATCTGTGTAGATGAGAGAATCATCTGCAGTGTATGCGCGTTGTTCACACTCTGCATTATGAGTGCACTTAGTGGCGCAATTGTTTTCTGGAACTGCAAAATAGCACCAGGGATTGTTTGTGCCGGAACACGCCTCCTTTTTTTGTGCTGAACCGCCCAGGGAGCGCAAGTTTTACCAGAAAGACTCGGGAGAATAAATACTGTAACAATAAATACATTTATTGATAGCCCAGCAAGCAATAAAGTTCTTTGGCGTAGGCCCCGTCCATAGCTCGCAATCCGAGGGTCCGGACTCTGCATTTCCTGCCTGAAGACGAAGGCAGGGACGCAGCCGACCCCCTGGGAGGTATAGGAAGGGACCATCCTGGTGGTGGTGGGGAGGATGGAGGGGAAGGAACCATCTTGGAGGTGGTGGGGAGGATGGAGGTAAATGAAAGCGTCAGCATCTGCGAACTCAAACATGTGTAAGTACCGGCCTTTTATACCGCAAGTATTAGACACGATTGGATAGATGAGAAGGTAATAAGTGACGTAGCAATTGAGTCTTCCTGGCAGAACTTAACGCTAAAGCTTCCATTTCATTCTCTAGTTTGCCGGTGTGCGTCTGTGGAGGGAAAAGTCCGCTTTGCGCGGGTGCAAAATACGAATGATACATGCGTCAGTGTACAAAGTCATTTGCGCCGGGTGCAAGATAGGGCCAAAAGAGTTTTGTTAAATTTGTTTTTAGAAGTTGGGCATAAACTTGATAGACTTGAAGTTTGTTCAAAGCCCAAACTGAGTCATTAAAAACATGTTTAATGAGGGTACATTTTCTATAAAATTTGAGTCTTTATTTTCTTTTCTGACATACTGCAGTTATTCTTAAAACACACTAGACATGCACATTTTGTGCGTTTTGGGCATTTTTTGTGTGAAATCATATTAATTTTGTCCATCAAAAGTGTGCTTTCACTTTAATTGAGCGTGAGCAGCGTAGCAAAATTAGACTCGCCGCCGAAACCCCCGCCCTCACGCAACGCCGGTGTGAATGCACTCAGGGTGCAGATCCACTTGTCCACAAACAAATGCTTTAAATACACAACATTCCCCCGCTGGCTCAAAACCACGCCCATAGCGGTAAACTTGAGGAACACCCATCAACGTACAAATGTGGGGAGGCGTCGCGTCGTGTCGCATTCGTGTCGCAAAAGTGGATCTTTACCGTCATTGATTAACATGCACACCGAAAAAAATATGCGCGCAAATGCAGCAGGACCCAGGTCAGATGTGATGTGGAGCCTCTAGCTCAAACTCTGGTCTCGGTCTCGACTCGGACTCGACCCTCTCTGGTCTCGGTCTCGGTCTCGACTCGGACTCGAGTGAGCTGGTCTCGACAACAACACTGCCTCTACCACCCCATCTCCTCACACTTGCCTGGTTATCTTCCTAACCAGAGATATGGGGGGAGTACTCTGGGTTCGGGCCCAATTTCCGAGCTCAGAGCCCTCCCCCCGCACAGCATGCCAAATACGCATAATCATTTATGGGTGAATGTGAGGCACTGTAAAGCACTTTGGTGGCCATTGGGTCTGTAGTGCTATACAAATGCAGTCCATTTTACCATTTTACCATTTACTCTCTGATCATTCGTAAGTGTGAACTCGTGAATGTATATAAAACAAGACTAATGATATTTAGGCTCATTCTTGTTTGTGTTTCTCGTAAATGTTTGACAAGAACATGAAATAGAGTTCAACATCTAAACTGTTTGGAAGGCATTATGCATGCATTATAATGCATCAAGAATACACTTATAATGCATTACAAATGCAGGCTTCATCTGGTGTTATAATGCATTGTAGGCCTAAAAGATATAACCACAAATATGTAAGTATTATAATGTATTGTAACTGAAGTTATGATTAGTTATCAGATGTAAGGCATTATGCAAGGCATTATGCATGTATTATAATGCATTAAGAATACCCTTGCATTATAAATGCATGCTTCATAGAAAGTGTTGCCAATAAACACGACCCCTGCAGGTAACTAGAGCAAGGGCCATTTCAACATAACAATATCATTACCGTTTCAGTGGCTGTGTTCATGGCAACCTGTTGGTCATGTCATTCCCCTCTTGGGTGATGACAGTGTCACATTGAACCGCATATTTAAAGGCAAAGGCTCTTCAGAAAAGTATTCTTCAGAAAAAAGTAAGTCATAATTCATGTAACCCTAAATACTGATAGAATTGACTGTCAATTAGTTAGTTAACTTGACAACTTGAATAGCTTACTTTATAGCAACAACAGACTGCAGATTCTTTGATTTAAAATTTACTATGATTGTGTTACTATGATTGATTGTGTGAATTTAAAGGGATAGTTCACCCAAAAATGAAAATTCTGTCATAATTTACTCACCCTCAAGTTGTTTCAAACCTGTATGAGTTTCTTTCTTCTGCTGTTGGTGAACAGACAGTTGCTGGACCCCATTGACTTCCATAGTAGGAAAAAAAGATACTATGGACGTCAATGGGGTCCAGCAACTGTCTGGTCACCAACATTCTTCAAAATATCTTCTTTTGTGTTCAACAGAAGAAAGAAACGCATACAGGTTTGAAACAACTTGAGGGTGAGTAAATTATGACAGAATTTTCATTTTTGGGTGAACTATCACTTTAAAAGGGTGCCATTTAATATAGACCATGAAAACTGATCAGACAAGTAATGTGATTTACAAATAATATATAGACTTGCATATGTTATAATTAGATTTTACTGTTTACAACAACATTTGTTTTGAATAATCATCATTGTACAGTGTAGCAATTTTATGCTATTAATGACGATGACAGGTCTGTGTGATGCTGTTTGCAGGTTTTGAGCAGCCAATGGACAACCTGACATTCACAAACAGCATTCTCCTCGTGGAGGGACTGAAAGTTACACCTCAGTCTTCCTATCCTATATTCATCCTGATTCTCTTGGTTTATATATTTGCAATGGGATGTAACATTGGACTTATAATCCTGATCTCAACTGAGAAGAATCTACATCATCCTATGCATTTTCTGTTCTGTAACCTCCCAGTAAATGATATACTAGGGACCACTGTCATGTTGCCACGCTTGCTGCAGGACATTTTAAGGGAAACCTCAGAACGTTACATTACATATGTGGAGTGTGTAGTTCAAGCTTATTTTGTGCACATATTTGCAGCAGCAAGCCACTATGTGCTGATGATCATGGCCTTTGACAGATATGTGGCTATATGTAATCCATTGCGATACACGACTATAATGACCAATAAAATGGTTATTAAACTATCAGCATCAGCCTGGGGGCTGTCAGTATTCATGGTGTCTATTATGTTGGGTCTCACTATACGCCTGTCTCGCTGCCGATCTAAAATTGAAAACCCTTTCTGTGACAATGCCTCACTGTTTAAACTCTCCTGTGAAAATGTGGTCATAAATAATGTGTTTGGAATCATTTATACTGTGATTGTCTTTACCTTCTCACTTGGTTCGGTGTTCATAACATATACCAAGATTGCTACTGTATGCATAACCAGCAAAAACAAATCACTGAACAGCAAAGCCATAAAAACATGTAGTACTCATATAGCTGTTTATATCATCATGTTTGTTTCTTGTGCCACTATGGTTTTTCTCCATCGTTTTCCTGAATACTCTGACAGCAGGAAATTAGCTAGTATAATGTTTCACATTGTACCACCAGGACTAAATCCTTTAGTATATGGTCTACAAACCAAAGAAATAAGACAAAAGTTTGTAAAGTTTTGGTACATAAATAAAGTTAATCTAAAGTAAATTAATTATAAAGAAAACAAAAATCCATTATAAAATGCCATTTTCTCTGGATGAAACTAAGAATATCAATAATATTGTGCTACTGTGAACACCCCCAAAATGCTTTTGATAACTTTTAATCAGCCTGGTATAAAAAGATGATCTGAGCCAAATTTGGTGAAGATATTAAGACATGTTGCAGAAAGTCACATTATATGCGAACAATTTGTGTCGTTGATGAAACATGTTCTGTTTAAATAAGTTATTGTCTGCTTCATATCTGTAAAATCTGCTTAAGTAGTTTGAACTGATGATTGTTTTTGATAATGCAAAACAAAAAATTGTGTGTTTGATATGGAATAGTTGGTAACACTTTATTTTACGGTGTCCTTGATACAGAGTAATTACTTAATTAATTACTTAGTAGTGGACGTTGTAATAACATGTAACAAAATGTAATTAACATTTAACTAAGTTATGGAACAGCCTGTACTTACAGATTGTAATTATGCACATGTAATAGGCAGCTACTGTTACACATATGTAAAAAGCCGAGTCGGTTACATACGTGTTACAGACTTGGTACAGTGTAACTATATAAGAAAGTACTTAGTACTACACAATGTAACAAAAAGTACTTAGGCTACTAAGGTCGGGAAAAGCCTGCAGATAGACATAGTAATTTTGTACGTTCTGTAGCATTACACGTATGTAACATAAAACAAAGTGTATCAAGATTGTACTTAAGTGGACTTTGTGTGTATACCTTATCCATCTTAATTAGCCCACTAGTTCATAGCTTAAATACATGCAGTAGCTTCTTAATTACATTAAAATTACAGAAAATTACACAGCTATAAGCTACGTAAAATTAAGTGTGTCAAGATTGTACTTAAGTGTACTTCATTTCTATCTTTATCCATATGCACCTTAGTTTGAATTAACTCACTAGTTCACAGCTTAAATACATGCAGTAGTTTCCTAATTACATAGCAATTACATAATATTACACAGGGATAAGCTATGTAAAATAAAGTGTATCAAGAATGTACTTAAGTGTACTTCATGTGTATCTATAAACCTTATCTCCAACTCTACTTGTTACATATGTGTAACAGTAGCTGCCGATTACATGTGCATAATTACAATCTGTAAAGATGTTCCATAACTTAGTTACATGTTAATTAAATTTTGTTACATGTTATTATAACGTCCACTACTAAGTAATTAAGTAAGTAATTACTCTGTATCACGAACACTGTAAAAAAAAAAAAAAAAGTGTTACCAAATAGTTTTCATCAGCACTCAGCATTAAGGAGAGCAGAATGAAAATTATTCACGGCTCTTGACCAAATAGTTTTTGTAGCATATTTAGTTCATACAATGAAGAGTTTCAGTTTTTGGTTTTAAATTTGATCACTTTATTCTGTTTATTATTTCTTACTTAAATAGGCTACAGATATCTGAACAAAATTAAAGCACTATTCAATTTGCTTCTTTGTTCTATTGTGTTTATTTGTTTTATTGCCTGCAATTTGCATGTTACTTAATTTATTGCTTACTGTTTACTTGTTTGTGTAATTGTGTGTGTTTTTTTTTATTATAATTTTTTTTTTTTTTACTAGGTTTGCTGTGTGATTGCTGTCTCAGAAGAGAGGCTGTGACTTTGAAAACTAGAGAGAGGCCCTGTTATTCAAAATTCCCTTTTATATAGTTTTGAACATATTTATGTACACATACATGTATATACAGAACCACTAGCCTGGATGCCAGCCGAACTTAGCCACGCCCACAACATTGGAGGGTGGGAAGTTCGGTCTGGACTTGATCCGTTGTGAAGCAAGTATGCCCGAACCAAAGCTCTTCAGACTATTGAACAGATGGTCAACAGTAACGTAATCATCCATGTCACCAAAGAGCGCTTGGGTTGAATTCGTTTACAACAAAAGAATGGCTGCCGCTGGAGAATTTAGATTGTGTAGATTCAGCCATCGTGTCTGTTATAGAATATGTAGACAGCGCATTAGTTTTAAAAGAGGAACAGAGAACCGCGATCAAGGCATTTGTTGATTGGAAAGATGTTTTTGCCCCATAATCACAGCCCAATGGAGCAATTTCAGGAAGAACACCAATTAGCGAAAAGACATCATTCCAAAGCATTCAGCTGCCTCGTAGAGGGAAGCACTTTCATAGTGACTCAGTCCGATTCCATACAGAGAAAAGAGATGATCTGCACCGGGGAGAGCTTGCTCTTATCTCAGTTGACCTAAAGCCTCAAGCCCCTCAACCAGGTCCCTGTATGCACACATTAGATCTCAAGAGTGCGTTAAAATAACCAAGTCATCGAGATACACAACTTGAATTGTGCAGCCCAAAGGGTAGAACATTGTACGGATATGACTGTCCCTCGAAGGTGTAGTGAACTTATTTCTTCTAAAGTGTAGAAGATTCAGAAGCGAAGACCAGGAGACTCGGTTGTATGTTTTGCAGGTTCTTTATTGCACACGAGGTGGCGTTGCTGTAGTCTTTACCACGCGTCGTCACGAGTCTAACTAAGGGAAAACATTTTCCTTACATTTATCTCTTTACAAAGGGGAGGGGTTTACAAGGCATGTAAATGACGTGAACAGGTTTAGGAAACCAGTTCTAGACTGAAACTATCGCCCCTCTTAGTCCAAATCACATACCTATTCAGAGACTGAAAGTCAAGAAACAGGACCAAGAGTATCGGTAATCTGCTTTCATTAGAGGGAAACAGGACTGTCAGGAAGAAGCAATTAAGAGTATCAGTAATCTGCTTTCATTAGAGGGAAACAGGACTGTCAGGAAGAAGCAATTAAGAGTATCAGTAATCTGACAAATACAGAAAGACAGGATTTGCCAGATTCTCTTTCTGGAAATGGACAGCATTTTGAATGGGAGAATGTTCAGGGCCCGATTCAATAATTGCAGCTCTCGATTTGACCGCAACGGTATGACAAAGTAAGGGCAGTTAAACCTTTTCTTCATCTCAGCTGGAGGGAAAGGCTCTGTCGCCTCCTTCGCAGAACCCCTGTGGCTGTGGTCTGTGCCTGCTAGTGAGGCAGAGGAGGGGTCACCACATCAGTTAGCTATGTGTCTCAATCTAGTGGCCACAGACGATGTGAATTTATAGGCTTTGGATGGGAGTCTCAGATGGTTCCTGAAGATGTCAGGGTTTTGCGGGCATATGTGCACCACAATAACCTGATCGACCTGAGTAACTTCAAAATAACCCCCTGATACCAAATCATCTAACCACAAACACCCGGTGCAGAGTGGAGGGTTCCATTCAAGCCCAAGCCCAATGTTCACGGCCGCCCGAGCAAGCACAGCAGCCATCTCAGTGCCAGACTGAGGGCCCTATCTTGCACCCGGCGCAAATGACTTTGTACACTGACGCATGTATCATTCCTATTTTGCACCCGCGCAAAGCGGACTTTTCCCTCCACAGACACACGTCGGTTAACTAAGAAATACACTTGCGCTCCCCGGGGCGGTTCAGCGCAAAGAGGAGGCGTGTTCCGGCGCAAACTTTCCCTCATGCTATTTTGAAGTTCCAGAAAACAATTGCGCCACTGACCAGAAAAAACCTAGTCTAAAGTCACTGGCGCGTTGAGCGTACATTCAGATGCTATTTTAAGCGCGCATGCTTGGTCATAATACAGAGTGTGAACAACGCGCATACACTGTAGATGATTCTCTCATCTACACAGATGCATTTTCCTTTTTGCAAATGATACATTTTATAAGTAAAAATATTAAAACACGAGGGAAATCATTGTTGTGTCCATGACGATGGGAAAAATAGGCATAAAGCTTACATATATTTACCCAAATTATTATATGAATGTATATAACCGAAGCTAATTTGTGTGGGTTTGTCCCATCCCCAATGTCACTTCTCTTTCTTTTACGGCCCTGACGAGAACATCGGTCTCCTCGGCTGTGAACTGATTCTGAAGCGTGCCTGGTTCTATCCACAAAAGTGGTTACAGCATGGGCATGGCCCAAACAAGTAATGAAGCAAACGTGGCTGTCTGATGGAGACAGGTGCTGACCACGTCCAGTAATACATGGTCGAAAGGGCATCTTTAAAAAGACGTTTTTGTCAGTATTTGCTCTTTTAGAGGGGAATATTCTTTTATGGAGAAATTCTCTTGTTAAAGAATATTTTCTATATTCTTTATTAATATTTTCAATCTCCAACGCACGTACACGTTTTTTTGTGCAAACAAAGCACTCGCGTCACTTCATAAACTTGAGGTTAATCCACTGGAGTCACATGGATTACTTCAATGATGTCTTTATTACCTATACCTATTATCACAAACGGGATCCTCTGTTTCCGCAACGCTCTCCTCGGTGAACGGCGCTGCGGAGAAGGGCTACGAGTCATTGTCACCCCTCAAAAAGGTTGCTCATCTTTGCCCGAACACCGCTGCTAGCTGGAGAAATGTAGCTTTTGTGTAAGTTCTGCCGGGAAGACTCAATCATTACGTCACTGTTTACATTCTCTCTATCCAATCATGCTCTAAATACTCACCTTGTCCAGCTAAAAGAACATTACTGCCTGCTCAGGTGACATCTTCTCCGCAGATTGCCGATCCTTCAGATACAAATTATCAGCTTCTTTCAGCATTTACACAGACATCCTATGTCAAGTTATTCCAGATAGAAGGGAAGAGTTAGACCTCTACCTATCCATGATGGCGGACTTCAACCAAAGATAAGGGGGCACATTATTTTATGAATATCACAAATCATTCTCTGCTAAATCTGCGTCCTTCATCACACTCTATAATTCAAGACTTGACTGGTCTGTTACCGATACCGAACTGCTCGTTTGTCATTTCGGCGGCTAAAAAAGCTTGGCTTGTGCAATTTGCAGTGCTCACGGACACAAAGCTCTATTCTGTCCTAAAGATTTCGCTAGCCATGACCAGGCTGCTGTCCGTGGTGCTGAAAATGTAAGACTCTCTTCCAACAACAGAGGTCGCCCGGTTGCAGAATCTAATGACGCTCCCATTATGTAATCTATTTAATGAAGCTGTTTGCTCATTTTCTAATTGTAGATTTGCTCACATTTGTAGCTTTTGCAAGGATCCGCACCCGAAATCTGTCTGCCCACGCCAGTACAAACCTCAAACCCTATGGAAAGCCCCATTCCGGAGAAAATTCTGAACAAACATCCATCTACCCCATCAACATTTCAAACCTTTCAAGCTACCTCTTTTCTCACCCTGATCCATCATTTGTTGACTATTTCATCAGCGGTCTGTCCCAAGGGTTTCGGGCAGGGATGTAGTGGAGACTAAACGCGCGTAAACGCCATTCACGCACCTCCCAAAATTCGGAAATAGCGTTTACCCACCTGCCAAAGTGACGTGAACATAATCACAGCCCAATGGAGCAATTTCAGGAAGAACACCAATTAGCGAAAAGACATCATTCCAAAGCATTCAGCTGCCTCGTAGAGGGAAGCACTTTCATAGTGACTCAGTCCGATTCCATACAGAGAAAAGAGATGATCTGCACCGGGGAGAGCTTGCTCTTATCTCAGTTGACCTAAAGCCTCAAGCCCCTCAACCAGGTCCCTGTATGCACACATTAGATCTCAAGAGTGCGTTAAAATAACCAAGTCATCGAGATACACAACTTGAATTGTGCAGCCCAAAGGGTAGAACATTGTACGGATATGACTGTCCCTCGAAGGTGTAGTGAACTTATTTCTTCTAAAGTGTAGAAGATTCAGAAGCGAAGACCAGGAGACTCGGTTGTATGTTTTGCAGGTTCTTTATTGCACACGAGGTGGCGTTGCTGTAGTCTTTACCACGCGTCGTCACGAGTCTAACTAAGGGAAAACATTTTCCTTACATTTATCTCTTTACAAAGGGGAGGGGTTTACAAGGCATGTAAATGACGTGAACAGGTTTAGGAAACCAGTTCTAGACTGAAACTATCGCCCCTCTTAGTCCAAATCACATACCTATTCAGAGACTGAAAGTCAAGAAACAGGACCAAGAGTATCAGTAATCTGCTTTCATTAGAGGGAAACAGGACTGTCAGGAAGAAGCAATTAAGAGTATCAGTAATCTGACAAATACAGAAAGACAGGATTTGCCAGATTCTCTTTCTGGAAATGGACAGCATTTTGAATGGGAGAATGTTCAGGGCCCGATTCAATAATTGCAGCTCTCGATTTGACCGCAACGGTATGACAAAGTAAGGGCAGTTAAACCTTTTCTTCATCTCAGCTGGGGGGAAAGGCTCTGTCGCCTCCTTCGCTGAACCCCTGTGGCTGTGGTCTGTGCCTGCTAGTGAGGCAGAGGAGGGGTCACCACATCAGTTAGCTATGTGTCTCAATCTAGTGGCCACAGACGATGTGAATTTATAGGCTTTGGATGGGAGTCTCAGATGGTTCCTGAAGATGTCAGGGTTTTGCGGGCATATGTGCACCACAATAACCTGATCGACCTGAGTAACTTCAAAATAACCCCCTGATACCAAATCATCTAACCACAAACACCCGGTGCAGAGTGGAGGGTTCCATTCAAGCCCAAGCCCAATGTTCACGGCCGCCCGAGCAAGCACAGCAGCCATCTCAGTGCCAGACTGAGGGCCCTATCTTGCACCCGGCGCAAATGACTTTGTACACTGACGCATGTATCATTCCTATTTTGCACCCGCGCAAAGCGGACTTTTCCCTCCACAGACACACGTCGGTTAACTAAGAAATACACTTGCGCTCCCCGGGGCGGTTCAGCGCAAAGAGGAGGCGTGTTCCGGCGCAAACTTTCCCTCATGCTATTTTGAAGTTCCAGAAAACAATTGCGCCACTGACCAGAAAAAACCTAGTCTAAAGTCACTGGCGCGTTGAGCGTACATTCAGATGCTATTTTAAGCGCGCATGCTTGGTCATAATACAGAGTGTGAACAACGCGCATACACTGTAGATGATTCTCTCATCTACACAGATGCATTTTCCTTTTTGCAAATGATACATTTTATAAGTAAAAATATTAAAACACGAGGGAAATCATTGTTGTGTCCATGACGATGGGAAAAATAGGCATAAAGCTTACATATATTTACCCAAATTATTATATGAATGTATATAACCGAAGCTAATTTGTGTGGGTTTGTCCCATCCCCAATGTCACTTCTCTTTCTTTTACGGCCCTGACGAGAACATCGGTCTACTCGGCTGTGAACCGATTCTGAAGCGCGCCTGGTAAATGCGCCGTTATAATAGTATTGCGCCATTGAACAAGTGCACCTCGTTCATCATGCTCTTAAAGGGAATGTGATATGACGCTCTGATTGGTTTATTTCACGTTACGGCCAAACCACACCTATGAATAATGAAGCTACTTCAGACCAACCCCTTTTAGATTTGCGCCAGGCGCAAGAGGCATTTATCCCGCCGGGAAAATAGCAACAGCGCCGGGATCCGCCCACAAAGTTACTTGCGCTTTGCGTTTTGACACTTGCGTTTCAGATCGTTAAAATAGGGCCCTCAGTCTGCTCAACCACACCTGATGATTAGGGCCCAAATCATCCTCATCTCGAGCACTGAATGAGAAATTAAGCTTACACAGAGGAACAACCAAACTCATCTGTGAACTTGACCTGAAAAAAAAGAGCATACTGGGAATTAGGAGGCCCATGGGTATTCGCTCAGCAGGAACGCTTCCATTGGAACCCCAAGATCACCCTAAGATCTTGCCACCGTGGCCTTGTGCATACCAGCAGAAGGACCGGGACGTCAACTATGGTGACTTTCTGGTTCACGAACCACAAAAATTCCATGGCCATGCTCTCATAATGAGTGCATGTTCTATCCACAAAAGTGGTTACAGCATGGGCATGGCCCAAACAAGTAATGAAGCAAACGTGGCTGTCTGATGGAGACAGGTGCTGACCACGTCCAGTAATACATGGTCGAAAGGGCATCTTTAAAAAGACGTTTTTGTCAGTATTTGCTCTTTTAGAGGGGAATATTCTTTTATGGAGAAATTCTCTTGTTAAAGAATATTTTCTATATTCTTTATTAATATTTTCAATCTCCAATGCACGTACACGTTTTTTTGTGCAAACAAAGCACTCGCGTCACTTCATAAACTTGAGGTTAATCCACTGGAGTCACATGGATTACGTCAATGATGTCTTTATTACCTATACCTATTATCACGAACGGGATCCTCTGTTTCCGCAACGCTCTCCTCGGTGAACGGCGCTGCGGAGAAGGGCTACGAGTCATTGTCACCCCTCAAAAAGGTTGCTCATCTTTGCCCGAACACCGCTGCTAGCTGGAGAAATGTAGCTTTTGTGTAAGTTCTGCCGGGAAGACTCAATCATTACGTCACTGTTTACATTCTCTCTATCCAATCATGCTCTAAATACTCACCTTGTCCAGCTAAAAGAACATTACTGCCTGCTCAGGTGACATCTTCTCCGCAGATTGCCGATCCTTCAGATACAAATTATCAGCTTCTTTCAGCATTTACACAGACATCCTATGTCAAGTTATTCCAGATAGAAGGGAAGAGTTAGACCTCTACCTATCCATGATGGCGGACTTCAACCAAAGATAAGGGGGCACATTATTTTATGAATATCACAAATCATTCTCTGCTAAATCTGCGTCCTTCATCACACTCTATAATTCAAGACTTGACTGGTCTGTTACCGATACCGAACTGCTCGTTTGTCATTTCGGCGGCTAAAAAAGCTTGGCTTGTGCAATTTGCAGTGCTCACGGACACAAAGCTCTATTCTGTCCTAAAGATTTCGCTAGCCACGACCAGGCTGCTGTCCGTGGTGCTGAAAATGTAAGACTCTCTTCCAACAACAGAGGTCGCCCGGTTGCAGAATCTAATGACGCTCCCATTATGTAATCTATTTAATGAAGCTGTTTGCTCATTTTCTAATTGTAGATTTGCTCACATTTGTAGCTTTTGCAAGGATCCGCACCCGAAATCTGTCTGCCCACGCCAGTACAAACCTCAAACCCTATGGAAAGCCCCATTCCGGAGAAAATTCTGAACAAACATCCATCTACCCCATCAACATTTCAAACCTTTCAAGCTACCTCTTTTCTCACCCTGATCCATCATTTGTTGACTATTTCATCAGCGGTCTGTCCCAAGGGTTTCGGGCAGGGATGTAGTGGAGACTAAACGCGCGTAAACGCCATTCACGCACCTCCCAAAATTCGGAAATAGCGTTTACCCACCTCCAAAGTGCGTTTATCCACCTCTAAATTGCGTTTATCCACCTCTACATAGCCTATAGTTCCTAAGCCATTTTTAATTGAGCTTATTTAGTTTCAAATTGTTCATTATTAGTTTTTAAGGTTGTTAAACCTAAGACAAAGTCTTTCATAGCCAGCAGGAAGCAGCAGACTGCTTCAAGATTCCAGAGCTGGCAACTCTCACGCATTGGCCGTGAGACACACGCGTTTGATTGGTTTCACACGCTCACACGCCACACCCCCGAATTCTCACGCTGAAGTGTCAACCCGGTCGGTCAAATGCCTGAAAGATGAGTTTATCTATAGATCTACCAGTTGAGCCACTCGTAATCGACTAGTTATACCGCAAATGAGTTAAAATCTCCCGGAATCTAGAGCGACCGTGCATGTGAGACTGTGCTCAAAACCACGTAGCGCGCGCACGGAAGAGAGGGAAAGTGAGCAAGAGACCTTGCGTGTGCAAAAAGCATCCTGATCTAGAAACAGGACCCCCTGTTGTCGAATGTCCCCCCCCCCCCCCCCCCATCGTTGGAGAATTTATAGTTTATCCACCTCTTTTTTTACCACTACACCTCTGGTTTCGGGTGGGCATCCTTTCACAACTTACTACCTCTTTCCTAGCTAAAAACTTGCAATCAGCCTTCGTTTTTAATGTTTTGCTTTTCTTTCCAGATTCCTTTATTTCCTATTTTGATTACGACCGTCTGCTCTTTTCTCGTTTTCAATTTCGAGCATCGCAATTTAAAAATTTCATCCATCAAGCAGATTACTCGCAGGCATTAAATTTTACGCCAAATATTTCAATCCCGAATCTCCAAGCCTATTCACTGCTACCTCTATTTGCTTATTGCTCAAAGGCTTAGCTAAATCCTCTAGCAATCCCCCAATAAAAAGATTGCCTCTTACTTTGACTTTATTGCAAAGATTAATAATTTCCATCCGCAATGGCCTCTTTTCCACGTATACCGACACTCTGCTAGAAGCCGTGTTTTTAACGGCTTTCTATGGATTCATGCGTCCAGAAGAATTCACTTCAACAACATTTGATCCCGCCCGTGGTCTTTCACACTCTTTCTTAAGCACTCTAAGAACGACTCTCAAGGTTCCGATGTTACTTAAACAGTTTCCAAAATTGGTAATAATTTTTGCCCCTTCTCATCCATGATTAAATTCCTTAAAATCCGTACTAGATTTTCTGATCAATCCCCCCTTTTCATCTTACCTTACGGAGCACCTCTCTCCCAAGCCTGGTTCAGGACTAATCTCGTTTCTGTCCTCAAAATCTGCAGCTTATCTTCCTTCCAGTATACCGGTCATTTCTTCAGAATCAGGGCAGCCAATTCAGCAGCTGAGCGTGGTATTCCTAAATCAACCATCAAGATCCTGGGCAGATGGTCCTCCACTGCATTCAAGTCTTACATAAGACCCGATTTAAATATCATCCTCGAAGCTCAGCAAGCTCTCCAGTAATGATTCAGGTCAATTTCTATGCAACTACTGGTGTTGGTGTTTAGGCAAGGTAGCCTTGTATGAAAGTTAAGATAGCCAGTGGCCCCTCATGTAAGAAATCAAAAGATGGCCTGTGGTCCATGTGAATCAAATCAAAAGATGGCCTGTGGTCCATGTGAAAGAAATCAAAAGATTGCCTCTGGTCCATGTGAAACAATCAAAAGATGGCTTGTGGCCTATGTGCAACAATTCAAAAGATGGCCTGTGGTCCATGTGAAAGATATCAAAAGATGGCCTGTGGTCCATGTGAAACAATTCAAAAGATGGCCTGTGGTCCATGTGAAACAATTCAAAGGATGGCATGTGGTCCATGTGAAATAATTCAAAAGATGGCTTGTGGTCCATATGAAACAAATTCAAAAGATGGCCTGTGGTCCTTGTGAAAGAATTAAAGTATGGCTGTGGTCCATGTGAAAACAACAACAACAAAAAAAAAAACATATATAATAATGTTCGATATTGTTCTAATATATTTTCACTCTATCTTTAGGAACTGCAGGATTCCTGACTCGTGAGTATCTTCCTCTACCAGTCTTTGAGGGTGGGCCCCGTCCTGGTGGATTTATTCCTCCACCTAATTTTGGGGGTCGGCTGCATCCCTGCCTTCGTCTTCAGGCAGTATATGCAGATCACTATATCAGTATATGCAGGAACAGGGCCGGCCCGAGGCGTAAGCAAACTAAGCGGCTGGGGGGCCCCCCAAAATATATATATATGTATATATATATATATATTTTTTTTTTAGATGACTTAAACAAGTGACATAAATGAATGAATGAATATGACTGAATTAATGAATTATTCAAGACAAGAAAATTCTGATTTCATGATCAATATACCTGCCTACAACTGCTGCTGTGTCTGCCAGCGTTTAAGTTATGCGCATAATCTAGACACCTTGCGCGTGCATAGACAATTCGTGCGCAACTGCGCAAAGTCATGGTATTGGTTTAAGTTGGAGAAAACAGCCGCAGGGGAACTTAACCTTCTGGGTTTAAGGGTAGCAGTTTGAATAAATAATAAACATACATAGCAGTTTGAACTCTTCTCCACTTTATTATACCACATATCATACACATACAACGAGCGCCAGTACAACCGGTATTATAGTAACAGACTTTGTTGGATTATGTCATGTACAATCCAACAAAGTCTGTTACAATAATAATAATGAAAAAGATTTTGAGGACAGTTACACTGTATTGAGACAGTTGAGAAATAATGTTTTTACAGTTTTCAATAATAATTGTCATTGTTGAACCCTTGCTCTTATTATGTTTCTGATTTCTCAGTTTTGTCATTATTTTAGCAAATAATTTATTTTATATGTTTTGAGACAGTTTGTTTTAAGAAGTTTCAAAGAGTTAGTAAAAGAGTAAAGTAAAAGTTAAAACTTTTTTATTTAAGTAGGCATCAATTTTTTATTAAGTATTTATTTTGTATTAATACATAACCTCACTGTATTCATTTATAATGTATCATTATTGCTTGACATTTGTGTCAATAATCGTCAAGCACAGGTGACTCTGCGTAGTGGGAGGGGGCCCCCAAATCAAATTCTGCTTAGGGCCCCCAAAAGGCTCGGGCCGGCTCTGCCTCGGAATGTGAAATTCGGACGGGGCCTACCTCGAAGAACTTTATATCATATTGTGCTTGCTGAGCTGTTAATAAATGTATACTTTGTAATGGCATTATTCTTCTGAGGCTTTCTGGTAGAAATGTAGCTTTTGCGTAAGTTCTGCCGGGAAGACTCAATCATTACGTCACTGTTTACATACTCTCTATCCAATCATGCTCTAAATACTCGTAGTATAAAATATTGAAACTAACACATGTTTGACTTCGCAGATGCTGATGCCTCCATTCACCTCCATCCTCCCCTCCACCACCAAGATGTCCCTTCTCCTCCATACTGCCCAAAACCACCACCAGGAAGGTCCCGTCCCATAAACGGGGGGTCAGCTGCGCCCCTGCCTTCGTCTTCAGGCAGGATATGCAGATTCCGTACCCTTGGAATGTGAACTTCGGACGGGGCCTACGCCAAAGAACTTTATATCATATTGTGCTTGCTGAGTTGTTAATAAATGCATACTGGTACTGGCATTATTCTCCCGAGTCTTTCTAGTAGAACTAGAGCTGTGCATCCCGTGAAGCCATGCTGAAGCACCTCAGCTCTCGCTGGACGCGTTTTCGCCGCCTCCGGTCAAGGTGCTTCGGCCCTGCACACGATGGTGGTGTTTCAGGTCTACCAGGCCAAGCTCCTCCAAATTCATGGACGAGGCTGGCCCGGAACCCGAGTCTTTCCGAGACTTACGGAGCGCTACAGACTTAGCTTTGTGGGCTACCAAAGCTACTGCGCAGGCCATCAGGAGAAGCGAACTTGGTTATCCTTGAAAGGACACGGACAGAACGGTGTTCCTCGACGCCCCCGTCTCTAGTTCCTGCCTCTTCGGCCCGGCAGTGAAGGGTTTTTCGGAGAGGTTCACCGAGGCTCAGAAGTCGTCCCAGGCAATGCGATACTTCCTGCCCAAGCGCTCGAGCTCGGCCTCGAGCAGGCCCAAGACTGCGCCTTCTCCTCAGCCAGCGAAATCAGCTAAGCAGTCCTCTCAGCCCTGCCCTGCGGCTGATGCCCGCCGCCATACCAGACCTGCTAAATACCCCTCGTGCCAGCAGCACATCAGACCCCAGACCCCCGGCTTCCTCCTAGCATCAGGGGGAAAAAGGGAGGGGTTGTGTCTCGCGCTAGCCGAACTACCCTCCAAGAAGCCCAGAACACTTCTCACAGCTCCCTGTTTAGCTCAGGCTGCTGGAGATTTTATTACTGTAAACAGCCCCGTTTCACTGCGCGCCTTTACAAAAAAAGCACAAAAAGAGTATGTTTCAAGCACACAACACACCTGTTCATGGTCCCCCTTCACACGGCTTCACTTTACCCCAGGCAAAGGCCTTTATAGTCAGTCCAACACTCAATATGTGCACAAATCACAATATAAGGGTATCAGGTCCCCCTGTGTAAGGTGGACCTTCTCAAAACCTTAGCCACATGAGCCCCTTCCTGGCAAGCCATGTGTCGAGTAGGGTTATAAACACAATAAAGCGAGGCTACTCGCTCCAATTCTCTCGCAGACCCCCAAAGTTTTAGGCGGTTGTAGAGAAGCAACGTGGGTCACGTGCTTCGCTCCAAAATGCACAATCTGTTAGCAAAAGGGGCGATTGAGCCTATTCACCCCGCGCTGCAGCATTCTGGGTTTTACAGCCGTTATTTTCTAGTTCCAAAGAAAGACGGCGATATCAGACCCATTTTAGATCTAAGACATTTGAACAAGGCTCTCATGAGACGGCCATTCAAAATGTTGACTATAAAACAAATCCTCACGCAAGTTCGCTCGGGTGATTGTTTTTTTTACTGTGGATCTGAAAGATGTGGCACTTTTTCCCCTGAGGCTTCAGGGGTTTCTTGTGCTGAATTATCTCGACGATTGGCTGATTCTAGCTCAGTCGAGAGCCAAACTGTTACATCACAGATCTTTGATTCTTGAACATTTGCAACGTCTGGGTCTCAAAATCAATATATCCAAGAGCAAACTGACAGAGTGTGATCTTTCTGGGCACAGTTATCGACTCTGTGACTATGAGAGCGCGCCTCACAGCAGAGCGCACACTCTCTATTCAACAGCTCGCAGCCTCCTTCAAGGCAGGCGAGCACTCACGCCTGAAAACATTTCAGAGACAAGAGACAAGACAAGAGACAAGAGACTTCTTGGTCTCATGGCAGCCACATCGTCAGTGCTCCGTATGGGACTACTGCGCATGCGCCCACTGCAACACCTGCTCAAGCGCCGTGTGCCACCCCGCACGTGGCGGTCGGGCAGCCTTTATGTCATGGTGAATCACGGCTGTCTGCGGGCCCTGATTCCTTGGCATGAGGGCGTGAGCCTAGGGGAGCGTTGCACGAGGGCAAGCCTGTCTTCGGCCTCTGGTCGAGCACGGAGCAGAACTTACATATCAACTGCCTGGAAATGAAAGCAGTGTGCCTGGCCCTCAAAGCGTTCCTGCCAAACATCAGCGGACACCAGGTGTTAGTCCAGACGGACAATACATCCGTGGTGTCATACATAAATCGCCAGGGCGGTGTCAGGTCGGGCAGCCTGTATGCTCTGGCGAGAGACCTCCTTATTTGGGCACAAGTCAATCTGAGCTCTCTGAGAGCAGCACATATCCCAGGCATCCTGAATACGGGTGCGGATATGTTGTCACGGGGCGAGTGGTCCCTGAATCCTCAGACGGTGCGCCTGATATGGAAAGTGTTTGGCGAGGCCGAAGTCGACCTCTTCGCCTCAAAGAACAACACTCATTGCGCAGTGTTCTTCTCGAAGGACAGGGATGCGTTGGCCCATCGTTGGCCCAACCTCCCCCTTTTATGCTTTTCCCCCCGTCTCAATGATACCCCAGGTTATCAAACGGGTCAGGGAGAGCAGGTGCCCAGTCCTCCTGGTAGCCCCCCTCTGGAAATCCAGACCGTGGCTTCCGGAGCTGGTTCAGAAGGTGGACAAAGTCCCCTGGCCTGTTCTGCTGAGGAGAGATCTCCTCACGCAGGCGGAAGGAACGATATGGCACCTGTGATCCGATTTATGAGCTTTCCATGTGTGGCACCTCAATGGGTACCCAGGGACCTTCCTGAAAAGGTCTTAAGCACGATCAATGAGGCCAGGGCCCCTTCGACTAGGCACTTGTATGCTTCTAAATGGTCAGTGTTTTCCAGCTGGTGTCTGGACAAACCTTTTGAACCCATGTCATGTGAGGTACCGGTGGTGCTCTCCTTCCTACAGGAGCTGTTACACGAGGGTAGAATCCCGTCTACGATCAAGGTGTATGTGGCAGCCATCGCAGCTTATCATGTTCCGGTGGCTGGCCGATCGCTAGGAAGAAATGACTTGGTGGTACGGTATCTTAAAGCAGCCAGGAGGTTAAATTCCTCCAGACCTCCATCTGTTCCGTCTTGGGACCTCTCCACAGTCCTTCGGGCCCTGAAGGGTACACCGTTTGATCCGCTCCAGACGGTTGATCTCAAACTACTCTCGCTAAAGACTGCTCTCCTGCTGGCATTGGCATCTATCAAGCGTGTAGGAGATTTGGAGGCACTTTCTGTGTGCCCCTCCTGCTTGGTCTTCTGGGTTTCCCATTCAAGATATCTCTGATATCGTAGATATCAACATATAAATTAGATCTTTACAGCAATAAATTAGCTTAATAACAGAATCAAATTGCAGTAAGTATGGGTCGCTTTATTATATATTCAACTAATACTGGTTAACTACCAAGTATTTCAAAACCTTACAACATGTTTCTAAGTTCCTTGTATGAAATACATTAAAATGCTTCCATGTTTAGCTAAAATTCTGATTGATTGTGCTTATCAGTAGGCCTATATGTAAAATAGTGTGCACTGTGAAACTTGTTCAGCCCAGCAAGCAATATTATGATATAACGTTATTTGGCGTAGGCCCCGTCCGTAGCTAGCGATCTGAGAGTCCGGACTCTGCATTTCCTGCCTGAACGCGAAGGCAGGGGCTCAGCCTACCCCCTGTGAGGTATGGTAAGGGACCATCCTGGTGGTGGTGGGGAGGATGGAGGGGAAGGAACCATCTTGGTGGTGGGGAGGGTGGAGGTGAATGAAAGCATCAGCATCTGCGAACTCAGACATGTGTAAGTACCCATCTTTTATACCATAAGTATTAGAACGCGATTGGATAGATAGGTAATGAGTGACGTAACGATTGAGTCTTCCCGGCAGAACTTACGCTGAAGCTTTCATGGGTGTAACCCTGGCATCCTGGCCAAATTTGTCCCTTGGCCTCTGTCCATCATGGCCTCCTAATAATCCCCATATACTGATTGTGACAGGTTAGGAGTTTCTAAGTTGTTTTGACTCTTGGCTCATTAGAAGTGGTTTCTTAGTGGGATGGCTTGAACGGGAAGACAGACCCACTGGCATTGAGCCGCAGCGCGATATTGAGCACACCTGTGTGGCTCAATTAGGGAGGTTCGTTGGGTCTCGGTGGCTTTCTAAAAAGTTTGTCTAAACGCACTGTTGTCATCCTTCTCCGTGCTGCGTGTAGCAGAAGGCTATATGGTTATATTTCCTGTGGCTATTCCTTGATAAGTCGTTGGACTTATTTTTCTTCTTCAGTTGTAGATCACAGTCTAAATATGTGTTTGTCATAAGGGATGTGTGTGCATGAAGTGGTGAGCGCAGGTAGCATAAAGCTCACTGTAATTTATAGTTCACCTATGAGGTGTAAGGAATCTCTCAATAGCTCAACAATGGGGATTAATATGATAAACACTTGATTAATATTTCATAATCAATAATCATACGGTTTATGAGTTATCACTTACAGAATAAACATTCCCCGTAAAGGGGATCGTTGCCACTATCTCTATGGGCAACCAAACACAACGTATTGTATTTAGCTGTACATACAGGAGGTAAAATTAGAGCAGTTGTGTACATTCACATTCAATCATAACACATTATAATTAAATATCAATATATCAACTGTCTACGATAGATAACTCCTAAGGGAATTAATTCGTTCTCGAATAATCTGTTCGCCAGCGAACTGACCATCAATCTGTTAATAAACCTCAAGGAAGTTATCATTAACTTAGAAAACAGACTATTTCTCTTGGCCATGAGAAAAGACTTTCCTGTCCTATAACGGAATACTGTTTTAAAGTATTCACTCAAAAATTGTAAAGCTTGAAGCTAGATCTTTAACATTATCAGTGACTCGTAATCATGAGCAGGTAGACAGTTTTCAATGTATGCACATACTGAATTTTAATACAGGCAAACTACTTATATACATCGTGACTACAGTTACACTGAATAAATGTATTTACAGCACGATGAACAACAAAACACGAAAATACATAGAGACAGGGAGAGAGAGAAAAATGCAGAGAGAGAGTTGGGCCGATCCGTAGGATCGACAGAAAAGCAAGATCACAGACAGCAATGGAACCTCAAACTATAGAGACAACAAGGAATCACAAATCACCCTTTTTGATGCAACAACCGTACAGCATAATAAATCTTGATAAGAAATACATACTTGAACCATGGGTCTTTAGGGTTGCCGAAGAGAAGGCGTGTGTGTGTGTGTGTGTGTGTGTGTGTGTGTGTGTGTGTCCTTGGGGCGCGTGCTCGTTCGGTGCGCGGCTCCGCACGTCTGCTTGCGTTCAGCGGCAAGTTTGAAAGTCCCTTGTGGATGGATTTGCTGAAGAGATAATTCAGGCTAAGTTCTTTTCACTCGTCGGTGGAAATAAACACGGAGAATTATCTAAGACTGAAAACAAAAACTAAACTAGAACAAAACAGAAGAAAAACGGGCGTTCGCCCTAAGGCGAAGCATTACATGATGAAGCAGGAGCAAGAAGTAAGAGAGAGAAGAGGTAAGAGAGCGATAACCTGGTGTTCAGTCCTTTTGAAGACCTGACGTTTCCGCCTTCTTTTGGAAGAGGATCCAATCCCCTTAGAGAGATCAGTGAGCGGGAGAATTGCTTTGTCTGGTCTGACAGCTAATTACATGGTTTATGAGGGGTGTTAAATTCAAATTTTTCTTCAGGAAGATGATTAAACATAACAAGACACATTTTATCATAACCTAATACTTATATCTGGCTGCGTCAGACAAAGAGGAGTAAAACGACCTCAGACACGACATGTAACAATGATAGGAATTCAAGTTTACACCTCAAATACATAATATAGGCATTTGTGGTTCCTTTTAGAACTACGGAACATCCCACAGATCTTGCAATCGGACGTAGGCTATCAGACACACATAAAACATATCAAATATGTCTTAGTAAATGTATTTAAATGGGAATTCCTAACAAGTTCTTAACAGTGTGTGTGTGTGTGTTTGTGTTTTCATCTGCCGCATCTGGCATTCCTCCCCGCTGGGGAGGGGTTTGGGAGATAATGGTTTTTCCTTTGATGTTTCCTCACGTATGCATCGGAGTGTGTGTGCGGATCTCAGGAGAAAATCGTTATATTGTAAAGGTGTCAGGAATCACTTAAAACTACAGACTAGCTGGAGCCAGTTGATGATTTAAATCGGATGAGTCACAGATCGTGGGCTTTAGGGCCCGTTCGCAAGAATGTGCATTTAGTTGTTCAGATGAACAACTGTGGATATATATTCAGAATTAAAGATTCCTGGCTCTTGTCATCACGCCCATACCCTACAGAGGTAAGACAATTTATTGGGGTTTTCTCATATTCCGTGAGGGGGGAAATCTTTTGCATACGATGCACTATTTGTACTTTGTATTATTGCAGGTGTGGCCCAGAGCGCTAGCTGCTGTTTTCTTATACGCGTTGGTGTTGCTGTTTGTCCTGTTCGTACGGCTGACTGCAGTGAGCGGACGTTTGTGGATTCGAACCACACGCTGTAGTGACCGCGCTTGTTAACAACCTCTTCCCTAACCGGTCTGTATGAAGGTTGTTGAATTGTTGGACATGCGTGTTTTATATGGGCTATTAAAGTAAACTAACACGCGAGTAGTTTGGTCCGTGAAAACAGCCTGAACGATCTTAAAATATTATTAGTTGTGATATCGAATACGGTGTCCGTTTGAATGTCTGTATAATCTTTTCTTTTTCTTTTCTTTTGTTGGTATTTAAAATGGTATTTGCCAGGGTCTGTCCGCATGTGAATTATCTGACCTGTGATATTGAGGCTTAGCCGAAGAGCAGAGTGTATTTGTTTTCTTTTGATTGTGTTTCTTTATTTTGTTTATCACTTGCTTTAATATCTTTTTGTTCACTGATTGTTGTGCGGTTTGTCTCTTCGGCTAAAGTGGATTAATTACGATCTCTTATCAACTGTGGGTGTTTAATTGTTAAACTGTGTGCGAGATCTATTTTTAGGATGTTTTAAAAATGAATGTTTGTTTTAAAATGAATGTTTCCTGTGCAAAATAAACTTTGTATACTTTTGTAAATCACGTCTCTGTCTTTGACGCCGTTCGAACCAGCAGGGTCCTTCATCTTTTTGTAATTCCTCTGGGTTTGATTCTTTTTGTGGTATTTTGTTTATTCTTATACTTTCCTAGGTGGAGAAGTAACCTAGGTGGCGTAGTCGGTTTTTCTATTTAGCCAAGGGTTACACATGTCCCAGAAAAAGCACTATATAAATGTAACGAATTATTATTATTATAAACAATTTCTATGAAATGTCTGACTTTTACTCTGTTTGTAGGTTTTTTTTTTTAATTTAATTTTTTTTTTTTATCAGTTTAAAGTTACAGGGACCGTGCACATTAATAAACGCTTACGTACATATGCCAGTTTAGCCATCTTGGCTAATTTTCAACCGTAGTCACTGGGCAGATGTTATGAAAATTCTTCCATATGAAACAACGTCTCTAATAGACGTAGGCAAACTGTTCCAAGTGTGAGCTGCTCTCACAGAAAAAGCTGACTGACCAAAGGTAGTTCTTCTCATTTGTACGACACAATCCCCTCTTGTTACAGACCTTGTATGTCTAATGACAATAGTTCCCTATCAGGAACTCGAGCTGCGTGGAAAACGCTGCGGGAACGCTTCTTGCGTTGTGCTTCATGAAGCCAGTATGAAATCAGTCCAAAGGCGAGACGGAACGTGATAGGCGGGTGACGTCATCGACCAGGAAACTATAAAGCACCCCAAAATCACAGCCGCGATAGCTTCTGTTGTCTTCAGCAAGCGCTCTATGTGTGAATCTGTCCCAGTGTTTTTGTCTGTCTTTAGTGATTGCTAGGCAGTAGGGGTGGAACGGTACATGTATTCGTATTGAACCGAAACGGTACGGGGGTCACGGTTCGGTGCACGAATTTACACGCAGAATACACGGTATAAAAAAAAAAAACTCGCGTGCAAATTAATTAATGTAATGCGGAACTACTGTTAGATACGCGGGTTCTTTAGGGACACATAATCTGTACCCTCGGCTTAGCTCTGAACGCGCGTTCACTTAAACGTTGGCTTTATACGCGCGTCCTATTCGCTTTGGAGTAGCGTCGAACTAGACGCGAATTTGACGCTCTATTCGCGTTTGGTGTGACCGCATAATGAACAGGCTGCGATGTCAAGATTGCAATGCTGGAGTGTGTGTGTGCGCGCGCGCGAGAGAGAGAGGCGCGCGCGCGATCGAACTGTGTGTGTGTGTGAGAGAGAGAGGCGCGGGCGCGATCGAACTGTGTGTGTGTGTGTGTGTGTGTGTGTGTGAGAGAGAGAGAGAGAGAGGCGCGAGCGAACAATGGAAACATTAAAAACATACTCCGTCATTTTGTTCATACAGATCATTAAACCTGCAAAGTGTTTACTTTGTGTACACTCGCAATAAAACACAACATTGTGCTTTTGTCACAATGTAAACTCTTGTCAAACTGTAACCTACAACTGTCACCCAACCAAAATCACACACACACACACTGTTTTAAAAGCAAAACATATTTATCCAACCCCATTTCAAAACAGTCTGTGGGTCCCATCTTTTGGACATTCATCATATTGCATTGGTTTTCATTTCTTGTCCTCGGAGCACTAATCTGTTTATTTTTAAGTTACACATTCTACATTGATTAAAAAAGAAAATCGAATGTGTTTTTAATGGTAGTATTATTTTATACAGAAATCCATTATTTATAATTCAGATGAGAATAATGTTACATTGTTAAGTAATAATGTTAATTAAAATTAAGGAAAACAAATATATTGATCTGAAATATAGCAAATTAATTTTAAATTATTTCAGGTACAATTACCAAACACATCTCAAGGTCTTTTTATTAATTTAATTAATAAACTAATTATATAAAACTATTGTCAGTGCACTACAAATAAACTGGTTCTATGCTTTTATTAATAAAACTTATTTAAAAAATACAATGCCTTATGCATTTTTGTTTTGCTTTTCCCTCCATTGTACCGAAATCGTACCGAACCGTGATGTCTGAACCGAGGTATGAACCGAACCGTGACTTCTGTGTACCGTTCCACCCCTACTAGGCAGGAGTTTTCACTTAAAAAAAAAAAAAACTATATTCACATATCTAAATGGCGAGCGAGCAGCAATACAGAAAGTGTGTTCCCCCCCTGTACTCGTTATCTCACGGGTGAGGATTCACGCGATCTGTTTGTTGTTTGTTTGGGAGTACAGCATGCCTAGTCAGCTCTCGAGGGGGCTGATCGTGAGCATTGCGAGCGTTTTCCAATAAGAACGGGTTGGGTCCCGCGTCTGTCGAGGCAGAGCGGCGGCGCGTGTCGTGGGGATCGCGGATGAATCTGACAGCGGGGTTTGAGACGGGCCTCGCCCTATCTCAGCCTTTAACTGTTATTCAGTGTCTCAGTTCAGGGCTTGAAGCACGCTCTGCGGTTTCTTCTGCCCAGGCTGTGGCATCAATATTGCAACTATCCAGTTCTGAGGAGCTGGATGTTGTTGGTATTAAAATAATAATAATAATAAATAATAAATAAATTATTATTATATAAAATAAGGGGATAATGAGGACTCTCTACCTCATTTCCCTGAACAGAAATAAATGAGGAGCTTATAGAGGTGCTTACTCATGCTGTAGAAAATTAAGCATTGAGACAGCAGTTTGGCAGGAGTTTATTTATAAATATTGTATGAACTATTTTTGCCTTTCCAATTGCAACCTCCACGACGGTGCCTGCCGTTTCCCGGACCTCCACACCGAGGTGTCGAAGTCCTAGAGAAAAACGATTTCATACTGTATTTTTAGTCCTCAGACCTTCATGAAAAATATTTCAATATTGCTGGGGCTTTAATTCACGGTTATGGGGCGATGCCTAAGCTTAAGAGACACTTGCAGCCATCTCTCCGCTGTAACGACATCGTCTTTTAAGGCACCGGCGTTTAAAAACAGGGACTGCTGGGCGGGTCAGTCCTGGCTGTTGATAAGCTCCTCGCAATGGGCGCAACAAAAGCAGAGCGTCGCGTCTCGTGTTCCCCCTGCAAACAATGGGACCAGACGTGACACTCTCAGATGAAGTTTTTGGGTTATAACTGATCTAAGGATAGTTATTATAGCCAAGTGGCTTCATCAAAAAAAAAAAAAAAAAAAAGTAGTTCTGACGCCACTGCCGTCAGGATGTTGAGGGTAGTCTCCACCGTGAGAGGAAGGAGTTCACCACATCACAAGGTGCCCATTCTCTCTCGGTGCCCTCAGGGGCCCAATCTACCAACCCTGCCTTTATGCCGGGGCGTAGACGGTCCCAGCGAGCGCGTTCCCGAGGGACGCTCGCCCCTTAAAAAGCAGAGCGTCGCGTCTCGTGCTCCCCCTGCAAACAGTGGGACCAGACGTGACACTCTTAGATGAAGCTTTTGGGGTATAACTGATCTAAGGATAGTTATTATAGCCATGTGTCTTCATCTTAAAAAAAAAAAAAAAAGGGTAGTTCTGACGCCACCGGTGTCAGGATGCTGAGGGTGGTCCCCACCGTGAGAGAAAGGTGTTCACTGCATCAGACGGTGCCCATTCTCTCACGGTGCCCTCAGGGGTCCCTTCTGCCAACCCCGCCTTCGTGTCGGGGCGTAGACAGGCCCAGCGAGCGCTTCCCGAGGGACGCTCGCCCCCTCTACAGAGTGTCGCGTCTCGTGCTCCCCCCCTGCAAAACAGTGGGACCAAGCGCGGCACTCTCAACCGAAGTCTTCTGGCCATAAGACTGATCTGAGGACAGTCATTATGGCCAAGAAGGCTTTGTCTAAGAGGTCCTGACGCCACCGGCGTCGGGATGCTGAGGGTGGTCCCCACCGTGAGAGAAAGGTGTTCACTGCTCAGACGGTGCCCATTCTCTCACGGTGCCCTCAGGGGTCCCTTCTGCCAACCCCGCCTTCGTGTCGGGGCGTAGACGGGCCCAGCGAGCGCTTTCCCGAGGGACGCTCGCCCCCTCTGAGGAGGGGTTTAGAGCAGTCAAACCAGTCGTTCCCTGCCGGTGCACCGTTTCAGGGCGCTGTGTTCGCTGCTCAAAATATTCCAGAGGCCAGCTTCGAGAGGCTGGTACCCTTTGTAGATTTCCTGGCAGAGTGCAAAAGCCTTCCATGATTATCTCTGTGGGTCCTGCAATCGTTAGTAAGAGGTTATGCTATTCAGTTCAGATCTCATCCAATTCGATTCAGACGGGTCCTGCCCACCGTGGTAGGCCCCAAGCAGGCTCTGGTAACGGAACAGGAGGTGAAAATGCTCTTGCAAAAGGAGGCTATAGAACGGGTTCCTCCTCCCTGCAAGGAGTCAGGTTTTTACAGCCGATGTTTCATCGTTCCAAAGAAGGATGGGGGGCAGGGACGTGCACAGGGGGGTTGCTCAGGTTGCCCGGGCAACTGCCCATTGCCCTTCTCGACTCACGTTGCCCTTCCGAGGGGGAAAATAAATAAATAAATAAATAAATTGTCCAATAGATGCAGAATTTCACGTAGGCCTAGATAAAAAAAATCAAAACAAAAACAAAAAAATCGCAAAGCCTCATTCACTTCCATTCGGGCACCGAAAGTGAAAGTCAGTCGGTCAAGGGCAAAACTCTGTTTCCGTGGCTGCAGCGCTGCACGCGACCGGTGAAGCAGTCGATCCGTTTCCCTACCCGAATTCGTGTTCCCTTTACGCAATCATAATACAAATCATGCGTAGTTGCCGAGTTACCATACGTACCAACAGAACTGAATACAAGTAAGAAGCACAACTGAATGTACGGGAAGCCAAAAGGTTAAAAAAGGATTGTATTTTTTCCCGAAATCTAAGCGTTTATTTATTTATTTTATTAGAAGTGAGTTTTCCCCCATCTGTCAATTCAATCCAGATTATTTATTTTCAAATTTAAAAAAATACAGAATAAAAAAATAAATAATAATTAAAAAAACAATAAACAATAATATGAGGAACTCTTTTTCTCATGTGTATTTTGGTGGCATTTAACAGTCTGTTAATAAATTTTTTTATACGGTTTACAAAGTTGTATATCATAAACCTGTCATCTCTGACGTTTTGCAATCTTTATAAATAAGACCATAATATGAGGCATTGAGTTTGGACATAAACACGGTCAGATAAGGCAATTTGTATTCGCAAAATTCAACTGAATATATTCCGACAGACATAATACAAAAAATATGAACAAGTGCAAGATTAATTCAATTCACAGAAATATTACTGGAGTGTGAGACTATTTTATTATGCTGCAGTGTAGCAAGACAATTAAATGTTTTTTTTTGTTTGTTTTTTTGTTGTTGTTAAAATGGCCCCTAATAGACGGCTTTTCCTTTGAAGCTTTGCATGTTGTTTAGTATGTAAATTTGGAGAAAACTATCAGTGACTTGATAGGATATTGATAAAGATATTGATGTAGGGATTTTCATGACTCAAGTCATATTTTTCTGTGTTATTATTAGTAGTAGTTAAGGTGATTGCTGTATTTCAGTTTTTTACTTCTTTGTGTATATATATTTTAATAAAGACCCTGTTATTCTCAGTCCTTCATAATTATAGCCCGTGAGTTGTTGTTTTTTTGTGGGGGGGGGGGGTTGCCCTTTTTTCAGGTCAGAGCAACTGCCTCTCAAAATTCCTGTGCACGTCCCTGATGGGGGGGTTGCGTCCAACCTTAGATCTGTGCCCGTTTAATCGCTAGCTCGATTTCTAGATGCTGTCTCTCAAGCAGAGTGTGTTACAAATCAGATCCGAGGACTGATTTGTCACGATAGATCTAAAGGACGTGTATTTCCACATTTCCATCCTTCTGCAACATAGGAAGTTCCTGAGGTTCGCTTCTGGGGCCGAAGCATACCAATATCGTGTTCTTCTGTTCGGTCTAGCTTCACGAGTGAAACTGGACCAGTTGCTCACTGTAAAACGGTTTCAGAGACTGTTGGTTCTGATGGCAGCAGCGTCCAACGTTATACCTTGTGGCCTGCTGTACATGAGGCTATTACAGTGGTGGCTCAGGACCAAGGGGTTCTCCCCGAGGGGAAACCCACTCCACACGATCAGAGTCAGGCGGCGTTACCTCCGTGCTCTAGTCGTGTGGAAAGAACCTTGGTTCCGGTCCTAAGGACTTGTTTTGGGAGCTCTTTGTCGTCGTATAATGCTAACGACAGATGCTTCCCTCACAGGTGGCGGGGCGATCATGAGTGGTCGTCCAGCCCAGGGTCTGTGGTAGGACCATCATCTATCATGGCATTGAATTGTCTAGTAGTTTTGGCAGTGTTTCACTGAAACACTTCCTCCCAGACCTGAGAGGCCATCATGTTCTTGTCCGGTCAGACAACACATCGGTGGTCTCCTATACATATATATCACCAGGGAGGTCTGCGTTCGCGCCCGTTTTACAAGCCGGCTCACCAGATCCTTCTATGGTCCCAGGGAAACCTTCTTTCATTGAGGGCGATATACATCCCAGGGTATCTAAATCAGGGGGCGGACATCCTGTCGAGGCAGGGGCCGAGGCCCGGGGAATGGAGACTCCTTTGGAAACATTTCGGTCGTGCCGAGGTAGACCTGTTTACATCTCGGGAGACATCACACTGTCTACTGTGGTTCTCTCTAAGCCATCCAGCCCCTCTGGGGTTGGACGCTATGGTACAGGCGTGGCCGAGGTCATGTAACTGCACATGTTTAAGTGTTGTGCTGGAGGCTTGTGCCCAGCTAGTCAAACAGTTCAACAAATATGGCATGATCATAGCATTAAAATATTTTGTAGCTGCCTTTGTAGTCAGACAATTTCGTATATGACGGAAATTTGACATGTTAAATTTTACTATATTTATAACTTTTTAAATTTGTTTTTTAATTGTTAGATTAGAATCAATTATTATACCTAAATATTTGAAATCAGATACCATTGACAGTTGTTCCCCTGCAATATAAATATTTGCTACAGAATTATCTGTTGACCTCTTTGTGAAGAACATACATGCGGTTTTCTTTATATTTAAGTAAAGACAGGAATCACTAAGCCATTGCATAACATCATCCATCACTGCCGTGAGCTTATATGCTACTTGCTGCTTGTTCCGCGCATGTACATAAATGACAGTGTCGTCTGCATACATTTGAATCTCAGACTCATTGCATACAGTCGGGAGATCATTTATGTACAGGCTAAACAACAGGGGCCCCAAAATTGATCCCTGAGGTACACCAATATTACAACTAATGGCCGATGATACCGCATCATTTATCCTAACCCTTTGCTCTCTGTGTTCCAGATAGGACTGCATCCATTTCATTACATTAGGGGAGACATTAAACATTGGCAGTTTTTTTAATAGGACACCATGATCCACAGTGTCAAACGCTTTTTTTTTTAGGTCTAAGAATATAGCCCCAACAACTCCTCCTTTGTCTAACTTTGATTTCACATTCTCCAGAAAAAAGCAGTTTGCAGTTTCCGTTGAGTGATTCGATCTAAAACCAAACTGCATAGGATGCAATGTAAATGGGCTGTTACTGAGGTGGCTAATGAGTTGTTCTACAACATATCTCTCAATTACCTTTGACACAATAGGTAATATACTAATTGGTCTGTAGTTACAGACCTTTGAAGTATCACCCGTTTTGTGGATCGGTGTTATTATAGCTGTCTTCCACGCTTTGGGATAAATTCCTTTAAACACCCTCTGGGGTCTGAAATCACGCCGGCGTGATTTGCTCGCTTTTTTTCTTATCAGTGCAAAAGAGACTCAAAATACTCTGTTGATTTTGATCTTACATTTAAGTGTTATACATCATTAGATCCTGTTAAGTGTCTATTTTTTTGTGGATACTCGCAATAAAAACAAAGTGTTGTGCTTTTCGCCAAATAAAGAAAAACGAACATGATGCGAGTTCTGCGTTCTCTCTGTCTGTGAAGTCCATTCTGAAACACGTCCTAAGATTAACTGTAACTCCGCGAATACTTGTCACACAGGCACGAGAGATTTTTCTTTATGAAGCTTGAATTCTCTTCTTTTAAATGAAGTAATTTATATAAAAAACAAATACTCACAGTTTATGTAATCCGTTTGAAACCAAGGAGAGGTCCAGTTTTTTCTTTCTCCCCTCATTATTTTTAATGAGTTGAGGCCGCCACGCCCCCGGCGCTATTCACATGTAAATAGTTTAGGTGATCTATATGCATCGCACACGCCCCCGATCAATGCCATAAAAACACAAAATGTCTTCATGAGATTCGCTGATAGTTCATCGCGTTTTGAGGATGGCACAGCGGGCACGCTACTCCGGTAAAGAGGCCGCCAGATGATTCTGTACAGCGAGGAAGAATTCACCTTGCAGAGGAAGATTATTGCAACTCAAGACGACGAACGGCTGCATTTTGAAGAGAGAATTGATCCCGCCGAGGATACAAGTTCGGAGTAAGTGTTATATTGTTTAGTGTTATATAATTATTTTTCTGATCATATAGAACTCATGTTTTCAGACTATATTTTGCTTAGTATTGCCTTACAATATAACATTCGTGTACATGCTCAAGTGTAAACTTTCAATATGATAACGTTACTCTCTAAACATTTGTATATTAAATATATTTCACTCAGTTTTGATTAGCTTATGCGTAATGTAGCTTATTTGCGAATATCTGCTTAGGTGTAGCCTAAATATAATGTGATTTAGTGCAAATATATTTCAGCTTCCGGTAAAATACTGTCTAAATACTAGACATTATATTTTTATATATAAATGTTCTGTTTTGGTTAGCCTATGACACTGCTTATCCTGCTAAAATACTGCACAGATGATTGTGAATACAGGTGTAAATGTTTGAAATGCTCTAAATGCGCGCGGTCTATACGTTATGGCCCATCAGCAGATTCTCGCGGTGTATGGCCCATAAATAGATATTTCTCCGTCCTATGGCCCATCAATAGATATACATTGTTCGTCCATACCCATTAATTGCCCACAGTTTACTTTGGATTATGTATGCTAACAGTTTTTGTTGTTGTTTTATAGGATTGTGTCTGCATCACGCTCTCCTTCTCCAGCACCGCAGAGGAGCACGCGTGTCATTCAGTTCTCAGTGCGATCGAGAATCATACTGAGTAAGTGCACAGACATAATATTTACA
Organism: Semotilus atromaculatus; assembly: GCA_031834385.1. Classification (NCBI taxonomy): domain Eukaryota; kingdom Metazoa; phylum Chordata; class Actinopteri; order Cypriniformes; family Leuciscidae; genus Semotilus; species Semotilus atromaculatus. The sequence goes on along the minus strand of JAULUF010000001.1, from coordinate 21,445,287 downwards.
GATGAAATGTAATTGTGTTTACATCGTCATAATATACAAGTACCCATTCTTGTGTGAAATTACAAAAACTTTTTGTCTTTTTTTTATCCATGGCCATTAGTGATTGATAATGATAATAATACAGCTTCTTTGATTGTGTTATCAGCAAATATAAATGGATGGGTATATGTAGAATTTTATACAGGTATCCATCAAAAGTTTGCAAACTTTTTTAATGTTTTAGAAGTCTCTGATGCTTATCACGTCTGCGTATATTTGATTAAAAAACAAACAAACAAAAAACCCAGTAATATTGTGAAATAGTATTACAGTCTAAAATAGCCTAACTGTATTTTAAAATGTTGTTCTGTGATTCATCATTACTTCAGTCTTCAGTGTCACATGATCCTTCAGAAATCATTCTGATATGATGATTTATTTTTAAAAAATCAATGTTGAAAACAGTTGTGCTGCTTAATATTTTAAAAAATATAAAAAATAGTAATGTGTTCTAGGAATTACAATAAAACAGATTGAAAAACCAAACCTTTGCATCTCCTGTCATTCTTTGTTCAGGCTGCCTCACAGCACATTGATGGGGCATTAGCCTTTGGGGGAGTGTCTTTTGTCTCCCCTGGTGGGAATCTCATTAATATTCATGGCCATTGACACTCCCACGCATACAGCAGTGCTGACACAAAAACTGACTTACAAAATTTTAATTGTTATATTGTTGTTTGTGAAAGAGTGGTCAGAATGATTTTCACATCATTTTGTAGTAAAAATTCTAGCCTACAAGAATAGTAACTCAAAAGTCTTGTGGACAACTGTTCAGTATGTGTTATATGGCCTTATTGCGGTGACAATTTTTTTCCCAAAACTTACTAACCACGCATAATATTTTTTTTCTATAAAATGCAAACATGTACATCTATTTTGCTCACATATTATTGTAGCAGAGTTTGTGCTGAATACAGCCAAATTACATGTTGGCCAATGGTATGTTGTAAGTAGCTGAAATAAGCACAAATGTCAGAGCATGTCAAAACACCTCAAAGGCATTAAAAACACCTCAGACCCCAGAGGGTTAATAATATGTGTTAATGGACTAGACAAACATTCATTAAACACTTTCAAGAACATTGTGTCCAGTCCATACACATCTTTAGCTTTGGAATTTTTTAGGGAACTTATTATCATTCTCACTTTAGCTTTGGATATTTCATGAATCTCAAATACAGGTTTGTCGTAATTTACAGGCATCATAGTTAATGGATTGATAGATTGATTATGTATCAGTGATGATACTGATTCTACAAAGTATGAATTAAAAGCTGATACTATTTGTGCTTCGTCCTGGGTAATACTATTATTTATATTGATTTCGAGGCGCTGTTTATTACCACTATGATGTTTTCCTGTCAGCCTCTTTATGTTCTCCCATATTAGTTTGGTATTTCCCTTTGCTTGATCAATGATATTAAGATAAAAATGTGCTTTTGCTTTCCTAATCTCCTTTGTTACCTTATTTTGTAGTCCTACAAACTTTAGTCTAACAGTTATTAATTTTGATTTTAAGGCTGCTTTCAATGCTGAATCTCGTTCTTTCATCAGGTTGTGCATGTCACTACTTAACCATGGAAAATACATTTTTTTTCTGCTGTCAGGTTTAGTTCTCCTTAAGAAATTATTCATTGTATGTTATATTGTAGAGAGAAAAATCTGACACTCAGAGTCGACATCAGAGTAAGAAAGTAGATTATTCCATTCTATTCATTTAATTGCTTTTTCAAAGTCATTTTGTTGTCCCTTAGGTATTCTGAGGTGACTATGCTTATTTACACCACAATTAAAATGTGTTTTTGACAGTTTCCTAACTCCTAGTGTCAAATTATGATCCGATAACCCGGTAACCAAATTGAATGTTTTAACAATTCTCTCTGGTTTATTAATGAATATCAGGTCTATCAATGTTTGTGAACTCTGTGTTATTCGTGTTGGTCCCTTAATTAATTGTGTCATGTCCAAAAGTATCTATAATTCGTTTTAAGGCATTTCTTTTGCTTTTATCTTCCCAGTTTATGTTAAAATGCCCCATTAAAATAACCTCTTTCCCAGAATTACATTCTTTTAAAATACTCTTTAGTTGGTCTAAAAACAAAACGAATGTGAAAGAGGGTGGTCTGTACAGGCCAATTAAAGGAGGTTAAAGGACATTTGGGGAGACAATATAACATTAAGCCAGATGCATTCAAGCCCATCGTCATGCTTCCACTGGATTTGACGGCAGTTGATTGTGTATTAGTTGATTTATGTTTTGTGTATAACAAGAAATGGCCAACCTGACATTCAGGCACAGCATTCTTCTAGTAGAGGAAAATAAATGGAGAAGCTGCTGTATCTGCATCCTGACAACTTCCTTTGTACTGCAACCAGCGACCGTGACACTGAGAATATTCCTTTAGCATTTTTGTGAGGTGCGATAATGATACATACTCGATTAAGAAACTTCCTATTAACTATTTATTCAGTAGATTTTCTCAATAAAAACAATGTACAAGAAATTATGTTCAGTACAATTTAGGTTATAAACAGATCCTTTACTGTAATAAATATATTGAATAAATATATATTAAATATATAAAAATAATAAATATATATTGAATAAATATACACATACAAATATATGTAACACATTGCCATGTGAAGACACTGATTTAAAGTACTAAATACTATAAGTAAAGTACTTTGTTCTAAAGAAGTTTCTAAAGACCTACTGACACCACTGCTTTGTATGTATTCCTAAAGGGAAGTTACTGACTTGACATTAAGTGCTGATACCAATGTATAACAATTTAATCACATAATAAATTAAGACGATCTGACAGAGAGAAATTTATTCTGGGACCACAGAAGGATCTGATGTGCCAGATCAGAGAGGGCGTGATTTCAGACCTCCTTGGCGGTTGATATAAGAGACCACCGACATATTGTCTTTCCTAACAAGAACATGATGGCCTCTGAGGTGTACAAGGAAGTGCCTCAGGACAAAGAATACTGCCAACATCTCCAGGCGATTAATATGCCATGAGAGATGATGGTCCCTCCAAGTACCTCGGGTATAACGGCCCTTCATAACGGCACCCCACCCCAAGCGGGACGCGTCTGTGGTCAGAGGTTTCCTCTGACATGGCCCCTCCAAAGTCGGGCCTTGAGACAGGAGCCAAGGTTTCTTCCACATAATCAGAGCACAAAGGCATCTGCGCATGACTCTAAAAATGCAAAAGGGGTTCCCCAGCAGAGAAAACCCCTTGGTCCTTAGCCACCACTGTTAGGCTCTCATATGCATCAGACCGAAAGGAATTACGACAGAAACTGAGGCCATGAGGCCCAAAACTCTCTGAAAGTGTTTGACAGTGATAGCCTGGCCTAACCTAATAGTCTTTATTGTGGTTAAGATAGTATTAATATGAACAGGAGACAGTTGTGCCCGCATCGTACTGAGTCCCACTCTACCCCCCAGGAACGTAGTCTTCTGAAGAGGAGTTAAGGAACTTTTCTTCACATTGAGTACTCAACCCCAAGCACCTCAGATGACGCAAAACAACATCTCGATGGTGAATTGCCAGCTCTTTTGACTAAACTACAATAAGCCAGTCATCTATATAATTCAAGATGCGGATCCCCTGAAGTCTCAGTGGAGCAAGGGCAGCATCCATACACTTAGTGAAGGTGCGAGGAGATAAGGCTAGGACAAAAGGAAGGTTGGAAAACGATGCCTGACAGATTCAGCCATAAATATCTCTCCGTGGCTACCAGTACTGCCATGGAGTGGCCAATGGTCGGCCTGGTATGCCTGCAACAGCCCCATTGTATGTCTTCCTAACCAAGGCCAATGTTGTACGGCAGGGCTTGGTGGGAAGCGCCGGAGCCTGCAAGGATGATGCCACATCAGGGGAGAGATGAGAAGCAAACAACTCTTCAACCTTGGGCATCACCCCATAGCCCTCCTCCCTGGCACCCATTATATTTGAATATACATGAACATTGGGACCAGATAGACGGGAGGAGAAGGGCTTATTCCACGATCTCGACACCTCAGTGTGGAGATTGGGAAAAATGGCAGACTCCGGCGTAGAAGTGGTGTCCGAGCCTGCAGGAAGCGCTCATCTAATTAACTTTTTCTAGTCGCTTCCTGCATTTCCTGTGGCAATCGATTTTTTATGTAGCCACGGCTCTAGTCACCACCTCTAGAAGCACCTCAGATGCAGGGGAATGTAGTGGCGGATCCACATCCTCGCCTGCTTCGATGCCCGAAATATCCATCTCCTCAGAGCCAGATAATTCGAGCTTCGGTCCGTTTCAAGGGCGGAAGAAGTCGCAATGCGCGCTTCCGCACCCTGAGCGGGACCCGAGGGACCAGCCGTCTCAACATTATCCACTAAATCCCTCTGCGATCCCCATGAATGCAAACGGGACTGTGCCGATGCTGGTGACAGTTACCTGGCAGTTTGTAACACAGAGCACTTGTTGCACTAGCTGAGGCACAGAAGCTAATGCCGGTCAGACCGGATGTGCTTTTATTCTTTCCTGGTCATGACGTCACCCGTCTGTGATGTTTATTCTTGCCATTGGACTTAATATTTGTAAGCCTCTGCTTTGCCAGGGAAGTGTTTTATCCTCTGTTCTTTTAGGCAGGGAAGTTTTAACATTACGGGCCCTATCTTGCACCCGGCGCAAATGACTTTGTACACTGATGCATGTATCATTCCTATTTTGCACCCGCGCAAAGCGGGCTTTTCCCTCCACAGACGCACGTCGGTAAACTAGGAAATGAACTTGCGCTCCCTGGGCGGGTCAGCGCAAAAAGGAGGCGTGTTTCGACATTCCCATAGTACTATTTTGCAGTTCCAGGAAACAATTCCGGCAGTTAGTAACACAGAGCGCTTGTTGCTCTAGCTGAGGCACAGAAGCTAATGCCGGTCAGACCGGATGTGCTTTTATTCTTTCCTGGTCATGACGTCACCCGTCTGTGATGTTTATTCTTGCCATTGGACTTAATATTTGTAAGCCTCTGCTTTGCCAGGGAAGTGTTTTATCCTCTGTTCTTTTAGGCAGGGAAGTTTTAACATTACGGGCCCTATCTTGCACCCGGCGCAAATGACTTTGTACACTGACGCATGTATCATTCCTATTTTGCACCTGCGGAAAGCGGGCTTTTCCCTCCACAGACGCACGTCGGTAAACTAGGAAATGAACTTGCGCTCCCTGGGCGGGTCGGCGCAAAAAGGAGGCGTGTTTCGGCGTTCCCATGGTACTATTTTGCAGTTCCAGAAAACAATTCCGGATTGCAACAACTTGCAACACGCCACTGACTTTAGACTAGGTTTTTTTCTGGTCAGTGGCGTGTTGCAAGTTGTTCACAATGCTATTTTAAGCGTGCACGCTTGGCCATAATGTAGCGGGTGCACAACGCGCATACACTTTGATTCTCTCATCAACAAAGATGCAGCAGTTTTTATTTTTGCAAATCATACATTATAACAAGGACAAATATTATCACATGAGGGAAATCATTGTGGTGTCCATCTAGCTTACACATTTACCCACATTTTTCAGGCTAATTGTAGTAATGACGGATCAGACCTGTTTGCCCAATAGTGGCAAGACACAAATGTATATAAGGACATCTGACAAATTAGTTTGTCTGTCAAGAACCAGGAAAAAAATAAAATCTGAAGGCTGCGAAATCACTTATGTGAACCGCTCCTGGCGCGCGCCTGTTAAATCCGCCATAATAATGACAATCCGCCATGCAACATGCACACCTGCTCTTAAAGGGTATGTTGGATACGTTGGATATGTTGTCTGATTGGTTTATTTCACGTTACGCCCAAACCACACCTATGAAAAATGAAGCTATTTCAGACCAACCCCTTTTAAACTTGCGTCGGGCGCAAGAGTCATTTATCCCGCCGGTAAAATAGCAACAGCGCCCAAGACCCGCCCACAAAGTTACTTGCACTTCGCGCTTGATACTTGTGTTTCAGATCGTTAAAATAGGGCCGTACATGTTAATATTTGTAAGCCTCTGCTTTGCCAGGGAAGTGTTTCATCCTCTGTTTTTTTTCAGGCATGGAAGATTAGCGTAAAGTGCCAGTAATGTGTGTTAATCCTTTGCTCTGCCAAGGAAGGTTAATAATATTCGATATGTGTTATCAAGTGTACCCTCTTTTGATCAGAGAAGTTTTTGTGTTTTTGATTGTGTGATTACAAAGAACATCACAAAATGGTTAGAAGAAATGCTAGGCTGATTCCATCAACTGAGAAAGGTGGACTAGCTAGCCCTTTATGGACAGACAGTGAGTTTAAGTCATTGTTAGGAGAGCACATGGACTCCATAGTGACTGAGTCAGTCAAACTGGATTTGACAAGGAAATTTGGTATTCACCCAAAATAAGTATGGTCTATTGAAGATTGCAAGAAGGTGTTAGGTGCATCAGTGGCGATTTCTTTAAGACTGCAAGGGAAGCTCAGCTTCCCCTATAATGTCAAAAAATTAATGGTCAAATGTGTACTATTGTGTTATGCGTTAGAACACTTTCATCTCGAAGACGAGTTTGTTCAGAATCAGCAGCTACATCCTTCTCATACTGTACATTCCTGTAGCGTCACAGTGCATTTTCCTGTTGAAGCCGAGCGTCCATTGACTTTTTGTCAGGTGCCGTGTTACATGTGCAGGGCGTGGTGTTTTGATCCCAGCACATCTGTCTAGTTTGGTTTCGGTTTTGTATCGGGATTCGGACATTCATGCTCTGCGTGTTTCTTTTCTGTTGTTAGCGCACAGGATGAGCTTACGCTCGTTCTTGTGCAAAACGTTCTGTCTTGTCGTGTGAGCGTGCAAGTACACTCTTCTGTCCACGTGTGTTGTGTTTTGTGAAGCACGCGGTTCGTGTTTACATCGACCGTGCTTTCATGTCATGTTTTGTCTTGTGCTATGTAGTGCACAGCTTGTATTTTACACTAGCTGTGTCCTCTCATGTTGTCATGTTCTGTGTGAACACGTGGCTTAGTGTTCTCATTGTCTTTCGTGTCTTGTTTTGTGTGAGCACATGGCTTGTGTTTTTTTGTAATGTTTGGTGTGAGCACATGGCTTGTCATTATTGGTTCATTTGCCCCACCTGTCCTCCCTTGTTACGTATGTTGTATGTACACCGTGTGTTTCCCTGCTGTCAAGTCACTCTTGTTTTCCCCTTCGTGGTAGTTTTTTGTCTGTATTTTGTTTTATTTTATTATTAAAATAAAGCCCATCAACTCTCCAGTCCTTTCACCACCCCCACACCTGACAGTCGAGTTTAAAAAAAAATTAGCTTCCCCTCTTTGAAAGACCAGCAGTCGCCCCTGAGGTGCATGTATCAGGAAGAAAAACATAAAAGGCATTTTTTGTTGCCAGAGAGAATTTAGCTTATCCATTGCACAAGAACAATCTGTGTGTATTGCTAAGTTAAATGAACAGAACAAACAATTGCGCACTCGAGTTTCCTGTCTCACAGACAAGGTGGGCCACAACAAGGCCTCAACCAAATGTGACTATCCTGACTTACAGTCTTTCTGTAGACTAGAAGACACTAGCAATTCTAGATTGATAGATAAAGATGCAAATGCAGTTGAAGTGTGTGGAGCAAGACAAAAGGCTCAGAGTAGGGGAAAAGGGATTGATACAGTTCCATCTGTAACCCCCCAGTTACAGGCAGTCAATGCAACTTTAGGTCCTGAAGACATAGAATTGCTGAGAGTTTGCCATCAGTACATGGATTTTGTTCTGAGTTTAGAAGTGCATTGATCAGTAAAATGCGTCTCTACGACATGTCGTTGGCAGAAGTCACTCAGCTGATGTCACAAATTCTAACTGAATCTGAATTCAACAGTTTTGAGTCTGCTGTTACTTCTGAACTGCAACATGCCAGAAAAGATGAATTGAGAGAGGGAGCTCTGAGAGTGTTAAAGAACATTATTGGACCAAAAGTGGACTGGTCAAAGATCACTAGTTTTGTACAGAAGAAGAATGAAACTGTTAGTAAGTACACAGAAAGATTTTGTCAGTCAGCTGTAACTTACAGTGGAATAGCGGACACTTCAGAGAAGGTGTTAAATGATAATGGTCCAATAGTTCGCACATGGTTTGATGGTTTTTGTCAGAGCATAGAAATGCATTGCCTTTCTTAGACTTCACATGGTCCACTAGAACCCTGCAAAACAACTTGGACAGTTTAGCTACTTGGGAAAGAGACTCTGATGTCAAAGCAAGAGTAAAAATTGCAGGAGCCTCCTTTAAGGTCAACACAGAGAACCAACAGAAATGTAAATGTCCTAAGAGAGAGGGAAGTTGTTATTACTGTGGTAAGCCTGGGCATTGGATAAAAGAGTGTAGGAAAAATAAAAAGAACTTTAGAGAAGTTAACAATGTTACTCAGCTTCTACTCACTCTGCTTGCTACTCTGAAGCAGCCCCTCCCCTCGTCAGTAAGCTTGTGGGGCAGCTTGTTGAGGTGTTAACCATTCAGGCTGTGAGTGCTTAATTTCCCCATTAACTTACAACAAAGATGAAATACTTGTTTTTGTTTAATAGAACAAAAGGAAAGTGACTGTCTCAGCTTTCCTTTGGGGGGCACTGGTTAACCCTCTGGAGTCGAGAAACGCGCCGGCGCGTTTTGCGCGATTTTTTTCACATAGCAGCAAAATAGACTTAAAATACTCAGTCACCTTTGGTCATACACACTTAAGAAATATGAAAAAATAAACTATTAAATGTCTACTTTTTTATGGGTCCACTTACAATCGAAATAAAATATTGTGCTTTTGTAAAATAAAGAAAATAAACAGGGTGTGCCTTCTGCCTCTCCGTCTCCGTGAACTTTTTTTCTAGAGCACGTCTCTAAACATAAACAAAACTCCGCAAATACTAGTCACACAGGCATGATCAATATATCTTTATAATCATTTAAGTGTGTACTTTTAAATTATCTAATTCAAAACTAAAACAAATATTCTGTGTTTATGTAATCTATATAAAAAGAGAGAGATGCCAGGCGTTCTCATTTCAGCTAATTATCTTTTAATGTGACCACGCCCACAGAGAGCGCGCGCTATAGAAACGCAAATGATCTGAAACTTGCCAACGCCCACACGAGCTCGATAAAACACCAAGTTCAGATTAATGTACCGGTAGTCTGTGTCGTTTTTCGAGGCTGTGTCTGGATAATTTACCTCAGTGCTGGATTAATTTCACTTCGAGGAGCCATGGATCCAGGATCATAGTAAGTTTATTCTTTGTTCTAATCGCGAATACTGTTTTAAAATGAATCGCGTGTCTTTCTCTGTGTGATGAATGAACGGAATTCGCACTGTTGTTGTTACAGACGAAATATGAAAGACAACATTTAGTTGACTAGTTTGGGATAGATTATAAAGATTTTTACTCTAAAATAGACATCAAATAAGCTTTAGTTAACCAGTTTCTGCTCATATGTTAAATATATAACGTTAGAATGTTTTGTCAAAAATAAGCTCATAATCTAAGATGTTATTATAGTGTTTGTTCCAATGTAGACTATATCAAACTAATGAATCCTTAACTTTGAAATATGAATGATAAAATCCAGGCTATAGGCCTACTTAAAAAAAAAAAAAAAAAGACAAGATAGATGTAAAAAAAAATCTTAATATTATTGTTTTTTATTAGTGACACATTTGAGGAGATTCCAAAACTTTCTGAAAATACAGTATGAGAATTAACTGCATACTAGAAATGTTTACCTTGGAAATTATACAATTTGAATGTATAAAAAATTTGTGAAAAAATACCTTTTTTTCCTCTCTGAGAACTCTAACTTTCTAACTCTAACTAATTCTGTAGAATGGTCCATATAGCCTATTTGAACAGGATTTGTTTCCAGGTATGACTATGTACTAAAAATGTGCTTTTGACTTTCATTTATATTTGTATTTTATATATATATATATATATAATTTATTTATTTATTTTTGTCCTCGCATTCTTTCTTGTGTGACACACCTGAATGAATGGCTCATTAGTATGCAGGCTCATTACTATGCAGGCTCATTACTATGCAGGGTCTTTGTCTTCTCAGGTGTGAATCACAGCAAGTCACGCCCCTGCGCATATTGCCTTTGGAAGCAAAAACTGTTTTAAAAAATTTAAATCAATGTATTGTTTTATGTGAATGATTAGGCAGGGTGATTTTCAGATAATTTTGAAGCAAAAACACTAGGCAACTACATCCATTAGTCAAAAGTCTTGTGGACACATATTAAGTATGTGTTTTGTGGCCTTATTTCAGAAACTTTAATTTTTAGTTTTTTGAATAACCATGCATAAACATTATTCCCTCAAAAATACAAATATGTAAATAGATGTTGCTCGCATATTATGGTACCCCTATTTGTGCTAAATAGAGTGTAATTACACCTTTGCCATTAATATGTTTATAAGCAACTGAAAAAAGCACAAATGTCAGGGCATGTCAAAACATCTCACAGACCTCAAAAACCCCTTAGACTCCAGAGGGTTAAGTAAACTCACAGCCTTAAATGTTATTCTACAGCACCGGCCTTTCATCAGTAATAGTGTTAGGTCAGACTGTAAACGTAAAATGCCCTCATGCAGTGTCCACACTAATGAATCAAGCAGAAACAAGCCATTAGAACCTAAGTGGTACGGACCACATCAAGTGATGTTGATTACAGCAGCTGCAGTATTGTGTCAGGGAAAGAAACCTGGACTCATGTGTCACATTGTAAAGTTGTTCCCGCACCTACAGGGATAGGATAGGACACAAACCAGTGAGGAGCCCAGGGAAGAACCAAATGCAACATGCTTTGGGGACAAAACCCTTCGATGAAGACTCCCTCATAGGCCTTCCCCATCCATTAGTCCATCCTCACCTCACTGTTTCTTTAGGTGTCAAAAGAATTAAGAAATAGGGAAAGAAGGAACAACAAGAGCAGACTCGGAAAAGCTTACAACTCTAGTGTTTGAACAAATACTGCTCTCTTCCTCTGTGCAAGATACCACTTGATGGCTGCCTCGAGTTACAACCCTAGTGTTTGAACAAATACTGCTCTCCTGTCTTTTGTTTTCTTTCTCCCTCTGTGCAGATACCACTTGATGGCTGTCCCGAGACCCAATACGCACCGACCTCCTCACCGGCGTATGAAGCCACAACCTCTAGAAATCAACTAGATCCACTGCTGAGCCAACTATCACAAAAGGATAAAGAAAAAGAAAAAAAATACATAATGCAGAGACCCACATCCAGAACCTTCAGTCATCCATCAACATGATCAAGATTGTCGTACTACTAACCGTCATGGACATCGCACAAAGTGTGGACTCCAGAAACAACATATTCTTAGAGCTGATGAATATGTCAAGAAACGCTTTGTTTGCTGGACAGAACGTTTGCATGCCACAGCTGAAGATGGCTGTATTCCATGACTCACTTGTGCACAAACATGGTGGTCAAGAACTCCATGATCTTTCAACAAAATTAGACCAGATGACTGAAGATAATTATTCAAGGTTCGGGAACTTATTAGTATCAAGTGTTTCATCCAACAAATGAATCACGCCTCTCACGAGAAAATCCAAGTTCCTACCAGACAAGACTATTACCCGTAAGGACATCACAGACCTTAATTGCATGTTTTGTTTCTGTGTCAGCATGCAATTGCAGAAACATCAACACAGAACATGTGCTATGTGCCTGTAACGATCACAAAAGTTACAAGAATTAACTTTTAAGTGTTTAAATTTGTATATAATGTGAGAGTTATTAGAACTCTCAAAGGGGCAATTGAAGGGTTACAAATTTAAGAATTTGTTTAATTTAGATTCCAATACCAAAGTATATAAACTGTAGATTGACTTTAGCATTTCATGTTAGGATGGTAATGATATCAGCTGTGAAACAGTTTCCAGCAAGAGAATCCGACCAATCTAGTTCCCTATCAGGAACGTCGAGCTGCGTGAAAACGCTGCGGGAACGCTTCTAGCGTTGTGCGTCTTGAAGCATAGTATGGAATCAGCCAATGGCGAGACGGAACGTCACGAGTGACGTCATCGACCAGGAAACTATAAAGCACACCCATAAACAAGATGGCGACAGCTTCTGTTGTCTTCAGCAAAGCGCTCTGTGTGTGAATCTGTCCAAACTGTGTTTTTGTCTGTTCTTAGTGATTGCTAGGCAGGAGTTTTTCACTTAAAAAACTATATATATTCACATATATTACTATGACGAGCGAGCAGCAATATAGAAAGTGTGCTCCCCCCTGTACTCGTTATCTCACAGGTGGGGACACACACGATCTGTGTGTTGTTTGTTTGGGAGTGCAGCATGCCCAGTCAGCTCTCGAGGGGGCTGATTGTGAGCATTGCGAGCGTTTTCCGATCAGAACGCTCCGCTCCCGCCGATCACTCTTCGAGGAGAGTGGTTCGGTTCGCGCTCCCCGCGGCTCGGGTCCCGCTTCTGTCGAGGCAGAGCGGCGGCGCCTGTCGTGGGGATCGCAAATGGATCTGTCAGCGGGGTTTGAGACGGGCGCTGCCTTATCTCAGCCTTTACCTGCCAGTTCCAGTGCCTCAGTTTCGGGTGTGGAAGCACGCATTGCGGTTTCTTCCCCCCGGGCTGAGGCACCAATGCTGCAACTATCCAGTTCCGAGGAGCTGGATGTTGCTAGTATTGAGACAGGGGATATTGAGGATTCGTCATCTCATTCCCCTGAACATGAGGAGCTTATGGAGGTGCTCACTCGTGCGGTTTCTAAACTAAGCATCGAGTGGCCAGCTGTTAGGCAGGAGTGTGTTTCTAAAAGCAAGCTTGATGAACGATTTTTGCCTTCCCGTGCTCAACCTCCACGGCGGTGCCTTCCTTTTCTTCCCGACCTCCACACTGAGGTGTCGAAGTCGTGGAAGAGACCCGCCTCTTATCGTGTTTTTAGCCCCCAGACATCCACTTATTGGAATATATCGGGGGCTAAGTTGTATGGTTATGGGGCGATGCCCAAGGCGGAGGAGACTCTAGCTAGCCATCTTTCTGCTGAGTCTTCTTCGTCTCTTAAGGCACCAGCGTTGCCCACCAAGCCTCTCAGAAATACCTCGGCTTTGGTGGGCAAGGCTTATTCGGCGGCTGGTCAGGCTTCGGCGTGTCTGCATACTATGTCCATATTGCAGGCATACCAAGCTGATCTTTTAAAAGATATGAGTGAGAGTGAGGAGGTCAGCTCTGACATGGTTCGCGAACTGCGTCAGACTGCAGATTTATCTCTGCGTGCCACCAAGGAGTCGGCCAAAATGATGGGCCGTACTATGGCAGCCTTGGTGGCCGCAGAGAGGCACTTGTGGTTGAACCTTTCTGATATGAAGGATAAAGAGAAAGCTTTTCTCTTGGATGCTCCACTTTCTCCATCTGGTCTATTTGGTGACGCAGTAGATGTGGTTATAGATAAATTTCAGGAAGGAAAGAAACAAGCTGCGGCTTTTCAAAAATTCCTCCCACTTAAAGTTCATATCTCAGGGTCTGCTGGGCGAGGGCAGACCAAGCCGTCGACAAGCTCCTCACATAGGGCGCAACAAAAGCAGAGCGTCGCGTCCCGTGGCCCCCCTTCTAAACAATGGGCACAGACGCGACACTCTCAGGCGAAGCCTTCCAGCGGTAAGACTGATCTGAGGACGGTCATTATGGCTAAGAAGGCTTCGTCTAAAAAGAAGTCCTGACGCCACTGGCGTCAGGATGCTGAGGGTGGTCCCCTCCGTGAGAGGGAGGTGTTCACCGCTTCAGACGGTGCCCGTCCTCTCACGGTGCCCTCAGGGGTCCCTTCTGCCAACCCCGCCTTTAAGACGGGGCGTAGACGGGCCCAGCGAGTGTTTTCCCGAGGGACACTCGCCCCCTCTGAGGAGGGGCCTAGGGCAGTTAGACCAGTCGTTCCCTGCCGGTGCGCCGTTACAGGGCGCTGTGTCTGCTGCTCAAAATATTCCAGAGGCCAGCCTCGAGAGGCTGGTACCCTTAGTAGAATTTCTGGCAGAGTGGAAAAGTCTTCCAAAAATATCTCAGTGGGTTCTGCAGTCGATAGAGAGGGGTTATGCCATTCAGTTCAGATCTCCTCCTCCTCGATTCAACGGGGTCCTGCCCACTGTGGTGGGCCCCGAGCAGGCTCTGGTAATGGAACAAGAGGTGAAAACACTCCTTCAAAAGGAGGCTATAGAACGGGTTCCTCCTCCCAGCAAGGAGTCAGGTTATTACAGCCGATATTTCATCGTTCCAAAGAAGGATGGGGGGTTGCGTCCAATTTTAGATCTGCGCCTATTAAACCGTGCTGTAGCCAAGCTCAAGTTCAAGATGCTCACGCTAAAGCAAATCGTGTCACAAATCAGGTCCGAGGACTGGTTTGTCACGATAGATCTGAAGGACGCGTACTTCCACATTTCCATCCTTCCGCAACACAGGAAGTTCCTGAGGTTCGCTTTCGGGGGCGAAGCGTACCAATATCGTGTTCTTCCGTTCGGTCTAGCTCTATCTCCCCGCACGTTCACGAAATGCATGGATGCAGCGCTAGTTCCACTGCGACTCCAGGGCATTCGTATATTGAACTACATAGACGATTGGGTGATTCTGGCTCAATCGCAACAACAAGCGGTTCGGCATCGAGATGTCGTCCTCGCGCACATAAAGAAACTGGGGTTGAGGCTGAATGCCAAGAAGAGTGTTCTATCTCCATCACAGAAGACATCTTTTCTGGGGGTATTATGGGATTCAGTAGCAATGCGGGCGTGCCTGTCGCCGGCCCGCATCACTTCGATTCTCTCAGCCGTAAAACGAGTAAAGCTAGGCCAGTTGCTCACTGTGAAGCAGTTCCAGAGACTGCTGGGTCTGATGGCAGCAGCGTCCAATGTTATACCTTGCGGCCTGTTGTACATGAGACCGTTACAGTGGTGGCTCAGAACCAAGGGGTTCTCCCCGAGGGGAAACCCCCTCCGCACGATCAGAGTTACGCGGCGCTGCCTACGTGCTCTGGTCATGTGGAGGGATCCTTGTTTTCTGTCCCAGGGACCTGTGCTGGGAGCTCTTTGTCGTCGTGTAACGCTAACGACAGATGCTTCCCTCACAGGCTGGGGGGCGATCATGAGTGGTCGCCCAGCCCAGGGTCTGTGGCAGGACCATCATCGATTTTGGCAAATAAATTGTCTAGAGATGCTGGCGGTGTTTCAGGCTCTGAAACACTTCCTGCCAGACCTGAGAGGTCATCATGTTCTTGTCCGGTCCGACAATACATCGGTGGTCTCTTACATAAACCATCAGGGGGGTCTGCGCTCTCGCCAGTTATACAATCTGGCTCGCCAGATCCTTCTATGGACCCAGGGGAAGTTCCTTTCATTGAGGGCGATTTATCTTCCGGGGTATTTAAATCAGGGAGCGGACATCCTGTCGAGGCAGGGGCCGAGGCCCGGGGAATGGAGACTCCACCCCGAGGTGGTGGAGCTCCTGTGGTTGCAATACGGTCGTGCCGAGGTAGACCTATTTGCGTCCAGGGAGACATCACACTGTCCACTGTGGTTCTCTCTCAGTTATCCAGCCCCACTGGGGTTGGATGCTATGGTACAGCCGTGGCCGAGGTCACGCCTGTACGCCTTTCCCCCGATTGCTCTGCTCCCAGGAGTTCTGGAGAGGGTTCGCCGGGACGGGGTCAGTCTACTATTGGTAGCCCCGTTTTGGCCGGCCCGAGTATGGTTTGCGGACCTAATATCTCTCCTAGACGGCTCTCCTCTGGAGATTCCGATCAGGAGGGACCTTCTCTCTCAGGCGAGCGGGTTGATTTATCACCCCCGCCCAGAGTTGTGGAAGCTATGGGCTTGGCCTCTGAGGGGGCCCAGCTCGTAGGCACTGGTCTCTCAACCGAGGTTGTTGAGACCATCCTTCACTCCAGAGCTCCTTCCACGAGGAAGTTATACGCCTTGAAGTGGAGGCTCTTCACTTCTTGGTGTGGAGAACACCTGTTGGACCCAGTTAACTGCCCAGTGGGTGCAGTGCTGGAGTTCCTGCAGGAGCGTTTCTCCTCAGGGTTATCCCCCTCCACACTAAAGGTGTATGTGGCGGCACTTGCTGCTTACCATGTCCCTTTCAGTGGAGTCTCTTTGGGGAGACACCCGTTTATAACTCGTTTCCTCCGTGGTACTGTGAGGCTGAGGCCTGTAGTCCGCATGAGGGTGCCAGCGTGGGACTTGGCCATCGTTCTAGAAGGTCTTTCCCTAGCTCCTTTTGAGCCTATTGAAGAAGTTTCTGAAAAGTTTGTTACTTTAAAGACTATTTTTCTCCTTGCCATTTCTTCTCTTAAGAGAATCGGAGATATTCAGGCTCTCTCGGTTGCTCCCTCGTGTTTGGAATTTGCGCCTGGGATGGTGAAGGCTTTTCTCCACCCCAGGCCAGGTTATGTCCCCAAGGTCCCTACCAATGTGGCCAGACCTATAGTTCTGCAGGCCTTCTGCCCTCCTCCTTTTACATCGTCAGATCAGGAAAAACTTAATCTGCTCTGCCCTGTCCGGGCTCTAGATACTTATGTCCACAGAGCTGCCCTGTGGAGGAAATCAGAACAGTTGTTCGTTTGTTTCGGACCACCTAAGAAGGGGTCCCCAGTGTCTAAGCAGAGGATGAGCAAGTGGGTGGTCGAGGCCATCTCACTTGCCTATGAGTCGGCTGGTCAGCCTTCACCTTTGGCTGTCCGAGCTCACTCTACCAGGAGTATGGCGGCTTCCAAAGCCTTATTGTCAGGAGTTTCTCTTCATGACGTGTGTGATGCGGCAGGCTGGTCCTCACCGCATACTTTCGTCAGGTTTTATGACCTAGACCTTAGCTCCACCCCTGGGGCGCAGGTGCTCTCGGCTGAATTTAATCCTTGATTCACACAGTCGGTCACTTGCTCTTATGGCGACGTGGGTATTAGTGTTCCCGCAGCGTTTTCACGCAGCTCGACGTTCCTGATAGGGAACGTCCCGGGTTACGTATGTAACCCTAGTTCCCTGAAGGAACGAGACGCTGCGTGTCGTTGCAATACTCCCAGCATTCCCTTGATCGATTTGCTTCAGACTTTCCAGAAGCTGTCGCCATCTTGTTTATGGGTGTGCTTTATAGTTTCCTGGTCGATGACGTCACTCGTGACGTTCCGTCTCGCCATTGGCTGATTCCATACTATGCTTCAAGACGCACAACGCTAGAAGCGTTCCCGCAGCGTTTTCACGCAGCGTCTCGTTCCTTCAGGGAACTAGGGTTACATACGTAACCCGGGACGTTTTCTGTATTTGTCAGATTACTGATACTCGTAATTTCTTTTTCCTGACATTCCTGTTTCTCTCTATTGTAAGCAGATTACTGAAACTCTTGGGCCTGTTCTTGAGTCTCACTGTATGAATAGTTATGCAGATTGGATTAGGATTGGTAACACTCTCAGTCTAGAACTGGTTTCCTAAACCTGTTTACGTCATTTAAATGCTTTGTAAATCCCTCCCCTTAAAATTTTATAAATTGCAAGGAAACATTTTCCTTAGTCAGAGTCGTGACGACGCTTGGAAAAGACTACAGCAACGCCAGCTCGTGTGCTCAATAAAGAAATCCTGCTTAAAGACACAACCCGAGTCTCCTGGTCTTAGCTTCTGACTTTCCTACACTTTACAAGAAAACAGATCACAACACTGGTTATCTTCCTAAACAGAGATACGGAGGGAGTACTCTAGGTTCTGGGGAGTACTCAGAGCCCTCATAATACGCATAACCATTTACTCTCTAATCATTCGTAAGTGTGAACTTGTGAATGTATATAAAACACAACTAATGATATAGGCTCATTTTTGTTTGTGTTTCTCGTAAATGTTTGACAAGAAATTGAAATATAGTTCAACGTCAACATCAAACATTATGCATGTATTATAATACATTAAGAATACCCTTGCATTATAAATGCATGCTTCATAGAAAGTGTTGCCAATAAACACTACCCCTGCAGGTAACTAGAGCAAGGGCCATTTCAACATAACAATATCATTACAGTTTCAGTGGCTGTGTTCATGGCAACCTGTTGGTCATGTCATTCCCCTCTTGGGTGATGACAGTGTCACATTGAACCGCATATTTAAAAGCAAAGGCTCGTAAGTATTTTTCAGAAAAAAGTAAGTCATAATTCATGTAACCCTAAATACTGATAGAACTGACTGTCAATAGTTAGTTAACTTGACAGCTTGAATAGCTTACTTTATAGCAACAACAGACTGCAGATTCTATTATTTTAAATTTACTATGTAGTGATTGTGTTACTATGATTGATTGTGTTACTTTAAAGGGGTGCCATTTAATTTAGACCATGAAAACTGATCAGACAGCAAGTAATGTGATTTACAAATAATATATAGATTTACATATGTTATAATTAGATTTTACTGTTTACAACAACATATTGTTTTGAATAATTATCATTGTACAGTGTAGCAATTTTATGCTATTAATGACGATGACAGGTCTGTGTGATGCTGTTTGCAGGTTTTGAGCAGCCAATGGACAACCTGACATTCACAAACAGCATTCTCCTCGTGGAGGGACTGAAAGTTACACCTCAGTCTTCCTATCCTATATTCATCCTGATTCTCTTGGTTTATATATTTGCAATGGGATGTAACATTGGACTTATAATTCTGATCTCAACTGAGAAGAATCTACATCATCCTATGCATTTTCTGTTCTGTAACCTTCCAGTAAATGATATTCTAGGGACCTCTGTCGTGTTGCCACGCTTGCTGCAGGACATTTTAAGGGAAACCTCAGAGCGTTACATTACATATGTGGAGTGTATTGTTCAAGCATATTTTGTGCACATATTTGCAGTAGCATGTCATTATGTGCTGATGATCATGGCCTTTGACAGATATGTGGCTATATGTAATCCATTGCGATACACAGCTATAATGACCAATAAAATGGTTATTAAACTATCAGCATCAGCCTGGGGGCTGTCAGTATTCATGGTGTCTATTATGTTGGGTCTCACTATACGCCTGTCTCGCTGCAGATCTAACATTGAAAACCCTTTCTGTGACAATGCCTCACTGTTTAAACTGTCCTGTGAAAATGTGGTCATAAATAATGTGTTTGGAATAATTTATTCTGTGATTGTCTTTACCTTCTCACTTGGGTCGGTGTTTATAACATATACCAAGATTGCTACTGTATGCATAACCAGCAAAAACAAAACACTGAACAGCAAAGCCATAAAAACATGCAGTACTCATATAGCTGTTTATTTAATCATGTTTGTTTCTTGTGTCACTGTGGTTTTTCTCCATCGTTTTCCTGAATACTCTGACAGCAGGAAATTAGCTAGTATAATGTTGCACATTGTACCACCAGGACTAAATCCTTTAGTATATGGTCTACAAACCAAAGAAATAAGAGAAAAGATTGTAAAGTTTTGGTACATAAATAAAGTTAATCTAAAGTAAATTCATTAATTATAAAGAAAAAAAAATCCATTATAAAATGCCATTTTCTATGGATGAAACTAAGAATATCAATAATATTGTAAAAGTGCTACCTTGAACACCCCCAAAACGCTTTTGATAACTTTTAATCAGCCTGGTATAAAAAGATGATCTGAGCCAAATTTGGTGAAGATATTAAGAATGTTGCAGCAAGACACATTATATGTGAACAATGTGTGTCGTTGATGAGCCGATAACGAGTCGGTTACATACATGTTACAGACTTGGTACAGTGTAATTATATAAGAAAGTACTTAGTACTACACAATGTAACAAAAAGTACTTAGGCTACTAAGGTCGGGAAAAGCCTGCAGTTACACATAGTAATTTTGTACATTCTGTAACATTACACATAATGTAACATAAAATAAAGTGTATCAAGATTGTACTTAAGTGGACTTCATTTCTATCTTACCTTATCCATATGCACCTTAGTTTGAGTTATAATTCCAATACAAGTTTCAATTACATAATATTACAAAGGGATAATCTATGTAAAATAAAATGTATCAAGAATGTACTTCAGTGTACTTCATGTATATCTATAAACCTTATCCAACTCTACTTGTTACATATGTGTAACAGTAGCTGCCGGTTACATGTATTACAATCTGTAAGTACAGGCTGTTCCATAACTTAGTTACATGTTAATTACATTTTGTTACATGTTATTACAACGTCTACTACTAAGTAACTAAGTAAGTAATTACTCTGTATCACGGACACCGTAAAAAAAAAAGTGTTACTGAATAGTTTTCATCAGCATTCAGCATAAAGGAGAGCAGAATGGAAATCACTCATGGCTCTTGACCAAATAGCTTTTGTAGCATATTTAGTTAATTCAATGAAGAGTTTGCAGTTTTTTGTTTTAAATTTGATCTTTATTCTGTTTATTATTTCTTACTTGAATAGGCTACACATTTCTGAACAAAATTAAAGCACTATTTAATTTGCTTCTTTGTTCTATTGTGTTTATTTGTTTTATTGCCTGTAATTTGTTACTTAATTTATTGCTTACTGTTTACTTGTTTGTGTAATTGTGTGTGTTTTTTGTTTATTTAGTTTTTTACTAGGTTTGCTGTGTGATTGCTATGTCATAAGGGAGCCTGTGACTTTGAAAACTAGAGAGAGGCCCTGTTATTCAAAATTCCTTTCTATATAGTTTTGAACATATTTATGTACACATATGTACACAACCAGTAGCCTGGATGCCAGCCGAACTTAGTCCCGCCCACAACATTGGAGGGTGGGAAGTTCGGTCTGGATTTGATCCGTTGTGAAGCAAGTATACCCGAACCAAAGCTCTTCGGACCAATCAAACTGTCAGGGCAGCTTTATACGATGATGGACAGATGATCAACAGTAATGTAATCATCCACGTCACCAAAGAGTGCTTGGGTTGAATTTGTTTACAACAAAGAATGGCTGCCGCTGGAGAATTTAGATGTGTAGATTCAGCCATCGCGTCTGTTTTTGCCATCCTTCCTACAGGATTCGGTCTATCCAATTGAGTGCATTTTCTTTCCTGGTTCGGTTGAAAAATGAGAACGACTGAGACCTCTCTCTTTTCATACAGATTACATAAAGGAGGACTTACTCTCCACTGCGTCGTGATCGAGCCCAGGGGGTTAAAGGTGAATGTGGTTGCTATAACAACACATAAGGTTCGCAACAGTTAGTCAGTAAGTCCTTCGGGAAGCGTCTGTTTCAGGGAACAGCAGAAGGGGTATGCAGTCTTCAAACATCTCCCACAGAATTGTGAATGCTATTCTCTTTGCATACCAAGCCCAGGGCGTGCCATGCCCCCTGGGAATGCAAGCTCAATTCACTAGGGGTGTTGCAGCCTCCTGGGCACTAGCAAAAAAAAAGAGCTTCCCTGAGAAACATCTGGAGCGTGGCGAGCTGGACTACACTCAATACCTTCACAAGATTTTGCAATCTCCAAATTGAACCAGTATCTACCTGAGTATTATTACATGAGCAGAGGTTGGTAGGAATGAAGTACATTTACTTCGTTACATTTACTTGAGTATTTTGGGGGAAAATGTTTACTTTTAAGAGTAGATATATATGTGGGCACTTTTACTTTAACTTGAGTACATTTCTAATGAAAAAAATGTACTTTTACTTTGTTACGGTGGGTGTAAGAAAGGCTCTGCAGATAACTGTTTAATCGTTGCATGCGCACCTCTGACGCATATTGATGCTCTCCAACCCACCCTGCGCGTGCGCAAAGAGCAGCTCTGTGCAGATCCACGGACGATGGTGAAGCAAGTGTGTTACGAGACGACGCTGCTGAGAATATTTACCGTTTGGAGAGTGTTTAGACTAATATTGTGTGCGTCACTGCTGGATAGTAAGTGTTTCTGTTTTCATCTGCTATTTAGTGATTAAGATGAACGTGTTGTGCATTATATGTTTGCTATTTATCGCTAATGTCTGATTGGCATGATGATAGAGTTATTGTGCTAATCACTTCGTTTAGTTTCTTCACTCTCGATGTATGTTTACATGTTATGCATCCAGTGCTGATATCATTTATCTATATTGTGGATTATATCGTTCAATACTTTGAATCCTTTAAGTATTTATGTTCAATATAATATGTTACACGCGTATTATCGACACTCACCAAATTGTTTTCCAGCAATGAAGAACTGTATTAGTTGAATATCTGCATATGCTGTCTCTGAACTAGCTACATTCGATTTCAATTCATTGAGGTAATACATTTGACAACCAAACAGATTACTATGTCATGATATCACCACTACAAAGTATGACATTACCAGTTATATTTGGACATATACAGATCTATCCTCCGCCGTGCACAGTGTTGATGGCATGCAATTTTGTTTGTGTGTGCTCGTAAGAGTAACTCACTGCGATCATGACTGCAGATCCATACATGGGTGAAACACCATTTACTCCCATTAGTTCTTCCCCCCCGCCAGGTCCAGGGTTTAGATGTATATCCCTGCACAGTAAAAGTAAAGTGCACAGCAAGGTTGAAACAGCTGATCCTCGGCGGCGCTTATCAAAACGGGAGCTGATCAATAAAGGCACAACTGTGCGTCCTTGTTTTAAAACAGACGCATAAATGGCGTATTTGCTCCATGTGTTGAAAGGTGGTGGTACATGGCGCATCGCATTGTAATCCGACCGGCAGCAAAGAGCTTGCCAGTCACTCCAGGTTGACAGTAACACCGCGTAACACTTCGTTAACGAGCAATTAACGAGACACACCAGAACAGAATTCTCAAATCAATCAGTAACAATGGAAACCAACAGGCAGGGAACTGAGGATGACAGAACTAATTAAACTAGAGGATTAACAATAAAACTTAGACATGAACAGAACAGAAGAACAGGTCAAAAACTCAAACTCAAAACTCAAAACGTGGCCATACATCCAAGAAGATGCGTCCTAGCAGCATAATAAGTCCACGGGAGTGGGGGTCCTGGTGCATAATGGACCTTAGCCATAATGGTCAGCACTGCACTCTGTGGGCTAAGCTCTGGGACTGGAGCGGACTCTAGGCTGGGCTCAAGGACTGGAGCCGACACTGGACTGTTCTCAGGAGCTGGAGTGAATGTGTGTGTAACCCAGACACGCATAGTAAAGCAACATACAAAGAAAGGACCACCTCCTCGATCACTCACTGGAACAGACTCAGGGATTTTTCTTACTGAAACAGAAACAGGAATTTCACTCACTGGAACGGACCCTGGAATTTCACCCTCTTGAATGGATTTGGGGTTTTCACTCACTGGAACGGAGTCTGAAAATTCACTCACCGGAATGGACTCAGGAATTTCACTCACGGAAACAGACCCGGAGATTGTTCTTTTAGGAACATACTCTTGAGCAGGAGCAAATGAGTGGGTAGGTTTGGAATAATGGGACTTGACTTTGACGGATGTTTGGCTTTGGTTTGGCACTGGGCGATGAGATCTCACCAACCACACATCCAAAGTACCATATCTAAATATTACTGCAGAGAAATGTTCTGACTTGTTCTTCAACAGGCAGGGAACTGAGGACGACAGAACTAATAGCCAACTAGAAGATTAAGGGGCTGTTCACACAGAATACGTTTTTCAATTTCAATGTCCAACTTTTCCATTGTTTTTCTATGTAAATGCACTATACGGACATGTATGACTGTTGCGCTCTGTGGTAGCAAACAATTTTACATCACTGAATAAGAGACAAACATGTACCAATTGTCTTTAAAGGTTATTTATTTTCTTGCAAGAAAAGGTCAACAGTCATACAGTCATACAAAGTGCCTGCAGAGTGTGACTACGATTTGGGGCATCCTTCTTTCTTTAAAGTTGTTCCTCCCCCAAGGTTGTTTCTCAAGACTAAATGAAGATATGTCTTAGCCATAACTGACATATTGTTTAGATTGTTTTATCATACTACCCTTGAGTGGAGACCCTCTGTCTCTGTCATAAATGGTCAAATTAACAAGGACATGCACATATACCGACACTACATTAATCTTATTTAATTCATCATATTTCTAAGATTCTAAATATAATCAAATGCCAACAAAAAGATTATATTAAATTTCTTCCACAGCTCGCATCTTATGTCTTTTGTAGTGTCTTGCGCATGACACAGCGTTCTAAAAATGCTGCGCTCAAGTTAAAGCGGATTAATTTCAATACAATAAAACCAAGATTATCCAAGATGAATCCAAGTCAATTTTGGATTATTGCTTACAGAGAGGCTTTAAAAGTTGCTGGATCTGCTTATTTTTCAACCCTATTTGAAGAAAATAGACATAATCCTGGGTATTTATTTTAAACAGTGGCTAAACTAACGAAAAAGAAAGCTTAAAGCCCAGAAGTTTCCAAGTAACACAGCAGTAATTACTTTATGAACTTCTTCACTTATAAGATCGATAATATCAGGGACAAAATTATAACTATGCAACCGTCTACTACAGTATCGCATCAGGGAGTGCATTGTAGTCTCCCTGAGGAAAATTTTTATTCATTTGTTGCTATAGGAGAGGAACAATTTAGCAAACTCATTAATTCATCTAAATCGACAACTTGTATGTTAGACCCTATACCAGGGGTCGGCAAGTAAGTTTGGCATTGGGCCAAAAAACATTTTTCCCACTAGATGGCGGGCCAGAGCATAGTCAACGGATAATTTAAGAAATTAACTGATGAAAAATGCGAATTGCCTGCTGTGACAGACTGGTACAGTGTATTTTGTAACTGGTACTGGGCTGTTACTCTGTGTTAAATCCTGTAGTAAAACAGTAATTAACAAAAAGCCACATAGACATATGTGTGGCGGTGTCCGGGTTTTACACTGACGAATATTCGATTCGTTTATTTAATTATAGATTTTCGAATAGGTTGTGTGATTATTGTCTAAAAAATCCCCATGTTTGCGGTGTTGATTCGGTGGTGACGCGTTCATGTAACGAGAGGGTGACGCTGTCAATAGCCTAACGCAAAAGCTGTCACAAGGAACCGGCAAAAGTAATGATTATGAATGCTACAAATGTAGGAGACATTTTTATTGTTTTTAATAAACAAGCTTTCTATATGCAAGTCCCGAGGTAGATAGCGTTCGTCAGCTCCAGTTTGTATCCAGCCTCTCACGGAGACTTCAGATGATCCAACACCTGTGATGAGACGACAAAACGCCTGTGGAGGGACGACTCAACGCCGGCGATATGTTATGCCCTAAATTAATACATGATGAACTAACTGTATTTTCTATGTAGGCTACATTTCTAATGCACTTTCTGTAAAGCTGCTTTGAAACAATGTGTATTGTGAAAAGCGCTATACAAATAAATTTGAATTGAATTGAATAGAATATATATATTTCTCGTGTCTGTGAGGGAGCTTAAACGCTGAATTTCGGTTCATTTATAAGACGAGCTCCAGTTCACAAGCAATCGCGGCGGCGCCTCCATGTCCTGTTATTTTGTCTGCTATTTGCTTTTTATTCATTAAATCCAGGGAATTGGTTGTTGAAACCTTGATTAAAATTAAGATACAATTGATACAAAACAAAAATTTAAAATTCACATTTTAAACAGGCTTTCTACAAAACAAAACTTAATGAAGAGGTCAAATCATGTCTGACACACGTCTCCCGAAATATTGCGGCATCTCACAACACATCCCGTCTTGCTAAAACACACAATGTGGGCTATCCAATCTTTTGTCAAGCAACATTGTCTTTATTTTAGATTTAAAAGACGAAAGACGACATTAAAAATTGCTACAAAAATGGTTGTTTCTTTGTCTGTTTGCGCCCGCAGTAGGCAAATAATCGTGGAATATGATGGGTCCGTGTATCATTCGTTCAATCATTTTTTCAAATTAAAACCAAAAATAAAATAATGAAAAACGACTTGTTTTTCCATTATATATTTGCTGAACTATAAAATGAAAAAACGAATAACAACGAATTTTCTGATTGTGTGCTCAGATAAAAAAAAAAAATAATAATTAGCCTAGCCTATACTGAATTAGACACATTTTTATTTTTTATTTAACACCGTAGTAGGCATATATCAAAGTAGGCATTTTAAACAGATCAAGTACCAAAACGATTGAACGAATGATACACGGGGCATTTGTAAACCGTTATTGTAAAATAAAAATAGGCTAATAAAAAAAATAAAAATAAAAAAAACGGACTTCCAAAATAATCCGGCGGGCCAGAAAATATTGCTGGCGGGCCAGTTTTGGCCCGCGGGCCGCCTGTTGCCGACCCCTGCCCTATACCGACTAAGCTACTGAAAGAGATGCTTCCAGATGTCATAGATCCTCTTCTTAAAGGAGAACTCCGGTCAATTTTAACATTGAGCTAATTTTTTTGTACTTTGGAGTGCTGTCAGTACAGAGAACGACAAAAATCGGCATTGCCTAGACTGTGTTATCGTCTTTTTAAAATGTGCACCCTGCTGACTTCAATGGGGCAAGTTTTAAACCTGCTTTTAGCATCTTAACATCCTCAATATGTCATTACAAGTGCACAGCCATGTGAGTGGTGTTATTAAGAGTTAACACGTTCAATTTGACTGCAGTAGATGTGAAAGATATGAATAAAAATGATGATAATTCAGCCAGCTCACATACCTGTATTTTCTCCCTGTTTTCGGTCTAAGTCCACAGTAGTCGATTCTAGAGTTCGTGTGCGCTTTAGTTGTCGATTTAGATGAATTAATGAGTTTGCTAAATTGTTCCTCTCCTATAGCAACAAATTAATAAAAAATTTCCTCAGGGAGACTACAATGCACTCCCTGATGCGATACTGTAGTAGACGGTTGCATAGTTATAATTTTGTCCCTGATATTATCGATCTTATAAGTGAAGAAGTTCATAAAGTAATTACTGCTGTGTTGCTTGGAAACTTCTGGGCTTGAAGCTTTCTTTTTCGTTAGTTTAGCCACTGTTTAAAATAAATACCCAGGATTATGTTTATTTTCTTCAAATAGGGTTGAAAAATAAGCAGATCTAGCAACTTTTAAAGGGGTCATATAATGAAATTTTTGTACAAGTTAATATGAATCTTTAGGGTCTAAATGAAAACTTTGTAATATACTTTTATTAAAAATTATCATTCATATTTTAAGAAAACACTCATTTTACCTGCTCAAAAACAGCTCTGTTTTCAGCACGCCGTTTCAGTGCATATGCCTTTAAATGATAATGAGCTTCCCTGACTCCGCCCCTCTGTTCTTTGGGGCGTTTTTGACACAACGCACGTGGAGTGTTGCCTTGACAACAGTTGATGGTGTATTTTGGCGAAAGAATGGCAGCTGGAGTCTCTGAGGATACATCTGTAGTGCAACCATATCAATTTGAACCGGAGTCGGACCCGGAACAAGATGACGGCCCCGAAGAAGTTTGACAATTAAGGCTCGAACAGGACGTTTCTGAATGGTTGGTTAACGTAATGTCACTTTGATCTATTTTTGTTTGTACTGGCAGGGTAGAGTTGTGAGATACAAACGCTATGTGTTTAACGTTACTAATGTAAGTTATAGGTTAGTTCGTTGACAGATTTATGTTGAAAAACTTTTTTTTTGTAAATGTAGGCTTGTCAGTGATGTGTGAGTGACATTATCTCAGTGTTAGGTACAACAGATGTGCTTGCCTATAGAAAACCAAAAATAAGTGATCAGATAACATCAATTAAACTATTAATAGTCTTGAATCACATGCATTTGCAAGATGTAAACCGGCCTGTGTTACCATTCATCTTAATGCAGTTATAACTGTTTTTTTTTACATTACTTCTTAATCAGTAACATACAAGTAAACCAGGTGTAACTTAGTGTTAGCACGCTAACTGTAACACCTGCGTACACAGTTTTTAATAACACAATAACCATAACGCGGTTTTCATTATAAACGTGGGATTATGAATTATATTGAGAACGTCGTAACGTTACATAGAATACATGCCGTAATGTACCCTGAGTATAAACATTAGCCACATTCATCGTGAAGCATGCAAGCGATTTGCAAAGATTAATATAAAGGTTAATAAAACGTTACACTCACTTCTTCTGGAGGTCCAGCAGGAACACGAATAGTTGGTACCGATTCCTTTTTCAGGAGCAGCTTCTTAGCAAAACCTGATTTATATTGACCCTCGTTTAAAAGCACTCTGGTGAGAAATGATTCGCGCAAACATGAGCGCATTGACGTTGCTCGTGGGGAATATTCCCTTCATAAACAAAACTCAGCCACTGCGTCTTCAGCGGTTCGAAGTTAGGAACATCAAAATGACTGCTGTGTTCCTTATTGCACTCAAGAACAGAACACCACAATCGCTTAGACGCCATTCTGCTCCAGTGTATCAACAATGACGGACTATGATTGACAACTCGCTCACGAGCGAGGGCGGGTCTGTGTTGAAACACTGCTGTCAATCAACAATCGTGGGAGGGGCGAACGGCTCGATTTGAGGCAGGGGAAAACATATAAGGAGATTAAAACAAAACCACTTGATGGATTTTTATCATTATATGATGGCTGTGTACAGACACTGCCAACACACATTTCAGTACAATCAACTTGTAAAAGTGCATGTACCATTATATGACCCCTTTAAAGCCTCTCTGTAAGCAATAATCCAAAATTGCATAGCATCTTGCAGTTGATGGAGATTTGTGGGATGCACATCCAGGGCATGAAGCTCCCGTTCCACCACATCCCAAAGATGCTCTATTGGGTTGAGATCTGGTGACTGTGGGGGCCATATTAGTACAGTGAACTCATTGTCATGTTCAAGAAACCAATTTGAAATGATTCAAGCTTTGTGACATGGTGCATTATCCTGCTGGAAGTAGCCAGTACATGGTCAGTAGGATGGGTACATGGTCAGAAACAATGCTCAGGTAGGCCGTGGCATTTAAACGATGCCCAATTGGCACTTAGGGGCCTAAAGTGGGCCGAGAAAACATCCCCACACCATTACACCACCACCAGCAGCCTGCACAGTGGTAACAAGGCATGATGGATCCATGTTCTCATTCTGTTTACGCCAAATTCTGACTCTAACATCTGAATGTCTCAACAGAAATCGAGACTCATCAGACCAGGCAACATTTTTCCAGTCTCCAACTGTCCAATTTTGGTGAGCTCTTGCAAATTGTAGCCTCTTTTTCCTATTTGTAGTGGAGATGAGTGGTACCCGGTGGGGTCTTCTGCTGTTGTAGCCCATCCGCCTCAAGGTTGTGCATGTTGTGGCTTCACAAATGCTTTGCTGCATACCTCGGTTGTATCGAGTGATTATTTCAGTTAAAGTTGATCTTCTATCAGCTTGAATCAGTCGGCCCATTCTTCTCTGACCTCCAGCATCAACAAGTCCTAAGTTCCAGTTTTCCCACTCTTCTTTAGTGTTCATCGTTGTCACCTGAGCGTAGTTAATCACCTTCATTTGTGTCACCTGGTTTCTGTTCTTTAGTGCCTGTATTTAGTTCCTTTCTGTTCAGTTAGTCCCTGTCCGTTCACTTGTTATCACCAGTGAGTGTACCTTCTGCTCTTCTGCCTGTTTGTACCCTGTGAGTTTATTATTGTAAGTAAAGTTTATTGTTATTGGAAATACACCTTCTCATCTTCTCAACTCACCTCAACTCAACTTTTATTTGTAAAGCACTTTCAAAACCATTAAAATGGACCAAATTGCTGTCCACAGGTAATAAATATCTATAAAATACACAGAACATAAAATTACATCAAGACATGACTCCCAGAGAATCAGATCACAAATCACTCACAGTTGCTCACACCCAGAAAATCAAGACACCAAGCACTCGCAGTTCTCAGACCTAATCAAATGCCAAAGGCTTGATGAAATAAATAAGTCTTCAAGTCCTTTTTAAAAATATCCATGCTTGACGAGGATTTTAAAGATAATGGCAACCCATCCCAAAGTGCAGGAGCCGCCACGGCGAAGGCGCGATCTCCACTACGCCTCAAGCGAGACCGTGGGACGGTTAGAAGCATGTTCTGAGAGGAGCGTAGGTGACGTTGGGACTGATAAGGGATTAACATGTCCTTTATATATTTCGGAGCTTGGTCATGCAGTGCTTTAAAAACAAACATTAACACCTTATATTGTATTCTGTATTTAACAGGTAGCCAGTGAAGGGATATCAAAACAGGTGTTATATGATCCCGTTTTCTGGTGTTTGTTAAAAATCTCGCTGCAGCATTTTGGACACACTGAAGACGAGTGACAAGTGATTCACTTATGCCTAGATATAGAGCATTACAATAATCTAACCGGGTTGAGACAAAAGCATGTAGCACAATCTCCAAGTCCTTATATGAAAGGATTGGTTTCAGCTTCGACAATTTCCTTAACTGAAAAAAAGAGGATTTCACAACGCTGTTAACTTGACGATCAAAGCGCATTTCAGAATCGAAAAATACTCCAAGGTTCTTCACAAAACTACACATATTGTTGGATAATAGTCCATAATTCCCAGCCAGACCATTCCCAAGCTCCTTGTTCCCAAACATAATAAACTCAGTCTTCTCCTCATTTAATTGTAGAAAATTATTTGCTAGCCATCCCTTTACCTCAGTCAAGCACTTGTAAAAATTAGTAAAAGAAGTACAGCCACCTCACTCCAGAGGAAAGTACAGTTGTATATCATCAGCATACAAGTGATAATTAATATTATGCCGCTTAAAAATGGACTCCAAGGGTAGCATGTACAATGAGAATAGAGTCGGACCAAGGATTGATCCCTGAGGATTCCCCCAAGAAAGTGTCGCGGGTGCAGAGACATAGTTTCCAATTTTAACAGAGCATGTCCGGTCATGCAAATAAGAGGAGAGCCACTTAAGGGCTACCCCATTTATCCCTACATAATCTCTGAGGCGTTCTATTAAAATTGCGTGATCTAAAGTATCAAAGGCTGCACTTAAATCTAACATCATTAAGGCAACACTTTTCCCGGAATCAATACTTAACAGAATGTCATTTGTAACCTTCAATAATGTTGATTCTGTGCTATGTTTGGTCCTAAATCCAGACTGAAAAATATCCATTATGTTATTTACAATCAAAAAGTCTGTAAGTTGATTATGGATGACTTTCTCTAAGATCTTATTCAAAAAAGGCAATTTCGAAATAGGCCTAAAAGTTTTTAAATCGTTGGAATCCAAATTCATTTTTTTTTTTAAACTGGCTCAATAATAGCATGCTTAAACACTGATGGTACAGTTCCATAAAATAAGCTACTATTAATAATCAATAGTATACTGGGACCAATAGTGTCTACAACCTCTTTAAACAATCGTGATGGGAGAACGTCATAGAGTGAGGTAATCTTCTTCTGCATACACCACCCGTGACAGATGAAAGGACCGCCCTAAATGGACGACGGGGTGAAAATGATCATCCTGGCCCAGGAGAGCCAAAAGCTCCTAGCCTTTTCTCTAGGCTTTTGTCATCTTGCTGTCCACAGCGACCTCAACGATGAGCGCCTGTGTACCTTGTTCTGGATTGGGGCCACTTTCAACCAGCATTTAGACCTCCCAGACACCACCGGACTGCACTGGAGAGCGACCGTCATCCGGTGTCTGGAGAGTGTCTGGCCTCGATCACACAGCCAGCCTCAAGAAATCACAGGGCTCTCAAGTGTCACGCATTGAGAGTGACAGTCACTCATTTCGGTCTTTTGTCACGCCCTACCGCCACACATTCTATTTCTCACGTGGAAAAAAGTATTTATAATATATATTTAACATGCCGCAGCGCCCAAAATTTCTCTGGCCACGCCGCTCTCACTAGAACCGAAAGGAATCAAGCGCATGACGCGCGTCTCCCCTGCAATTCGAGCCTGCCACTTACCAGCCAAAAAAACAAAAAAAACAATAGCCAATCAGAAAATAGCACTACTGTATCTGGGTAAGATTTAATGCAACAACCAAAGAAAAAAAGCATATCCTGGAATTGTTCATGTGATTCTGCACAACATCTTTCGAAAGTTTTGTTCACCCATAGAGGAAACACTGGATCTCCGAGCATCATTTTGAGCACAGAGTAAGTCATGATCTCCTGTTTTAATGTTACAACAAATTCACAACTTTTGTTTGACACAAACAATGACAACTTGACTGCTTTTAGAGAATGTTTCCCAGATAATTAGCATCAGTTTTTCATGAGTGTCTGTAACTTAGCCAACAGTTTAAAGCCTGTTCTCTGAAAACACCTGCTCAGAACAAGTAGTCTAGGCCTAGTCATATTCTCGTTATTACACAATGACTGACATATTGTCACATTATAAACATCTCTCTCTCCAAATAGGCTTACAAATTTTATTAGCACTAAATAAATTAAAGTGTATTGCATAGTCTATGTTATAGGTCACTTTTAAATGTCATATTTTATAATTATATCCTGGCCATGGATGCATTAATCATTGCATCTGTCTTTCAAAGATGTCAGGTAAAAAGCAATTATGCATCCTCTCATTCGCCCTGAGAGGAAAGCCCATAAAAAAGCCAGGTTAGAGGATACTGGCCCAGAGACAGCAGGCACTGAAGTCAACCAGCACAGGCAACAACTTTTACTTGCAGTGACTCCAAAGACTGACAGTCTTGACCTTGACCTTGATCTCCACGTCTTGCCTGAGCCCTTGTCACCATTGGCGGCTCCAGAAATTTTCTGTTGCAGGTGCTATGGGGATGCTCAACACTTAACCCTCTGTGGACTAAGCCCTTTTTGGTCCGTTTTCTCTATTTTTACATTTGGGCTTATAAACCACATGTAATGGAGATGGAACACCATGTGTTTGGTATCTATGGATTCAAAAGACCCTAAGCTAACATAAGCATGCATGTAATATGTTTATAAAGGAAGTATGAGGGGAAAAATTTACAATAAACTAGAGAATTTAAAAAAAAAATAGATTTTTGTCATTTATTACTGAAAATCACAACTCACACAACAATAGAGAACAGTTTTTGAACAAAAAAATACATTTTTCAAACCGTTTGCTTGACAGACATTTGTAATTGTTCAGTTAAATGTGTTAAGAACAATGAAATAATTAACTTTTTTACAAATAGCCCCAGGCGGTTTTCATCTGTGAAAAAGCGTTCTGCTATGAATTTCTCCACGTCACTTTCCAGTACTTGTTCCAGAGCTTGTTCTGCCGTAAATTTGTTACTGCTTCCCATCATTAAAGTGCTAAAACAATATATAATAATATAATATAATAATAATAATAATGCTGTTTATGAAGTTATTCTGTCTCTCTCTCTCTCTCTCATATCTCTGTGGGCTCTGTAATACACATGGTAATGGTCCTCCCAGCTGCGATTTTTCCATTGGTCGTTGCACGTGTAATCTGCCTCACAACATCGATTTCATTGGCCTTTTATGCAGTGGTATTCCGCAACAAGGAACTGTGTATAAATATACCACTGTTTTCAGCTGAATCTGAGAAAGACGGTAAAAAAGATAGCACCTCTCTATCATTAATAGTTTTTAAGATAACGTCACATTTGTAAAAGTATGCCATTTTGGGCGGGACGCCCAATCCGTCCCCAGGGGGTTAAGAGAAGGTGCTTTAAAGTTTGGGGCGTTTCATTATGGAGGTTGCATCGGACCACCCTTGGTGTATGTACACATGCGTACACTTAACTATACTCGTTCCACGACTATAGGCAATTAAATGTAAAAGTATTCATTGAGAGTTAACAGATGAAATGAGTACAAAATTGTCATTTATTAATACAATTGACCTCTGTCCCTCTAGGGGGGTTCGGGGGCATGCCCCACTGAAAAAATAAAGCAAACTTTCATAATTAGTTTTGTACCAATTTCTATAGGCTACTTGAAAGTGACTTGACTTGACTTAAAATCAGGTAAGCTTTTAAAAAATGTACTCGGTTACCTAACGTAACCTCGGATCTCTCTTGAAGATGGAACGAGTATTGCGTAAGAAGCTTACACTAGGGGTAAAGTTAATCTTTCTCGAGATATGAAGCCAAAAAATTATCCTTCATTTTGTATTCATTGTCAACGCAGTGTAGCAGTTAGCAGACCTAGAGCGGGCTATCTAGCGCGCTCATTGGCTGCCCTGCGGCAACTGCAGCGGCCTACCACTGAGCTTCGCGTGACGTCACGTCCAATGGGGGTGCTTCGCGCCCACTACGCGTCACAGCCCGCCAAAGGGGGTGTGGCTTAGCGTATATAAGGACGGCTCAGAGGCTGCTTCCCTGGTTTTCTTTGACTGAAGCGAAAGTCGCTCGTGGCGCCAGCACGGCAGGTTACGCAATGCTCGTTCCCTCTTCTAGAGAGAACCGAGGTTACGTTAGGTAACCGAGTACGTTCTCTTACGAGAGGTTCTCTTGTATTGCGTAAGAAGCTTACGCTACGGGAACCCCTTGTCAATGCCGTGCGCGCCAAGCATCCACCTCCTAATCCAGGGGTAACCCTGAGAAATCAGATGGTAAACAGGCGGCCAGCAACGCGGGCCGACACATGTACACAAGCACTTATAGGGAGAAACAGAGCGGCGCCGCCGGTCTGTATCACACATCAACCTAAATCAGTGCAGCTCAACCAGGAGAGCTAAGTCACGTGAAAATAGCCTGCGCATGATAGAATCTGGGCAGGATATACACTGGGCAGGACATTTAGACTGAAAGAAGTCTAGCCTGCAGAGCGGGGACTTCCAGGTTATAAAACCTAACAAATGTAGACGGGGGGGCCCAGCCCGCCGCCATACAAATGTCATGAATCGAAATCCCGCTGGACCATGCCCATGATGAGGCCATGCCTCTAGTGGAATGAGCCCTGATGCCCAAAGGACATTGCAGACTTTTAGACGCATAAGCGACTGCGATAGCGTCCACTATCCATCTGGACAGAGTCTGTTTCGAGGTGGCGAGACCCTTGGTGTGCCAAACGAAACAAACAGCTTCTCCGAGCACCTGAAAGGGGCGGAGCGTGTAATGTAAACTCTCAGCGTTCTGACAGGGTAGAGGAGATTAACATCACTCTCGCTGTCAGAAACTGGTCAGCGCCGACAGTGAAATGACCTGCTCTCTGAAGGGAGTGCCAATCACCTTCGGGACATAGGCATGTCTTGGTCTGAGGATGACTTTGGTGTCATTTGGCCCAAACTCAAGACACGCCGCGCTGACAGATCAAAATCCCCCAACAAATCCCCCACACGTTTAACACTAGAACTACCGGAATTCCATAACTACTAGAACGACCATAGCGGTCATTCTGACCGTTCATACTTTGACGTTCATAAACATAATTTGTTTGGCCGTACTGAACATAATTTTCGTCATGTCATATCTACATTTGAACCTTTCTCTTTAAGTTTTCCAATGATGCTTTTAATTCCTGTCGTCATGTTATAACGTCATCGCCCTTAAAACAAGCACAAAAGAAAGATTGCCCCGACAGGTCTAAGGAAATGTAAGGAAAGTTTTGCGTCAAAAATATATTTTTCACCACACTCATCACGTGAATAGACATGCAAAAAAGTTAGGAAACGTCAAAGCTTCATACCATTTAGTACAGCCCTGTTTGTAAATAAGTTCAATAATCAATACAAAATCTAAAAATATGGACATACAATGTTGCGATACGTAATAATAAAGGGCTTATTTGAACCACGCAAAAACCCCTACATCATTCACTAACGCTTACGCACAGTCCACACAAACACCGCATTTCATGTGCAGCTCCCACACACTACTTTGTGACATTTGGCACATGTCTCCTTGGTTTTATGTTTTTTTTTGCAGTTCCTCCTTACTTGGCACTGCTTCCTTGGAGCGAAGTTCGCTTGCCAGTCGCGTGATGGAGTCATATTATAGATATCATGGACTTATGATATCTATAATGCGTGCGGTCAAAATGACCGCCATGGCCATTCTAGGTAGAAATAGTCAGAACTGTTTTGTGTTTTGTGATTTTAATAAAACAACAGTGTCAGAATAAAATATACACATATTTAGGAAAAGTCCTCATTGATTTTATTTTGACAAAGTTATTACACTGTAAAATTTAAAAACGGTCGAAATGACTGCCTTAGTAGTTCTAGTGTTAACTGATGACAAAGCTGTCAGAAAAACGGTTTTGAGCATTGTCTTCCGACGCGAAAAGGTCTACTTCAGCTCTGCCGAAGAGGCGCCATAGCAACTGGACTATCTGGGGGTGCAGGGACCATTCCCCAGGGGGAACGTTGTCCCTGGACAGGCTGTCTGGTCCGTCGTTCAGATGGCCTGGCACATGCGCAGCTCTCAGAGAGTGCAGACAATGTTGAGACCAAACTAGGAGGCGTTCTGTCAGATCGCAGAGGTTCATGGATCTGACACCGCCCTGATGGTTCACGTAGGATACCACGGACATGTTATGCAAACGGACTAAGACGTGGTGACCCCGTATGAATGGGAGAACTACTGCCTTAGTAGTTCTAGTGTTAACTGATAACAAAGCTGTCAGAAAAACGGTTTTGAGCATTGTCTTCCGACGCGAAAAGGTCTACTTCAGCTCTGCCGAAGAGGCGCCATAGCAATTGGACTATCTGGGGATAGTCCAAGAGGGGTGCAGGGACCATTCCCCAGGGGGAACGTTGTCCCTGGACAGGCTGTCTGGTCCGTCGTTCAGATGGCCTGGCACATGCGCAGCTCTCAGAGAGTGCAGACAATGTTGAGACCAAACTAGGAGACGTTCTGTCAGATCGCAGAGGTTCATGGATCTGACACCGCCCTGATGGTTCACGTAGGATACCACGGACATGTTGTGCAAACGGACTAAGACGTGGTGACCCCGTATGAATGGGAGAACTACTGCCTTAGTAGTTCTAGTGTTAACTGATGACAAAGCTGTCAGAAAAACGGTTTTGAGCATTGTCTTCCGACGCGAAAAGGTCTAAATGTAGGCCGGACGGCAGGACAGTGTATTGATAAACCTGACCGTCGAATCTCAAGAATGGCTTGTGGCGGGGTATTATCTGAATCTGAAAGTAGGTATCTTTCAGATCGAGAGAGATAAAACAGTCCCTTGGATGAATATGCGCAAGAATCTGTCTGGTCGTGAGAATTTTGAACGGCCTTCTCATAAGAGCCTTGTTCAGATCTCTCAGGTCTAAAATAGGTCTCAGAGCCCCGTCCTTCTTGGGTACGAGAAAATAATGGCTGTAAATGCCTGACTCGCTCAGAGAAGGCGGTACTGTTTCTATGGCCCCCTTGCACAGCAACTTGGCTATTTCTGCACAGAGTAGATGTGCTATTTCCGTATTCACTTTCGTCTCGGTCCGAGCCTGAAAACGCGGGGGGCGACGAGCGAATTGCAGTGAATAGCCTTGCTTTATTGTGCTCAGCACCCATCCTGACACCCCTGGAATCGCTTCCCATGCTTTTACATGTACAGCTAGGGGGAGAATGGCCTCCGGCTTTCGATAGCACTCTGTGTGCTCGAAAGACTGAATCGGAGGAGCGCGCGCCCTCGGTGCTTGAATACAGCGGCTCGCTGACAGCAGTGGCTGTTTGCTACACATGTGGCGCCCCGATTGCTTTGAATGGGGAGCGCTCTACAATAGTATTGTGATGTGCGTGCAGTGAGCGGGCACGTGACTTACATTCATAAACGGACCTATTTGATTGCTCTGATACGGCGGCTCGCTGACAGCGTAACTGTCTTATATGTAACGTCCCGGCCACCTCGAGCGGGGAGCATTTTGTGATGACTTTGTAGTGTGCGAGCGGCGCCGGAGGCGATGTGACTGTCAGTGAGCGTGAGCGCTCGTGAGCGGGCACGTGATCTAAACTTACAGTCTGTCTTGGCTGTGTGACAGAGCGGGCAGACAGTAGGCGTGAGCACAGTGTTGTGGGCACGTTCTCTACTTTTGACACTCGAGCGGCATTTGCCAGCTTTATGAGAGTGGGCTCTGTGAGAGACACAGGGTTTATAGTGCTTGTGTGTAGGGGTGAACACTAATATGTGGGCACATTGTCTACACTTAAAACACCAGCGGCGTGAGCCGTATAACCAGATATTACACTCTTTTTGAGATTTCTCTGGGTTGCTGTAAAAACGGCGTTTGTGTGCAGGCGAACGGGTAGTGTAACCCGCAGTGACGGCTTGACGGGTGCGATCTAGGGCGGCCATCCTGTCGTCACTGCGAAGAGGCTGACTGTGGTGGACGCTGAGCAGCGCTTCGCGCAGGCAGCTGATCACGTGGGCGGCCTGTAGCGGAGCTGGCGCATCGGGGCAGGAACAAATTCATGGCCTGCGTGGTCTTCTGCACTTCGGAGAAGCGGTCGACGATCCTGTTTACCGCTGGGCCGAAGAAACCAGTTGGGGAGAGCGGTGCGTCGAGGAAAGAGGCGCGCTCAGAATCACTCATGTCAGCAAGCGTCAGCCAGAGGTGTCTCTCTGTGACGGTGAGTGAGGCCATGCAACGTCCAATCACCTGAACAGCAGTCTTAGTGGCTCGAAGGGAGAGATCCGTTGCGCTCCTCAAGTCTGTAATGGTGGCTGGATCCGGGCCCTCCTCGTCCCATTCACGGAGGAGGTCGGCCTGCAGGATCTGAAGCACAGCCATTGAGTGCAGGGCGGACGCGGCCTGTCCGGCGGCGGAGTAAGCGCGGCCGACAAAAGCAGACGTGGCCCTGCAGGGCTTAGACGGGAGTGCGGACTTTGAGCGCCATCTCGCGGAGGGCGGGCAAAGGTTGGTTGGTTGGTTGGTTAACTTTATTGTCCCCGAGGGGAAATTTTGCTTGGGCACAGTGCAGAGTTTCATAAAAAACATCATAAAAGACATCACAAATCACAAAACATATAAACAAAAACTTGAGAAGCATCGATATGTTGTACTTTACAAGAAGAAAATATAGACACAGAAGAAAAGGGACATTATTGACCGCAATTCCATGGATTAAAGTGCAAGTGCTAAAGTGCTAGTGTGGTTGTTGCACATTACTCCATTGTATTGAAGTTTGTGTAAAGTGCATATGCTAAGGTGCTAGTATGTATTTTCACGTTGCCCTATTGCACCGAGATCACAAATAAAGTGCTGAAGAGCTCACATATTTATTGCACACAGTTTTATTTCACATCGTTCAGTAGCTTAATGGAGGCTGGCACAAATGATCATTTTAAGTGATTAGTTTTAAAATTACCAAGAGTCTTTTTCCTGATGGTAGGGTTTCATATTCAGGAAAAAGGGGATGTTGAGGGTCTGATTTAATTTATTTTCATAGCCTGTTTAATAACTGTCTGATCATACAGGCTCTGTATAGGCTTATATTCTCTCCTCCCTATAATTTTCATGGCTGTTATGTTGGCAAGCTTGTTTTTCACCTTAACTGTTAGGTTGCCAAACCATGCACTAATTCCATATCTGATGACACTCTCTACGATTGCATGATAGAAAATCATCATGATATGACTGCTCACACCATACAACCTTAGGCGCCTTAAAAAATAAAGCCTCTGCTGCAATTTGTCACACAGGTTGTCAACATGTGTATTCCAACAAAGAAGACTGTCAATATGGACACCTAAATATTTGAATGAGGACACCTGAGTTACTTCCTGGTTTTTAATGACCACTGGTTCGTGGTCTGTAACTTGACTCGGGTCAAATACCATCTCCTTTGTTTTTTGGATGTTTAAAATTAGTTGGTTGGTGTCACAGCATTTAACAAATGTATCTAGTTAGTCTTGGTACACAGAGGAGTCCGTTTTCTTGTACAAAAGGCTTAGGATCGCGGTATCGTCAGCAAATTTCATTATATGGTTATGAGAGTGTACATTCCTACAGTCATTTGTGTACAATGTGAAGAGTATTGGTGAAACAACACAACCCTGAGGAACTCCTGTGTTACAGTATTTGATCTCTCATAGTGTCCCATTGACCTTCACTTGCTGTGCCCTGTCAGTTAAAAAAGAATAAAACCATTTAATTAAGATAGTATTAACATTCATGTTTTTAAGCTTATCTAAAAGCACATGAGTTTGCACTGTATTAAAAGCTGAACTAAAATCGACAAACAAGATTCTAGCATAAGCTTCTATGTTTTCAAGGTGCTTCGAAATAAAGTGCAAGATACAAATGATTGCGTCATCAGTACTGCGTTCTTGCTTATAGGCGAACTGATACACATCTAATTTTGACTTAACATCTTTCATAAGTATAGACACAGCAAATTTTTCAAAACATTTCATTACAATTGAGGTCAGAGCTATAGGACGAAAGTCATTATTCTCTGAAGTGCCTGATTTTTTAGGCAGTGGGATCATAGTTGATCTCTTCCACAGAGCTGGGACAGTATGAGCATTCAACGACTGTTGGAAAATAGGGCACCATGACATAGTTAGTTCTTCTGCACAGCTTTTGAGCAGAAAGGCTGGGAGGCCATCAGGGCCCGTGGCCTTGCCCGTGTGCACTTTGCTGAAAAGTCGTTGGATGCTCAATGGGTCCACTTCCAGATAACAGGTGTCAGTGGCTGGCAGGGACTGCAAAACACTGTCACATTCCTGAGCGAAATTTTGAGAATCAAATCGCAGAAAGAAGTCATTCAGCTCATTTGATTTATGTTGGTCATCCAGTGTGATGATTTGTTGTTTTGCAGGGTTCATATTAGTCACTAATTTCATTGTGTCCCA
The DNA here is from genome assembly GCA_031834385.1 of Semotilus atromaculatus. Lineage (NCBI taxonomy): Eukaryota > Metazoa > Chordata > Actinopteri > Cypriniformes > Leuciscidae > Semotilus > Semotilus atromaculatus. The sequence goes on along the minus strand of JAULUF010000001.1, from coordinate 21,404,558 downwards.
CGGTTTTTTAGTATTTAATGTTTGGATGTTTTGTTCCATCGTTTGCCTGTGTTTATCCCTTGCATTAGTGAGGAGTTGTTTAAGTTCTTTTTGAATCATTGACAATCCCGCTCTGTCTTTACTTCTAAAAGCTTGCTTTTTCCTATTTATACAGTCTTTAATTTATTTTGTAATATAAGATTCGTTGTTAGGATACACTATTATGTCCTTCTTGGCCACCACATTGTCAACACAAAATCCTATGTAGTCTGTTATAGTACTAGTAGCCTCGTCAAGCTCTAATGAATGGAAAATAGACCAATCTGTACACATGAAGCACCCCTTTAGTGTTTCAATTGCAACATCTGACCACACATAAACAGTTTTCTGTTCTGGTTTACTTGACTTGAATACAGATTTATAGGACTGTATTAAATGTAATGTATTATGGTCTGAATTGGAAAGGGGTGGTTTTGACTTGACTGAATATGCCCCCTTTATATTTCCGTAACATTTATCTAAGATTCTGTTATTTCTCGTGTCACATTTTACATATTGTTGAAAACCTGGCAGCGCACTCTCCAATTTGCAATGATTATAATCACCCAAGAAGAAAATAGGCGCCCCAGGTGAGCGCTGCAACTGTTCATGTGCGCACTCCAACAGAGGGTGGAGTGACAGCTTCCGCATTGAACATGCCGAGTCGAGCCCGCAGGGTCGACATCGAGAGTTCCTCTCAGCGAGGGTGAGGGCTGCATGTTCCGGTCCCAGGCAGAGAGTGCAGATCACATGGCGGTCTCCGGCGCTGAGTGGGGCTCGGCACGAGCCACAGGTAGTGCGAGACATTTTAAACGTGTGGGTGCTTTTGAAAGGATAAAGACGCCGGATAGCGTAGCAGGCACGGACGGCTGAAGGCGGCGAAGACGGCCGGCTTCCTCAGGCGCTTTCCTCTGCTTGCTGTGTCGCTGGTTTCAACAGCGGCGGCTTCTCTCAGGATCCAGCGATGCAAAGAGCTTGCTGAAGAGATGAAAAATCAGGGAAGCAGCCTCTGAGCCGTCCTTATATACGCTAAGCCACACACCCTTTGGCGGGCTGTGACCCATTGGACGTGACGTCACGCGAAGCTCAGTGGTAGGCTGCTGCAGTTGCCGCAGGGCAGTCAATGAGCGCGCTAGATAGCCCGCTCTAGGTCTGCTAGTTGCTACACTGTGTTGACAATGAATACAAAATTAAGGATAATTTTTTGGCTTCATATCTCGAGAAAGATTAACTTTACCTGTAGCATAAGCTTCTTACGCAATACGAGAGAACCTCTCGTAAGATAACGCACTTCGAGACCTCGCGGTTTTCCCCGAATTCCACTGGCCGCGTTCTGTGTGAACGAACGAGCGCTAACAATGAATCTCAGACATGAACAGTACAGAAAAAGAGGTCAAAAACAAACTCAAAACATGACACATACAGTGTATCTTTATTTTGATTGAATTTGTTGAATCTGACAAGAGGACACAGATATGACAATAAATATAAAATACTGTTAATCTATTGCTCAGTGTTATTTCAGGATTTTGATCTTCTCAACTGAGAGAGCACATGCTGTATTTTATTGTATTATAAGGATAATTTAATATTAAACTTTAACTAGGATAGATATTGTCATGTTTGTTTTTGTTTTTGTTCTGCTTCAAGTCAAGTCTTTGTTTATTTTGTATTTTGTTTATTTGAATAAACTGCACTTGGGATCTTCAACTGTACTCGCCTTTAGTGGACTTTGTTACAGGTATTGTGTATATTAATTGTTCTAAGAACCTCAAAGCATATTTTAATTTTTGTATATTTTGTGCTACTCCATAATGATGGTCTAGTTGAGGTTATTTGTTTCATAAGTAGGATCCAAACATAAACTTAAGCTCAGTGGCCCCCAGCTCCCTAACCTGCCCTTATAACATTGTTCCAAGTGAGTGAATTCTCTTTGGGATGATTACAGCATCATAGAAACACCTTTGAACAACATATTTAAAGGTGAACACAAATGTTTTTTTCTTTAGAGAAGTAAACTTTAGAGAAGTAAACGTTTTGACTAGTTAATGCTTATATTACATAACAGAGTTGCCTTCTATTCTTCTCCATGCAATGAATGTAGCAATAAATCAATTGGACAATTGGCAAGTATGTTGGGTAACATTTTATTTTAAGGTGTTTTTGTTAAAATTAAGTAACTACATGTATTTACTATAGGGTTAGGATTAGGGTTTGGTTTGTTTCAGGGTTAGTTGCATAATTATAGATCATTTATAGTTATTACTATATAGTAACTACATGTAACATACAGTATATAACAATGACAGTGTAAATATAATGTTTTATTTATCAGCTACAAGTTTTTACAGACTTTACACTTTGTAAGATATTTGTTGGGGGTTATTTGTTTGTTGTTGTTGTTTGTTTACTTATGTTGCATTTATTTATTTGTTTTATAAGTACTTTAAGTTGAAATGCTATTAATGAAATGCTAGGTCTGGTTGTTTCTTTCTCCTTAGATTTTGAGAAGATCTGCAAATGGACAACCTGACATTCAGACACAGCGTTCTCCTCATGGAGGGACTGAAAGTTACACCTCAGTCCTCCTATCCAGTTTTCATCCTGCTCTTCTTGGCTTATTTCTTTATAATGGTATCTAACTTTGGACTTATAGTTTTGATCTCAATGGAAAAGAATCTTCATAATCCTATGCATTTTCTTTTTTGTAACTTGCCACTGAACGATATGCTTGGGACCACTGTTATTTTGCCACGCTTAATGCAGGACATTTTACAGGAAACCTCAGAGCGCTATATCACATATGTGGAGTGTGTTACTCAAGCATATTTTGTGCATGTATTTATAGCAGCATGCCACTATGTGCTGATAATCATGGCGTTTGACAGATATGTGGCTATATGTAATCCACTTAGATATTCAGCTATAATGACCAATAAGATGGTAATTAAACTATCAGCATTTGCTTGGGGCCTGGCCATTCTTTTGGTGTCTATTCTGTTGGGTCTCACTATACGCCTGTCTCACTGCAGATCTAAAATTGAAAACCCTTTCTGTGACAATGCCTCACTGTTTAAACTCTCCTGTGAAAGTGTGGTCATAAATAATATTTATGGAATTGTTTATACTGTGGCTGTACTCTGCTTTTCATTAGTCTTTATATTTATAACTTATGTCAAGATTGCTGTTGTATGCAAAAGTAGCAAAAACAAAGCACTCAACAGCAAAGCCATAAAAACCTGCAGCACTCATTTAGCTGTTTTTTTAGTCATGGTTCTTTCTGGAGCTATCGTGACATTTCTCCACCGTTTTCCTGAATACTCTGACAACAGGAAAATAGCTAGTATAATGTTCCACATTTTACCGCCAGGATTAAATCCCTTAGTATACGGTTTACAGACCAAAGAAATAAGGCAAAAAGTAGCTAAACTTTGGTGGAGAAAAAAAGTTATTTCTTTGTAAATGAAGAAAAAATTAAAATAGTAGAAAAATTGCTTTTTTTTTACTAGAAAATGGGGGGGGGGGGGGGGGTTCTATTTTCTATACAAATGTGTTGTTTCTTTTTCTCATAAAGAAAATACAGTATATGATCAATAACACTGATTTTGACGTTTCTCCATCAGTCTATTCTGAAATTATTGTCATACAATTTTCATACAATGACTGATGTAAACCATTTTCATTTCAAATGATTTTAACTTTCAAGTACAGAAATTATTAGCAGACATTACATTTATGTAAGCAAATCAATTATCTACTTATATATATATATATACATATATATATACGCAAAAAAACTATCATGTCTAAATTTAAGATTTATGTTTTTGAGTTAAATTTCCATCCATTTGGATTACATAGTTTTAACAAAGTTTTAAACAATCTAATAATCTGAATGTGATTCATATTTGTCAGTCATATATGAATTATGTAACTGTTTTAATAAACTGAATGTGACTCATATGTGTCAGTAATACGTGAATGAAACAGGTAAGATCTATGTAACAGTACACAGCTAAATGCCTATGTTAAATGAACACTGCCTAGTGTTCGTGTGTGTTCTTTGTCTGAGTCTGCCTTCCTTTCTCACACTGAGATGTCGAGATTCTGGAACAAGCTTTTCTGCTTGTGTTTCTGGTCCCTTGATGTCAAATTACTCTGTTAATGAACATTGGGGTGATGCCCAGAGTTGAAAGCTCGAATGCTACCCACCAAGCCATGCAAAATGACATCCTCCTTGGTTGGTAAGGCCTAGGAGTTGTACCTGGATGCCTGTATCCCAACCTCAGCACCTCTGGTGTTGCAGGCCGTAGAGGTTTCCTGTGAGCTTCTTACCCAATCCCCACCCAATGTTACAGAACTGGAATGCTCGCTCTGTCAGAGGAAGTTATTGGAGAAGTATATTCAGTTCTTCCCCTGCCAGTAAGCCATTTCAGGGGGTCTTCCAAATTATGCAGTACTGTCCAAAGAGGTCAGTACCCAGCATTCTCAGTTGTTGGAGCAGAAAGTGCTGTTTCTTTAGCAAAAGAGGCAATAGAATGTGTCTCTCTTCCTGAGATCAGTCTGAGGAGATGGCAATTCAGCATTGAGATGTCGTCCTCGCTCTTATGAGGTGCTCGGGGTTAAGACTAAACTCCAAAAAGAGTGTGCTATTTCTAGGCCTCTTTTTTTAGATGGCGGATCAAGAGAAGCTCATTTTGCTTTGCCCAGTGTAGGCCTTCAGTTGTCATGTCCACTGCTTATCTCAGTGGCACAGGAGACTTTATTTTACATGCAAATACATAAATACATAGGCTTTTGCAATCTATTACTCCAGTCTACCAAAAAAACAAGGTAACACTTTACAAGAAGGTCTCAATATTTAATGCATTAACTAACATGAACTAACAATTATACAATTATGTATATCCCCCTGTAGCCCAAGACTGGTTGCCCACTGAAGCTAAGCAGGGCTAAGCCTGGTTAGTACCTGGATGGGAGACCTCATGAGAAAACCAGGTTGCTGCTGGAAGAGGTGTTATGAGGCCATCAGGGGGTGCTCTCCCTGTGGTCTGTGTAACGCCCCAGTATAGTGACAGGGACACTATACTGTCAAAGAGCACCGTCCTACGGATGAGATGTTAAACCGAGGTCCTGACTCTCTGTGGTGACTCAAAAATCCCATGATGTCTTTCGAAAGAGTAGGGGTGTAACCCCGGTGTCTTGGACAAATCTGCCCCTTGGCTTCTGTCCATCATTGCCTCCTAATCATCCCTGTATACTGATTGGCTTCATCACTGTCTCCTCTCCACCAGTAAGCTGGTGTGTGGTGGGCATACTGGCGCAATATGGCTGCCGTCGCATCATCCAGGTGGATGCTGCACATTGGTGGTGGTTGAGGAGATTCCCCCCTTCCTTGTAAAGCGCTTTGAGGTCCCAGATAAAGCACTATATAAATGTAACAAATTATTATTATTGTTAATTAGTAATATATTTTTACTAGGGATGCACCAATCAACCAGCCAGAGACCGTAATCAGCTGTTCCCTTTCATAAGGGAACTCCCGCTGCATCGATACTCAATGCTTTGGGGAATGCCTTCGGCATGACGCGTCTGAAGTCAATAATTCAATCCTGATTGGCGTAGCGCAATCGCGTCACGAGTGACGTCGCATGTGATGGTGATCCGAAAGCTATAAAAGGTCACAGGAACCAGGAAATGTCAGCTTCTGGTATTCAGCAAGTGTTCTGTGTCAACCTGTTTGTCTTATTTGGTGTTGTCTGTCACTCTGAATGTATATATACTATGGCGAACAATAAGGAGGAACTATTCAGACAGACCCCTTGCCCGCGTTATTTAAGCGAGGATGACGCACACTCACTCTGTGTAGTTTGTCTGGGAGCGGAGCATGCACAGGCAGCGCTCGAGGGCGCTTGTCTGTGCAAACTTTTTTCAGTTACCTATGAAAGAGCTCCGCTCCCATTTGAGCCTGTTCGATCAAATAGATCAGGCTTGCGTTTCCAGTGCTTCAGGTCTCGCGTCTGTCGAGGCAGCGTGCCGCCTGTATGCATGGCATTCGCACGTGGGGCTGGCATACAATGCTGAGACAGTTGCGACCCTTTCTCAGTGTTTATTTACCAGCTACACTGGTCTCGCGCACGTTTCAGAAGCCCGCACTGCGGCTTCTTCCAAACGTGTTAAAGACCCGGTGCTTGATTTATCTGGCTCTGAGGAGTTAGATATTCTCAACACAGGATCACATGGATATGGGGATTCGCCACCCCATATTCCCGTTATTGAGGAGTTGCTGGAGGTTGTAACCAGGGCAGAGGCTAAATTAAATGTTAAATGGCCATTTAATAAGCAGGAAGCAACTAAGAAAAATAAAATGAATGAGCGCTTCCTGCAGACCCAGTCACAATCTTCATGTCAGAGCCTTCCCTTTTTCACTGATCTCCATACTGAGGTATCGAGATCGTGGGGAAAAATCCATGTTCATCTCAATTATTTTCCCCCATGTATATATTTGCATCCATTAGGGCTAGGAAGGCCTCGGCTAAGAGGCCTTGACGCGATGCTCATGGCCTCTGAGGGCTTCCCCCCACCCCCCGTAGGCATTATAAAACTTCGCCCCGCAGAGCCCTCAGGAAATCCTCTAACGTCTATGGCCCTGACACATTCGCTACCTCTCACAAGGCCTGTAGAGAAAATTATTCGGTTCGTTCCTGCCAGAAAGTTGCTTCAGGTCACCAAAAATATTACGACACCTGAGGTCAGTCTTGAGAGACTGATCCCCCTAGTAGATTATTTAGACACCTGGAAGGGTCTTCAAAATATATCTCAGTGGGTCCTGAATACAGTTGAGAAAGGATATAGAATCCAGTTTCAGTATAGACCACCTATATTTAGTGGTGTTACTCATACACTGGTATCTCCTGACCAGGATCAGGTGATGGAACAAGAAGTCCAGTCCCTCTTAGCCAATGTGCCGATCTGCGGCTGGAGTGCCCGCTTGTGCCTCTGGGGGGCACTCCTTTCTTGTTTATTGGTTCCATTATGTTTTACCCTTGTATGATTATGGTTGATTTTATGCACCTGTGTTTTATTATCTTGTTTAGCGCACCTGTCTTAAGCCTGAGTGGCCCTTTGTATGTATTGTATTGTATAGTGTTGTATTGTATATGTATTGTATGTGTCTGACTGCATTACCTAGCCTTGTTCCAGTTTCCTTGTATTCTAGTGTTTTGGTTCCCTGATTATCTGCCTGTTCCCGGTTTCCCGTTTGCCTTATCCCTGCACGGATTTGATGTTTGTTTGGACTGCTTACCTGGTTTTGACCCCTGCCTGTTTCCTTGTACCTGTCTCTGGATTCTCCTCATAATAAAGCCTGCGTTTGGATCACCACTGTCTGTTTCCACTGAGCAGTTCATGACAGCCAAGGAGGCCATAGAATATGTTCCCCCCCACCAGAGGTAGTCCGGGTTCCACAGCCGTTACTTCATAGTTCCTAAAAAGGATGGTGGGTTGCGTCCCATTATAGATCTTAGGGTATTGAACAAATCTTTGAAGAGATTGAACCCTCTGGGGTCTAAGGGCTTTTTGGGGTCCCTGAGGCTTGCCTCAGGTCATTTGCGTTTGAATAGCGTGCGCTCTCTGTGGGCGTGGTCACATTAAAAGATAATTAGCTGAAATGAGAACGACTGACATCTCTCTCTTTTTATATAGATTACATAAACAGAGAATATTTGTTTTAGTTTTGAATTAGATCATTTAAAAGTACACACTTAAATGATTATAAAGAATAAAATTATATAGATGACTGGCTCATTCTGGCTCAGTCAGAAGAACTGCCGATTCAACATCGAGATGTTGTTTTGCGTCATCTGAGGTGCTTGGGGTTGAGACTCAATGTGAAGAAAAGTTCCTTAACCCCTCTTCAGAGAACTACGTTCCTGGGAGTAGAGTGGGACTCAGTCACGATGCGAGCACAATTGTCTCCTGCTCGTATAAATACTATCTTAACCACAATGAAGAGTATTAGGATAGGCCAGGCCATCACTGTCAAACACTTCCAAGGGGTTTTTGGCCTCATGGCTGCAGCTTCCATCGTAATTCCTTTTGGTCTGCTCCATATGAGGGCCTTGAAGTGGTGGTATGAGGCAGCCATTTTTATTTATTTAAGTTTATTTGAATAGGGACAAGTATGTTACATAAGCTTATGTTCCATACTACAACATTTTAGCCGAGGCTAATTCTCAATGTTAGTCCCTAGTGGGCCTTTACATAAAATTACACAATACTTAGTTAAAATAAACATCATAATACAATATAACACAATATAAACGCAGCGGACAGTCAGTGGTCACATTTCTGACCTCTGATTAAAGAGTCTTTAAGGTTGTTTTTGAAAAGGACCCAGTTTGTCTCTCCTTTCAGTTCAGTGGGTAAACAATTCCAGGCTTTAGTGCCTTGTACAGAAAAAGCTGATTGTCCAAATGAAGTATTACATTTTGGTATCTGACAGTTCCCGTTCTGAGCTCCTCTAGTCCTTGAACCCACAGCCCTGAGAGAAACTATGCACTCACTCAAGACCTGTGGGGCTCGCTGATTTAAACATTTATACATCAGCTTCAACATAGAAAATGTAATGAAATTTGCAAAAGATAACATATTCAAATTCCTCAGACTAACACAATGATGCGCCCTAATGGGCTTCCTATCTAGGATTTTATCCGCTCTGTTATAAATCATTTGAAGTGGCTTAACTATTTAACCTCTGAGACCTGCTGGATCTTATGCCCATTTATCCATAGATTTAGTTCTTCTGATATGGACTTGAATCTAGAGGCAAAGCAAACAGACATAGTCTTTTTAACATTCAATGTCAGACCTGTATTTTGAAACCACACCGCCACATTTTGCAGGTATTTTGCCAGTTCATCAGAAACTGCATGCACACTTCTCCCTCGCACATAAACCACTGCATCGTCTGCATACATCTGAAATCCTGCTGTGGGACATGAGTCTGGCAGATCATTAATGTACAGTGTAAAAAGCAAGGGCCCAAGAATGGACCCTTGCTGTACTCCTGTATTAATTTTTAAAAATGTAGACATTTCATTATTGACCACCACACACTGATCTCTCAATTCAAGATATGATTTGAACCACTGTAAAGTTAATGTTGTGAAGTTAAAATTGGACAATTTTTGAATGAGGATGTCATGATTTAGCGTATCAAACGCCTTTTTGAGATCTAAAAAGACAGCGCCAACAATTTCTCCACTATCTATTGCAGATTTAAGTTGTTCCACAAAGAAGCAGTTTGCCGTTTCGGTGGAGTATTGAGGACGGAAGCCAAATTGTAAAGGGTGTAAAATGTTATTTGATTGTAAAAAAGCCATAAGCTGACCATACACAACTTTTTCTAACACCTTTGAAAATATAGGTAAGATACTTATAGGTCGATAATTGCATGCCTGGTCAGGTTTTCCTGACTTAAATAATGGCATAACTTTTGCCTGTTTTCAGGGTTTGGGGAATTGTTCGCTCTGAATAGACAAATTGATCAAGTGTGTCAGCGGCTTAAAAAAAGTGTTTTTATTTCGTTTCAAAAAGACTGAATTTATGTGAAAAAGATCCTTACTATAACTGTTTTTAACTGAATTTATAGCTTCAAGCACTGTTCCTTCTTTGATCTGCTGAAGTGAGAATGGAGAATATTGGGTTATTAATTGATGTTTACTGAATTTTAGTTGCTGTTTTGCATTAACTTGTTGCACCAGTTCTTCCACTGACGAAACAAAAAACTTATTAAATTCCAATGCTATTTGTTTACTGTCCGTAATCTGCCTACCTCCATTTCTAAGCTCGTGGATGATTTTTAATTTACCTGACGGTTTCACAATATCATTTATTTGCTTCCACATTATGAGAGGGCTTCCCTTAGCTTCTGTTATCGTTGTAATGTAGTACTCCGCTTTTGCTTTTCTTATATTTTTAGTGACTTGATTTCTTAAACTTTTAAAACTATTTATATCACTACTTAATTTGGTTTTAACCGATTTTTTCAGGGCCAGATCTCTTTCTTTCATTAGTTTTCTCAACTCCTCATTAATCCAGGGTAACGTTTTCTTTTTCAAATGCTTTTGCTTTTTAAGAAATTTAGAAATGATCCCTTCAACCTTATGCATTACCTCTTTACAGCAGCTATGCACATCATCATTGTCCATAATTGTGCTCCAGTCAAGAGCATTTAATTCATTATCGACAGCAGGAAAATCTCACTTTAGAATGGTCAGTATATTTGACTGTGTTTTGTTTATATTTAGCAGACGTTTCTTTGATAATTTTCGGGCAACGAAAATAATGTTATGGTCAGATAAACCTGTTTAAAGATTATATGATTTCAAAATCCGATCATCCTTGTTCGAAAAAATTAGGTCTATTTGTGTCCTAGAAGATTTTGAGATCCTTGTGGCACCCTTAATTATTTGGGTAAAATCAAATTTAGTCATTACCCACATAGCAACATTGTTTCGGCCCAGATCCGGCCCACATCTGGCACTTGTGGGATGCGGATCTGGCCCACATGCAGCGTGGAATGACGGCCCTTGGGTGGCCCACTCCTGTTTGCCAGATCTGGGCCACAATCAGGCCATAGCAATACCACATGTCAGCCAAGAGCAAAGAAATAAACCACAACTGGATTTTATCTGAGCCACAACATCTGTGTATATTAAATATGGAGTCATCTCAACTTTAATAAGCCTGTTAACAAGCAGAATCACTGAAGGAAAGAAGAGAATAGAAAAAGAGACGAGCAGAAACACAAGACCTACAACTGACTTCAGACACAGTCTTAGATGAAATCACCAGAAGATAAAAGAAGACATTAAATCTGTGAAGATCTCAGCAGAGGAGAATTAAACAACTCCACAAACAGCATTACCAGCTTCACTTATTACTAACCAGACTGACTTTATTTCTGTCAGACTTCTACAAAAGGTTTTATTGAGAATTAACAGAGGTTTAACTCTGTTTCATTTGAAGTCACCATAACAGTGATTAATGTTTCCATTAGTTGGGCTCTTAACTCTTAATATATCTTTAGTCTTTTTTGGCTGCTGTGACAGTATGTTTAGTCAAACACATTTGCAGCAGCAAAGAAAGCTAAAGTGAAATGAGATCAGGTTATAATGGTTACCTGTTGATGGTTTAATGATCATCATGAAATACCTTGATTCACTGATGTCTTTGGAATCTAACAATTGTGTTGATCCATTAATACACAGCAAAATCCCCAGTGTTAAATTGACACTGCTCAGTGTTTATATGAGTCCACAGTCAGAGAGTGTCAAATGAACACTAAAGCAGTGCTAAAGTTAATGAGATAATTAAGTGATTAATTGAGTGATAATTGAGCATTATTGAAGACACCTGATGTTAACAAGCAGAATCACTGAAGGAGAAAATCATAATTGGTGTGTTACCATTATGGAGATCAGTGTTTGGTTTAGTTGGGCTGTTGACCCTTAAGTCATTAACTCTAGATTATGTTTGGCTGCTGTACCTGAGTTATAACAGCCAGATGAACAAAGAGAAAAGGTGATATGATGGTCTTGGTTGTGTTTTAACGTTGTCATTGTTTCACAATCATTTGACCTGAATCACTGAACTCATATAGAGCCCAAATACTGAGTTACCTTTACTTAATTGATTATAGCAGCACTGTCCTTGAAAAACATAATATTTGCTTTTACAATGTAATCCAAATAATTTCTTAAAACTTAATCACATACAAAATTTTTTTTTTTTTTTAAACAGACATCAAGTATCAGCCTGTGAATCTCAACAATGGTGACAATTATAAAGCATTTTGCAGTGTATTCTGGATGCCACCAATCAAATCTCATTCATGGCTCCCATCATGCATTGCTGTATGAATAAATAATGAGCTTATGTTCAGAGGTGATCTGTTTGTCACCATTGTTGAGATTCATACGCTAATTCTTGATGTCTGTATGTGCCTGCCTGAAATACTTTTAAGAAGTTTTTTTTTTTTTATTATTGATTTGATTATTTGGATTTAATTGAAAAGGCTAAAAAATGCATACTCCACAAGTACAGTGCTGCTATAATCGTTAAGGTAAACTTAACTCTGAAATTATGCTCTCAATGAGTTCAGTGATTCAGGCCAACTATTGATTGTTAAAACACAACCAACACCATCATATCACCTTTTCTCTTTGTTCTTCTGGCAGGTATAACTCCGGTACAGCAGCCAAACAAAATCTAAAGTTAATGACTTAAGGGTCAACAGCCCAACTAAAGCAAACACTGATCTCCATAATGGTAACATACCAATTACGATTTTCTCCTTCAGTGATTCCGCGTTAACATCAGGTGTCTTCAATAATGCTCAAATATCACTCAATTAATCACTTAATTATCTCATTAACTTTAGCACTGCTTCAGTGTTCATTTGACACTCTCTGACTGTGGACTCATTCCAAAGACATCAGTGATTTCATGATGATTATAAAAACCATCAACAGGTAACCATTACAACATGATCTCATTTCACTTTAGCTTTCTTTGCTGCTGCAAATGTGTTTGACTAAACACTGTCACAGCGGCCAAAAAGAAAAGACAAAAGATATTTTAAGAGTTAAGAGCCCAACTAATGGAAACACTAATCACTGTTATGGTGACTTCAAATGAAACCGAGTTAAACTTCTGTTTATTCTCAATAAAAACTTCTGTAGAAGTCTGACAGAAATAAAGTCAGTCTGGTTAGTAATAAGAGAAGCTGGTAATGCTGTTTGTGGAGTTGTTTAATCCTCCTCTGCTGAGATCTTCACAGATTTAATGTCTTCTTTTATCTTCAGGTGATTTCATCAAAGACTGTGTCTGAAGTCAGTTGTAGTTCTTGTGTTTCTGTTCGTCTCTTTTTCTATTCTCTTCTTTCCTTCAGTGATTCTGCTTGTTAACAGGCTTATTAAGGTTGAAATGACTCCATATTTAATATACACAGATGTTGTGGCTCAGATAAAGTCCAGTTGTGGATTATTTCTTTGCTCTTGGCTGACATGTGGCATTGCAATGGCCTGCTTGTGGCCCAGATCTGTCAAACAGGAGTGGGCCACCCAAGGGCCGTCATTCCACGCTGCATGTGGGCCAGATCCGCGTCCCACAAGTGCCAGATGTGGGCCGGATCTGGGCCGAAACAATGTTGCTATGTGGGTAGGGTTTTAAGTTTTTTCCTTTTACCAGAATTAGACCAATCTATGTTAAAATCACCCAGTACGATAACCTCGGACTTATGGGACACCAATTTCATCAATTTACACAACTCATCATAAAATACATCTCTAAAAGAGGGAGGATTATATAAAACCACAATTTTAAAATGCATACTAGATGATAATGAGATTTCTACACAAATATATTCAATATTTAATTCATGATCAAAAGTGACTTCTGTGCATGTCATGTTATCTCTTAAATAAAGTGCCACACCTCCTCCTCTTCCAGTTTTCCTGTCATTTCTATAACATTTGTAACCTGGGAAATCGATTAAACCAGTTTGAATCCCACTATGAAGCCATGTTTCACTTAGGCCTAAAAAGTGTAAATTCGAGTCCATTAACAGTGATTTAACCTCATCATGCTTTGGCCACAGGCTCCTAATGTTCAAATGCGCTCCAAAAATGCCCTTAGGTTTACTTTTACTGTCCCATAATTTTTTCGCATGGTTCACAGTGGAAAAAAACTGGTAAGATTCGTGTTTACTCACTGCTTTTAAAAATGTATCAGGCATCTGTCCTTCATTTCGATATGGAAAACAATGCTTTCCCAAATCCTTCTGCGCTTGCATCTCCGTGGTGCTGGACACTGTTCCACCGACAGGGCGGGACAACCTTGCCACCCGAACAGGGCACACGCGCAGTAGTAAGTCCTCCTGCAATAGAATTCTCCTCTCCTCCTGCGCTGGAAAATATAGCGTCGATTCAGCCCCGCTTACCGGCGCCAGTCCTCTTGCATGCTCCTCTCTGGGCTCCGGGGCACAGCCTCCCTCCGGCAGCAACGCACCCATCGTGGAAAGGAGAACATCCGCAGCGGTGTTTGAGACGCAGAAAGACGGCGTACCCAGCCGGGCAGTGTCCGTTACCGGCGTCGTCCCCACCTTTAGTGTGGACCGGGCTGCAATAGCGGCCGAAGGACTTGGTGTCCGCGGGATGTCGCCGTGCACAACAGGACCCGGATTGAGGTGAATGTCACCGGCTAACAACATTAGCAGACATAGCACTTTAGTAGTTTTTGTCCAATCGGCTAGCATCATTCTCTTTTGAGTATATGGTATGTCTGGTTTAGTGATGCGAACGGTTCTTGCAGCCCCGTTATCTAAAATTGCAGTGAAGATGATAAATTGACCATGTCCATATCCATATCCAAACTTGTTTGTACTTTGGAGGTACTGGGATCCTTCAAACGACTCTGCTGCTAAAATGTTCGCTTTGTTGTACATTTGCACCGTCGAAAGCAACAGCACTCCGCCGCAAAACCCAAATAAAATAAAAACGTTTACGTTTATCCTGCTCCCCGATGTAATCTTCGTGTGCTTTCTTTTGTTCCTGTTTTATTTTGTCTTTGTTTTATTTTGCATATAGCTAGTCTGTTCTCAGTGGCCCTCATTTATCATTCTTGCATAGAAATTGGCGTATATGTTGGCGTAAGATTATGCTTACACTCCTCTCACCGCCTGATGTATGAAGCTGTGCGTACCTTTGAAATCCAGGTGTACGCAATACCTGCCCTTGATAAATGCGGCGGCTGAAAACGATCGTCATTAGAATAACACGCCCCAATATATTCGTCTCCGCTTCCCCCACGCCCTCATTTTACGCCATGGACACACGGAAGACGGCAAAGAAGAGAAACTTCTCCGACGTGGAGATCAAATGACCTATCACAATGCATTATTTTACAGCAAGTGTTTTGAAACAATTAGCATTTAATATCGTATCACGTCACATGTATTGGGGTGTACAATAGTGATGATGATGTGATGTGGAGTACCATTCATTCACATTAATAATTGCATGTCAATTTGTAATATTATTCTTATTATTATTCGTGTTCGCATTTATGAGGAAAAAACAATGATACGGACGTGAGCGCTCTGAAAGCGGCACTAAAAGATATGCCTATAGGCTATTTTGAAACTTTCACAGAGACATCAAACATATAAAGCACAAAACCTTTCTTTAAACTGAATTTCGTTTTGTATTAATTGCATCTTAATTTTAATCAATGTTTCATCAACCAATTGCCTGGATTTAATAAATAAGAAGTAAATATAGCAGACGATAGATAGGCCTAATCACGAAACGGAGGCGCCGACGCGTGAACTGGAGCTCGTCTCATAAATGAACCGAAACTCAGCGTATAAGGTAGCCTCTCTCACAGACATGTCTACTTTTAAACAGAACAATTCAAAACGAAAGAAAACAGATTATAGACTGCTCTCTGCGGCGTATGTAATCTGAAATGTGCAGCTCTATTTCTCTCTGGCGCGTTCACTACTGCGAAGATTGCGAGTCAGCATCGTCAACTTCATCTTTGCAGCCGACACAAAGAAAACACTTCTTTATTAATAAACAATTAAAATATCTCCTTGCTATATTTTACATATTCATAATCATTACTTTTGCCCGTTCTTTGTGACAGATTTTTACACTGAAGTTTATAATTAGCCTACTATGTTGTTGTTGTTTTTGTCATATGTTTTAGTTTGTCAGTGCGTTTTCTGGTGTTAGGAATTGTTTTTCTGCGCATTTCCGCACTAACTCAAAGTGCGTACATGTACACCACCTCCTGAGCTGGCGTAGGATTTGAGCGTGCCGTACGCCAACGTCCATATTGATAAATCTCAAAGTCACCGTGGTTTTGGGTGTACGCCAGGTGTACGCTGGAAATTTGGTGTACGCACTTTTGATAAATGAGGGCCAGTGTGTTTCTCGTCCTCCGACCGAGTTACCCACGTGCGTTTCGTCAGTCTTCCAGCATCCCGGTGATAAGACTGTTTTTATGCATACAGAACTGTTTTAGGACGTTTGAATTTCCCGTGAAACAACCACGCTGGGGAGAATCAAAGAAGTCCGCCTCCCATCTTCAGGACGCCGCACGCTCTTTTCTACACAACACCAGGTCTGAATGCTAGTGTTCCATCTAAAATTTAGACGCTTTAAAGTGTGTATCCTGTGGCTGTCTCTGAGGGTCTAATTGTGCTAGCAATTGTGTTTTCCTTATATTTCTACGTTTCTTTTATTATTTGTTTCAGTTAACTTTGTTTATCTATATCTTTGCTTTACCTGTAGTGTAGTTTTGTTTATTAAAACCTCATTTATACTTTATTGCCTCTGTTGTTGTTGACCACATAACAAAGCCTCTTTAATATAAAGATCCTAACGCTACAATCTGATATTGTTAAGTGCACAAACATTGTCAGTAAATTTAAGCTAAAATAGGCCACAAGTCGTTGATAGCTTCCAGTAAAACAGCACGGCAGACGTGCTGACTGAGGAAGAAGAGTCAATTGCTTTGGTAATTTTAAAGATCAACAGCCATCTGTCTGTGTAGGATGTATATTCCTAATTAATCATAATTCGTTGTGTTTAATTGTTATATACATACCCGGAGCAGACGTGTATGCTGTACAACCCCTCGTTGGATGATTTATTTACGCAAGGACTCGGTTCAAACTATATTCGATAATTTGTTGATCAGAGATTAATAACTGTTGAATATCTGTCCCCGAAATTAAAATTGACTAAAGAGCTTATGAACCTAGAGAAGTTCCTTACAATATATATATTCTACAAAATTGGTTCAAAGTTAGAGTTGGAAACAACTTGAAAAACATTTGTCTTTATCCACATATTTTGTATGCATGCAAATTGTATAATATCCAAGGAAAACATTTCTAGTAATTGTGCAGTTAATTCTCATACTGTATTTTCAGAAAGTTTTGGAATATGTATCCTCTCCCCAAATTTGTCACTAATAAAACAAAACAAAAAAAGATTACAATTTTAACAATATTTCAAGTGTAATCTTTCTTTGTAAAAAAGTATACGTATTTCAAGGGTAACATATGAGCAGAAATTGGTGAACAAAAGCTTATTTAATGTGGCAGTAGTCTGTTTTTACAGTAAAAACTTTATAATCCATCCAAAACTAATCAATGAAATCTTGTCTAAATATTCATATTTAGTCTGTAACATCTCGTGTTTATGCCAGTGTGAGATGCGCGGTGTACAGCTGTAAACAACAGTGCGCGCGTCTCTTTCATTCATCATTCACACACAGACACACAATTCATATTTAAACACTTTTTGCAGTTTACAGACACTATCGATATCTCGATTATAACAAAGCTCTTAAGAATAAATAACTTACTACATCAGCTTGATTCGTTGCTCCTCGGAATGAAACTACCAGCACTTCTGAGGTAAATTGTTCCAGGATTAGGATGATAGTATTATTCCTCAGAGCACAGCAAGACGAGGTAAAGTACACGATTCTTGTTCAACTTGATGTGTTTTATCCAGCTGATATGGGGGCGTTAACAGTTTGCATGGCTTGCCTCAGATCATTTGCGTTTGAATAGCGCACGCTCTCTATGGGCGTGGTCACATTAAAAGATAATTAGCTGAAATGAGAACGACTGACATCTCTCTCTTTTTATATAGATTACATAAACAGAGAATATTTGTTTTAATTTTGAATTAGATAATTTAAAAGTACACACTTAAACGATTATAAAGATATATTGCTCATGCCTGTGTGACTAGTATTCGCTGAGTTTTGTTTAAGTTTAGAGACGTGCTCCAGAAAAAAAGTTCACGGAGACGGAGAGGCAGAAAGCACACCCTGTTTATTTTCTTTATTTTACAAAAGTACAATGTTTTATTTCGATTGGAAGTGGACCCATAAAAAAAGTAGACATTTAACAGTTAATTTTTTCATATTTCTTAAGTGTGTATGACAAAAAATGACGGAGTATTTTAAGTCTATTTTGCTGCTATGTGAAAAAAATAGCACAAATCGCGCCGGAGTGATTTCAGACCCCAGAGGGTTAAATCAACCGCCAAGGAGGTCTGAAATCGCGCCCTCTTTCTAGATTGACACATCAGATCCTTCTGTGGTCCCAGGATAAATTTCTCTCTGTTAGATCCATTTAAATTCCTGGGGTTGATAATGTGGGAGCAGATATCCTGTCGAGGCAGGGGCTGAGGCCCAGGGAATGGTGGTTCCTGAAGTAGTTGAGCTCATAGAGTTTGGCCAGGTGGAGGTTGACCTGTTCGCCTCTCATGAGAGCACTCACTGCCCGCTCTGGTACTCTCTCTCACAGGCTCCTTTGGGCTTGGATGCCATGGTACAGATGTGGCCGAGGTCACTTCTGTATGCTTTTCCCCTGATCACGCTGCTCCCAGGGGTTCTGGAAAGGGTCAGGAGGTACGGTGTGTGCTTACTCTTGGTAGCCCCGTACTAGCCGGCCCGAATTCTCAGACCGAAAGGTTCTCAGACCTTATTAGTCTCTTGGAGAGTCCTCCCTGGCAAGTCCCTATTAGGAGAGATCTCCTTTCTCAGGCTGGAGGTACAATATTTAATCCACAGCCGGAGTTATGGAGACTATGGGTCTGGCCCCTGAGGGGGTCCAACCCATGAGATAGGTTGACCTCTCCATCAAGGTGGTTAGGTCACCTATTCTAGAACCCCACTCTACTAGGAACTAAATATTAAAAGTTAGGGGTGGCATTGAACCCAGTTAAATACTGCCCTATGGCTTCAGTTCTGGTGTTCCATCCTGTTTGCTAACGGGATCTCCCGTTCATGTCTCAGTGCCCTCCGCAAGCCACTAGAACTCCATGTTCCTGTAGATTGGAGGATGAATCCTGTCATCCAGCCTATTGGCATCAGGCTGATGGGTTACCCCTGGCACCCATCATGTCCTGTGGATGTGTTATATGAGAATCCATTGAGTCTGCTTCCTGCTCGTCCTACTCCCTGGAAGAGCGGTGGTGCTGCCCCCTCTTATTTGACAGCGTGGGATCCACTCTATCCTGTTTCTCCCTGGCACTGAGGTGCCTGTGGATGATGTAATGATTCTTCAGGTACTCCATCCTCCATCGCATGTGTCGGATGGTCAGGTCAGAGCCTTGGAGGTCCCTATGTTAGGCCTCAGGCTTGTAGGATTTGATCTATCTAGAGAAGAATAAAGGTGTTAGGGGTTAGGAAATATCCCCCTTTTTACTTAGAGAGCTGGTTATCTGCAGAAACCTTTTATAACTGATGTATGAGGTGCGCCTTTGCCTTCACCTCACATCAACAGTCTTTTACTCTCTGGGGTTCCCATCCTTGGGGTCTGTTGAGTCTTCCGCTCCAAACCTCTCCTTCTTACACCAAATCTTATACAAACTAGGTTGGATCTGTCCTCCACTCATTTCTATCGTCCGTGAGTGTGCCAGATGCTTCACACCAGGGTGTATTCTCTCAGTATGGCGGCGTGGGAATTCGTTCCCCAAAGCGTAGAGTATCGATGCAGTGGGAGTTCCCTTACAAAAGGGAAAGTCTCGGGTTACTATTGTAACCCTCGTTCCCTGAGTAGGGAACGAGACGCTGCATCCCTCGGCCACACTTTTCGCGCCCCTGAGAACGACTTGCTTTGGCCAATAAGAAGCTGACATTTCCTGGTTCCTGTGACCTTTTATAGCTTCCGGATCACCGTCACATGCGACGTCACGAGTGATGCGATTACGCTACGCCAATCAAGATTGAATTATTGACTTCAGATGCATCATGCCAAAGGCATTCCCCAAAGCTTAGAGTATTGATGCAGCGTCCAATAGTAACCCGAGACGTTTTTATTTGTGTACACTCACAATAATAACAAAAATTTGTGCTTTTTTAAAAAAAAAGAAAATTAACAGGGTGCACTTTCAGCCATCTCCTGAACTTCTACCAGAAAGACTCGATAGGCAAAATTACGTAACAAAGCATCAATTTATTAACAAACCAGCAAGCAAGTATTGTGTTATACAGTTCTTTGGTGTAGGCCCCCTTCCGTAGCGTCCAATCCAAGGGTAACAGAATCTGCATTTCCTGCCTGAAGCCAGGGGCGCAGCCGACCCCCTGGGAGGTATGGTCAGGGACCATCCTGGGGATTTTGAGGAGGATAGAGGTGAATGTTGGCATCAGCATCTGCGAACTTAGACATGTGTAAGTACCAACCTTTTATACTACAAGTAACGCGTTACAAAAACTAAATCTGAAACTCAGCGAATACTTGCCACACGGACATGAGATATGTCGGTAACGCTTTAGATTACAGCCCGGAAAGTACTTCGTAATTAAGATGAATTTACAGCGTAACTTTCGGTAATTATAGTGTACCTATAAAGTACTTAAATGTAAGTATAAGGGAACAATATGTAAAGTTTAGGGAATAAAGGGTAAACAACCAGGAGAATTAAAATATTATTTAAACTGTAAGTATTATAGAACTAAGGGGTACTTATTCTACTATTATGATACAACAATCCTACATTTGGGAGCAATTTAGTGAAAACATACACTGCATAGCTTTTTGTAATAATGGTGTACCAATACATACTGTATAGGCTTTTTTAAAATTAATGGGTACATATCTATGCATTTATATATATATTTTTTTATTTTATTTTTTTAAAGCAAAAGTACAGATGTTTAAAGGGATACTCCACCAGTTTTTCATATTAAACTATGTTATTCCTTTAACTAAGACGAGTTGATACATACCTCTCTCGTCTCAGTGCGTGCACTAAATCGCTCTGGGCGCGGCGAAACTTTAATAGCACTTAGCTTAGCCTAGTTCATTCAATAGGGGCCAAGCAGAGAAGCGACCAAACACCTCCACGTTTTCCCTATTTAAAAACAGTCACTCGAGTAGTGTAACTCGACCAAGAACGGTGACACAAAATAAAACGTTGCGCTTTTCTAAGCATGTAAAATGGATAACTATATTGTATGGCGGAATACCATCAAGTGCTTGGGAGCACTTCGACTCGGCGTAGTAATATTTTCACACTCGTGAAAAATCCTCTCTATATACTATATACGTGATGATATTACTGCGCGAGTCGAAGTGCTCCCAAGCACTTGATGGTATTCCGCCATACAATATAGTTATCCATTTTACATGCTTAGAAAAGCGCAACGTTTTATTTTGTGTCACCGTTCTTGGTCGAGTTACACTACTCGAGTGACTGTTTTTAAATAGGGAAAACGTGGAGGTGTTTGGTCGCTTCTCTGCTTGGCCCCTATTGAATGAACTAGGCTAAGCTAAGTGCTATTAAAGTTTCGCCGCGCCCAGAGCGATTTAGTGCACGCACTGAGACGAGAGAGGTATGTATCAACTCGTCTTAGTTAAAGGAATAACATAGTTTAATATGAAAAACTGGTGGAGTATCCCTTTAAGTTCGGGCTTACATTTCAAGGCATTTTTTTTAAATACTGGGAAATAAACTCTTGTTCCATGTAGTTACAGAGTAAGTGGTGCTTGTTACCCTCTTGTTCCATAGTTACAGGGTAAGTACAATAAAAATACAAATACACAATCTAATATCACTGACTCTGAAACCTTTATTTGAAACAATAAATGTTAGGGGCTATGAAGGGGCTACCTCTCTGTGGGCGTGTTCACATTCGCAGATAATGAGCTATAATGAGCTGAAATGAGAACGACATTCATTCAGATTACATAAACTGAGAATATTTGTTTTTTTTTACAAATTATTTCATTTAAAAGAAGAGAATTCAAGCTTTATGCCTGTGTGCCTGCATGCCTGTGTGACTGAGTATTCGCTGAGTTACATTTCATTTTTGGACGTGTTTCAGAATGGACTTCACTGACAGAGAGAAGGCAGAACTCGCATCATGTTTATTTTTCTTTATTTCTTTAATCCAATTTTTGCTGTGCCGTCTGGCGGTTGACACCTTGGCATTGCCGGTTGTGCTTAAAGTCAAGCTGTCTGAGAGGGCGCACCGTGGTGGTACAGAGTAACGAAGGGCCCGGGGACACTGTGGTCGAGTGTTTGGGATCGCCGGAAAGGTTGACCTCACGCTGGTCCTCAATCAGAGCTACCGCAATTCACCCAGGCAGATAAATGAGGTAAAAACCCATCTATTGAGCATAGGCCCCAGAATATTACATATTTACCCGGCCATTTAAGGGTGTGTGGCCCACCTTCTCCTCTCTAAGCCACACCCCCTTTCCTAGGTTTTCCGCCGACAGCCGTCTTAGACCTCCTTACTGTAACACTTCCTGTAACACTTCCCGTGTTATTATTTGTTCCATTTTCATTAGACCTATTCAATTTTATTTTACTTCAATCTTTTCTATCTCGCTATTTTTCTGTTCTGTTGTGATTTGTTCCTTTCAGTTCACCTAGAGACAGAACCTATGAGAGACACCAAGGAAAGCCAAATATCAGATTGACAGCCAAGGCGCTAGCGTCACCAGATGACCCACTAGGCTACCGCCCTGTCAAAATCTTTATTTAGGCCCTGCGCTGACCTACGCAAATTGTCCCCACATAACTGTCTAACTGTCTGCATCAGTTAGCCGAAATTCTCATAGACGGCATAGCCCGTATTAGTATTATAGCTCGTAAACTGTAGAACGAACTTGCATTGGTCTCTTTGTGTGTGCTGTGTTCCTCTCGCCCACAGTAAAGCCAGTATGTCCCGGTCTTCCAGTCCCGCAGTCCACTGGGACAACTTCGAGACATGGCTGAGAGCCATGACAGCCACCTTCCTGCCTAAGGACGCCGGTGACTCAGAGCCCCCAAGCCAGGTGCAGCTGGACGCCGACGTGGACAAGCTGATGGAACAGTTGATTGACCCTGGAGAGACTGGTCCTGGACCAGCTGCGGCCCATAGTTAAACCTATACTGGACCCACTCCAGTTCGCCTATCAGCCTCGACTGGGAGTAGAGGATGCCATCATCTTCCTGCTCAATCGCATCTACGCCCACCTGGACAATCCGGCTAGCACTGTGAGGGTCATGTTCTTTGACTTCTCTAGTGCTTTCAACACCATCCGGCCGGCCTTGCTGGGTGAGAAGCTGACAGCAATGAAGGTGAATACCCCCCTTGTGTCCTGGATTGTTGACTACCTGACTGGTAGACCACAGTATGTACGCCTTCAACACTGTGTATCAGATGATCAGCAATACCGGGGCCCCGCAAGGGACTGTACTTTCTCCCTTCCTCTTTACTATTTACACCACAGACTTCAACTATCACACAGAATCCTGCCATCTTCAGAAGTTTTCTGATGATTCTGTGGTGGTTGGATGTATCAGTAAGGGTGACGAGACTGAGAATAGAGCTGTGGTAAGGGACTTTGTTACATGGTGTGATCAGAACCATCTGCAGCTCAACGTGACAAAGACCAAAGAACTTGTTGTAGATCTAAGGAGAACTAAGATACCGGTGACCCCTGTTTCAATTCGGGGGGTCCCTGTGGACATTGTGGAGGATTATAAATACCTGGGAGTGCACATAGACAATAAACTGAACTGGGCCAAGAACACTCAGGCACTTTACAAAAAGGGCCAAAGCCGTCTCTATTTTTTGAGGAGGCTAAGGTCCTTTAACATTGACAGGATGATGCTGATGATGTTTTACGAATCGGTAGTAGCTAGTGCTATCCTATATGTGGTCGCATGCTGGGGTAGCAGACTGAGGGTGGCAGATGCGAATAAACTGAATAAATTGATCCGTAAAGCCGGTAATGTGGTGGGGGTTGAGCTTGACTCCTTATCGGTGGTGTCAGAGAGGAGGATGATGTCCAAACTGAATGTCATCTTGGATAATGTCTCCCATCCACTGTATGATCTGCTACTCAAACACAGGAGCACTTTCAGTGCAAGACTTATTCTCCCAAAATGTACCACGGAGCGCCACAGGAAGTCATTTCTGCCAATGGCCATCAAGCTTTATAATTCTTCCCTCTAAGTGTCTGACATAGGAACCATTATGTAGTTTTTAAATGGTTAATATTTTGTTTGCTGTGCAACATTATCTGTCTAATCTGATCTGTTTTAATATTAATTTGTATTATTATCATTATTATTTATTTCCTTGTTCTCTGGAACACTAGATTGAATTAATGTTTACTATAACATATCCAAATAATGGAAATGATTTTATAATTTTTATTGTTGTTTATTATATGTGGGCAATTGTGACAAAGAATTTCCCCTGGGGATTAATAAAGTATTACTGAACTGAACTGAACTGAACGATCCGACCCAGACATACAGCAACAAAGACTAGGCCAAAATTGTTGGAAACCTCGCTCACACTCTTGTCGCCCAGGCACAACTCAGCGAAAGAAACGCCATCGACCTGGATCAGGAGGCAGCAACGCTAAGACTCCAAGCCGAGGAGGCCCGGAGGAACCAAGCCGAAACCCAGAGTCAGCTAGATCAGCTACGACTCGAGACCGAGGATCAGCGCAAGGAAAAGGAGGAAACGGATTCAGAGCTACAGGAGGAAGTAAAAAGACTTCAAAATGCCCTGGAAAATCTTCGTCTAGACACAGACCGAAGAGAGCAGTCGGAGAGAAAAGCCAGAGAGGCACTCAACAGAAAGCTGCAACAAGGTGAAGCTCTCCTTTCAAGAGCAGAGACTGAACTAAAAGAAAGAGACGCTAAAGCTAAGGCCTATGAAAAACACTTGAAAGCGGCCCGAGCTGAAATCCATGAGCTAAGCCAGCACAGAGACCACCTAAAAGATGAACTTGACATGTTCACAGAGAGTTGAAACACTCTAATACAGTGGTTCCCAACCTTTTTAGGGTACTGTACCCCTAAAACATTTTATCCTGTCCGAAGGACCCCCACAAGCGCATGTGATCGGTGTGATTTTTAGATTTGGTGTAAATTTTAGGTGATACCTGAATTTACCTGTAAATAATGATATTTTTACTTCCTATAATAACTCTTATAATTTAATACTTGTCTTTATTCAATATGTGTATGACTTTTTCACATCTTCA
This sequence comes from Semotilus atromaculatus, assembly GCA_031834385.1. NCBI lineage: Eukaryota > Metazoa > Chordata > Actinopteri > Cypriniformes > Leuciscidae > Semotilus > Semotilus atromaculatus. Next base: position 21,379,450 of record JAULUF010000001.1, on the reverse strand, counting down.
CATATCCAGACCAATTATACAAAAACAAATATTTTATATAATAATAATAATACATTTATTTTATATAGCGCCTTTAAAAGTTCTCAAAACGCTTTACAGGCAAACATAACAACAGAGAAAAATACACACTTTAAATACAAAAATAAACTAATACAATTAATAATCAAGTAAAAGCAATCCTAAAATAAAAGATTTAGAGAAAAGATTTAAAAGTCACTAATGCATTTGAATTCCAAAGCATAGGAAGAAAATGCTCTATCACAGAACAAAGCCTGTCTTGGGAACAACCAAGAGACCAAACAGAGGAACGCAGATTACAACATGGAGAAAATTTGTACATAGTAGCAGCCTACTCTAAATATGTTAAACCTGTGTATGACACAAAAGGACTCACCAATCAATGAGAAACTTGACCCTGTCTCTCACTCATAAGCTTGGTCAGTCTTGGGGGCAGTGTGGCAACACCAGCTATCAGGCTCCAAGTTCAGTCTGTTCCTGTGCTTGGACTTGATTACGGCCATGGATGAAAATGTCACGTCACATAAATATGTAGATCCAAATGGCAGGAGTTCATTCAGTGCATGTTTCCCCAAATCAGGATATTCCTTCTCCACATCACACCAGAACTGTGACAGGTTTGTTTCTGAGTATCTCATCTTCAGTCCACGGTCTGAGGACACATCCAGCAGATTTTCCTGTAGTCTGGTAGGAATGTTGTTATCCGTACTTTCAGTCATGAAAGGATTACGGACCCAGTCAAGTTTGGAAGACTTGCTTTCAATATCAGGGAAGTAGGAGTTGAACTCACTGTTGAGTTTGGATAAATGTGTGCTTACTAGTTGCACTATAGAAGCTCTGTCAACATCACCTGCAGAAAGATAGCTGTTGAGCTGCTGGAAACAACTTGTGTCCTCATCTTCACATTTACTCTCCCACAGTTTGATCTTCTTCATGAATCCACACACTTTGTCATACATGTTTAAGATGTGTGTGTCTTTACCCTGTAAAGTTAAATTCGGGTTGTTCAGTTTGCTAAAATAATCAGCAAGATATGCAAGGCGGGCTACCCAGTCTGTGTTCTCCAACATAACAACAAGGGGATGTGAGTGTTCTGCCAGAAAAACGCTTACTTCGTTGCGCAGCTCCAAAAGCCTCTTGTGCTTTCCCTTTCGAAAGCCAGCGTACGTCGGTGTGAAGCAGTAGCCGTTGGTGCTCAGCGCCACTGTCATGACAGAGCCTTTCAAACAGTCTGTGATTCAGAGGCCGCGATTCAACAAAGTTTATCACTTTCACTGCGTCATTCAAAACTTCATGTAACTCAGGACTCATTCTTTTACTGGCCAGTGCCTCTCTGTGGATGATACAGTGATTCCACTGAACGTCGGAGTTTACTTTCTTAATCTGCGCGATTAACCCTTTCACCCTCCCAGTCATTGATGCTGCACCATCCGTGCACACATGAATACATGACTTCCAATCCAGATTGTGCTCTGAGAAAAAGGTGTCGATAACGTGAAACACATCTTTACCGGTAGTGGTCCCCGTTAGCTTCTTGCAGAATAGAATGTGCTCGTTAATTTCAGAAATGTCTCTGTATCGTACAAACGCAATCAGCTGCGCTTCCCCACTAACATCTGTTGACTCGTCCAACTGCAGCGCGAAAGAACCAGAAAGTTTTAACTTTTCCACTACTTGATCGACAATATGTCATCAATCCTACGGCACACTGTGTTATTGGACAATGGTACCGTTTTCAGTGCATCAGCTGCTTTCTTATCAATCATTGTTTCTGCAAGAATTACAGCAGCAGGCAAAATTAGCTCCTCAGCAACAGTAAATGGCTTTTTGGATTTAGCCACAAGTAGCGACACAGCATATGAGGCCTCCAATGCTTTGGTTGACACTGCAGTCGCTTTCTGTAATTTGTCTTGACTTCCCTTAAACTCCGATAGTTTTCTTTGAAAAAACTCTGCTGTCTTACCGACACAGGAAAGATGCTTGGTACTTAGGTGTCATTGTAAATGGGCTGGTTTCATGCTATTATTAGAGAGCACATCCCCGCAGAGGAAACACAGCGCCTGAGGTGGTTCAGTAGGTGTGGACGTGAAACCGAAAACGACATACTGGTCATGAAATTGCCGGTACTTTGACTTATCAGCTTTTTTTTTTCTTTTTTTCATGGGTTCACTTGAGCTGCCGCTAGCACTGCTGCTGCTTGGAACGGCGCGTTTTTTTAACCATTGATCCATAGCTAGCTAGTGTTCTACTCAAAGCTAGCCTCTCTGCCTGTTGCTATGGTCACTCTACCGCACGGCCGCGCGCAAGCACATTTGGCGGGAAGGACAGGATGACCATATTATAACACAATTATAATGTTATATAATATATATTTATATATTATATAATTATATTATATAATGTTTTGAGAATAGTCTAAAAAATGGCTAAAAAAAATGCGCCGTTTTAGTCTTTTGAGAATCATTCCACGTACCCCCTGGGGACTGCTCACGTACCCCTAGGGGTACACGTACCCCCGGTTGGGAAACACTGCTCTAATAGACTGCAAACTGACCCGGAAGGGGAAACGCACACCACAGAGTTTCCCCCGACCAGCCGGTCCATACTTTTCAGCCAAGACCTAAGAGCTGAAAAGGGGGGCGGAAGCCCACCGTTCAAGACATCACCAGTCAACCTACAAGGACCCTCGCCAGCAGCAAGGGGGGGGGGATTTCCAGCAAACCCCCGCCACGGGCCACGGCCTGGCCCCCAAAGAACTCGACAAGCTGGCCAGGAACATTCCTACTTTCACCCCAAACCCTGCAGGAGGCCACGACGTCCACGCCTACCTGCAAGTCATTGATTTTCACTTGCACACTGTTCCCAACGTGACCACGTGGGACAGATTGTACCTGCTCCGAATTACGTCTAGTCGTGACGTACGTAGTTTCCTAGACCGCCAACCAGAGACTGACAAATTAGACTACCAGCAGCTGCGGCAGGCCTTCATCAGAGAATACTCTGATCCAGACACTGATCAAGGACTCATCACTGCGATGAACCTCAAGCAGGCCCGACTGGAAACTCCACAGGCCTACTACAGCCGCATCCGACAAGCCTACTTCGGTGCCCGCAACGAACCTGGGATGGAAGAAGATTTCAACTTCCGAACTCTGTTCCTCCGAAATCTGCATCCCACGGTGAGCCATCACTTAGGGGTCCTGGCCTGTCCTCGCACCATGACTACCCAACAACTGCGAGACTTAGCCCATAAAGCTTTCATCAAGCAGAAGATCGCTTCTGAAAAGACTGTAAAAAATCCATCCATTTGCCCTGTCACTGATCAGCGCTCAGAGCTGGCACTAGAGGGCGCCCAACAGCGCCTCAGTAACAGACCTTTTGACAACGAGTCAAGACCGTTTCAAGCCAGCAGAGGGCAGTGCAACCGCGGTGTTGCTCGACCTAAGCACCAGAGCGGGCGCTCTGAAAGATCCTATGACAGCCCACGGCACCCCCACAACCAAAAGGGTGGAGCCACTTGGGAAACCAGCCGATGGCCCAGAAAAAGCCGAACCCCATCGACTAGAACGTCCAGCCCAGATAGCCCGCAGCGGCACTCCTCTCGGCATGCCCCAGGCAAGTCCAAGTCCGAGCCTACCTCAAAGAAAAACAGTGAGGCCACGGCAGAGACCGCAGAGATCCTGAAGGTTCTAAAAGAGCTTCTCCATAAGAAACCTCACCAGAAAGACAAAGACGGCAGGTCAGAGTCCTCATGACTAAGTGTACGGCCTGAAACCAACACCCTTCCTGACTGCCCTCCTACTGAACCAAGCATCCAGAGCACCGCTCTTCAGACACAGACTACAGAACCAGCTATCACATCACCAAGTGACAGCAACACCCACTCACTGCAGTTGACAACTGCACATCCCAAAGCTGACAGCCCAATCCGTCATGTCAGTGACCAAACCCCTAAGATACCAGAAAGTGCTGTGTTGGTTGTGTGTCTCTGCAACGAGTCACAAGAGGCCGACCCTAACTGCTTAACGATCACCACACAAGCCCCAACACCAAAACTCCTAGGCAATCTAGTGGAAAAGGGGGTAGCACGGAAACTCTATCTCGCCATCACTTTGGAAAATGAGGTGAGACTCGAAGCCCTGGTGGACACCGGTGCAGACCTCACTCTGATATCAGCTGAACTCTTTGAAAGACTCAGATTTGAAGCTAAGAGACAAAATCGAACTCTAAAATCTCAGAATTGTGTGCTAAATGTGCAGTCATACAGCCAAAATGACATCCGGCTTGAACAAGTCGCTCCCATTCACCTCACGATTGGGCCTATGAGTCTGGTGCACCCTGTGTACATCTCACCGGTGGACACATATCCCCTCCTCATCGGCAAAGACCTGCTAGACTGCTTCGAGCCCCTGCTGGACTTCAGACAGCTGCAGATTTGGGCCCAAGTGTGAGAACCTCTCCCCTTTCAGCCACCCAGATCACGTGACCCCAACTGTCAGGTCACAGAGGTCACGGGAACTCTCGCAGCCAACCACAGGGACACAGCCTCAGCACCAGAGCAAGATTCAAGTTCGCTACTCTGCACATTTCAGCTCACCAAAGACTCTGAGTCCTTCAGCCCCAAAGTCAGAAACGACCTGCAGTTGAATGATGTAACCACTACTGACATTATACTTGCACTATGGGCAGACAACTCAGCTATCAGTCTCTCACTATTCAATGCTCTCATTGAAGACACACCGGACCTTCCTTCTGCCAGCAAGCGGACCCGCTTTCCTTTGAACTCATGCCCATCATCCCTGGTGGCTGCCAAAGGTATCTGCGCTTTGAACTTGAAATGGAACCACCGTGTCTGACCCATTACTTCCTGGTCCTTCAGGACCCGCCCCATGAGGTCTACATTGGAGCAGACATCCTGATTCGCCTCAAGGCTCATGTTGACATTATTAATGAGGTGGTGTGGGCCCCCTTGACTTTGCAACCCCCTGTTGTTCCAACCGACACTGAGAACCTGCTGTCAGGCCAGACCATCCCAGAGGTCTGCACCCTAGTCATCGAACAGGAAACTGTAGTACCAGCTTACACCAAAGGGGTCACTGTTCGGCTCAACATGCAACGTGGTCAAAACCTAAACCACACGCTGGGTTTCTTTCAACCTTCACCTGAATGCGTTGAACTTGGACTCACACTGGAAGCCACACCCCTCACTGAAGTGTCATCCCGCGTTGTCTACATACTCTTCAACAACTGCATGGCAATGGACATCACAATTCCCAAGGCCTACCGGTTGGGATGGCAAGTGAGCCACGACTTCCATGACTTTGAACTCACTTTACCCATCATTGGGCCCATCCCATCTTCAATGATACCCGAAGGGAGCACGGACAACACAGTGTTCACAACACCCTTCAAAATCATCTCCATCACTTCCGTCATGCCGACGAACAAAGACCAGGTATACAGAACTGAACTGACAGAGGACCAACACCTTGCAGTATACACAGTCTCCAAACAGCCTGCCTGCGTGACTGACGAAACTGCGGCACCTCTGCCTCCCAACACGACGGATGACACGCCGACAGAGGAGCCGTATCCAGGATTTGAGTCTCAAGTTCAGCAAATTCTGCAAGAAGCAGACACACTTAAGAACGATGCAGATCGACAAAAACTCAGACAAGTCCTTTACAAGTTCAAAGCGTCATTTGCCATAGACTCTTTAGATTGTGATCTCACCAAACTCCACACTGTGCGCATCCCAACGCACCCTAATGCTCCTCCCTCTTTTGTCAGGCAGTACAAGATCCCCATCGCGTCACACGAACCGGTGCAAGAGATCATCGAATCCATGCTTGAAAAAGGTGTCATCCGTCCATGCAACAGCACCTATTCTGCCCCTATCTGGCCCGTACTCAAACCAAACGGCAAGTGGCGACCCACCATTGACTACATGAAACTGAATCAACAGGTGCCACTGTCACGATGGCCCATGACCCGGCTGGAGCAAGAAATACCCAGAATCAGAGGTGCCACCATCTTCTCTACACTTGACGTGGCCTCTGGGTTCTGGGCCATACCAGTGCATCCAGAAGACCAGCACAAGCTAGCTTTCACGTTTGGCAACCGACAATTCACTTTCACAAGGTGATGTTCCTATCGAGAATGAGAGGTAACCTTATCTACATAGATGATGTTCTCATGAAGAGCACAACTGTGGCTGACCACTTGAAAGAAATAGACTATGTTTTGAACCAATTATCCACTGCCGGCGCCAAGATCGCCCTCCACAAAGGACAATGGTGTCGAAACAAGGTCAACTACGTCGGCCTACTCATCGGATCACAAGGCATCGAACCACAGACCAGCCGTATTCAAGCCGTCCAAAACATTAAGCCACCCACTAACATCTCAGAACTGCGAAGTTTTCTAGGGGTGTGTAATTACTCACGGCAGTTCATCGAAAGCTACTCAGACGTTGCAAAACCTCTAACTGCCCTTCTGAAGAAGGACTGCCCATTTGTATGGACAGAAGTTCAAGAAAATGCCATGAATGAGTTAAAACGACACCTATGCACAGCTCCATGTCTGGCTTACCCCGACCCACAAAAGGAGTTCTACTTAGAAGCTGGGTTCTCCAACAACTGTCTCAGTGCTGGCCTGTACCAAAGGCATGATCAAGACAAAAGAGTCGTCGCATATGCCAGCAAGACACTTCTTCCGCCAGAGAGCAAATTCTCAGACTGTGAAAAAGCTCTGCTCTGCACTGGATGGGCCATCCAGAGATTCTCCAACTACATTGGAGCCCAAAAGGTTATCATGGAGACTTGCCACCAGCCTGTAATGTTCCTCAACAGCCAGCGTATCCGAGATGGTGTGGTCACCAACTCACGGATAGCCACGTGGTTAATGGCCCTCCAGGGGTGCGATGTTGAGGCATGATATGCTCAGAATCACAAGTCTGCGCTAGGCAACGGCCTGGCTGCCTGCCAAAACTGCTCTGATAACCCACCAGCTGCGATGGTGGATGCAGAAGAACCCCAACAGCAACAACTGACCTGTCACAGGTACTTCGAAGAGAATGCGTGCCAAGGTATGCCCACAGCCTATGTCGATGGATGCTCCTACAACCATGAGGGCACCCGAAAAGCAGGTGCTGGTGTACTATGGGTAAATTACCTGCCGTGGCCACCACAACACTTCAAGTTGGGCCCACAGTCATCACAATATGCTGAAGTAGCAGCCATTCTCATAACGCTACAAATCGCATCGACACATAACATCAGAGAACTCCTTATTTGCACAGACTCTAACTATGCCAGACTCAGTTTCACATGCCACCTTCCGGGGTGGAAACAAAATGGCTTTAAGACTTCAAACAACAAGCCTGTCAAACACCAACGCCTGTTCCAAAAATGTGATGACATCACAAGAAAGCACAACATAATTGTCTACTGGAAAAAGGTGAAGGGACACTCAAGGCAACCATGCCTTGACAAATATATTGAATGACCAAACTGATGCCCTTGCCAAGACTGGCGCACTACACGGCAATCTATGGTCACCTCCAACCCACCCACCCACCTGTAACGTTGCACTGATAACCCACAGCAAGCGAACATTTCCTGCAACAGTGCCCACCTCACAGCCTCTAACGCTGGCTCCACAGATGTCAAACAACGACATAGCGGACATGCAGGCCTCTGACACATCCATACAGACTTTTCTAATCGACTGGGTAGGACCTCTGCCCAGGTCAACGAGGGGCAACAAATACTTCCTCACAGTCGTGTGCCAGTTCACAAAGTGGGTAGAGTGTCTGCCAGCACCCAACGACACTGCCCAGACCACGGCATACCTCCTGATGAACCACATCTTCTCCAGGTTCGGACTGCCACTGAGAGTCATCTCAGACAGAGGCACTCACTTTACAGCTGAGATTATGCAGCAGATATGGAAACTCCTGGGCGTCCAAAGTCAACTACACGTCAGCCATCATCCAATCTCATCTGGCCAAGTGGAAAGATCCAATCGAACCGTGGTCAGTATGCTGAAAAAGTATGTGTCTGCCAACCAGAAAGACTGGGACGTGAAACTCCCGCTGTGTTAATGGCCCTCAGGGCCACCCCACAGGACTCAACTCGCGTGTCCCCCTTCGAACTAATGACGGGGCGGCAGATGACACTGCCACTGCATCTGCTGTATCAGCCAGGAGACTCCAGCCTCATTACAGCCTGCACCACTCATCAGTACCTCGACGAGCTACACCGGCACCTGAAAGCAACATTTGCTTTCGCCCAACAACAGCTTCAAAAGAGTGCTGAAGGCCAGAAAGCCTACTATGACCGGAATGCGTCACACCAGGAACTGGACGTGGGCGACAGGGTCTGGTATTATAGCTTCACACCGCCATCCCACACAGCCTCCCATCAGCTGTCAAATACATTTCTGGCCCACTGGACAGGACCTCATGAGATTGTTGACAAACTCTCCCCGGTGGCGTACCGACTCCAACTAAGTTGGGGACAGAAAGACCCAGTTTTGAAATGGGTCCACCGTAATCAAATTAAAAGACATGTGGCTGCGGGCAGAGAAAGGCGGGGAGGGGCCAATGCAAACTAACCTGATTGCCGTCATAGGAGCGAAAAGACTGTCCTGTCCAACCAAGGACAACCCTCACTGACCTACTGCCCCTCTCTCTCTCTCTCCCTTTCTCTTACCCTCTCCCCTTTTGCCTTACCAGGATGCTGCTGTGGGTCGCCATCCTGTGCCTCCAGTCAACCAGTGGACAGCCGCAACCGGACATCATCTCACCAGGTCCGGCATCAGGCATCGTCCTGAGGGAACAACCGTGACTCCTGATCACCAACTGCCGGACCCACACCCAGAAAGTGTATGTCCGACTCAACCTCTGCAACGTCTACCGGGCCCACTACCCCCGCGCAGTAGCCCAATACAGCTGGGCAGGTGCCCGATGGACAGAGGACTCCCTCGCTCACGCTGAGGCCGATGTCAAGCACATGCTCAACCAACTTGAGAAAATTACTGTCACACAAGCGGAATTAGGTGGCCACAACCGCCGCTCCAAACGGTTCCTAGGAGCTTTGCTAGGAGCCGCCGCAGCCGTCGGAACTCTGTTCAACATCGGTATGTCGCGTGTCAACGCAGTGAACCCAGCCACCGTAAGGCGGCATGTGGCTGAAATTCAGACTGAAATACCACAGCTAAAAGAACAACTCACCACACAGAGTGCATCCCTGCAGACCATCGGCAAGACCTTGAGGGGAACTGTAGTAATTCTCAACACCCACAGTGTCCTGCTCAACCAGACTGTGAACTCCATGAAACAGCTGTTTACTGTCTTTCAGAATGACTTTGCTCAAACTCAGCTGGTAACAGCCCTGATGACAGACATGCTGCGGGAGGTGAGCTCTCTATGGCAGTCGGCCACATCCTGACACTAGGCGTGGCCTTCATCCTGTACAGGAGACTCAACGAGATGCGAACATCTACCGCCAAGCTTACGAGAGCCGTGTCTGGAGGTTTCCGACGAAACCCCCGGAAAGAGGGGACCACGCCAGAGACCGCAGTGGACCTCATCGAGCTGAGCCTTCAGCCCTAATAACCACCTGCTACAAGACCTTCATGATTCACCTGCGATCCGCCATTGTGATGATTGTCGTCCGGTGAGGTCCCCACAGGGACGTCACCCGACGAAAAGGGGGACTGTAGCGTATGAATGAAGAATCATGATTTCAGTAATTCTGAACGCCGTACACACATTCTTACGAACGGGTCATAAAGCCCACACCTCACGAACTCCCCTATCTAGATCATTAGTTAGCGCCAGCTAGTCTGAAGTTTTAAGTGATTCCCGACACCTTTACAACATAACGAGTTTCCCCAGAGATCAGGAGACACACTCCGAGTCATCCGTGAGATGACATCAAAGGAAAAACTGTTATCTTCAAACCCCTCCCCAGTGGGGAGGAATGCCAGATGCGGCAAAAGACACAAACACACACACACAAACACACACACCGATGCATTCCTGACATTAAAACCCCCAAATTAACGATTCTGAAATGTATATATGATGTATTCCTGTATGTTTGAATGTTATATTGTTGTATCAAGTTTAGCTAGGATCGTCAAATGTGTTGTTGAACCCTAAAGGTTTCTATTAAGAATTTAAGAGCACATATACCCCTGTCTGCACGCTATACCCCAGCTGATTAATATCAAACGAAAGGTCTTGACTCGCTCTAACCAAATATATGAAAAAGACCACGGCAAAAAGTAGTCCACTATGTTTTTTCCAGCTTAAAAGTAAAAGATCCAAACTTGGGATCTCATAGAAACACGCAAATGATGTCACCAGGAGAAGACAAAGGAACTTGTGCGCGCCAAAATGTGTGAGGTTCTATTGGTACATTCCTCCAAAGAAGGGCCGTTAACTTTCACTTTAAAAGATCGCAACGCAGGTCGCTCGCTCTCTTCTTCTTCATGTTACCTTTTTGTTAGTGCTGCCTTCGTCTCGTCTTATTTGTCTTTTGTTTATTTTGCGTTTAGCTCAGTCTTCTTTTTGTTAGTGCTCCGTTCACGTCTCCGGACCGAACTACGCATTTTACCTTCCCTCAGTCCGATATCCTCCGGGTGAACGGGCTCTTCTCCACTGCGTACCTGTAGGATGTTTTTGAACTTCCCGCGAGCAAGACGCGCTCTGAAAGAATGCCTCCATCCCAAGCAAAGAGGACATCCACATGCGCCCCGTCTTGTTCAGCGACACCAAGGTCCATGTGCAAGTATTGTTCTATCCAAATTTAGATGCGTTAAAGTGTGTATGTTCCTTGTTGTCTCTTAAGGTCGGCTGGGGTAGAAAGTGTATTTTCCTGTTTCCATTTCTCTTTCTTCCTGTTTTTGCTTGCATTATTCTATATTTTAGTTGTTAGATGTAGTTGCATATTCTAGTTCATTTTATTAAACTCCATTATACTCTTAGTAAACTGATTTGATTAGTAAACTTACGCTAAGAAGAAACCTTCTTGAGAATTGATAAAGAGTAGCCTACCTAACAGCAGTTCGGCGGACGAACTAATTGTTTGAGGTGCGGTTAATTCTATTAGGGTATTCTGAAAATTGATATAGCCTGTCTGCATATGATATATATTCTTAATTAATTACAATTCGCTGTGTTAATTACCTATGTATATATCTGACGTAGACGCGTGGACTATATCATCCCCTTTTGGGTGATTTTTATGTAGTCTATGGTTAATCTGGTTCAACCCGTGTCCAATAATTGTTGATCATGAGTCAATAAGTATTGCACACATATTCCCCAAATCTGTGCTAGTTTCGTTACATAGCGAATACAAAGCTTTCTATTGCTAAATTAATATCATTTTAAAACTGTCAATACTCGTAACATTACATCCTAATGTCATTCCAAACCTGTTTGATTTTCTTTCCTCTGTTGAACACACAAAAAAATACATTTTGAACAATGCTGTGAACCAAATTGAATTGAAGCCCACTGATGTACACTAAACATTTCTCAAAATATTATTTTATATTTCACAGAATAAAGTCATACAGTTTTGGGATGATACGAAAGTGAGTAAAATGTTGGGCTGAACAGAACATTAACATGTAACATAATATTTGTAGATACATTATCACGCATACAACATACAGTGTAATATGCATTACATGCATACAGTGACTATGATCATGACAACAAGGGCTATAAATCAGTTTTCCCCTGTGGGATGATGACAACATCACAGAAACACTGTTAAACAAAATAAAAGCTAAGGGCATGTAAACAGTTTTTCACTTAACATCTAGCAACTTGACTGTCATCTTTCTTGATAATAACAGGGTGTTGAGTAAGTATTGTTTTATTAGACAACTAAATGCAATGCATATCTTTGTAGCAAAAACAGCTTCCAGGTTCTTTGATTTTTCAATTTACTATGTGGTGATACAAAAGTTGTTCATACTGATGGTGTGATGCACTATGAACATGTTCAGATGACAAGACATTTGAGAACCATTTGGGATATATGCATTTAATATACTATTAAACGATAACACATTTCTTGAAACATATGAATGCAGAGTGGAATGCACCAGTATCAGACGAAATGTTATTAATGACAATGACAAGTTTTTTTGTTACTCTATTGGTAAGGTACTATAGGATTGCCAGAGCCAATGGACAACCTGACGTTCACAAACAGCATTCTCCTCGTGGAGGGACTAAAAGTTACAACTCAATCTTCCTATCCTGTTTTCATCTTGCTTCTTTTGGTTTATGTCTTTATAATGGTCTCCAACATTGGACTTATAATTCTGATCTCAACTGAGAAGAATCTACATCATCCTATGCATTTTCTGTTCTGTAACTTGCCGCTAAATGATATACTTGGTACAACTGTAATTTTGCCACGCTTAATGCAAGACATATTAAGGGAAACATCACAGCGCTATATCACATATGTGGAGTGTGTTATTCAAGCTTATTTTGTGCATATATTTGCAGTAGCATGTCATTATGTGCTGATGATCATGGCCTTTGACAGATATGTAGCTATATGTAATCCATTGCGATACACAGCTATAATGACCAATAAAATGGTTATTAAACTATCAGCATCAGCCTGGGGGCTGTCAGTATTCATGGTGTCTATTCTGTTGGCTCTTACTATACGCCTGTCTCGCTGCAGATCTAACATTGAAAACCCTTTCTGTGACAATGCCTCACTGTTTAAACTGTCCTGTGAAAATGTGGTTATTAATAATGTGTTTGGAATAGCTTATTCTGTGATTGTCTTTACCTTCTCACTTGGGTCGGTGTTTCTAACATATGGCAAGATTGCTACTGTATGCATAACCAGCAAAAACAAATCACTCAACAGCAAAGCCATAAAAACATGTAGCACTCATATAGCTGTTTATATAATCATGTTTGCTTCCTGTGCTAGTTTTATTTTTCTCCATCGTTTTCCTGAATACTCTGACAGCAGGAAACTAGCCAGTATAATGTTCCATATTGTACCACCAGGACTAAATCCTTTAGTATATGGTTTACAAACCAAAGAGATAAGACAAAAGTTTGTAAAATTTTGGTGTAGAAAAAAGGTGAATCCTTAGTTTAATGTTTTTTGTTTGTTTGTTTGTTTTAAAATATAACAACTAATAATATAACTCTAAACCTTGCTGTATTGTATTATTTATTTTAAATACACAGGTATCTTTTTCCCTGAGGCATTTTGTGCATGCTATTCTTATCCTTGATTGACAAGGAGAAAAAAAAAATTGTGGGGGGGTGACTGATCGACTGATAAAAATGTAATTAAGATAATTTACTGTTGTATAGACTTTTACAGACCTTTTACGTTAAAAATACATAATTACCACCAAGGTACCAGTTGCAAGTACCATAGTAAAAGCCAAGTGAAGTGCTTTGATTAATACTTTTCACTTATGTCTGAAACCTGACAGTTGCTTAATTTCTATAACTTTATTTCTTTGTCTGAAACATGAAATACATGGTGTAAGTATGTAAGTAACATCTGAACTATACAAATATATTATAGTCCTTTTAATAGCGTTTGAGCAATATTCAAACAGTAAACTCTTGACTCGTCTTAATGTATGCCGGTATGGTGTTCTTGTCTTTACTTGTTAAACAAGCATTACATAGTTATTGCAGTAGGCAATTACCTGTCAAATCATCCAAATTTCCCCAGCTTCATTTTTTTATTTTGTTCAGACAAAAAAATCAGTTATTGAGCAAGTAGTTCAAAACTGTCTCCCTACCTTACCCCGATTCGCAACAGTAGGCTTAAAAAAATATTTATAATTTGAGCTGTCAGGCCTAATTTTGTGGTAAATGTCAGTTTGAATTTTATTTATTTATTTTTATTTTTTTTGCAGAATCATTAGTGTAATTTAAGAAAAATGTGTTGATTAGATTTAAATTATTTTAAAAGTTCTTACAGACTAAAAAGGCGGATGAACCAAAAACCAGAAAGACACTGACCAAGCAAATAAATATAACAAACAACAGGATAACAGGTTACGACTGTAACATCTCTCTCTCTCATAACATCATAAGTCTGTATATCAACTGCTCAAGTGTCCTTTACCAGCTTTATAAAAATGTTTTGGAATTAGCAATTTAGGATTAGATGCGTTAGAATTAGTCCCTACACACAATAGCATTTTAAGGACAAAAACTGACAAATGTCTTGAAATAAAACATCTAAACAATGTCTTGATGTGTGGTAACTGTAGTATAAGTTCAAGAATTGACTCCGGGCCATTGAATTATTAAAAAATATTGCACACCCAAAGTGGTAATGTGGCCTTTACAATTATTCAAGTATTCCTTATAGTGCTCGGCATTATACCAGTTTCAATTTCACATAAGATATGTATTTTTCAAATATCACCATACTGGTGCATAGCTGAAACAATTGCTGCATTGTTTTTCACAAAAATTCAATTGTGATTTGCACTCAAAGTTAATTTAACGCATGGAGGAAAATTACCATTTCAGCTCTCAGGCCTTCTTCAGTGTGTGTGTGTTAGTTTTATAAATTGATTTTAAAAAATATTAGTAATTGAATTTGATTACTTGCATTTTTTAAATAAATTTGTAAAATAAATCTGACATGATGGGGCGGCAGTGGCTCAGTGGTTCATGTAGATTGTCTACTAACCGGAAGGTTGGTAGTTCAATCCCCGGTTCCACCTGACCAAGTGTCGAGGTGTCCATGTCCGTGGACCGTGATCCACCCGTCCGTGAATGGGTGAATGAGAGGCAAAATGTAAGGCGCTTTGGTGGCCATTGGATCTATGAAAGCGCTATATAAATGCAGTCCATTTACCATTACAATATACACTCACCGGCCACTTTATTAGGTACCCCATGCTAGTAACGGGTTGGACCCCCTTTTGCCTTCAGAACTGCCTCAATTCTTCGTGGCATAGATTCAACAAGGTGCTGGAAGCATTCCTTAGGGAGTTTGGTCCATATTGACATGATGGCATCACACAGTTGCCGCAGATTTGTCGGCTGCACATCCATGATGCGAATCTCCCGTTCCACCACATCCCAAAGATGCTCTATTGGATTGAGATCTGGTGACTGTGGAGGCCATTTGAGTACAGCGAACTCATTGTCATGTTCAAGAAACCAGTCTGAGATGATTCCAGCTTTATGACATGGCGCATTATCCTGCTGAAAGTAGCCATCAGAAGTTGGGTACATTGTGGTCATAAAGGGATGGACATGGTCAGCAACAATACTCAGGTAGGCTGTGGCGTTGCAACGATGCTCAATTGGTACCAAGGGGCCCAAAGAGTGCCAAGAAAATATTCCCCACACCATGACACCACCAGCCTGAACCGTTGATACAAGGCAGGATGGATCCATGCTTTCATGTTGTAGACGCCAAATTCTGACCCTACCATCCGAATGTCGCAGCAGAAATCGAGACTCATCAGACCAGGCAACGTTTTTCCAATCTTCTATTGTCCAATTTCGATGAGCTTGTGCAAATTGTAGCCTCAGTTTTCTGTTCTTAGCTGAAAGGAGTGGCACCCGGTGTGGTCTTCTGCTGCTGTAGCCCATCTGCCTCAAAGTTCGACGTACTGTGCGTTCAGAGATGCTCTTCTGCCCACCTTGGTTGTAACGGGTGGTTATTTGAGTCACTGTTGCCCTTCTATCAGCTCGAACCAGTCTGGCCATTCTCCTCTGACCTCTGGCATCAACAAGGCATTTCCGCCCACAGAACTGCCGCTCACTGGATGTTTTTTCTTTTTCGGACCATTCTCTGTAAACCCTAGAGATGGTTGTGCGTGAAAATCCCAGTAGATTAGCAGTTTCTGAAATACTCAGACCAGCCCTTCTGGCACCAACAATCATGCCACGTTCAAAGTCACTCAAATCACCTTTCTTCCCCATACTGATGCTCGGTTTGAACTGCAGGAGATTGTCTTGACCATGTCTACATGCCTAAATGCACTGAGTTGCCGCCATGTGATTGGCTGCTTAGAAATTAAGTGTTAACGAGCAGTTGGACAGGTGTACCTAATAAAGTGGCCGGTGAGTGTATAATTTTATTTTTATATGTACTCCTGACTGTAAAATATTTTTTAGAATAGATTTCAGGCATGAAAATTTGACCGGACCAGAATCTTGTTTATAAATAATTTTTCAAAATGATTAAAACAAACAGTTAATGAGTTCCTGTTTTTCATACAGTCGTGCACAAAAGTTTACACACACCTTGCAAAATCTGCAAATTTTTTATTATTTTAACAAAATAAGAGGGATCATACAACATGCATGTTATTGAATTTAGTACTGCCCTTCAGAAGCAACAGATTTACATGTTTCCCGGAAGACAAATTAAGTTACATTTATTTGATCTTCAAATTCAAAAAGTTTCTAAATCATAATGCATTGTGTTTCTTTCTGGAGCATCAGTGAATGTTTGAATCTTTTCTTTGTTACAATCTTAAGTTGTGTTTGAGTCCCTCAATTGTCCTCAGTATGAAGAGATGGACCTTAAAATCATAACTGCTAGAAAGGGTTTAAATATACAAAAGATGCTGCAAAACATAAAAGATGCTGGAAAACTGAAGAATTTGCTGGACCTGAAGGATTTTTCTAAAGAACATTGGGCAGTTTAACTGCTCAGGACAAACAAGGGACTCAAGATCAAGATCAAGATCAAAACAACAGTCATGGATCATTCAGGTAACGACACACAGTGTTAAGAAGCAAGGGTATGTAAACTTTTAAACTTTTCTACGTTGTAGAAGCAACATATACAGAAAGGACCACCTCCTCCATCATGTCAGAACAGACAGGAAGAGGCAACTCAGAAACAGCTTCCTCTGGAGCAGGCTCTGAAACTTCTTTCTTTGGAGCAGGCTCTGAAACTGCTCTGGAGCGGGCTCTGAAACTGCTTTCACTTGAGTGGGCTCTGGAACCGCTTTCCCTGGAGCAGGCTCCGGAACTGCTTTCTCTGAAGTGCGTTCTGAAACTGCTTTCTTTTGAGCGGGTTCTGGAATTTCAATTACTAGAAATGGCTCGGGGGATTTTACTCACTGGAACGGACTCAGGGATTTAACTTACTGAAACAGACGCGGGAATTTCACTCACTGGAACGGACTCGGGAATTTCACCCTCTGGAATGGACTTGAGGGTTTCACTCACTGGAACGGACTCGGGAAATTCACTCACTGGAATGGACTCAAGAATTTCACTCACGGAAACAGACTCGGAGATTGTACTTTTAGGAACATACTCTTGGGCAGGAGCAAATGTGTGGGTAGGTTTGGAATAACGGGACTTTGACGGACGTTCGTCACTGGGAGATGAGATCTCACCAACCACACATCCAAAGTACCATATCTAAATATTACTGCAGAGAAATGTTCTGACTTGTTCTTCAACAGGCAGGGAACTGAGGATGACAGAACTAATCAGCTAACTAGAAGATTAAGGGGCTGTTCATACAGAATACGTTTTTCAATTCCAATGTGCAACTTTTCCATTGTTTTTCTATGTAAATGCGCTAGACGGACATGTATGACCATTGCTCTCGCATCTTATGTCTTTTGTAGTGTCCAAATTAAGTTAAATACAATAAAACCAAGATTATCCAAGATAAATCCCATTTAATTTCGGATTTCATGGAAGGAGAGCTAGGTTGCTTACAGAGAGGCTTTAAAAGCTGCTAGATCTGATTATTTTTCAACCCTATTTGAAGAAAATAAACATAATCATAGGTATTTATTTGAAACAGTGGCTAAACTAACGAAAAAGAAAGCTTCAGAAGTTTCCAAGCAACACAGCAGTAATGACTTCATGAACTTCACTTGTAAGATCGATAATATCAGGGACAAAATTATGCAACCGTCTACTACAGTATCGCATCAGGGAGTGCATTGTAGTCTCCCTGTGGAAAATTTTTATTCATTTGTTGCTATAGGTAAGGAAGAATTTTGCAAACTCGTTAATTCATCTAAATCGACAACTTGTATGTTAGACCCTACACCGACTAAGCTACTGAAAGAGATGCTTCCAGATGTCACAGATCCTCTTCTTAATATCATTCATTCGTCTTTGTATCTAGGATACGTACCAAAAACCTTTAAGCTGGCTATGATTAAACTGCTTGTTAAAAAAACGCAACTTGATCATACAAAATTAGTCAATTACAGGCCGATCTTGAATATGCCTTTTCTGTCAAAGATATTAGAAAAAGCAGTATCCTCACAACTGTGTTCCTTTCTTGAAAGAAATTATATCTGCAAGGATTTTCAGTCCGGATTTAGACCGTACTATAGTACTGAGACAGCTCTCGTTAGAGTCACAAATTATTTGCTCTTATCATCTGATAGTGGTTGTATCTCTCTATTAGTGTTACTCGATCTTAGTGCTGCATTTGACACCATTGGCCACAATATTCTTTTAAATAGACTAGAAAACTATGTTGGCATTAGTGGAATTGCACTAGCATGGTTTAAATCTTAACTGATTAAGAGATAAGAGATGTCTTATCGATCACAAGTTCAGTATGGCGTACCACAAGGCTCAGTACTAGGACTGCTGCTGTTCACTCTGCACATGCTACCATTAGGAGATATCATTAGGAAATATGGAATTAGCTTTCACTGTTATGCCGATGATACTTACCTTTCTATTTCTTCAAAATCGAACGAAACTTACCAATTCACTAAATTAACGGAATGCATAGCTGATATAAAAAATTGGATGACTAGTAATTTCCTACTACTAAATTCAGATTCTAATTATTGGACAAAAAACGGTTTCACTTTATTTGGATGGTCCCTTTAACACATTCTGTTGACTATAAGTAAGGTTGCTCCTACATGTCTACTAACTCTCATTAGAGTGTTAGTTGAGTATTAATAGACTGGTAGGGTTAGGGTTAGATTAAGTTGACATGTAGTTGCAAAATTACTTATAGTCAGTAGAGTGTCTGTTGGAGGACCATCACAATAAAGTATTTGCAGATATTAAGCAGACAGTCTACTAATACTCCAATGAGAGTTAGTTGACATATAGTTGCAAAGTTACTTATAGTCAACAGCACGTTCAAAAGGGACCATCAAAAAAAAGTGTTACCCAAAAAACTTCCACACGTAATAGCATAGAATACTGTCTAACACTTGATGGCTGCTCTGTTTAGTCTTCGTTGTCGGTTAAGAACCTGGGTGTGCTCTTTGATACCAATTTTTCTATCTTAAAAATATATCTAAATTACGCCATATGCTCTCATTGACAAATGCAGAAATATTAGTTCATGCATTCATGACCTCAAGGCTAGATTATTGTAATGCTCTACTGGGTGGTTGCCCTGCACGCTTAATAAACAAACTACAGCTAGTTCAAAACGCAGCAGCTCGAGTTCTTACCAGAACCAGGAAGTATGACCATATTAGCCCTGTTCTGTCAACACTGCATTGGCTGCCTGTTAAACATCATATACATTTTAAAATATTGCTGATTGATTACTTACAAAGCACTAAATGGTTTAGCTCCGCATTACTTGAGCGAGCTCTTAACGCATTATAGTCCTTCACGTCTATTGCGATCTCAAAATTCCAGAACATTCGGTCTACCCCGAAGTGATAAAATTAAATAAAATTCTGTATCAAATTTATAGGCAAGACAAGTAGTTTGTTTAGGCATGGTTTGTAGGGAATTACAAACCTGTGCACATATATTCAAACGCACATAACTATAGAATCAATTCTTAATGTGCATGTGAACGCCATCAGCTTTTATCACAGGTTTGCATGTAAAGTCTGTTTAGAGAGAACGGCATCGTCTTAGCAGACCCTAATTTAATAACAAATTATAATTTCAACAATTTCAAATGATAATTTCAATTTCAGGTTATTGAAAATAACATTATTCAAGAACCGCTATAAAGCCAAAAAAATCTCTGTTACCTTAAATTATATGTTTATCTCTGTAAAGCTGCTTTGAAACAATCTACATTGGTAAAAGTGCTATATAAATGAAGATGACTTGACTTAACTTAACCTCAGTTCAACTTTTAAAAAACGCACTTTGAGACCTTGCGGTTCCCTATCAGGGAACTCGGCAGCGTCAGACGCAGTGGGAACGCTTTGCGTGAATGCGTTTTGAAGCACGTGTATAACATAGTCCAATGGAAGAACGAGACGTCCAAGGCGGGTGACGTCATTGACCAGGAAACTATAAAGCATCCCTGAAAACAGACCGCGTCAGCTTTCTGTGTCTTCAGCAAGTGCTCTCTGTATATCTGTCCCTGTCATATTTATTGTTGTCTGTCTACATTTATAATATGGCTAAACAAGAATTCAAGCGTTGTGTTGTTCCCTGCCCTCGTTTTATCACGGGTGGGGACACACATCAGCTTTGTGTTGCTTGTTTGGGAGTGGAGCATGCCCAGTCAGTTCTCGAGGGGGCTGACTGTGAGCATTGCGATAAGCTGTCTGTGAAGACGCTCCGCTCTCGCCGGGCGTTCTTTGAGGAGGACGGTTCGGTGCGCGCAAATGGATCTAACAGCGGGGTTGGAGACCCCTTTCTCTGCCTTTACCTGTTACCCTGCCTTTACCTGTACCTGAGACGCTCGCAAGCTATCTCTCTCCCGAGTCAGCATCTTCACTTAAAGCCCCGGCGTTACCCACTAAGCCATTAAAATCAACTTCAGCGCTAGTGCGTAAAGCGTATTCGGCGTCAGGTCAGGCTGCGGGGTGCTTGCATACTATGGCTATTTTGCAAGCATACTAAGCCGACCTGCTTAGGGATATCGACGAGTGTGAGGAAGTCAGCGCTGACGTAATTCGAGAATTGCGTCGCGCGACATATCTATCTCTCCGACGGCTAAATCTGTTGGCCGATCTATGGCAGCTTTGGTGGCCACGGAACGTCATCTGTGGCTTAATTTAGCTGATTTAAAGGATAGATATAGGTCTGTCCTTCTGGATGCTCCGCTTTCACCATCTGGTCTGTTTGGGGAATCTATTAACTCTGTTATTGATAGATTCCAGGAAGCGAAAAAACAATCTGCAGCTTTTCAGAAATTTCTTCCTCGCCGATCTAATATCCCTGAGACTGCTGGGCGGGAGCAGTCTCGGCCGTCTACGAGCTCCTCGCAACACAGAGTGCAGCAAAAAGTCAGCGTCGCCTCTCGGGCTCCTCCTCAGTAAGGGGGACCCGGATGGCGGTCGCACTTGAAGCCGATTAGAGGCAAGCCAGATCTGAGGACTGTCATTTCTTCTAAGAAGGCTTCAGCTAAGAAGAAGTCCTGACGCCGAGGCTATCAGGCTTCTGAGGGTGGTCCCCTCCGAGGAAAAACGGTTTTGAGAAATCGTTCCTCCTCGGCGCCCTCTGGGGGGCGGCTCTCTGAGGGGAGTCGCAGCGCTGCCAGTTCGGTTGTTCCCTGTCGGTTGTCCATTTCAGGGCACCGAGGTGTCAGCATCCCCGAACGATCCTCCGAGGAGGGTCATGGAGCAGTCAAGTCGGTCGTTCCCTGCTGGTTATCCGTTTCAGGGCACCGAAGTGACTGTTCGATTAAATCCAGAGGCCAGTCTCGAGAGACTGGTACCCTTAGTAGATTTTCTGGCAGCGTGGAAACTTCTGCCAAATATATCTCAGTGGGTGCTGCGGACTATAGAGTCGGGTTACAGAATTCAGTTCGGTTTTCGTCCACCCAGATTTACAGGGGTCCTTCCCACAGTGGTGGACCCCGAGCAGTCTCTGGTCATGGAACAAGAAGTACTGACACTTCTACAAAAAGGAGCTATAGAAAGGGTTCCTCCTCCCAGCAGACAGTCAGGGTTTTACAGCCGTTACTTTATTGTTCCAAAAAAGGATGGGGGGTTGCGTCCTAGATCTGCGCCTATTAAACCGCAGAGTTCAGAAACTCAAGTTCAAGATGCTTACTCTCAAACAGATTGTGTAACAAGTCCAGTCCGAGGACTGGTTTGTGACAATAGACTTGAAGGACGCTTATTTTCACATTTCCATCCATCCTCATCACAGGAAGTTCCTGAGGTTCGCTTTCGGGGGCGAAGCATACCAATATCGGGTTCTCCCGTTCGGCCTAGGGTTATCACCCCGCACTTTCACGAAATGCATGGATGCGGCTCTGGCTCCTCTCAGACTCCAGGGCATCCGTGTGTTAAATTACATCGACGACTGGTTGATTTTAGCTCACTCAGAGCAGGTGGCAGTTCGGCATCGAGATGTCGTTCTGTCCCATTTGAAACGGCTGGGGCTGAGGCTCAACGTCAAGAAGAGTGTTCTCCTCCCTTCTCAGAGGACCACTTTTCTGGGTGTGGTTTGGGATTCGACAACGATGCGGGCCCAGTTGTCTCAAACTCGCATTTTGTCGATTCTCTCAGCCGTGAAAGGGGTGAAACTAGGTCAGTCACTCACTGTGAAACAGTTTCAGAGACTGTTGGGTCTCATGGCAGCTGCGTCCAACGTTATCACTTTTGGCCTTCTGTACATGAGACCGCTGCAGTGGTGGCTCAGAACCAAGGGGTTTTCTCCGAGGGGAAATCCGCTTTGCATGATCAAAGTCACGTGGCGTTGCCTCCATGCCTTAGTCATGTGGAGCAAGCCTTGGTTCCTCGCCCAGGGCCCAGTGCTGGGGGCTCCTTGTCGACGCATAATGCTATCGACGGATGCCTCCCTCACAGGTTGGGGGGCGGTCATGAATGGTCGCTCGGCGAGAGGTCTTTGGCAGGACCATCATCTTTCCTGGCACATAAATCGGCTGGAAATGATGGCGGTGTTTCGAGCTCTCAAACACTTCCTGCCGGACCTGAGAGGCCATCATGTGCTTGTCCGCACGGACAACACTTCGGTGGTCTCTTACATCAACCATCAAGGGGGTTTGAGGTCACGTCACCTCTGCAAACTGGCTCATCAGATCCTCCTGTGGGCCCAGGGGAAAATTCTGTGTCTCAGGGCAGTTTTTATTCCAGGGCATCTGAATCAGGGAGCAGATATCCTGTCAAGGCAGGGGCCGAGGCCCGGGTAGTGGAGACTTCACCCCGATGTGGTGGAGCTCCTGTGGGAGAAATTCGGTTATGCTCAGGTAGACCTTTTCGCATCGTCAGATTCAACTCATTGTCGAATGTGGTTTTCTCTCACGCACCCAGCTCCTCTCGGACTGGATGCTATGAGTCAAGTGTGCCCGAGGCTGCACCTGTACGCATTTCCCCCGATATCTCTGATTCCGGGAGTTCTGGAGAAGGTTCGCCGGGAAGGGGCCCATCTATTGTTAGTAGCCCCGTACTGGCCGGCCCGAGTCTGGTTCTCGGACCTAGTGTCTCTCCTAGATGGCTCTCCGTGGGAGATTCCCATCAGGAGGGACTTGCTTTCTCAGGCGGGGGACACAATTTTTCACCCCCGCCCAGAATTATGGAGACTGTGGGCTTGGCCCCTGAGGGGGCCGAGCTCATAGAGTCAGGTCTCTCGACTGAGGTCGTGGAGACCATACTCCAATCTAGAGCTCCCTCCACGAGGAAACTTTATGCTTTGAAATGGAAACTGTTCTCTACTTGGTGTGTAGAGCACGACGATAATCCTGTTAGCTGCCCGGTTGGTACAGTACTTGATTTTCTGCAAGAACGTTTCTCTGCGGGATTATCCACTCTGAAGGTGTATGTCTATATCTGCTTACCACTCTCCTTCGGGTGGTGCGTCTTTGGGGAGAAACCCTCTCATTGTGCGTTTTCTCCGTGGCACTCTGAGGCTTAGGCCTGCACAGCGCACTAGAGCGCCGGCTTGGGATCTGGCTGTGGTACTGAATGGCCTGGCTTTGGCTCCCTTTGAGCCTATTGAAGAGGTTTCAGAAAAGTTCCTTACTTTAAAAACTTTGTTGGTAACACTTTATTTGAAGGGGTGTGCATAAGACTGACATGACACTGTCATAAACATGACATAACACCTGTCATGAACATGAAGGAGTCTTTATGAATGTTTATGACTGTTGTCATTAAGTGTCATTCGGTAAATTATGACACTTTTAATGCAAAGTTGACATTGTTTAAAATGTCTTTGTTATGACAACTTGACATTAACAAAGACAAAAATGTCTTTGTTATGACAACTTGACATTAACAAAGACAAAAAATGTTTTTGTTATGACAACTTACAGCATGTGCTCTCTCAGTTGAGAAGATCAAAATCTTGAAACAACACTAAGCAATAGATTAACAGTATTTTATATCTATTGTTATATCTGTGTCCTCTTGCCAGATTCCATAAATTCAATCAGAATAAAAATACACTGTATGTGTCACGTTTTGAGTTTGTTTTTTACCTCTTTTTCTGTACTGTTCATGTCTTAGATTCATTGTTAGCGCTCGTTCGTTCACGAGCCAGTGGAATGGCCAGTGGAATGGGGGAAAACGTCTCAGGTTACATATGTAACCCTGGTTCCCTGAAGGGAACGAGACGCAGCGTCAGACGCAGTGGGAACGCTTTGCGTGAATGCGTTTTGAAGCACGTGTATAGAGGTTATTTGTTTCATAAGTAGGATCCAAACATAAACTCAAGCTCAGTGGCCCCCAGCTCCCTAACCTGCCCTTATAACATTGTTCCAAGTGAGTGAATTCTCTTTGGGATGATTACAGCATCATAGAAACACCTTTGAACAACATATTTAAAGGTGAACACAAATGTTTTTTCTTTAGAGAAGTAAATGTTACACGTTTTGACTAGTTAATGCTTATATTACATAACAGAGTTGCCTTTTATTATTTTCCATGGAATGAATGTAGCAATAAATAAATTTAACAATTGGCAAGTATATTGGGTTACACTTTATTTTAAGGTGTTTTTGTTACACTGTAATTATACATGTAAATACTGAGTAAAATTAAGTAACTACATTTTTACTTTTAGGGTTAGGATTAGGGTTTGGTTTGTTTCAGGGTTAGTTGCATGTAATTATAGATAATGTATAGTTATTACTATAGTAACTACAAGTAACATACAGTATGACAATGACAGTGTAAAATAATGTTTTATTTATCAGCTACCAGTTTTTACAGACTTTTTTACAGGTGTTTTATATATATATTTTTTTTATTTACTTATATGTTGCATTTATTTATTTGTTTTATAAGTGTTTCAAGTTGAAATGCTATTAATGAAATGCTAGGTCTGGTTGTTTCTTTCTCCTTAGATTTTGAGAAGATCTGCAAATGGACAACCTGACATTCAGACACAGCGTTCTCCTCATGGAGGGACTGAAAGTTACACCTCAGTCCTCCTATCCAGTTTTCATCCTGCTCTTCTTGGCTTATTTCTTTACAATGGTATCTAACTTTGGACTTATAGTTTTGATCTCAACGGAAAAGAATCTTCATAATCCTATGCATTTTCTTTTTTGTAACTTGCCACTGAACGATATGCTTGGGACCACTGTTATTTTGCCACGCTTAATGCAGGACATTTTACAGGAAACCTCAGAGCGCTATATCACATATGTGGAGTGTGTTACTCAAGCATATTTTGTGCATGTATTTATAGCAGCATGCCACTATGTGCTGATAATCATGGCGTTTGACAGATATGTGGCTATATGTAATCCACTTAGATATTCAGCTATAATGACCAATAAGATGGTAATTAAACTATCAGCATTTGCTTGGGGCCTGGCCATTCTTTTGGTAACAATTATGTTGGGACTCACTGTACGCCTGTCTCACTGCAGATCTAAAATTGAAAACCCTTTCTGTGACAATGCCTCACTGTTTAAACTGTCCTGTGAAAGTGTGGTCATAAATAATATTTATGGAATTGTTTATACTGTGGCTGTACTCTGCTTTTCAGCAGTCTCTATATTTATAACCTATGTCAAGATTGCTGTTGTATGCAAAAGTAGCAAAAACAAAGCACTCAACAGCAAAGCCATAAAAACCTGCAGCACTCATTTAGCTGTTTATTTAGTCATGTTTTTTTCTGGAGCTATCATGACATTTCTCCACCGTTTTCCTGAATACTCTGACAGCAGGAAAATAACTAGTATAATGTTCCACATTTTACCACCAGGATTAAATCCCTTAGTATACGGTTTACAGACCAAAGAAATAAGGCAAAAAGTAGCTAAACTTTGGTGGAGAAAAAAAGTTATTTCTTTGTAATAAAAAAAATAGTTTCTATAAAAATAGAAATAGAAATACTATATACTATATACTATATTTTCTATACCAGTTTATTGTTTCTTTTTCTCATAAAGAAAATAAAGTATATGGTCAATAACACTGATTTAGGCGTTCTATTCTGCAACTATTCTGAAATTATTGTCATACAATTTTCATGCAATGACTGATGTAAACCATTTTCATTTCAAATGATTTTAACTTTCAAGTACAGCAATTATTAGCAGACATTACAATTATGTAAGCAAATCAATGATCTGCTTATATATATATACTCAAACAATTATATCTACATTTAAGATTTATGTATTTGAATTCCATATAAAATAACCATCCATTTGGATTACATAGTTTTAACAAAGTTTTAAAAACTAATAATCTGAATGTGATTCATATTTGTCAGTCATACATAAATAAAATACATATGATTTATGTAACTGTTTTAATAAACTGAATGTGACTCATATGTGTCAGTAATACCTGAATGAAACAGGTAAGATCTATGTAACAGTACTCAGCTAAATGCCTATGTTAAATTAACACGGCCTAGTGTTCGTGTGTGTTCTTTGTCTGAGTCTGCCTTCCTTTCTCACACTGAGATGTCGAGATTCTGGAACAAGCTTTTCTGCTTGTGTTTCTGGTCCCTTGATGTCAAATTGACCCTTCGCGTGGAGCTTGATTGACAGGTAATCTGACCAATCATACTTCGCCATCCGGCATTTTGTCCGACAAAGCAGTCAGGAGAGTTAGTAGATTAACATGGGAGGAATTGAACTTGAAAAACTGAATATACTGACGCCTTTCCGTGGTTAAAACAACATTCCTTCTTATGTTCATTGATGTTTATTCGATGCTATAAATGAACTAGAAGGAAGAGATGATCGATTCACGAGCAGCTTTAACTGATACTCTACAGCGATCTGTCACGACACATTAAAGAGCCACAAAACGGTATTTATTGTTTAAATTTCTTTTAAAAAATGACCATATTTGAAAGGTGAGACTTTGTTTAATATGTTTAATATCAAAAGTAACCGAAAAGTAACCTGGTCTGTCCTGTCTGTCAGCGTGTTGTCAGTCTCCTCTCTGCTCCGCGATGTATTTTTCCCTGCATGAGAACATGGTGTGTGTGTGAGAGCGGCGTAGCTTGTCGGACATAGCGACAGTAACTAAGGGGGGCGGGTCTTTGCGAAGGGTCAATTACTCTGTTAACGAACATTGGGGTGATGCACAGAGTTGAAAGCTCGAATGCTACCCACCAAGCCATGCAAAATAACATCCTCCTTGGTTGGTAAGGCCTAGGAGTTGTACCTGGATGCCTGTATCCCAACCTCATCACCTCTGGTGTTGCAGGCCGTAGAGGTTTCCTGTGAGCTTCTTACCCAATCCCCACCCAATGTTACAGAACTGGAATGCTCGCTCCCTCAGAGGAAGTTATTGGAGAAGTATATTCAGTTCTCCCACTGCCAGTAAGCCATTTCAGGGCACCGGGCATATTAATCAGCCTACACCAGAGGTCAGTCCCGAGAGACTGATATCCCTTTCAGACTATTTGGTAGCGTGGCAACTTCTGCCTAATGTGTCCCTGGGGTCTTCCAAATTATGCAGTACTGTCCAAAGAGGTCAGTACCCAGCATGCTCAGTTGTTGGAGCAGAAAGTGCTGTTTCTTTAGCAAAAGAAGCAATAGAATGTGTCTCTCTTCCTGAGATCAGTCTGAGGAGATGGCAATTCAGCATTGAGATGTCGTCCTCGCTCTTATGAGGTGCTCGAGGTTAAGACTAAACTCCAAAAAGAGTGTGCTATTTCTATGCCTTCTAGATCAAGAGAAGCTAATTTTGTTTTGCCCAGTGTAGGCCTTCAGTTGTCATGTCCACTGCTTATCTCAGTGGCACAGGAGACTTTATTTTACATGCAAATACATAAAAACATAGGCTTTGGCAATCTATTACTCCAGTCTACCAAGAAAACAAGGTTAATGCATTAACTAACATGAACTAACAATTAGTAATATATTTTTACTAGGGATGCACCGATCAACCAGCCAGGGACTGGAATCAGCAGATTTTCTGCATGCTCGGCCTGGAATGGTAACCGGCCGGTCAGTCTCACGTCTTTCCGATTCCGAGCAGGTTTTATGCCAGCAGCACAGGCAATAACGTCAGCTGCATGTTCTCGCTCTCTTCTCTCAAAGGGTGAAGTGCACACACCCGTCTCCTCTCACTCGCTCGTCTCATTTGCTCCAGTTAAATAGTGCTTGTATTGTGCATAATTGTACTAATTCCTGCAGGTTTCACGCACCACTGATCTATATAAGTGGCGTGCACATAAAGCCACCTCTCAAAGCTTGTTAGTCACAAGTACAGAAAATGATCCGTAAATGGTCAGATACAAACAAAATTGTCAAAATGCCCGTCTTGGCGAGTACTCAGTTAAACAGTCAGTTTTGACACGTAAATAGTTGAAAAAGAAAACGCATGTTGTGTAACAGTATGTTGGATCCGTGCATAAACTGAAGAAAATAACTCTCTGCTCTTGACTGAATAACTTTTGTAACTTTTTATAGTTAATAACTAAGTTAACTTTTATAGTAATTAACTAACATTAATCTGTATTTAAATTTTACAATGAAGACCATCCAGTGTTATTTTACATTTGATTACTTTAATTTTTGTAGTATTTCATACCTGAATATTAACCTTAGACCCATTTCATATTTCTTTATTCTATTACAGTTATTTGTGCTGTTGTTTGCAATTTATTTATTTTTTTCTTATTTTATTACTTATTTTTACTTGTGTTTTTTTATGAAAATAAAATTTAGCTTTAAAGAAAAGTAGATTGTTTTGTTTGTGCTGTCAAATGTAGTTCTTAGAATTTCAAAACACTGCTTCATGAAGCTTCTGAGCTTTTACGAATCTTTTGTTTCGAATCAATGGTTCGGAGCGTGTATCAAACTGCCACAGTCACGTGATTACAGTAAACGAGGCTTCATTACGTCATAACTGTTTCGAAACACTTCGAAATTTCAATGGTTCACCGCTGGGGGCGATGATCTCTGTCAACCCATGAATCATGAGGAGTCACTGAGAACAAAAGAAGAAGTGTCTTTGGGTTTTACCTAATCTCTGATCAGTTTTATACATTTGTAGACATTTTAATTAGCCATTAGTATAATTAAAATGAGGTAGTTAATAGTCATAATGGCCTGATTATCTGAGCCATTCATAGAACAAACCCTGACAATTGATAAAATAACACATTTACACATGATAATCTTATTAGATGATTAGATAATTGCATTTGAAAGATTTTACTTTCAGTAAAAGTTTTTATGTGTGTTTGGCCTGGGTTTTTGTTGCATTTACTGTTCTGACCACTAGGGGTCAGCGTGGAGACGGGTGTCAGATTATTTCGAAGCCTCGGCACAATATGGCACATTTGATTAAACTGTTTCAATGTTTCACGAAGCTTTAATCTTACCACTATTAAAATTCAGTATAGAAGAACCATCTAAACCAAAACAAGACCGAACACTAAACAAAGGGAACTAAGGGCTTAGGGGAGCGCGGGGCACAACCTAACGCGGGGTTAAATGTAACACGGACATTTTACATATAGTCAGGGTCAAGCAGGTTGTGTTTCTGCTCTTTTTCTCTCGCTGCCAAAAGATGGTCTCCCGCGAATTAGTGGAAAGTTTTGATAAGATTTCGTGAAGATAATGGACAAAGAGTGTTTTGACACCGTGCAAGTTTAATTTTTCATCATACGTTTTTTCCGGTTTCTGAGTTGGGTGTTTACGTCACCATATCTAACTTTATATTACCTTAATCACTGTCTTGTTGGCTAAAAACATAGCACCGTTTTGAAACATATCAGCAACTCCTAGCAACTGTTAGGTAGGCTTAAAATATTTTTTGCACAGCGGGGTTAGTTGTAGCACAGTGTTACAATTAAGCCGCCAAGTGTACAATGTTGATCAAATGAAAACAGGGAGCCACACAACTTGTCAGGTTTGAGTATTTATTTATATATATATATATATTGCGACATTTAACTTTCTTGGACTTTCACAAAAAATGTTGGAATTTAAATTTAAAAAAAAAAATTACTATGCATTGATCACTTGTTTATTTATTAAAAATATAGCCTGTTTTTCATGCAATAAATAGATTTTAAGGTTGTTTTTATTATTATTACTGTTATTATTATTATTATTAATAATAATAATTTTGTGTGCAGCTGCCACACACAAACATAATTCAATTTCAATTACAATATTTGATTATTTTATTTATTTGTTTATTTATTGCAAAACTGTGGAACCCTTTCCTATATATCTATCCATGATATTGATCCATAATAGAAGTATGATTGGATGAGGGATGGATGTATGGATATCTATCTATACTGATGCACAAACAATATCAAACTATACAGATAAAATTGTTCTGAATTATGTACATAAATGTTACAACTAACCCCTCTGTCTGTTACAATTAACCCCGCATATGGGGTAAGTTGTAACATTTGCACTTCTGTCACTTTCAGTGCAACTGTAAAAAAACTTTAAGTGTTCATTTGTAGCAGAGATGTGTATGTTGCTTGTGTAAAAAAAAAGGTGAATCTAACTTGATTATTTTTTAAATAATTGAGCCAAAACCAAAATGTGTTAGGTTGTGCCCCGCTCTCCTCTATATGCACAGAACTAGATAGTTAAACCTAGAAACAGATGCGTAAAGCCTTGTTTATACTTTCACCTTGCTCGATTCTCCGCTGCCTGCGAGCGCACCTCCTGTACTGTTCTTTGAACTGTCAGGGGGCGACTCGGAGTAATTCTCCTCTAAACCATCAGGAATCAGCGGTGAGAACTAGTAAGATACATGTGACAATTTTTTTATTTTAGTACACCACCAATACCACACTACAAAAGAATGGTGTAAAACCATGTGTATGTTAGGATAAATGACTCAAGATTCACTTGCAAGTGCACAAACAGTTTATTAATGGACAAACATAAAACCAGTAAAGCCAGAGTATGAATGTCATGGGTGGCGATGGAGATCCTCGGCAGCGCAGGGACTAATGGGCGAAGGATGAAGGAATCCAAGGCAGAAGTCCAGAGAGAATAATCCAACAACGGCTGGTAGAACCCACAATAGAGCAGGAACTGGAGTACAGGAGACACTGAACAAAGAACAGGCTGTGAGCATAACAACAATGAACAAACAAACAAAGGAATGAACAAACACATACCCATATATATAGTGTGGCTGATGTGCTGCAGCTGAAGCCGATCGCTAATCAGTGATCATGGGTTGCCCAGCAACACAGGTGACAGCACACACACGCAATCACAACAGACAAGGAATAATCCACAGATCTGCAACCGTGACAGTGTAAAACCAAGTAAACCTTGAGATTATTACCTGTGACATTAAAACAAAATATATGGACTGAATGACCAATCTCTCCAATATTTTCTAATTTCACTGAATATTTTCATTTAATTTCGTGTACATTTTTATTGAACACTTACCTTTATGTTCATTAAAAAGACTTATGCTATTGTAGGCTCATTTTGTAAATATGAGCAACTAATTTAGACGCGCAAACTGGGTGCCGGTGTGATGAGACGTACATGCTAGATTCGAAATCGTGCATCTTTGGAAGCTGAGCTGCGTGGAAAGTTACAAAAAGTGTCGTGCACACCGCCAAGCGAAATGGGGTCTCTAGCACACAACGCGCACTACCGCCCACTCCGCGATGACGTCATTTTCACGCCCTGGGGGTAGTTTACTCATTTTGAACAAGCCCAGTAGGACCACAGACAGCAACAAAGCCATCATGGCTATAAGGATGTATTGGATCGTACAAGGATCGTACCTGACCGATACCAAGTTTCCCCTGCGAAACTGGGCCAGGCACTGATAAAACACCATTACACTCCTATCCAAGAGCATAGCGTGGTATGCCACATAATTTATTCATAAACCCATATACTCTATCTCCTGAGATGGAATCAGCTGCCTTTTGGCGTAGTTGATTCTGAACCCCAGATTCGTGAGATGAGACGTGAGTATCTCTGTGTCCCGTTCCACGCTCTCCCGCGAATCAGCGCATATCAGATAATCGCCCAGATAAGCAGATATTCTGAGCCCCTTGTAAAGCTGTCTCTATGCACCTGCTGAACACGCATGGAGCTAGGCTGAGCCCGATTGGAAGAGAAACAAATTTGTACACTTTGTACTACAATTTGTACAAAAACCTGAGATATTTCCTGTGTGCAGGATAGATGCATGTATTAAAGTAAGCATGCTTGAGATTGGCCACGGCAAACCAATTGCCCTGGACGGATTGTGCGAGCCAAAGCCGCAACTTAATTTGCACTTCCTTAAGTGCTTGTTTAGAGCACGTAGGTCCATTATCGAGCGCACCTTTCTTTCTTTGGAATTAGAAAATAACAGGAGTAATAGCCCTTCTGAGTCTCCCCCACCAGAACTCATCTTTTAGCCCTGTTCTCTAAGAGGGAGGATATTTCTGCTTCCAACACCCAAGCTGAACCCCCAATTGCTACAGATGCTATGACCCCGTTGAAGGGAGGCGGTTTACAGAGAACTGAAGCCTGTAACCCTTGATTACAGACGCAAGGACCCACGGATGCGAAGATCACTCTCTCTGAGCCTCCTGATAAAGAGCCAGAGGGTTCTGTTGAACCGATTCTATAGATGGAGTGCTGGTGCCATCTAGAAAAACTGAGTGTGACTCAGAGACCGATTTTTCTCTTGGTTCATTTTTATTATTCTGTTTTTGTCTCCCTGTGCCCTCGGCATTGAGTCTGGATGCAACAGAGATTTTTTTATTTGCTGTGAACCAAGGGGCTGAAGTGCATACAATACACTTGAAAACTTATGCTTGTACCCATCAGACCAAATTCTTTTGTTGGCTGAGTATTCTGCACTCGAACTTGTGGAATTGCTATCAGCAATCCTGCTCTGGGGTTTTGCAGTCCTGGACGCATTCAAAATCCTCCTTCTTCTGATGGTCACACCTCTGTCTCATCGCCGCAACAGCCAGGCCGAACAACCCACTCAAATCCACAGAAGCCTTAGCTGAAGGAGGGACAGAAGAGAGCACAGATTGTCTTTAGAAGATGCAGCCACCCAACGCCTTCTTTCCAGAATCCTGGCCAGCATTACACAACAGTGTGTGCAACTTTCCACCAGCGCGACCTGAGCATGCTTGATGCCCATACATGCAATACACATCAGATGTACACAATACAGATCACATCTCTGCCCTAGATCATAAATCCACATGCTGCCGGACACGAGTGGAAAGGAACATCCTTTCTCTGCGGCGACCTTGGACACCAACAAGGTGAGTATCCTGTAATCTTAGCTCGCCTTAACACGTTAGCTACACTGTAAAAAAAAAAAAAGCTGAGAAAACTGCAGCAACCAGCTGCAGGACATTTTTTAGTTTTCTCAACTTTTTCATGTTAAATAGTTGAATAAACTTTAAAAACAGAATTTGTCAGACAAAATGTAAGTTGGATTTTTTACAGTGGATACTGCCAATGAGGGCGAAATAGAGAAGCTTAGTAACGAGCAGAGAATCCACAACAAATTTTAACTGCACTGCGTTACCACAGCCTTGGTACTGAAGGAAAGTGTTCACTAGGAAGAGAACAAGAATGTCGTTTTAGGGATCACAGCTGTATATATAGGGGTTGGGCTCAGGGTTTGAAATGAGGGGGGTCTGGGGGGGTCCCAGACCCTCCATAAGTCATTAGGGACCCCCATAAGAATTTATTTTTGGATTTTGGGGGGTCCCCGACAAATATATTTTAACATTAAAAATGATTGTGAAAATTATAGGTCTTTAGTGACGTTTTATATTTATAACAGTAATAAATTTATTTCCTAGCGCGAGGCAGCAATCAGGGCAGCTATTAGCCGAGTGAGTTCCTAGACAGCGTCACAGATTGTTGTTGTGGTGCTCCCGCAGACACATACTGTAGCTGAGCGCGGCAAAACGAAACCTCACAAAGAGTGAAATCCTGAATGCAAATCCTGTAAGTGCTTCGATTATGTTTATATCTCTCGACTATGTATAATCTCGACTATGTATTATATATGAAAATTGCTTATAGTAAAATTTTAGAAGTTCAAGTTCCTATATCAAAAGTTGCATTAACTAGATACCCAGTGTAATGATTAGAAGAGTACGTTTGTCAATGTTTCTTGCTAGCTGTATGTGTAGGAAGCGAAACGATCTGCCAGCTAACAGTAGACCTAGCAGCTAGACTAGTTATTTATAGTTTATATTTATAGTTTTTAATGGCTTTTAGTCATGTTAGAACATTTATTTTAAGCGTGTCCCTAAAGATTTTAGTTCAGGTTATGGATTGACTACTTTGAAACAAAGTAAACCATCTAATGTAGGTACAGTCTTTTCAGACAACATCATTATTTGGCATGGTCCTACCATAATGAGTACAATTTAGAGTTTATTTAGAGTGGATTTAGAGTTAACTTCCTTGGTCAAGGAAAGAATGACCTGTTATTATAAGGTGCTGTAACTTTGTTGCTCCAGAGTTAGAGGGTTACCTGTTAGATTATAGCCACTTCTCCAGACACCACTACAATACTTGGCCTAGCCCAAACCATGAAAAACATCCCAAGACCATTATCCCACCTTCAACATTGGTCCATATAATTTTGCCTACAGTATAGTGTAGCAAGGTCTTCAGAATTTTTAATCATTTAATAATTACATTTGAGGGGACCCCCCCAAGAGTCCTAAGTCATTTCGAACCCTGGTTGGGCTCCTTGTCATGAGCTGTGATTGGTCCGTCCTTCGGACAGATGTGGTGTAATTGGTGCTTCCATAGTCTCTACACCGGATGTGTCAAAGCGAAGGTGCGATCATTTGTCCTTGCGTTTAGTACTTCAGGAGAACGGGCATCCATTCACTGTCGTACTGCACCATGTCGCGTCCAGTGTGCATACCTGTCAACACTCCCGTTTTTCCCGGGTTTCTCCCGTTTTTTAACCCTATCTCCCGGACCCCTCCTGGTTTGTTATTTCTCCCGGGAAACTCCTCTAAAAAAAATTAAAAGATTTAATTCTAATTGAAATGCTATATAGCCTATGTGTTTGTGACATTAAACACATTTGAAATATTATTATTTTTTAATTTGCAAATATCAATTTATTTATTTGTGAATTTTATTTGTTATTTGTGAAACTATTTAAAAAAATGTGTAAATCTATTTATTTGGAATAATGCAACGATTCTAACCCATAGATCCTGCATCTTATCATCCTTGCTGCAGCCATTTGTGACAATAGAAAATATGAACAAATAAATAATAATTAAAACATTTTATTAGAATTTTAGAAATTATAACCTTAATGTGCTTTGGCAATCCAAAATGTGGTTCAACATTTCTCTAAAAAAACTTGTTTCAACTACAGTGTTGTTAGCTTAGCTACATTGTAGTTGAAACAAGTTTTTTTTTTACAGAAATGTTGAACCACATTTTGGATTAGCTATCAACTCACTTATAACATTCTTGTTCTTGTCACTGTCCACAGTTAAAACCAGTGATATTCAAAGATTATTTTAAATAAAAATGGAACTGCGATTCTATTAAATGGTATATTTTTAAATGTAACATTTCCTCATGGCATAAACATTACAAGACAGTTGCTTTTTATGTAATTATTGCAGCAAAATTCCAAATGAAGCATACAGTTTTAACAATCAGAAATTTAGACATTATAATCTGAAATCACTTTGACAATTTTTATGATTGGAGTAATGGATAAAAATATAATATCATAAATGGAAACAAAAGCAATCAAAGAATTTACAATATCACTACAAATAGGTCTGTTGATTTCTCGCACTACTGAAAATACAATGGAGTGAAAGAAATGTTCAGTTTTGTTTTCAGAAGTGGAAAAATAACGTATTGTATAGTATCTGCCAAATTTGAATTAATTCAAAAGTATTATTCAATCTGTATTATTTTTTTATTTGTCATTTTTAATTTAACAACAAAATAATTTAAGCCTAAATTTAAGATGAAGCCTATATATTTTATATATGTGGATTACACAGATTTAACGCAAACAAACCAAGAAACCTGTGATATAAATGAATGAAACAATAAAAAGATTTCTGTAATAATAATCAAGTTTTAAATGCACAATAACCAGGTTTATATATTTATCAACAATAAATACAATTGGCTTCAGTCTCATATATTGTGACTTGAATGCTTGTTCCAAACATACTTATACTTTTTAACAGATTAAATTGAATTGTTTTCACAATGAACAGCAGAATGAATGCAGATTCTAGCAACAGAAGGAACTGTTTTTCTGGAGGTTTTAGAAGCAATAGTGCATCTACGAAACGCTCTCTTCATTGCATTTTGCAGTTCTTGATTCCTCAAGCTGTAAATGATGGGGTTCAGCAGGGGTGTGAGCACAGAGTACAGCACAGCGATGACTATACGAACTTCTGGGTCAAATCTAGCTACTCGATAGGAGATATACACAAAGGCGGCTGAAACATATGAGATGCACACCACTGTCAGGTGGGACACACAAGTGCCCGCAACTTTCAGCTGCTGTGCCCTGCTCATTTTTCTCATAGCTTTGCCAATACAGACATACGAAATGAAGATCAGAAGAAATGTACTGAGAAGTGCAGTGAGTGCATTTGTTAAAGACAAAATGCCATTCCTGGTGGTGTCTACACAGGCAAGGCTCACTACTGAGGAGTGATCACAGAACATGTGCCTAACAATATTAGGCCCGCAGTAAGGCAGCAGAGTCGCCCAAATAGCTGCTGGCAGCACAATACCGGACCCAAAACCCCAAGCAGCAAATATCAATAGAATACAGAGCCGCCTGGTCATGATAGTCGTGTACCGCAGGGGGTTACAGATTGCTACGTACCGGTCAAACGCCATCACAGTCAGCAAAGCGCGCCCTGTCACTCCAAATGAGAGAAAAAAATACATCTGTACAAAGCATCCTGTTTTAGAAATGGTCTTGACCTCAGTCAGGAACACAGACAGCATTTTGGGAATGGTCACTGATGTATACACAAAATCAGAAAAGGACAAATTTTGAAGGAAAAAATACATGGGAGTGTTGAGCTTGGGGTCGGTTCTAACAAGGTAAATGATCATGCTGTTTCCACACAGAACAGAAACATAGACAGTGAAGAAAATGGGTAGCACGTATCTGTCCTTCAGTCCATCGAGGATGAAATATTCCACAGGCCCGCTGGTGTTCATTGTGGTGGTATGCAAGCATGCAGATCCTGACCTGGTCAAGGAAATACTGTATATGTATAAAATAACAGTAAAACAAAACTTATGCTGTATGTTGGGGATTCTTCGTCATCTAAAGTACATACAGTTTTATGCTATATCTTGAAAATGATGTAGTCTTTAAAGTATATGCACTCACATTAAAAATTATAGAGAATCCTTTTACAAAACACTGTTTACTAGTTCTATGAATAAATCATAGTATATATTAAATATTTTCATATGATATATTGCTATTAATAAATAACATCATGCCTTCAACGTTCAGATTTTTTACTGCATTAAAAAAGAAATTATTTAAAAAAATACACTTTCTGGATGTGTAGATAAATTGAACCTTACAATAAAATATTAAGTGAAATGTAGAAGGTACTATACACTTTAGAGTACTATAGAGAGTCTCTAACATTAGTCAGCATGGGTCAGTGTTGTCACTCTGGCTTCTTCCTATGTGACAAACATTAAACACAGAAGGGGCTTTAAATGCAGTAATTTTCGAGGAGGAAAAACACACTGTGTTGTTTTTTTTTGTTTTTTTTTTAAATTCCATTTAATGCATAATGATGTTGTGCATTTTATATCCTTGGCAACAACTCTCATGGTGCATCATTAAGTGTAGCAAATGATAGTTTCATTTTGTTGGATTCATGATTACATTCATATCATATTATTATTATCATCATTAGTATAAGCTGAAAATGTTTTAAAGATATATGTAAATACTATAAAGGAAACTTATATAAACACACACACACAGTATATATATATATATATATATATATATATATATATATATATATATATATATATATATATTAGGGCTGTCAAATGATTAATCACGATTAATCGCATCCAAAATAAAAGTTTGTGTTTACATAATAAATGTGTGTGTCCTGTGTATAATTATTTTATATATATAAATACATACACATGCTTGTATATATTTAAGAAATATTTGCATGTATATACTATATATAGATTTATATACAATTTATATTATATATAAATATAAATATTTTATATATAAATAACACAT
The DNA here is from genome assembly GCA_031834385.1 of Semotilus atromaculatus. Classification (NCBI taxonomy): domain Eukaryota; kingdom Metazoa; phylum Chordata; class Actinopteri; order Cypriniformes; family Leuciscidae; genus Semotilus; species Semotilus atromaculatus. The sequence goes on along the minus strand of JAULUF010000001.1, from coordinate 21,340,822 downwards.
TTTTCTTAAATATATAAATGCACATGTGTGTACTTATATATACAAAATAATTTTACACAGTACAAACACATTTATTATGTTAACTCAAACTTTTATTTTGGATGCGATTAATCGTGATTATTTGACATATATATATATATGTCACACTACGGTCTGTCAAGCAGAGGGAGGCTGAGAGCACAAGACCTTCCGCATCTTCCTACTAATTCACTGCTCATTATTGGTTCTATTCAGGTGTATATTTAAAGACTTGCATTTGCTTGTGTTTTTGCTCAGTCTTGAAGTTCTCCTGCTTAACCGTTTTCCTGTTTGGGCTAACTTGAAAGACTTTTTGCTCAGACCTTTTGACCAGCTTCTCTGGTAAACTTTACTTTATGTTATTGGACTCTTTTGCCTGCATCATCCAGTGTGGATTTGTACCTTGCTAAACCCAGTACTTATGCTGGATCCTATGTGTTTGCTCTGAAAGAAAATTAAGTAAAGACTATCTGTTTTTCCTTCAAAACCTGCCTCTTGTTATTATCTGCCAATTGGGTCCACACTGTCCCATAGAACAGTGGTTAGAACCTTGGGTTACCAGCAACACACGCTGGGTTTGAATCCTGTACCTGACAATATATATATGTATATACAGTACTTTGAAAAAAAAGTCTCAGGCAAGTATTTTCACCCCAAAAAAATGGTTTTAAGCCAGTTATTTATGGATTATTACAATTAATGGTTAAATGAATATACACTGAACAAAATTATAAATGCAACACTTTTGTTTTTGCCCCCATTTTGCATGAGCTGAACTCAAAGATCTAACACTTTCTATGTACACAAAAGGCCTATTTCTCTTAATTATTGTTCACAAATCTGCCTAAATCTGTTAGTGAGCACTTCTCCTTTACCAAGATAATCCATTCACCTCACAGGTGTGGCATATCAGGATGCTGATTAGAGAGCATGATTATTGCACAGGTGTGCCTTAGGCTGGCCACAATAAAAGGCCACTCTAAGGCCTTGTCCACACAGACACGGGTATTTTTATAACCGTGACATTTCTTCCGCGGTTCGGCCGTTCGTCCACACGGAAACGCAGTATCAGGTCACTGAAACATTTTTTGAAACCCCTGCCAGGGTGAGTATTTTCTGAAACGCCGGTTGCAGTGTTGTCGTGTAGACAGTAAAACCGGAGTTTTTGCGCTGCTGATGGCTTCTGATTGGCCAACGTGGCTTTACGGTTAGGGTTATATCGCCGCCTGCTGATGTTGCATGCTCTTGACAGCGCTTGATAGCGTGTTTTTGTGTTTTCATGTGGACGGAGTTTTTTTTTTTAACGCAGGAGGAAAAACTACGGTTATAAAAATACCTGTGTCCGTGTGGACAAGGCCTAAAATGTGCAGTTTTATCACATAACATAATGCCACAGATGTTGCAAGTTTTGAGGGAGCGTGCAATTGGCATGTCTACTGCAGGAATGTCCACCAGAGCTGTTGCCCGTGTATTGAATGTTAATTTCTCTACCATAAGCCGTCTCCAAAGGCTTTTCAGAGAATTTGGCAGTACATCCAACCGGCCTCACAACCGCAGACCACGTGTAACCTCCACATCCAGCATCTTTACCTCCAAGATCGTCTCACCCGAACAGCTGCTGCAACAATCGGTTTGCATAACCAAAGAATTGCTGCACAAACTGTCAGAAACTGTCTCAGGGAAGCTCTTCTGCATGCTCGTCGTCCTCATCGGAGTCTCGACCTGACAGCAGTTCGTCGTCGTAACAGACTTGAGTGGGCAAATGCTCACATTCTGGCGTCTGGCACTTTGGAGAGGTGTTCTCTTCACGGATGAATCCCGGTTTTCACTGTACAGGGCAGATGGCAGACAGCGTGTATGGTGTCATGTGGGTGACCGGTTTGCTATCTTCCCTGTACAGTGAAAGCCGGGTTTTTTTTTTTTTTTTTTACTGTAGAGATCCTGAGGCCCATTGTTGCCATTCATCCACAACCATCACCTAATGTTGCCGAATGATAATGCACGGCCCCATGTTGCAAGGATCTGTGCACAATTCCTGTAAGCTAAAAACATCCCTGTTCTTGCATGGCCAGCATACTCACCGGACATGTCACCCATTGAGCATGTTTAGGATGCTCTGGATCGGCGTATACAACAGCGTGTTCCAGGTCCTGCCAATACCCAGCAACTTCGCTGGTCCACATTGAAGAGGAGTGGACCAACATTCCACAGGCCACAATCAACAACCTGATCAACTCTATGCGAAGGAGATGTGTTGCACTGCGTGAGGCAAATGGTGTTCACACCACACTGACTGGTTTTCGGATATATATTCAATATCCCATATTCTATGCAAATATTTAATTTCAGGCCATATTTATATCTTGATCTAGTCCTTTTATTTTTAGTGTGGCAGATGTAAATAATAATGGCCAGGGGGACATTTACTATGTCTATATGATGCCATCTTGTGTTGAAGAAGGAAAATTACACTATTATATACATTCAATATATTCAGTTCACTAAATGAATGTATGCAGGCTTTAGAAAAATGTAAATATAAATCTGTCCACTGCCATTTAAGTAAATTTAGCTGATTTGGCAGCACTGCTACCACAGAGATTGGAGAATGGCAAGTCAAATGTTTTGACGAAAAAGGAGGTGAATCTTTTGTGCTGCTGAACTTGAAAGAAAGTGCTATGGAACAATAGACATGAGCAGTGATTTATACTTCACCCTAGGTTTGGCCTTTTGAGTGGCATATTGTAAATACACCTGTCAGTTTGACTGCCTATTTGAGAAGGATCCTCTATCTGACCTTCCTCCAAACTATACTGCCATGACACGCATGAGCACTCTTGATTACTTGAATCAAAGCTCCTCCTGAGTCAGCAAGAACTGTGGCACCTCAATCAAGTCAAAACTGCAAGGCCAGATTCCCGCTTCCCAGGCAAATCACCAGGCAGTGCAGTCTTGGAGATGATGAAACTCTTATAATCTATAGCATTTAAATTCAAATTAAAGCTAGCACACCTGCGTAACTATTACATTCATACTCTTCATGAGAAAAGCTAATTCCTGGAATGTCATATGATATACACTACACTACAGTTCAGAGGTTTGGGGTCAGTAAGATTATTTAATGTGTTTTAAAAGTCTCTTATCTTTACCAAGGCTGCATTTATTTAATAAAAAATATTGTAAACGGTTATAATGTGAAGTATTATTATATTTTTAAAGTAACTGTTTTCTGGTTTATATATGTTTTTTGTAATCCAAAGCTGAATTTACAACAACCATCCTTCAGAAATTATTAATATGCTGATGTGGTGTTCAATTAACATTTATCATTCTCAATGTGGAAAACGTCTCTGGTTATGACTGTAACCATAGTTCCCTGACGAAGTTATGATGCTATGGGAACGCTTAAAATTAAATTTCTACATAAAGAAAACTCAATATTTATAGTCAACTAAACAAATTGGTAGTTTAACTAAGTTGGTTAAACTTAATATATTATGTTGATTGAACATACACACACAAGTTGAGTGTCCTGCAGCTGGTTGCCTTAAACTTTTTTAAGTTCTCAACTTTTTTCTTTACAATGTAGGAGCACCCAGGACCCACCCACCCACCCACCCAGTGCAGTGTCCAAGTCTAGATTGTAAAACCGCACAAATGTAAGTGGAGAGGACCAACCAAACTCATCACAAACTTCTTGTAGGGATACCTGCCATACTTCTAGTGAGCTCTGACAGTCATTGGTGAAGGCTGTCCTCAAGCCTCATATGCAAGAGAGATAGTCTTGACTATCCACCTGCTCATGCTTTGCTTGGTGACACGAAGCACACAAACAATTAATCAGACTTTTGCCACAGGGAAGCTCTGTGGACATAAGCATCTAACGCCCTGACAGGACATAGCAAATTTAGCTTCTCCTGTTCAACGTCCGAAAGAGAGGAGAGCAAAAGGCCTGCAACATCATGGATCGCGCCACATTAGTAGGGACCTTGGTATAGGCTGTAGAAACACTTTCACAATGCCAGGTGCAAACTCGGAGGGCAACCGACACTGCCTGAAGGTCTCCTACTCTTTTTAGAGATTAAATAGCCAGCAGAAAAACAGTTTTCAAAGTAAAAAATGTCTGTAATGGTTTCAGTTGCCTCAAAGGGAGCCGTCGACATGCCTTCAGTACAATGGCCAGATGGACAGCTCTAAGCTGGACAGCTGCAGCACCGGACCTTCACATTTAGGGTGGAAGAAACCTCTGAGCGTGCTTCTGACCCCTGAGAGTAGGTGCTGGATCTAGCAGGTGAAAGCAGAGAAAAGGCAGAGCCCATCTTCAACCCCTCCACTAGATCCACCTGCAATACCCAAGATCTAAGTTGCCGCTCTGCCTCGGCAGTAGCGGTACCCGAACTGCGAGGACCGCGTGCCTGGGTGGCCTTCTCGATGAACACCCGGCGGGAGTCCGTTGAAAACAGTGAAACGGCTCCCTTCGAGAGCTGACCATGCATGCTCCGACCCCGAAACAAACAACGCATAAATCGTGCATCTCTATCCATAATTTAGCAAAGGCAGGGAGGAACACACATTTAAAACGCTGTTTGCTCGTCATTTCACCATTTTCCCCAATGTATACATGTATGGTTTCCTACGGGACAAGCATCACCATAGAAAGACAGTATGAACACAAAGTGCTTGTTGAAGGAACAGCTGTTTGGTCTGTGTGCGCGTATGTGACATCACACACTACTAGATGACTTCTCGCCATGTCATTAGATTGATTACACATGCTTTTCTTCAGCATTATTGCCCAGAGATTGTCCACCTACCTATTAAAGAATGGCTTCATTGACACTTCAGTTCAAAAAGCGGGCATTCCAGGGTTCTCAGGATGCTTAGAACACATCAATGTTATCTGGCAACGAATTCAGTCAGCAAAAAAGGAGAGGAAGGAGCTCCATGTGACATTCCTGGATTTGGCTAATGCATATGGTTCAGTGCCACATGAGCTTCTTTGGGCAGCATTTGATTTTTTCAGAGTACCAATGTCAATAACAAATTTAGTGAAAGCCTATTTTGGAGATTTGCAATTTAGTTTCTCAACTCCAAAATTCAGCACTGCATGGCAATGCTTAGAGGTTGGAATAATGGCAGGATGCACAATTTCTCCACTGGCTTTTACCATGGCAATGGAAGTAATCATTAGGGCATCAAGATGGGTAGTAGGAGGAGAGCGCTTGGCTTCTGGGATGCGTCTACCACCAATCAGAGCATACATGGACGACATGACAACCATGACTACAACAGTAGCCTGCACTAATCGGTTATTGGGGAAGTTAACAGATAATATTGAATGGGCACGAATGCAATTTAAGCCCTCTAAATCAAGGAGCATCTCCATAGTTAAAGGAAAGATAGTAGATAAAACATTCTTCATTAATGGTGAGGCAATACCAACAGTTTCTGAGAAGCCAGTGAAAAGTCTTGGGAGATGGTACGATGGAGATCTAAAGGACACAGTTCGAGTGGGAGAAGTTAGACGACAAGCAGTGGAAGGGTTGAAGAGCATAAACAGCTGTGCTCTACCAGGCAAACTAAAACTCTGGTGCTTTCAGTTTGGTCTACTGCCGAGGTTGCTGTGGCCACTGACTGTGTACGAGGTTTCTTTGACAACAGTGGATAAGCTGGAAGCGTTAATAAGTTCATACATCAGGAAATGGTTGGGAGTTCCACGCTGCCTCAGCAGAGTGGGACATTATAGTAAAGGAATATTGCAGCTGCCAGTCTCTGCTTTAACCGAGGAGTTTAAGTGTGCCAAGGTCAGACTGGAAATGACATTAGTAGAGTCACGTGACAAATGTGTAAGGGAGGCAGCCCCTGTGTTAAAAACTGGTAGAAAGTGGTCAGCAAAGAAATGTGTAGTAGAGGCAAAGGCTGACCTTCAAATAGGGGATATCGTGGGACAGGTACAGCATGGAAGAGGGGGTTTTGGGCTCAGTTTAGCTCCTCCTAAATGGCACAAGGCAGGCCCAGCTCAAAGGAGGAAGCTGGTAGTCAACGAGGTGCGAAAGCAGGAGGAGAGGATGAGGAGTATAAAGGCCATTTCCCAGGCCAAGCAGGGAGAGTGGATGAGATGGGAGAGTGTGGAACAACGCAAAATGGGCTGGCAAGACCTTTGGTCAATGGAAGAGAGTAGGATCAGTTTCCTTATTAGGTCAACATATGATGTTCTCCCATCACCGCAGAACCTAAACCTCTGGGTAGGAGAGGATCCCTCTTGTCCTTTGTGTTCATCACCTGCCACATTAAGGCACATTTTGACAGGATGTAAGGTGGCTCTTAGCCAAGGTCGGTTTACTTGGCGCCATGACCAAGTACTGCGATGTTTGGCTTTAGCATTGGAAGGCAAGCGTAGTATGACCAATAAGTTGCCGCCTGTTCTAGCAAAACATTACACGCAGAAGACAACATTCCTCCGCCCAGGCGAGCAACCACCAAGAAAAAGTGTTAACACCAATTCTCGGCCAGGACAACTGGAAGCTGCTAGGGACTGGAAGATGCTGGCTGATCTTGATCAACGGCTTATTTTTCCACCTGAGATTGCCACCACTAACCTACGACCAGACATTGTTTTGTGGTCTGGATCAGCACGCATTGTTCAACTGATAGAGTTGACAGTGCCATGGGAGGATGCTGTAGATGAGGCATATGAGAGGAAGAAACTGCGGTATGCTCATTTGGCCACTGAAGCAGAACAGCGAGGATGGAGAGTCCAGGTTTATCCAGTGGAAGTGGGTTGTCGAGGTTTTGTGGCACACTCTACAACCCGGTTCCTCAGAGACGTCGGATTCAGCGGCCAAGAGTTGCGTCGCACAGTAAAGAACTTATCTGAAGCAGCAGAAAGGAGCAGCAACTGGCTGTGGTTGAGACGGAAAGATTCTAGCTGGCAAGGTACAGGCCGCCACGCTACGGTTTCGTAGAATTCTTGAAAAACTTGAAGAGTCTGTTGGTTTATTTGTATAGGTTGTATAGTATAGGTTGTATAGTATACTATACAATTTGTATAGGTTGTATAGTATAGAATGACGGGTGGTTGGGCAGATATTGTGTTTTGCGGTAGGTGGTATGCCATACGGAACCGTTGCCACTGTAACTGCTTTAACGCACCAGTGGGGCTCGACAGCCTTAGTCAATCGGGTTGGCGCGTATGGTTGGGTTGCGGAGAGATTGTGGTTAGGTCTCAGCAGCAGGAGGGATGTAGAGGTCAGTAAGCTGGGCTGAGTTGAGTGGGGGACGGATGGGGGTGACTCTGGGACGCCAGAGTCACTGTTGAGCCCTCTTGAGGTGTCGTGGGCTAGTCGACGAAACACTGAGGACGGAAGGTGCCCACTTGAAGACCCTAGAGATGTCCCCTACTCGGCTCAATCCAGACGGTTGTCGTGCTGGTCCACTAGGGAGACCACACTGTAGTTGCAGCCGTTGTGTGTGCTGACGCGCCAAGTACACTGCAGCCGTTAACGCCGGACAGAAGGGGAGTCACACCCTCATATGGAAAGAAGCGTAAATGGATGGAGAAGCATAGTTTACTGTAAAGCTACGTCTTAGTGTTGCTTATCTTGGCGAAAGCCGAGTACAAATCAGCATGAAGTTTTAACATCTACTCTCGTGTAATGGAAATCAAGACGGAAATACAAACAAGCAGTGTCAATTTCTGTGACAAATAATTTGCGTTAAAAAAATTAACTGATGGAAATGAGATGATAACTAAATAAATAACAGATTTAGAAGGTGAGTCTGCTTGAAATAATGAAAAATGCTGTATGCAAGGTGTTATATCAATTGAAAAGATCAGGTTTTGTTTCTTTATGAGAAGTGGTTTTATTTAATTTTAAGATAAATAAACAGCAGTTAAATCTGTGTCTGTATTGCATGTTCAAACCTTAATATCATTCATATTAACAGGTTGAGAAATGTTTTCTCCCAGAGTATATAATGCGTTTTGACATTTTTGAGAAATACTTAATTGATGCAATTTAATTTAACTAATCCCATTAGATTTTAGTCGACTAAAACTAGACTAAAACTAAAACAATTCAGATGACTAAAATATGACTAAAACTAAATGGCATTTTAGTCAAAAGACCATGACTGAAACTAAATAAAATTAAAACTAATATCAAAATTAAAACTGCGCAGAGGCGTTCCCATGATACCGTCGTAACTTATGACGCAGCACAGGGCTGCGTTTCCCGAAACCTTCTTAACGCTACGTCGTTCTTAAGTTACACCTTAAGCTGTACCTTATCGTTAATACGTGTTTCCCGAAACGCTCTTAGTTAAGTATACCTTCTGTAAGTCATACGTTCGGAAGGTTGGTCTGGAGCACTCTTAGCTATACCTTATCACTGTTAAAGGTCTATATGAATATAATTCTGAAGTTTTAATACACCCAGACAGTGTTCAATTAGGCTAATTCAAGTGTTTTCATGCAAAGAATAAAATTGTCATTACACTGATTGTTGTTACAATTTTTAATTATATTATTATATATAATAAAATTTTATAAATTTATTTTAATTAAAGAGCGCTTTTAAAGGCCAGTGAAAGCATAGGCTACTGTCAGTTAAGTCCTATTCGGACGCTAATATTGTTTATCATGGGCTCGTACGGTATTTTAAACATTTACAGGGGTAAGTCGGTTATTTTAGTGCCGTCCGAATCCATAATATCAGTGTTTTTTCTCACCCAACCCGCGTAAAAATCTCTGTCCAAATTAGTACCTACTGATTTTTTGACAAACAGGTCGTGTGGTAATTTAATTGCCGTCTGAATCCACATCTCTGAGTTTACAAGAAGAGATTCAAAATTCACTGTTTAAATCCTTTTTGATCACTGCCGAGCACCGTAGCTACATGACGTACTCTTTTATTACTGAAATGCTTGAAAGTATTTACAAGAACAGTATTTCATCGCAGCTCACCTCAGCGAACAAAAATGGGAAAGAGAAGAAAGCACATCAAAAATGTAAATGGTTATGATGGCAGCAATATATGATACAATTTTAAAATATGTAGGCAAGGCTATTATAGGCTGTTATAGTTTAGATTATTTTTTATAATATCCCATGAGTCCTAGTAAATGCAATTTCAACTATTTCTGAAGTGCTTCTTTTATAAAGAACAGCGCTTTCTCACATAAGCAGCCCCTGCACGAGAGAATAATTGATTCTCGAGTCATCGATATCAACAGATTCAGCACCATCGCCACGGACAGCACCCGGTAACGTCCGACGTAAGAAGGTATATCTTAAGCAGCTTTCTAAGGTATAGTTCGGGGAACACGCCTAGAAATGGTATACCTTCAGTTAAGTTATACCTTAAGAGTCTTCGTATCACGCTAAGAGACAACGTTATCGGGAAACGCAGCCCAGGTTCCCTTGAAGGGAAGAGTTATGCCGTTTGTGGAAACCATGATACTTTTTTTTAGGATGCTTTTGATGAATTGAGTTCAAAAGAACCGCATTTATTTGGGGTAAAAAAATTATTAATTTCCTTCCAAAAAAAACAAACAAATCTTACTGACACCCCTGTCACGGTCACCAGCCAGTCACCACCATAGACAGTAAACCTCCTCACTACATTTCCCATCATCCTCCCTGGCCCTCACCTGCATGCACTTCCCAATCACAGAGATCGCTGTCACCTGTCACCAATCTTCACTGGTCATCATCCAGCACTATATAACTCTTCACTCTGCAGTTCACCATTGTCTGGTCTCGTCGTTCCCTCATAGATCACTTACCTGACTCCTTACCTGCACAAAACCTACAAGAACTATTTGTCTTCAGTCGTCTGCCTCTTTCTCCATTTCAGAACCTGCAACATAAGACCATTACTCATGCAGATATCCATCCTGAACACTATATTCATCACCTGCTTCCATCGTTGCGATCACATACCTCTGCAAATAAACCTGTTGATTACTTTACCTGTGTGAATCCTTCTTTTTCATGACAACCCCAAACTTGAATGGCAGTGTAAGAAAAAATATTTGAAAGGAATAATTATAGCGTTAATTTAAATTTTAAAGGGAGAGTGGATCACTAAAATTGAAAGTTTCAGGGAGACTCAATCAAAGAAGTTCAATAAGCCTCAATTTGTGTGATGAATGTAGTTTTTATATCTCTACCATCCCTCCTGAGGACTGTTGAAGCCAAGAGCTAATTAACCTTACCATTGCTGTGAAAGCACACAGAGCAAAAGGTTAGATGGTGGGGTGCAAGAAATAATGAATGATTAATGTTGTGATTTGATGATTTATATCAAATCCATTATTTCTGACTGCAAACCTATTAGAAGTTCAGTAACTACATCGCCTTCGTAAATGGGATTTAGTTTGAAAGGGTTAATTGCATGAATCTCACCAGTAACTAATTATTGAAGGTGATAAGCATTTATTTCAGTCCTTTTCTGTGGGAAGTATGTGATTAAATCATTTAATGAGGATTCTTGATGGATTTACACTGTGTGTGAGGGTTGAAATTCACCCACTACACATTCATAAGACATCACAAAAAGTTTTTGCTTTCTGATTTATTCAAATATCCCAATAAACATCCTCTGTTTCACAAAGACATTGGCTAAGCACAGCTAAACAGTTAATACAGTCTAAACATTTAATGATATTGTGCATACAGTAGTGCATATAGTATTTTAAATATACATGTGTGTGTGTATATATATATATATATATATATACACACACACACACACACACACAAACAAACACACACACAAATCAGGCAGTACTATGGCTCACATGCAGTAACAGCCAACGTTATGGAATAGTCCTATATGAAACAGTCAGTGTTACTCTGGATTTGGTTCCATTTGTCATTCTGCTCTGCATCTCCATTTCGTTTACAGAAAAATACATCAACAGCTTTCAATCAGCTTTCCGTACACTGTATATTATCTCCCTCTTGTGTCTCTTTTTAATATTGCAAACATAATGCTGTGAAATTCCTGCTCATAACTATTTAGAGTAAAGACTTTAGCAGTAAAGTAAAGAGCAGTAAAGTCTATAGTGCATCCATGTAATAAAAAAACTTGGTTGGCTGTTTTCTTGGCTTTTGGCTTCAAAGCTCTATTTTCTCTTAAGTCAGTAAACATAATGTGGTACATTAGTTTAATGCTACTGATAATTAAAAACATGTATTCATTTACCTATATCAATGTAATAAATACAGTAAATTAACACATAAATACAAGGATTCTTTTGTGGACACAAAAGTTTATTTTTGTGACCTAACTGAGCAGGGACGTAATGTCCTGTACCAAAATCAGAGACCTTTAATGTGGCTCAAATGCAAAAAAAAAAATATATATATATATCTACCGTTATAATTTTTCTATCCAATTTGGCACACAATGGATCTGATTCACTAACCAAATTTATATTTTAGCATAAAAAAGTCCCATTGGCCTTTTGAACCTGGAATATGTTAAGATAAAATATGTATTCATAAAAATTAGTTGTTAGTAGTAATTGAATTACTAAATGAACCTGCAATACATTTTACCTATTTATTCAGAATAGCCTATCACTAGTCCAGGCCTATATAAAAGGTGTTTATTGTGTTCAGCTGATTTTGAGAAGGGCAGAGATGAAGATATTGGGCATGTATTATACTAATTGATAATTACTGGTAATTACACCTCATTTAGAATAATCTGGATTCATCAATAATATATATGAGATATGAGAACAAATACGACTTAGTATGTCCAGCTTGCCCTTGTGAAAATGAAGTACACTTTAGCATACTTTAAAAAAAAGAGTAGGCCTATTTATTATGGATATAATATACATTAAAAGAATATACTTAAAGGGATAGTTCACCCAAAATTTTTAATTCTGTCATCTGTCAAATTATTCCAAACCTGTAAGAATTTCTTTCTTCTGCTAAACACAAAAGAAGATATTTTGAAAAATGTCAGTAACCAAACGGTTGATGGACCCCATTGACTTGCATAGTATTTTTTTCCTCCATACTATGGAAGTCAATGGGGCGGGCCTATCAACTGTTTGGTTACCCATATTCTTCAAAATATCTTCTTCTGTGTTCAGCAGAAAAAATAAATTTACAACAACAATTTATTAAAATAAGTTTCACATAGGTCCATAGATGACAAAAATGTCTGTCAAACTTAAAGGAGCTGTATGTAAGAAATTTACTTCAATTAATCATAAATTTTCCCTGATATGTCACTAGACATTAAAGGAGAAATCCGGTCAATTTTAACATTGAGCTAATTTTTTTTGTACATTTGGAGTGCTGTCAGTACAGAGAACAATGCCAAAAATCGGTATTGCCTACACCGTTATCGTCTTTTTAAAATTTGCACCCTGTTGACTTCAATGGGGCAAGTTTTAAACCTGCTTTTAGCCTCTTAACATCCTTGATTTGTCATTACAAGCGCACAGCCATGTGAGTGGTGTTATTAAGAGTGAACACGGTCAATCTGACTGCAGTAGATGTGAAAGATATGAATAAAAATGGTGTTAATTCAGCCAGCTCACATACCTGTATTTACTTCCTGTTTTCGGTCGAAGTCCACAGTAGTCGATTGTGGAGTTCACGCGTGCGACTTGCACACGGTGTAGGCAATACCGATTTTTGCCGTTGTTCTCTGTATTAACATCACTCCAAATGTACAAAAAAATTTGCTCAATGTTAAAATTGACCGGAGTTCTCCTTTAAGAAATCATGTTCATTTCAAATATTTATATCACTGACAAAAGTAGTCCGGTCAGGATATTGTAATTTAAAAAGTGAAGTTGCAGCCCTCAACTGATGTTGATGTTGTCATGTTGTGTTTTGGTCTGATGCTCCACCCTCCACCTATCTACAAATCACGAAGTCAGTAGTCCTGTGGCATCCGGGTTGCCAGCTCTGCTCTAGTTCCCACAGCTGCAGATACAAATGTGTCGGACTCGGATCCTGCAGCCTATCAGGCAACCTTGAGTCAAGGGGGAAGGGGGAGGGGATACACCGCTCTACAGTAATTTGATAGTGATTGCAGTACTAGTTTTGGCCACAATCTTACATACGGCTCCTTTAAGTTTGCTCTCATTTTAAAGAAGACCCTTGGCAGATTATTGTTGTAAAAAGTTTAAAAAGTGAAACCAAAAGTTTGAACACTACAACTGCTAAAAAATCAAAACCATCTATGTAAACAAGTTGTGTTACAAATTTTAGGTTGATATCACAAAAAAATTAGCTTACAGTAAGATGTTGTTTATGGGCGCAGTACCAAATTTTCCCTATTAGATGCCAGCAAAGCTCCACTGGTACACACAGTGGTTGGATTTGGGATTTGCAGTAGAGTTTCTCTCTTTCAAATATTACAACCACACACACACAATTTTTTTTGTTACACATACAAATCACACTCTGACATCCACACAATTATATGAGTAATAATTTATCCAATTGGCTCTATAAAATGCATGATGAGAAAACAGGAATAAAGCGAGTATTTGCTTCATAGGCCAAACTTGAGAAAATGGCACCACCTGGTAAAATAAAAAAAATAAAAAAAGAAAAATAAAATATATATATATATATATATATATATATATATATATATATATATATATATATATATATATACAGTACTGTGCAAAAGTTTTAGGCAGGTAAGATTTTTTATGTTTTTAAAAGAAGTCTCTTCTGCTCACCAAGGCTGCAATTATTTGATAAAAAATAATAAAAAAAACAGTAATATTGTGAAATATTATTACAATTTAAAACTGTTTTCTATGTGAATATACAGTAATTGTAAGTGTAATTTATTCCTGTGATCAAAGCTGAATTTTCATCATCATTACTCCAGTCTTCAGTGTCACATGATCCTTCAGAAATCATTCTAATATGATGATTTGATGCTCAAAAAACATTATTATTTTCAATGTTGAAAACAGTTGTGTACAATTTTTTTTTCAAAATTCTTTGATGAATAGAAAGTTCAAAAGAACATTTTCTAAAATTATAAATGTCTTTACTGTAACTTTTGATCAGTTTAACTCATCCTTGATGAATAAAAGTATTGATTTATTATATTTCTTTCCCCCAAAAATAAAATTTAAATTCTTACTGACCCCAAACTTTTGAAGGGTAGAGTTTAATGTTACAAAAGCTTTAGATTTCAGATAAATGCTGTTGTTTTTTAGTTTCTATTCATCATAGCATCATGAAAAAAAAAATTAAAAAACTGTTTTCAACACTGATAATAATCATAAATGTTTCTTGAGCATCAAATCATCATATTAGAATGATTTTTGAAGGATCATGTGACACTGAAGACTGTTACTGATGATGAAAATTCAGCTTTGATCACAGGAATAAATTACACTTCACTATTATATTCACATAGAAAACCGCTGTTTTAAATTGTAATAATATTTCACAATATTACAGGGGTTTTTTGTATTTTTTATCAAATAATTGCAGCCTTGGTGAGCAGAAGAGACTTCTTTTAAAAACATAAAAAATCTTACCGATCTAAAACTTTTGCACAGTACTGTATATATATATTAAGCCTTGCCAACAGAATGAAAGTCTATTAACAAATATTGCATCATTTTATAGTTAAATGGCACTAGGATTAAAATTTGCAAAGCAGCCATTTTTGTCCTTAAGGTCATGTGTGGAACTTTTTTGTGTACCAGGTGCAAAATAAAGGAAATGGGGGTGAAATAGTACAATTCCAATAAAATACATACAAAATGTATGCAGTTGGCATTAACACAGGCAAACTAGATTAAAAAAAAACTGAAATAAGTTTGCAGTCAGAAATAATGGATTTTCATTTTTGGGTGAACTATCCCTTTAGGTGCGTATCGATTTTGAAATAAGTTTAAAGTGTACTGCTGAATGTACTGAAAAGCATTTAGGGTAAACTAAAACATGCTTTAATGTAATGTCTATTGAAACTTGTATTTCATGTAGTTAAAACACTTTTGTAGTTACACATTTGTAATGATAAAGTTGGAATTTAGTACATTTAAAATATATTAACTTTAAATGTAATATCAAATAACACACTACACTTAAATTATAATCAACTTTACATGTGCTTTAGTTTGTCAAGCCAACATATAAGTGTACTATTTCAGTACCAAGATGAAAAAAATTAAAACTAGATTTAAAATGTGCTTAAAAATTGCAATTTAAATGTAACATTTTAATTGGACATTATAACAATGCACTCTGTACTCCCTTTAAGTACACTAAGAGGTCTTATTTCATTCATTTTATATTATTTGCAAAAACATTTTTTAAATATAGCCTACCTTTAAGATCTGAAGTACACTACTAGTGCACATTCAATACAATTAAGCGCACTTCTTTTTCACAAGGGAGTTCAAGCCGTGTTGGTGATATTTTCTCTTTTTATTTAAATTTGTGCATTTGCAAACCTTTTCATTCGTTAGACCTGCTCTACAGACATTTACTGTATGCATGAGGCCCCTGGTGTCTTTCATATCAAGCATTCAGACAGCTTTCCCTATAATAAGCAAACTCATCAGGAAGACCATGATGAAAAATATCCACATAAAGAAGCGATCCATGACTTTGGCAACTTTCCGCCACTCCCCGTTTCGTCTCTGCGTGGCCTTCTGCTCATGATAAAAGTTAGCGATGTACTCGATATTCCTCAAGAGGCTTTGCTGATGACATAAACACTGACCTTCAACAAGTATCTCCCTTTTCTTCGCCGATTCTTTTCCAGTCGCTCCGCTCTCCAACACTCTCTCTCCTGTAGCTCCCGCAAACTCTCCATGGTCAATGCCCACACTGGAACCATCTGTCCAGCCAGTGTGGCACTCATTTCCATGTCTTAGTGATAAGGTTGGACTGACATCCTCATTTAATTGATCTTTTATCTTTTGTGAACCACCGTCACTGGCTGAAATGCTTCGTACCCTCAGAGCGAAGTCCTCGCCCCTGGCCTGGCCGTTTATAGTGCAGCTGCTTCCCTTTTGCGCAGGTTTGTCTGTGTGAGCAGACAGGCAGCCCTCACCCATGTCATAGACGAAGCAAATCCGAGCCAGGTAGTGCAGGATAAAGCTACGTGCCCATGTAGGAACAGGTTGGGCCTCTGGTCCGCAGTGGTGAATGTTCATAATGAATATAGTCAGGGCTGTAGAAGCTGTAACCATTGTCATTGTGGCGATGTAATATTTCCCTGTGGAAACATTGGAATTGGTGAACATAGACAGCAGACTTCATTTCAAAGCTTTCAGCAATAGATTGATATTTAAAGAGTCATCGATTATCTGACCTGAAGAGGAAAGTTTATGTTAATTATCGCAATGTTAACCATTGACTGAGCTACAACTTCAATAGTGAGTTTGCTAATAAAAGGCACAGTTGCAGGCGGCTCTAGATTCATTAGAAAGGCTCATTAAAATCATTGACCCTTGGCACATTGTTTATTGCTCTAGAAGCCTATTTGCATTTCATACAGTCTGATAATGATTTATTTCAGGCCTTGTTGGGTGGAGGTGTTTTCTCTTTGGTGAACCCCTTAATTGAACACCAATGGAATCCAAGGGGGTGTTGTGCTGATTCTGAATAAAGAAGACATTTATACAGCATGTGCACACTTTTTTTGGGTAGGAACTAAAAGTGCCAGAACAGATCTACCCAGCCAAAGACACTTTAACACAGAGCATGCACTTAAGATGTAATGGAAAACTATGGTTCTAACTGTCCATTATTTGATGTTAATTGAGGTCAAATACTAAAGGACAGTTTTCTTTCTATGGAAAGTGGATTGTGGCACATGTAAGCATGAGGCATATGTTCTGTTTTAAACATAAGCAACATATTTTTCTACTTTAAAAGGAATTTGCAAGTTCCTCAATGGTGTATATAAGCTCAAATCCTTAGGGTACCACCCCAGAGAAACACATGCAGCTGGCATGAGTGAAGGGAGAGGAAGGGAGAGGAAGGAGAGGGGGAGAGAAGAAAGAGAAAAGAGATGGGGAGAGACGACAGACGACAGAGAGGGGAACAGAGAAATCTGAAATGAAGACCACCTCTCCTGTAACCTTTCTCTTCTATCCCCGTTTCTCTCCTATGCTGACAGGTAATAAAATAAGAAATAAGAGATCTCTTGGCAAAATGGCCCATAATAGCCAACGAAATAGCTATTATAGCAGATTCATCTCCTTCAGCGACATACTTACACGTCTCTGAGTCATCTGAAAGCTTTCGCCGTTGAATCCAGCCACTACAGTTAGAGTGTGCAGCACTACAGCGGATTTCGCCTTCAACTGAGAAGCCGTCTTCCCCTGTCGCCACTCTGCTGTTGCTATCCGGCGACCTATGCTTATATCCTTTGCATATTATCTTGCTTTTAGGAATGCGAGCGTTGTTCAAAATTCCTCGCTCTTCCTGTACCACATGCGGCTCTCTCCTGCACGAGGCAGACGGACATGTTAAGTGCATCGCATGCCTGGGAACCGCCCATGCTCAAGCTGCACTTTCCGCTTTCATAATATAAGAGTTTCAGGTCCCCCTGTGTTAGGCGGCCCATCCCAAAACATGTGTCAAACCCTAGCCACACGAGCCCTGGCCTGGCAAGCCATCCTGGTGTGTCGAGTTGGGTTATAAACACAATAAAGCGAGGCTACTCGCTCCAATTCGCTCACAGACCCCCAAAGTTTCAGGTGGTTATAGAGACTTCAGTGAGAAGCAACGTGGGTCATGTGCTTCGATCCGAAATACACAATCTGTTAGCAAAAGGGGCGATAGAGCCTATTCCCCCTGCGCTACAGCACTCAGGGTTTTACAACCGTTTTACAGTTTTACAGCCAGTCGGTTGATCAGAAACTATTCTGGCTAAAGACTGCTCTCCTGCTGGTACTGGCATCTTTCAAGCGAGTGGGAGATTTGGAGGCGCTCTCTGTGAGCCCCTCCTATTTGGAGTTTGGTGTCGGAAAGGAACTTTAGGCACATAGCCATGTCTGGGTTTAAGAACGACCTTCGAGTCGCCGAAGGTCGTTCTCAAACCCAGACATGGCTATGTGCCTAAAGTGCTTTCGACACAGTTTAGAGCACAGTTTGATCACTTTATTGGGTCTTCCCCCTTCCACAGAGGATGGGGAGGCTAATCTACTCTGTCCTGTAGAGCGCTGAAAATATATCTGGAGCGTTCTGCATCTTTTAGACATTCAGAACAGCTCTTTGTCTGCTTTGGTGGTCGGTCCAAAGGGGCTCCTGTCACAAAACAGAGAAAATCCAAATGGATAGTAGATGCTATTTCTCTAGCATATACCCTCAGTGGGTCAGGTTTGCCCTATTGGGACTAGAGCTCATCCGACTAGAGGCATGGCCTCGTCTTGGACTTGGTCTTCTGGGTTTCCTATTCAGGATATTTGTGCGGCGGCCGGCTGGTCCTCGCCTTCTACGTTTGTGAAATTCTATAACATGGAGGTATTTCTGTATGATTTACATCCCTCCTAATCATCCCCATATACATATACTAATTGGCTTCATCACCGTCTCCTCTCCACCAGTAAGCTGGTGTGTGGTGAGCGTTCTGGCGCAATATGGCTGCCGTCGCATCATCCAGGTGGATGCTGCACATTGGTGGTGGTTGAGGGTGCCTTTAGCGTCAGTTGGATGACGCTTCCGTTATGGGTAGGTTTAGGTATGGGTAGGTAGGCGCATCTCATATTGACGCTAAAGGGTTCCGTGTGCGTCTAATTTAGACGCATGGTCAAAAGCGTCATTTAGATGACGCTAAAGACACCCTTTAGCGTCAGTTATTGAAGCATGGTCAAAAGTCTCAATTAAATGACGCCTTGGGGTGAGAATGGGCTGATTATTATTATTATTATTAGCTATTTAGACCCGACATGTGTCCGGTCTTATCTAAATATTATGTCAATGTCATAAGCACACATTCATTTCATTATAAAACAGTGTCTAGTCTTATTAAATATATTAGGTTGAATATGGATGTATGGGCATTACATATATATATATATATATATATATATATATATGTATATTATGAGGCCCGACGGTGTCCGGTCTTTCTCAATATATATATTGGTTTCTGGATGGTTCTGTGAGCTCAGAGTTCTCGACCCGCAGTTGCAACCAGTTACTTGGTGTGGCGTTTTACATGGCATCCCCACTGCGTATAGCTACGCAATACGAAGTGACCGTTCTCGAAAGGGAACGTACTTGGTTACTATCGTAACACGTAACCTTGGTTCCCTGAGAGTTAGGGAACGAGTATTGCGTAGCCGGCCGCACTGAGTAACATGGCAGTATGTCGCTTCAGTCGACGTGTATGACGTAATGCTAGCTGTGCTCACTGTGCTAGCTGTGCAGCTGCAAAATGCCTTTTACATTTTAAGCTTTAGAATTTTGAGGAAAAGGAAATTCCCCACTGCGTTTAGCTACGCAATACTTGTTCCCTAACGCTCAGGGAACCGAGGTTACGATAGTAACCAAGTATGTTACAATATATCTCAATACAAAAATGTATTTTCAGAATCATCAATATTTTTATTCTGGTGTAACCATTTTCCTGCGCATTGGGTTACCAGCACCAAGTCCAAGCCTATTAATTGCCACCAAATCAAAATCATGTAATACAAAATTTTTTATTTTAATCAACAGTAACAAAAATTGTTAACCTATTACCATATGTCTTGGAGTATCGCAATAGTATCGTATTGAGAGTTCAGTATCAAATCGTGACATGAGGGTATCATTACACCCCTAACAATTACAAGTGAAAGTTATTTTGCAGGATCTCACCAATGAGTGGCACATTCTCTGAAGGAGGCATGCTCTCCGCGACCAGAAGCTGGAAGACGGTAAGGGCTAGTAACACTGTGACCCCTAAAGACACTTTCTCTCCAGAGTCGGCTGGCAGGTAGAAGCCCAGTGGAGCCAAGAAGGAGATCATCATGCAGGGAATGAGCAGATTGAAGATATAAAAGGAAGCTCTTCTCTTCAGGTGAAGTGTGTAGGTGATATCTGGGTAGGGGTCTGAGCAGCAGCCATAGAGAATAACGTTCTTCTTTGCAGGCATTCCCAGAACCTGCCACTCTACGTTCTCCACAAAGTCAGAGAGATCAGCACTGTCCAGGGCAATGTGAAGGTCCATCTGGTTGCCGTTGTGGGTCCAAGAGCCAAAGGTGAGGCGGCACTGCTGGGCATCAAAAGGGAAAAAAGACACATCCACTTTGCAAGAGCTCTTGGATATTGCTGGCTGGTCCCACATAATCTGGCCATCATGGCGGATCACCACATTGGTCTCCATAGAGCTGGAGAACTGGTCATCTGCACTGCAGGGCAGAAGGTGGAAATCAATAAAATCATTGTCATAGTCAGCACTTTTCTACTTTTCAAAACCCTAATTAAAACCAAAAATTAAAACCAAGTTCCTTCTTACTGGTGACCAGTCTAACACTGCAAAAAAATCATTTTCTGAACTGTCTTTTTGTCTTGTTTTCCAAAAAAAAAAAAAAAAAATATCTAAACATCCTTAAAAAATTATAAATATATAAAAATTATATAATAGAAATTGGAAATTACCCCAATGGAAATGTTATTCTTTTTCATTCTTTTGTTTTTTTAACATCTGTAACTTTTGTTTAAACTTTTGTTTCTTAAAACAAGCACACACACATAGTATATATATATTGGATAATTGGATAAAAAAAAATAAGATGTGGAGGTGCCAACATAATAATCAGTTATACTGATCTTATTTAGGTCAATTTAAATATTTTTACAAGACAAAAATGCTGATTTAGGAAATTACTTTTTGCAGAGCAGACAAACACACACACACATATGCGTGCGTGCGTGCGTGTGTGTGTGGGTGCGTGTGTGCGTGCGTGGGTGCGTGTGTGCGTGTGTGCGTGGGTGCGTGTGTGCGTGTGTGCGTGTGTGAGTAAAATAATGAGTTAAGACTGATAACACTGTAGTGCAGTTTGTTATGAGAAGAGGAAACAGAAAACTTACTGTACGCTCCCATGAACAAGTAGTTCATAAGAATGTACAGCCTTTGCAACAACAAAGTGATGACAGGACATGACATACAATTTGTGGCTGAATCGATGAAACCCAATACCAATCCGACCTACTTGTTATATAGGACAATATCGGGTCTCCATACATAACTACTAGGTATACGGATGGTATCAAGCCCATCGTAGTCTGTCTTATTCCAGGTGAGGTAGGCATCAAACCACACCTGACGAATCCACAAGTATGTTGTGAGGATCTGGTTTCTTTCATCCTAAAATAAAGACGGATTTCACAATTTAACACATACATTAATATTATATTAATATTATATAATCAGTCAGCAAAATAAATATCAAAATCAGTTAAAAATATCTAAAATTGACATTTTTGTCAGAAATTGATTGAAAAACATATTAAATGCAATTTATACAGACAATAGTTGTATGAATGTTGACCATGCTTTCAGTTTAGGAATTACAAGGCATTTTATTATTTTATGGGACATAAAGTTAAAAATGTCTATATGTGGTATAACTGTCCAGAGAAAAATAAAAAAGCTTCATTAAAAGTTGATCAAGTTTTGCATAATCTTTAATTATTATTCTTAAACAGATAAACAGTTTAGTTGTAAAATGAAAACAGAAAAAGATGTCACCAAGAGGACCCCTGTAGGCACATATTGTGTCATGGTCAGCTTTTTATTTTATTTTTATTTTATAATGATTAAATGTGCAGATTGTGTGTTTTTAAGGAAAATGTTAATATTTTATTACATTTGACTTGGTTGCTGACATTTTAAAATCATTAAATCTTTTTTTTTTTTTTTTTTTTTTTTTTTTTTATATTCAAAACCATATGATACCAACATGAATACAAATATTACATTTCTTAGCACATTTGTTTTAATATATTTAATGCGAGACACAACAAGCTAAACCATTTTCTCTCTCTCATGTACTGAGGATGAAATCTATAATCTATATTCTGAAGTTTTTTTACAGAGGGGGTTGATCACATATCATTGTTTGGTGTATATAACATTTTATTCATAAAAACATGGTGAAAATGCTTTTTTTCCTTGACTGTTGACAGGATTTTCTCATTTAGGGAGTGATAAAAAGAGATATCCAAAATTCCCTTTGTAAAAACTTTAAACTCGAATACATGAAAATGAAAACCTAATTCTGAACCTGGCTTCATTTAGTGGTCAGATTTCTGTTCTAAATACTTGTAATACAAAAATAATAATTGCCTTACTGTATTAATTAAAAGTATGATATTTAGTTAACCCGTTTTACTCTATTCACCTGTGGTAAAAGAAACAGAGTTGAGGTATTTGCTCAGACAGCACAATTCAAAGGTGAAGAGCAAAGTAGTGAAATGAGACATAAAAAAGACAGAGAGAGAATTAGAACGAATGTGTGATTGACCGAGAGTCATTACCATATCAATGATCTGGGAGAGAGTGATCTGCAAGGTGACGTTAATGATGTTGTCCGTGTCCTCCACAGGCCTTAATGCACTGGTGTAATTCACAAATAAATCATTCAGCAGCTTGAATGCATATTTCCCCTGGGCACACAAACACACTGCCGAAAAGGAAGAGGAAAGTGATTTAGATTTGTCCGATTTGTTTTATTTAGATTGATTAATCAATTAAGGCACAAAATCAAATGGTGGTCTCTTGAGTATATCGAGTAACATGGCTATCCTCACAGCCTTAGTGAGCTTGGTGGTTTGGTTTGGAATGGAATAGTTTGGTGAGTGTCTGACTGTGGCTGATAAAGAATAATCTGAGCACTTGAGGCACTTTAGCTTATTTATGGCAATAAGCCCATCAGACCCTTTTTCATTCTGTAGTCAGAAGGTGCCCTCTCAATGATAATAATTCTGGACAATTACCACCACACCACAAACTATTTCACTAGCTTAATTACGTTTAATGTAGAAGAAAATGAAAATATTCCCTGTGCTGATTTCCCTAATCCCCTTGATTCTTGCTGACACTTGGATTTGTCTGGCTGCCAGCTCAGGACGCCCCGATGAACGAGCATGCATTTTTAAAAAGCGGCAGTAGCAGGAGAGCTACAACCTTTCAAACTGCAGTCCATATATTTGACTGAACTACGGCCACACTGCGTGCAGCAGGGGTGAACAAGCACGTTTACTCAATTACCCCCTCCTGTTCTCTGAGGATGAGTGTGGTCAGCGCTTTCACTGGCGAATCAATTCACTTCAAGTGCCAGACAAAATAGCGCTCTAATGAAAGTTAAAAATGGAGGCTGTGGTGTGAAAAGGATGCGTGAGATCCAGCTGGCAGCGCTGCCGTCCTGCAGCATGAACTGAGCAGCAAGTGTTCAGAAAGTATCAAATTCTTGTGACCAAAAACACTGGTGTCAAAGTTGCTTCTTTAGGCAAAATGCAAAAATGCTTCAAGGACTCTGTGGGTCATATATTGGGTTCCTATTTGGGCAACTGCCACAGATAGAAATAAACTTTTAAGACAGTAAATGTAAATAATATTATGCAACATTACATTACAAGTTATTAAAGTTTCCTAGGATGTGTGTGGACCGAATGAGCGCAATTGTTGTAAATTACAAATCCTCCAGTCAACAAAACACACAGGAACCAATCACAGGAGTTCCATTTTTGCATAATTAATAACAATTGAAAAAAAGCACCTCCAAAGGGAATTAAATTGCTGCTGGTCTTTACATGCCTTTATGGAATTATAAACACGAATTATTCATGAGTGTGCCAACCTTGAAGAACATGTCAGATCAGTTTGATATAGTCATTTAAATTATAGATCAGTGCTGTCATCTGCTCACTGTTGTTGTTAGTGTTGAATACACAGATGTTCCAGGTGGGACATGTCCATCTTAGAATCTCTTGGAGGGATATTTGTGTGTAAATTGATGTTATGCAGAGTATTTAGGAGAACAATGTGGAAATTTGCTGTAAACTTAAGATCTTAATTCAGCATCTTTGTCACATGGAGTATATTTATTTGAATAAGTGTATTATTTAAGAATTCACATTAATGTGACTAAATCTACCCAAAAAACAGACATAAAAAACATAAAAAATCTCAACAGCAAATTAAATATACACTCTTGGACCAAAAAGTTACATAATACACAGAAACACATAACTTTAGAGATTGGCCTGTTTTATTTCAGTTAGCCTAATAGCTGGTTTGATTTGCATTGAGAGATGATCTTATGGAAAGTGCCCCATGCCAATCTCTAGGTATGGTGAAGGGTGATGATGTGGAGCTATTTTAAATCCAAAAGGACAAGGGAACTTTATCAGGATGCATAGTATCCTGGATCCATGAAATAACTGCTTTGAAAAAAATCTGCCTGCCTCTATGGGAATTTAACATAGGGGTGTCCTGACTTATGCCCCCTGTATTTTAAGGAAGAACATTTATTTATGTACAATACATTATTCATTCACAAAGAAAATTGGTGTCCTTAAAGGTTGGAGTTTTCCTCATTTTTTAAAATAAAACATTAAGATCAATTTCCAAAAGATGATTTTTCCCCCCCTCTTTTTAGGCAACTTTAGCATGTGTGTAATCACTTGCTAAGCACTTTAGATAGATTTTCGACAGGCCGATTTTAAAATACAAAAAATAATATCTATTGCAATTGTTCAAACATTAAAGGTGCTCTACGCGATGTCACGCGTTTTTTAGGCCAAAACATTTTTGTCACATACAGCAAACATCTCGTCACTATCCGCTAGCTGCCTGTCCCCTGAACACACTGTAAAAAAAAGTGGTCTCTGTAGACACCACAGGCTCCACAAACGGCAACAAAAACAAACTGTGGCGACCCGCTCCACGAAACATAACAAACAGTGTTCCAGCCAATCACTGGCAAGAAGTATTTGAGGGTGGGTCTGGGGGGTTAGTGCGCGTGCACATGAAGGGGGTGTGTGAAGGAGAGAGAAGCATCAAGAGGGAAGTTTGAATAATGGCCGACACACGACCAAAGAGACGACGTTCCGATGATCAACTTACAAAGAAGAGGGAAAAGGATAAAGAACGCGCGAAGTACCGAATTTACATCGGTAAAGCATTCGAAAGATGGCGAGAACTCCAGGTAGGAAGGGAAGGGAGGGGGAGGAGACGAGATGCAGAGGAGGGAGGGTCTAGCTAGCCTCC
The DNA here is from genome assembly GCA_031834385.1 of Semotilus atromaculatus. NCBI lineage: Eukaryota > Metazoa > Chordata > Actinopteri > Cypriniformes > Leuciscidae > Semotilus > Semotilus atromaculatus. The sequence goes on along the minus strand of JAULUF010000001.1, from coordinate 21,315,572 downwards.
GTTTTGTTTGACAATAGTTCGAACGTCAACAAGAAGTGAGTCACCCAGGATCGCTTAGAGCACCTTTAAGAATGTTGTGTACACATAAATTCATGTTAAAAATTTTTTAAGCATGTTAAGGAAATTAATTGACTTTTTTTTTAGGCTACGGCCAATTCATCTAAATGAAAAAAAAACACTAAAATCACTTAATTTTAATAAGTTTTCAGTAATTAAAGTATTTGCATTTTTTTTCACTTAAGAATACTGTATTAGTGATTCATATTCAAGCCACAGAAATTAGATTTTATTTTTAATTTAATACAGGGTATTAAAATGTATTGTTTATTAATCTATTTAAACTGATTAATAAACAATAAATTTCATACAAAAAAAGATTTAAACCAGATTTTATTAAAATTTCACTGAATTTTCATGAACAAATCTTTTATAAAAAAAAAATGCTTATATAAAAATCACATTGCGCAAACGTAAGGGCAACATTTCATTTAACTTGACAGAATTTATTTCTAACAAGCAATATTTTTTTATATATAAATACAGGTTAATTTATAAATACAATTAATTTATTAATACTTTTATTGATCAAGGATTCAATTGATCAAAAGTGACAGTAAAGACATTTAATGTTACAAAAGATTATATTTCAAATAAATGCTGTTCTTTTGAACTTTCTATTCATCAAAGAGTCCTGACAAATAAAATGCAAAAATATGAACTTATAATAATCAGAAATGTTTATTGAGCAGCAAATCTGAAGGATCATGTGACACTGACGACTGGAGTAATGTACTGAAAATTCAGCTTTGATCACAGGAATAAATGACAGTTTACTATTCCCATAGAAAACAGCTATTTAAATTGTTATAATATTGCACTCTTCTCCAAAGGTGTAACTCCACTCTTGCTGCAGGTCAGAATTAACACAATGGCCAGCGGTTTTTACTTTGCTTGGTAAAATCTGGTAAAAATCTGATTAAATATTCAAATAGTTATTATTTATTTATTTATAAGGTACTAATAAATGCACAATATCCAAACTGAAATTACATGCTCTAAATTATTCATTTAGCATTTTTCTTATATTGTACAAAGATTGAACATAACTCGTCTGAAATATATTTTTAATGCATTTTTTAATGCAAATTGCATAAAACAAATGATACTCAAATAAATTAGCCTACTTTATGTATATAAACCACCTAAATATAAAAGCACACAAGCTGCCAATCTAGGACCTTATCATTCAAAACACTCGGTGTTTACTTTCACAAAAAGTAAAAATATATACATTTGTTGACAAACTTATTATTGTTGTTGTTGTTGTTTAGGTAGGTCATGTTACATGATATCCAAAATGCATTCAAAAGGTTTTTGTTTGTTTTTTCAAATTTGAGAGAGTTGCAAACCTGCTTGCATGGGTCATTGGCAAAGGATGCAATTTCCTTTGAATGGATTTGAACATAAAAATCCCTTCTTGATGGTCGATATTTCATCAAATGGACTTCATCGGACAACGTTTGTTTGTATATTATGATGGAAATATAAATACAAATGCTTTGCAATTTTGTACAAAATTACAAAACACTTTGGAAATCATGCCAAATAATCATGTCATTAAGATTAATTTCAAAGACGTTTCCAAAACAGCACTTATGGCCGGAATGTCGCACCACATGATATTTTGACACTTTAAATAACAGAAAAACTACAAATAACTAATGCTTTTTGAAAAGTTAAAGTGAATACAAACATTGTATCTTTTCATGGATTTAAACCCTTTTTTAGTTGATAAAAATGCAATATGTAGGAAAATGTAGATGTATAGGCGTCACGTCATTGACTCATAGACTAGACACTATATAATGTCAGTTATATCAATAAATAATTATGATCTTGTTCAAACTAAGATATAGCCAACAAATAGATGAAAACAAAAAAATACCGCTTGGAAGCCTGAATAAACATTCATAAAAAGAGCGCACCCTTACCTGGAATAAAACCAATGGTGGCAATCAAATGGAAAGAAGCCCAAATGACACGTGGATTCATTTTGTGGCGTGAATGAGGAATAAAAACTCTTCTGTGGTCTCGTAAAGGCAGATGCAGCATTTCTCAGACATTCCCATAGTTTAGTACCGTATTGAGACCAAGCAGACAGCGCAAGATCCATGCGCAACTCGCGAGGCAAGACAAGCGTCGCGTGCTAGTTAAGCGATGACGAAGAGTTTCACTACTAGCCTAACGTTAGATACTGGAGTAGGCTACTGGTAGTCGACTCGAGTTTCTAAAAATATATCTTGTGGTAGGCTACTTGTAGTAAAACATGCGTGGGACTGAGTGGAGACAAGACCACTTTTGAGGGAAAGTATCTATCTTCTATATGAAATTGTTACTTTTTTTTTACATAGCTCTCATGCTTCTTTTTTTTTAATTCCACTATACATAGAAAATACACAAACATTTTTCATTAGAAATTCAAAGTATTTTATTCGTAGTTTTATATTTTTTAAAAATTAAGCATGTTCATGCACAGCAATACTCAGACAGCCGCAAACACGCACCCATTCAAAGAGCAGAACCTTAATTATCTGAAGCATAATCTGTCATAAACCAGGTTTAACGTTTACACTGTTTTTAGAAAATAATCCTTACATGAAACAAGCACATTACTAGAGGCTGTGGCATTTGTTGCACAAAAAAAAAAAAAAACAGGATGAAGGATTCACATAATGCTGTAATGTAATTACATCAGCGAAACCCTATCCTTGTCAGAAGAGATGTCAGGTTGACTTTGATTAAAGTTTTATAAGAATCACCAGTCACATATTGTTGAACACTTAAGAACCACAAAATATATTTCTCTGAACTTTCTTTGATCAATAGCATTGAATTTATTTAGTTTTACATTAGGTAAACCTTTAACAATAAGGTTTTCCAAATCAACATGTTGAAAACCCTACAAAAATAGATATGGCCACACTTTTACCTGTTTATTGATGCCATATATTTTTGTTGTGAGGAGAGATTAGTTTTAAATAAATGCTTAATCTCTTAAAAAAAAACAACACTCATTACAGGCTGAGTAACCTTATCATTTACACAGAAGCACGCTTGCAACTTATAGACTAAGGCAAGGGAACAATAAAAATACTGTACTTACAAAAGGTTACAACACATTGTCACACTAGTTTTAAAAACACTATGACTGAAAAGAACGGTCAAAAGAAAACAATGTCTTTATGAATTGTATAAGGTAGACCCTAAACACAACACAACACGAATATATTTTTGCTTAGAATGGACCAGATGATACTTCACAATGTAACTGAATAGACAAATGTAGAGTTCTCATATCCGGCATTTTCCCTCTGAGTATCTTAGGCATATTAAGTCAACAGATGTATTCAAATAGATACTTTAATTATAAAAGACACTCACACATCATTGTCTAGGACTACAAAACAGGATTAAAAAAAAAACAAAAAAACAAAAAAAAAACTCCTACACAAACGCACAAAGGAATGCTTTATTCACAAGTATTGCGCCTAAATATGCATCGAAAGTTCAACCACGGCCTGAAACAGCCATATAATTGGAGTGCTGAAGGTAATTCACCTCAAGACTCATGTTACTTCTGCATAACTGATCAAGAAACCTATATCTTGATATTCAGTGACTGATAACATACTCTTGCAGGTACGACTGAGTAAGGCTGCGGAGTTCCTCTAAAGCATAGTCCTCTGGCATGGGTAGACGTCCAATGTGCGGAGCAAGCTGGCAAAGAGGGATGTGTCTGGGATCCGGGGTGCCTTCACCACCCTGCTGGAGACTCAAAACCACTCGGAGGATGTTAGCCAGACGTTTGGCCATCTCTATAAGGCAAGAGAAAACCAAGGTTACAATTCTACAGTAATTGTGAGGATTCATATTGTTAATCAATCCAATAAGGTTTTAAGCTGGTTTTCTAGCCCATTCCATAAATTAACAAAGATAGCTTTTCAGCAACATTATTTCAGTATAAATTTCCGACAAAACAGAGGAAAAGAATTTCAGACCTGATTGGGCAAGTCTGTCTTTAGCTTTGGAGCAGGGGAGGAGCTCTATTCTCCCACAGAGAGACGTCACCTCTGTATGCAGTCGCTCCAGCGCATAACCTGGGCTTTCAGCCTATAGATAGAAGATAACGTTAAACTTTCATTCTACTGACGCAACATACTTTCCTGAAGCAGCAGCGGGTTACCTGTTGGATGTCCCGCAGTGTCTGGATGACATGGATGTAATCAAGGTAGACCCGTCCAGATGTGTCCCAGCTCTGAATCTGAACACTGCGCTCTGGCACTGCCAACCCCTCCAGGAATTCCAACAGGTACTTATGATTATCATTAATTATGCAGTCTGAGGAAAAAAGACAGGAAGATAGCATTAGGCCGGTTTTCAGGGAAGGCATGCGTTTAACTTTTACAGAAAGTTATATACAGCAAATATGTTAAATTAATTTAATGGCCAAACTGCTCATTGTAACTCTAAAGAATCACCAAATTCTTTCCAAATTTACATCCAAATGGTATTTTAAACTAAACAAAGCAAACCATATATTTAGCTAGAAACTGATTAAATCATTCAGCTTCAGGCTTACTCAAATTATGGGTTACTACTAGTTCCTTCCTTTATGTTATTTCATTAAAGGATTGCTCGAAGTGGGGGGGGAAAAAGTGACGGGACTTCCGATGCTGCCTTGGAATCGCGTTCTGGTGGAAGTAAATCTTGGTTGAAATCGCATTCAGGGGTTGGGATGGTCAGAGTACCAGCGACATGCGATAAGTGCGACAAGGTGCCCACTTCGAGCACTGCATTGAAGCCTATATTATTTCGAAAGATTGAGTTGATAAAAAGGTTTAAAGTGCATTTTCACAGTATTTTGTCTCTTCAGTGTGAGAAAGGGGAAAAAAAGGCTTGGTGACAAAAAGCTTCTTATGAGATGGACACAAGAAATTGACCATGCAGCTTTTTTCAGACACTACAACAGTCATGATATGATGTTACACTCTGCAGTGTCTTTTTTAGAAACAAATTCAACAAATCCAATAGGTTAAAAAAACATTTCTAAAAATCTACTCCACTTTTCCGCAACGCTACAAACCTGTAGCTTCAAAGTTTCTGAGGTCATGTCATCACAGGTTTATCTTTTAGTGGTCACACATCTTCACTTGATGCAAATAGCTTGTGTGTGTTTTTGGCTTATTCGAACCTGAGGCCAGGTGCTGGATGACCAGCCGATGGCAGTGATTCCAGTGGCCGGCCTTGTAAAGGTGCAAGGCTTCACGATGTTTATCTCCCTCTCTGCAGGCACGGATGGCCTTGGCCTGATGGATCCACTGGATGGGGATCAGCAACTTTTCCGTAAGAAATTCCTCCTTCTCCATTGACTCTTCGGTCTCCTCAAGGGGGCAGTGTAAGTTGAGTATCTCCCGCACTGCACACTCTCTACGTCTGCACACAATTACATAAAATAGGAATCATCTCATGTACTAGAGTTGTAAAAAGTACCGACTTCGGTACCAAATCCAAAAAAACTAAGCGCTCTTGAACGGATTCTTAAACACCTCTGATTGCCCGTTGTGTTCACACGCTCAACATACATGTCTGTGATTGGCTACAATGATCAACGCTTCAAAAACATGTTGTAAATTGATGTCTTTGACGCTCTTCACCAAGTGCTTAGATACACTTTTGAAAGCAGACGGATCTATTGGTGGATTAGTCTATCAGCGATTTTATTAGGGATCCGCTAATAGACACCTGCTTTCAAACGCTCCTGTGTGTATCTGTGTAAGCGCTTGGTGAAGATTTACATGTTTTTGAAGCGTCGGTCATTGTAGCCAATCACAGACAGATGTTGAGCGAGTGAACAGTGACCAATGAGAGGTGTTTAAGAATCTGTTCAACAGCGCTCAAAAATGCTAGAGCGAAATGCTGGTACGGTCACATTTTTAAAAATTCAGTACCAACTTGGTACCGAAGTCGGTACTTTTGACACACTAATCATGTACAGTCACTCAACTCATCCTAATATAAAAACTATCACAAACTAAATGAGTACTCAGAACAGAGCCGTCATTTACCCAGAGTCAGGTATGTGCAGCAGCACGAAGATAGCCATCTCCCAAAATCCCGCACTCTCCAGCTGGGCAGCATAGCTGGTGTGCAACAAGCCCTGGCATGAGGTGGACAGGTGATTGTAGTTAAGAGCCTGCAACACGTTCCACAGGTGCCAGCACAGCCGGTAGTCCAGATGATCAGCAGTTACTGTGCTGGGATCAAGTAGCTGTTGTAGGCTGTAATGCCTTATGAAGGGGGAAATAGTAGAAGAGCAAAATCAGCATGCATACATAGACAGCCTACGGACACCACCATCAAAGAAAAAACAGGAATCAAAGAGGACGTGATTACGAACCTGTCACTGTAAAGTTTAAGTAGGTGGAAGCAGATGTCATAGAGTGGCTTTTTGGATTCAGTCTCATCCATCTCTTCATCCAAACCCAACAACTGGAGTTCATCTACATAGGGAGGTAAAGGAGGGCAGGCATACCTTTTCACTTCCTCTGAACCCTGAAAAGCATGCAAATACAGCATTTTAAAATATATCATTTATTCACATACTCTTAAAGGGTAGTTCACCCAAGTGAAAAAAACTACTCACCCTCATGTCGTTCCAAACCCATAAGACTTTGCTCATCTTTGAAACACAACTGAAGATCTTTTAATGAAATCAGAGATTTCTGTCCCGCCATTTACAATACATGCAACTACCACTTTGTTGCCTCAATTTCATAAAGAGATCGTAAAACTAATCCATATAAATAAAGTGGTTTAGTCCAAATTTCCTGAATGGACATGATCACTTTATATTATGATCAGACTGAATTTAGGCTTTCATTCACATAAACCAGCTAACATAAACAGAAGCTCAACCATACATGCTTTCATTGGTTCTTGCAGAAGCCCAAACGTGCTGTGTAACACAAGGGAATGAACCTCATTGGTTCTTGCAGAAGCCCAAACGTGCTGTAACACAAGGGAATGAACCTCATTGGTTCTTGCTGAAGCTCAAACGTGCTGCATAACACGATAATTAACCTCATTGGTTCTGGCGAACATGCTCGAGTTTCCATTTACCACAACTGATATGTGAGTTGATGAATGTTTTTTATGTGAATAAAAGCCTATATTAAATCTGTTCATCATAAATCTATAATGTCTCTGGACAAAACCCCTCAATTCATTTTACAATCGATGAATTTTTTGAAGCATCAAATTGGTAGTTGTGTACTGTCAATGGAGGGACAGAAAGCACTCAGATTACATTCACAATATCTTAATTTGCGTTTCAAAGAATGAGTCTTATGGGTTTGGAACAACATGAGGGCGAGTCATTGACAGAATTTAAATTTGTGGGTGAACTAACCCTTTAACGTCATTATTACACAGTTGATCAAGAATCAGCGGCATCTCCCAACAGGAAGGTGCTAAAACATGGTCTTTAAGCAAGCTATGGTCTGGTTGTGACAAGTTGCCAGGGTAAGTAATTCTATTGGAAGTAAATACATTTCTTCAAAAACCCTTACTGACATTAAACAAAAAAGTTGCCTAAGGGATTTTAATGTTTAAAACAACAACAAGAACTTTTTGAGGTTTGAGGAAAAGTTTGAGGTTCAGTAAGATTTTTTTTTTTTTTTGCAAGGATTAATCAAAAATCGTACAAAAAAACAACTTTAGTAAGACGTTGGCATAAATTACCCAGGAAACAAAGTTAATGAGTTAAAAACCAGTTAAATTTGCAACTTGGTATCATAGCTACTGTTAAGAATAAATATTTCTTGAGCACCAAAGCAGCAGGTTAAGATTCAGATTTTAATATATAATTAAATTAATTTAAAAAACGCTTTTAAAATTGTAACAGCATTTCACAATATTACAGTTTTTACTGTATTTGTGATCAAATAAATGCAGCCTTGGTGAGCAGAAGAGAAATAAAAATTAAAAAAAGAATCCTTCTGACCTCAAACTTTTGAACGGTTGTGCAATTAGGAAATGTTATACTTGTCAAAGATAAACTAAAATAGCTTTCAAAAGTTGTGACGTGAGGTACCTGAAATGCAGACTCGTATTTGGCGAGAGCATCAGCTACAGATGCAGTGGGAGGCAGCATGTACCAGAGATGAACAGCAACACACCGCTTCCAGTCAAGCTCGGAGCACACGTTTATAACGCTGTCTGTTGACTGCCACACCTTTATTCAAATAAATGACAAATTAGGGCTGTATGGAAAGGACTATATTTCTGCACTATATATTGCAACAAGAAATACTGGAATGTTTTTTTTTTTTTTTTACATAAATTAAACAAATGGGGGAAATTATTTGTTTTTTTCCACTGTTTTTGACTAATGCAGTGAATAATAAGTGATTATTATTAAATATATGAAACAAAAAATAAATGCACTCTTATTTTAACTGCTATACTGTAAATGAAATTAAATATTTACTAAAGAAATTAAGATGTAAATATGAGTATTGTAATTTTAGAGTTGCCCTTAAAAATTATTACAATACTAATATTTACATCTTAATTTCTTTATTTTCAAACATTAATCCAAGTTTTTATTTGGATGGATTGTCAGCAAATGGATGTATGCATTGCCAGTTTCAGAGTGAAAATCTGCCATTTGCATCCATGGTCTGGTGTTTTGGGCATCTCAGGATTGGCTTGATTCACCAAGCTGTTCTGAAAAGCTGAAACACTGTATCATGGGCTGTTACGTGTGTGGACGATCAGTCCCACTCTGAAGCCAGTAGCACATATATTACACACTGCATGATTTGACAATTGCACTAACATCATGATATCGATTTAAATACTTTTTAGCCCCTTAGTTTGCATCGTTTAAACGCCACAGCTAACATGGGTACACTGGTCACACTGTGGTCACAATGGATGGACATGGTCAGCAACAATAATTCCAGGAGGATAACGCAGCATGTCACAAAACTCAAATCATCTCAAACTGGTTTCTTGAACATGACAATGGCTATGTTTACATGCACAACTTTCGTTTCAATCGGACTGAATTCATTCCGATTGACGAAACCGAACATAGTGTTTACATAAATGCTAAACATGTGATCGGGTTGATGTACGAGTTAGTGTGCATCAATTCCAATTCATTCCTGTGTAATACTCGAACTTTGCAGCGCCTGAAAATAGTCTCAAGCACCCATGGTACTGCAGCAAAGTTCCTTGATTATTACACAGGAATGAGAGTATAGTTCCTAGCCATATTGTCAACGTTTCATTTTCCGTCGGCCTTAGTACATGATGTAACTACAGAAGAGTCAAGTATTAAATAGGAAAAATATCAAAACTCTTTGGTCATTTTTTTGAGAGAGATGCTAACGGTCTAATCAGATTCAATGATCTATGCTAAGCTATGCTAAAAGGGGAACCGCCAGACCCGAAGATTGTCTGAATGGATTCGAAAACGGTAAAACTCTTCAACTCTAGGGGAGATAGAAAATTAGCCTATTTCCAAAAAATGGAGTGTTCCTTTAAGGCCGTTCTAAAGGCAAAAGGTGGTCCAACCTGGTACTACAAGGTGTACCTAATAAAGTGGCTGGTGAGTGTAAATTAAAATAGTTGCTGCTCTTTTTTCTTTTACAATGTTGTTTTGTACAACTAAAAATAACTGAAAGCCTCACACATTAAATTTACAAACGGCAGTGCCCACTCTGTTACTTACTGGTTTGCCTGCAAGCAAAGCAACGATTCGCAGCCTCTCCTCTTCTATGAAGGAGTCTGTCTGCATCCTGTTCCAGTCAGTGAGCTGCAGAGCCAGTAGATCTCTACAAAACTGAGAGCCCACAGCCTGAGACAACATGAGTGAAAGGCGATGGTCCCCTATAAAAACACACAGCCTTTGTTAGAACCACTAATGCTGCAGTACAGCATGCAGCTTGACTGCATTCAGAAAAAAAATTGTGTACACTCACCACTCTTCTGGGACAGTTTGCAGGCCTTGCTTATGCAGTGGCCGGTAAGGTAACTGAATACAGCCTCAGCGTGGTTGCGCTGAAGAGCCCGGCCCACCTCCTCCTCTATACACTCGGCTGCACTTACAGAGAGCCAGTGTGAGAAGCTCCTCCGCCTCTCAAGCTGCTGATGGTAGTCCGAGTATTGCTCAGTCTCCACATCTCGGTCACCAAGACGACCCCACAGGGCAGCACACAAAGTCCAAATTTGCTGCCAATGGCCCAGGCCAGCTAATGATGAAGATCAAAATTATTTATGATATAATATGCTTTTATATAATAAAGCTGATTTTTCAGCATCATTACTCTAGTCTTTCAATGTCACATGATTCTTCAGAAATCATTCTAATATGCTGATTTAGAGCTCAAGAAACAGCTCTTATTATCAATGTTGGAAACAGTTGTGCTACTTAATATATTGGTGGAAACAAATTTTTTTCAGGACCCTTTGAGGAATATAAAGTATAGAAACAGACCAGACCTATATGAAATTGAAATATTTTATAACACTAAATGATTTAACGGTCCCTTTTGGTCAATAAAAAACAGACAAAAAAAACAACAACTTCATACCATCCCCTCCTCCTGTATCTTTGTTGACCTCCACAATCCATTCTGCATAACCATGCAGAGCGTCCACTCCTCTCGCTGGCTGAATGAAAGGACAGGAGTCCTCTGTGTTGATTGTGCTGTGCTTTAGACTGATCTCCAGCGGCCTGTGGTAAAGAGCAAGGCTCTCAGCCGACTGCTTGTGCTCCAGGCCGACCACCTGCTCCATACGCACCTTAAACAGACTTTCAGTGATCCTGGTATGATGCAAATATGTGAAAATTACTTTGAGAATAATTCTGTCGCTCTTATAAGGCAAGTTTTATTTGCGATGACCAACTATGAAGAAGTTAAACTTACTGTTTGCTCTTGGTTGGTTTGGGTAAGAAGCCAAAACCTATGCTCTCTGCTGCCTGCTCCTTCATTGTTTCTGTGACACTAAGTTGATCTCCGCAATGCACCAGTGTCCAGTTGGGACCCCAGCCCACTCTGAAAGACCGGCCTCTGAACAGAGCCGCGTCCATCAGTAAACGCCCTTTTCCTACAGTTACAGAGCCCTCCAGAGGTACTGGCCCACCTAGCCTACGCGCCCCAACGGTCCGAAGCGTAGGTTCTGGAGGAGGGGCCGGCAACAAGAAGGATGGACCCAATGATGGCCATGGGGCTTCAGACACCAGTGACTTCTGTGGTATTCCACCAAAAGGAACCTCTGGGAACTGGGGAAAAAGCCCTCCACCTGAGGTGAACTTCGTTTGTAACAGGGCTCCGACTGCAATGGAAAAGCCGTAATATCAGACATGTTCAAAGAAGTACAGTACATGAGAAGATACTTTTTTATATATATTTTTGAAAAGTTTCGAATGCTCACCAATTCTGCATTTGTCTGTATAAAAATATTTAAATTACAATTTAAAAAAAATAAACTTCCATTTGAAAACGTTATTCCTGTGATGGCAAAGTTAATGGTCATGCTGAAAAGTATCATGATTTCTACAAAAATATAACGGAGTACAACGGTTTTCAACATTGATACGAACCATTAATAATTGAGTACCAATAATATGAGATTATAATTTAGCCTCAAATCAACATGTTAGAATGATTTCTGAAGAATCATTTGAACCTAAAGGAGAGGAATAATGGTTGCTTAAAATTCATCTTTGCCATCACAATAATTTTAATCAAACAAATGCAGCATTGGTGAGCATAAAATATTTCATTTAAACACATTATAAACTATGAATTATTTCAAAACCTTTGACCGGTAATTTAATTTAATTAGTGGCGTACTTGATGGCCGACCAGGTCCAGAAAGCAAAACTTTGGGAGAAGCCACATCCAGTATGAGCTTTGAAGAACCATGCTCTTGAAAGAAGTCACATTCATCATCCTCTGCAAAGAGAGAGGCCTTCATAATCTGTGTGGAACACAAATCAACGTTACTAAAATATCAGAACGCAACGCATTTGCAATCGATGACTCAATGTCACGCACGCTACCTGTAAGGTATGAGGGTTGATGCCCATTGAGGAAGCGATCTGGCTGGATGCGGACACGGGCTCATGCTCGACGGGAGTCTCAGATCTCAGCTTGCTCTCCTCCAAAGAAGTTCTTTCTCCATCCTCCTCACCCAAAACACTGTCCGTGGGGTGCTCTTGAGTAATGTCGGCCATGTCACTGTCCAACTCCGACACACGGCTGAGCAGCTCAAGTACTGCAGTGCTCTACACATATGCACACAAAGAGATCAAGTCAAGTCTTTGTTCTTGATCCGAGTGCAGAGTACAGTTCTGCATCATCATTAAACTGATGCTGACAGACCGTTAACATAGATTTTTTACCAAATACTTTGGCAGGCAGAGGATCTTGTTACTGCCAAATCAAAACATTGCTATGAAGCATTATGTACCCATTAAATGTCCTGACACAAACATTTTCTCTTTATTATACTTTTATTTGTCTATGAAATACATGACAAAATCAAAGATTCACACACTGTCTTTCAAACATTTTATGTTTCACTGCTATACTTCAAAATAAAACATTCTGAAAGCCCACAGGCTCATATCTGTAGAATATCTCAGATCAGACACACTTTTAATCATTGCATGTAATGTTTCTCAAATCACCAGTTAAAAATTATGCTAAAATACATCTGGTCAAGCAAATTCTTTGCCCGTGTTCTACAAATATACTTTATGTTTTGGCAACGATAAAAAAAACCCAAGCATAATTAAATTCACTAATAACAATGATTGACTGCATCTTATTCCACTTAACACACATTCAGAATCACCCTTTTTTATTGTGTTTGAAAGTAAGTTTCATTCACGCAAATGTAACAATATTCCACTGAAAAATTTAAGATCTAGTCTTTACACTCAAAGCACCTTCTACTTTCAACTGCCATGGAGAACAGTCAGCTGTACAAACTATAAATATTAGATAAAAGGCAACTCCCTTTGTTATATGAACTTCCTTTGTCAACTTAGATTTAAAATATGTGCACAGCATTTCCATAACTTCCGATCTCTTTGCATCACAGCTGAAAAGCCTTTGAACCACTAAAACTCTGCTCTCTCCCCGCTGCTATTGTAGATCTGGACTGTGGGGGGCACAGCAGGTATGAGTGAACTTGAGTGGCCCCCGGAGACCAATGTGTGTCAGACTCAGTGAGTTCCTCAGTCTACCTGAGCCTGTGGCGCCATCTGCTGCTGGGTCAGTGGAAGCTGTGAGATCCCAGGGGGACCCCCTGTCTTCAGCTTCTTCAGGTCCAGCTTGGACGGGGGGGCTTCCTCTTCTTCATCAGAATCCTGCAGGCCATACTTTGAGAAGTGGGCCACCTGTAAAAGGAGATTTCAGTTACATTCTCACAATTTATTATACATGACACCAGATAACTGCAATACAAGACAAGTCAGAAAATAAAATGATGCAAAGTGGAGCACTTGGTGTAGGCGCTCATACCTCAAAGACCCAGGATCCAGTTTCGGGTCGGTACTCCAAGAAGCGGGCACCTTGTTTACGCGAGGCTGCCTCGAGCCGGCCCTCGTAGTTCATCTCATTCAGCCTCTCTAGACTCTTGATCTGACAGCACGTTGTCTTGTCATTGGGCCACACACCATCTAGAGTCACTTCAGCACGTCTGCATGTAACAGAAAACAATTCTATGTAACTAATAAGGAGAAGTGCTGTTTCAAAGACAGTGACAGAAGTGGTTGAGGATGCAAAACCGATCCGGATGTGAAAAATGTGATTTAGATCTACACATTGACTCCCCAAAATAATGTAGAAACAACAAATATGCTTAAAATATTTGTTTAATGGCATCTTTTTACTAAGCACTATTAGTCTAGTATCACTGATAATTAACTTTTTTTTAGCCATTTATTATAGCCATTCAACATATACAGCTATCAATTTTAACATTTAGTTGGCTTTAAAAAAATAACTTTTAATTTCAGTGAACTTAAAACTATCTATACAAACCAACGCCAAGGTTTTTTTATAACTGGCACACACGGGCCTGTTCAGATTTCTGCCTGCCCTGCTAAAATGCACCAAAAAAATCTGATAAACTAAAACACATTATAATCTTTGATTAGTGTTTTAACAATGCTTTAAGATTGTCAGGTAGGTCTAACAGGTTACTGAGGTATAAAGAAACGGAATAATCAAACGCTGCAGTCTTCACTTCATAAATTATAAATTGAATACAGATTAATCCATATTAAAGCTACAAAAGTTATTCAGTAAAGAGCAGTGAGTGATTTTCTCTTTGTCTTTTGTTCTTTTATTAACATTAATGACAGACAGAAGCAGGTTTATTAGGCTGCTGTCACTTTAAGACATGAAATGGATCTGACACTTCCTATTTTTTCAGACAACTCTTTACACTTTGTATTCATTCTCTATATCATATACTGTAGAGCAGCCAAAGAATAACAGAAAAAAAGGATGATTCGCAAATATTTTTAACGTGTTAAACTGAGAAAAACTATTTATCGCACAATCAATGTGTTAATTTTAACAGCCCTAAATTACTTGTAGGCTTGTATTTAAAAAAAAAATCTAATTAACATAAATACACAGTATAGATTGCTAAATGTTCTGAAACTGAGAACCTGTAGAATGGGCAACAGCGTCACATTTTTACTTTGAAACATGCAGCGCTAATATTAATTTAATGAAATCATAATCACAGTAGGCTGTATCTTGATTTCTGTTTTTCCATTCCCAAATTTAAGACCAATTAAATAGATCAACAAGACATTTGTTCTACCATTTAAGAATTTTTATTACCTTAGATTTAAAAAAACTAAATTGACATTTAAGGACCCAAAGGGAGCCCTTTAGGTCACACACATGCAACATGCTTCAAAATACATTTACAGTTTGAACATCAATTTTAAAGTCACAAATGCAAGTGACACGCTTGCAATGTTGAATCCTGAGATTACCTGTTTAGTCCCTCTCCAACAGGAGGCTTGTCTTTGTCATCAGGGTACACGATTATCTCCTTACGCCGGAAGTACACAATCTCATCCAGGTTCATGTTGGTAAGATTCACCTCACCAGAGAAGAAAACAGACCCATAGCCTGCAAAATCACAACAAAACACATTATGTCATACTCCACTGGTGGACTACTTGGAATATCATTTGTTCTTTTGGATGGTGATGCTTCAAGCAAGTTTTACCCTTTCTGCCAACAGTGAAGTTCTCCAAAATACACTCCCCGTTTTCATTCAACATCTTTCCCAACTCTTCCATGGATGGGATGGTGTAGTAGCCTACACGGCAAAGAACTATACCTGAAAGAGGTCAGAATAAGATCGATTAGAATAAGATTTCTAGCCCATCAAACACATTGTATGTTTTAAGGAACATCAACCGAGACAAGCGTACCAGCTGGGTGAGGGGGTTTCTGAGCCTCCAGCTCCTCATCTCTTTCCTCCTGAATGGAATCCTCAGCCAGAGAGATCTCCTCACTGCTGGCCTCCAAGCCATTGCGATGACTGGCAGTTCCCCGCATGTTGAACTCCGAGATTGTGTCTTGTAGCAAGGGGCTTGGCTGGCCGTGTGGAATGGGTTTGGTGATCGGGTTGGTGTAAAACTTGGAAACCTCTAGATCATCCTCCCCACTTCTCTCCATAGTGACTTCCCTAGTCTCTCCATCATCCATACTCAGACTGAAGTGTGACAGGAAAACATTACATTTGTGATTGCCTCTTTAATGACTCCAAAATATGACTTCACAACAAAACGGTTGAGAACTAATCAACTTACCGGAGTCCATTCTGTGGGTACTCTGAAGGGGAGGCCAAATCATCAACCTCTCTGTTCACAGAGTTGTTATACAGACTGCTGTTATTCAGGTTCTTCAACACAAGCTTCTTTATGCTCTTCCTAAAATGCAGACAGGCACACTTTAGTTAGTGCACTACATCATGTGACCTCCATGTGCAATAAGTGTAGCTATAGTTATGACGTCAGGCTCTTACCTAGGCATGAAGGCTCCATTGTTAAGAGAGGGTTCATCATCATCAAGCCCGTCGAAGAGCTGAGATTTGGAGGAGCCAGAGGAGGAAAGAGCTTTGGGACGCACACGGGTGGCAGGACGAGGGGTCAGTTTGTATTGAGTAGGGGTAGTCAGGGCTTTCTGGGCAGCTGGATTTGTGGGCTTGAGACGCTAATGAAGGAGAATATATATTAGCAGTGCATATACTGTGCCAAATGGTTAAAAAAACAGTGGTCTCATATTTGATTAAATTAGTGAGTGGCTCAAAAGTAGGGCAGCATGATAAATCGGATTCTTTTTCCATGGTTCACAGTAAATTCTGCTCCACACGAACTCCATCTCTGCATATGCTCTGAGTTTGGGTCACTTTAACATGCCATTGGGAACGCAACATGCACCAACCATCTTCCCAAACTTGTATGAGAAGTGCTTATCAACAAAAGATAAGGGCTGCCTGTTGTTGTTTAGTCAAAACAACTGTTTGATGGTTAGACATGTAAAAATGTAGAAATTAAGACCATAAATATATGCCATAAATATACCAATGGAAAACAATTTTGTTGGAAAACAAAATAACACTATTTTCTTTCAGAAACACTATTTTTACAGTATTTAAAAAAAAAAAATTTTTACCAATAAGGACAAATTAATGTTTTTATTTTTTAGGCATATTGATGAATCAAATTCTGGCCAGATTGTGTAGCCCTACAAACAACGATATCAAAACTGATCTTTTTTTTTTAATCAAAAATCAAAATTAGATTTTTTCACCAAATTTTGCAGCCCAACAACAAAGACATGTAAAGACCATCTAAACTGTAAAAATCAAACCTCTTCCTTCTTTTTGGGGTCCGACAGTGGGTTTCTGAAGAGGGGTGAGTCTCCAAAAGGAGAGTAGGCCAATGCATTGATCTGCTGCTGGAGGACGGCCTGCTGAGCGGCTGCTGCACTGGGGTCAGTCAGAGCTGAGAACAAAACACGGTATACCAGTTATTTATTTTACAAAACCTCAAATAAATCTACCTATCATTACTTAACAACATGATTTAAATCAGTTTTGGAAATGAAATCATTTATGAAGCATTTGCACTGACCCACAGGCTGTTGAGGAGCGCCAAAATTTAGAGTGTTGGCTCCGGTGTTGAAGCCTCCAGTCCCGAAGGTGCCCATTGACCCAAGAGTAGAGCCCAGCTTGTTCTGGTTGTTCCCAAACAATGACGTCTGGCCAGTTCCTACAGCTGAAAATACAGATAAATACTTCGAATGCCTGTTTTAATTAATCACAGTTATCGCAGTTATAGCACCCTAAAACATACCTCCTCCGAAGCCAGTTCCCAATCCCGTTCCCAGTCCTGTTGCGGCAGTTTTGTTCCCAAAAAGACCGCCACCAGCACCAGTTGCACCGAATCCTTTTAAAAAAAAATTATAGAAACACCAGCATTTAATTTCTAGATCAAATCGAGGAGTGAAATGGTTGTGAAAGTGATGGGCATCATTTCAACCAGAGACAACAAAATTTGATTGCAGCAAATACTAATCAGCATTAACATCAAACAACTTAATTATTGAGACTCACCAAAGGTTGAGGTGTTCGTGTTAGCCCCAAGAGTGAGTGTAGGTTTATTTGCAAACAGACCAGTGCCTGTGCCAAAGGAGGGTGTGCTAGTGGTGGTGGTGCCAAATCCAGCAGGCTTATTTCCAAAAAGATTCTGTAAAATTAAGACAAGTTAACCATTTTGAAAAAATGCTAAAAAATTTACCAGGGTGAAAATCTGACAATTGACTTTTTAAAAAATGTTTAGCCTCTTCAGAAATCACCTGTGTACCCACATTCCCAAAGCCGGTGTTAGTTTGACCGAAAAGTCCTGTGCCAAAGCCTGCGGCGGTACTCGTGTTAGTGTTTCCAAAAAGTCCTCCGGCCTGAGAGGCAGCCGTGTTGCCAAACAGCCCCTGCTTAGAAATTAAATTAATGTATTAAACACAGAATTAACCTGATTTTAGATTAATAAGATCAGTTTAGTAAATCAGTGCAGACTGCAGATCTTTAGTACATCTGCTGGAACTCACCATGGTGCTGGTGTTGGGCTGGCCCATGGTATTGGTGTTGCCGAAGGAGAAAGTGTTGTTTTGGGTGGTGGTGGCTGAGCCAAATGGTTTGAAGAGACTGGAAGCTTGCTGCTGTTGCTGCTGTTGCTGCTGCTGTTGTTGCTGCTGTTGCTGCTGCTGCGGCTGGCCAAACAAACTTCCTGTGGCTGTCCCAAATGCCCCGGTGCCTGCAGTGCAAGAAGTTAACACACATATTCAAGACAACAACAACAACAAAAAACAATTCTTAAGGTACAACCACTTACTCGTGCCGAATGAAGTCTTGTTCTGGCCAAAGTTGAAGCCAGTGTTTGGAGCTGAGGAGCCAAAGAGTCCAGTGCCAGTACTGGGAGCAGCTGCGGCTGTCGGTCCAAAGAGACCACCTGTGCCAGCTGCCATAGGGTTGGAAGGACCCTTCCTTCCAGCCTGGTAATCCTCAAACCTCAATTCCTTAGATCAAGGAGAGAAAGGTATAAATATTTTATCATGGCTCCAAATCCTCAAAACTCTAAGACAACAGGTTTGTTACACATTTTCTGTTTTCTGCAGACAATTTCTTTTCAAAGCACCTGACAAATAGTGCACTGACTGTGACAATTTCTTCAATAGGTCGCCACGTACTACAACTACCACAAAGTGAGAATCCATCCTACCTCTAAGGATTTGTTCTCATATTCCTTCATTGCAGTGATGCACTGGTGTTTGGTGTTAATGCTGGTTGTCACACCACCTTTTACCATTGTGTCACTACCAGTTGGTGGCTGTAAAAAAACAAACAAAATAAAAAATAAACAAGAGATTTTGGTAAAAAAAACCTTCTATAAAAAACAGGTAGCTCAAAGTGCATCCATGAAGAAAAAAAAAAAGAAAAAAAAAGAAAAGAAAAGAAAGAATAAATAAATAAATATATATAAATAAATATATACACACTGAACAAAATTATAAACGCAACACTTTGCCCCCATTTTTCATCAGCTGGACAAAAAGTTCTAAGACTTTTTCTATGAACACAAAAGGGCTATTTCTCTCAAATATTGTTCACAAATCTGTGTTAGTGAGCACTTTGCCGAGATAACCCATGCACCTCACAGGTGTGGCTTTTCAAGATGCTGATTAGACAGCATGATTATTGCACAGGTGTGCCTTAGGCTGGCCACAATAAAAGGCCACTCTAAAATGTCCAGTTGTACTGTATTGGGGGGTCCAAAAACCAGTCAGTATCTGGTGTGAACACCATTTGCCTCACGCAGTGCAATGCATCTCCTTCGCATAGAGTTGATCAGGTTGTTGATTGTGGCCTGTGGAATGTTGGTCCACTCTTCAATGACTGTGCGAAGTTGCTGGGTATTGGCAGGACCTGGAACACGCGGTTGTATACGCCGATCCAGAGCATCCCAAACATGCTCAATGGGTGACATGTCCGGTGAGCATGCTGACCATGCAAGAACAGGGATGTTTTCAGCTTCCAGGAATTGTGCACAGATCCTTGCATCATGTGGCCGTGCATTATCATTCGGCAACATGAGGTGATGGTTGTGGATGAATGGCAAAACAATGGGCCACAGGATCTTGTCACAGTATCTCTGTGGATTCAAAATTTCATCAATGAAATGCACCTGTGTTCGTTGTCCATAACATACGCCTGCCCATACCATAACTCCACCGCCACCATAGGCCACTCGATCCACAACGTTGACATCAGCAAATCACTCACCCCCACAACATCATACACGCTGTCTGCCCTGTACAGTGAAAACCGGGATTCATCCGTGAAGAGAACACCCTATCCAAAGTGCAAGACGCCATCAAATGTGAACATTTGGCCACTCAAGTCTGTTACGAACTGCAGTCAGGTCGAGACTCAGATGAGGACGACGAGCATGCAGAAGAGCTTCCCTGAGACGGTTTCTGACAGTTTGTGCAGAAATTCTTTGGTTATGCAAACCGATTGTTGCAGCAGCTGTTCGGGTGAGACGATCTTGGAGGTAAAGATGCTGGATGTGGAGGTCTTGGGCTGGTGTGGTTACAGGTGGTCTGCGGTTGTGAGGCCGGTTGGATGTACTGCCAAATTTTTTGAAAAGCCTTTGGAGACTGCTTATGGTAGAGAAATGAACATTAAAATCACGGGCAACAGCTCTGGTGGACATTCCTGCAGTAGACATGCATATTGCACACTCCCTCAAAACTTGCGACATCTGTAGCATTGTGCTGTGTGATAAAACTGCACATTTTAGAGTGGCCTTTTATTGTGGCCAGCCTAACGCCGGGTTCACACCAGACGCGGAAGCGGCGCGGAACGGAAAATCACGCGCGGCCCGGCGCCTGCCTGTTCACACCAGACGCGTATTCTTCGCGGTGGTCGACAAGCGCTTCTGCTCAGTTGTTGTTTATTCAGAGCTATTTATTTACAACATGGGTAAGTAAATAACCTCATAATATAAATACACCATGTTTCTGTAACCAAGAAGTGTGTATACTTCTTTTATTAATCCGTTGTCGAGACACACACGCAGCCAGAGAGAGAATATGGTAGACAGTTATAGTAGTGTATATACCGTTGAAATATACATCCTAAATATACATCTGTTGTTTCCCTGTTTGTTTGTGTGTTCGCATTTGTCACTCGAGGTATTTTAATTTGAAAATTGCTTTTATTTTGACAATTGACCGGATGGTCGAGTGTGTCTTGGTGTAACTTCCTTCCGGAATTGACGCGGATCACTCGCGGCTCGCGATAAAAATAGACCAGACGCCGAAACTGGCGCTTCACGGCGCGGGCCGGTGTGAACGACACCATAGGTTAACATGGGCGCCGAAAGGAAGCTGCCTCCGTTCCGCGTCGCTTCAGCATCCGGTGTGAACCCGGCGTAAGGCACACCTATGCAATAATCATGCTGTCTAATCAGCATATTGATATGCCACACCTGTGAGGTGGATGGATTATCTCGGTAAAGGAGAAGTGCTCACTAACACAAATTTAGACAGTTTTGTAAACAATATTTGAGAGAAATAGGCCTTACATAGAAAAAGTCTCAGATCTTTGAAATCAGCAAATGAAAAATGGGGGCAAAAACAAAGGTGTTGCATTTATAATTTTGTTCAGTGTGTGTGTGTGTGTATAATATATATATATATATTTAAAAAAAAAATTAAAAAAAAAAAAAAAAAAAAAAAAAAGAGTAATCATGTCTAAACGAACATTGAATTTGATTGTTGTGCCAGGGGGTGCAGCAGTGAAACTTGATGCCCCAAACAAAGATCCTGATGTTCCTCCAAATGGGTTGGATGCTGTGTTGGTTGTCCCGAACAATCCACCGCTACTGGTGCTGGTACCAAAAGCTGCAAAGCAATTCAAACAGTTATTTAGTGCGTTGTTTCCAAGCTTATATTTTAATTCAAGACACATAAATTAAAATAAAACATTTATCTATAGACATTCAGCAGGAAACTTACTGCCAAACGAGGCTGGTTTGTTGGCACCAAAGGCATTATTCTGCTGGGAAAAAAGTCCTGCACTTCCGGTGTTGGTGTTTCCAAAAAGGCTGTTTGATGCGCCACTAGCGGCACCAAACCCGAACCCACTACTGGTGGAGGAGGTGACGGGCTGACTGAAAGTGCTTGAGCCAAAGAGACCCCCTTAAGGACAAACACAAATATTTCAAGATAAATGACACTGTTGACCAAATGCAAGCTTCTTATGGGTCCACTCATCTTAAGCTATAACACATCAGTGATTCTAATTAAGTCTGCCTTCCAAACCATCCTCAAATCAGTAATTCTCAGATAAGTCTTCTCAGTGAGTCACAACTTGACTCACAGCAAATTCACTTCTAAGATGACTCACTCAACAGCAAACATTATTTTGTTCCATTACAGCTCAAGTCACCATGCATCTATGTATTCACACTCTATTTTGCAAAAGACTAATAACATTTAAAGGAAAGTATTCTCGTCATCTTAACCTGCAGTGCTTAAATCAGTGAGAACTGGTTTTGTAACACACCAATGCGTTCATGCAGGTTGCCTCTACATCCACACTGAAAACATTAATGCATAAATCTTAGATAAGTCTCAAATACAAGTGTAGCCATCAATAAAAAGCTATATATATTTTTTTAAATCACTATATCAACTCAAAATCTTTAAGTGATTAATTCTGAGTATTTAAAGATTATGCATTACCTGGCTTGTTCTGGGTGGTCCCGAACAGTCCTCCTCCTGTGTTGTTTGCCGTACCAAACGCTGAAGATCCAAAGCCCCCTGTTGCTCCAAAGCCAGCATCTGATGACAAAGGTAGCAAAAAAAGTCTTACTTTATCTCTGTACCGTATTAATTATTGGTTCTCTCATTTCTCTAAACACGAAATACTTCAGCAGCACACACATTAACTTACTTTGTTGCCCAAATGTAGAAGAAGTCCCAAATCCTCCTGTCCCTCCCCCAAAGGGAGCACCAAAAGATTTGTTGAACATCTTGCACTGCTATAGAGCCTGCATATGTCTACACAAAAGAGAAGTGCTATCAGGTCTAGAATAGCTAAATACACTTCAGCTGATTTACATTTACATTAATCCATTCAAAATACCTAAATGGTTATGCGAATATGCGTCACAACATTCTTTTGTTCACTACAATGCTGTGTTGTAATAAATATTTCTGACAGGTGTACCTGCTATGTATAACTGCTGGGAATGATTGCCTGCCTGTCTGAACTTAGGAATTGACTAAAGTATGAAGTCGACTGCCCTACAAAGAGTGCCATAGAACTGAAATTAGCTCATTTAACTTTTTACTTGATTTGCCATTTGGGCCTTTTTTGTGGAAAAATAAATGTTACATATCAATTATGATACATCAGGATTTTAAATAATGCTTATTTGTACGCATCTCAATCATTGCATTGAATTATGTTTTGCTATACAAATAACAGCAAATTGCTAACTTTTTGCTAAGTTTGGGTCTCATGTATTCATTTCATATATACTCCATATTCTTACTCACTATTTGACACTATATAAGCAAGCCTGATGTATCAAATCATTATATATTTATTTTTTTTTCCTTTTTTTTTTTCCTTTCTTAGCAGTTTACTGCAACACTTTCTTAGCAGCATTTAAATATATTTTTTCTACAATTACACGACCACAAAGACTTGTTGGACATGGCAAGTATTTAAATTAATACTGCCTTTGCATAATTCACATTTTCATACCGTGGAAACATCCATACAGAAACAAATGAGCTTTCATGAGAAATGTGAAAGCACAAATATACATTTCAAAACAGTTACATGTGGCATTAATTGGTAACAAGGCAGGGATTCGAAAATTATAATATTTTAAACATTACTTTTTGTAACCTGTTGTTTACTTAAACATTGGGGATGAAATTATGCTTTTTTTAAATACAAAATGTTGCCAGCAATATAAATAAATTAACAATGTATTCAAGACCTTTGTTATAATTGTTTTCATAATACACAATTATATCCATAAATGTAAAATAGTATTTCATCTTTAACTTAAGGTAACTAATTTGCCATGTCTGTTTTTGTTCATGTGAGATTTAATGCCCATTACTAGCAACGTTGGGCGCCAGAAATTTCATGTGCAAGTGAATTTACGGCCTGTGAGAATTGTTATTAGAATTCCTTTATGGTTCTATGATTGACATATGACTGCACCTCGACAAAATACTTCATTGCATAAATATTTTGGGTTGTGCCGGATTAAACCTGAGCGAACCAGTCTGTACAAACAAGTGCGGACCAACGCAGCTAGAAAAAAGAAAGGTAGCCGTCATGTGCTAACATTAAAGTTTCTATTTCAAATACTTTTATGTAAAGCGTCAACGAGCTGCTATCAATCGATTTAATATATAACATTTGTCAAACATCTTTCGATTTATTTAGTCCCCCATAGAGATACACAAAAGCCATTCGCAAAGTTTCTACTTTCAAATTCACATGGCTCGCTAGGAATGCTAACTTGCTAGCAATCGGGTTTGGAACGCAATTTATCTAACTAGCGGATATAATCAGACTTACCGTTTATTATCCGGTGATTCCTTAACCAAACGTCCAATAAAGAGTTTCTCGCTCGCAAGGCTCGATATTTATGGCAACCGTGAATCCGGTGTTGTCAGTTTAGGACATCAACTTGCTGACTTTCTGTCTCGGCTCAGTTTTGATGGAGGGAAACAACGTAGCTAACAGATAGCAATCCGCGTCATATTTAGACCTCAGACGTCATCACGCATCACGTGTTCATTTCCTTCGCTTCGGCTTTCTTCTTCTTGTATAATATGATAATATCTACACACAAAGCGGATGTTTTTATATAAATGTTCAGCCTGGACAAGTTGTTGTTGTTGTGGTTGTTGTTGGTGGTGGTATGAATACACACGAATGGCAAGACTTTCTCAGCATACTCTATGAAAGCATATGGGTAGCAATATTCAATTTGAAATGTAGGCTAATATGCAAAATGACAATGCAATATTTAAAATGACAATGCAGTGTGTAAAATGGTAATGCATTTCTGTATTTGAATTTACATTTTCCATTAGGCTACATTTGAGGAACTTTTGGTGCAAAATGAATATGAAAATTCAATTATATAATTTAACTTGCAATTTAACCTACTTCATTTCCAAAGTAGGCCTAACCTCCCCAACACTGTGCACCAATCGGTCTGACGGTGGGACAACTTCACTCACATGAGATCACAGCAATAACAAACCACAAACATCCAATCGATTCCCTGTGGACAAAATCAACTCCCATTTAAAAGATACAAGATACCAAACAAACCTTAAAAAAAGACAATGCTTAATACAATTCCAAGAAGTCCAAATTGCAGAAAGCAAAAAAAAATAAGTAAGATAAACCTAAAGAAACATAAAAAAGAAATACATATATAAAATATAACACAAGGGGGTTATCATCAAAAAATACCTTAGATTAATGGCTCTTTTGCATGAGTCTTAAAGATTTGAAGAAGATTATTAAATTTGTATGGAAAAGTAAGAATGTAGGAGGGTTAATGAATCTGCATGAATTGGCCACCATCACAATGTTGTTAACCAAATAATTCACCATCATAATAAAAAAAAAATATATATATATATTTTATAGATTTAAAATAAAAGTATATTAGATATTTAAAACTTAACCAAATATAATCCCAGATTTATTTTGAGAATGTCTGCTTCACAAAAGGTCATGACAATTCAAATTAAATCTGTGTCTGAGGAACTCATTACAAGGATAAATATCATTAATCATTTTTACCTTTTATCTTTGGTAGAAGTGCATGGGAAAGTGAGAAATCTTGTTCTAATTTGAACCACTTCATCTTTAGGAAAATCAAAAACAAGAGGTCTCTTTTTTCTAACTTTAGAAGGGAAAGTCTCTGTATTTACAAATGTTCTTAAACCTTTAATCTAGCTCTCCTTCGCAAAATTAAGACCAGAAATGATTTAATTCAGTCTTGGAATCACAGGTGAATAACATATGCACCTTTAACTGGCTGTACCAAACCATCAGGAACAGCTTTTATCAAAGAAACATATAATTTCCAAGTACAAATAATATGGTATTTTTTCAACAACAAAAAAAATAATTGTCATACCTACAGTTATAAGTTATAAGGACATTTCCTTCCCCATCCAAATGTGTACAATGGACCAGACACCTTTATCCATCCAATCCTGGTAGAACACATAATAAAGATACATTTATTATTCCACAAAGAACAACCATGTGAGGGAAAATGGTGCTTGTAGATCAGTTATAATAATAGCCTACCTGTCTATGAAAAGATGACAATTTACATTTTAGTTTTAATGGCTCAAACTAAGTCACACCTCAAAAGGAAATCATTACCCCCAAAACAATCACCGAAGGTTATAAATGAATCCAGTAGTTGGCAGAAATGAGCAGATCGCGCGTAGTGTAAGAACAGGAAGGACTACGTCATCGAGCGACTCGTGTATATAAAGCACGAGGCGCACGCGTGTTAGGTCTTTCTGTTCTGAAGTGGCCACGCGATGAATGTGTGTTCAGAGAAATTTCGAAACAATATACGACTGATTATGGTAAGACTCAATTTCCACCATTTTACAATAATAATTTTCTTCCATACTGTGTTGTGATGAAATCTAAACTGATAATAGCTGGAATTACCGTCAGATGGTTCAGTGGTGATGATCGGTTTTCTGAGCACGTTCTGAGAACTTTAACGTTACTTCCCACATGTACAATTTGTTCCTTAACAATCTGTCTGTCTTTTGCAGGTATTCTACGAAGACTTGACACATTTCTGGTGAGTTCTGCAGGAATGCTATTTAAATACTGCCCGAGTTCTTTATCATGATGAAACCTAAACTGATAGCTGGAATTACCGTCAGATTGATCAGTGGTGATAAACGGTTTTCTGAGCACACTAAATGTGGACGAAGTAACATACTTACCATGTGTGATCTGTTTCTTAACAATCAGTTTGTCTTTTGCAGATATTCTATGAGGACTTAACAAATTTATGGTGAGTTTTGCAGGAATGTTATTTGAATATTGCCCGAGGACTTAATGATGAAACCTAAACTGATAGCTGGAATTACCGTCAGATTGATCAGTGGTGATAAACGGTTTTCTGATTCTAAACAAAATGTTAAGCTTTTCAGAAATATGGCCAGCAAATGTGAAACTAAGTTTTTGTTTTTTTCCCCACCAGATTATAAACGAAGGGGATTGAGACCACCGCTGCTTTATACTTATTTTTTTATATATATAAATTTGTGTTATTGTAACTAAGAAAAACCCCAAAACCCAATAAAAGTTGTTTATTCACATATTTTGTTCTACATTGTTTCTGTGAGGGAAAATGTTGCCTACGATACAGATGTGGAAATATCTTAGTGTCACCCAAAAATGAAAATTGTCATTCACCCTCAAGTTGTTCCAAACCTGTATGAGTTTCGTTTGCTTTAAGATATTTTGAAGAATATGGGTAACCAAACAGTTGGGCATACTATGGAAGTCAATGGGGTCTGTCAACTGTTTGATTACTTGCATTCAAAATATCTTCCTTGTACAAAGACATTTCTACAGGTTTGGAACAACGAGAGTAAATTTTCATTTTTGGGTGAACTATCCCTTTTAACTTTCACTGCCAGAGTTCTCTTTTCAATTTTCATGGCCCCAGAGCATTTTGTTGTATATCTTTACATGCAATGTATCAAAAGAACAGACCCTCTGCTTTTCAACAATGTTTTATTTTAGCTTCAAGTACGTTTATCAACACTTGAATGTGAGTAGGTTTAATTAAAGCACCTTGAGCAAAAAGCTGAGAATTCTGACCAATTACCAAAATATAGATGGAGTAGATCGTTCCTTTCATTCAGCAACATTAGGCAATTTTGATATGCTGTTGAATATCTAATTTTACTTATGCAAATTATTATCTGTGATAGCTTGTTTCTCCTTCACATTTGTTCTGATCAGGAAATTCAGTACTTTCAGAACAGACATAAATACATAGCTTTGGAACATTGCTGTGATACGTCAACGTGTCTGCCATTTTTCTGAGGGCAAGACTGCGCTGTAAACAATTGGAAGTAAATGGGGGAGCTGCGGTTTTCCTTGATAAAAACAATGTTTACATTTTATCAACTGATTCTACTATTACGAACATGACCAAACACAACCAGAAAAAATTGTTCAGTCTTGTTTGTGAAAGGTAATTCCCCGAGACCTATTTACAATTGTGCGGCGATTTGTTCAGCCCCAAGCAGCACATGAAGCAGGCATTTTTCTCAATTCCCGTAATGAGAGGTATGGGAAAGTTGCCCTCCGCAATATGGCGGTGCCGTTGATGTGCGCTCCAGCGGCCAATGGGGCGTCAATGTATTTATGTCGATGTTTCAGAAGATGCGTTAAAGCGCAGTGAAAACACTTGAAAGCCAGAAAATTCCGTCAATGGTGGGGAAGCGTTTTCTCACAAATTACGGAAATTTACATCAATGGCAGGGAAGATCATGACCTGTGCATGTGTTATACAATGGGAAAAATATCAATAATCACAATGAAACCGATTTGGCAAAGGCTGCGATTATTTTATGTGCAGCTTGTCAGTGCAGTGCGGCTGATTAGTAGTAAATCCTGCTCCATCAGAATGCCAGAGGGCGCTCTCACGCACACGCCAAATATGCCCTGCCGCAGAAGTAAAATCATGCACATCATTCCAGGAAATCCATATCTGGCATCAATGCTGTAGCTGAATAAACAGAAGATTGAAATGCTTTGATTGATAACACATGACTGCCATATTCTGTGTAAGAAGCCACATCATCACAATTGTCATTAAGGGCAAAATTAGCTATATAGACTAAAACCACTTCTTATACCAGGCTGTAAAAAAAAAGGTTCTGCTGTTAACATGGGGGTTCTATTGGATTGACTCCCTTTTGGAGCCTGTCTCTAGCAGCCAGTCAACTAATTGCAGTTTAAGTCACTTCTGTGTTGGATTCAAGAGAGAAACAAAGTTTGCCACTAGGCCAGAACGCAAAAGTTTTCCCTTTTTAATTCAAAACGATGTCATGTAAACAGCCCCTAAAAAGCTTTGCTACAATTGGTACCATTTTAGTTTATTTTATTAACACCAATGGACAATTATACATTTAAAGTGAAATTCACACAAAAAAAGCACCCAATATGCTAAATTCTCCCCACGTTCATAAACCTAAGTATTTCAATTATTTGCCTTTGCTTTACCAAACCAATATTTCTTGTTTCAAAGAGGGAAACACAATGTCTTCAAAAGTGAGATATAATGGGAGATATAAATCCATTTGCTAGTCGTCATCTTTTTCAATATAGGGCTTCGCAGTAAAACGAGTAATTTGCCGGGCCAAGTATCTCTCTCTGGCTGAATTTACAGTCTGGTCACAGCTGCGTTTAGCAAATTTACTAGGTTCCTGTTTTGCTTCACCTTTATCTTCAGATTCCATTACCTTTTCTTCTTTAGCATTGTCAGTTTTCCCCTCGCTTATCTTTTCTTCATTCTCAATTTTCCCTTTGCTCTCCATTTTCTGACTTTCTTCCTCCATTTTCTGGCTTTCTTCCTCCATTTTCTGGCTGTCTCTGTCCCTCAGATCTCGCTCTCCTTTGCGGTCCCGTTCTCTATCCTTTGGGCTGTTGTCTCTTCGGTCTCGATCTTGCTCTCCTTTCCGCTCCCGTTCTCTGTCTTTTGGACTGCTGTTTCGTCTGTCTCTTTTGCCATGTCTGTCGTCTCTGTCCCTTTCCCTCCTGTCTCGGCCTCTATCCTCTTCTCGGTCCCTGTCTCGTTCCCTCTCTCTTCTGCGGTCCCTGTCCTCCTTTCTATGACTGTGCTTGTCCTCTCTCTCTCTGTCTCTCGTCCTCTCTTTCTCCTTTGTCCTATCCCTGTCTCTATCTTTGTGACTTCTTTCTCTAACCTCTTTCCTCTCCCGGTCTTGCTCGTCACCACTGTCTGAGTGAGGGGATTTTTGTCTGTATTGGCGTTTTGAGTGGTTGCCGCTTGTGGTTGTTTTATTGAACACTGCTCTGTTATCGCTCTGGTCCTCATCACTGTGGGAGTCAGCCTCGCTCTCTCTTTGTTTCAGTGTTGGCTCTGGGGTCGGTGACCTTTCTGCTGCTGCAGAGCATGTGGCTTTGTCCTCTCTAAAACAAGTTCAAGTTGAAGATGAATCATTTTATTAGAGCTTTCACAAACTTTCAAATAGTTAGCAATTTAAAATGCGACAGGTAACAAAGAATAAAAGAGTAGTTAAATGGATAGTTCACCCAAAAATGAAAATTCTGTCATCATTTACTCACCCTCCACTTGAATTTCTTTCTTCTGCTAAAACAAATAAAGTAGTTATTTTGAAGAAATTCAGTAACCAAACAGTTGACGGAGCCCAATGACTTCCACTGTATTCATACCCATATTCTTCAAAATATCATCTTTTGTGTTCAGCAGGAGGAGGAAACTCAGTGTGAGTAAATGATGACAGAAGCTTCATTTTTAGTTAAACTATCCTCCTTCAACCTTTTCAGATAAATGATGCCATTTGAACTGAACTCTACATGACACATAAATTAACATTTAATTTCATCAACATACAGAAAATAACCTTAATTACAGTCAGGTTCTTCTTTATAGGAAAATCCAAAATACTTATTTGCTAAGCTATTTGTATGTAAGCTTTTAATTATAAAAAAAAAAAAAAAAAATTATATAATTGCATTTTTTTATGTTAAGCATATTGCATGTTTTACAAGGGTTTTGTAAACTTTTGCACTTATCTATGATACACATATCCACTTTATTTGTAATGTAAGAGCAGGTGCAGCCATTTTGAACACCATTCTGGTGTCAGCCTCTTCGTTATTTTAGCCGTCAAAAAACAGTGCTTGATCATAATCATAAACACTGGTATTATTATCAGTCAAAAACTCTGGTGTGTAGTGCAAATAAAGAAATATCTTGCTTCCGCATTGCAAGATAAGGTGGATATGCCTCACCTTTGAGCACTACGATCAGGAACTGCCTCTTCTCCGACTGTCTGATTGAGAAGATGTCTATAAAATCCACTGAGATCCTTCTGCTTCTTGACATCCAGTGCAGCTAAAAATGAAAAAGAAAACTATTAAGTATGTCCATTTTAATACTCATAACAACACGGCATTACACTTCAAACCTTCTCACCTTCTAACGCTGCTTCCCTCTTCTCTCTCTCCAACTCTTCCTGTCTTTCTTTAAGCTTCTGGCGATAAGCTGAGGTGACAAAGGCCTCTTTATCAGCAAACATCTCGCCCTCTGCTTCTCTTTCCTTCTGAATTTTCCTCTCGTCACGACGTTCTTGTTCCTTCTTTCTCTCCTCCACTGCACGGAGCAGCTGGTTAATATACTTGGGCTGAAAATGTTGAAGTGAACAATTAGCTATTGATCATGTGCTACTTCAAAAAAATATTTCAAATAGTAATACAACAGCTATACAGACTTATATTGATTTAAACTCAAGGTTCCCACCAAAAAGAATAACGAACAATAAATATAAAGTTTTAATAATCGTTCTAATTCTATGAGAATAGTGAAATCCACTCTATGACGATAACGACAAAGAGAAATTATTTCACTGAAATCCCTTTCAGAACCATTTTTTTTCTAGCTACTGAATGATAAAAACATAGACAGCCAGTCAAAATCCATTCTGCTTTAAAGAGCTTGAGCATTTAAAGTAGCAGACGACAAAACTGTAACTCAAGCTTATAATAATCAGAACAATAATGTCCATTAGTGTGAATGCTCCTTTTATAATTATAGTTATTCTAGGTGTGAATTGGTCTGAAGGATGTCTATTGAATGAACAAAGCAACTTTTTTTTAAATAAAATTTTTAAATTTACCTTTTTATCTGTGCCACCTAGCAATTTTTTATTGCTTTCCAGTCTCTCTTTCTGAATATCATCATACACGTTGTCATATTCATAGACAGTGCTGTCCTCTTGAAGTGCCTTTTGCATCTCAAGACGGGTCTGAAGTGGGATGTATAACAAAAGAACAGTTTTCAACACCATTAACCTCAAAATTATGCAACGGTTGTTGGGATGCCTTCCATGCTCACCTGCTTCATCATCTTCTTTTTGGCTGCCTCCTTCTTCAAGCTCTCTCCAACAGAGGTCTACAATATAAGAGATTGTGTTTTATTACAGTGCACTGATTTAAGTGTAGAGACAGTCATATTTGGATTCATAGAAGCTGTCACCTCATCATCAGAATCATCTCCAAACACAGAGGGGCGGGAGAGAAGGGCAGATTTTGATGCACTCTTCTGAGGCAAAATGAGCCCATACCTTAAATGCACACAAGACAGTATGAATGAATACGACTTAGTATCCATTGTAAGCAATGTTTAACTAAAGTTTAGTTTAACATTGTCATCCTTGTATATATATATATATAACCATTGTCTCTACTGGGAGGGGAAATAAATCAGCTTAAGCTGGTTGGCTGTCGATCTCACAGCCTGATCATGTCAGCTGAGCTATACCAGCTAAAAGCAGCCAAACACCGTCTTTGCCAGGCTTGGAGACCAGTTTAAGACAGCATAGACCAGCTAAACAGCGTAGGCTTGTTTTAGCTGTGTTTCTCTTTTTTTCCAGCAGTGGTAACGTTAGCCAAGCAAACCACTCCCAATTTCATATAAGGACAGTTAGCAACAAAAAGCTATAATAGTACGTAGAGCAAGTTGGAGATTTTAGTAAAATACAGCATGTATATACTATTTATTTATGATTTATAATGTGGCTAATATTATTGTATTCACATGTGTTTGGGGATAGCAGCATAGTTAGCTCAGTGGCTCGGACTATTTTGATTAGGTTTTTCTTATCAAGACACTATTTAACTACATGTAGACACAATCATCATTCCATCTCCATCATTATAAATGATAATTTCTTCATGTGTCGTGTGTAAGGGGACAAAACTACTGTAAATTAGGATTAAGGCACTTACTGTTTACCAGAGGTCGCCATCTTGCTTCCAAAACTATCTAGCGTAGCCTACAGCAGATTCGATAATTTAAGATCAATACGACGTTAAAGCAACAAAGCAGAATCTAAGTGTAACTAATCACAATAATAAAAAATAATACGATGAATTAAAATACCCTATGTATGATTACAAATTAGTCGTACTGATTTAAACGTTTACGATACGAATCGAACGATATTGCTTGTTTTTACCATACACTTTGACCCAATTATTTTGGGAATGTCCATTAAACGTTTCACCAATAGAAAATATATGGAAACGTGATTATAATTGTACATTAATGGAGTTTAGTCATGTTTAATAACTGAATTTGCAAAGTAATACAAGGCACATGCAGATAGTGAAAACAAAATTAGGCTATACCGGCGTGCTATCAGTAGAAATTTGTTTTACCATTTCACTATCTGCTAAAACACTCAATGAAAAAAATAAATAAAACAGAATTATTTAATGAAAGGGTTCGACGTTTAAATAGTGGCATTTAGAGAAAACAATTTAAGTAAGCAAATTGATATTATTAAAATAGACAGTAGCCTATTTGATATGCATGCATAGTCAAGTTTTTATTGTAGGCCTATGCCAAAAAACAAAAACAAAAACGATTTGAAACGATATTGCTGAAACGAAACTGTTCGAGAGCAGGCTGCCACTAGATGGTGACAATCTCTTTAATAATTCCCGAAATCACCAAGAACCACACCCCTGGTAAGTAGCTTTATTCTTACAGAACAGACAGTAGTAGCTTCTATTAAATTTGTATAAATATTTGAATCTTATTGGTGTTGTTAATGTTTTTCCATTATGTAAGACCATCGGCTATAGGCCTATTGCAAAAGTTGATATGGTTAAAAGTCGGGTACACTTTTTGGATAACTTGTAATTGTGTACAGCAGTTCTTTATTTCTATTTTGTGCATGGTTATAGATCCATAAATGATTTTTGTCCAATTAAAAATAAGAGTCTACATTTTTGCTGTTTTTATATGAACAGTTTTTCTTTCTGTAAGTGTTCTACTGTGCCATACCTGATGAATGTTTTAAAGGAATTAGTTAAATTTTTGTGGAATGCCATTCTTTGTATTGTATCTCAGCATTATCCCTGTTACACCTGCCTTAATCCTAATTTCATTTTCTCTACTCTCTACTCTCACTGTTAATGCCATGCAGAGAGATTTGGTTAAACGCTGGATTTGGTTGAATGGTTAGAGGCAAATAGAGCAAAATAAGGTATGAGGAAGTGTCCTCTAACAAATGAAGTTGTGTGTGTCAAATTCTTTGAGTGGCTTCACACTGTTCATGAAGCAAAATAAACTGTAGGCCTACTATTCATCTTTGAGAGTATCACATGACCTACAAAGAACTGAGTTGCATTTGTTTTGGCATGTGTGAAGCAGCAGTGTGGGAGTGGAGGTTACGAGCAAAAGAAAAGAAAAGTCACAGCCTGTCTGTAAACCCATTTCCTGTCTGCACATCATCTGAGAAAAGTGTGTGTGTGTCTGTGTGTGTGTGTCTGTGTGTGTGTGTTGTGGTGTTGTTGTTGTGGGGTGTAATGCATTAAGTAATTAATTACTGTAATTTAATTACTTTAACCTTGAAAATGTAAAGCTATTATTAACCAATTAACCATTGAAGCTTTAAAGGGATAGATAACACCAAAATGAAAATGCTGTTATCATTTACTCACCCTCATGTGAGGAAAAAAATATATTTTGAAGAATGTTGGTTATCAAAGTGATTCGGTTCCCTTTGACTCCCATTGTATTTTTTTGTCCATAAAATGGAAGTCAATGGATATATAATTGTATGTTCCACAGAAGAGGTCAATACACGTTTGGAACCTCATGATGGTATGACAGAATTAAAATTTTTGTGTGGACTATTAAGTTTGCTTTAAATACATTTTATTGCAGCTTATGAATGTGGTATTTTTTAAGATTAACAAAATTATTAAGGGAAACCCAACCTGGACATTTTAAAAATGCTGTTTAACTCTTTAGTTCACATGCTTGTTCAGGACACACACAGTTAACCATGGCTCGAGGCTACTGAATCTTGACAGCTGGCGGTTCCGGCGCATGCGCAGAGGAGTCGCGGGGAGGAAGCGCGACAGAGTGCAGTAGCAACGGACGAGCTGCGGCTGATCTCCTCTGACATAAATATGTCTGTCTCGCCACCACCAGTTTCTCTCAGGTATCCGTTTACCGGAGCCTGAATGGCGTTGGTAACTGTGCAGCGGTCGCCTACTCCAAGCGCAACATCCAGCCCGTGCGTTTCGGTGAGTGACTCGCATCTTTTTTTTCTCCGATACCTTCCACCGCCTCGGTAGTTTGGGGTTCATTTCCGCTGTTTCCTACGGTCCGTTTGTCCTCAGACGCTAGAGAAACACGCATGCGTGAAATATATACTCGGAATTACATTGTTGCCCATATGGCTCATCAAATATCTGGCGAGCGTGCGACATGGGCTATATCGCAGTCGTGGAGATTTTCTGCTAAATCTACCGGTTGTTTGCGGTGGCATGTCACAGATAGGAAGTGTTTGATAATTGCTCAAATGACTCAAAGCTTCTCTTTGACAATGTATCAAATAGTGATATTCACATGCAAAGGTGACTATGACGATGTGATTGGTCTTGGAACCAGGAAGTAAACACAGCTGCCCCCTTAAAAAACAGTTATAGTAAACGAGCTGTCTGTAGAGTAGTAAAAAAGTGGGATTATTAACGTATAAAACTAGACTGAATAACATGAGGCAGCATTTATTTTTAAATATAACGTAAAGCAAGTAATGTAAATGACCCCATTATTTGTTGATCCCCTTGTCAGAGACCCATCACCATATAGGTAGGTAGCTATATTTTGATGTATTAAAAACCATTTATACTACCAATGCAAAATATTAAAGCATGGCATACCTATTATTAGATATATAAACGCGAAGATAACTATGCAGACTTATTAGCATAGCTCTTTTCAAAATAAATATGATTTCAAGGAGAAACACCCTATAATATAATCCCCATAATAATTTCGTGTTACATGCAATACCGTTGTTACAAGAAAAACAATTTTGTCTCAAATTTTCCTAACACCACTTGCAGCCTCTGTGGGTCCTTGGACTCCTGTTTGACATGATTTGACCTAGAGAAATGTACATTTGTAAAGATAAAGGCCAAGAACTATGATGAAGCAATTCGTTTTTACTACTACAGAGTCATATGATATCTCACTGTTGTCTATTTAGTGACTGAAACTGCAGCCATGATGGTGCTGGTAAAGAGTCAGTATGACAGAATTTGAAGGTTTGGTTCCAGGTGGGGTTGATTCAGGTTCTAGAAACCAATATCTGCGTTCACTATTATCTTCTTGAGCAGTACACTTAACCCCAGGTTACTTCAAAGAGACATCCTTCTAACTTGTTTGTTAAAAATCATCTTTTAGGTAACCAGTGGAAATATGTTATCTCTTATAGGCAATTTCGTTGGTCTTTCTAAGGTTGTGCATCACGTGACGACGTCTGCGAGAAATCTCATGTGAGAGTGTCTTGTTAGACTCCTGTTTGATGTCTATGGTGTACCAATACTAAAAACGCAACATCTTAGTTTGCTGTACTATGCTTTAATACACAAATGTGAACTATGTGTAATATGACTATAAACTATTTGAACATATGCATTGGATAGTCAAATATTTTGGAGGTCTAGATTGCCAGTCATTTTCTGCTTAAAACCAAATAATTCATTCACACACAGATTTCACGGAGTCAAACATTTCCATAATGCAAAGCACTGAGCTTTCATTTGGGTTTATGTAAAATCATGCCCATCTTGGGTAATGTCCGACTGCCATGAGTAACCCGAGATGAATTGGTTCTCTGATAGCCCCGTCTTTTTTGGTGCATTCAGTGCATTTCTGAACACGGTCAATCTCAGGCTTATTGATGCGATGCATTTTAAATACAGATGTGACTCTGTTTCATTAAAAACAACAATATTCCCCCTGTTTTTTTGTAATAGAATTGTTATTGTCACACAACTGGTCTGGTGGAAGTTTCTTCAGTGTTTAGTGAGCTGGTTGTGTCATGCGTATAAAACAAAACAAGTTTCTAAATATCCTGTCAGGCCAGCCTTTATCATAAGTCTTAATGAAATTGTGCCTCTCGATTTGTCTGTCTATGTTCTGGAATAAAGATGCATCATGCTACTGCAAACTGTTCATTTTAAATATGTTTAGGCTTTAAACTTCAAACTCTTATTAACACGTTCAAATGCATTTAGCATGAAATCCCCATCTCTTCGGTTGATCATCTGCTCTGAATATAATAATGTGGGCTTATGCACTGATCTGGACTGGTAGACCCAAATAAATGGTGCAGCATTTGAAAGGTCTAATAAGCCATATAAGTTGGATAGAATTTATTGATCACTGGCAAGAAAGCTGCATGAATTCTTAGACAGATTAAAAGTAGGTGTACAGAACAACACATTACCCAAACAAAATGTGGGAACCAATTAGTTAGATTTTTCAGTGATGTCCAATTAATAGACAACAATGCAAGATGTCAGCCTCAGCACTTTTTTGTGCACAAAATAATCAGTGTATGCGAAAACAAAAGTATTATTATGATATTATTACTATGTATGGATTAAAGTAAGGGTCTCCACACTTTTTATTACTTATTTTTATCACAATACAATATTAAGTTAACTTATGAAACTTTATAAAATGAAACACTCGGTTTTAGTAGGTGTCGCTGGTCTGTCTCTGCATGAACGGATATCTTTAAAAGACCCCTGTATTAAAGATTGATTTCGATGCTAATCTTTACATTGCATTTTCATCTTATTGTTTAGCCTCAGAAGCCGGGTTTCCATTACGGATTTGCGCAAAACCTTTGCAATATTTTCTAAATGTTGATTGCGAAATGACTGCGTTTCCATTAACCAATGTTATGCGACTAAAACTTGTTTTTTCTTCATCTTGCTACAAGTCATTCCAAAAACCATGGGAATGGATGTTGGTTTATGTGTATCGCAGCCACTGCATTAGTTATTATTCTTAATCAAAGACATGGGTGTATCATTCAAACATTAAAGGGATAGTTCATCCAAAAATTCTGTCTTCATTCACTCACCCTTTAAGTTGGTCCAACTCCAAACCTGTATGAATTTCTTTGTTTTGCTGTACACAAATGAAGATATTTTGAAGAATGTTGATATCCAAACAGATCTGGGGCCCCATTGACTACCATAGTAGGAAAAATAAATAAAATAAAAAGGTAGTCAATGGGGCCTGAGATCTGCTTGGTTACAAACAGTCTTTCAAATATCTTCCTTTGTGTTCAAGCAGAACAAAGACATTTATACAGGGTTGGAATAATTTGAGTGAGTAAACTATGACAACATTTTTACTTTTGGGTGACCTAGGCCTATCCGTTTATTGGCAAGGATGGCATTTTTGCGAAAGATTCCTTTTTTCGAATTGCCTGAAAAACCTCCTTATGCAAGCGTAAAAACTTTCTTGCGATATATGGTTTTCCATTGGGAGTATTTTAAAATTGCAATTTCAATTTGCACAATTTGAAGGGTAATGGAAACGCAGCTAATTTTACGACCAGAGGTAATATGTTATGCCACAGATCAATCAATAAGAAGAATAAATCTGTGTCCTTTTTTTTTTTTTTTAAGGAGTCTGGCAGTGGGGAAGATGACCGCCGGTCTCAGCCCAGAAGGTAAAAGAAAATTCATTCTCAATGAAGCCTTACGTCATTGAATGCAAACTGATAGTACTTATTTTTTTAACTTTAAATACAACTGACTGACTCAGCGGGTCATTGACAAAACATTTTTAAAACAAAACATGCAAATCTTACCATGCCCTTCAAATTCTATCCTTCAAAATACAATGGTATTTTTCATAATGTTGGGAAGATCACAGAGGAGGATCATTAGGATACCGTCTGCCTGCACATGACATCAACGCAATGGTTGTATTGTCATCGGACCTATAATCAAACCGGACAATCGACCGGTTTACCAACCGAACGAATCCAGCAGTGTCTGCCATAATATCAGTCAAGTTCTCGTCATTGATCATTGTTCTCCTCAGAAATGTTTTTTTGTTTTTTTTTCTACACACGGTCAAGTATGCGGGTGGTGCGCACATCTGGGGCACTTCGTGTGTTGGTCAAAAATGACTTAATTTTTTATTTTATTTCAATGAAATTAATGTACTAGGCTATATTTTACTTCATATTTTGTATTTTTAAGGATTTTATGGTACTAAATTTTATTTACGCTGTAGTTATAATCCATTTATTCACTTTTTGAGCATAGACCTGAAAATAAAATTTAAAACTTAAACTGTCGTAAATCTTGAATGCTTTAGAGTACAGACTTAAGTTTGATCTCTTTTCAAAGATGACACTTGGCAAATTATTGCTTAAAATTCTGTAGCTTTAAAAAAAAAAGCTACAGAATTTGACGTTTATAGTTATGATGAAAAATTCACAAAAATAATATTTTCAATTTTTATATTAAATATATACTTCAAAATCAAAACTTAATTTAAAATTTAAAATCAAAGCCATAAATCTAAACAAGTTGTGTTCCATATTTGAGCAAAAAATTAGCTTTCAGTAAGATTTTGTTGTGCTGCAGTACCAAAAGTTTTCACTCTATGAAATGTCTCCCATTCATTTCAAATGCGTAATTTTTGATCACGAGGACCACAAGTGTGACTATTTTATTCAGGACCATTTGATCTTTTATGTCCATGGTTTTTTTTGTGTGTTCACACAGCAAGTGCCAAAACCTTTACCATTAAATCCTGATATGTGCGCAAATTGCGTGTGCAGATTTCAATGCCCTTTTTGTGCGTACACAACGTTTGTGCATCAGGCCCCAGGTGTAAATACTCTCCGAAACACTTTCAAGGCGGATTTAAAGAGGTGGTCTGAGTCTGAGACGCATCCCAAACGAAACTAATGTAAAGTGTAAATGTGTAAATCTTGTTGTTGAAACCAGATGCATTTACATATGTACAGTTTACATATGTAAATTTACCATATGTAAATTTTACTCCTCCCAAAATGGTTAAAAATAAACACATGTAAATTGTACTTCTCCCAAAATGGTAAAAAATAAACACGTGAGAGCGTCTTATTGGCTACATGAGTTTTAACAGTACAGAAAAGTTGTAACAATACAGATCAGTAAAACGTTACCAGGATTAAACAGGCCCATGGAGTCAAAGAATTTTGCCACGATAAAAGGATGTACAGGGTTAATTTTTTACAGAATATACATTTTTCCATCATGTTCTGCTGTATCACTGGGCCTCAGATGAGGAAATAATGTTATAAAAAGCTGGGCTTATTGTTCATAATCAAAATACATAAAAATGCACATACTGGTTGATGTATACTTTATATTGATCCAGTAGTTTTAACTGGAATGGCA
The DNA here is from genome assembly GCA_031834385.1 of Semotilus atromaculatus. Lineage (NCBI taxonomy): Eukaryota > Metazoa > Chordata > Actinopteri > Cypriniformes > Leuciscidae > Semotilus > Semotilus atromaculatus. The sequence goes on along the minus strand of JAULUF010000001.1, from coordinate 21,275,294 downwards.
ATTGAATGTATTGATAGATTGATAGGTGACTCTTAATTTATGACATAATGGCAATACATTGATTTAATAGATTGACTCCGATTAAAAAAAGCTCTCACTTTCATAATGAAAAGTTGCAAATATGTAACAATGTTACAAGATCATTTTCTATACAGATATTATAAGCTCTATGGTATCTCAGATCTTTAGAGCTGTGTCAGAAATCAATAGCACACTGTCCTTAACTAAAACTGATACCTCACTTGCTCTTGTTTCATGCGCATATCATATTGTTTTCCTGTTGCAAAGTGGTGACCTTTTAATCAGACATCCCTAAATGATGACTAGTAAGAGATTAAGAGTTTACTTCCATTTTTTTGAGAGAGTATCAAATGAGATGGAAAGTTCTCATATATCAGTGTCATTGAATATGCCATCAGATATCAGACCTCTTTAATCATACACACACACACACACACACACACATTGAGATCATTGAGCTGCAGCTCTGATTTCTATTGATATTATTACAATGATAGCAGTGATATCGTCAAGTTAAGTTTGACAGTCATTTTGTGATAACATGATGGTTTTCCTCTTATGTTTGCTCATAGACACACCAAACAAGCAGGTTCGGACAGTTTTGTCTTTACTCGGGATTCCTTAAATTGTTGTTGATTTATCCTGCAATATTTCCTATTTCTTTCATCGTCAACAGTAGAATATCAAATCAGTTATAGATATATCATTTAATCCCAACCCTAACAGTTTTAGTGTGGTTGCTTTTTGTATCACTTAGGCTAATACTTAATATAGCAGCAGAATAAATTGTATCTAATTGATGTGCATTAATTGGTATTTTTCTGAAACTGACAATGGTAAACACCAAAACCACTGGAGTTAATTAGACATTGTGTTGTTGGTTCATTAACATTATAATTTCCGTAAATGTCAGTAGATTTTTAGAAGGCATTTAGAAATATTGTTCTGTCTTGAGGTACTTGAAAAGGGCCAATCTATTCTGATTTATGAAGAATAGGGCTACATGCATTTGGATCAACAACAAAAAAAAAAGGTGCAATTTGGGAGTGGCAAATGGGACTTTGCTTTCCATTTATTGCTTAATGCACACTTACTAGCTTAACTGATAAAGTTCAAACATTATTAAAGGAAACAAAGGAAACTAATTCCAAGCATAGATATACAATATAACAAAGTTACAAATAAAGGTCTAACTTTATTTTATTTTCTGACTAAATTTATTAAAGATAGTGTATTCTAGAACAGACTAGGGCTGTCACTTTTGAGAAAAATCAATTTCCAACGGTTATCAAATATCAAGCAATGTATTAGAATATATTCAAATTTCTACGAGCCCCGCCCCCCCACCAAAAAAAAAGAAAAACACCGTAACGGAGATTCAATCACAAATTTATTAACAGTCTGACAGTCATAAACAGGACTCAGGCCTGTCTGAAAAAATATATATATCTTTGACTTAATGTTTTAAACAGCAGGTTATCAACTTAATCTATATGAAGTGGCACTATGCATAGCCAATCACAAAATTAGGCTACATGGAAAAAAAACTGAATCGGAACAGCACGGCACAGCACAAACAATAACTTGACAGCTTAAACACCAGCAGGAGTAAGGCCTATAGCCTAGCCTAATTAATTTCTTAATATTGTTTGCTAGAAACACCAATTTATCAACTTGATCTGGATCAAGTGCGGCTCTCTTTTTATTGGCGATGTTCCCCGCGGTGGAGAACGCGCTCGGAGCGCGCGCGCACACACACACAGGTATTTGCGCGTCAATGTTGAGAGAAGTGGTATCTACGGTGTAGAACCCAAAATATTTCGCTTGATTTTTTCATGGGCTGACGCTACAATACGTTTAGAGCGCCCGCTCCTGGATGAGATGGCAAAAAAAAAAAAAAAACGGTCTAATCATAGACTGTAAAAAATGCGCTAAACATGGCACTTCAAAAAACGGATAGTTTATTTATAGTTCGAATACGGATATTTCACGTCATGTTCGAATGCATATTCGAATATCGAATAAAAAGTGACAGCCCTAGAACAGACATGTAATAATTAGGCCTAAATGTAAAATAACACTGTGTTCACTGTATAAGTTAAATATAGAGTAATCTTTGTTAAAGCTGTTTTGTTGACTTAGACAGCAGCAGGCATTATTAGGTTGCTGTCACTTTAAGACCGACTGCACCACAGATCCAATGTAATAACACATAACACATCTGATTTCTTTCTCAACTTGTCCGTTCAAGCAGATGAAGATTCAAAAGAGGAATCAATTTGAAAAAAGCGCTGGAGCGGCACTCCTCAAAGTGAAAGCACAAACATCATATCACATTTAGTTTTAGTAGTATGATTATTCAGCGTTTTAGATGGTTTATACTTATGTATAGTGCATTAATAGTGGGAGAGGCGGGATATAGCGAGCAGCCAAGCACCGAGTGAGTCTGTGTGTGTTCAGCTTGTCGGTGTAAGAGATTCAACGAGGAAAAAAATTTAAGTGTACAGTTTCAGTGACATCACTACATAAATCTATATATAATGTTGAATATAAAGTGATGTAATGATGCAATGGGGGAATATTTGTAGGGCCTGATAATAATAAAATAGTAATAATATTATATATTATTTTAATAATAAAGTAATAATAATAAAAAAGAACTCTCTCCTTTGTTTTGGCTTAAAATATTGCAATAGTATCGTATCGTGACATGTATCGCATCGTGACGTGTATCGTTACACCCCTAGTGCCGAACCGTATAGCCTGGTCCGTACGGATCATTATGCATTATATCACATTATTATAACATTATATCACTTAATTAAATATAGTTTAAAAAAATACAGTTCGCCTATCCTGTAAAACTGCACATTGTCATCTGATCGACCCCAAACATTTGAATGGTGGTCTTTTTTTTCTTCTTTTATTTCACTCATTTGGTGAATTGCAGAATTACAATAGAATAGAATACAATAAAAATCGAAGATTAAAAAAATTATTTTAATTTCTCTTTTTTTGTGTGTAAAATACATATTGACACAGGCAGGGTCAGTCACGTGTGTTCTGATAACGTGCTGATGGCCTTTAGTGGAACAGCCTCTTGATGGTCTGCAGGTGCTACTGGACTGTTTTTCATGTATGAACAGCTGTGTTTTATATTCACTACTGATAATATTCCCACAATTTCTGAGCAACCCTTTTCTCACATCTATAAAAAAATTACACAATTTGTTATCCATGTTGCTTATTCAGATTTTTTTAAGGAAAGGTGTTATGTGCTGTGTGCAAAATAAATAAGACTAATTCCTTTATAAGAAAAAATCAACCTATGTAAATTATTATGATGATGATAATGTTGACGATTTATTTATTTGTTTTTTTTACGTTATAAAACCCTCTTGGAAAAGTTATGTATCTACAGTCATCCCCTTTAAAACAACACTGCTAAAGCCATACATGCAAGCAGACGCCTTTGTACTAGGGCTGGGTATTGACACAAATTTCACAATTCGATTCGATTTCGATTCACAAGCTTGCAATTCGATTCGATTTCGATTCACAAGCTTGCAATTCGATTCGATTTCGATTTCGATTCGATTCAATATTGATTATTTTGGATATCAGTTACAATAAATGACAAATTTTCTCAAGGAAATCAAATCTCGTCGTAACTAATGCTGTAAACTATGGGAGTCTAGTTGTAGCCTACTAGGCTTCATTAGCCTAGTATGAAGGTAATAATTAAATACAAACAGTACTTCACAGTTCACAGTCTTTGTAATATGTTTTAGCAATACATTTCTAACATTTATAATGTGTTTAGAATTTTTTTTTTTTTTATTGCCTTTACAGGGACTTTAAATTACACTTTTATTTATTTTTATAATAAGAAGATTATATGAAATATAAACATTTAAATGGTGGCTGTCATAAAAACTTGCCAGATTTATTCAAATATGCATTAAATATTGAAGAACATTAAGATTATAATGCATATGTAATATGGTGCATATATTTAGCAAAATACTCCTCTCTAGAGCTAGCTGACTAACGAGTTTATGGTCACATGTGGTTTTTCTGAGGTAAATATGACGATCCATGACATTGATTACAAGCTGTTTAACTGACGTCTTTCCACGGTTGAAACACTGATTGAGCGAATCAATGTGACATGATACGAATTTCGATAAGTTGTACTCTATCTTTTAACACACTTTCAGATGCTCATTCATGTTTATTTCGCGCTGTATTGGTATTATTAAGCCGGAAGAGAGATCAAAGCGCTCCGCGCTGCTGCTTCTCTTGAGCTGCGCGAGAGCGATCTCACGCCAAAACGGTGTTTGTTTTTTAATTTCGAAAGAAAATGGACGTAATTTGAAAATTTACACTGTTTCATATTAATAGTAACAAAGGACAAAGATTATTGCGATGTTTTGGATGCGCGCTACAATGTTCCATTCATTCAAATGAAACAGGATGACTAATCGATTCTTGAGATTTAATAATCGATATTGGTTTGTAAAAATGAGAATCGATTAATATCGAGAAATCGATATTTATTACCCAGCCCTACTTTGTACCATACGTTATATTAAGAATAATTTGCTTTAAACGTAAGAACACATACTGTGTGTGTGAACACCTGTGAAGAAGTATTTCTGATCAGGGTCATATTAAACCAGAAAGAGCTAATTATTGATGGTACCCTCCTCCTCTCACTTGTCTCATTCGCTTTGGTTTAATAGTCCTTGTTTTAGGCTTAATTTGTCATTCCTACAGCTTTCATGCTTACACCAAAAGCACGCACACCACTGATCTATATAAAGCCGCCTCTCAAAACGTTTCCTCGTACCAAATTGACTTTCGTGGCTTATTGGGCTTAAATGCTCAAATAATGATGTCAAAATGGCAAGTATTCAGTTAGATACAGTCAGGTTTGGAAAGTAATAGTTGTGAGAGAAAACGTATGTTTTGTATAAGTATTTTTTGGCTTAAGCTCTTAAAAGTGACAGCAGTCTAATAAACCTGCTTCTGTCTGTTATGTTAATCAAAGACAGAAAAAAATCTATTTCAGCTCATGACTGAACCACTTTTTTAAAACTTTTAATCTGTATTTAATTTCTACAATGAAAACTATCCAGTTTTATTTTACATTTGATTAATTTCTGTAGTATGTCTTACCTGAATATTACTGTTATACCCAACCTGAAAAACTTAAAGCCATGTTTATTTCATTTGTCTCTTTATTCTATTGTATTTATTTGTGCTATCGTTTGCAATTTGAATACAATTATGAGATAATAACAAATAATCTGTATGGCGGTATATATGGCAGTTTTCCTTGTGGTATCTAAACTGGTATCTAATATCTATATTTTTCAAGGTATCGTATTGAAGTTGGAAATTTCAGTATCGTGACAACACTACTTCTGATACGAAGAACAAACTGATTTTCAATGGTCGCTTTGTCACATCTCAGGGCTCCAGACTGCATTTTGCGACCAAAGTTTGAGAATGTGCGACCAGTATATTTGTCCCGTTTTTGTTTTGTTTTTTTTAACACGTTAAACGTGGAAGGGGCCTATCAATGAATCCGTAATGTGTGGCAGGCCAATGAGTGTGAGAATAATAGGGAATGGCAACTGTAAGTGGCTAATGTGTGGAGGGGGAGGGTCCTAGAGATAATTGAGCGCGCGTTTAAACATCTGTGGGAAGGAGGAGACGGACACAAATATCACAACCTGATGTGCGTCTGAGCAATGAGCAAACTATTGACTCGTTCTTCCGAACTGCGGCTAGTGTGCCAGTTAAATTCACTTGCTGGCTTCCAAAATAATACATTACAACAGAGATAATAATTAAAAACAAAACGATTACTCTTTGTAAACACTGTTCAATGTGAGTGCCAAATCCTCGAACATGACCTGTCATTTACACCGTCATCACCCGGGAGTTGATAGCGCACGAGCGCAAGCGAGACCTGACCTGTAGATGTTACCATCGGTGTTTAAAATAAACTCCTTTAAACTTTGCCAATGTAAACATTCAAGACGCGAAAGAGAACTCGCATCTAGAAGATTTGTGCGCGCGCCGCGTGTGTGTGTGTCTGTGTGTGTGTGTGTCTGTGTGTGTGTAGGCTACTCATCTCAGACAGCGCGCAAATATTGAGTTCTCTTTCAAGTCTTGCACTTGAATGGACAAATTCACACAAAAAGTATGTCAACATGTCCGTCTTGATGAGTATCATAGCAGACATATAGTCTGTTATGCCTTAAGTGAACTTAGAGGGTCAAGAAAGACACTCACAGTATCGGTGTAGGCCTACTGAATCAGCTCTGAATTGAATAGCTTTTGTAACTTTAAGGATTAATCTTTAATTTATACAGTCAAATATGCAATGTTATTTTACACTTGATTATTTTATTCAATTTCTGTACCTGAAAACTAATGTCAGACCTACATGAAAAGCATAGTTTATTTTATTAGTATCTTTGCTCTATTGTATTTATTTGAGCTTTTGCTTGTGGTTAGATTATTTGTTTCTTTATTTTATTTGACAGCAGTCTTTTTTTCCCTGAACACAGCACATACCGAATCATACCGAAACCGTGAACCTAAAACCATGATACAAATTGAACCGTGAGCTATTTGAAATGTTGCAGAACTAGTACAGTGTCACAGTCGGATGATGATTCAGAGTAAGAGGTTTGTATCAGGCCGAACCTGAGAGTTCAGCTGGTTGGGGTAGTACTGTAGACGAGAGAGTTCAGCTGGTTGGGGTAGTACTGTAGACGAGAGAGTTCAGCTGGTTGGGGTATTACTGTAGACGAGAGAGTTCAGCTGGTTGGGGTAGTGCTGTAGACTAGAGAGTTCAGCTGGTTGGGGTATTACTGTAGACGAGAGAGTTCAGCTGGTTGGGGTAGTGCTGTAGACGAGAGAGTTCAGCTGGTTGGGGTATTACTGTAGACGAGAGAGTTCAGCTGGTTGGGGTAGTACTGTAGATGAGAGAGTTCAGCTGGTTGGGGTATTACTGTAGACGAGAGAGTTCAGCTGGTTGGGGTAGTACTGTAGATGAGAGAGTTCAGCTGGTTGGGGTAGTGCTGTAGACGAGAGAGTTCAGCTGGTTGGGGTAGTGCTGTAGACGAGAGAGTTCAGCTGGTTGGGGTATTACTGTAGACGAGAGAGTTCAGCTGGTTGGGGTAGTACTGTAGACGAGAGAGTTCAGCTGGTTGGGGTAGTACTGTAGACGAGAGAGTTCAGCTGGTTGGGGTATTACTGTAGACGAGAGAGTTCAGCTGGTTGGGGTATTACTGTAGACGAGAGAGTTCAGCTGGTTGGGGTATTACTGTAGACGAGAGAGTTCAGCTGGTTGGGGTATTACTGTAGACGAGAGAGTTCAGCTGGTTGGGGTAGTGCTGTAGACGAGAGAGTTCAGCTGGTTGGGGTAGTACTGTAAGGAGACGAGTTCAGCTGGTTGGGGTAGTGCTGTAGACAAGAGAGTTCAGCTGGTTGGGGTAGTGCTGTAGACGAGAGAGTTCAGCTGGTTGGGGTAGTACTGTAAGGAGACGAGTTCAGCTGGTTGAGGTAGTACTGTAAGGAGACGAGTTCAGCTGGTTGGGGTAGTGCTGTAGACGAGAGAGTTCAGCTGGTTGGGGTATTACTGTAGACGAGAGAGTTCAGCTGGTTGGGGTAGTGCTGTAGACGAGAGAGTTCAGCTGGTTGGGGTAGTGCTGTAGACGAGAGAGTTCAGCTGGTTGGGGTAGTACTGTAGACGAGAGAGTTCAGCTGGTTGGGGTAGTGCTGTAGACGAGAGAGTTCAGCTGGTTGGGGTAGTACTGTAGACGAGAGAGTTCAGCTGGTTGGGGTATTACTGTAGACGAGAGAGTTCAGCTGGTTGGGGTATTACTGTAGACGAGAGAGTTCAGCTGGTTGGGGTAGTACTGTAGACGAGAGAGTTCAGCTGGTTGGGGTAGTACTGTAGACGAGAGAGTTCAGCTGGTTGGGGTATTACTGTAGACGAGAGAGTTCAGCTGGTTGGGGTATTACTGTAGACGAACGAGAGAGTTCAGCTGGTTGGGGTATTACTGTAGACGAGAGAGTTCAGCTGGTTGGGGTATTACTGTAGACGAGAGAGTTCAGCTGGTTGGGGTAGTACTGTAGACGAGAGAGTTCAGCTGGTTGAGGTAGTACTGTAAGGAGACGAGTTCAGCTGGTTGGGGTATTACTGTAGACGAGAGAGTTCAGCTGGTTGGGGTAGTGCTGTAGACGAGAGAGTTCAGCTGGTTGGGGTAGTACTGTAGATGAGAGAGTTCAGCTGGTTGGGGTAGTACTGTAGACGAGAGAGTTCAGCTGGTTGGGGTATTACTGTAGACGAGAGAGTTCAGCTGGTTGGGGTAGTACTGTAGACGAGAGAGTTCAGCTGGTTGGGGTAGTACTGTAGACGAGAGAGTTCAGCTGGTTGGGGTAGTACTGTAAGGAGACGAGTTCCATGAACTGCGAATGTTGCAGTCGCTGCCCCATAACTGCGGGAACACAAAGTTTGCCAACAGTGCAGGCACTTAACAGTTTAAACACAATACGCTAGTTAAACACAATCTTAGCCTCAAGCATAGAGTATGCGGTGACATGTTAATAAATCAAAAAGCTGCGCCACTGCCCGTTTTCAAAGACAAGAGGTTGTAATGTTAAATCAGAGCGCAAAGGCATTTTAATTTCTGCATCTGTTATCAAAGTATTTATTAGTAATACACTGGAAATTAGTAGAAATGTGAATATTTGGTTAGTATGTTGATTTACGGTGTGTGCTCCTAAATTTTCTGGTTGTGCCCCTAAAAATTTCAGTTGGGGGCCACTGTGCTCCTAGTGAAAAAAGTTAGTCAGGAGCCCTGCATCTAGTGTAGACAGCCTCAAGCTGTTGCTGCGCAATGCGACAACTGCCGTGTCTGGTGTAGACACTTTGTTAGTCATTCTGGCAACTCAAAACTAGTGTAGATGTTTTAAAAAATATGTAGATTTTACCACCCCTAAAATTAATTAACCATTAAGTGTTTGACAAACAATATCACAGTTGCTCTCTGAGATCCTATCAGATTGGTCCTCATTTTCCATTCACCCATGTGAGCCATTACCTAATTAAACCAGTTCATAAAACCCCTTGTAAATTATGTCAAAAGATACCTTGACCTGTTTGGCCCCATTATTATACTGTACAGATGATGTGTGGCAGATCCTGATAATCAATATCGCTGCTTATGTGCTCAGGTTTGCATTTTAGCGAGTGTGCGTAGTGCACAGAACAAAATTAGTTAATGGATAAATATCTGGATGATAATAAAAATGTGTATTGGCTTAGAATTATATATTATATAGAACTATATTCTGTGATGGAAATTCATAGCAGAACTGTGTAGTAAATTCTGCACTAGAATGAACAACAAAGAACAAACAATGCTTTACTAGTAATTGTCACTGTTTATACAAGTTTCACTGATAAGAGCGCTGTTTGTGTTTTGATGGCCCTAGCGACCTGGACTGGTTTAAATACATTGTCATAGCACACTGTCACATGACGGGCAACCTAAATGTTTACACAGGCCTTGTGTTTCACCTTTGGTTTAGGATTTCATTAGCTCAGTCAGTCACAACAAGGGAAACTGGGTAGGACAAAGGGCGAGTGCGACCCATGGGAAAAGACCTATCCTTTCCCCTACCAAGGGCTCTCATGATTGCTATGATTACCAAAGGAAATTCCATCATCTTTCCTTTTTTACCAGAAGATAGGACAGCCTCGATCAAACACTTCTGTAGCACGCTCATATTCATCTAATAGTTTATTTATAAGCACTTATTGCAATTTCCTCACTTTTATTGTAGCTTCCTCCTATTGTACAGCTTTGTTTGAGATAATTACATGCCATAGTCCCTAGTCTCGTGTATTTATTTACACTAATTCAGATACAGGTTAATCTGTATAGACACTGTCTAGATTTTTAAGGTTTCGTCAATTCATTTTTGATTTATCACAGGGCGTGTCAACTTCTAAAATAGTTATGTTAGCCTTATTAATAGTCATTTGGCAGATCATTATTATTTGTAAAAGACTTGTGACTTTAAAAGATTGGTATGCATGCACATATTAGAATCCATTTCCAGAGAGCTGTGAATCCAGCTTATGTATGTTTACTCTGTCGGTTGATAAGGAGTCTTCTGTCCACTAGTGCACGTGTCCTGACTCCGCCCACCGTCTCAGTGTCTGCCTGTTTACTCGTGGAGCAGATGGATACACTAGAGATCCGAACTGAGACTACACAACAAGGAAAAACGTTTTTAAGGATGACTTGCTAAATTTGCTCTGAATACGTTTATCCGTTCCGTTCACTCTAAAGCTCAGAAGAACCTGGTAGTTGGTGTGTTTTAATCGTTTCTTCAGCATGTGGTAGAAGGATGGAAAAGCTCTAGTGAGGGTTGCCTCACCACTCTCCGGCATAAAGGATGACTTTAGGTGGTCTGGCGACTGCTTTAAGCAGCTCCACAGAACGCCTGTCTGCACATGATGGAATACAAATACTGCTGCATAGCGGCTTTATGTACCAGGACAACATCAACCAGTTGTAAGTTTGAACAAGATCAGCGTATGTTTTTATCATTGAAGTTTATGGGGAAGTCCTTTTCTGGTTTCATCTCCTTTTTTCTTATTTCTTTCTTATTATATATTAATTCTTATTTTTTTTCTCATGCATATATTCCAAAGTTCAGTTATATTACAATAGCATCCAGGGATCCAGACTGAAAATATTAATTTGCGAGTGATATTTTTGCTGAGATCGCCACTGGTGACAATATAAATTGACATGTTATTGTTAAAAATTGCATGCCTTTTTACCTACATGTTCTGTGATGAGTAGCCCATCACATCTTGTTGTGTTGACGTAATAAAATGAGACGACGCGCAGCAAAGTTGCAGTGGAAAAAAACCTCTGCTGTTTTCTGTGACTGCCTGAACTTCACATTATTTGTAGCACAGCCATTCATAATCGCTGTAAGATGTGTACTTAATTGGCACCTTTTAGTAAACAATTAACAAAATTTCAGCTTTCAATTTCAATTTTATCACGAAATACAAGCAATAAATGTCGTTTTGGCACTCTTTAATGTGGCCTGGCAGATCGTCCAATCAGCATTTCGACCTTGGAAAGAGCTTGTATTAAACAGCTTGAGAACAATCATGTCACGTAACGTCAAATTTACCTCAGAAAAGCCATTCAATGCCCATAAACTAGTTAGTCAGCTAGAAAAATAACTATTGAAAGGGGCATTTTGCTAAATATATGCACTATATCACATAAACCTTATTTATTTATTTATTTTTATGAAATTCAACCCTACCCATATAGTTTCATTGAAGCTACCTTTCACCAAATTTACCTCTCAGATATTACTAATGAAGAAAAATAGATTGGGTGTGTGCAAGACATACGACAACGTTTTTAGTATGCATTAGGAGGCCAAACTATACTCATTGGCCAAGTGACGCTGACATTATTATAGTCTACAGTCACTGGCTCAGATTCTGTGTAACTGAACTGTGAACTGTATGTAAGTTGGAAAAGCAATTCAGTTCCTACTTCAAGTGAATCTTAGTTCCCAGGACATCCACAAGATGGATGAAAAGTATGATTCTGTTGATGTGACAACACATGACAAAATTAAAACACATTTATTCTTTTGGGGCACTTAAATTATTTTTTTTTTTCCTTAATTAAAAAATTTTGCCTGGAGCCCTGCCATTGAGCTCTTTATCGTTGCTGTCATGACTGAAAACTGTTGCTCCCTGTAATGAAGGATGTTTAGTTTATCTAACTAAAAATGCATGTACTCCTGTCGCATGGAGATTGAGGCAGTCAAAACAAACAAAGTATAGTTTTACACCTTACCTCACTCCCACATCATCTTCCTGTCCTCAGTAAACAGGAAGTCCTTGCCGCGCACACGTTTTTATCATTATGCAGAAACAGAATGTTCATTCCATTCAAGCATATGCTGCAGACCACACAATCTCGTTAAGTGTGAAAATATGATACTGTACCAGTGCAGAAGCATCATTACATTTTAACAGTGATTTATGTGTAAATTAAGCATCATTACATTTTAACAGTGATTTATGTGTAAATTAAGCATCATTACAAAGTGTTATCTAAGATGTGGCCTTTTTTTGTCTTTACATGTACTGCACAACATTGACTTTTTTTTTTTGAGCGGTTTAGTCCACATTTTCTGAAAAGACTTGATTGCTTGTACAGCAGTTCATATGGATTAGTATTACGATCTGTTTATAAACGTTTTGAAGCATGAAAGTGGTAGTTGTGTAACTGTCAATGGAGAGACATAAAGCTCAGATTTCATCAAAAAGATCTTCATTTGTGTTCCGAAGATGAACAAAAGTCGTACAGGTAATATAATATTTAATGACAGAATTTTCTTTTTTTGAGTGAACTAACCCTTTAAAGCATTTAAAATAAACAAACTCTCTCAGAAACATTCTTTTGATTATGCAGACTCTCTTGATTCTTATAAATCAACGGATCAAAATTGATTCAGAAATGTACGTGGAGAGTAACACCCATGCAGCTGGTTTCAATAATGACTCAAACTTGATGCTGTCAATAGAGACGTTGATGAAGTGTTCGGTTCAGCATTACACGTTTGTCATCTCCTCTTTCCGTCTTTCCCCTCCCTTTTCCTGCTGTAACACAAAAACCACTACTTGAATGAAACCATGTGTGTTATTATTTTAGTGTACGGTGCGAGGAGACAGTCGACCGTAGATTGAAGTGTGGTTGGACAGCTCTTGACCCCTGTAAAACTGCCACTTTATTTGTATGCTTCCCTGAGTTTGTTAGTTACTGTGGTGGGTATTCATTGAATAGTTTGTACATTGTGAAAAATGTTTTTAAGGATTTTTGGGATTTAACTGGGAACTTCCTTACTGAATCGACTCAACTGCAGGTTATTATGTCGAGGGGGACACTAGAGAAATTTGTGTTTCTCAAACATACTTTGTGACTTTAATCCCGTCTGAATATGCCATGTCTGTTTTTCACACACAACATATTAAAAACAACACGAGTTGACCAATGTGCTTTACAGACTCAGCATGTCAACAAAGATACACAAACACCAAAAAGCACAACAAGACACTCAACACCACATGTACCTAAGAGCAGTTAAAAGCAGCAGAGAATAAATAAGTCTTCAACATAGATTTAAAACACTCAATGGAATCACAGGATTTGATATATAAAGGGAGAACATTCCAAAGACTCTGTGCCGCCAACGCAAAGGATCGATCTCCCTTAGTTTTCAACCGAGATTTTGGAACCTTAAAAGCAAACTTTGAGAAGATCTTAGTGGTCTAGTGGCACAATGATGCTGTAAGAGACCAGAAATGTATACAGGGGCAAGCCCATGTAGGCCTTTAAAGACTATTAAGAGGACCTTGAATTGCACCCTATACTCCACAGGGAGCCAGTGTAAAGAGGCCAGCACCGGAGAAATCCTGGAACATTTCCTGGTGCCAGTCAGCAGTCTGGGCGCTGCATTCTGCACTAGCTGCAGATGTGAAAGCAACTTCTTAGACAGTCCCAAATATAAAGAATTACAATAATCCAATCTGGACGACACAACTGCATGGATCACAGTTTCCATATCTTTAAAGGACAAGAAGCCTTTTAGTTTGGCAATACCCCTCAATTGAAAAAAGCTACCCTTTACCACAGCATTTATTTGTTTATCGAATTTCAATTCAGTCGAAAATCACACCAAGGTTTCTCATCTGAGTATTAAGGGTTAAGGGCCCAAATCAGGAGAAAACTGTTTGTCTAGCTTCGATGGGCAAAAAATCACTACTTCATATTTCGACTCATTCAGCTGAAGGAAACTTGATGCCATCCACTGATTTATCTCTTCCAGACAATTAAGCAAAGCTGACCATTTAGAGTTGTCATTAGATTTCAAAGTGTCGTCTGCATAACAATGGTATGCCACGCCATGTTTTTGAAAGATTAAACCCAGAGGGAGCAATGGTCCTCCGAATACTCAATCCCGTCCGAATTACGAATGTCTGTGATTGCCGATATGGTATTATACTAAGGCTTCCCCTCATGTGTTTTTTGTTTATTTTTTTCCTACATGAGCTACCATTCATCATCAATCTTCAGCATGCTTTTATTTCATTTCAACATGGTGTCCTACGAAATAAATAAAAAAAATTAAGCTGTAAAGACTGCCCATTTTAATATCAAGTGTCAGGTGCTTGTCTAGACATCTCTGCTCACTTATGTGGTTAATTATAAACAGCCACTTCTATAAACCTATATGAAGTTTATTTAAATAGGGTTTTAATAATAAATAAAAGATCGATAAATAATTCATACAAAAATCCTATACTTCATACGTGATGCACGCAAGCACAGCAGATGACCTTCTGTAATGCCCACGTTTAGAAAACACACACTTCCACTTTAATAAACACAGAGATGTTAGTTTCATCCGAATCACAGACGTCGGGTGATAAGAATTGTAATTCAAACTAGTCCTGTCCGGATAGGGCTTTAGTGTACTTTTTGAAACCAATATTAAAAATGTATATTTGAAAGGTTAGTAAACATCTAAGAGCTACAATGAAGGAGACCTGATAGGCGACTTAAATTTTGATCTGTTCATCACACTGACTGGATTACTGTATGACTTGCAATGTATCGTAAAACTATCATAAACTGACACGTGGGTGCGTAAATAATGATATAGTAAATAACGGTAACACATTACAATAATTAATTTTTGTTAACATTAGTTAATGCATTGACTAACATAAACTAACAATATGTTTATAAAGCATGTTAACTAATGTTAACAAATGACACCTTATTGTAAAGTGTAAAATTTCCCTTTAAATCGTTCAAATTACTGACTAGTTGTTCATACAAACTTTGGTTTAAAATACATGTTTGTAGCACAGAAACATTTAGAGCACAGAATGTATTGTATTATTTAATTTTATTTAGAAAGCTCTTAGGCCCAAATATGCTGCAAAAATCCTATTAGAAACACTCCTTTATAGTTGTAATAAAAATATAAAGTAACAGGTTTATGATTAACAATGGATCATTGTTTAATGATTCACTTTAGACAATAGACACACACAAAATCACATGTACACACTCCCATAATACTTCATTCTCACGCTTTTGAGCCGACACACAATAACACCCTCATAAAAAGACATATGGTTATGCACACGACTCAAAAGCAGACACACACACACACACACAAATGAATCTGTGCTTCTCTCACTTCTCTACTCTCTCTGCTATTCACACCCGCTCTTGTTTTACAGTCTGCATAGTCTGAATGTCATTGATTGGAAGGAGATATGGTGCTTGGTATTATTCAAAGAACAGAAACTCGCACACACAGATCCCCCAGCTGTCGCAGTGATGGGGAACAGAGTGTTCTTGTTTGCGTCCTGGACAGAGTTCGATGTGTGAGCTAATGCCTTCAAAAAGGAGTCCTCCCATATTCCCTCCTGAACTCAGTGTCTCATGTTCCACTCAGGATTTAAAACACATCAGAGACATTCATAGAAAAGATAGAAATAACAGTGTTTCTTTCACATGATAAACACAGTTAAGATGGCTAATTTAAAAATGAAATCTGATTTCTTAGTGCCGGCAAATAGTATTTAAAATGTCAGAAGTTAACCTCTGGGAAATGCACCCACATTATTTAAAGAGGCCATGTTATGCCCTTTTACAAAGTCCCGATTTTGTTTTTGTGGTTTACTATAGGTTTTCATGCTTGAATTTTCAAAGACACCTTAGTCTGTTTGTAACACTGTTTAGTTTCTCTCTCTCACAGTGTGCTCTGATTGGTCAGCTGGACCAGAGTGTTGTGATTGGTCAACTGCTTTGAGCGTGTTTTGTAAATGTCACACTCTTACCATAATCGCAAGTTTCAACTCACGACTAACGCATCTCAACCAGGCCTCACCTCTTTTTTTCCCGTATGCCTTGGGAATGGGAAGGAATAATTTACATGAGGAATATTGTCATGTATGTTTCCGGAAGAAAACTCAAGACTACAATCAGGGTGTTTCAGGGAGTTCAGAAACAGTGCTTACTGATATAGAGAGAAATTCCCTTTGAAATTACTTCTTTTTTTTTTTTTTTTACTTTGCCGACCGTTTTAATGCTCAAACAGCAAAAATTACACACTAAAGTACGGAGCCCCTAAAGGGACCTTTGCAAAAATAAAGACTATCGCGTGCGCACGCGAAACGTGCGCACGCATTACAATTTCCGGTTTGCGTACAATTTGCGTCACTGTCATTACTATGAGGAAAACAAGAGCATGGATGTCAAAGTTTAATCTTATCATCTAGATTGAAAAAGACCAAAGTGTTATTAAACTGTGCACTGCAAGTGACCGCGCCGGCGCCTCCATGTCATGATTATATTGTCTGCTATATTTGCTTCTTATTTATTAAATCCAGGCAATTGGTTGATGAATTTCTTTTTTTAAATTAAGATACAATTTATACAAAACGAAATTCACTTAGAAAGGCTTTAGGCTAATGAGTTAAAATCATGTATGTTAGGACTAGGGATGCTCATTTCGGTTAATTTTCCCGACCGACAACCGCCACTCGTTAATCAATTATTAACCGTTAACTGATAAGATTGAATTGGCATTAAATAAAAATAAAATTGACGCGTATCTGTGACCCATTAAAAATATATTCAAAAAAATGGGTTCAAAGTGTTTATTTTAACGTGCAAACAGCAAACAGCAACATACAGAACAGATCAACAGAACCTGGATTCAGATCAAATTTTCACTCACCTGCTGCATTTCTGACAGTGACAACAGAGAAAAACAGAATAAAATAATATAAATAAAAAACATAAAATAAGCCTACAATAAATATATATATTTTTAGCTTAAATAATTAACAAATTACGATGACAAAAAGAAAACACTGAATCAGTTTGAAGCGTTGAAAAACCGGCATTTTTTTCTTCTCCATCAGACTACGTTTTTCCGTCAAATAAAAATAGCAGGCCTACCTCAATCCGCAGCTTGTCTAGTTTTGATTTTAAAAAGTAGCATTACAGTCTAAATGCTGTTGGGTAAGTCTGGAGCGCAGAGAGAAAACACCGTCTCCGATGGCACAGCTGATGTTTGTGAATACAGATAACGTCTCGCTGGAGTGGCCAACTTCGGGAAGCGCCTTTCATTTGCTTGTGGGTGTTTGCTTCGCAAGTGATATTGCATTGTACTTGCACTACTGCTTTATTTTAATACCGCGTAGCATATTTTGCAAGTAACTTCGTCGCCCTTTCTGTCGAAATGGTCCCACATAGTAGCTACTTCTTTTCGCTCGCTTCATTTTGCTTGCTCAGGGAGAATATGACTGTTGGCGCGTGTAGTTGCGCATATCGATGCGCCCAGTGAGTTAACAAATATTGGTTATATATAGTATGTTTGTTTTTTTTTTAACCATGAAGCAAAAAAAATATAATTTTTTTTTTAAACCGTTTAACTGATAGTATTAATCGGTCAAAATTTTTACTTTCGGTTAACGGTTAAACGGTCAATATGAGCATCCCTAGTTAGGACTGGGGCGGTATGGATTTTTTCTTACCGCGGTTGAAAAGCAAGAAATTCCCGCGGTATTGCGGTAAACCGCTATTAGCACCATCCCGTGAAAAAATGCGCCCCCCCTCCCCCCCTCGCGCGCTTTCGCACAATACATCCCGCGTGCACACAAGCGCACACACAAAAGGCTAGCCTTGTTTATACTCGACGCGTCTGCATGAGCGCGAGTCTCCGCTGACTGCGCGCGTAGCTCCCCAGAAGGACCAGGCGTTTATACTTGACGCGCTCGCAGTTGTGCTATTCTGTGAAACGACAGCGGCGACTGAAGTAATTGTCCTCTTAACCATCATCAACGTGAGAAGAAGAAAGGTCCACACGTGACAATGTTTATTTTAGTACATCACCACCAATAACACTACAAAAAGAATCGAGTAAAATCCAGTAAACCCTGAGATTATTACCTCAGTGATATTAGAAGAAAATATGTGGATATAAAAACATGTAGGCCTATGTATTTCATACAACTCAATTAACGATCTCATAAATATTTCTTATTTCACTAAACAATTAAGTTTCATGGACATTTTATAAAACATGGAACTTTATTTTTATTAAAATGGCTTATGTCTGCTATAGGCTCATTTTGTAAATGTAAGAAACTAATTTTAGACGCACAAACTGGGTGCCGGTGCAGTGAGACATACATGCTTGCTCAGCCAGATTCGGCTCGAAGTTGTTCATCTTCGGATGCGGGGCCGTGCGCGATGTTACAAAGAGTCTTGCGCACCCAACGCGCGCGACCGCCCACACCGCAATGACGTCATTTTTGCCGCGCGCACCTTCGCGCTCGTGCGGACGCGTCGAGTATAAACAAGGCTTTAGGCAATTTAACTTAATAAGGAACATGTTTATTTAACATTTATTATTTCACATTTAGAACAGGAACATTTAGAACAGAAATGGAATGATGTCTAGACAAAACGTGCACATGTGCAGGCATTTTTTTCTTTTCTTTTTTTTTTGCGGTTATGACGGTGACGAGCTCAGACCCGCGGTAGGGGTCACGTGACCGCGGTATTGCGGTAATGCGGTAACCGTCCCAGCCCTAATGTATGTATGACCCACTTCATGTCTCCCGATATCATATCCTACTCATGCTGTTCACTTTTCATAATCAACATGGGGAAAAAAACATTATACTATTTAAAAAAATATGAAACTAAATGCGCTTATTTAATGGCTACAACACGTATACAGTAGTAGGCCTACAGACTCTCTATTTGTACAAATTGCAGCACATTCATTTAATTCTGAATTTTGCACGTTGACGTGCATTTTTTGTGCATAGTAAAACATATCTGCAACATTTATCAAATTCATGGATAATTGTGCATGCATTTATTAATCATTATGATATCAAAATCATAATAAAGTAGGTTATACTACAAAAAATCAGATGAGCCCAGAATATAAATGCAACATGTTTAATTAGCTTACACATTAAGCATTTTCCTCTCATAGAAAACCATTATAAGACCACTTGGCTTAATGCAGATTAGAATGTCCCAGCATATGTTGAAATAACGAGATATGTTGCTTCCAGAAATTATTATTGGGGGTGCTATGGGGGTGCTTTGGTCTTTCTTGGGGGTCCTGAAGCACTGCTAGCCCCTCCAGCGCCGCCCATGCATATCCTGTTAAATCATTAATTGCAAGATACTGATATTGACGATTTATGTTCCTTTTGTAAAAGTGGGAAAGAGGTGTTGACTCATCTGTTTTTTTGAATGCAAAATTATCCAACATTTCTGGCAGGAATTGACAGAATTTATCTTTTATTTTGTAAAAATTAAATACTATTTTACTTTAAAGGATATTATTGTATATTATGAAAACATGTTAACAAAGGTATTGAATACATTGTTAATTTATTTATACTGTTTTTATATTTTAAGCAAAAATATTTAAATTAATCCCCAACTTAAAAGGTGAAACTAATATAATATAGACTCATTAAATGCAAAGTGAGATATTTCAAGTCTTTATTTGTTATAATTTTTATGATTATGGCTTACAGCTATGAAAACCTTTTCACAATATTCTAAATTTGAATTTGGGGTTTTCATAAGCTGTATACACTTTTACAAAAGGAACATAAATCGTCAATATCAGAGTATCTTGCAATTAATGATTTAACAGGATAAATGGTATGCAAAATTTTTAAATGTATTTCTTTGGTTTTATTATTAATGCAATATTTAAAGGGGATTAACCAAGCAGTCTTCCAATTAATATTATCAATAATATAGTTCCAATAATTTAGTATTTGAAATATTGTACAAATATGCTTATTATTCCATTTTTTATCAATCAATTCAATGCCATTTAAAATTAATTTTGTTGAGTTAAATTGAATATGACTTTGATAAGATGAATCAGAGTAGGGGAAATTGCTTTAATGACAGAATTAAAATTCTTTAAAATGCACAGGAAACCTATGGATTTGCATAAATTGTTCGTATGTTAAAATATTTCCATAATTTTCAAACATATTCATAAGTGCAACCAACAGTGTATAGTAATGACAGTGACGCAAACCGGAAATTGTAATGTGTGCGCACGAGAAACGTATCGCGTGCGCACGAGAAACTATCGCGTGCGCACGCGATACGTTTCGCGCGCGCACGCGATAGTCTTTATTTATTTTTTTTTGCAAAGGTCCCTTTAGGGGCTCCGTACTAAAGAAAGTTAGAAATAATAATAAAAGCTTAATAGGTCTCTTTAAATACTTAAACATTAATTTCTGTAGATTTTTAAGTTTCCTCTCTTCGTTTTAGCTTTATTTTTTTGTTCATTAGTGGAGATTTATAAGGCAAATTGTCTACCCTTGATGAAAAATTATGAAACTTGCCTGAAAAAGCACTACTCATTTCGCTGGAGGAACCCAAACTACGTTTCTCATCATTCTCTGCTGCAGCACGGGAATGATAAAATACACAAAGCATAATTTCCACACCTATTGTGCATCCTTTTCCATTCATTCTGCTATTCATTGTGATTAATTAGAGCTAAACAAGCTTTCTGCCTTTGCAAGGAAGTGAAAAAGAGAGAGAAATTGTTCAAATAAGTCCATTGTATCCCACCCAAAATGTCTTGACACATATCCCAGGTGCGCTTAAGTACTTAAGAAGTTCGATTTAGTTCAATTCACATTTATTTGTATAGCGCTTTTCACAATAGATATAGTTTCAAAGCAGCTTTACAGAAAATGCATTTGTCTATATTACAGTTTACAGTGATCTGTTATCAGAGGCAACTGTGTCCAAGTAATGGATTTCAGAAATGTACATATACAAATGACGCAGTAAGCAGTTAGACTTGATTTTCACCTGTTTTTTTTTTTTTTTTTTACAATGAATTTACAAACAATGTTAATTCAATGGCTAGCTACTAGAGAAAACCCATACGAAGTGAGAAGAGAGTCTCCCATCTGCAGCACTTCAGGCACAAAAGTGTACTTCGAAAATGAAGTAATCCTTGCCCATTAGTGTCCAAATTCACTCACACATTTTCATGAACTTATTTAGGAGGAGTACTCACAATTTTCATATACTGATTGGGTGCTCAAGCAATATTTGCTTGCTGAATAAAACTTTTTTTTTTTATCTTACTGACCCCAAACATTTGAACAGTAGAGTATTCACATATTCACACACATGATCTCAATTTCTGTCTCTTTCTCTGTCCTCAGCATCAGTGAGAGCTTTCTAACAGTGAAAGGTGCCGCCCTTTTTCTTCCACGTGGGAATGGCTCCTCCTCTTCCTCATCCTGCTCCTCCAGAATTACAGGACAGCGCAGCAAACATGCAGGTATGGGCATCCAGTAGACAACACATGCAAACAAGGAAATAAAAAACAAATGACCATTTATGATTAATGAACGATTTTGCTCTCTTTGCGCAGGGGACCTTCAGCAGCACCTGCAGACCATGTTCACTTTACTGCGGCCAGAGGACAATATCCGTCTGGTGAGCTCCACACACAAACTCACACAGTTACTAGCTCTCTACCAAAACCTAGTGAGCTGCCCATGTAGGCAATAAAGTTTTGGAAAAAATCAAGCCACACTGCATGAATACTTTATAGATAGTAAAATACCTAAATGCATTGCAGCAACCTTAGTGAATTCTAAGACGGGAAGATGTAAATCGTTATAAAAAGCTAAAAGGCTTATCTAAAATATTGGTTTAGATTCAGGCTGTGCGGTTTACATTGTATGAAAGTTGTAAGCTGTAACATTTACAATGACAACACTACAAAACATTACAGTTTAAGTTAAATTAATTAAAGATAGTAGTAAAAGACAGTAAAAAATATATACACTATCAAAAGTTTGGGTACGGTAAGATTTTCACATGTTTTTGAAAGAAGTCTCTATTGCAGAAGTCTCTTATCTAACTCTATTATACAAAAATACAGTAAGAGCTGTAATATACTGAAATATTATTGCAATTTAAAATAACTGTTTTCTATTTTAATGTATTTTAGAATGTCATTTATTCCTGTGAAATGGCAAAGCTGAATTTTCATCAGTCTTCAGTGTCACATTATTTTTGTTTAAACTGTGAAAATTGTTTATTGAAATGTTTTGTAACATTATAAATGTCTTTACTGTCCTTTTTTTATCAATTGAATGCATCCTTGCTTAATAAACGTATTTTGAAAAATTCCATAAAAAGCTAAAAGGCTAATATATTGATACAATGTTTTTCTGCCTTCCCTACAGGCTGTGCGGTTGGAGAGCACCTTCCCCCAGTGCACCCGCTACATGGTGGTGGTCTCCACTAATGGTAGACAGGACACAGAAGAGAGTGTGGTGCTGGGCATGGACTTCAGCCCTTCCGACAGGTTTGTGTGTGCTTCTGCTTGTACCGTTAAGTTAAACCAATCAAATGTTTTAACCGCAAATAAGTCATTTTTTGGGGGTGTTGCAGTTCCTTTTCCATAGGCATGGTGCTTCCTCTGTGGAGTGACACACGGATCCACCTGGATGGTGACGGGTAGGTGTGGCATATCTGTTTCAAACTGACAAATGCACTTCTGATTCTCCTGTACTGTAGGTTGTTCGGATAGCGTTTCACCCCTCTGTTTCCTTCACAGGGGTTTCAGTGTGTCTACAGATAATAGGATACACATATTCAAGCCAGTCTCAGTCCAAGCCATGTGGTGGGTGCTTTTCTTTTCTTCTTGAGATTCATTAAATATAGTTTTAAGTAGTGATGCACTGAAATTAGTTTTTGTTACCGAAACAGTGAAATTGACATTAAGGCTTTCATATTTATTTAGTGCTGTAACTAGTAGTAAAGAGGAATAAATTAGTTCACGTGAGCGTGCTGTTGCTTGAACTGAGGCGGACAGAGTGATCTGTCACTTCACATTAAAGAGCACCAAAAATACATTTATTGTTTGAATTTATTGATAAAATTGACAGAATTTGAAAGCAGGGACTTTGTTCCACATTAAAATTGATAAAGCACAAAGATGATTGTGTTTATTGGATGAAAGGTGCACTACAAATAGTGTTTAGTAACATTTTGTTTTTGCTTATAATAATCAATATCAGTTCACCAACATTAAGATAAATTAAAATCAAGAAATCAATATTGTCCACACAGTTGACATTTATTGTGTTCATATTTTTTATTATTTATTTTTTGCTATATATTTCATTAATTTGATTTTCATAGAAAGGAACTGTATGCATCAAATTAAAAATAGATTAATGTATGATTAAATGATATATGATATATTTTGAAAGAATTCTAATGATTAATATGAGTGCTTTGACATTGACATTGATTTATTGAATCACTTGACCCTCATTAGTTACTTACGGTTTTGATTCATTTCAATACTGGGCTATTATTGTACCTAAGAAAGCAAGTTTTGATATGCAGCCCCTTTTTTTCTCAGGTCAGCCCTGCAGTCTCTTCATAAGGCCTGTGAAGTGGCCCACTGTCATAACTACTTCCCAGGCAGCCTCTTCCTGACCTGGGTGAGCTACTACCAGAGCCAGATGTCCTCAGATCAGTCCCGTATCAACGAGTGGAACGCCATGCAGGACGTGCAGTCCCACCGTGCAGACTCGCCTGTGCTCTTCTCTGATGTGTGAGTACTAATTTGTCAGTGGTCCTGTAATTTGAGTGAATTGAAGCCAGTTTTTGATGCATCATGGGACATCATATATGCCTTTTCAAATACTACCATTCATGTTGTGTAATATTGAATTGATGCGCTAAAACCAACGCCATTGTTACTGTTCATATCAGGTGCTGAGGAAGCCTCTGGAGCTGAAATTTAATTTATAGTAACGGGTGTTTTGTTTCTGACACACACTGTAAGCAGTAGACCAGTACAACAGATTGTGCCATCTGACCAATAAGAGTAGAGAAGGCTCTTGAAAAGGAGGAGTTTAGAGAGACTGAATCCTTGATTGAATTTCAGACACTGTGAGAAAAGCGGTGATGCTGCAAAGAAAATGAAAGTATTTTTTGACCCGGGATGCATGAAACCCTATTGGAGGAGACCTTCAAAACGAAATTAGGAACCTTTAAAATATCATAATAGAGGCACTTTAAAATAAGACACTTTTTTCTAAATACCATTCATTAATCATATATTTGGTCTGCAAAGTTGTACTAGTGGATGCGTGTTAGATTTGAACAAAACATTTATTTTATTTTTTATTTTTTAAATTTGAGTGGTTTTGAAGCTTTAACAGAATTGTGAACGTTTTTTTGTGTGTGTCTCCAGGCCAACCGAGCGAGAAAGAACAGAGAGACTCATCAAGAATCGCTTGAGAGAGATCATGATGCAGAAGGACCTTGAGAACGTCACCTCTAAAGATGTATGATGCAAATCCACATCCTCAAAATCACTTCCTGGATGATTTTATTCATTCTGTAGAATCTTCTCACGTGTACTCAGCTCACGCTGTACCTCCACACACACTTCTGTTTAGATCCGCACGGAGCTGGAGATGCAGATGGTGTGTAACCTACGGGAGTTTAAGGAGTACATTGATAATGAGATGATCGTCATCTTGGGGCAGATGGACAGGCCCACAGAGATTTTTGAGCATGTTTACCTGGTGAGAGTGACGTCACCCACACATTTTAATCATACATTTCAGTTACGTTGTACCATCAGTCATTTTTGAATTGTACCTAATTATAGGGTTCTGAATGGAATGCATCTAATCTGGAAGAACTACAAAACAGCGGGTGAGTTTTGTTGACATCCTCGTCTCTGAAAACACTCTCTCATGCCTGCAAGTAGAAGCTACTTTGATGTTTTAGCCATAAACCTGTTATCTTTTATATTCTCTTTGAAATCTGTTCCTGGCGTTAATGATTATACAGATTTTTAGTTATGTCTTTGTGTTTACCATCAGGGTGCAATACATCCTTAATGTGACGCGGGAGATCGATAACTTCTTTCCAGGGCTATTCGAGTACCACAATATCCGGGTTTACGATGAAGAGGTCACAGACTTGCTGGCTTACTGGAATGACACTTACAAGTTCATTTCTAGAGCCAAGTGAGTGGGAATAACCTCCTAATGCTCACTTTGGAGTAAAATGCACTGCTGTTCTAGCTGTCATTGTTATAAAGTTGTTTCAAACTACTTCTGTTATGTTTGTTATGTCATGAGATTCTACTTTGAATCATTTTAGTAATTTAGTAAATACTTTATCACTACATTATTCTAGGGATATAACTAAATAAAAAATCTGGATGACACTGATCAAATATAACCGATAACTAATAAAATGATTATAATCATTATTATATTAAATATTAATACAATATTGAAGTTCAAAATGTTAAAACATTTTTAAAATAAGATAATTTGTTTAAAATGCTAAAAGTTAGTACAATTAATTGAAGCATCACAATATTGTAAAGTATGAAAAATGTAACATTGAGCAAGCATTTTTCAATATATTGTGCAACCCTAATTACTTCATCCTTTATATGAACTTAAAAAATATAACAAAATGGCACACATTGTAACACTGTCTATAATAAAATGGCATATTAAAATATGTCGAGGTGTCTAACTAGCTGTTACTGTTGCAATTCCTGGCAGTTTTTTAAAATGACGACACAATCAGAATTTGTTTTTACTGAATTTTATACAAGGAAACAATTGAATAATTAAAATGCTCACAATTCAAATAAATAAGAACTTAGAAATCAAATAACAGCCAGAAAAATTATAAGGATAAAAGAAGTCAGAATTTTCATCAGATTCAGGTTTGACAAGGTATGAACAGTTTTCAGACAGAAACACGAAATTATGGTCATTCTGATATAATGTGAGCACAGCATTTGTATAAATGAATGGTAGTTTTAGGTTCAAAGTCTCTTCTTTCAGAAGAAAGGTTTCTAGGTTTCAGACAAAGTCTTAATTCAAATGAATTGTTAACCTTTGTTTTGGTGTTTCTTTACCAACATGTACTAGCAGCACTACATCCATTTTTTTAAACACAAGACTAATCTGATACCCACAGGAAAGCAGGGGCGAAGTGTCTGGTGCATTGCAAGATGGGCGTCAGTCGTTCGGCCTCCACTGTGATCGCATATGCCATGAAGGAGTACGGATGGGACCTGCAGCAGGCCTTTGAGTATGTTAAAGAGCGCCGGGCCGTCACCAAACCCAACCCATCGTTCATGAGACAGCTGGAAGAGTATCAGGGAATCCTGCTGGCAAGGTAAATATGTCATTTGAAAGTGTGTGAATAGTAGGGAATGTCTGTGTGCATTCAAATTTTTAAACATGTATGCCACTCACTTAAATGACCGTAGACATGTTCACCTCCATGTTAATGACACTGTTATTCTTTGAGAAGTTACAGTGGCTGTTCGACCACATTCCACTTAGTAACTTGTGCGTCTTTGATCATGTGCTTGCGTCTCAGAGATTGTAGGTTTGTGCATGTGGGTTTTGCTGTGGTTGGGTATGCATTTGCAACACAATGCACTTTGCACTTCCTGTAAAATTATGACAAAACCACTCAATCCAAAGATGGATCCATATTATACACATTAGCAACATTTTCTATATATATATATATATATATATCTAAACATTTTTTTATATATATATTTACATAATTTTCCATTCTCACTCTGACCCAGTTAAAACAGTTCAAAATTATATTTGTCGCATACACAATGGTGGCGGGTCATGTTTCTGAATACGGAATGTGTAAATGTAGGCGACTAGGTGGTAATGTGTTAATTTTAAAATCGTAACATTAATATGTAAAAAACACAGACTGGGGACTATTTCAGACTGACCCATTTTTGCAGCTTAGTTTTCTTAAATGATCTGGGTTTATGAAACTTAAAGTACACTACCGTTCAAAAGTTTGGAGTTTTTGTTTTCTAAGAAATTCACAATTTTTTTCAGCAAGGATGTAATAAATTGGAACAAAAGTGTGACCGTAAGACATTTAAAATGTTACAAAAGATTTATATTTCAAATAAATGCTGTTCTTTTGAACTTTTTATTAATCAAAGAGTCCTGAATAAACACATATCGCGGTTTCCACAAAAATTATTAAGAAGCACAACTGTATTAAACATTGAAAATGAAGAAGGAAAGAAAATAGCATATTAAAATGATTTCTGAACGATCATGTGACACAATAAATTACAGAACAATTATTAGAGCAATAGAACAATTATTTTAAATTGTACTAATATTTCACAATAGTACTTCTTCTACTGTGTTTTTGATCAAATAAATGCAGCTTTGGTGAGCACAAGAGACTTATTTCAAAAGCATACTTACCGACCGACCCCAAACTTTTAAACAGTAGTATGTCATTGTCTATTAATGCATAATCTTTTATTTCAGCAGAGCCAGAAAAATCATGTTTTGCATGGTTTGAGATGAACAAAACTGCCTCTAGTGGTTATTTATACCATAGTTGACATTTCTTTTGTCTGATAACGCAAGCTGTCATGTGTACTGTAAGTCTGTAAATGATGTGCTGTCACAGTCAATAGTCGCTCAGCTGATTACAGCAGAGGGTGTGAAATAAGACAAATGTGCTGCGAGTGACTAGATGCTCTTCTGCAGGACTTCGTTATGATTCATTAGTATTTTGCTTCAAAAACGGCATCATATTTTTTAGCAAAATGTATTAAACTTGTTATCTTAAGATGCACTGGAATTTCTGGCCTAACTACAATGACCAATAAATAACTTTGT
The DNA here is from genome assembly GCA_031834385.1 of Semotilus atromaculatus. NCBI lineage: Eukaryota > Metazoa > Chordata > Actinopteri > Cypriniformes > Leuciscidae > Semotilus > Semotilus atromaculatus. The sequence goes on along the minus strand of JAULUF010000001.1, from coordinate 21,247,333 downwards.
GCAGTGTGAAACACAGAGAATATGAAAATGCCATGTTGTTACTTACAGCAGATGATCTCACTTACAACTAGCCCAAACACAACGTTACATGTTGCTTAGATCTGTTTTGTGATGTCAGGTAGGCTAAAGACATGGTATTCTGTCAGCTCATGCTTACAAACTGTGTACACACATGCATATTGACACATGAGACTGGTTAGGTTAGGTTAGGTTAGGTTACTACAAAAAACAGTTCAGCAAGAAACTATAGTCATACTATATCAATTAGAATTATCTTCTAAGTTTTCCATATTTGTTGTCAAATAATATATCAGCCACCAAATTGTATTGTACACCTCTTTTCTTTTATACATTGCTCCACTGACAGTTAGTTTCATAAACGTATGCCTCCTTTTTGATTCTATTGGTTATTGCCACTCCCTGCATGCTTTGATTACTCAACCTTTTTCTTTTCTCCATACTAGCAAACAGAGACACAATAAGTTGTGGCGTTCGCACTCGGATAGTGATCTGTCGGACCACCACGAGCCGCTCTGTAAGGCCACTGCTGCACAGTCTCTCGGACGCTCCAATTCCCGTAACCAGACCTTCGGCCAGACGTCACCTTCGATACAGGAGCTACTGCAGACTCTCACACCCACTGGAGTTAAGGAGCTGACACCCTGGTCAGATACTCACATTTACAACGGCCTGGGGAACCCAGACGACAACCTCCATGAACCCACAGAGACCCCCTTCATCCCAAGACCCAGGGCTGCCACTGTGGTCCCAGAGGCCAGGTCTGATGCCACCTCTGTGACCGTTACCGAGACGGTCTCGCTGTGTCGTCCTCATCCGCCCGCCGCCGTACATCACCCACCTTCGTCCCCCAGGCTTCTCTCAGATGCAAAGGCCAATCAAGTACTGCCTGAGCAGCCTGAGGTGTTCAATCTTGTGCCTTTGGAGAAGTCTAGTCCAAAGGTCCTCTCATCTATGAACGTTAGGAGTAGGACTCCTGAACCATGCACAGAGACCCTGGACTCCTCAGGGCTGCAGGATCTCAGCCAGCAAGTGCCTAACACGGAGACAGACTGTGCGGGGTTAAGTCACAGCAGTGATGAAGACCACCACCCCAGTGCCACATCTACCACCCCTCCCTCCACTCTAAGCACAGACCGCATTGACTTCTTCAGTGCCAGAGAGAAGTTCCAGGGCCTCTCTCAGGAGGGTCAGATTCGCGGGACTTCTGAGCAGGCGTCGCAGCAGGCACCTCGGGACAAAAGTCCGAGCGTAGAGACCAAACGGCTACTTCCTGACAACCCTATTAAAGAGGAGGAACAGAAAAAGGTAAGGGGTAATGAAGATTGGTGGGATTGTGGAGTGTTTGAAACTTCCCGTATTAGTATTGAAAATTCTGTCATCGTTTACTCACCCTTATGTCATTCCAAACCTGTACGACTTTCTTTCTTCTGTGGGACACAAGTAAAGATGTTTTAAATTCTGTCATTTATCCCCATAAAATGAAAGTCAGTGGGGAAAGTTTTACAGGTTTGGGACAACAGGGTGAGTAAATGATGACTGAATTTTGGCTTTTCCGTTAAAAGAATCAACAAACCTTTTTTTCATGAACTTTAAAGTATAATGATGCATTAATGTGCTACCATTCTATAATTTTAAGTTTAATTAATTTCTTACTTGCTGAAAAAAACAAAAGCACAGTGTTAACCATCAATGAAATAATGCTTATTTAGATAGCTGGACAAATCTTTGAATGTATCTGTCTTAATATTATGTTATCGTCCTGCAGCAAGGCAATAGCGTTCCAGAGAGTAAGTGTCAAACTTTATTAAAATCAGGATCCGTTCTCATATCGTGTCTCACCATAACCATGTTTGAGTGAAGTCTCATGCCCCACACTGCCACCCTCTGTTGATGAGAAAGGTTGCATGGGATCATTCATCTGTCATGGTGTTGATCAATCTTCTGAAGTTGCATTGGAGTTTTATGCACATGTAGAGTGAAAGGTGAAGCGTGTAATTTTGTGACATTTAAAATGCTTTTACCCATTCCAGTTCCATGTTCCCTCTACACTAAAAGAACACCAATCGTATATTGAGTAACTGAAAAGTTTTAACAGTAGCTGTTCCAACTCAGTTGCAAATTTAATTTATGCCAAAAATCTGAAAGTCCCAAAAACAACTTGGGAATAAAGCAGCGTTTCCATCTGATGTGTTCAAAAGAACAAAATTGTTGCTTCTGGGGAAATTGGTGCAAAATATTCATGTAAATGGAAGTTGGAATCACTGGAAAGCCACTGTGGCTCTTCTATTAAATGTACTTGATGGTTTAGTAATAGTAGCCAGTCATCTGTCTGGTGTCTGCTCCTGCATTTTAGAATGACCACAGAAACTTCTTTTATTCTCTAAGCTAATTCCTCTGTCACATGACTAGTTGATACAAAAGTCACGTGTTTTTTTTAGTTTAGTTTTTTTTATGAGTTAGTGATGCACCGATGTGAAAATTGTGGCCGATACCGATAACCGATATTAAAATTGCTGTTATGGCGATACCGATATTTACCGATGTCGATATCTCTGTATAGAAAACACATTTTTATGATAATCAAATATGATTCGCTATGAAACAATAGAAAACCAGGAGAAACACGGTCACATGCTCAAATTAAAATAAAAACATTAGGCTTAAAAAAATATACCTTTTAATTTAAGTGAACTTCAAACAATCCTCATAAACCCATAATAAATGTCATATTTACCTGTGCCCTTCCTGTCTAACAGGTAGAACATACAGAAATTGAATAAAGTTATCAAACAATCTGTGCTTCATAAATTATATATAGACTAATCCTTATTAAAGCTACACAAGTTCTTTAGTCAAGAGCAAAGAGTAATTTTCTCTGTTACCTTTGTTCTTTGATTAACTTTACTGACAGAAAGCTTTTGTCTGCTGGTCCTTTAAGAGCAGCCGTTGTTGAGACGCGGATCTCACACACGCGCCTCATTCTCTCACACACTTTGTCCACCATAAGACTGCTCTTATGTTATGAAGATTCTCGACAAAACGCCAATTTGGCATAATTGTGTGTGTTATTGTTCATTCAAGCGCGAAAGATAACAATTATGGCGCGCGGTGAGTCACAGTCGGACATTCGCAGGCAGCGCGCTCTCTTTTGACTTGTCGCACATGAATGGTTTAAACTTTAAAGCATTCGCACGAATAATTTCTTCACAAACAGCTCATTATGACTCAATGTTAGAATTCTGCATCTACACTCGATAGTGTAAATAAGATCAGCGCAACGAGGCAGACCACTGCATTGACAGTGAAACATATCTTGTCTATCGTTACAGCGGAAGACAGAGAAGCCGCTCCAGCGCTGATTGAGGAATTAAATTTGAAAATAAAAGACAGTTTGCCCATATTTGTTCTCGCATCTGTGAATTAAAAAATAATAATTTGCTCTGAGATGAAGCAAATATATTTGTGCGGGAATTTCTCGACCTATAATAAGCTAACCTCGCGGGAATGGTTTAAATTATGCGCAATTCCTGCTCCGAAACTCAAGCCCTGATACAGCATATAGCGAGGATCCTCTTCAGACAATTTGAAGGAAGACCAGACAGACATCGTTGCTCCCTCACCAAAGGCAAAGTCAAACTGACTTGACTTTTTTTGCCGCCTCCAGCACTGCTTCAGCACATTATGTGAAGTGTAATGCAAAAACAAACATCCCCGCCCCCACACTCACATCTAAGCCTACACGCACGTCAAATACAAAGGAATGATTCCTGTTCACAACGGCCCTATTTTGACATCGGAACGATACCGATGTGTAAAAAAATTACCATATCGGCGGCCGATATATCGTGCACCACTAATATGAGTCAATGAACTTATTCCACCACCCAGAATGCCATAGCAATTATTTGGTAACGTCCTGGCAACACCCTTGTATCAAGGTTTAGCACAGGCAAGCAGTGTTTGCAATTCTGCTTTGTGACACTAGAGGCACAAAAATTATACACTTCACCTTTAAATCACAAAATAATGGACATACATATTCAATACAACTGACCACCCCATGCCCCTGTGTTTCTGCTACAGGAGAGCTGCAGTGTCTCAGTCCATAACATAGTTTCAGAAATGGAGTCCATACAGCACAGCGTAACCCCTCCCCCCCTTCCTACCAGCCAACCTGTTTCCAGTAGCAGCAGTGAGGAAGAGGAGTTCACTCCAGCCACATCAGCAGAAGCTGAAACTGAGAAGATGGAGCATGGGAAAGATTGGCCAAAGGGTACCGTGCGGCGAGCCACCAGGGAGCTTGAGCAGAAGATCAAGCAGGTGGTCTCGTCGGCGACACCGGTGTCCTCGGCCCTCGCATGTCCCTCGCGACACTCCCCCGTCAACACCAGCAGCACAGAGAGAACTGAGGAGACCTCAACCCACACACACCTCACATCTGATCCAAGCACTGTGTCAACACACCATCACCAGCCTCAGAACAACACGGACAAGATGGAGAAAGACGAGAGTGTTTCGGCTGAAGAGGACCGAACAGAAAACGAAAGCGAGAGACGACTCAGGGAGGGAGAGCACAGGAACACCGGCCTCACGCACTCCAGACAAAGCCATTCCGATTCATCTAGCTCTTCTCCAGTTGTGGTTCTCCAGCTTGAGGGAATCACCGAGCAGGAGAGTTACACTGACTCTGACTGTCCCCTGATACGCTGTCCAAAGGACATGAGAGAAACCTGGGAGACCCTGAAAGAGCTTGGGGCGTTCCTCTGGCAGGTGAGTGGGTGCTCGGACAGGAGGCTTATCCAGCCTTGGTCAAGGAGGGAGCATAGAAAGGGCCGGGCGATGCGAGAGAGGACCAAAGAGGTGGAGGCTCGGTTCCGGCAGGCTGGACTGACCCCACCCTCAATGATGAAGCGCTCGGCCTCGTTGGCCAAGCTCGGGTCGTTGGAGCTCTCGACCGTTGACCTGAACGAAATTGACTTGATTCCCGCCTTACTCCTTGCTCCCACCAATAAGCCACGGGCCCACTCGTACAGTGACGATACCTCAAAAAAGAAGCGTGTTTTGCCCCGTTGCACTCCTGCTCTCCCTTCCTTCTCTGCCTCTCCTGTTTCGTCCACTGGATCTCATTCGCCCGGACACGAAGAGAATAATGATGAGACTGAAGAGGCGGAGTATAGTGACTGTGATGTCATACCCATGCCACTGCCACTCTCCTCACCCTCCAATCAATGTTGGAGGGAGGATAATGCACAGGAGGAGGCAGGTTACGCCCTGTTTCCTGCTCCTGCCTCGATACCCGTGGCAACACGCCAACAGTATGGGAGGACACATCCCCTGCGGAGGCTGAAGAAACGAACTGTTAACCCTTACCACACTATGTGACTTTTATTCTGTATGTGTGAGTGTATGTTTGTGCTTGCAAGAGTGAATTTGTGATTAAAGGGATAGTTCATCCAAACATTATAATTCTGCCAACATTTACTGTCAATACACACCTGTATGACTTTCTTCTGTGGAACGAAAGTCTTTGGGGTCCAAAACAACCAATGTTGGACCTCATTGACTTTCATTGTATGTATAAAAACATTCTTCAAAATATCTTTTGTTTTTCCGCATAGGAAACAGTCTTACAGGTTTGGATCAACATGAGGGCGAGTAAAGGATGACAGAATTGTAATTTTTTGGATGAACTATCCGTTTAACTTGCCACGCATACCTCAATGGGCCTTATCCAACCGGAAATCAAACAAAATGTGGACATTTTAGAGCACAATGTGATTTGAATGTTTTTGGTGGGATTGATGGCTCAGAAAATAGGAATTGTGTAATCCTGACCCATCATTTGAGTAGAAAAATTGCTGCTCTGTACTAGGAACAATGAAGTGCTGTGACTGATATTCTTTTTGCACAGTGTCTATCAGGTCGCTCTTTGCATACTACGGTAGTACATTACCACTTCATCCTTTACCTGTCAGTCTATGAACAAACAACACAATGTTCTCTGCTGAATTAGATTCTGGAGGTGTGTGTGTGTGTTTGTGTGTGTGCACGTGCGTGCGTGTGTGTTGGGGATTGAAGGAGAGCCATAGATGAGTGTGTTTAAATACATACAGAAAAGAATGACATGTAATTGTGAGTGTAAAATTATTACAGATGTGAGATTAATATGTGTATGCATGTTGGTTTAATGAGAATGGGATCAATTCTGTGGTACTCGTAGAATGTAGAGTTTATGGGCCTCAGTGCGCGTATGTATATTTTGTGGATGTGTATGATATGTATACTTAAACATGGGCGTGTGTGTATTTCTGGTCTGTTTTCAGTGCAGTTTCTTTCTTCAGCATTTTCTGTTTTATTAAAGGGACAACAAAAAAGAGACATGGGGTATTTTAATATGCACTTTTTATTATTGTTTTACTTTTTTTTTAAACTGTGGTTTGTGTTCTGGAAGCATGCTCACAGAGTATGTATTTAGAGTTGCTTGTAAGGATGTTTGTTGTACAGTGCAGAAAAGAAAGAAAACTGAAATGTGTCTTTCTGTTTGTTGTAAGACTGGAAAAATATTGTCTCTTTTTATTGTGCTTAAACTGTGACAATTAAAGATGATTTCAAATTCACAAAGTATTTTTTGGTATTTTGGGGGAGGGGGTATTTTATGACCAGGTTCCCATGGTCCTAAAAAAAACACAACACTTAAATTTTTATTTAAAAAGTATTATTTTTGATGTCTAAAAAGATGTAATCTTAAAATGTCATGGTAAATAAATGTTCATACAATTTTTGTAATGAAAATATAAATTGCTCTTTGTGAGTCCAGTCTCTATAAAATAATAATCATTATCCAGTAATCATGAATGACAAGGAAAGTAATGTAAATCTATTGGTCAAAAAGAGTGGGAACCCTGTATTGATCTTAATGTTTTACTTGTATGGTGTTATTAGTGTTCAGGACATAGTTAATCATGTTTAGGCCTAACTGATGTTTACTACACTTTAAAAACTGAAAATGTACATCTCCTCAGACCTACCAAATATAGTCTCTAGGATTTTTTTGTCCTAGTAGATAATATTTTGAATTCAACTTAACAAAACTGTTAGAAGGAGTTTCCATTCAAGTGAATGGGGATATCAAAAAACGTGTTTTTGTTTTTTTCATATAAAAATCAATTAGTCGCAAAGCACACTGTTCACATATATGAAGTGGTTATATTTTAACACATTTACAATGCAGAACAATTGTAGTCCAACCCCACCACCCCGCACACATGCAAAATAAATGTAAAATTATAACACCTTTTTTTTTTTTTTATTCTGAATTAAAATAACAAATTCATTAATTTATGTCTAAATAGATACTGAATGCATACTGTTGGAAAAAACGGAATGAAACTATTTAGGATCCACAGTTCATTTGTTCCTTAAAGAGCTATAAGGCCATCTAGTGACAAGAGTCATGAAATATAATTTTATAATTAAAATAAAATCCACAAGAGGTCGGCAGAGACACCTAATGTAAGATATTTTGAGCTGAATCAAAATGGTTATGCATGACATTTAATTTTGAATTTAAGTTGAAAGAATGTGCTTAAAATATTGTCGATTGATCAAATCTAGTCATTTAAAGGTAAATAAAAATAATGATAAAAAAAAGATCTCCAAAATTGCTTTAAAACTAGAACAAATATTATCAAACTGAAATGGAATAAGCTTTCTGGACAAATAAAATTAGTAGGGCTATAATTTTAGGCCTTCGGGTCATTTTGACCTGCGAGGGAAGGATTTGTCACAAAGTGCGAGAGAAGGATGAGGGTTAAATCAAAGGAAAACGTAGGGATTTATGCTGTGCTTACAAACACCGGCTGACCTCAGTGAGTGCTTACTGCAATCTATAGCCCTGTCACCGGCCTGAGAGAAATAGCCCGACACCGACAGCCGCTTCGAAAATAGACAGACCGCCTTGAACCCCCTGCTCATACTCTATGGCAAGCCTTTTTCACATTTAACTCTTTCCCTACCATTGAAGGAATTTTCTGGCTTTCCGTGTTTTTACTGTTATACAATAGGGGGCGCTATAACGCATCTTCTGAAAGATTACTGAATCTCCTGATCAAAACGTGCGAGGAAGATGCAGAAACATGCATCTTGCATGTAAAATAACGCAATCATCAACATTAAACAGTATATAAATCAAAACTGCCTAATTTTACTGAATGAAATGTTGACCCAGGCTGAGCTATAGGACTGTGCAAGCATTAGGGATATTGATGGACATGGACTCGATCTACTCCATCGATGTTTTGGTCATCGTTCTAAATCACAAATGAATGTAGTCTTTGACAAAAACGTGATCAAAATGTTGCTTTTTTTATTAAACCTACCCACATTCAAGTGTTGGTCTGTTTTTTCTTTTGTTATATTTCATGTTCAGATATTCATACAACAAAATATTTTGGGGGCCATGCAATCTTTATGAAAATTATCAAAAATGCTGGCAGTGGCTGGCAACTTTTATTTATTTTTTTTTTTTTAAAACACTGGCGGGGAACGAGTTAAAGGCACAATATGCAAAAAAAATTGCATTAAAATATCCCAAAATCACAAGGCCAGTGTTATATATTTTGTTAAGTTGATAACTTACAATATTCCAAATGTTTCCAACTATTTTTAAATCGTGAGAAAATTGTGGTTTTAACCATAGACAGTAAAAAAAATGGACACAGCAACCCCATAGACTTCAACGGAGAAAAGTGAAGTCAATTAGAAGCACTCATTTCCTGATTGCCAAGCGTACTGCGCAGGCTCAAACTGAGCTTGATGACATAGATGTGACGTAAGCAACCTGTCTGACAGTGGAAGTCTTCTACTAGCTGTGCCAAGAGAAATCTGAATTCCTCAAAACGTTGAAAATATTTTGTCCCGTTGTTTTTATGGACTCTCTATGGGCTTCTCCCTTGACTTTATCGGACTTTATGCCTCCTCGTCCCCCCAATTGCCTCATTGACAGTAAAATATTGCCCGCGAGCTTATCCTCCTTGGATATGTTGTTTTGGTCAAACATTATGGACCATGAGAAGCAGACTTTGAGACAAAAAGAGGACTAAAACGAAAATCAACATCTGCCGAGAACTCCACGTCCGCAACTAACTTGCACTAGACAGCTTCACGAGTCCCGACTTGACAGCGACACCGCTCTTGCACATACTTTATTAGACAAATGAGCAAATGTGCATAAAACAAATCATTGTTATATAGCTCAACATGATGAAATGTTAGAATATGATCAGTATGTTATTCTAATGTGGATCTATAACGTTACTGCTAGTTTCATAATATAGCAAACGAACTAACACATAGAATAACATCATAATGCTGTTTAGTAGTGTAACAGTTAACGTTAGACCAAGTGGAACAGCGCTGCGTTCCCTCACAAGTTTAATTCGTCAAATAAACTGACCTTTGAGTAGTAATTCAGCAGCACTTGCGTGTATTAGTTAGAATAAAACGTCATCATTCCTTTATATTCGCGGGACTCACGTGTGATATATGTAAGGAATAATTGACGACAGGCCGTTGAATTATTAGAAAAATAATGCACACCCGAGGTGGTAATGCGGTCACGACGCGAAGCGGAGTGGCCGTTACACCTCGGTGTGCATTATTTTTCTAATAATTCAACGGCCTGAAGTCAATTATTCCGCTCAGTTACCACACCTCGTAACATTATTCAAATAATGTATTTCAAGACGTTTGTAAAGTTTTTGTCATTAAAACGCTCTTGTATGTAGGACTAATTTCCTGCGCATCTAATCCCATGCCTCCGTTGCTAATTCCAAAACGTCATTTTAGAGTTAGTAACGGAGGTTTGAGCCTCTGATAGCAGAGAAGCAGACTAATGCTGGACACACTCAACGACTGGCTGAAACATTCTCTGACTGTGTCCATCGACTGCAGCAGATTTTAAACCCAGACTGTGAACACAGACTGAACGCGCTGAACACGCGTTTGGGCATGATCATACATTACATCCATAACCGGCCTTACAGTATAAGTGTGTCCCCGGCTTTATGCAGTTATTAATGCAGTTATTAGAGAGAGAGAGAGAGCGAGAGAGGGAGAGAGGAGCATATGCGTCAATATTATTATTTATTTATTTATTCAATTCGTTTTAATTAGTTCGTAATGTTTTTTTTTTTCTTCTAATATTGACAGTAGACTAGCCTAATAAATGAAACACAACGTCCTTTTAACAACTATAGGCTTATCAATAATTATTTATTTGTTATAGCCTATTATCTGCAATAATTACGAAAACCCTTACAGCAGGACTATCAATTTATTTATATAGGCCTATTCAGTTTAATTTTCTATTGATTATAGATAGGACTATACTTTATTTATTAAAATTAAACTGCATGTTTCCAATGATTGTGAAGTTAGACATCGAAAATGGTAGATCAAGCGCATGTGGCTACATGTTTTTCTTGTTATGAATTGTATCCTATGTTCCGTTATTACAGTTGACTACGCGAAGTGATATAGAACTGTAATGCGGTCAAGACCTGCTGGAACTACTTTAGCCGTGCGTTTCCCTGAAAATAATTGCACACCTTAGAACGTTCTCAACCAATCAGAATCAAGCATTCAACAGCCCTGTAGTATAAGTCTCAAATTAACAATCGCGACCAGCTTCATACCACTGTAATGTTAAAAAACATGAGTGTTTTCACTCATCCATGAACATTATTAGATCCATCAATTTGACAGCAAGTCCCATCATTCAGCTCGTCACTGCGTCATAAACCTACGCCTTTGTTATTGTAAGAGGTTAGCGACCCCTAGTGGCAAAAAAATTGCATATTGTACCTTTAACAATGTTTTAACATTTATTTTAATTTCTAGTTAGTAAATATAGTATTCAGTTATTACACAGCTCTCTAGAATACTTGATTGTGATTGGTTTGTTATGACATTCAAGGTCTTATCATTCCTGATAATGAGCACTGTATTTTCTGAATGTTCCAGACTTCAGACAGAATGAGAGATCCTCTGAGCTTGAGTGTGCGAGCAAATGCCACAAAAAGTATGCAGAATTTTCGAATATATTATTATTATTTATTATTGTAAAATCATATTAACATAGGCCTAATAACTATCAGTTGTTTGTGACTATCTGCTGCAAAAGGGCAAGCTGTTTGAATGTGGACATGTCAACATTTGTCAACACACATTTAAACACATTAGTTTTTCCTTATTTCATATAGCCTAAAATAGGCTATAACAAGAAGGAAAAACAATATGTGTGTAAATGTGTTGTCAAAATGGCTTGCCATACATAGCCTACCCCCCCCCCCCCCCCCCCCCATCCATCCTTCCATCTCTCTCTCTCTCTCTCTCTCTCTCTCTCTCTCTCTCTCTCTCTCTCTCTCTCTCGATGTTCAGGAACAACTAGTGAGGACGAACTCCTGCTAGTTCTGCGAGTCCGTAGCAAGTTTATGAGCTGGAATAACCGAGACGCTTCTAAAAGCGCAGCGTCCAGAGGAGCCGTGAACCGCCTCGAGAAAGGGGGAGAGCAAATTTAAAGACAGCATCAGCGAATATTCCCCAAAGACAGAGGTAAGTGATTCATTTGATTGACAGTTATGCAGTTCCTCGTGTTGGAATGCTGCATTGTGACGACACGCGCGTTGTTTTGTAAAGTTCTATTCTGTTATAGTTACTAGGCTGTGACATCATCATAACATATGCGGTACGTTCTGCTTGATCATTGAGCTGATGTAGGAATATCTATAATTAAAGGTCAGGTGTGCGCGGAAAAGCTGAGGCGGTATAGCCATATTTTCATTCTGTCCCTTTGTAAATTTGGAAGGATCTTGTCTGGAGGGGACAGAGTGGGAGACACATGGTTAGTTTGGCATGACTATATTTGGAAAGTGACCGTGTCTGAAGACAGAGAGAGGGCCTTCTCACATGGGACACACTGTTGTGTGGTTTAAAGATACTGTATTCTGAAGGGGGTTTAACAGTTTTATGTGGTGTAGTAGGCTATCATTGTCAATTACGTTGAATTGTGTCTCAAACTTTGCGCGCTGCTGTTACAACTTACACCGAAAGCCAGTAGAACATATGGATATTTTAATTTATGAACATGAATTGTGGTAATCATTCAGATATGCTTGTTCAACATAATTATTGTCATTCCCTTGCATATATATATATATATATATATATATACACTAAAAGTTCTAAAAACACAGCAATACTGTCTGGTAATCTACTTTGTGGAATCAAATTATACCAGTTCTGTTCTGTAAAAGTTAACATGTAGCCTAAATCTTTAATCAAAGACTTCTCATACTTTGTTGGTTAATTAACATTGTCAGCACCAATTGCAATCACGATAAATAAAAGGCTGGATTTAATCGTAAGAACTCAAAATAACACTTGTCAGAATACTGGATACAAAAACATGTAAAACAGAACATACAATGCAGTGCTGGTCCTAGACTCCTGGGGACCCTGAGCAGAACCCTTTTCAGTGCTTTCATAAAAACCCCAAAATGACCCCAAACCCCTTAATCTGTTCTTTCAGAGCAGTTTCACTGAAAGGGAGTTGAAACAGTCAGTAATATAATTTTAAAAAACGGCAAACAATTGGACAAATACAAAAGAAAAAAGATAGAAGTGAAATAATTTTAACCTAATAATATGTCTACTATACAGAAATTGAATAAAGTAATCAAACGTAGAAAAAAATGTATGAATTAAATATAGGCCTACATTGATTCTTATTAAAGTAACTAAAGTTATTCAGTGAAGATCAGTGAATGATTCTCTCATTCACTTTCCCAACTGTTTATGTTCACTCATGACATAACCTCACTGACTGCGTTTAAGTGAAAACTCACCACGATGGACATTTTGACATTTTTGTGTGTATTTGTCTGTTTAAACACACGCCCAAAGCCCAATGTAGCCTGTTCCTGTCCGTGCTCTCTCTCCTTCTCGGATCGCGCGCACAGAAAGCCACCTGGGGACCAGCGTCTCGTTCGTATTTTTTTTTTGTGTGTGTGTGTATCATGCACTTCTGACAGGAGACAGTCACATTACACAATTAATACAGCAATCGTCATTAAATCATTTGTGAGAGTAAAGGGGTCCCCTGGTGGTTCGGGGGATCTAAGCAACTTTGCATATAGGGAGGACCAGCACTGAAACAATGAACTGAACAAACTCAGGGTTTAAATAACACGTAAAACTAATCAATGAAATAGAGAACAGGTGTTCTTCATCAATGAAAAACCAAGGAAACCAAACTCAAACACAGGAAACTGAACTAAAACAAGAGCAAAAACCCACCCAAAACAAGACAGAATGGTCTGTAACAATCATAATATTATTAATCTATTTTACTTTCTTACCTCAGAATTGTTTTTTTCTTTCCTGTAAATCCTGTAAGCTAACTTCTGCTGTCACCGCTGGAGGGTCAAACATTAGTTATTTCATCCCTGTGACTAATTTCTAATTGGTTAAACTGATGGGGTTATCATTCAGTCTGTGTTAAAACACTCCAATGTTTTTAAGCTCTTTCCCAGCATGACTTGTTCTCCGTTGTTCAGTAGGCACTATTTAGGGTACCTTTGTGTTGATGATGTGGAATGTGTGTTTGTTTATGTCAATGATCTGTTGAAACTTCCACAAATAATACTTTCTCCTATGACAACTGGGAAAAAAATTGGGAAAAGATAACTACAGTGCACAGTAATATGTTTGTCATAGTTATCCCTGTCTCCATAATATTTCCTCATTATTATTCTTAAATTATTATTATTGTTATTAATAACTATAACAATGTGTTCAATGTCAATATGAGTAATGCTGTATTACTGTAATCTTAATATGAGGCTGTGTATTTAAAACTTTAAACAGGCCAGTGTTTGAGGAAGACCAAATAATGCATCTTACTGACAATATTAAAGTAATTACATTTTTAAATAAAATAGTACAATATCAAGATAATTACTATATGTATATATGTATATATATATATATATATATATATATATATATATATATACACGTTTTAATATAAAAAATCACAACATACAGGTTTAGGTTAGTGTCTCATCAGCTACACATCTTTAATTTATGCTGTACTAACCTTATAGTTGCAGTATACTCGTAAATTGGCTAAATCTGTGTCATAAACTCATAATTTAAAAAAGAAATCCAGCATGTATTTTATTGACATATTAAAAAGGGGAAATAAACAACAGACAATATTCAACACAAACAAATAACATATAGATAGTGATTCCTGAGTAGCTTTACTAGTGTACTCAAAATAATATATGCAAATATTAAATATTGTATGTATTATAAAGGCTATTTCATTATATTTATATATACACATTTGTACACAAATATATTTTATATTTTCACATATATATTCTTCTCTGTTTTTCACAGCCATGAGTCGGAGCATTGTGCGCCAGAGTAAGTTCCGGCATGTTTTTGGGCAGGCGGTGAAGGCGGATCAAGGTTATGATGATATTCGGGTTTCCAAAGTGACATGGGACAGCTCATTCTGTGCAGTTAACCCAAAGTTTATGGCAGTTATAGTGGAATCCAGTGGCGGCGGAGCATTTCTTGTCCTGCCTCTCTCAAAGGTAAGTGGCTTGAGGAGAGAATTACCAGAACATGCTTTGTCTTTAGACGTAGTGCTTTGACTGTTATCTGTTGTCCTAAATACAATGGAATTTATACATGTTATATTTAACCTTAAACTTTATTTTGACGGTCCACTTTAGACATTCTACTAACTATAAGTCACTTTGCAACTACATGCCAACTAACTCTTTTTAAAGTATTAGTAGTCTGTCTGGTTAATATCTGCTAACATTTTATTTTGATGGTCCCAGAACAGACATTCAATTGACTATCTACTGTCAACTTATTCTAACCCACACCCTAACCTAAAACTCTACTAGTCTACTAATACTCAGAGAGTTAGTTGACATGTTGCAAAGTTACTTATAGTGAGTAGAATGTCTAAAGTGAACCATCGAAATAAAGT
This sequence comes from Semotilus atromaculatus, assembly GCA_031834385.1. Taxonomy (NCBI): domain Eukaryota; kingdom Metazoa; phylum Chordata; class Actinopteri; order Cypriniformes; family Leuciscidae; genus Semotilus; species Semotilus atromaculatus. Next base: position 21,232,239 of record JAULUF010000001.1, on the reverse strand, counting down.
GTAACCCCTTTGTCTATTCTTTTATCTTCGTGGGGCTATATTTATGGGTGTGTTTGTTCAAGAGTCTCAACCGTGGCTCATGTTAAGGGTGCCCATCCCCCACAGGGCTTCCATTTCACCCTCACAGAGGCAAAGGTTTGGACCCCATGGAAACAGGGTACACAACTTGCATATGTTGTCTGAAACTACTTCTATGACATACCGCAGCTGAGTTTAGAGATGATAAGTAAGCGTTTGTGAGTTGGTGTAATCCCTATACATGCATTGCCATCTCTTCTTATCTGTTGAACTTTAGCAGCTTGCATTGCAATATCAGCGTAATCATTAAGCCAATATGAAGATCTTATGTCTATGTATCTTATAATCTGTAATATTTTATCACAAATACTGATGGAACTATGAAAATAGTATGTTTTTTTCAGTATCAGATTTATAATAGTTTATTAAAGGGTTAGTTCACCCCAAAAATTTAAATTCTGTCATAATTTACTCAGCCTCATGTCGTACCAAACCCGTAAGACTTTCATTCATCTTTTGAACACAAATGAAGATATTTTTAATGAAATCTGAGAGCTTTCTGTCCCTCCAATGAAAGCCTACGCAACTACCACTTTCAAGCCCCAGAAAGGTAGTGAACGTAATCCATGTGACTCCAGTGGTTTAAACTCAATATTATGGAGTGGCGTGAGTGCTTTGTTTGTGCAAACAAAAACAAAAAAAACCATAATTTACCACTTTATTTACAAAATATTAATCTCCAATGCACATTCATGCATCAACGTCTGCTCTCAACATCTGCTCTCGTGTTTCAAAATCTCTGAAATCTGCCGGTTTCTTCAGAATGCACACATACGTATTTCTACCTTCTGTAAAACTCATCATTGAACTGACACTGACACATGTAAGCATATGGTGCTCCTATTGGGATTTCACAGGTGGTTTCACAGTGGTTTCAAAAAGTATTTGGACACACAAAATGCCTAAATGTTTTTGCACTAAACAATTTAAATAAATAAATATTAATTTCCCATAAATTAAAAACAATATTTGTTAGATTTTTTTTTTGGTAACAGGGTTGACTAGTTGAGCTTGATGAACACAGCCTTCCTAATTATAATAATTATTATAATCTTTAATTTATTAATGGGGGAAATTATGCTGTGTCAGGGCTGCATGCCAAATGTGCAGCTAAAGGGATTACAAAATACATTATTGTTCAAAATTTCAATAAATCTTTTTTCTTAAAGAAAGGAATACATTTTTATTCAGAATGGAAAGTTATCAAATGTTACAGTTCATTAATGTATAATATTACAAAATATTTATATTTCAAATAAATGGATTTCACAGATTGGATATTTGGACACTTAATATTCCCTAAATGTAATTGAATTAGAGAACACTTGTCTACCTGTGTGCCCAGTTCCTGTCACCTGTCCTGTTTATGTAACACTTTAAGAATCAGTTGGGGTTACATAAATCAAATGTATTATGAAACAAAAGGCAAAAAACTATTTTGTTCCTAGTTTAGTCTTATTCAGTCTCTACTTTGCGCTTCTTGACTTGTCTCTTGTATTCATTAAATGGAGCATCTCGTCTCAGTCCAGCAACAGTGAAATCACCTGCTGTGCTCGTCGTTAACTTTTCTGTAGCTCGGTGGAACAAAATCTAGATAAGAGTGCAAAAAATGTATCTTTATTGACATTTTGCAACGAAGGCTTTTGTGTGCCTTGAGAAGGTTTTCAACCAACAACCTGTAGTTGTCTGCATTGGTGTTTTTCATGCCATCATTTCATGGTCAAATGCATAATCTCGAAGAAGGACCAACAAAGATACCTTCCTTTATCTTGGCTTCACTTAATCTTGGAAATTTTCCACTGAGGTACTTGAAAGGTGCTTGTGTTTCTTCCATGGGCTTGACAAAGTTCTTCATCAGACCCAGCTTGATGTGTAATGGTGCTTGTAACGAGGTTAGATGTTATGGGAAGAAGGAGGCGGGAACCGGTGAACATTTAACAACTTTTAATAATAAAATAAACCAATACAAAAACAAAAGTATAACCCAGCAGCCTCTCACGGACGACTTCTGGCCACACAAAACAGAAACATAACATAAAATCAGGCCTGTTCCTCTCTCGATCTTCACTGTCGTCGCTCCTCCGTGAGAGAGTGTCGCTCGTTATCAATCACGCCACCGGCCTCGCGTCGCTCTCTCACATCCCTCGACCTCGTCCTGCTCGCCACAGCGCTCTGACTTGATTTAACAAGTGTTGGATGCTGAACACTTTTCCTCCCATGTGGCCAATATTTCATGTAATGGGAATCTCTCGCACGACTCTCCCATTCGCAGAGAAAACCACAGTGCTTTGTGTTTTCAATCTGCAGACCAAGCAAGAGAGCAGCAACCTTCAATTCGCTACAAAGCTGCTACTGATGTCGGTCAGTTTATCTGATTAGATAATCTGTAGAACTATCAAGATAATCAGGACTTGTCGGAGGGTAGGATTGGGCCCAAAATAGGGCCCGGTATTTTGAATTGGGCTACAAAATACTTTTGATGTAGGTCCGACGATAAAACATGTAGGACTACTCATTAAAACGTCTTAGTTGTTCTTAATGCATGTGCAATCTTTGTCAGACGACTCAAAGTAAAACAAAATATATTGATCCCCAGCAGTGTATCACATCGTTGGGTCCCTTTTTTTTTTTTTTAGTTTGTCTTGATTCTCTAAGGGTCCATCAGTTAATGCCCTTTAGTGTAGCCTCTCTGCCGAGTCACGGGCAGCAGGCCTGGATAGACACGCTATAAATACCCAGCTAGCCATCTCCCCTGTGCTCAGTCTCAGGCAGGCCAAAAGAAAAACTCTCTTTTCAACGCCTCATCACAGGGTTATAAATACACACCAGGAGTATGAGGAGGGGAGTGACTGGAGAAGGAGCAGCCGAACACAGAGCCAACACGTGCTTACATTAGCTCAACACGAATAACAGAATAACATCAAAGGTACATCAGAATCATTATAGAGTTACTAGAATACCTTATAGAATAACAGCTGTTTAGAAATACATGCTATAGGCACTTTCCAAAATAAGGGTAGAAAAATAAACGAAGAATTTTTGTGCGTGTCAGTGAAAGGTGGAGTTCAACCTTCAGAAAATGTTGACCATCAAAATAAATATTAAAAGAGCAATCTTATAGTCTATTTATTTTGCAAAACATGTTTTAAATGTTTAAAACCCTGATGTGTGTGATTTTGTACCACTAAACATTAAAACTATTGATTTTTGTCCATAAATTAAAGAAAATATTTGATAATTTTGTTTAAACTTTGGTAACAGTGTTGATCTTGACGAACACAGGCTTCAAATTCTGTCAAATTTGAGAAAATGAGCTTAGCTGTAGAAAGGGGCCAAATTAAATTACTTCCTGAATCCTGTGTGTCACAATTAATATAATATTTCATTTATTGAAAGATTACTGTGGAAATTATGCTGTGACAGGGCTGTATGCCAAATGTGGGATGCAGCTAAAAGTTTTTAGCTGTATATACTACTGTTCAAAAGTTCAGGGTCAGTAAGATTTTATTTGAAAGAAATGAATACTTTTATTTAGCAAGGATACATTAAATTGATCAAAAGTGACATTAAAGAAATTTATGTTAAGAAAGAGTTCTGTTTCAAATAAATGCTGTTATTTTAAGCATTCTATTCATCGAAGAATCATGGTTTCCAAAAAACAAAAACGTTCAATGTTTTTGACATTGATAATAATAAGAAATGTTTCATGAGCACCAAAATAATATTTTTTCTCCCCATATCAGCATTTCAGAATGATTTCTGAAGGATCATGTGACACTGAATACTGGAGTAATGATGCTGAGTATTCAGCTTTGCCATCACAGGATTATTTTTATTTTAAACACATTAAAATGTAAAAAAGTTGTTTTAAATTTAATAATATTTTACTTTGTTTTTCATCAAATAAATGCAGCCTTGGTGAGCAAAAGAGACTTCTTTGAAAAACAAGTCTTACCATTATCCTTTGTTCCTTGTTTTTCTGTGCTACAGATGGGTCGAGTGGACAAAAACTACCCTCTAGTGGTTGGACACTCAGGGCCTGTTCTGGACATTGACTGGTGTCCTCACAATGACAACATCCTGGCCAGCTGCTCTGAAGACACCACTTCCATGGTAATCATCATGACATTCATAAATATCTCCACTAGCCTTGTAGTCATAAACATGTTTCAGTTGCCTTTTTTTTAAGCATGTCTCCATATACCTGCTCACACTGGAGGGAAAGATCACAGTGACTGTCAATAGTGTTAATATGAAGGGTGATGACTGGAGTTAACGGTCCAGGCATGGGACATGAGCTGGTATTTATAAACACATGTTAGAAGGGAGTGCTTAGCCAGAAACCTGTTCTCAAATAAGCCAGTGGTAATGACAGACAAGGAAAGATGGACCTGAGGTGTCTGTAGAGATGAGTCATTTCATTTTCAGCACACACTGGAACATGTGCATGTCCTCATGCTCAAACACTTCTGTATACAGTGACCCTATAAAGTATTTGGACACTTATGCTGCGTTCACGCCATGTCGTAATTACCCTAATGACGTTCTACTCAGAGCTGTTGACGTCTTTGTACTGGGAATTATGCATTTCTGTGGTAACACTGTGGTAACACATTGTCATGTGGTACAGTAGGAGCTCTCAGAAAATCCCCAGCCTTCAAGTTGTAATTTCAAGACTACAAGTTAAAATCTCGTGATTGCGGTAGATAGGACATGGCGGGAAAGCACCCCTAAACTCCACGGGCCCTATCTTGCACTCAGCGCACGATCTGAAACGCAAGTGTCAAAGCGCAAAGCGCAAGTAACTTTGTGGGCGGATCCCGGCGCTGTTGCTATTTTACCAGCGGGATAAATGCCTCTTGCGCCTGGCGCAAATCTAAAAGGGGTTGGTCTGAAGTAGCTTCATTATTCATAGGTGTGGTTTGGGCGTAACGTGAAATAAACCAATCAGAGCGTCATATCACATTCCCTTTAAGAGCATGATGAACGAGATGCGCTTGTTCCATGGCGCAATACTATTATAACGGCGCATTTACCAGGAGCGCTTCAGAATCGGTTCACAGCCGAGGAGATTGATGTTCTCGTCAGGGCCGTAAAAGAAAGAGAAGTGACATTGGGGATGGGACAAACACACCCAAATTAGCTTCGGTTATACATGCATATAATAATTTGGGTAAATATGTAGGCCTAAGCTTTATGCCTATTTTTCCGATTGTCATGGACACAACATATTAATACTGTGAAGCTGCTTTGATACAATCTCTATTGTGAAAAGCACTATATACTTGACTTGACTGAACAACAATGATTTCCCTCGTGTTTTAATATTTTTCCTTATAATAATGTATCATTTGCAAAAAGGAAAATGCATCTGTGTAGATGAGAGAATCATCTACAGTGTATGCGCGTTGTTCACACTCTGTATTATGACCAAGCACGCGCGCTTAAAATAGCATCTGAATGTACGCTCAAAGCGCCAATGACTTTAGACTAGGTTTTTTCTGGTCAGTGGCGCAATTGTTTTCTGGAACTGCAAAATAGCATGAGGGAAAGTTTGCGCCGGAACACGCCTCCTCTTTGCGCTGAACCGCCCCGGGTAGCGCAAGTGTATTTCTTAGTTAACCGACTTGTGTCTGTGGAGGGAAAAGTCCGCTTTGCGCGGGTGCAAAATAGGAATGATACATGCGTCGGTGTACAAAGTCAATTGCGCCGGGTGCAAGATAGGGCCCCACATGTTTAAATGTAAAATTGATCTTAAATAAAGGTGAAATAAGCACATTTAGAAAACATTTCACATTTTGATTTTAAATGATAAAACAATCGCTGAAAAAAAAGTTTACATTTACATTTATTCATTTAGCAGATGCTTTTATCCAAAGCGACTTACAAATGAGAACAATAGAAGCAGTTACACTAACAATAGGACAACAACATGCAAGTGCTATGACCCTTTCCAGTTTAATCTAACGCAGTACGTGTACTGTTTTTTTAATATATAAAGATAATAGATATAGAATAGAAGATAAAGAGTTAGTATTAATGGATCAAGTGTTGCTGAAAAAGATGCGTCTTCAGCCGTTTCTTGAAAATGGCCACGGAGACAGCAGCTCTGGTTGAGTTGGGCAGGTCATTCCACCAGCATGGAACATTGTGCCTCTTTGAGATGGCACCACAAGACGGCGTTCACTTGCGAGTGCAAGTTTCTGGATGGCACGTAAGTGTAAAGTAATGAGTTTAGGTAGGAGGGCAGAGCCATTGGTTGTTCTGTAGGCAAAAGTCAGTGACTTGAATTTGATGCGAGCTGCAACTGGCAACCAGTGCAATTTTGTGAGAGAGAAGTGACATGTGCTCTCTTCTGCTCCTTAAAGACCACTCTAGCTGCAGCATTTTGGATCAGTTTCAGAGGTTTGACAGTGCAAGCTGGAAGACCTGCTAGGAGAGCATTACAATAGTCCAGTCTGGATAGAACAAGTGCTTGGACAAGGAGTTGTGTAGCATGCTCTGATAGGAAGGGCCTGATCCTCCTAATGTTGTATAAGGCAAATCTGCAGGACCGGGCAGTTCTAGCAATGTGGTCTGTAAAGTTCAATTGATCATCAATCACAACTCCAAGGTTCCTGGCTGACCTTGATGGAGTTATGGATGACGAACCTAGCTGAATGGAGAAGTTGTGGTGTAATGTTGGGTTGGCCGGGACCACAAGCAACTTCGCAAGGTTTAGTTGAAGGTGGTGGTCCTTCATCCAACCAGAAATGTCTGTCAGGCAGGCTGAGATTCGAGCAGCAACCGTCGGATCATCAGGCTGGAATGAGAGGTAGAGTTGTGTGTCATCAGCGTAGCAGTGATAGGAAAAGCCATGTTTTTGAATCACAGATCCTAGTGATATCATGTAGATGGAGAAGAGAAGTGGTCCAAGCACCGAGCCCTGAGGTACACCAGTAGCTAGACTTGAAGACTTGAATCATTGTAGGGCAGTTCCCGTTCCAGTTTCTTTAAAATTGACAGTAGGATCTGATGGTTAACTGTGTCAAAGGCAGCAGACAGATCCAGCAGGATGAGAACTGAGGATTTGGAAGCTGCTCTTGCTAGTCTCAGAGCTTCAATTAGCAAGACCAGGGCAGTCTCAGTTGAGTGTCCGCTTTGAAACCAGACTGGTTGTTGTCCAGGAGGTTGTTCTGTGTACGAAAAGGAAATATCTGGTTGAAAACAACTCATTCAAGTGTTTTCGTGACGAATGAATGAAGGGATACCGGTCTGTAATTTTCCAGATGTGCTGGATTTAGAGTGGGTTTCTTAAGCAGTGGGGTTACCCGAGCCTGCTTAAATGCTGTGGGAAAAGTACCAGTGTGAAGAGAGGTGTTTATAATGTGGGTAAGTGCGGATACAACTGAGGAAGAAATGTCTTGAAGTAGATTAGTGGGAATGGGATCAAGTGGACAGGTCGTAGGGCGATTGGAAAGGAGGAGTTTGGAGACTTCTGCCTCTGAAAGCAGAGAGAATGAGGGTAGAATGTGTGTGTTAGCTGGTAAGATGTGTGTGTCAGTTTGTGGTTTGGTAAATTGGCTGCTGATGGTGGTTGTTTTATTTATGAAGAATGTGGCAAAATCGTCAGCTGTTAGGGTTGATGGAGGAGGAGGAGGGTTGAGAAGAGAGGAGAAGGTTTTGAAAAGCATGCAAGAGTCAGAAGAATTCTTAATTTTGTTGTGATAGTAAGTAATTTTAGCAATAGAGATATTAGCAAAGAAGGAAGAGAGGAGGGATTGATAAAGACCAAGTATTTTTTGGACCAAAGACTTTCGATTTGTGCCACTTCCTCTCTGCATCTTTAGAACGATGTTCGCAGAGAACATCAGATAACCAGGGGGCAGAGGGGGTAGCGCGGGCTGGCCTGGAGGAAAAGGGGCAGAAGTTGTCCAAGCAGGATGTTAAAGTGGAGAAAAGAGTATCAGTTGCTTTGTTAGTATCTAGTGTTGAGAGCTGATCAGGTGGAGGAAGTGTGGATGAGACCAAAGAGGATAGGCGAGAGGGTGAGAGCGTAGGTTTCACCGAAAGGTGACCTGTGGAGGAGTTTGTGTTGTGTTCTGAGGCAGGTTGAGTTTGAGAGTGAGGAGGAAGTGATCTGAGGTGTGCAGCGGAGTGACCAGTGTATGGTCAGTGGAGCAGTAGTGCGTGTAAATAAGGTCTAATCGGTTCCCTGATTTGTGAGTAGCCACAGTAGATACTTGTTTGAGGTCGAATGAGGCAAGCAGAGTGTGGAAATCAGCAGTCTGAGGCTTTTCTAGGTGGATGTTGAAGTCTCCAAGAACGATGAGAGGAGTACCATCCTCAAGGAAGGATGAGAGTAGGACATCAAGCTCCTCCAAGAAACTGCCAAGTTGACCTGGTGGACGATAGACAACTACAAAAGGGATTTTAATAGGCCTAGTGATGGTATTTCCAATCGTTTGAGATGAGAAGACCAGTACCTCCACCCCTTCCGGTCAGGCGAGGGGTTTGTGAGAAAGTGAAGTTAGTGGAGAAGGAAGCAGGTGTGGCAGTGTCCTCTGGTTTGATCCAGGTCTGAGTCAGGGCCAATAGGCTGAGACCTGAATGAGTAGAAATAGATGTAATGAAACCAGCTGTAAATAAAAGATTATTGGAGTATCCTTTAAACTATTTTAGTCTTTTTACTTTTACATTTTTATAGTTTAATTCTATGTTACTTGCCGTTTCTTTGTAATTATTTGTGAAATTGACAAGCAATTTCTGAGTGATTTTTTTCAGTGTATGTCACTGTTCCAAATCAAGACAAACAGGATTTGGACACTGCGGTCAAACTTTAGAAGGACATGTTCATAGTTAAAGTGATGAGTTATACCTATGTGAACCTGAGGAGAACTCTAGAAGTACATATTAAATATGCTTGCAGATGTCACTTGGTTTGATGTATCTACTGACATTCAGACATTTTGAAATGTGAGTACAAAAACTAAAAAGTATTGTATGTATTGAAAACTGGTATCAGAAGCGTTTCCCCAAAGCTGAACAAGACGATGTAAAGATGTATTATAAAATGTGAATGCTATTAGAGCTATTTCATTACACTACATTACAAACATGAATGGCATGCACTGTATGCACTGCTGTTAGAGGAGGTTAACTGCAGCTGTCATCTGTGGTGGCATTGCTCACTGAACATATTGCAAACCAAAATATATCTATAAGTATACCCAAAAAGTTGAATCGAGAGGCTGATTATGCTTTTTAACTGTTCTATTATGTTACTATACAGCAAAATTTAAACAAAAAGAATTTACATTATACATATTAACCCATTTAAGCAGAGGTACATTAATGTATGTTTTTAACCTTTTTTGCATTTTAATTATTATATAAATAATTATATTCATAAAATTTTTATTAAAAAGTTCTGTCATGAAACTCGGCGCAGGCTGATGGGTCCTTTACTCAATCTGCTAGCAACCACATCATTCTCTATAGGGCACATCTGATTGGACACAACTGTATCAGTGGCCAATGAGCTCGCTGTTCAACCATTAAATGCGTGTTCAGCATTCGCTATAGCAGTGCAGCGTGCTTTCAGAAACCCTCCACCTTCCCCAGCTCCACCTGTATAGATATTCTACGGGTAATTCATGTACACTATATTGTACAGCAGCAGCATGTCTTGCTCACAGCAGCGTGTCGTGTATGTACTGGCAGTAGCAAGTCCCGTACAGCAGCAGCGTAGCAGATCTATTCCTCCAAGACCAAACATATCAACATTGTCATATCCATTACCATGCTAACACATGAGAGTTGTCAAGGCAGAAATAATGTATAATAAGTCATGCAGGTTGCAGGATGATCTAAAAATATTGCAATAATATATAAAAAAAAATAATTCTAGAAAGTTTGCGGAGTCTCCAAAGGTAGAATGTATTTCACCAAAATAGTTGAGAACTATTACTCTAATACAGTTGTGTTTACTCAGGTATGGCAGATCCCTGACCACACTCCCTCTCGCCCCATCAGTGAGCCCATTGTGGTGCTGGAGGGTCACTCTAAACGTGTGGGCATCATCAAATGGCACCCAACTGCCCGCAACATACTCCTCACTGCAGGTAAAGATCAGTCTGCATTACTGCCTTAACATCTCACTTTTAACAGATAAGACTAATGTATAAAAAATAAGGTTACTTAGTTGTTTTCCCGCCATGCAAGATGGCTTCAATTCAGTGTGCTTGTGTCTCAGGCAGTGATAATCTGATCATCGTATGGAATGTGGGCACTGGAGAACCCTTGATCACAATGGATGACCATCCTGATCTCATCTACAACGTCAGCTGGAACTACAACGGAAGCCTGTTCTGCACCACCTGCAAGGACCGTCGCCTCCGAGTGTGCGATCCCCGGAAAAGCGAGGTGGTGGCGGTAAGTATTATGTCGTTCCAAACCTGTAAGACTTGCATTCATCTTTGGAACTTTCTGTACCTCCGTTGACAGCTACGCATATGAATCAAGTGGTTTAATTTTCTGAAGAGATATTATCACTTTATATGATGAACTGATTGAATTTAGGCTTTTATTCAGAAATAAACATTCATCAACTCACACATCAGTTGTGGATAACGGGGAACCAATAATTCTCGAGTTACGCAGCACGTTTGAGCTTCAGCGAAAGGGTTGTTCTCGTGCGTCAAGCAGGTTCGGTTAAGCTTGTCTGAGTTTAAGTTTATGTTCGCTGATCAATGTTTAGAAGTGAATAAAAGCCTAAATTAAATATTTTCATCATGTCATATAAAGTCTCTTCAGAAAATTTGGACTAAAACACTCAATTGATATTAGTGGTGGGCGATCTGACGATTTTATATTGTGATCTTGAAGACATCCACTATCTACTTTTCATGCGAATCGTAGAGATTGTGATCTTTTATGTCCTCGTAATAATGTTAAAATTCTGCAATGACTGCCCACTAGATGGCCGTGCTGACTGGCCAAATTATATGATGTGTCTTTCATGCGTGGTGATGCATTTAAAAAACAATTGAACAGCAGTAGGGCTGTGCGATGAATACAATTTTAGTTGAGGTTTTGGCTTCCAACGATTATGAAAACGTGATAATCAAGATAAAATGATCATTGTACTGCATGCCGTTCCTTTCATTAAAAGCGGTGTGTTTTCACCCCTCCTTAAAAGCCAAAGTCCGAATCATGTAACATGACTGTCCTAAAATGCAGTCTACTGCGGGACATGCTTTATTTTAAAAAGAGTAATTAAAAACGCATTAAATTGCGAAAGAAACTGATCCCTACGCGCTTTCTGTGCACACTGCAAGATGGCTTTTTGTGTTAACTATTTCTTTAAGATGTCTAATAAAAAAAAGTCCAGATTAACAGAGATCTGGTGGTTGAAGTGAACTTTTTTTTTCTCCTGTAGGAAAGACTGGCCCCACATGAGGGGATCCGGCCAATGAGAGCTATTTTTACCAAAGAGGGCAACATTTTCACCACAGGTTTCACCAGGATGAGCCAGAGGGAACTTGGCCTGTGGGATCCGGTAATGAGCCAAATTAAAGTGAAAGTTATCATACTGTCATCATTTACTCACACTCATGTTGTTCCATACCCATAAGACTTTGGTTAATCTTCAGAACACAAATTAAGATATTTTCACTGGTAATCAAAACTTGGAAGATGCAAAAAAAAAAAAAAAACGGTTATAAAGTAGTTGCAAAATGAATCCTATGAACTGAGCAGTTTAATCCAAACCTTGTGACTTGATACGATTGATGTATATGATGAACAGATATAATTTAAACCTTTATTAACAAATAAACACACATAAATAGGGCTCAGCACATATTGTAAACATGGAAGATTGTTTTTACCTGTATATGTGATTATCAATTTACCTCTATGATTTCACCACCCTGGTTTTCTTTCAAATAACTGATGGTGTTCATTTTTTTGTCATTTTAGACTAATTTTGAAGAGCCCATAGCATTACTGGAGTTGGACACAAGTAATGGAGTTTTATTGCCTTTTTATGATCCAGACACTAACATTGTGTATCTCAGTGGCAAGGTATGACTCCATGTTTCAACATCATTTGTTATGGTAGTCCAGCTGGCACTGTAGCGTTGTCTCTGTGTCTCCTCAGGGTGACAGCAGTATTCGGTATTTTGAGATCACAGAGGAGCCTCCCTATGTTCATTACATCAGCACATTCAGTAGCAAGGAGCCACAGAGAGGAATGGGCTTCATGCCCAAGAGAGGAGTGGATGTCAGCAAGTGTGAGATTGCCAGGTCAGTTTGCAGGATCATACTTGTTGATTTGGAATATTGATCCATTGATATGTGTTAGTTGAGTTAAAGGGATAGTTCACCCCCCACCCAAAAAGAGAAAATTCTATCATTAATTACTCACTTGCATGTCGTTCCAAACCTGTAAGACTTTCATTCATCTTCAAAACACAAATTAAGATCTTTTTGATGGAATCTGAGAGCTTTCGGTCCCTCCATTGACAGCTACGCAACTACCACGTTGACGCTTAAAAAAGCTCATAAAGACACTGTTAAACGAATCCATATGAATTGAGCGGTTGAGTCCAAACTTTCTGAAGAGACACGATCACTTTATGTGACGAGGAGTTTGAATTTAGGCTTTCATTCACATATAAACATTCATCAACTCACACATCAGATCTGGCAAACAGAAGATCAAGAATGTTCGCTTGACGTGCGAGAGCCAATGAGGTTCAATTGAACTTCTGTTTATGTTCGCTGATCAATGTTTAAACGTGAATAATAGCCTAAATTAAATCTGTTCATCATATAAAGTGATTAAATCTCTTCAGAAAATTTTGACAAACCCGCTCAATTCATATGGATTAGTATTACAATCTCTTTATAAACGTTTTGAAGAGTCAAAGTAGTAGCGTAGCTGTCAATGGAGGGACAGAAATCTCTCATATTACATTAAATAGATCTTCATTTGTGTTCTGAAGATGAACGAAAGTCTTACGAGTCTTACATGAGGGTGAGTAATTAATGACAGAATTTAAATTTTTGTGTGAACTATCCCTTTAATATATGGTATATTCAAATACCTTATGCTTACATTGTCATTCAAAAGTTTGGGTTAAGAAGATTTTTTTTAAAGAAATATAATTTAATATAATATAAATAATATAAAATATACTTTTATTTAGTAAAGATGCATTAAATTGATCAAAAGTGACAATAAAGGCATTTATTTTACCAACGTATTCTATTTCAAATAAATGCTGTTCTAAACTTTCTTTTCAGAAAAGAATCCTGAACAAAATGACTGTTTACACAAAAACATTAAGCTCCACAACTATTTTCAAAATGGATAATAAGACATTTTATTTGAGCAGCATATCAGAATGATTTCAAGGATCAAGTGACACTGAAAACTGATTTTTTAGCTTTGCCATCACATTTTTAAGACATATCAAACTAGAAAACTGTTATTTTAAATTGTAATAATATTGATTTGCATATTTGCTTTGATGAGCATAATAGACAGCTGTAGAAAACATTACAAATCTTACAGACCCCAAACTTTTAAACGGTTGTGTACTTCATGCGTTTTTGATGTAAGATTTAGTACTTGGTGTCATTCCGGTCTTTACAAATTGATCTGAGTTTGAAAGGATTTTGCTCAATATAAAACTAAAATGGACTCTCAATACTCATTTTGTGTGTTCTTGTGCACAATTAATCGATGCATTATTCTAAACGTTCACAGTCGGCATTCATGCACCTTTTCTTTTTCATCCTATAGATTATATAAACTCCACGAGAGAAAGTGTGAGCCCATCATGATGACAGTGCCCAGGAAGGTAAGCACTTGCTCATTGTTGAGGGTCGTTTTAATTCTGAATGACTATGAGCAGAACCCCGACAAAACAGAAGTATTGGAAACAAAAGTAGGTCACTGATGATGACAACTCTTTCTCTTTCTGTTTTTATGATTCCAGTCGGACCTGTTCCAGGACGATCTGTACCCAGACACAGCAGGCCCAGATCCGGCTCTGGAACCTGAAGAATGGATGGTTGGACGAGACGCAGACCCCGTACTAGTGTCCATGAGGGATGGCTATGTTCCTCCAAAGAGCAGAGAGCTAAAGGTGGCTAAGAAGAACGTTTTAGACACCAGACCTGCAACACGTAGAAGCATGTCTGCTGTAGATGGAACCAGTTTGCCAGTGAGTAGAATATCTTGCTTTTAATCTTGGTCTTAAAATGTCTCTTTCATGGCTTTTGTTCCTTCACCACCTGTTTTTATCAACAGTTCTTTAAAAGCAAATAAGGCTGGGAATCTTATTCAAAAAAAGTCAGAACATCATACCGCCGTAACATCATTGGTTCACGTAACAGTGTTTTCTGTGGTTTTAAATCTATAGTGCTAAAGCAGATGAATGTTTTCGCTGTTGCTTGATGTCTGATATATTATTATGACTAAATTATATCATTTAAAAAATGGACAGTTCTTTTCATGACATTGTCCATGCAACAACAAAAACATTGAATGTATCAGTTTAAGGGTACACATCAATGTACTAAAAATATTTCACGTAAAGGCGTCAACATTGTCAAAACATTCTCGGTTCACATGGATCCACGAAAACTATTAAAAACGCTGCATTCTGCTGCCAGGGAAAAGACCGAACACGTAATTTGGATGCGCATTACATCATCGTTTTCACAAATTTGTTTTTTTTAGTTTACACTGAGACATTATCTATCCATCTATCTGCAGTATATACAAGATATAGTAAATGCTATAATATAGTTTGGATCAGTTTTTTTTTTTAAATCAAATTCGTTACTTCCTAGATGTCTATGAATCATAAAAGAACCTTTAAAGTGTAATCTGAATTAGAATCTTTCAAATCTTTCCGATTCCCATCCCTAGAAGCTAAGCATATCTTTCCATTTCCTGATTCAGTTTGTCCTTGACTTCCTCTTGCTTTTTTCCTCTCTTTTTTGCTCTTATTCATCCTCCTTCCACTACTCTTCCTTTCTATTTCCTCATCTGCCATCCTTTCTTTCTCCGCTTTCTCTTCACATCTTTCAAACTCTAGCCGCAGTTGTTGGAGAAGCTTGTTGAGGAGATCCAAAATCTGAAGGCCACAGTTCTCTCTCAGGAGAAGCGAATCTGTGACTTGGAGAATAAACTCTCCAAGTACACTAACGGCACAGTCTGAATAAAACTAACTCATCCTGTGCACACTGTCCAATTCACTGCTAACTCTCACAGCTAAAGTATGAGCACAGATAGGCCAAGCCACCTCAACTCACCCCAGCTATGATTTAGTTTTATCAACACTGTAACTACAGTTCAAGTGGCTGTACTGCCACTTGCCTTCACAGGCTCTTTCTAAATGGGAATAAATCACTTATAGTAGTTACTTTTTGGAGCATTAGGCGATTTCATTTAGCAAAGGCACTTATAATTCTTTCCTGATGCTTTGCATTAATATTGTTAATATTGTGTAGTAGTACACAGTATTAGCTATATTCCTTAAATGCTTAAGGAATCTTAAGCTATCAGGAACCATTTATGTCAGCTATGTAAAGGGTAGGCAAGACCACCTTCATTTTAGGACTTACAAATCCTTGTATGCACTTACCGCTTTTTAACCTTGAAACGCTGACAAAGAATGACAGAAGAAAATGTAGCCGCAGCGGTTAACAGCCACAGTGTCTTTGGTAGTCTCTGTGTGAACATACCTCATTGTAAAGACCAGGACTCGGGATCAGATGGTAGCATATGTAGCTCTTATTTAGACAGCTCTGGCCAAAAAACATCTATGGCATGACTATGGGCAAATTCCATTCAGAAGTGAGCATCCCTATGCCCTATTCACTTTCGAAGGGCAGAACATGACCATGAATGATTAAATCACTTCCTTAAAGTGACCGTTGAATGTTCCCTTCGCTAACAGACCCGTGGAAGGGCCCGTCGTGAAGGGATTCGGTTGTTCACTTTATTTTGGAACACGCCTAAAAATGGTGTCCCCTTGCCAAACCCAAACTGTCCTTCAAGGGTGCAAAAACACCATTTGGAATTCACCCAATAATACACCAGGACAGTAATAATGAGCTCAGTAAGAGTTCTGCACATCCCTTCCTGCCATTTCATCGGAAAGGAACAGTGCACCCAAAAATCTAAATTCTGTCAGGATTTACTCACCCTCATGTTTACTTTTCAGTAAAATATTAAATACATTTTGTAGAATGTCCAAGCTGCTCTTCTCCACACAATGAATGTAAATGATTACCAGGGCTGTTGAGCACAAAAAAATTTAGCATAAAAGTGGTTAATATGACTCATGCACTATATATTCCAAGTGCTCTGAACTTCCTTACGATTGCTCTGTGCAGGGAACAAACATAGCACAAGATGCAACTACATGCAACTAAATGATGCATCATGCCATCATTTTGGTCTATAAACTATATATAGACAATAACTTCAGAAAGGAGAAACAAAAAACTGTATAATACTAATACAATGCACTACAATTATTCTACAATTCCAATTCTTAAGCTTGACAGCATCACGACACAATAACATTTATTGTATTGAAAAACAGCCTGAACATTATGCTAAAACTCTCTTCTACAATCAGGTGGGATGTAAATGACATGAAGGCAAGTAAGTGAGAACAGAATCTTAATATTTTTGTTGTTGTTGTTGAACTGTTCCTTAAGGCAGATGCAGGTTGCTCCTGTGCAAATCTTTGTTCACAGATATCAAATCTTATACATCTAAGTATGATGATTTGACATAGAAAGAAAAAGAATGTTAGCGTAGACGGCATGTCTCCATTTGTCCCTCTTCTGTAAGGAGTGCTTGCATTATTGATTCTTAAATTGCTACTAACCTCTTACTTTACACGCCTCTGCCTTTCCAGCTTTGACCAACAGAACTAAAACTCATGTGGCTTCTATTTAACATTTCAAAATGTAAATATTATTCTAGGGGGGAAAAAACATCGAAACATCAAAACCAAAGACATTGTTTTGTTTTATGTAGAGGATCATTTGAGTATTGTAGTTTGAATAAAACCCTTTTTGTACAAAATGTTGCCGTTGTTACATGCATTGTCACTCATAAAAATGGAAAGACACACACACACCACACATTTACCATGGGTAATTACTCTTCCTGAGACTGGCTAATTTATTTCTAGTCACATAGCAAACAGTTTCTCTGTTCAGTTTTTAGTTATGGGACCATACAGCTATTTCACTTCTATTATATAAACAACCCAGAAACAAAGAGTACTGATTTAGGTGCAATATCCTCAAGGTCTCCTACCTATTTCAGACTGTTAATGGTCAATTTGTCCCACCTCCACACCACTTGAAGTGTGTTCAGATGGAAGTAAAGGAAAGAATGTCTTGAATCTCAGACATTCAAGTAGCAAAACTCCCATTAGTTCCATTAGATTGCTATTGAACTGCTTATAGCTAAAAACAGTCTTTGGACCAAAGTATTGTTAATGATTTCTGAAGGTGGAGTAGAGATGTTTGCTATGGGGAGGGGGGAGGTGCAAGTCCATTTAGGTTGACACACTAGGGAGAGACTAGTATGACAAAACATTTGGTTTAAAGCTCTTTTGACTTTTTCCACTTGCTCCCTTGAGGAAACCTTTGCCCACCAACCTCAGTGCTAAGGTATGTTTATTGTTTCATTGGATAGACCTACAGGTTACAGACTTCGAAGCAATCGCAGCAATGTGGGAATTCTTTCTCTGCCTGCTACCTTCTCTAATGCTGATCCTGGTTAAGATTTTGCTTCGATTGAATTGGATCTGCCATCTTGCAGATAGTACCTTTCAGCGGTTGGGTCGCTGTATGTGGATTATGGCCTGTAGAGTCCTGAAACTGTCGCGTATCCCAGTCTCCATATCCATAGGAGAATGCCAGGCAGAGGTCAAACTGATCTGTAAACCCACGGCCCTTGCCAACTACCTGAAAAAACACTGCTTTACGTTGACCCAGCCTCCATTGGCACGATGGCCTCAGGCCGACCCTCATCTTCAGATAATCACCCATTTCATGTGGCCGACAGAGGAAGGTGCTGAACTCCGAGGAGGAGTTCGCTTTAAAAGGGATAACCTTCTCCTAGAGGACGGGGGTATTGTGGCCCTGGACTGGGCTGTGAGTCTGATGGAGCAACAAGTTCAGGCCAAAAGGGATCATCATCCTGGTGGAAAAGTTCTGGGCCTTCACTCTAGCAATCCGGCTATTGTTATTATAATTCCTAATGCCCTGGGTAGAGTGACGCCACATGTGATCAGGTTGTGCCACCAGGCTTTGCAACAGGGTTTCTATCCAGTGGTGTTCCATCGACGTGGTCAAGGTGGTTGCCCGCTGACCACTCCACAATACCAGGAGTTTGGAAATCCTTCTGACCTTGTGCAAGCGGTAGCATACTTGCGGAGTCATCATCCATCCTCAACTTTGCTTGCAATAAGTGAGGGCTCGGGATCAGGGTTGCTGCTGTCATATCTGGGGGAATGTGGCTCTTCATCCTACCTGACGGCTGCTGCTTGCATCTCTCCTGTGTTTCATGGCCAACTGTGGTTTGAGTATGAGCTTCCTTGGCTCTATCACTGGATAGCCCTCATCTATCGCAAGCTTCAAATAAACAGGTAGCAAATTACACAGAAATGTAGACCTTTGATCTTTAATGAAGGTGTTACCTTGCATGTATGTTCTCGACTGTAGAATCTACTGCTGTATTGCTGTTAAGGTACTGGTTAAAGAAAAAGATGTCTTAAAAAATGATACATCTCTAGAAATGGAAGAGAGCATAATAAAAGTGGTTCATTCAACTTCAGCATTTGAAGAAACAAGGGATAGTTCACACATTTTTTTAAAATTATCCCATGATTTACTTGCCCTCAAGCCATCCTAGGTGACTATCTTCTTTTAAACAAATACAATCTGAGTTATAAAATATATATATCATTGTTTTTCCAAGATTTATAATGGTAGTGAATGGCGGTCCTAAAAAATATGGATATTTTTCTTACAAAAATGCATCGCTTCGCTTTAGAAGGCCTTTATTAACCCCGGAGCCATGTGGAGTATATTTATGATGGATGGATGCACTTTTGTGTCCCCCATTAACTGCCATTATAAAGCTTGGATGAGCCGATTGCATTTGTCTGAAAGAAGAAAGTCATATACTCCTAAGGCAGCTTGAGGGTGAGTAAATCATGAGGTATTTTTTTATTTTTGGGTGAACTATCCGTTTAATAATGATCTTCCCACAACTTGGCCCACAAATGTTATGGACTAATTTTATGGTGCTTTATGGCCATTTTTGATGGTGCCCAATCCTGTTCCTGGAAAAGTTCAGCTCCAACCCCGATCAAACAAATGAACCAGATAAATAAGATCTAAGCACTTGATAATTACAGACAGGTGTGTTTTTGATCAGGGTTGGATCTGAACTTTGCTGGTAAGTAGATCGCCAGGAACAGGATTGGTCACCCTTGGCCTACAGCATCAATCCATTCCATTTTCTCTTATGCTGCCCACACACACACACTACATCCTTTTAGCTCTGATTTTCCACTTGCAACAGTCAATGGAGATTTTAGACAAAAGCCGTGATCTGAAATAAGTGCCAATAAGTGCCTCTGATGCCTGAGAGATATTTAGTAGATAAAAAATAAAATAAATTAAAAAAATCTACACCTGTCAGCCATTCATGGTCTGCACAATAGAAAATCTTTGGCTTGGAATAACAGTAAAAAAATGTTTGGGTGAACTGAATCTCGTGAATGTAAAAGTACAAAATCTGCAAGCTAAGTTAGGGTGTTTTAAGATGCCACAGTGCAAACCTGCCATATTAAAAGGCAACTAGGATACAAACTGTTTGAATTTAAACATTTGACCCTTCCACAGGTACGCCACTGCTTTGAGCTCTGTGATGGATGTAGCAAAAATTCTACACTCCACCTCTTTGCAAGATATAGAAGAGCTCATGTTCTGTGCTACTATGCAGTCCGATCACAGAATGTCAGACTCAATGGACCATGTTGGAATGGACCGTTCAAGATCATCAACAAAGCCTGATTGGGCAAGTTATTGGGAGAGGAATGAACCTTTGCGAGATGCAGACGAAGTGGCAGTGCCAGTGCTCTGTTTGTGTAGCCGAGATGATCCTTTACTTCCACCTGTCTCCACTGTACCCAAGGCACTTTTTCATAATAGCCCTTACTTTCTGCTGGCCATAACAGAACAGGGAGGCCACTGTGGCTTTCTTCATGACGATGGACATGGAGGTACTACTTCCTGGAGTCATTTTGTGGTGTTGGAATACTTTAGGGTAGTTGCCGATTTCTTCGGGGTAGAAGAGAAGAAAGGGTTCAAGGATGATGTTGCACACCGTGGCAGCCAGGGCCTGAGGCATAGCGCCAGTGCTGTGCTGTCCAGGAGGAGGAGGTCAACCTTGCTCCGCAAAGAAAGGCCCATCTTAGGTTCACGAAGACGGCAGATCTCAACTCCCTCGGACAGATTCACATTTGAAGAAGAGCCGGTGGATTTTACTTGGAATAGATCCTACACTCGCTGAGTGAGAGAAGCAGGTGGTATCATAAGATCATAGTAGATTGATTGGCAGTGCTAAACTTAATACCAAGAGGCACATAACATGTTTAAAAACTGTTAGGTTTCCATCAGTCTGGAAACCATAGTTGTGTTAAAATGAGCAAGAAGGAGATTACAATAGATACAGATTTAAAAAAGCAAACAAAATGGAGATGTAATAAAAAAAAAGACATGTACTGACTGGCATGGGGCTTAATCAGCCTATTCCATTAGATGCTATATTTAGCTATCCCGTTTTCTTTGTACAAACTAATCACTTGGGCAAGCTGGGCAACTCTCTGTATGCAAGTCAGTTTCTCCTCAATAGATATGATACCACAGTAAAGATCTCTAACACATTTTTGGACTCATTATCTGTGTTCAAAGGAAGCAATACTGTTAATTAACTTGAACATTGATCATGAAAATATATGTACAGGAAAGACAACACCTTTTAAGTACACTTCAATTTTAAACATACACAAATGTGTTAAAAGATACAAATGACAAAACCAATATATACTAAAATTACTTTATTACAGTTGATTTATTTGTCCAGTAGTCCCCTGCCAACAAAAGGAGTAATTACAAACAAAACATTACATTTGTCCCCTTAAGTTTTCATAATTTTTGTATATTTTAATTCACTTGTAAGTGTTTTTTGTTATGAATAGTCATAACTTTTTGTAATCTCTCCAACATTCAGTTTTGCACAATCTATACATTTTAATACAGGTTATACATGGATTGCTATGGTAATGTTGAAAGCCGGAAAAATGAGAGGATGACCATCAAAATAAAATGGTTGAAATACTGGTAAACGCACTGTACAGAGATGTACCACCTTCCTTTTATATGAATTTATCCTGTTGTTTTCACACTTTTTCAAAGGCTCATTAAAACAAGGATGCTAAGAGCTTCTAAAGAAATCTACTCTCATATAACAGGGCACACTGCTCTCATTTGGAAAATACTGCATTACCCTGTTTGCAAGAGTAAACACGATCACATTTTGAGTCTATGGCTGTTCCTCGGGTCCAGTGATTCCATTAGAGTATTGAATGTGATTAGATGATTGGCATGTTATATATAATCTCATGTTAATTTGTTACACTTGGCCCAAATCTTTAGGATTGGCTATGCATTGGCTCAGTTGGTTTAGTTAGTCAGACTGAGATGAACAACTTCATGTAATCTGCAATCCCATGCATATACCAGAGGTGTGCCAAAAATAGTGTTTAGAATTGATAAATAGTGTAGACAGCACTGACATTCCAAGCCGGAATTTATTTTCCTGGAATTTTTATTTTTTTTTGGAAGCTCTTCTGTAATAGGCATGATGGCAGTTGAATACGTTTCTCGTTTTTTTGACCGGAACAAAAGAAAACCCATGGCATTTATGTTTCAGGATATTAAAGTTCAGTGTTGGTTCACAGATAACAGAATATGAGTACTGGCACGAGTGAATATGGTAATTCATACCTTTGAAAGCAAGGAGAGCAAGAAGCAAAGAGAGGACGATGGAAAAATCCATATAAAGAGTGATATCCTCTGAGTGAATCTAACTGCAGGGAAAATAAAATCTTTTTTGGCTTCGCTTGACACCTTTGTTATATAATTTTTTCTCTTTTTAAATAATCAATATTAGAAACCAAGTTATTTCTTTTTTTTTTTTTTATCTTCACATTCAAGCAATTACATTTTAGTCTAGTTTTAACTTGGGTCTCTTTTGATTTCCATTTATTTAAATTTCTAAATATACAATATACACAAATGTTTTCCTATACATCTCACTTAAAGCTGTCTTCTTGCTGTATACCCTTCCACCATAATGTTTTATATGCTATCTAAACCTTGTTTTTCATTGCATTTTTAATCACTTTTTGTTTTTCTACATGCTGTGATAAGTGTTCGGTTGGAGGGTGGGCAGCAGTCACTGGAGCTCTGGGGTGGGCATGGAAGAAACCAAGGCATTGCAGGGACGACAGCAGCGGCACCCACCCGCCTGCCCAGCAAAAACATTCAGCGGTCTCAAGCCTACCCAACCTAGACCTCCCCACCCTTAAAATCCACACAACACGCTCTTGTAAAACCCAGCCTGAGAAAGGGGAGGAGGGGGCACCCGAGGTCCAGGAGATCTGCTCGTATATGACTGCAGTGATCAACAAAGAGTAAAAAGGGATGGTAAAGTGCTTTTCTGGGATGTTACGCTCAGTGAAAGACGACGTGAATGTGACAGGCTATTCTCCTTTTGCATAGTTGTGATTGTTACCTTTGGCATCACTAAATCAAAAATACTAAAACGAACATTAATATACTTCCAACAGCTTTTGTCATACTGGTATCCAGAGGTGAAGATCTACCTTGCCAGCACGCTTTAATGCTTATGTACATTCACATAGCAAACCCTGTTTTAAAGTGTCATTCTACATATTCAGTCCAAGACACCCCCACTTTTCAAGATGTCATTTTGCACACCTTCCTTATAACCACCTACTACTACTGTATGTCCTTTTGGCATATAGAAAAGGAACAAACCTGTTACACTTCTCAGAGTTTTAAGCTTTGTTTTCAAAAAAGCAAAATGGCATCCTGCTCTCCACAGTTTTTAGTGGAGGGATGGCAATGCATGGCAAAATTGTAAAATCACGATAATCCAATAATCAAAATAATACTCCTAGCAAAATCTTGGAATTTCACAGTATCCTTTCATAGTTAAAATTTGTTCTGGCACAAAATAGCATATGGTTTATTAACACATTAAAACATTAGTGCTTTATAAAAGAATACGCTAGACAAAAAAAACACACGCAAAAAAAAATCAAGTGCACTGTAAAGCTTGATTCTTTCACATTCTCCTATCCAACCTATTCCAATCATTTCCTTTTGGACTGATATGCATTCAACTCCCACTCTTTGCAAACGAAGCCAGCCGAAACAACCTGCTAATAAGACCATGATAAAAACCCACTGCATAAAGACTCGCAAACAATACACAGCATTCATTTATTCATTCTTACCATCACTAACACTCTCACATCAAATCTAACACGCTCTAAAATGCACATCGCATCACTGCAAAAATGACTTTGTCATTCTGGATTCTAGCTGAAGTTTGATCAAACAGGCCAGAATATTCTGACTAAATATATAGACATTCTCTAACTGGAACTTACAGTGAATGCATTTTGTGCTTGCCATGTGTATAAAATGTATTTCGAGGACTAGAAACAAAGGAATGGGTGTTAAAAAAGAAAAGAAAAAAAAAAGACCATGGTGCCCCTTTATCCCTTCCCCCTATGGCATTTTAGGCCAAGACAGGTGTTGTGGGAGAGCAGCGGGGGATCTTACGTGTAGGACAGGTGCGAGCCATTGGAAATCTGAGAGGCGATGCTGGCACTCCTGCTCATCCCCTGCTCACTGCGGCCCCCTGAGGTGGCCCGCCGTACTGCCTGGGGACTGTTCCGTAGCCCACTGCTTCCCCCACTCGAGCGCTGACTGCCTCCAGACCCGTGGTGGCCCCAGGGAGGCGGTCCCCCTGATGACAGGCCGTGACCCCAGGGCTGCTGGATAGAGCCACCGTGGCTTGGGTGTTGGTGGTGGCCGCGCTGGCTGCCGCTATGTTGCCCTCCCCAGTGGGACCCCTGAGAGCCTGCACCGTGCTGAGAGCCCCAGCTACTCTGGGCCCCTGGAAAGCTGTGGCTGTGTCCGTCGGACGAAGCCAGGCTGGAGAGCACCATGTTGCTGAAGCCCAGACGCATGCTTTCAGAGTCAAACGCCTCGATCTCCCGGGCCTGCTTCTCGAACAGACTGCGGATTCGTTCGGATCGCTCGTTCTGCAGGGCAACCATCTCCTCTTCAATCTGATCAAAACCAAAATAGAATCAGGTAACGCTTCAATGATGACATGAAATTTTCCCAGCTGCTACAGGGATAGTTAAAGCTGGAATACACTATATATAAGTCAGAGCTATTCTGCAAATTTTGGGCAGTCAGAGTTGAGAGATTGCACAGAAAATTGAATAACATCTTTGATATTTTGAGATTTTAGAACACCGTTTTTATTTATCATGCATCTCAAGGTTTTTTGTGGTTGGAACCTCAGTCGGCAAGTGTATGATGCCTAGAGTTCAGATTTTAAAAGTTATGTAGTGTATTCCAGCCTTTAGTCAAAATACTGTCTCAATTGTTGACCCTCAGGTCATTCTAAAACTGCAACAAAATGATCTCTTCTAGAATCCATAGAACATAAAAGTAGATTTTTTTATTTAAAAATTGCAGGGTCAACATGAATGGCAAACCATAGTTAGTGAATTTGACATGAATTTAAAGGTTGTATCAGACATTTCAGGCCCAAAAAAGGCAGAAACATAAATGATCACATTCATCTAATCTTTCCTAACGCCCATGTCGGTGATTGGTTGAAACCCTGTTTATTTTGGTTTTGAGTGGTGGTTGTCCCATTTGTTTTTGTGTGCAGATCTCAGAGCCTAGGCTGCATACAGAGACGCGTTTTTGGACGGCATACTTATGGGGCGGGCAGCTAGCGGATCGTTAGGAAAGATTAGATGAATGTGAATAATTTATGTTTCGACCTTTTTTGGGCCTGAAATCACTGATACAACCTTTAAGCTAAACACGTTCCTCAAAACTTTTTTTAAATGCTTCCGAACTTTCAGCCCAAGTTTGAAATAAAAACTTTCATTTTTGGGTGAACTATACCTCTCCCACTGTAATTTCTGTAGTGTGCTGCTTAAACTTGTATTAGTTACCTTCTGTTCAAGAAGAGCCCTCCTCAGCGAAACCCTTTGCTCCAGCTCTTTCCTCTCACGATCGTGCTGCGAGTCCGTCTGCATTTTGATCTTGCTCTGATAGGCATTTAGCAACTCCAGCTCCTGCTGCAGCTGCATCTTTAGCACCTGACATTCGGCCTCCTGTGCCTCGTCCAATCGCAGCTGAGGAGCAAGACGGGAGGTGGAGTTACATTTAGAATCGGTGTGTAAAAGATTTTAGAAAAGATTTTTCAATTGGGATAACATTTTCGCCTCCTGCATTACATAGGCGTCCTTCTTTGATGGCTTTACATGAAGTACACATAAGATGGGAGGACTCACAGCTTGTGTGGAGAGCATGTCATTGATGGAATGGTCATACTGCTCAGCGAGGATGGCTAACTTCCGTGTCTGCTCCTCTTTCAGCCTCTTCAGCACAGCCTTGTGGTCGGCCTTGGGTGTGGTTTCCAGGAGGTGGTTGCGCAGGGCTTTATACTGCCGTGTCTGGATCTTACACGTGTCTTGGAACTGCTTCTTGATCTGCATCTCTTTAGACTGATACAGACCAAAGAGGAGGAAAGGCTTACTTGCACCACAAAACTAGTATGCACCAGTAGCGTAAACTTAAATGTAAATTAAGGTAGGGAAGATTCTGGGTCTTGGCGCTAGTTTATGTTACACATTTTGTAAGCTTTATATTCTAGTCGCTGAACATATCAGATATCTTTTGGCAGGATTCTAAAGTCCTTGCAGTATGCAGCCTGAGGGTGGCGCTCTAATGATGACGGACAGACTTTATTACACACGACAAACCTATAGATTGCTGTCTTAATATTGCCTTAATGTAGCATTTATTGCCTCTGAATGTTGTGTAGGAATTCCTGTGAGGAAAACAAAGTCATGTCTATTCTCGGAACAAACACAACAGACAGAACAACTGTATATAAATGAGCACATTTAAACTAAAGGATTTATACATTCATTAATTTGATACACTACTCCACATAGGAAAAACAGACACACTGTTCTTCGGCACTGATCCTCATCAAACCGGTCTCCATACCGGCATGACGACTCGGATCTTCAACCAGATGGAACTGGATAACATTCTGAATGTTCTGATCCAATATGACTTCTGACCTGTAATGCTGCCTGAATCATACTCATATACCTTTCGTTGTAGAAGAGAACTGGCCCCCGACTGAGCCCAAGTTTCTCCCAAGGTTTTTTTCTCCATTCTGTCACCTGATGGGAGTTTTGGTTCCTTGCCACTGTCACCTTTGGCTTTTGGCTTGCTTAGTTGGGGACTTAACATTCAACAATATTATTGATCTGCCTGCATTGACACTAGTATATGACAACAGAACTGAGCTGGACGATGATATCGTTTTCTCCAGAGCAGTGCGATATATATATATATATATATATATATATATATATATATATATATATATATATATATATATATATATAAATAAATGAACTAAATAACTTTTTACATAAAAAAAAATTAACCATCACCTAACTTACTTAAGCTGGACAATGATGCTATTTTCTTCTAGATCTGCTATATAGCCGAAACAAACTTTGTGCATTAGTTTCCTGTTATCACTGTAAAGCTGCTTTGAAACAATCTGTATTGTAAAAAGCGCTATATGAATAAAGGTGACTTGAATTAACTGGACACGCCAACTAGTTGCTGACCTGATGCAGACACATAGCTTAAGCGCACTGATATCGTCTTGGTCTGGAGCGAGGTTTATGCGAAGTAACTTGAAAATAAGCGGGGCACTCTGAAATCCGGCCCCAATGGCAAATACACGGTGATACACACCTGCCGAATCCATGCGCTAAATTTTTATATAGCCTGCTCACTTTACGACTCAAAATATTTACAATTTATTATTAATTCAGTGTATATAGAAGTCTATGTTTGGATGAATATTTTGGTGGAGCGCTGCCCCACAGGCCCTTACAGATGAGCAGCGGCTGGTATGCACTACAAAAACAAGCATAGGCTAAAAGGAAACGCACCTTAAGGCTCTTGGGCTGCTGCCGGACCTCCATGACATGTTTGCGGCGCAGCTCTCGCTCTCTGCGTTTGTTGTACTCTAGTTGGTTGGTGAGCTCAGTCTGATGCTGCAAGCGGGTCAGCTCTGAACGCATCTTCTGGATGGTGCCCAGCTGCCTCACCTCCAGCTCTTGCATCGACTCATGTTGGCGGAGCAGCATGGCGTGTTCCAGATCTTTCTGCGTCTGCCGCTTATTAAGCTCCTGGATCAAGAAAACCTCTTGTCATTAATTGGATTAAAACCAAAGAAAACAAATATAATCAAAGGAATCATGGATAGATTGGTCAATAATAAAAATAGACATTTGACAGTTTAGGGAAAGCAACATTACCTCCCGCACGAGGTCTTGCTCTACATTGTGCTTTGCAATGAGGATTCTGCGTTTGAAGCGGCGACATTCGAGCTCCAGGTACTGGCGCTGTCGGCGGAGAAGGTTGGCTTCCTCTTCTGCCTGGTAGTGCTGAAAGTCCTCCTTCCGCTTCGACAGCCACTCCTGCTTCTCCTTCTTAGGGGTGGACTGGTTCTCATTCAGCTCCTAAACAGTGTGGAAAACATTCATGGGAGGTTGTTAAGTGGAAATACTTAATAAAAATAAAGATTTAGCTACTTATATTTATATAAATATAAAATGTATATTTGCAATCTACTTAGTAGCAATAGTCCTTCTCATCCTCTAGGATGTATACAGAAAATTGGCAAATGGCTGAACAATAGAGAAACATTACTTGTCAGTAGTGATGCTGAGAATTATTTTATTTTTTTACTGAAACGAAATGAAAAATAAAGTTAATTTAATAATTAATCCATGAAATGCATTTAATAAATCAACACAAAACTCATTTTTATATAATTATTTCAATTGCATATAAGGCGCTTTTATATTCACTTTTTAATTGATTATAATTACAAATTGAAATTTGACATTTAAACGGTGGCTATAATAAAGATGTACGTTTTCATGGCAGATTTATTAAAACATACATTAAATAATGAAGACAACAAGTAAAAATAATGAATAATATAGCGCATATATTTAGCAAAATGTTCCTTATCTAGAGTTGTTTTCTAGTTAGCTAACAAGCTACAGACATTGAATTGCTATCTTGAGGTAAATATAAAATTATGTAACATTGTTTGCAAGCTGTTTTATTGACGTTTTCCAAGACTGAAACACTGATTGAGCGATTACATAAGACATGATACATTTCAGTAACTTGTTTCTTCCAACATACCTTCTGATGTTCATTCATGTTTATTTTGTGCTATAAACAGCAAAGTTTACCTGTTGTAGTTTATCCACGGAAAAGCCAGCCTAAGGAGAAGTACTAATTAAAATGTCAATGTCTCAGTCAATGATTTTGGCCCTTAAAAATTGTTTCAGCCAAAAAAACAAACAACATGTTTTAGTTTGCTAAAAATGTCAGTGCATCTCTAATTTTCAGCTGTATTGACCATGCTCACTTTCCTGCTTTTTCACTTATCTTGATTCATTTGCACTGTTCATGCACAAATATCTCATAATAGAGGTCAATCTAGGTGGAATTACACCAAGATGAAAACCACAATTAGTGGATTCATAGGTGGGCAAAAAACCTTGCTTAAACATGCCTATACCTCTTTCAGTTGCTCCTTGCGTAGCTTGTACTCTCGTTTCTGTGACTCCAGGAAGCTACTAAGCTCTTTCTTCTGCTGGGCTTGAATGTGCTGTTGGAATTTCTTCTCATCATTGGCAAATGACTTGGCCTTCAAGACAATATTCATGAACATGTAAAATAAATAAATAAATAAAATATTAATAGCTTTGTGCACAGAGCCTTTGTCAATGACGCAGAACAGCAACCTCCCCTTGCACATAATTAATTAATCAGAAAGGGGCGCCACATACTTTTGGCCAAGTTATGTATATGAAAGACATTATTACTTAAGTAACTGTTTGAATGGCATATGAGGAAGAGGGGAATTTCCGATTCCTGAGAAGTTTTCAGGTGGAATTCATCATGTGACGCGTCTTGTGTGCACTTACATCTTTCTCAATGGCTGCTTGGTTTTTCTTCACAAGTTTCTCTATCTCACAGGCAAAGCTGTTCCTCTGGGCCTCCAGCTCTTTGTCCAGTCTCAGCCTGTGTTCGTCCATCTCCGCTTTCAGTTTGTTCTCCAGGGCCATAAGGTGCTTCTGGTGCTGCCGTCTCATGCGCTTGTAACCGGACATCTGCTCCCTCAGCTCAGAGTCCTGCTCGTGTTCCTGCATCTGTCGAGTTACCTGACACAGGCAAGAGGAGGTACACAAGGAAATGAAGGGACAGTGAAGAGGAATAAAAATTATCAAGAGACGTTTAAGAAAAATGAAATGTTGAACATTTCAAGAAACTGAGACTGGAAGTGAATGTAATTCATTTTACACTGTGTCTACACTGGAAGCGACCAATGCCACGGTTTATTGATTATAATACAAGCCATTTATTTTTGACAAGTCCAATGTGGACACTGGGGTTGTGAAGCATTTCAGTACAGATGCGACTTGACTGGCTTACCAGTGAGGCTGTGCGGATGGTGGCAAAGTGCTCAGGGTTGCGATGGTGTTTGCGCTGTGGGGGCTGTGCAGGTGGCGCCTGGGCTTCTGAGGGACGAGGATGTGTTTCAGGATCCTCAGGGTAAACCTCCTCCCTTTCCTAATGGACACAAAAACAAGAAAATGTATATTCACTGGTCACAGTTACTTAGTATAAAGAATCTCTGATTTGGGTTATACTGAAGGTTTCTGTGATATATTCTGTTCACAAGAGGTGTGTGAACGTACAGGTTTCAGATGTATGACCGAACTGTTAGACATAACAGTGTGGTCTTTCTCCAGATCAAGTTCACTCTTGTCATCGGCAGCATCAGGAAGGCTGTTCACTGAGCTGCTCTGAGAGCTCGCACTGATCGACATGCTGGGAATGGACTGATTACTGCCCACACTGCTCACTGTGCCCGTGCGACCAGTATTGTGCTCCGACTCCTGAACACACACAAAAAACAGCAGTTCAGAGCACAGAAGTAATCATAGTGATATAAAAAACAACAACTATTTTGGTCAAAAAACATTGTGTTGGCTTAAAAAGACTGAGATCATGACTGACAATTCTTATAATTAAACGTACAGTATGTGATTTTTGGCCACCAGGGGTCACTCAATCAAAATAATAACAAAAGATGACGTTGGGAAAGAGCATGGGCTCATGGGAGTTGTTGTCGTTGTCAATGACGTGCGATAGGTATCGTAGTTGATTTGATTCATGATTAGTCAGTTAGAATGATTTCTGAAGGATCATGTGACACTGAAGACAGGACTAATGATGCTGTAAATTCAGCTTTGATCACAGGAATAAATTACACTTCACCATATATTCACATTGAAAACCGCTGTTTTAAATTGTAATAATATTTCACAATATTACTGTTTTTTTTTTATTTATTTTTTTTTATAATTGCAGCCTTGGTGAGCAGAAGAGTCTTCATTTAAAAACATAAAAAATCTTACTGATCTAAAACTTTTGACCGGTAGTGTATATATACATAAAGCAATATTCGAATAGTAACTTCAGCATTCGAATTGTATTGAGTTTTCTAGTATTGATTTTTTTAATATTCGAATTATATTTGAATTTCGGAATTCGTTCCGACAGCCCTAGAACATTCAGCCTTTTTTCAAACGTGTTCAGTTTAAAAAGGTACACTATGAATGTTTTTTTTTTTTGTTCAAAATTAATTTAAATAACTAGTCAATGCATCATCAATCCTTCTTCCAAAAACGTGTTTTTACTTTACCCTGATTTACTGTGGGTAATTTCATACATACATCCCTCGCCCATCTTGTCATATCCGTAAATAGAGAAAAGTTGGTCCCCCTACTTTTACACGTGTGGGAGCGGCATAGGTTAATTGTCACAACATGCAAAAAAAGGTTTACGTGGAGCCGTTGAATCTCAGACCTCAGAGGAATCACCCCTTTAAAAACACAGAACAGAGGAGATTTGCTGGCAAAAGAGAATGCAAATGAGATCGCAATAAAAAAAGAATCAACATTGGCTTGGCTTTTCAGAGAGGGTGAGACCTGAGGGCTTTGAAATTGTGATTTTATTACCTAACAGGTCAGTAAGGTATTTTATTGAACAGATAAATTGTCGTATGTAGCTCTCTAAGAGGGTTATTTTTATCTGTTGTGAAGGGTCATTTCATTATGGCGCAGCGCTGTGCTGGAATGCATTTTCAAAGAAGTACCGTATCTATTAATGGGTATAGCTACAGTAACATAGCTCTAGTCAGCTTGAGATCCATTTTCATCTAAATTGGTTATATCGATTAGGCCTAGTAGCTGAAGGAAAACCATATTATTTAGCCGAAGCACAACCAAAACAACGTTCTTCCGCAAAATACATGCAGTTTTGTTTTTTAACCGCTAAAAGGCCAAAGTTACATAGTGTACCTTTAAATGTGATTTTGAACACTCAGATCTTCACTCAGACATTTGGACTCCGATTTATATATGAGCCAATCAATGTTAAAGCACTGGAACTAGGGATGGTTTAAGATCTGACCTCATCTCCCTCCTGGGTCTCAGTGGTCGGCCCATTGTGGGACTCTTGAAAGAGGATCTTCTTCATCTTGCGATACTGCAGGTTGTCCAGTTCTCGGACTGCATCTTTTGTCCGCAAAATTAAATCCATCAGAACAGATTCTGGCCTCTCTCGCAGAACGAATGCATGCTATTGTTTTTGCAAAGAGTGCAGAAAATAAGGCAGTTAACAAAGTATTCAAGTGGATTATTAAGAAATTAAGATTTATTAAAAAATACATTTCTTGATAATTCAATGCAAAGTGAACACCTGCAACAGATCCTCAGAGTGTGGTCGGTCTTGGGGGATTTTCTGAAGGCAAGAGTCAACAAAATTTCTAAAATAATCCGTCCTGAGGAAAGAATAATACAGCAGGTTAATCCACTCGCTAATGCAGAAATCGCTCAATATTTTTAAATAAAGTTAATTAAATTAAATATGTTCCTCATTTAAAGCGATCGAGTCTCTTCAGAAGATTTATTTTGGACTAAGCCGCTCAATTCATATGGATTAGTTTTACGTTCTCTTTATGAACTTTTTGTTCTCTTTATGTTTTTTTGCGTAGCTGTCAATGGAGGGACAGGAATCACTCAGATTTTATAAAAAATATCTTTATTTGTGTTTCAAAGATGAACGAAAGTCTTACGGGTTTGGAACGACATGAGGGTAATTAATGATAGAATTTTCATTTTTGGGTGAACTAACCCTTTAAATCAGAGACTTAAAACAATTTTTTTGCCTAAATACTCGCAATTCACATGGAAAAAAATTGTCAAATAAAAAGTATGCAAAAATTTGATTTACTACCTAGCCTTAATGCAAATAAATAAAATAAGATTAAACTTAAGAATAATAGTTTTGAACAAATAAATAAATCTAACAGAATTTATTTAGTAGATCTACTTAATAAATGCGGTTAGATTTATTTATTAATTTATTTAAATCTATTTATTTAGTATCATACCATAGTGAGTAGAACAAAAAGGGAAATAATTTAAAGAAAAGAAACAAAATGTTTTCCAAATTATATTTTACGCATTTTTGCAATATACAATTTTACACCGTATAAATTGGTTCTCTGGATATTAAACAATATCGCTGCCTTTTCAATTTTAGGATGGCGTCTCCCATGAGAAAGATCATATTTGGGGTCTCTGAGGCATCTAGAAGACTAAAAAACCCTGCTATAGATTACTAAAGAAAACACTTAAGTTTCATGTTTGAAGTTATCACTAAATCATTTAAATAAGTAAATTTATATAAATAACTAATACATCTAACAGTACAGTACTATAGTACGTTTTAGGATGAGTCTGATCATATTCGGGGGTCATATAAAAGATTGAAAACCTGTGTTAGAGGACTCACCATTCACTTGACTGCAGTGTGGGACTCTCATTCTGCGCTATATGGTATAAGGCACTCATCGCATTCATGTTAAACAGAGGAGGCTTCCTTTCCGCTACAGCAAAAGGGAGAGGCAAAAGTAAGCTCGACTTTCACTCGGTGAAAGACACACAATTCAATTTACGATGAGCAACACTTCTTCGTCACCTAGTTCTACGCAGGTGATCCCAAGAGACCAGATGTCAACCTTTCCATCATACTGTCCCTCATCCATGGCTAAAATCACTTCAGGGGCCATCCTGAGAGGAGACGGGTGTGTTAGTAACCAGGCTGCGTCAATATTACTCAGAGATATTAAAATATTACTCGGCTCACCAATATGGTGTCCCCACAAAAGAGTTGGCTGGAGAGGCGATGGAGGCAGAACCAAAATCTGCCAGTTTGACTTGTCCAGGCTCGGTCAGTAGGATGTTCCCAGCTTTGATATCCCTGAGTTAAGATGACAATATACACAGAATTATCAACGTTTTCTTTGACACCCACAGGTAATGCAGTGTGAAGACTTTCCACATCTTAAAATCCAATCAACAACCCATGCACAGAACCAAGTCACCGTCCTACATTTTTTTTTTTTTTTTCATAATCAGTAATACTCGGATGTACCCCACAATATAAAAAAGATCTATTACTGCATATGTTTCATTGTAACTTTATTTCTGAGACTTTGTGACCATAAGAACCATATGTTTGTGAATTAGCCTATAGTGGTCTGTATGTTTGTCGTCCCTTGCACTGAATTCAATGCTAAAACAATTTATTCAGAGACTGCTCTGTGCCGCAACTGAATAAATGTGCAAGAAACCCTCCCAGAGTATTCCAACAAGGTTTCCTGTCTTTAGAGCAAGAATGCAAAATCTATTAGTGGGACCAATGTCATGAAATGAATTTGGTTCCTGTGGAACCAGTTCTCAATTTCCAACACTACTAGGAAAAAGAAAAATCCACAAACCTGTGAATCATGTTATGGGAATGAAGGTATGCAAGGCCCTGCAAAGCACCATGTGTAATTGCTGCAATCTCAATTTCCTGAAGGGGCTTCTTGTGAACTAAACAAAAAAACAGTAAAGTTGCATGTTCATCAAAGTGACAATGATTTACATTACATTCATTTGACAGACCTTTTATCCAAAGTGATGTACACTGCATTCAAGATATACAGTACATTTAGTCAGTTCATGCATTCCCTGGGAATCATACCCATAACTTGGTGTTACTAGCACTATGCTCTATTATTTGTAATAATAAATCTAGATGTAAAGGCACAGTATATAATTTTTGCCATATTCAAAACAATAACAAAGGCATAGTTTGATGACGCTGTGAAGGAGCGTGGAACAATGGGAGTTGACAAGACTCAAATCATATTCATTAATGAGGTATGAAATGAAATAAAGTTGTACAACCTTTAAATTTGATCACATGATTTTATTTCATTTTAATTAGCCGCAAGTAACGTAATGTTCATTGCTAAATTACTACTCATACACGTCACTTTATTTGTCGAATTAAACAGTTTTACATGTACAAAACTATTAAACTAAAAGTACATTTAAATGTACCCACAGCATTTGCAAAAAGGCTAACTTACTATTTAACTGTGTATTTAATTACACTGCCAAAGACTTGTAAAACAGTGTTAGGAAATGACACATATTGATCCTTATTTTATTTCTCATCTTGTCCAAAACTCTTCTTGGGTCATTTCTTATTTTTGGCGACAAAACCTGCTGCAAACAATAATGAATAATTGAGGTCCATGACGACTGTGCGAAACAACAGAGTGGTGTGGCAGACGCTAAAATTACAACTACCGCATTTTTTCATTGGACTTGCAGTTCCCATGGTTTCTATGGCAACAGCAAGTCCAATGAAAAAATGCGAGGAGGAGGGACGTTACACTGGTTAAAATTACGAATATCTCTGGATTTAAACATGGTTGTAAATATTTGAGATAATGTTAGTACACAAGTGAATAAAATATATGACACTGTGCTAGTGGTATTTGGATATTCTAATGCAAAAATCTTACATATTGTGCTTGTAAAGCTTTGATTTGATCATAACTCAATTTCTGAAGAAATAAACAAATAAATAAATAAATAAACACCCACATTTTGGATGAAATACTGATCATGCTTTCACATGAAGCCAAATGTTTGGCATCTCACCTTCAAGGAGGTCCGAGGCTGAGCCCAAACAGTACTCCATGACAAGCTGAAGAGGGGGGGGAAAGATGATAAAATGAATATTGTGTTTATGTACTCATTAACATGTCATGTCGAAGAGTGATAGTGAGAATGAGTGATTCAGAAGAGCAAAAGAAAGAGATCTTACCCATGCTGTGTGTTCCCGCAAGTAGCATCCTTTATATTCTATGCTGTTTGGGTGTTGTATTCTCTGGAGGAACTTGACTTCCTTAATGATATCCTGCCATTTCTAAGTAAAGGAGAAAGCATCAAGTCAAACAGTCTTCTTTCAAACTGGCCGGAAAAGCATACAATGTATTCCAATTTTCCACTGGATCACTGTATCCACTATTGACAAGAGCAGACTGGACATATCGATTTACTAGTACAGGTCCTGAAAAAGAAAGTCAGTCCTAAAAGCTTCTGAAGGATTCTTTGCAGAGATTATGTGTAATCCGATTACTGCTAATCTGAAATTACAAAGGAAATGCTGCCACCAGCTAAAGTATGAATGGCATTGGTGCTTCACTTCAATCTGAGGTGTTACAGGAGATTTAATGTGACTTCAGCAATTGACTTTAATTTGCTCGTATGATACTGAGCCAAGTCAGTTTGAGAGCCAAGACATTGTTTGTGAGTATGAAACAAAGAGACTAAAATATATATTAGTTTGGAATAATCAAGATTTCATTGAATTGTTTTTCACCAAGGCAGCATTTGATCAAAACTACAGTAAAAAAGGTTATATTGTGAAATATTATTACAATTTAAAATAGCTTTTCTTCTATTTTAATACATTTTAAAATGTAATTTATTCCTGTGACAATCACTATTCCAGTCTTCAGTGTCACATGATCCTTTAGAAATCATTGTAATAATTATTTTGAGTTATTAATAATTGAGTACAATTAATAATAGTTATCAAATCTGAAAACAGTTTTTGCTGCTTAATTTTTTTAATAGAAAGTTCAAGAGAACAGCATTTATTTGAAATAGTTTTGTCACTTTTGATAAAATAAAAGTTCCATTAATTTCTTTGCTTTTTTATATATATATATATATATATATATCTTTCCCGAAACTCTTGAATGGTATGGTTTCCACAAAAATGTTAAGTAGAAAAAACAGTTTTCAACAGTTTAATAATAAAATTATACAGATATAGAAATTATATTTCCATCACTGTGCCCACCATCAAAAGGAAAAGCTGAAGTGTTGCATGACTGTATGTAATGCCTCTGGAATGTAGGAAAACTGACCTCATTAGACTGTTTCCCACTGTAGGACATCTTCTTGATGGCCACCACCTCTGCAGTCCGCACATCACGTGCCTGAGCAATATACACATCTGATATTTCACAATTTAATCTCCCAAACATTTCATAACGTACTGTAGCATGTATTAAAATGACAAATCCTATTAAATAGATGAAACATACAAAATAGACCGCGCCAAAGCTGCCATGACCGATCTCACGGAGGTCTGTGTAGAGCTTCTCGGGGTCCTCCTTGAAGAAGAGATCTGAGACCTCGGGGTCCTTCAGACTCCCTGCCCTGCTGGTGGAGGGCATGCTGCGAGCCGGGGCCGCGCCGCGCTCGCAGGGGACTATCTGGCCGTCAGGCCCCGCTGGTTACTCATCTGCCAGAGGGAGGCAGTGTACGCATAGAGACCTGCAGGTAAACAAATATAATCCATATGGAATAGAGTTGACACTATAGGCTTTCAGCTATAAACATTTTGAAAAAATACATAATAAAAACGTTCAGCGTTTTAATCAAATCTTCATTCATTTCTTTTTTAGTTCTATCCTGTTTTGACAATGAATCACACCCAAGATAGAAGATTGTTTATATGTGAATATAAGTCTAAATTAAAATCTGTTCATCATATAAAGCAATTAAATAGATTCTGAAACAGTTCCTACCACTGATCTATATCGAATGACTGGATAGCTCATGACGTCATAAACAGTGAAGCCACCGCGCCCCCATATTGGTATTCCCTATTGAGCTCACGAGTTTTATTGAATCAATAGGAAATTGTATGATTTGAGGAAACATTGCCTAAGGGGACACCGTTTTAAAATCTAAAGTCTCCCTGTGCATTCTTACAACGCAAACACCCTAAGCATTTAAATGGATATTTGTTTAAAGTCGGGAAAAAAATGTTTTAAAGTAAAATTCCTATATGTGTACTTAAAATATTGCTCTTTCTGATTGTGTTTTATAGATCAGTAGTTTGTTCAAAGTTTGTAGTTTGTAGCAAGTACAGGAAATGCACAAATTGTATGGGTTAATATAAGTAATGCAAACTGATCTATATAATGACATCATAGATCAGTGACAAGTAAAGGTAAAAAGACTTTGTACAAAGCTCTTTTTGAAGCGGTCAAATGATGTCGCTATTGGACACTTAATTGTGATTATTGCAGCTCGGAGATTTCTTATAGGCTAATGTGAAATCATCTTGTTTTTTTTTGTAGAAGCATTTCTCTTGCCTCGGATAAAACAACACAGGAATAGTGACAATTGTACATCTAAATTACTACTTATAGGGCTTGAATTACAACCTGTGGGCAGTTTTTCTACATCCTTTTGTGAACGTCGTTTGACTGAGTGATCTGCATATATTCTCCTCTGAACATCACTTTGATACTGTAAATGTGGTTCAGCAAAGTACAGTCTGATTTATGTGCCGTTTAGGCTACATTACACCATTTTAAATTAAAAACTGAAAACTTTTTTTTATGCGTATTGGCCATTCCAGATAATAATGTTTTGGGGGACTTGAAAATGAAAACATTTATTTTTTATTAAGAACATGAATATTTATTAACTGAAACTGAATAGGGGCAATGGTCTGGAAAAACAAGTATTTTTTCCATACTTTTCCAAATTGCGTAGGAACCCTGTGTGATCAATTACCATTACATTAATCTCACCTAGCCCAAATGTTTGCTCACTCAATTATTTTTTTATAATTTTGTTGTGCTGTATGTTTGTTGTGCATTAGCTTACAAACAGCAGCTTGATTTCAAACTTTGAATTGAATTTACACAAAAGTAAACAGTCAGTCAATAATAAAATAACAAAAACAAATTACAAATGAAAGCACAAATACAAACAACAAAATAAAGGAAAAAAATTGAATAAACAGTGCTATAGGTTTTTCAGGTAGGTCTAAATATTCAGGTACAGAAATACTACAGAAATTTAACCAAGTAATCAAATGTAAAATAACACTGGATCGTCTTAATTGTAAAAAAAACAGAATAATCCTTACAGACCTTTAAGATGAAATCAAATTTTGTGTGTATTTGACAGTTTAAGAGCAAAAGTAGAGTAAAATAACTCAAGTGGGAAATGGCAAGCTGTTTGAGAAGCAGCTTTACGTGTGCGCTTCGGGTGTGGGCACGAAACCTGCAAAGAAGAAAAAAATGATGCCAAAATTCAGGCCTTGT
The DNA here is from genome assembly GCA_031834385.1 of Semotilus atromaculatus. NCBI lineage: Eukaryota > Metazoa > Chordata > Actinopteri > Cypriniformes > Leuciscidae > Semotilus > Semotilus atromaculatus. The sequence continues at coordinate 21,193,043 of JAULUF010000001.1, read as the reverse complement.
AGCTCTCTATTCAACTGGAGCGAATGAAAGAGTGATTAAGACTAAGTTCAGACTGCAGCCAAATGTGGACTAACCCTTTTGCTCATATGTGACTCAGATCTGTTTTTGTCATGAAAGTGTACACGTGAACAGCACAAACCACATGGAAGATCTTTTCAATCCAGATTTGGGCCACTTCCATATGTGGTCCTAAATCCAAAACAGGTTTTGTTTGTATCTTCTAGGCTATTGAATAAGATCGAGTGAAAGCACATTTTAAACAGGTAGGCTAGCACTTACTCACACACGCAATCGCTCTCTCACTAATGCATTCAGTCTTACAGTGCTACTTTAGCTTTATCTGATTTCGAATGAGCAGAAATCTGTCACAAATGTAGCTAACCATAGATAAAATAACTGACAAAAACGTTATTTTCATCTTTTCAAACAAAAAGCAAAAACCTTTTAATGCTGATAACCATGTAATTTAGCCTGGTTAAAACCAGACCCTTCTCCAGGCATGAAAACGGGTCAGGGGTAAAAAAGGTGAGAAGGATCCATATATATATATACATACATACACACACATACATATATACACCGCCACTCCCACCCCAAAAAATAAATTAATTAATGAGTGAGTAGGAACGAGCAAGAGTTAACAGATCCAAAAAAAAATCCAATCAACTTTATATACATTAAAAAAACACACACATTAAAATAATAATAATATATTTTTATATATATATATATATATATATATATATATATATATATATATATATATATATATATATATATATATATACACATACATAAGAACAAAGAAATTAAACACAGAAAAATTCAAACCTCTTTTAGTTAATGTCTGTCTACATTACTACTACATAATAATAGTTATAATATTAATCCCATGATATTAATAGCCATATATTGTAAAACAAATACACTGAAAAATAAAGGAAACTTTCATAATTAGTCTTGTACTAATTTTTATACTTGAAAAAGTATTTCTATACTTCACATTAAAGATGTGATTGGGCCAGCCCAGTGTCAATCAAGAAAAGAACCAATCTACGCGTTTCATCATGGGGTGTCAAACTATAAGGCTGAATTTTTTTTGACCAATGCATAATGCATTACACCGGCACACTAACCTAGCGCCGCCAATCAAGCAAAACAAAACGAATGGGCCGATGTACGAGTTCTATGGGCCGTTAAGACAAACAAAACAAAAAAAAGTATGAGATGTAGGCTATCGGCCCAAAAAGCACCGGACCAGTAATCTCCCGGTAGTCCCGATGGCATTAGCCTACATACCTGGACGTCACACTTTGAATCCTACCTGTGGCCTTGCATCATGCACTTATTGAGCTGCGGTCGCATCAGTTGACATGCCATCTCCTTTCCCCTCGATCTTTTTCTATTTGCTTTATTTATCTTTTTCGACGACAACTCACTAACTTGCTCGTTCCTTGCTCTGCGCTAACGGCCCGCTCGCGATATTACATAGCCTATACCACTCATTTTATAAAACATTGAGGAAATGCAGAAATGATTTAGAAACACACAAAAGCAGCTAAATATATAAAATACCCAAACATTTCTATGGAATGATGATTGTTTTTTTAAAGCTGCGAAGTTTATTGTCACTATAGAGATATAGCGGGTAAATGCTGGCCACGACCCAAAATTGTTGGCGCTCCACTCCACACACATACTCTGCAGCCTGCAAAGTCCTATACCTCGTCCTGGGTCAACAATTCATTCAGTAACGTTAGGCAGTTTTGATGTAGGCGACCTGTATGCGGTTTAATGTTGATCACATTATTTTACATTTGCATCTGCTTTCATGCTATCGCTCGTTTCTGCTACTTGTTCACATCTTTCGATCAGGAAATTCAGTACTCTTTCAGATGATGTCAAAGCACCCCCTACCTTATAAAAATGAAAACACGGAAAGCCAGAAATTTCCATCTTGGTGGGGAAAGAGTTAATGTCATCTGACATCTGTATTTACTTTTGTAAACTCTCAGAAAAAAAAAAAAGATACAAAAGCAGTCACTGGAGTGGTACCTTTTCACAAGGTACACTTTTATACCTAAAGGGTGCATATTGATAATTAAAGTTACCTATTAAAATCTGTCCTAAAGTGTACTAATACCTAAAAGTAACAAAAGTGTACTTTTTGGAAAGGTTCTGCCCGAGGGACAGCTTTTGTACCTGGTAGACTTTTCACATTTGAAATAGTTAACCCGGGGTCATTCTAAACTCCGGGTAAACAAAATCCTGGGTTATCTTTATTCACCTTTTCACACTGCTCATACGATACCCGGGGTTAACAGTTAATCCTGGGTATAAATTACCAGTTCACACTGCACATTTCTAAACCCCAGGTTAGTCCTTATTTGCATATTTGCCATTTACATAAAGGTTCTAGCATTGCAGGTCCTAATTACACATTGCTGACTGTAATATCAAGTTTTTTTCTGAGTGAACTTTTCGAACTATATAAGGTAAGAATGATGGTCTCTTCTTCACTCCAATTGTCGCCGTTTGATATTTTTCCTATCATACACAGAAACGACTGTTTATATGCATCGCGTGTCCATGACTGCCTAAAGTGCGTGAATATAAGGCACGTGATTGGTTGTGGGTTGCTAAGCCTCTAATTGTAACATTATAACTGCAAGTTTGGCACTGCAATGCAGTTAACACCACAAAAGCGATGCTAACCCTTATCTAGAGCAGGGTTTCATAACCCCGGGTAAAAAGTGGCGCTAACCCCGCATCTAAATTACAAGTGTGAAATGCTCCTTTACCCAGGGTTAAAAGTGGTGTTTAGAACAACGATAACCCGTGGTTAAGCGCAGTGTGACAGGCCCTAGAGTGTATGACAATGTGCTGCGTATCATCTTTTTATTGTTCTTTTGCGCATGCCGGTCAGTCCAAGATAATGATCTATTCACACTGAAATCTGATATTGGCCACATTTAAAACAATAATGTGAACAGCTATACAAAAATCAGATCTGAACAATAAATCAGAATTGAGCACTAAGGCTGGCAGTGTGAACGTGGCCTAAAAGGAGGCGGGTGTGTCAGAGATGAGGAAGCCCAACTGGTGTCCGTGTATCGATACTGTGGAAAATGAATATCAGAACCGTTTCAAATATTTTAGGATCGATACACCTTGAAAAATCTATATTTTGGACAACACTAGTTTACCTGCCCAGATCTTTATTTTCCATTTACAAATCTGTAGGTTGAGCTGCAAATACAAGATAAGCCAGATGAGCGCCTGTGGATTTGTTAAACAGGAACAGACCATGAGGCCACAGTACCCGCCTTATCTGCAGATACGAGTTTCAAACACCGACCTGTGACCTGACCTTTGTTTACAGACTGTAAATACAGTAATGTCGCAGCAAGACAGCCGACGTGCTCCCAGCTTTCACATTGACCTGCTCGGCTGCATTCTTATCACCTCTTCAGGCTCATACAGGTTTGGGGATTTGAAGCAATGTGTTGAATAACAGTCAAACTCTGGGCGTTTTCACGAACCATTAGAGCTGATTAACTGGATTTTGAAAGACCAATTGTGGGCAGGTTACCCCTTTTCCATTCAAATGGAATTTCCACTGACTTGAGAGCCGAAGCGATGACATAACTGACTACCTTCCAACATAACACTTGTAGCTTGTTTATCTGTAGGGAGGTCTTTGTGCCATGACAAGCTGCTTTTTATGCAACCGTCAGACATAAAACTCAGCACTGAATTTATCAATAAAGTGGCTAGAGTAGCTGCCTGGCATGTCACATCACTGCAAATCAAATTCTACTTTAAGGTGCTTGATTATAAAGAGAATACTCTGGTTTTTGGGTCAGTTGTTGTTACGTTAAAAACTTAAATTGGTGTCGAGATTATACCACCCTCAGCACTCTGTGAAGTTATAGTCCTGGTCGAGACTAGAACATTTGTCAAGTGCAGAACATATTATTTTGGCTGGAAATGTGTGGAAAGGGTACAGGTTGGGCATTGGCACCCTGTGTAGATGCTTCTTATGTAGTTGCTCAAAGCAAACATATTCCAAAAAGTCCATTGTGCAGTCAGTTAAGACCACTGGCTTTTTCACTATCCTGTATCACTCCTGCAGTGACTGCATTAGTCAGAGCATCTGTGGGTAAACAACAGATTTAGCCCTTCAAAAAGTATTCCTTAGACATGTGATAACAGAGAAGGGAAGCTCGAGTCACAAGACAGGCCGTGGAGGATGAATACCAAATTCCTAATGCTCTGACAGGTTGGGATTTATTATTTTCTCCTTTAGAGAACTACATTTGTAGATTTTCTAAAGACAGTATTGGAAGCAATCTCTACAGAACTTGTTTTTTAATGCCAATTCTATGCTTTTTTTTATCATTTTTCTACGTAAACGTGCTAGGTGGACATGATTGACCACTGCATGTCTACTGCAGCTTCTTGCACACTACACAGTGCTGAAGTTAAAAGTAGCTCAACCTGGGGCTGATCGATTATGGCAAATGATCAACATCCGTGAAGATGCAGCACTTGTGCAATGGGGCAAGTGACAGTTCCGTCAACTGGCCCGAGTGCCTTTCACGCTGGACCCGGGCAATCGGGCAGTCCTTATTAGGGCTGTCACTTTACGTTTGAAAATCGATTGCACAATCGATCGGACCAACCAACATAAGTTTCGAAAACAAAAATAGGGAATCGATTTTAACGTCCTTTTTTCTTTTTTTTACCAAAAATATGTTTTAGGTGGACAGATCAATACAGTATACATAACATGTAGGATGTTGGAAAATAACAATGTCTTTTTTGTTACCAAAATGCTTTTTAATATTCGCTATTACTTCAATGCAAGTGAACAAGCGCGCCGTTATTTGTTGCTTAGTGACGTGTGTGTTCAAGCAAACCAGAAATGCGCAGATTCTGCGCAAAACACTATATTTAATATATCAAGACGACTCACGAGTTGCGTATTTGGCTACACGAACTTCCCCAGCAAAGTGAGTAAACCTAGAAACACGCCAAATTGGCTCGTGATTTGACAGCGTTATCCGCCAAAGTTCATTTTTACCCGCATTTAGCAGGTTGGTGGATGTTAATTTCAATCCCTGAATCTTGCACTCCCGTTTGTCATTATGCACGAAATTTCACGCCAATAAATCATCAGGAATATTGCTGACTTGTGCGCGTCTCAAGCACCCTCTTTACGCTAGTCCTAATGCCTGTTAGTTGTCCGTGGATTTGCCTATATTTGATGTTGAAAATGGAAACGTCTTTAGACTTGGAAAATCAATTTTACAATCGATTCAATGAACACTTATGACTCAAAAATCGAAAAGGATTTTTTCACAAAAGTGACAGCCCTAGTCCTTATTGTTGAGCCCTGAGTCAGAAATTCAATAAGAACAAAGAAACTAATTACAAAATAAATGGACAAATAAATACAACAGAACAAACATGCACATTAAATAAACATACGCAGTGTTTTAAATTTTTCAGGAAGATGTATACTAACAGTGGTATTCAGATAAGTAATAGCCTACACCAAAAAAAGGAATAATCAAATGTAAAAATAACACTGCAGTCTTACTGTTCACATTAAATATCTAGGCTATTCATCCTTATTAAAGCTAGTTATTCAGTCAATATCAGTGAGTGATTTTTTGTCATTTGTTTATTAATAATGACAGAAAGCAGTAGGTATATTTGACTGCTATCACTTTAAGAGCTAGGTAATGCACGGATCCAATATACTGTTATACACAAGTTTTCTTTCTCAACAGTGTATGGTTAAGACTAGGGGTGGAACGGTTCATGAAAAAATAAACGAACCGTTCAATTCACTTGTCATGGTTCGAGACACGTGTGTATTGCTCGGGTCACGCCACGCACAGTGTAACGTGTTTTTTATCATTTGGCACGGAGGTGAATGTTACACCGTGTACACTCAAATGCCGTTAATTTTTTGATGGCTGACCGCAAAAACAGTCAATATTTCATGTTCAGTAATGACAGCTTTTCATGTACAGTAATGACTTTTTTGAAATCAGACAAACAAACCCCACAGGGCAAAATCTTGCCTTACAAGGCTGAGTAAGCCTAATTAACCAAGTTGACTTCATTGATTGATTCGGTTCATTAAAAAAATCCCTTCATAAATATCAAACCCTATCAGCCTATTTCACAGATAACTGAGAAAAAAATGCTGAATTACTCTTTACTGATGCTCCTCTGGGACCAAACAGAAAACAGCTCAGCATTCATAAGGCAGTAGGGAATATTTTTATGCACCAGAGAATATTTCCAATGTACAGGATTTTGATCACACTGTTATTTGCAATCCAACTTCCTAAATCTGCTTAGTGCTTGCATTATAATTACAGGCTTCACTTTTTATCGATAATGTCTTTAACAACTGTACTTCAGCGTTGGATAATTTGGATAATTTCAGACAAGATCTAAATGGAAGTGAAAATTATCATAACTAGGGTTGCAAAATTCCGGGAATTTTCAAAGATGGAAACTTTCCATGGGAATTAATGGGAATTTAAGGGAATTAACAGGAATTTATGGGAATAAACGGGAATAAAGTGGGAATTTTCAAAGTTGAGGGTTGGCTCTTCATAGGGAACTTATTTGAGGAAAGTATATTTTAGCATAATCTTGACTAAAACAAACAGATACACTTGAATATCCATGCCATTCCTCAATCACATGCACATAGAACACTGCTTACTGCATGGCTATTGAGATCACACCCCCTACTGGCGCTGTGCATGCCTCCATCACATACAGAAGCCCAAAGCACAAGACTATTGAAGGCACACATTTGAGCCTGTGAACTAAACAAAGTAAAGTAAGTTTTGATGATATTATGGGGAAATATATTTATTAAATGATTAAATTGCAAATATCACATACAAATGTATTCATCTAGTAGCAATGCTGATAAGTTAGATCCTAAATAAGCTAGCATAACTTTATTTACCACATAAGGCAGATGCTAGCTACCTCATGTGGCTGTTTTTCTCTGCCTCCTGCAATATGTTTTCAAGATCATTCCAGTTGTTTAGCTAGCCTTACTATTTATGTATCTGTTCATGCCATTGCATTAGTATTCTTACTAGGGTTGGGCCGATGGACGATATCATCATTTAGCCGACATCGCGATGCCCCCCCATGGTTTCCATGGTGACGCGTCATGCTTGGCACGTGATTCACCACAGCCAAACTAGCGCTGTATGACAGATTTAGCGCTTTTATTTCTAAATATTAACAAACTTGCTTACCATGTCATAAACTATCTTCTATTCCGATTCTCAAATATGTGTAAGTGAGTTTGTTTTGTAGTTTAAAAAACCTTTATAAGTTGTCTCTGTAACGTGAGATGGGACGCCGTGTTTGGGCCCCAGTTCAGAGATTCCTGTCTGTTGGATTTAAGTTATTACAGCACGGGAATTCAACTTGTTCTGTTCTACTTACAAATAAATCTGTTGAAATATCTGTTGAAAACATTTTGCATGGATGTTTTCTTATGACTTCTGTTTATATTTATGCTTGGATATGATACAATGATCGATTACATTACAATGAATTCCCAGTTAGTTCCCCTAAATTCCCATTAATTCCCATTATTCCCATGGAAAGTTTCTAATATGGAATATTTCCAAAATTCCCCAGCTTAACTTCCCATGGAAATTTACCGGAAATTTTCCGCACCTTTGCAACCCTAATCATAACCAAACATGGCCATGATCAGCAGGACAATATTAAAAAGAAAAAGAAACTGGGTTGCATGGCATGCTGGGTGGCAGTACACCAAGTAAAGCTGAGTGGTTAACTAGAAGACTATTCCGCTTTTTAACTTAGGCAGGCCTATACATGACAGAAGAACCTCAGCAAGAAAAGTCTGGGACACAGACTAGTTCTCCAGGAACTTGGCCCTGATCTCTGGGTATTCTCTGTGGGAATTCCCTTCAACATGCTTAAAAAAATAATTTAAAAAATAATATGCCTAAGTGAGAGGTCTATTGGGCTTTAATCTCCAATAAGCAGTGCGGATTAAGAGTTTAGATTTGTCAGGTCTTAACCTCTGCAAGGAATTCACACCACGATTAAATCGCCATCACATAACGTGCTGTTGTTAATTTCTCAATGACACAGTCAGAAGAGAGTAGACATAGAGAACAGCTTTCACAACACCTTTCAAGCTGATTTTCAAAACCACTGAAAACAACAAACTAGGACAGATACATTTTTTGGAGCATGTCATTAACTCTGAGATCACGCATTCACTGCTGAATGATTGCAACCATACTGACATTCTTCCAGACAGCACTAACAGGAAATGCATAGATTAAAAACTTCAATAGCCGAAAACAGATTATCCATCACATCTAGCCTACCTGAGTTACAGGCATGATTCAAAACCTGTAGGCCTATTCAATTAACCGTATTAAATTCAAAGAACCGTTGACTGACAAATATAAGATTTCCAGGGAGTGTAAATGAACAAATCGCTAAATGGAAAACACAATCAGTGCCATCTGTTTGTTCCAGAGAGTTATGAAATAGATTGAAAGGGAGTATTTCATAACTAACAAAGTTTTCTGCTGTGCTGTTTGGAAACCAACTATAAGAAAGAATAAAGAATTTACTTTTATAGAATCTAGGCTATTGCTGAAAGAATAAAAAATAACTCAAAAGAGTCAAAGAAAAGTCTAGCTGAGAGTTTAAGTTGATTATTTGGTATTCTTGTGTGTACCAGCACTGACTTTCAAATCACAGAGGCATTTTAACTAACCATGGTATTCTAAATCATCTTAACATACATACATACTTGCATTGTTTCCTTAAAGGAATAGCCTATGTCTCACTTTGAATGTTTACAACTCTCATGCCCCTCCCCCACTATCACCGAATACCCTCCCACAGAGTTTGTGCTAGTCAGTGCGTGTGCACCAGATTTTCTGTGAACGCGCCCGTCTCATCAGCATCCATCAACATTCTTACAAAAAGCCGAACTTTATCCCTTCATCTGGACATGTTTATACACCTAACGTTACGTTACGTTCACACGGATTTCAGTGCAAACAAAGCTAACGAACCTGCCCAACAAGTGCTAACGTTAGCTATCCATACCAACACATTTGGGCAAACATACTTATATTACTAACATAACACTAAGAAATAGGCCTAAAGTAACTGGTTGATAAAGCACAATTACCTGTCGAGAAGAAATGTTGCAAGCTCTGCATCCAGCTTGAACCCAATTAAATCACGTAAATCTCTCCACCTTTTAAAATGCCGATACGATTGTAACTTGCGCGACCTGTGATTGACAGTCAGATCTCACACCCCCGTGCTGATTGGACCCGATGATGCAGGAACAGTGGATTTTTGCAAAACAAATAACACGCTCCAGGTGAAGTTATAAGCTTGCTCGGGTTTTTTTCCAAAACCACTTTATGTTGTTCTGTAGGATTATGGTGTCAATTTCACTGAATATGATCAAAAAAATGTTGCCGACGGGAGCTTTAAATAATATTATGGCTCTTCCCAGCTTTGTAATGGTGTTGAATAGATCACAAGTTTTTGAAGCTCCAAAAAGCACATCCATCCATCATAAAAGTAATCCATACAAAACCAGTGGATTAATAAATGGCCTCTGAAGCGAAGCGATGAGTTTTAGTAAGAAAAATACCCATAATTAAAACTTTTATAAACTATAATCACTGGCTTCTGGCAACGGCCGTAAGTGTGTTCACGAGAGAGTCGAGTTCCGGCGGAAGGGTGATATAAGGGTAATATAACTCTGATTGTGTTTGGCTGAAAGTCGTCATATACACCTACAATGGCTTGAGGTGAGGGTGAGTAAATTATGGGATAATTTTTGGAAATGTGTGTGTGTTTTTGGAAGAAACAGGATTTAAACATTAACAAAAAATTATTATTTTGGTCAATACTGTAACTAGGGATGTGCGCAACAACTAATTTCATAAACATTTAAAGTGCCCCTATTATGCTATATTACAGCTTTCCTGTTGGAAACAAAAAACGCCTATTGCCATAACTGAACGTCAGCTCCAACCGGAGGCTTTCTACAGCTCAGCAATTGAACACACCGTAAACTAAAGACAGTAACGAACAATGACGTAAATGTTACCATATCAATCCAAGCTCGAGTCCGATGATGAAACATTGGAAGAACTAGTTATTCAACCTGAACCTCCATCGCAAGGACGACTTAAGCAGAACGTTTCTCATACGCTACTCATTTTGAGGTACATTATGAGTACAGTGGTAATTCCTCACCATCAGCATTACAAGTGTATGTCCATCAACAAACTGATGTGTATAGGCTATTTCTATTGTATTACAGTGCACATGCGGGAACTGTATCAATAACGGTGCATATGTTCGCCCAGCACTGACGTGAATGACTGATCTAAATGTTTGTAAAAACAAATCTTGTTTGAATGAACCTTTATCTTTTCTCAAAGTAGTAAGAACAACAGACAATCTCCATTAATAGAGCAGTTTTAGGTAATAGTGGCCCACAGCTGATTAGCAGAAGTATTTCAGTAAGACACTAATAACGTGATTTAGCCAGTTAGCTGGAAACTTGCACAATATAAAACACAAAACGAAGCATTTTGAACACCTGTGAATTGAATATGACCAAAATGTAATACGAGTAGTTCACTATAGGCTACATCAAATATGTTTTTCTGGAAATAAGATTGTTGAGGTATCAACATTTTTGATACCAGTGCAATTTCACAAAACCAAAAGCAGAAACCAATACTATGCAAACTAATGCAATTAGAAAAAGTCCTCAAACAATTACTGAAGAAAAGTGAACATGTGAATACTCGCCAAAACAGGCATTTTGACATTTTTGTGTATCCGAACCCCAAAGTATACTTGCTCTGGGAATCGGTGTTACATGGTGTTCAGCCTTACAATGATTACATTACTTTTTAATGGAAATAAAAAACATTTAGTTCAGTTAGACAACGGACTCTGCTTCATATAGGACCATGACGAGCTGTAGTGTTGCAGCGCAGTGCAGAGTCAGATTTCACTGATCACATCATTAGAGTAAGGAGAGATGAGATGAGATGACTGACAGGGCGATGGCGGAGGATTTGAGGAAATTAAAGTCCCTGTAAAGTCAGAATTAAGAATATGTTCTGAGTTTGTCACACCACAGAAAAATGTGTTATTAGTCACCCAGCCAAATTTGAATGATAAAAAAAATCTTGAAAAAATTTGCAGTATTGTAACAATAGAGCACTCAAACGCTGGGGTCTGCGCTGAAACCACGGGAGGATGAAGGCCGAGGCGAGAGATAGTCGGTTCGGCCCCATTCACCAGTAACAGCGGATTATCAGTGAATCCCAGTTGTCTCTGACGAAAGTTTATAAAACTATCCCGTGTAAAATGATCACTACAGAGGCGGGTGTTGGTGGTGATCCTCAGCTCTCCATCGAGGTGGCTCTTCACCAAATTAACCCACCTCTTCTTGATATGATCGTTTTAAGAAAATTTAAATAAGGACACCGATCCGTTTTGTAAGTGATGGCATCCAGGTAATACGCATTTCCATGACGAAGGCATAGCTAGCTAGCACATAGCTAGTAACTAATAGTACTGAAAGTAAGTCGCGAATGAGCGGCGAACTGATGCAAATGTGCTCTAGTTATATTGTTAAGGGAGGGGCCAGCCTCAGGGGCTCCAGTGCGTCAGCGAACCACTGTTCTAGCCCCGCCCAAAAAACCCTGAACACAGCATTTTACTTTTGCTTTCAAATTAGCAGCTATTTGGGGGCGGCAATAGCTTGAATGGTGGATTCATCATTGTTATTCTTAATGAAAAACATTGCAAAACAGTACAATGAACTCGCTTGTATTAAATAGAACTTTTATCAACAAAATGAAGAACGAGCATGACATACATCATGCAATAGGCTTAATATAAAATAACAAATAACTAACACTAAATTTTAATTAAAAACTGAAAATCAGCAAAACCAAGTCTTCCGCCGTTGTCAGTCAGCTCGCCTCACTCTCGTCACGTGATAAATTAAATCTGAATCCTGCTGCTGATCTGTGCTGCGACTCTCGTTCGGCTCATGCTGAATTGAGCAAATGCTTTCAGTTTTTAATTGTGTCTGGTCTATAACACCGGTAACTAGTGTTGTCAAAAGTACTGACTTCGGTACTGAAATTTAAAAAATGTGCCGCTTTAAGCGCTGTTGAGAGGAATCATAAACACCTGAGATTGGCCATTGTGTTCACAAGCTCATTGGATATGTCTGTGATTGGTTACAATGATCAACGCATGGGAGCGTTTGAGAGCACATGGAAGTGTTTGAAAGTGTTTTAAAAGCAGGAGCGTTTGAAAGCACAAGCAGGACCGATCCGCTGACAGACGCCTGCTTTCAAACACTCCAGTGTGTATCTGTGCAAGCGCTCGCTGAAGAGCGTCATTGATGTACATTTACAACATGTTTTTAAAGCACTGATCATTGTAGCCAATCACAGACATATTTGATGAGTGCTTGAGTACAACGGCCAATCAGAGGTGTTTACGATTCCGCTCAACAGCGCTCAAAGCATCATATTTTAAAAATTTCAGTACCGACTAGGTACCGAAGTCAGTAGTTTTGACAACACTACCAGTAACATCTACTATCACAGCAAGCCTAGTGCGCAACATATCCTGAGTGTCATTGACATATCTTCTAAAATGTGCGGTCAGTCCCACTGCTCCATATATACGGTACACATGATCGCAAAGGCTTAAGTGAAAAGAGAGCATGCATTCATAAGCGATTTCAGCACCCCACATATTGATAGCAGCTCCCTGTAATGCCCACGAATAATAGGCCTATACACAGAGTACGTGTATTGTGAATTAAAAAGCGAAAAGCAAGCACCCGTTCAAAATAACCCCCCTCCCCCTGGTGTTATCGGTAATACCGATGTTGTTGTCACCGTGACATCCCTATTCGCTGGTCCATGTTCCGCTATGTCTCAGAGAATCAAACTGATCCTGCAGGGGCAAAAGCACAATAAAGAGAAAGCAACGAAATGCAGCACAATAGACGTTTTTTTTTCCTCTATGATTATGTTTTCATTAGCCAAATTTAAACAATTTGTATTAATCGTACAGCAGTACAATGACAGTTTGGTTACCACAGCTGTCAAGATCCAAAATCTAAGTTCATAAAACTTGTGCAGTACATTCTTGGTTTATACAATAGCTTTGCATGAGGACCAAACTATTTGAGCTATTTCCCCATAAAGTTTCCCTCTGTGACTAGATTAAATGTGGCGTCAACAAGCTTGACAGCTATGGTCATAGCTAACACAGGGTTAGCATCCTCCTGGTTCCCTCGTCACATTAATACATTTATATGGACAGACAATGTTGTCAAAATCCCTGCAGTCGTTTATCAGATAAAGAAAAGGTTTCCTCTCTTAATGTCATAATGAAGCGGTTTACACGAGTCAAAACGATACCAGACAACATCAGACGTGTTCTTTCCAGCTTGTTTGTGCAAAACACCATGACTGTTCTTCACTGGAAGCCTCCTTTATTGATCAAGATCTCTGCTGTTAAAACTGTTCACATGACAGAAGGTTCCTCCTTCCTGGTGCAGGTATCCAGTTTGATTTTCTAAAGGTGACATTCTCACACACTCATCAAGTTCCCATCTGCTAGGCTACAGTAGATAAATGCATGCGTCACTAAACATCCAGAATAGCCTATGTGAGATTGTGATTGGATGCTTATTGTGTACATTAAAAGCAAAATGGTTAGATAAAGTCAATCAAATCACAGCAAGGTCATGATCTTTCATAAATGACTGGGATGCTACAATTCCAAGAAAGGTTAGTTTAGTTATATTACAGAAACAGTACTACAAAAATAGGCTGATATAGCCTCGCATTAAACAGGCCTAACTTGACATGTTGTAAAAAATAAAAAAAATAAAAAATGGCTCAATTCTGAATGGCTATTTATCTCAGATATTTTAGCCAAAGCAGTGTGACTGCTGTTTCCATTACAGAGATAACTGACAATGAGTCTACACCACACATAACGAGTATCAAAATATTAAACGACACAGGGAATAAAGCACATCATTAAAATAATACAACATTGAGAAAGGGCAAGTGAACGAGGAACAATTAGAATTTGCAATCGATGCCAAGGAAAAAAAAGAGAACTGATGAACAGGAGTTCAGACAAAAAGTGATTTATAATGTTTGCTGTTGCTTACTCGTGCCATTGTAATAACTAAATGGTAGCCTACAGCAGGAGAACCTATTCAAATATTTATTGAAAATATCGTTATTGATCATTAATATGTATCCTACGGTAGGTTGAAAATACGTGCCTTAATGCTTAAACTGATTACATTTAGCATTAGCAACACATTACATCACTTTTCACTACTATAATATAATAAAAAAGCCAGATGTGATTCATAAAAGTATCATACAAAATAAAAATCTGACTTGGGCTAAAATATATAATGTAACAATTGCTCCCAAAAAGAAAAAGAAAAGTCAAATTACACGAACATGCCACTTCACCACAAAGGTAAACAAGGACAAAAAAAAAAAGTGTCAATTTTAAGGACACAAAATTTGTACCCAAAATTGCTAGACGATCACATCCTTGAAAACGCACTAAGCATTCAATACAGCACAAGCAGTAACAGCACATTCGAAAGGCTTGCAACCAGATACAAAAACAAGCGCATGCCCCTTGGTAAGCAAAATATAAACAAATACGTATCATTCAGACAATATGCATTTACAGATATTTTAACATGCAAATGGTTGCTAAACTCCATATAAGCACATCGAATCTCGTAAATATACCAACCGATAGATCCACATTGACAACGAATGGGAAGAGCAGCGCTGACTCAATAGGCGATCAATATTCAGGCTGAGCTCTGAGACGATGCTGTTTGAAAGTGGTCTATTAAATAGCGGTAACTACGCTGATAGGTGGACTGCATTGTCCTAAGGCCAGGTGACTATCATGAATGACGGTTTAAATAGGTATGGAGAAGAAGAACACGGGCTGCTGGCCAGTCCAGTGCGTGTTACGCAATGTCAACACTGAGAAGAGGAATGCGGCGCTGAATGCGGCTCGCAACAAGGGAATACCCAGCTCGATAAACCAGCACTTTAATCAACTGATTACTTGTCATAACAGAGGCATAATTTATATAATGAGGAAGCAGTGAAGAAGCAAATTATACTACAAGACCCTAAAAGGCTTGTTTTATGTAGTTATAGCCTGCTGTTGGAAACATTGCAGTGAAACTGGGAGGGAGTGTCATTGCAATAATATGCGACACTGGACATTGTCTTGTAAACAATGTGGTTAACTGATATTATTGCTGACGAATTAAGTAAAAAAAAAAAAAAAAAACGAATGCTAATTCAAAAAAATACATTTTCAGGAGAGAAAAAAAAATCACGTTTTCCCTCTTCGATTGGTTTAAGGTTAATCCTTATTCAAAGAAGGGCACAAGTTTGCCAAGTTTGAACATTTGGCTAACGTTAGTTAGCTAAACACTAATTGAGCAGCCTAAGTTATTCGACATTGAGTTTTATGAATGCCAAAGTAGTTTAACCAAAATAAATCAAGTTTGTTAAACCAGCATGCTGGCACAAATAAAGCTGCCATTACCAAACCAGTAGCAAAACTCTCTCACATTAGTGACACCGGCTATTTGAGAGAATACTCGTTTAAAGAGGGTATGGTTTCAGTTTGACTGTTTTACAGGATTAAACAACGTGAAAAGTTGTAGACCAGAAACCAACTTAGCCATATTAGCCACCTAAGCTGAACAGTTCGTGGAATGTTAGCCAACTTCATACGACGACAAAATAACGACACAACCGCAACGAGACATCTGTAAGGTCCTGACAAGAATAGATAAACGGCTCGTTTGAGGGTGTAACGTTAGTTGAACTCACCCGTCCACCAGGCCAGGTTTGATTGGACTCCAGGAGAAATCCTCAGCGTGCTAATGTGGCTAACTTAGCCCAAACCAGCAATCCTGGGAGGAACAGTTAGTGAGAATTCAGGAGAAACGTGTAAACAAATTCTCTTCTTGTTTATTCCTTTGGACCTTCGACAGCTCGTATAGTTGAGAAGACTCGATGTATTTACAGTATCCAGGCCGTCCGGGCTGACAGTGTCGAAGGTGATGACTCACAGGGAATATAAACTAAATCAGCTGTGGCCAGTTTACAGCTAACTCTCCACTCCCAGTCAGTCACTTCCAAAAAAATGGCGGCGGGTAGTTTTCACCTCCTTCCCTTCGTGGAAAACACGGGAGAAATGCTGTGGGTAGCTCTTTAAACAACAACACTGGCACTCTCTGTATCCACCCGAGATATGACAGCCCTTCAATGACGCCTCGGCCGTTAAAGTTCTTCATGCGTGGCCGGTCTGTCTTGTGGCCGGGCAGTGATTTTCATCTCTCTCTCTCTCTCTCTCTCTCAGCTCCTACTGCAATCCAACCAGCACCGAGGCGATGTTCGATTCGTGAACAAATCGTTCTTATGAAACGGATCTTTTCAATGAATCGGTTGAACCGTTTTACAAAACTAGTCGTTTACGAATCTGGCTGAATCGGTCCGGACTTACCAATTCATATTGCAGCAAAAAAAATATCACGTATAAAACGTTGTACAATTGTTAACTGTAATTGTAAATGAGATAAAATAATAGCCGCTTTGCAGAAACGTTTAGGGACAGACAAAATTGCGTGGGGAAATCGCACTCTTGCGAAATTTCACGGTTGAAAAATCACCGATGGTAAATTGTGAATTTCGCCAGCGAAAATTTACCATACAATGGTAAGTAGGCCTATATAAATTTCTCCTGCATAAATTTGCCAAAGGTAAATGTAAATTTGGCTTGGGAATATTTGATTTCAATGGACCATTTTCACTTAATATGATGATGCGTTTTCATCAACATCGCAAATCTAGTAAAGTCATCGTTCTCTCTTCTGACTGCCTGCAATCAATCTCTTTCTATATTTTTTTTCTACAGGTGGGACGTGGGGTGGCTTTATTGGGAAGTTTTAAAGTAGGCCTAGCCTATAGGCTATGTTACGCTGGGATCTGAATTGTTCTAAAGAACCGATCCGTGGGAATGAGTCAGACTTCACATAGAAGCATTTACAACAGGCTGGGCGGGGTCAAAACAAAACAAGTACCAAGCTGTGAGGTGTCTACAAATAAATGATTTATTAGCCTACTGAATCTTTATTGTCATGGAATCACAATTCTTAGCCAAAAAGCTCTGAGCAGTAAACCAGTGTTTCCAAATCACCCATATTAACTTTAATCAATATGCCTCAAGCCCATTAAACGTTACTTTCTCTTATACAGGAAATGTTTGGTTGTGTATAAAACAGAGGACTCGTTCAGTGTTTTTATACTTGGTGAGAGTGAGACTGCAGTTGTAGTGTGCTGAGCTGCTTAGCTGATTAACATGTAACTTTAGGCTTGGTTTCCACATATAGCTCTAAGCCACTTGCCGGTCATCAAATTCATATGTTCCCACACTGCCCAGATAATAACCCACTCAAAGAACCAAACACGAAAAGCATTGCTTTTCTGTTTCCTTCTGCTTCACTGTACTCTAATATGACATGACAAGTATCCATATATGGAAAACATGCCCAGACTGTCTCATAACTGTGAAAGACCGGCAAAACTGGTTTTATGGTTAACTCTAGATCTGTTATGATTGACACAGATGGTTTGACACACATCCTTGTCTTTATTGTTGACAGGCTTTTTTGTGTCTGTTAATGCAGGCTGTAGGCTATATTATATATACATATATATATATATATATATATATATATATATATATATATATACACACACGTATATATATATATTATCTTTGCGGTGTATAGATTCAACAAGGTGCTGGAGATGTTGGCCCATATTGGCATTTGTCTGATGTGAATCTCCCGTTTCAACCTCGTCCCAAAGGTGCTTTATTGGATTGAGATCTGGTGACTGTGGAGGCCATTTGAGTAAAGTGAACTCATTGTCATGTTCAAGAAACCAGTTTGAGATGATTTGAGCTTTGTGACACTTGTGCGTTATCCTGCTGGAAGTAGCTATAGCCAAGATGGGTACACTGTGGTCACAAATGGATAGACATGGTCGGCAATAGTACTCAGGTAGGCTGTGGTGTTTAAACAATGCTCAATTGTTACAAAGAGGCCCAAAGTGTGCCAACAATATATCCCCACACCATTACACCACAAGCACCAGCCTGAACCGTTGATAGCAGGATGGATTCATGCTTTCATATTGTTACAATTACGCCAAATTCTGACCCCCATCTGAATGTTTCAGCAGAAATTGAGACTCATCAGACCAGGCAACCTTTTTCCAATCTTCCATTGTCCAATTTTGGTGAGCGCTTGTAAATTGTAGCTTTAGTTTCCTGTTCTCATCAGACAGGAGTGATACTGGTCTGTGTTCAACCTCGGTTGTAACGAGTGCTTATTTGAGTTACTGTTGCCTTTCTATCAGCTCGAACCAGTCTGGTCATTCTCCTATGACCTCTGGCATCAACAAAGCATTTTCGCCCACAGAACTGCATCACACTGAAATTTTTTTGTCTTATTCTGTCCATTCTCTGTAAACCCTAGAGATGGTTGTGCATCAGGTGATGATGTAAAAATCCCAAAGATCAGTAGTTTCTGAAAATCAGCCCGTCTGGCACCAACAATAACCATGCCATGTTCAAAGTCACTTTAATCACCTTTCTTTCCCATTCTAAATATGTATTAAGTGCTCTAATTTCTTGCCACATTTGTTGCTTAATAGCTTCAACATTTGTACCTTTGATATTGTTTTTAATAAATGAAAAAATATATTTTCACTAATTATTATGTTATACAATACTGCCCTACAAAGCAAAAAGGCAGTAACTACGCAGAGTGCAGAACTGAGAAAAATGACTTTAAAGTTATCCTGTCGTTACCTTTTTTGCAGTTACTGTACAAACGACTACCATTTTTCTCCAAAACGACACACATTTGAGATAAGATATTTTGTCACATAACAAAGGATGCCTTGAATGTCATGAAAATGATAATAACTCATTTTTGACCAAAAATGCAGTTACTGCCTTTTTGCTTTGTAGGGCAGAATATTATATCTGTATTTTTTTAATCTATATAAGGTATTTGACAGATTGTGGTCATAAAAAATGTAGTGAGCAGATATAATAAGCTCCTTGGTTTATTATTTCAGATCTAATTATTTATTGAACAGCAACTGACAATGAATAGGTGAATGTGATAAATGTAAAATGTGAACTTTAGAGAACGTTACACCAAAGCATTCTCAGCTTTGGGGTAAAAAAAATTGGATGCAGATTGTTATTTGTCATACACTGATATAATATATTTCTCTTCCTTATGATGCTAAAACTGCTCTGAACTTCATAACTCAGAGGGAATAGGTAGATTGTTATGATTCTGAGAGATTTACTTTTACTTATATATATATATAGAGAGAGAGAGAGTAAGATTTATATATACATAGACATTTCTATATATATACACATATAGAAATGTGTATATAGATGCATATTGATATTTTATATGAAAAAATGACTTATAGAGCCTAACAAAATATCACATTTGATAAGTGACCTACACATAGTGCAGAATCTAAGATATTTCTGATTTACTTATAATGTAAAACTAATTGTGCAACACCTTATTGCATCACCTAGAGTTGTTTGACACATTTAACTCACTTCATACAGATAACATCTGGCAAACACTTTCCATTAGGAAATAAGAATAATGATTGGAGATAACCTCAAAAATAGTATAACAAAGAAAAAGACAGTCAGCAGATAGAAAGGTTGAGGAGAAAGGCATGTCTTGGGTTTTTGCTGGCCCTAACAGGCCTCACTGGTGTGAAATGGTAATAATATGACCTTAGCCCTAAGTTTGTAAAAAGATGATATCTGGAACATTTTTGAACAGTTTCTACAGAATTTTATGTATTTCAAACTTCAATATTGTGTGTTACAAAGGTACACTTTTATGCAAACAAAAGCATGATGTTTGTGCTGTCATCAGATCAATAGAGAATCTGAGTGTTATCAATCCCACCTGTTTACAAACACCTCCACTGGCTATCATGTCATAAATAACAGCTGACCCTTATTCTATCAACTGTATCTGTAGTTCAGTGAGGATTAATGGTTGCTGACATTGCAGATAACAGTATATCAAGTTCTATTGACTGCTTTCACCTCTTATGTAACAGCCTTGCTATAGAGGATGTCTTCGGATTAATGTAACAAGAAGAAGAAGTTTTATTTATACAGCGCCTTTCCAAAGCTCAAGGTCGTTTTACATTGTACATTACAATACATTTAGACACCGGCACATACATTACAGACATATTGGATACATATAGTAATATTATCCAAAATGCAAGTTAAAGAGATATGTTTTTAACTGGGTCTTGAATGTAGTCACAGATGATGTATTACATAGTGTAAGAGGTAGCGAATTCCATAATTGAGGAGCATTAATACTGAAAGACCTTCCACCTACAGTGGATAACCGGAAACGAGGGATGGACAACAAACCAAGTTCAGCTGATCTGAGAGATCGTGTAGGGCGGTGGAGTAGGTCAGGGTGGAGTAGGTCAGACAGATATTGTGGAGCAAGACCATTTAATGCTTTGAACGTTAGAAGCAATACCTTAAAGTGGATACGTGATGCAACAGGTAGCCAGTGGAGGTCATGAAGCAGAGGAGTAATGTGAGCAGAACGCCTAGTGGAGGTGAGAACTCTTGCTGCAGAGTTTTGAACATACTGTAGTCTTGAAATAAGACTTAACAGGGTAACAGGGTTATTACATTATTCATCACTGTTAGACATTTTATCGTATTTTTGCGGTAACTTACTGGCAGCACTATTGACAGTAAGTTACTGTAAGTTTACCTTTACAGTAGCTTACCTGTAAATGTGTTTTAAAGTAAGATGCCCTTACCGCAATTTAATTTTACAGTAAGATGCCCTTACCGCAATTTAATTTTACAGTATCATGCCCTTACCCTAATTTAATTTTACAGTATGATGCCCTTACCGCAATTGAATTTTACAGTATGATTCCCTTACCACAATTTCATTTCACAGTATGCCCTTACCGTAATTTACTTTTACAGTATTATGCCCTTAAAAGTATAAAGTATAAAAAAAAATCCAAATAAGTGACTTGAGTCCATGTACATCAGCATATTCTTTATTCACATTCACTTTATTCACAAGGCGGATTAATGTGAGAATGAAACACGGGCTTAACTTTAGACACATGAAAGACGGGATGAATCCTCCTGTACGCTGGAGGAAGGTTGAGGCGGACTGCCACCGGACTAATGATCTTGGTGACAGAAAATGGGCCAATAAATTTGGGAGCAAGTTTATTAGAAACGGAGCGGCGCGGAATGTTCATGGTTGAAAGCCACACTTTTTGACCAATGACGTATACGGGTGGCTTAGACCGGTGGGGATCGGCTTTAGCCTTGGTGCGTGCACCCACCTGGAGCAGAGTCTCACGGGCTCTGGTCCATGTGCGTTGACACCTCTGGACAAAGGCGTGAGCGGAGGGAACCGCGACTTCGGATTCCAGACTGGGAAAAATTGGTGGCTGGTAACCTACACTACATTCAAACGGAGATAGGCCCGTGGACGACACTGGCAACGTATTGTGCGTGTACTCCACCATAGAAAGTTGTTAACTCCAGGAAGAAGGATTCTTGGAGACCAAACATCGTAACGTCCTTTCCAAATCTTGGTTTGCCCTCTCGGTTTGACCATTGCTCTGGGGATGAAACCCTGAGGACAGACTAACAGTCGCTCCCAGTAATTTACAAAACTCTCGCCAAAATTTGGACACAAACCGGGGTCCTCTGTCGGAGACCACGTCCATCGGGAGGCCATGTAAGTGAAAGACGTGATCAACAACGGTCAACGCTGTCTCCTTGGCTGAGGGTAATTTGGGCAAAATAATAAAATGAGCCGCCTTCGAGAACTGGTCCACCACAGTCAAAACGACCGTGTTACCCTGAGAGGGTGGGAGGGCGGTAATAAAATCTAGCGCTATGTGGGACCAGGGTCTCGAAGGGACAGGCAGTAACCCATCTGGGGGTCGATTGGAAGTCTTACCAATGGCACAAATCAAGCAAGCCAAAACAAAATTGTGAATGTCACTAGCCATAAGTGGCCACCAGAATCGTTGCTTGACTAAAAAACTAGTGCGGTTAACTCCTGGATGACAAGCTACATTGGAACAATGCCCCCACTGAATAACGTCGGACTGTAATCCCTCCGGCACAAACAGACGATTCGGTGGGCAACCAGGCGGAGGCGTTACCCCTTCTAAGGCCGACTTGACCTTCGACTCGACCTACCATGTAAGTGTGGAGACAAATAGGGTCTCGGGTAAAATTCACTCGGGAGTAGACGGGCGTTCGGAACGGTCAAAAACACGCGATAAAGAGTCAGGTTTGATGTTTTTGGAACCCGGGCAGTACGAGAGAGAAAAATCAAAACGACCGAAAAAGTGCCCACCGAGCCTGCCTGGAGTTCAATCTTTTGGCGGTTCTGATATATTCTAAGTTCTTGTGATCAGTCCAGACGATAAAAGGTACCCCCGACCCCTCTAACCAATGCCATTCTTCCAACGCTAACTTGACTGCCAACAACTCCCTGTTACCAATGTCGAAGTTACGTTCGGCAGGCGATAAACGACGGGAAAAAAACGTGCAGGGATGCATCTTGTCGTCTGTGGGAGAACGCTGTGACAGCACTGCTCCTACCCCCACCTCTGACGCATCGACCTCCACCACGAACTGACGTGATGAATCAGGGGTTATAAGGATGGGGGCTGAAACGAAGCGGCCCTTATGTTTGGAGAACACGGCCTCAGCTGTGTCTGACCACCTGAACGTCGTTCTGGGGGAGGTCAAGGCAGTCAGAGGTGCGGCTAGTTGGCTGAAGTTGCGAATAAAACGCCGGTAGAAGTTGGCGAACCCCAGAAACCTCTGCAGGGCCTTAAGGGAATCTGGACTTGGCCACTCCACCACAGCCTTAACCTTCTCAGGGTCCATCCGTATTCCCTCAGACGAAATGATGTACCCTAGGAAAGGAACAGACTGTGCATGAAAAGCGCATTTCTCCGCATTGACAAAAAGCCCATTCTCTAGCAACCTCTGAAGCACTCGTCTGACGTGCTGAACGTGCTCCTGGAGAGACGAAGAAAAAATCTATATGTCATCCAGGTAAACATATATGAACTGATCTACCATGTCTCTCAACACATCATTAACAAGTGCCTGGAAGACCGCTGGGGAGTTGGAAAGCCCAAACGGCATAACCAAATATTCAAAGTGCCCCCTGGGGGTGTTGAACACGGTCTTCCACTCATCCACCTTTCTGATGCGAACCAAATGATATGCATTACGTAAATCCAATTTTGTGAAGATTGATGCTCCCTGCAACCTCTCGAAAGCTGAAGACATCAACGGCAAAGGATAAGTATTCTTTACCGTGATGCTGTTCAACCCCCGGTAATCAATACAAGGTCGCAGAGAACCATCCTTCTTACCTACAAAAAAGAATCCCGCCCCCGCTGGAGAAGAGGAAGGGCGAATGAACTCAGTTGCTAGAGAATCAGAAATATATTTCTCCATTACCTCCTTTTCTGGAGCAGAAAGCGAATATAACTTGCCCTTAGGCGGAGACGTACCTGGCAGTAAGTCTATAGCACAATCATAGGGAGGATGCGGAGGAAGAGAAGCAGCCCGGGACTTACTGAACACTTCCTTCAGGTCGAGATACTCCGGTGGCACGTTAGACAGATTCACTGGCTCCTCCTGCAACACAGAACGAGAAACAGACGAAACAGCAGACGCAAGACATGAGGCATAACATTCATCACTCCAACTGGCCACCGAGTTCTGACCCCACTGTATCCTGGGTCCGTGTCTCGCCAACCACGGATGTCCCAAGACAATAGGAGCGTGAGGTGACTGAGTGAGGAGGAGTGAAGTCCTTTCAGTGTGATTACCGGAAGTGGTAAGTGAAATGAATCCCGTGGAGTGAGTAATTCCTGGGAGCTCCTGCCCATTGAGTGCGTTGATGGTGATGGTGTGGTCTAACGCAGTGATGGGGATGTGTAGTTCTTGTGCCAGTGAAAAGTCCATCAAGTTCCCCTCAGCTCCTGAATCCACCAGCACTTGACAGCTGAAAGAACGGTCCGCCCACTGCAGTCTTACCGGGAGGAGGGTGGCGTTCGAGGGTCTGGTCATAGAGAGCCCGCCCGACAGTAGCCTCCGTCCTACCGCCGGGCTTGGCCTTTTAAAGGACAGGTGGCGATGAAATGGCCGGCCTCCCCGCAGTAGAGACACAGACCCCTCGTTCTGCGATGTTCTCTCTCCTCCCGGGAAAGCCGAGCTCGACCTACCTGCATGGGTTCAGGATCCCGTTCGAGGGGCTGACCGTGTTCACACTCCTGAAGCCGGGAAACTCGGCGAAATCGGACACTGGAGTCTGATGTGATCGATTCTCCCTCTGCTGTAGACGTGCGTCGACCAGTAGGGCTAGTTCGATAAGTCCATCAAGAGTCTTGGGTAATTCCAGGGTGTATATCTCTCTCTGAACACGGTCAGCCAACCCATGCAGGAACATATCCCACTGCGCCTCCTCGTTCCATTTGCACTCAGCTGCCAACGTCCGGAACTCGATAGAGTAATCGGAGATGGTCCTGTTGTTCTGTCGAAGATCGGAGAGTTGACGGGCCGCCTCGCGTCCGACGATAGTGCGGTCAAAAACTCGCCTCATCTCCTGCTCGAGTGCTAGGAACGAGGAGCAGCACGGATGTTGATTCTGCCACACCGCTGTTCCCCACAGAGCCGCGCGTCCAGAAAGTAATGTCATCACTAGTGCCACTTTAGACTGTTCGGAGGAAAATGTGACAGGCTGAAGAGAGAGAAAAAAATCGAACTCTTAGTTAGAAATGGTCTGCAGAGATTCGGTTCGCCAGAATACCTCTCTGGTGTGGGAATGCGCGGCTCTGGCCGATTCAAGTTGGAAAAATCCTGGGGAACAGGCGGGGGCAGGGCTGGCGCAGTGGGACCTCTCAGTTGTTAAATTAGAGAGGTGAGCTCGGACACCTGCATGATCAGAGCCTGTATCGCCTGGCCCGAAGCCCCGATCTGTTCGTCCTGACGATCCATACGGGCGTGGTTACCGGCGAACATCTGTTCCCATCCGGGTGCACTCTCTGAATCCATAGTCTGGTCAGATGGTTCTGTCATGGAACGGAAGGAAAGTCAAGATTCAATAGCGAGTACAATGATCTTTATTAACAAGTCTCAAGATGATGACTAGCACAGCAGAATGCAGGCGGGCAGACAGGCTCGACAACGCAGGGACGCAGTGGGCAGACGGTGAAGCAGGAACAGACAGATCCAAGGAAACAACGGAAGAACCTCGATGATCCGGAACACAGGAGAAACGGAGAGAACTGAAACACAGGAGAAACGGTGAGCACTGGAACTCAGGGAACCGGAGAATAATCCCAGGTAACCTCCACAACCATCTGACAAAGACAAGACGAAGTGACAAACAATATATAGTACATCCTCATTCAAAACAGCTGGTGATCAGCTCATCAGCGGAGATAACGAGCCGTGCTGATGAGCCGCACCCATTCACACACACACACACACATAGCGAGGGCGAGACAACGAATCCACAAACCGTGACACTGAGTGCTAAATATCACTGATATCAAGTGTTAGTTCAATAACAGTTATTTCTTATGTTTCTTTGTATGTTCATGCTAGATCACTGGTTGATTTATAAAAAGAACACTGTAAAAAAAATGTTGGTTTAACTTTAAAAAGTAGCCTATAAGGGTTTTTGCTGCCTTCAAATTTTAAGTTTAGTCAACTCAAATATCCAAGGTGTCACTTAGTACAGCTTCACAAGTTGACTAAACTTAAAATTTTAAGGCAGCAGAAACACTTACTTTTTTTAAAAGTTGAAAAAAAATTTGTTTGTTTTTTGTAATGTCACAAAAATGTTAAAAATGATGAGCATAAATTACTTTGGATAGGCTGTGATACTGATGTGCAGCCCTTATGTCTTATATAGGGCTATATGTGCCTTGTAACAGTGAAACAATAAGCTCCCCTATAGCAATAGGTTACTATCGTAACCCCGGTTCTCTGAAACATCGAGTGGAGAGATCCACCTATGGGAAGGGCATCCGTCAGGGCAACATGACCTCTGCAGAACCATCCAATTGCACCAAGTCTGGCTAGACAGACAGAAGCACACAGCCAATGCCAGGTAAGGCCCCGCCCCCTTACCTAGGGGCATATAACGCCTGCAAGCGCTGCTACTCTCCAGTAAGTATATTTGCTTCTCATGCGACAAGCAGTGCAAAGCTGGTGGATCTCTCCACTCTATGTTTCAGAGAACCGGGGTTACGATAGTAACCTATTGTTCTCTTTCATCATCTCGTGTTCGAGATCCACCTATGGGAGAGACATGGACAGCTCCCGATTGCCCAATACACTCACAATGAGGTTTTGAAAGCCAGAGAAGGACGGTCACCCCAGGGAGGCGGTGCCTGACACTTCCCATAATCATGAACCTGCAATCCTGACGCACACACATAACTGCTGTGCACATGTAGGACATGAAACATGTATGTGGCACACACAAGATAATAACCCCTGCAACACGAATGTGCATATATACACCCAGGAAGGAAAGGGATGCATGGTTGGTGACAGGAATGTGCATGGCCTGCCGGCCCATTCACTCCTTATTTGTTACTTCCAACGGGGTTGCATGGGAAGGTCTAAGAAGACCCCGCCCTTAAAGCCGAATGTGCTACCGAGATTCTGGTGACATCCAGCCGGTAGTAACGCACAAAGGTATGAGGAGAAGCCCAACTGGCAGCGGAGCAAATGTCCTGCAGTGACACTCCCCTAAACAAAGCCCAAGAGGCGGCTGAGCCCCTCATGGAATGAGCTCTGATATCCCCTGGGCTGCACTCTCTTTGATTCATATGCCAAAGCTATAGCATTCATAAGCCAATGTGAGAGATGTTGCTAAGATATGGGATTCCCTCTATGAGGGGCCACCCATGAAATAAAGAGCTGGTCACTCCTTCTGAAAGCACTGGTCCTGGTCCTATATGTCTTTAAAGCACAAACGGGACAAAGAGTATTTAGCCTCTGATCCTCCGGGAAGGAAAAAGGAGGAGGGTGAAAAGCGAACCGCTCCCACACCACCGAAGTGAACGCAGGGAAGCATTCCGGCATGAAGGCCGGATTAGGCTTAAGGGAAACCTTATCTCCACTAAGAGAGAATTTATTGCACGAGGGAGGAACCAAGAGTGCATGTAGCTCACTGACACGTTAACTGATGCCAAAGCCAAGAGCAAAGCTGTCTTAAAGGACAGCAGCTTTAGGGAAATACTTCCCAGAGGCTCAAAAGGATATTGAGACAGAGCCTCCAGCACCATGGAGAGGTCCCACTCAGGAACAGTTCTCCTGACGACTGGCAAAGAGCGACAGGCACCCTTCATAAATCTGCAGATTAGAGGATGCTGACCGACTGTTGAGCCCTCAAAACCCACATGACAGGCCGAAATCACAGCCAGGTAGACCTTAATTGTGGAAAATGACCTCCCTTTCTCCATGAGGTCTTGAAGGAAACACAAAATATCAGGAACTGGGCACTGATAAGATGTGAGACCACGCCCATCGCACCACCCTTCGAACACTTGCCACTTACAGCCATATAAGGACCATGTAGAAATCGCCCTGGCATTCTGTAGCAATCACACGTGGCGAAAGCCCCAGTGTGCTTAGGTTCGCACTCTCAGGTGCCACAGCTCGGCATATAACAGAGGGATTATCTCCGCCAGCCACGGTGCTTTGGGCCACCTGGGTGCTATCAGAATGAGAGACAGGCCCTGCTTGGTGCAATTGGATGCTTCTGCAGAGGTCAGGTACGGATGCCCTTCCCATAGGTGGATCTCGAACACGAGATGATGAAAGAGAACAGCTTGTTTGATCAACATGATTTTGTCAAGACATGTTGCTGGATCAACACATTTTCCACATGATCCTCCTGGAACAACATTCCTGTCCAAAAATGTTGTCCTAACCTTATCCCTACCCCTAAATCTGACCCTACCCATAACTTATCCCTAAAATCAGAGGGAAATTATAGTGAATAACAGTGACACTGAAGTAGAAGCACCTAACCCTGGATGTAAGCCTAAACTTGACATAAACTGTAAACTTGTCCCTCAAATCTGATTGGTTGATTAGAATGTTGTTCCAGGATCAAAAAATATGTTGATTCAGCCAAGAACACTTTGTACTTGGTGAAATCAAGTCCACCCAGTCTGTTCAACAACTGCAGGCTCTATTGTTTGGGTTTCGTCTTTTATAAGTTTTCATCTTCAAAACCAAAGTCACAAAAGTTTGTGTTTAAAGTTTAAAATCCTGCAAGATTTTAAAAACATTCTGCAGGAATTATAAAATCCTGCAGGATTTTTTCGCTTGTGCTGCACAGCAGTCCTCAGTCCATGATTGAACTCCGCTTTGCTCTGCTCTGACAGTTTCAATAAATAAAATTAATAATTTGTGAAAATACATTGTTGTCAAGATATTTCCCCTGCATGAATCCAGAAGACAACTTGCAAAGTCCTGCATAATTGCATATTTTTGTAAGAGCTTAGAGCAATCATTTATTACTATATATTTATATTACATTCCAGATCCATGTCTTAATCCATCCTACAGTACAGACAACCAGAGTGTAATCAACCTGCAAGTGTGCTGTCATGTCACGTGACGAGAACCACAAGCTTCTACTAGATAGAAATCTACTCGATAATGAGCGCCACAACAACAACGCTGTCGGCCTGTCGCTATAGAAACGAAATAGATCGTAAAGTCTTGAATTAGTGAACGCGCAGCGCGGGACTCGAGCTGTTTGGAGGTTGACAGACCTAAACATGAAACTGTTTAACTACTTGCTGAAAGATGTCACGCACAAAATCGAATATTATTCGAGGTTTTCGCCCTCACCGATGTCAATCAAGCAATTCCTGGATTTTGGTGAGTAATGAAATTGGGATAAACGCAGAACATGATGCAACAAATAGAATTTTTGATGTAAGTTAACAAGTTAGCTGCTAACGTATTAGGATTGTCTCGTGCTGAACTTGAATCAGCGATTTCAGCTGTGTGTCTCATTTTGAATAAATTGTTTTTAATTTCACCACATATTCTGCGTGATTAAATCATATTTATATGCCCTAGCCTATATTAACCTTAAATGTAAAGGTCAAGTGAAAGCTAAAGCTCAGCATGGGCACAGCACTGCCATCAACTGAATAAAAATAGACTTGACGGGATTGCCATATCTCAGAACATCATGAACCTGGTCCAGTTTTGCAAAGGCTAAATAATACATACTTTATGAGTATATTAGGTACATTAGATCTAGGCTATAATAAATTAATGCATTATTATTATTACACAACTTGTATCCCAAGAGTCCAATCATTGGACTCTTGGGATACAATGTGTGTGTGTGTGTGTGTGTGTGTGTTTTATGCTTGATGTCAAGCATACACTACAAAAGTTTGGAAAGACAGAGAAATATAACCTATAATACCTAGTGGATTAAAAAAAATAGGCACTACCTAATTCCCAAATTTTGTGTTATTTCACTGATTGGGTGACTTCATTATTATTCTAAAATGTGGGAAATAGTAATTATAAACTTGGTATAGTATAATTTATGTTAATATACTTGTTATACTTGAGGTGTTACATTCCTTCTCAGTGCCCTTAATTGATTGATTGATTATTATAATTCATGGTCAGTATCTACTTTCTATTATATTTAAAATTACTTAGCTTTCTTTTTCTATCTTTGGCATTAAACAATCGTTATAATACTGCTGTATCACTCATGCGTACAGACTAAACAGGCGCATCATTGGATAACAAAGAATAACTTGTTCTTGCTTCTTGTTTAACCAGGCAGGGAAAATGCATGTGAAAAAACCTCCTACATGTTTCTGCGGAAAGAACTGGCAGTGAGGTTGGCCAATACGATGAGGGAAGTTACCTTGTTGCCCCCCAATCTTCAGAGCCAGCCGTCCGTCAAACTGGTGGAGTCCTGGTGAGGAGGGCAGGTCTCAGTGAGGGCCAAGCAAGGACGGATAAACGCACGGGCCAACCGGGCACTAGTCTAGAGGGGCGGCCCGGACAAGCTGCCGGGGGTGGGAGGGTGGTGATAGGGGTTGGGGGGGCCTGTCGACTTACCCCCCACCACCCGCTCAATGAGAAATCGGAGTGCTACCCTACACCGCTTAAACCCATACGCAATGAGAAATCGTAGCACTGGGGTCCTTTTGACAGGTCAGTGGCCAGGGCACGACTGCGTCATCCGTCCCTGTGGCCAGGTGTGATGATGAGTGTGAGCTGTGAGGAAGCTGTGAGTAACAGTGAGTTTGGTGTAAAGTGCTCAGAGTGAGTGTTCTGAATAAATATCTGACAGTTGCATCACGTAGGTTATAAAGCAGAACATAGATGCAGGATGAAGCTGAAGTCCTGGAATACTACACTGCATACTATACTGTACTATTTTAGTAGTATGCAACATTGTTGCCAGGTGCATGGCGTCCAGTGATCATCTTAAAACTGTTTTAATTCCATTTTTGTATAAAATATCTAAAAGTTTGCTTGTCTGAGACTGAACAGAAACAGATATTGAGATCTTAAAGGTTGGTTCACCCAAAAATGAAAATACTGTCAGTAATTACTCACCCTCATGTCGATCCAAACCCGTAAGACTTTCGTTCATCTTCAGAACACAAATGAAGATCTTTTTGATTAAATCTGAGAACTTTCGGTCCCTCCATAGACAGCTATGCAATGACACTTCAAAAAGGTCATAAAGAGATCGTAAAACTAATCCATATGAATTGAGCAGTTTAGTCCAAATTTCCTGAAGAGACTCAATCGCTTTATATGACAAACCGATTTAAAGGATTAGTTCACTTTTAAAAAAACAGTGTGTTGCTTGTTATTTGTCTTTGTAATTATTTGTTCGCTTTACTAGGAATTTATGAGTGAAAATCAAAGTTAATTGAAAGTAAATTTTCAGTGTTGTATAGTTGCAGTGTGCTCTGTCATATTTAGCTTATTTTTTGCTAATCAGTCATCTAGATATGCAGTGCATGCTGTGCAGACTCATACATTATACATGAAGAACATCCATGGAATCTTTCCATTACACAAAAGGTTCTTTATAGCTGAAAAAGGTTCTTAACACTAAAAATTGTTCTTTTAAGAACTGTTCACTCTCACTGAGCAGCGTT
This sequence comes from Semotilus atromaculatus, assembly GCA_031834385.1. Lineage (NCBI taxonomy): Eukaryota > Metazoa > Chordata > Actinopteri > Cypriniformes > Leuciscidae > Semotilus > Semotilus atromaculatus. The sequence continues at coordinate 21,161,490 of JAULUF010000001.1, read as the reverse complement.
TAGGTTTATTGAGCCACATACGCCACCTAGTGGTTATGAGAGGAATGACATGGTAGTTTTAACCATAAAGAAAGCAAGAGCCAGTGTTATACAATAAAAAATTTTTGTGGTATCAGGTACAGCCAGAGCTTTGAAGAGCTGTTAGAATACGAGACAAGAACTCCAGAGGATCCCCACACCCTTAATGAGTGAGTCTCCAACCTTTGCGCACGTGCTGTCCTGTTTTTCAGCAAACACAATTTTGCCAGGGAAAGTGTAAAATAATTGTCTTTATTTCTTCCCTAAAGGTATTAAATGTGTATTTGTACTCAAAATGCATGTTTAGCTCTATTAATTTGACCAAAATACTGCAGTATAGTGTAGCATAATGGATCAGACCTGTTTATGGGTGTGTTGACACTTGGCAGGTTTGAAGTGAACTGAAGTCTGAACTGAACTGAAGTGAACTGAAGTCTTCCAGTAGTAAATAACTTATTATTCTGGGCTTCAGCTTCCTAGAGATCCTGATTAAGATTCGGAACAGGCACAATGACGTGGTGCCCACCATGGCCCAGGGTGTCATCGAATATAAAGAGAAGTTTGGATTCGACCCCTTCATCAGCAGCAATGTGCAGTACTTCCTTGACCGCTTCTACACCAATCGCATTTCTTTCCGAATGCTCATCAACCAGCACAGTGGGTGACATCACATTCATGTTGGATAAATGTTAAGTAATAAAATACGACAGAAGAAATGTCCTGATACCATTTAGAACTGGGATCTCAAACTCCTGAAGTATGGCAATAAGCAGCTCTTTTATTTTGTTTCAGCTCTACTGTTTGGCGATGCCACTTTTCTTGCACAACCAAAACACATCGGAAGCATCGACCCAGCCTGCAATGTTGCTGAAGTTGTGAGAGGTAAGTTAAAAGATACTTCAAATGCACAGATACATAACCTAAACCATTTTCGAGATTCCGATATCTCCTTGCAGATGCATATGAGACAGCAAAGATGCTTTGTGAGAAGTACTACAAGATGGCACCTGAACTAAAGATCGGGGAATTCAACTGTGAGAATGTGGTCTCTCTTATTGTCTTAGTAACATATCAAAATCATAGTTGCTTTTTTAATCTATCTGTGCCTTCTTGTCTTATCTCACTCTATCTGCTAGCCAAAACTCCAAAGAAGCCTATACAGGTGGTCTATGTGCCCTCTCATCTTTTCCACATGCTGTTTGAGCTCTTCAAGGCAAGAGAAATAGACAGTGGGGTCATTTGAAAGGAGAAGGAAAACTGGGTGAAACTTTACAGTAAGGTTCAATTCGTTAACATTAGTGTATGCATTAGCAAACAATGAAGAAATTGACAAACAACATTTACAGCATTTATTTATCTAGGTTAAAGCTAATTAATAAATATACTATTAATCATTATTCATTTGTGTTTAGTCATAATAAATTAGAAGAAAACAAAAACTAAATTATTTATTCAAACATTTGAGGGCAGATATACAAAGATCTGTCATGAAACTGATGGCACAGGCTGATTGGTCCTTAACTCAATCTGCTTGCATTCACGGTATGTGACAAAAGAAGGATGTCCAAATTTACAGTACAAAGAGTAGGGACATCCTGTCCCATGAGGAGTACAGCGTAACTGACACTGGTAGGTCACATGATAATGTAGGTCACATGCCTGGATTAAATTCATACTATACACACTCATACAATATAGAACATACTTTATTAGTGGTCATGAAGTACTTACTTATTCAAAATAAGTACATACTCAATGGAGTATGTGATTTTGGATGCAGCAATTGTTCTCTGTTGGGTACAGCTGGTTCCTGCTGTATCAGTTGCCAATGAGATTGCTGCCCAACTGTCAAATACTTGGTCAGCATTTGCTTTAGCAGTTTGTAGCACGCTTCCAGTATTCAACATCTAAAACAAGTGAACATTCTTTTACTCCTTATCACTGTGCATTATTGCGTGGTCTGCCTTTTATTTCCTAAATCAGCAACCATACACAAGTTTTAAATAAGCTTCATGTTTTACAGTCCTGCATTCAATGCACGAGTAAATTATTATTCATACAAGCAGCAGCTGTTCCGCTATTGTGTTTATACTGCAGCAGTAGCAAGCTGTTTGTGTAGTTGCTATGAGAACACAACCACTAAGCATCGTGGATAGGAGAACAAGTTAAAGTGAAATAGGCTTCGCACATGTATACACATTCAACTGGGGCTCACCATATCTTGCCGTCACGCTGTCTAGTCATCTATTCATCTTACACATATACAAATAGGAGGATAGAGGGTTTGGTTTCACTTTATTTTGATGGTCCCTGTAACACATTCGGTTGTCTATAAGTAGTATTGCACCTACACGCCTACTAACTCTCATTAGAGTTTTAGTAGAGTATTAGTAGACTGGTAGGGTTAGATTAAGTTGACATGTAGTTGCAAAGTTACTTATAGTCAACAGAATGTTCAAAAGGGACCATCAAAATAAAGTGTTACCGAGGGTTTTGACCGACAATTCGTTTTCATAAAGTTTTCGGTAACACTTTATTTGAAGGGGTGTGCATAAGACTGACATGACACTGTCATAAACATGACATAACACCTGTCATGAACATGAAGGAGTCTTTATGAATGTTTATGACTGTTGTCATTAAGTGTCATTCGGTAAATTATGACACTTTTAATGCAAAGTTGACATTGTTTAAAATGTCTTTGTTATGACAACTTGACATTAACAAAGACAAAAATGTCTTTGTTATGACAACTTGACATTACCCAAGACAAAAATGTCTTGATTGTGACAACTTGACATTAACAAAGACAGAAATGTCTTTGTTATGACAACTTGACATTAACCAAGAAATCATAACCTAATTATCAAACTTAAAGCATTTGACAGTGTAATAACCCTTAATGACATCTTTATAACTAGTACAATGTGTTCCACTTTACTTGAGGACAAGTAATATTCATGACACAGTTATAATGGTGTCATGACGGCCAAAGTTGTGACAGGTTGACAGGTTATGATTTCTTGGTTAATGTCAAGTTGTCATAATCAAGAAATTTTTGTCTTGGGTAATGTCAAGTTGTCATAACAAAGACAATTTAAACAATGTCAACTTTGCATTAAAAGTGTCATAATTTACCGAATGACACTTAATGACAACAGTCATAAACATTCATAAAGACTCCTTCATGTTCATGACAGGTGTTATGTCATGTTTATGACAGTGTCATGTCAGTCTTATGCACACCCCTTCAAATAAAGTGTTACCAAGTTTTCATACTACTATAGAGCTAACATAGTGCACTTTCTAATTAGGTAAGTTTTAACCGTATTGGCTTAGGCACAAATAGCATAGGCCATTAAGCCCCCCAAAAGAAAACCTTCTTAGTTTACTGGTACGCATGCACTGGTATGTAGGCACACATGTAGTTAACACCATTACTAGATAATTGTACAATAACAACAATGCAATAATGTTATGCATTTTAATTAAAAGAAAATTATTTTAAAAGTGCATTACTGTATAAATATATATGTAGAAATGTACCTCCAAAATGTGAATATTTGTATATTGTATATAAAAATATTTGTATATGTAGAAATGAACATTAACCTAGATTATTTAAATGCCATTAAAGCATTTTTCATTTTATGTAATGCATTAAATAATGTTAACAAAATGAACCTTATAATGAAGTGTCACGAAAAAGTTGCTTAAATTTTTAAGTGACTTTTTAAGTGGAATTAAACGATCACGATCACACTTTAAGGTGGGATTTTGTGAGCCATTTTATTCCTTTTAATTTTAATATATATTTTTTGAGTAAGTCAGTATATTATGTATGTATGTGCAGAATTCCATGCGGGCAACGGTAGAACTCTATGAAAACAACAGCGAGGGTCTTTCTCCAGTGAAAGCAATGGTAACTCTGGGAAAAGAAGACCTCTCCATAAAGGTTCAACACATGCCTATTTCGCAAAAACATGAATGGAGACTAGCTTAAATCTCATGACACGTGGACTTCATATTAATTTGATGCTTATGTGTCTGTCTTCTAAGATTAGTGATAAAGGTGGGGGTGTCCCTTTACGAAAGATTGATCGTCTCTTCAATTATATGTATTCCACTGCCCCAACACCACGTCTGGACTCCTCTCAAGCTGCTGTCCCACTGGTAAATACCTATCACACAGCTTACGTCTGTGTTTATATGCATGTGTGGTTTCAAGCAACCTGTTTACATTGTCTCTGCAGGCTGGATTTGGCTATGGGTTGCCAATCTCTAGACTCTATGCGCGCTACTTTCAGGGAGACTTGAACTTGTACTCGATTGAAGGGCTCGGGACAGATGCAGTAATTCATCTTAAGGTAATTGTATTGACGTTTCTATCTGTGGGACACTTGGATCACAGTGAGTAATAATGTTAGCTTTGCCTATAAAGAAGTCGCCTCTCTCCTCTCTCTCCAGGCTCTTTCAAGTGAATCTTTTGAGCGTCTTCCAGTCTTCAATAAGTCAGCATGGCGACATTACCAGATAGGTCCTGAGGCTGATGACTGGAGTAACCCGAGCAGTGACCCACGAGATGCATCCACATATAAAGCCAACAGATGACTTTATTATATACCTGCTGCAGTAACTAGTAATGACCTGCTTACAGCTGCCAAGCTATACTGAACACTGCCAGATAAGGAAATTTGATTCTAGGCCTTTTTAATACTTGCTTACCGCTTCTAACTGTCTGAAAATAATACATTAAGTCGTGACATAAGGAATGCTGTTTCTGGGTGCAAGCCTCTACTCGTTTCACTTGAGAATACTATCTTAACAGCCATTTATAGCCTATTTATTATACACATTTAAATACACATTTAAGATAAGCGTTAAAAACTTAGTGTGCACACTACAGTCTCTGTGTAGTCTCATGGCAGAGATATTTTAACAATTTATAAAAGTTGAATCACTGTCTGGCCATCTGGGATTTCGGTATGAAGATAAAGGTTAGGATCATGATTTTTGGTAGTATTACAACACGCTGTGAGTGTATATTAGCAGTGTTTGTTGTTTTCTTTGGTATCTGATAGAGTGCTTGGACCAGGAAGCGGTGTGATGTCAGACTTAATGAGTATAGTTTTACATCAGTGAGGGTGTGAAGGATGTTGGAAGAATGTTATGTGGAGAATACAGATTGTTAGTTTGATGTACCATATGGCTTTTTCAAGCAATTTGCTTTATATACTGAAAAAAAATATTTTCCTGATTTATCACAAAATGTTTTCTTAGATGAAAATTAGATGATTTATTTTAACTTCAATAAACTTCAAATTTTAAGGCATCCAGGTTACTTACTTTTTGAAATTAAACCAACAAAAACATTTTTATAGTGTATGATGAATCATTTTAATGCTACAAATGATATAAATAAATAATTATACATACACTACCGTTCAAAAGTTTAGGGTCAGGAATATTTTGTTTCCTGAAAAAATTATACATTTTATTCATCTTAGACACATTAAATTGATCAAAAGTGAAGACATTTATAATGATACAAAAGATTTCTATTTTAAATAAATGCTGTTCTTTTGAATTTTCTATTTATCAAAGCACAACTGTTTTCAACATTGATACTTATAAATGTTTCTTGAGCAGCAAATCAGCACGTCAATGATTTTTGAATAATCAAAAATGTGATTATGTTACACTGAAGAAGACTGGAGTAATGCTGAAAATTCAGCTTTCAGCTTTTCATCACAGGAATATATAAATTTTTAAAATATTAAAATAGAAAATAGTTATTTTCTAATTGTAATAACATTTCAAAATATGACTTTTCACTGTATTTTTGATCTTGTAAATGTAGTCATGGTGAGACGTCTTTCGAAAACGTAAAAATTTTTTACTGATCCCAAACATTTGAATGGTAGTGTAAATTATTATTAAATTAAAGTTACTATCAAATATGTTTTGGACTACTTATGCAGTGATACTGGCAAAGTAAAGAAACATCAGAACTTGTTTCTTAGTTCCCTTTCGATACAGTTCACTCGCATTGCGTGTGAAATTTTCTCTCTTACACTATGGGAAAATACTAAAGCCTGATTTGTTCACGTCCTTAAAGCCCACCGGAATAGGCGAGGTCGACTGCCTATTTAAGTCACACTGAAACAGCCATCTAGCCATCTAAAAATACATTTCTTTCTTCGACAGCGTTTTAAAAAAGAAATCCCGCGCCTCTAATCACATTGCTTGCCGAGGCCACTCCCACACAAGCCACATTCATCAAAGACAGACGCTCTCACTGCAAGAGTGCGAGTCTCTCCTCGCTGGGCTCGCGGACTGCGACTCAGCAGCAACCCAGGCCAGACTCAGCAACCGTCCAGCCCCAGCCGAAAGCGGAGGCGGAAGTCAAGCAAAGCCTCCGCCCGGCCAAATGCTACCCATTTATGAAGCGCCAAGGGCCTCGCCCCAACCTAGAGCTGGACCCTGTGTAGCCGAAGCAGTCCTGATGCCTCAGGACGGAAGAGGAAAGGGTTAAAGTCCTGCCGAAGCCGGACTCCACTCAAAGCATGTATGTTCTACCTGACCCCTCTTTAATTCAGGGCACAGGAAACGTTGTGTTTGTTGCCGGCCCACCCCACCAGCCCAAACCACTTCTCGCTGTTATAGCGAACTAAAAAACAAAAACAAATAATTTTACATTCTCACCTCCTCTCAATGTTGTTTTGCAGCCGTTCCTCCTAGTGTAATTGAGAAAATCTCTCACGTAATTGTGTGACACTGTCATGATTCAGTTGAGAAAATCTGAGTAGATTTCCATTTCAGTGCGACTTAAAGCAACACCAAGGAACTTTTCCTCTGCGGTCGCCCTACTGGTTGGAAGCGGAATTGTTCATTACCGCTGTCGTAAATAATTTAGCCTACCGCAGCCTACTGTCGCACGCACACTCGTGTTTATCAGCACCGGCTTTGGAATGAACGATGTCCACAGACAAGGTAGAGTATGGTGCATGATTTCATGAAATGATTATGTATTGCGACATCAGAAACGAAGAAAAGCAAAATAATGACGCTTGACATAAAGCAGTCGAATTTTTTAGTTCTTTTTGTGCTCGGGTTCCTGCCTGAAACCCGAAGTTACATAGTTCCAGTAAAAGCGATACAGACACAGTCAGGCTATGGCAGACGTGTCATTTAACCTATTGTAAGTTGATGTACCATCACAAGGGTCTTGGAAATATATTATGAAGGTTGAAAAAGCTACATAGTGTTGCTTTAAATAGGCAGTCGGCCTTGCCCATTCTGGCGGGCTGAAAGGCCATTTGTTTATTTGTTTGTGAAATTCAGACGTGAACCAATCAGGCTTCATTACTCAGAGAATACTGAGTTTCCCATTGGGTAAGAGAGAAAATCTCTCATGCAATGCTCGTTCTCGTTATCTCAGGGAACCGAGGTTACGTCAGTAACCGGATCGTTTCGGTGTTTGGCTAATGTATTGTGAATTTCAGTTTCCTGCTTTGCTCAAATATTTTCATTTCAGTGCATTGCTATATATTTTACTGTTAGAAGAATGAACATAATGCACAAGCACTGATAGCACTTTAATGGATTAGCAAATAGATTAACGCCCATTTGTAAAAGCATGTGACTCATACCTGGGGTAGTAACTAATCTTAAAGCAGTCGATGCTATGGTTTGCATGTGTACTTGAGAGCAATGTTTCAATAATGGCTCCCAATACAGGCTTTTATTATGCAGTTATTTTGCACTAGTTTCAACATATTCCTGTATTTGCACTGTTGACATAGTGTGAGTATCCATCTATCAAATTTGTCAGCAATTCTCGGCCACCGTAAATTAGTAAATTTGTTATGTTCCTTATATGATTGTGTCATGCCATATTTATGCAATGTGCCTCTTAGCTCATGTTAAATCTAACCTAATCAGTTTATTAAAACACTCTAACACATTACGTCAAATGGTACACCATTCATTTCTCTCAAAAATTAGTTTTTCTCAAAGTTATGAACAAACATTCTTCCAGTAACTTTAATAGAATGTTTGCTCAAAGGTATCTGGGGCCTCATTTATAAAATGTTGCATAGAAACCATCCTACATTTGTGAGTCGAGCGGACTCAGAAAAAATGTGCGTACGCCTTTCTTCCAGAAGTGACGTATAAATCGCAAATGATCTCAGAATTGTGCACAGGTGAATGGTTTCAGACTTCCGCCTTGTAAATGCCACGTAATTTATTATTGTTATTACCATTAAAGAGCAGCAGTCAACGTCCAAATCCTTACTTGAGAACAGCTTGCGACAAGAATTGATTAGATTTCCAAATACCTCCAGTACTCTGTACTCAAAAACTGTACATATAAACGTTGGCCTGGATTTTAGCATAGACACAGTCTTCAAATCTGTGTGTATGCACGTTTTATAAACCAGGTCCATGGTTTTCAATAATGTTCTACAAAACATTGGCATAAAAACATTTATTAGACTTGAAGATTTTTTCCTTGAAGCGTTTTGTGTGAATGTTCACCTAAATGTAATTTTTTTTATGTTACTACTTGTTTCAACCTCATAAAAACAACCTCATAATGTTTGCAAAATGAAATGTTCACATAACCAAGGAAAAAAGTTTTTAAAACATTTAAAAAAACTGGACGTTTTGAACATCCAGAGAACGTTTGCAAATCATTCTTAGAACATGTTGTTAGTTGGGATAGTGTTTAATAAAATACATAATTCATAAATATGTTTTATATATATATATAAATTATATATATAATTACAACCATACAGTTTTACTAATCACTCTAATTCTGTGAGAATAGTGACATCTACGTCACAGCTAAAATGATAATGGCACAATTTTCCTTATACAATTTTTTTTTCAGCTGATGAATTCTAAAAACATTGACAGACAATCAGAATCTACCCAACTTTAAAGAGCTTGAGCATTTAAAGCAGCAGATGCAGATGACAACTAGTTCCTTGGTGTGGATGCTAATAGTTATAGTTCTTTCTTGGGGTGAACAGGCTTTAACTTGTTTAAATGGTATTAAAAATCCTGGCATTTTAATATATTATTATGAGGTCAGTCTGGATCTATGTGCAGCATGCCATTGTAGATCTCAATTATGAAACATTTTGGTGCATAAAATACAGTAAACAGAATGAGAAGGTGCCTGCTTAGATGTGCAGGAGGTAGAGCCAGCATCCATCTACATTCTCCTCCTTGTTACCCTCACTACTGCTGACTGAGGCTCCTTTGGGTGGCGCTGAATGGAAGCGGGGGCCAGTGGGTGACGGGCGATGTAGAACGTCTTCTGGTGGGACTGGAGCTGGGCGACGTACTTGGAGACTGATAGGGAGACAGAGCCTGGAGAACACGGCCACTCCGCTCCTGGATCATGTGCTATAGAGCACAAAAGAAATCAATTTGACAAATGGTAAATAACACTGTACAGTTAAAGGGCCAAAAAAGGCAGAAACATAAATGATCACATTCATCTAATCTTTCCTAATAAGCTAATCTTGTCCATAAGCATTCCGTCCAAAAAACGCGTCTCTGTAGGCAGCCTAGGCTCTGAGATCTGCACACAAAAACAAATGGGTACACCACCACTCAAAACCAAAATAAACAGGGTTCCAACCAATCACCGACAGGGGCGGGTGTTGCTCCGACTTCGCGTCCAGCCGTGCACGAGCGCAAAACCTCACAACACCCGCCCCTGTTGGTGATTGGTTGAAACACTGTTTATTTTGGTTTTGAGTGGTGGTTGTACCCATTTGTTTTTGTGTGCAGATCTCAGAGCCTAGGCTGCATACAGAGACACGTTTTTTGGACGGCATGCTAATGTTTCGGCCTTTTTTGGGCCTGAAATCACTGATACAACCTTTAATGCCTGAGTTTTGTTAATGTTAATTTGATAAGCCTCAAACTGGTAGTTGTGTTGCTGTCAACGGAGGGACAGAAAGCTCTCAAATTTCATCAAAAAATCTTCATTTGTATTATGAAGATGAACAGAAGTGTTACAGTTTTGGAACGACATGAGGGCGAGTAATTAATGACAGAGTTTTCATTTTTGGGTGAACCAACCCTTTAAGTTTTGTTTTCTAAAGAATGTATCAATTTATTTTTCAGAAAACTAAACTTTTTGTCTTATGCCATATTCCTTCTCAAGTGTATCTTGATTTAAGAATGTTTAGATATTTGTACTGGAAAACAAGACCTTGAGAAGGAATTTTTTTTGCAGTGTACAAACTTTTACTTTTAATTCAGTGTGTCACTTGCCATTTCTTTGTAATCATTTGTGAAATTTACTAGCAATTTCTGTGAGAAATTTGTTTCTACACCACTTTTTTTTTTTCAGCGTACCCATGCTTTATCTGGACCGAACAGCTCCAGGAAGTTTCCGATGAACTCGCGAGATTTCTCCTCCCATTTGTGGATGAGGTCGTGGCTCTTCTCTTCAACTCGGTGCACTAAATGTTTGGACTTCTCCTCCACCGTCCTCACTGTCTCCTTCATTCTGTCCACCTGCTCTTGCAGACGATATTTCTTCTCCTGTCAATCAAAAGAGTTCCCATCTTGATTTCCTCCTCAATTTTGGAATGACCTGGTAAACTCTTTTGCAGGCGATGTGTTTCAAAGATCATATAAAAGTAGTAAATGCCACTTTTCTATTATATTCCAAGTGTTCTGAAGCTATACAATTTCTTTCTTACATTGATGAAGCCCACGTTGAGTTCCCGTGCTGTGTATCCTCTCTGCAGGTTGCGCCTGACATAGATGTCATAGTTTCGAACAATGCGCGTGATGAGATCAGAGGTGGAGATCCCCTCCGTTCTTTGAGTAGCCACAAACATTCCTTACAGATCATGTAGAAGAAGTTTATTCTTATGAGTCCTTTGACTCAGCTCTATAATTGTGCAGTTTGGTTGCTGTTAAAGTCTTTACCTGCTTCTTTAATATGCTTGTAGACATCGTCTGATCCAGCAGAGGTGTATGGGATATCATCATGTGCCACAAAGTCAATCTGAGGACAACAGGAAAATAAATAAATAGGTATGACACCATGAATTCACATTTTTGATGAACTTTTCCATGAATATGGTATAAAACAGAGCGTTCCCCCCATTTTTCAATATGGAAACTGAATGTCAAGTTAATTTTGAAATGAGCTGTTTTATTTTCTATTTTTGCAACCCTGTTAAAGTTTTGGACAGAATGCAGTTTAAAATCCTGTCTAAATATAGTTAAAAAACGTCATTTTGCAAGTGTCAAGCAAAAACATTCATTTAAAAAAAAAAGTCAATATTGTGTTAATATAATAATACAGTAAAAATAGAAAACTGTACCAAATGTTTAACAGGCAAGGTTATTGACTGAAAATTAACCGAAATTAAATAAAAAATATAAAAATGCGTAGACTTATTTTATTTTAGCTTGCTGTCAAGGCAGCATTTCTCATTTTCATTTAGTTTAAGTTACTAAATATAAAAAAAAAATAATGACAAAATATGAACAAAAAGGATAATAGTAAATCAACTACTAATATAGCACTGGTAAAAGGGTTGCAAATGCAGTCTAAATTAATGTGTAACTCAGTAGCTATCAGGCGCTGTGTGTGTGGGCTTTTGTAAGCGAATGATCACAAAGGATAACAAAAGGTCTTTAATAGTAAATTCCACGAGGAAGATGTAGGAGAATCACAGGGAAGAAGCTCAGGAAATAAGCTTTTACCACGCTTCAGATAAACAATACCAGACCATGAAACAAAGGAAACTGGGAGCTTAAATACAAGGGAGAGTAATCAACTGAACAGAAACAGTGTGTACAACTAATTAACAACCAAGAAAATTTTTACTCTGGAACACAGGCAAACCAGAACAATGAAACTAAACCAAAACGTTACATTACCAGTTTGCTACTATTTGGGACAACAAATGTTGGCTTGTAGATATTTATAAACTTATATCAATTTAAATTTATTTTGATTGTTGATTACTTTGATTATTTTTTCATACATTAACTTGACAAATGCAGTCAACAGAACAACTTGTGCAGGGTTGCCAATTTTTGAGTTTTGCTTAGAGTGAGATTTGTTGACGGGGGGGTGATGATGATGATGAAAAAAAAAGTTGTACTGTATCACGTGCCGTTTGAGCTGAAGCGCTACAGCGGTCTGTCACATTTAAAAGCGGTCTGTCACATTTTGACTCGCGATTTTTCTCTGCTTGAGAAAGATGTGTACCGTGAGCGCGTGTGAAAAGGGTAAATTACGGTCACGGACGTCACTGACGTAACGATCGACGACAAATGTTTCCAGCGAATCGACAATCAGAGAAAGGCATTAGAGACAGCAGTGGTCCAATCAGTGAGCCTGAACTTGTTTAGTCATTCGGAATTTAGAGCACATGAGGAAAAAAAAATACAGCACAGAAGAATGTCTCATTTAGCGTGAGATTTCTTTGTCGAGCGTGAGAGCGTGAGATTGAGGCTGAATGCGTGACTGTCACGCCAGATGCGTGAGAGTTGGCAACCCTGCTTGTGTGAAAATTTAGATAATGGAATGAAATGATTTACTTGTCCTCTCGTCCAAATTGTGTTAATTCTTGGATGTCAACATTTTAAAGAATGCTATATATGTTAATAGGGGGAAAGTTTTGTGGTAACAGGGTTGCACGCAAAATGGACATAATTAATTAATACATCTTATGTAAAAAAAAAATGTTTTACTACAGTGACCTGAATATTAATTTACCTCGTGTTTTTTAAGGAATTCAGGAGTGAGGGTCCAGGGAGCATCACGGACCACCTCGTCCACATAACGACAGTGTATGAGGGCTTCGTATCGCTCGTCCTCCGTCATCACTGTGTAGCCTTTATACTTGTGCGTCAGAGCATCACTGCAAACTGACAGAGATACACACAAGGTATGGAGCAGTCATCAGGCATGGTTTAAGACAATGAAAAAGAGACTAAAATCAAATAAACCTTTGGCTTGAGGCTAATAGACCTTAGTCAGGATAGCGCCATATACATTTTTTTGACAGGAATGAAAACGAGGCTGTGAGAGTGTTAGATGATATCTTTATTTCTCAGTGCCGCCACAATATTCTCAGTCCCCCTTCGCTCAGGAATGTATGGGCCCATGGGAAGAGTCGTGAACATGGAGACGAGTCTCTGTTTACAAAACTTCTTCAGCTTTATTTCAGCTTTTTGAGAGGTGAAGAGATAGAATAAAGTGTGTTCAATGGATTGTACTGTTGTTTAACAACGTACTGATTGTTCAGCTGACAAAACATATTTCCGAAAAAAGAAAAAAAAACTTTCAGTAGACAAAAACTCTATAAAACAGTTCTGAAAGTAGTCTTGATCACACTGGATTTCTGAGTGCCCTTTGGTTACCTGTGTTTTGGTTTTGACTTTCTGCCTAGTTTCCTGAATTTCCCTGTTTGCTGTCTTTTTGGATTATCTTCCCTGTGTTTTGATCAAGTGGCAACTTTCCGATCTCTTTCTTGAATCCAACGCGGAAGTGGTTTAAACTGAAATTCATCGACTGGCCACTAGAGACTGGCTCCAAAAGAGAGTCAATCCCATATACTCCCCATGTTAAAATGCCCAACTTCACAGCAGAAAATTTTTTTTTACAGCCTGGTACAAAAGTGGTTTTGGTCTATATATCTAATTTTGCCCTTCATGACAACTGTGAGGGGGGTGATTTTTTTTTTATAACTCATCCGTTTAAATTATATTAAGCCTTAAAATGCATAATTAAGGCTGTTTGTCTGCTGTCTGTTAGACGTCACCTCAGCTAATCCCGCCTCTTTGCTCATTTTCGTTTATCCGGGAGTGACGCACTTGACGCGCTGCCAAGATGGCGACGGCCGGCTCAGCCCACTTTGTGCTTCAAAAACGCTCTTCAGAAACCTACAGGTGACGTCACAGACACCTTTTTTTTAGAGTCTGGTTTTGACCTATTGCCTGTTTTATGGATTATGATTCTGGATTGCCCTAATACAGCTGCATTTGAATCCTTAACTGTGTCATAGCAGTTTGTGACACTAGGACCAATGGACAGTGTGTGCCATTGTAAAGACTGTTTCACTCACAGCCTCATTTGCGTTAAATTCAACATGGCATCTAACCTGATGTGTTGATGTGGTTTTGTTGCAAAACTGGACTGGAGTCTGTGCATACGCCAGTGTGACTCACCACCAACAATCAGTTGTGTGTTTGGAAACAAATTCTTGGCCTGCATCAAAGCACGGGCATGACCCGAATGGAAGAGGTCAAAGATTCCATCGGCATATACTCGCACGGGCCGATGAGCTGCACAAAAAAACAAATACATACTTTAAGTACAATTTGGATTCACCAATTTGTATGAAAATATTTTCTCTTACCCGTATCGCTACACTTGACTCTTTCTCTCACCTGGAGTGCCACGGCGTGCCTGGGCTAAAGTCACTTTGTCTTGTGGGGTGTCCGAGGCACTGCCTGATTGTTTAGCAAAAATGGCTGGTTCTCTTAGAGCCTATCAGAGAAATATTGGCTGTTATTATAAAAAAAGGACTAGAATCAGGTCCTGTAAAGCACATGAAACTGTCTGAAAAGGTCTTGCAGCAGAATACAGCGTTTTTAATGGCTATCGTGGATACGTGTGAACAGGGATCGTTTTGACAACATTGTCATCTGTACGCGAAAAACTCGAAGGAAAAAAACGTTTCCATTTTTAGTACATCGTTGTTGTGTAAACATGCCCTAAAATACTATACAAAAATTTGATTGCAAAATGTACAAATTCCTTGAGCAATTATCTTTTCCTTGTTTGATAAGAGGAGTTGAGCAAGCGCTCTATAAATATGCAGGTGTTCAGTAAATGTGCATGAATGAGTGTATGCACAAATTCCCAATAATCTATAATGTTGGAATTGCCCTTTAGAACCATCAGCTGTTGAGGAGGGAACCCCTCAGAGGGCCACTATCAGACAGAAATAGATAGTTATAACCACACCACACCACTGCTTGATTGAACTGATTGGTGGATATGAACTATGAGCTGTATATAAAATAAATAATAATTGCCGTGACTTTATAGAGGAAGGCATCAGGCTTGGAATCTGTACCATGTACTCGGATAACATACTTCATAGATTACGTAAGAGAAATACCAATGATTGAAAGCCATGTTTCAAACTCTTTTGGTTTCATATTTCCATCAAATGAATTTTCAGTGTATTTTAAAGCATTCATTCGTGCAATTCATAGATTTCTCCATATAAAGTGGATACATATTTCACCGCATTCAATTATTTTCTTCATGGTTAAGAATATTGGTTACACTTTACTTTGATGGTCCACTTCAGACATTGTACTAACTATAAGTAACTTGTCAACTACATGTCAACTAACTCTCATTAGGGTAATAGTGAACTGTAATAGAGTGTTAGGTTAGGGTTCGGGTTAGTAGAACAAGTTGACATGTAGTTTCAAAGTTAATTATAGTCAGTATAATGTTTAAAATGGACCATCGAAAAATAGTGTAACCAGAATATTTTAGAGATGACAGAAACAGGCCGGAATCAGAGCCAAACAGATGCTGCACAGTCAAATTATGAAATTATAATATTAGTTGTTCAAACTAACCTTTATAGGTGGCCGCTTGCGTTGCTGTTTCTGCTGTGGTTGAACTCCTCCTCGACCAGCACGACCATTAGCACGGGATCCATTTCTTCTCCTATTCACCATGGCAGAGATTTTAGTTTACTCTTATTTGGCTTTGCACTGGTTGCACTCACCCAGATATGTGACAAGCCTTTGCTTTTACTCCTGTACTGATAACTGGCCAGTCACACTGACCCTTGTGACGAGGCAAAGGATCAAAGGTTGTTTTTCATGTGCCTTTAATACTTTCTAGGCTCAAAGTATTGTTTTAAAAAAAATATTGTGTGCTGTGTTCTTCCTATTTGTTGTTGATGAGTCTCTGTTTATTTACTGGAAGCCTCTCGACAACTTCTGCACATGGGGAGTGTCAAAATAATATCAAAGTTAGATACTGGTCATGCTTTATATTAGGTGTCTTTACTATGTACTTGCCTTAAAATAATTGTTTGGTACAGTGTACTTATTGTGTTCATGTTGTACTGCAAAACACTTTTGCTGCTATTGTGTGCTTTTGTTACTAAAAACTTAAAATAGCTTTACTGCATAAGTGTGCACACCCTTTTATAGTTGGGTATGTAGCTGTGTTCAGAATTAACTTATCAAGCTCATGTAAAATGGTACACCTGTCTTCACCTGAAGAGACTCAGGTTAACTCCAAAGAAATTTCAGCTGTTCTTGTACCATTTTTTTCCAAAATTGATGAGAAGATAAAGAGAAAGCTGGTCAGCACATCAGCAAAAGAACATCATACCCACGGCGAACCATGCTGGTGGCAGCATCATCTGCTTTTCTTCAGCTGGAACTGTGGCTTTAGTGAAGGTGGAGGGAATAATGAATAGCTTTCAGTACTGCACAGAACCTTCTGCCGTCTGTTAGAAAGCTGAAAATAAGAAAACTTTCACCTTTCAACATGACAGTTCTGCCATGACAACTCTCTGAGTGTTTGGCATAGTAATGGATGTGACAATGTTGTATGTTTGGTCTTGGCGGAATAGATCCGCAACGCTGCTGTGGGACTTGTACGGGACTTGCCACTGCCAATGCATACACAGACACGCTGATGTGAGCAAGTAAGAAATGCTGCTGCTGTACAATATAGCGTACATGAATTACGTTTTCATGCACGTCATCTAGCAGAAGCAGTCAGGTTTTGATTTTTTTTTTTATCTGTTGGTATTTGCTAGAATCCATGATGCCATGTCTGAACAAGATGTGCAGAACCTACAGCAAAAAAATAAGTCCAGTATATTTAACCGCGGACATGGGTTACTTTTCATCCCTGTTTGCATTGAACCCATCTGCCAAAAAGCTCTTTTTGTAGTTTAATCTGCATAGAACCAGATCCTGTTTGAAGTTCCAGTCGTGTCTGACAACTGAATATGCTGGAATTTGTTTTTGGATGAGTAAGGAGGATTTTTCTTGAAACCCTCGCAAACAACTTGTGGTGATGTAGATGTAGATTTTAGGCTTTTTGACCCCAAAACTTAACTAATCTCTGCAATTTTCCATCTGTGATCCTTGGAGGGTCTTTGGCCACTCAAACTTTCCTCCTTACCGTGCATTAAGACATTATAGACACACGTCCACTTCCAGGCAGATTTGTTAAATCTTTAGTTGAAGAACTTCGTAATTATTGCCCTGATGGTGGAAATGGGGATTTTTAATGCTTTAGCTATTTTCTTACAGCCACTTTCTATTTTGTGAAGCTCAACAATATTTTGCTGCATCAGAACTATATTCTTTGGTTTTACTCATTGTGATGGATGATTAATGGAATTTGGCCCTTGTGTTTCCTCATATTTATACTCCTGTGGAACAGGAAGTCATGGCTGGACAATTGTATGCTCCTGGTGTGCTAAAAAACAAAACATGAATGGGAATATATTTCAGAGATATTTCACTCATAAGAATTTCTAGGGGTGCCAATAATTGTGGCTAACATGCATTGGAGAAAAACATGTATTTCATAATGTGAGTTTCCTCCCACTTTTAGTTGTTTTACTCAGATTTGAAGAATCCTATGGAAGATCTGTGGGGGGACCTGAAGAGGGCCGTGCATGCAGGCAACCCTCGCAATTAAACAGATCTGGAAAGTTTTTGCAAAGAAGACGAAGGGAAATTTTGCCAGTTTCTCTAAACTTCTAAAAACCTTATTACCTTAAGGTTTGGGAATGAGACCTGAGTTGTACCACTCACTCTGAGACATTTTAAATGATACTAAACATAATACTCAATGATAATCATTCACATTAAACCATATCTATTCTTATGCGAGTTTTTGTTGTCCCTGAGAGAGGGGAAGAGGGGGAAGTCAAATGTTAATTTCCAGCAAAGTCCTCTGTCTCATAGACCAGTAGTCAGGTCTCTCTTCAACCAGTTTTTCCAGTCTTACAACATTACAAAAAACAGCTGTTTTTACAGGGGCGTGTATACTTTTTACACACTGTACATGCAAAACCTTACCCACTGTGGGTTGTGGTAGGTCAGCTTATTAATCACCATGCATGCTTTTGCTATCTTGAGGACATACACGTAAACTGCAGAATTATTTGAATTTGTAATTATCTTCATTAAATAAATACATATTGTAAATATTTGATGTACCTCCTAGTATCTTTTATTCACTGCAAAATGTCCATTTATTAGGATTTACTTCCTACTGCAGGTAATTTGCAAACAGGCAAATTGCTTTGCCTCTCTTTTTTCCATTCATGGCTACCCCGTCTGGATCATAGTTTCCTTTATACTGTGACATCTTGCATTGCATTCATTCAGTTGTGAATGCTGCCAATCCAGTTAACCTTTTAGTGTAGCCTACAGTTACATCAGAAAATGTGAAGAATTTTTTAATCTTTTGAGTGAGAGTCATAAAAGGTGACTTGGAGTCAGGAGTCAGACTTTTGTAGTCACCTGTGGATACTGTATATGCTATATCATTTGGGCTTATTTTTTGTCTGGATTTTTTACTTCATTGTGGAGTAGATGGATGTCTGGAAATTCACAATGTCAAGCCTTCCCTTCACAATGCTGAGCCCAGGGACAAAAAGGTGATATGAACTGATAATTGTCTTTTAGAAAGCTGTACATTGTTGACTTCTTTTTAGTTTTAGTTGGCAATAACTTTTGTAATAACTTTAATTTCCAAACAGATGGCCTACATAACAGTAATACACTAGACATCAAATATGCCTATTATTGTGAGCTTTTTCACTTTATGCCAGCTTAAAAATGTATGAATGTTTTTGGATATATTAATGGATATATCAATATGGATATTGATGGATATTCAAAATTGGATAAAATGGATATTCAAAATGTTTAATTAAATCACTTAAGTGTCCAAAAACTTAATCACATTTTTATGAGACTTTATTATTGACTTATTTAAATGTGTTATAATCTTTCAAGTATCATGCCTATACAATGTAATAATGTTTGTTCATATTATTAATTCATTTTATAATTAGGTTTTAACCTTCTGTGTATTTTGCTGTTAAATATAATGTATTAATAATCCTTTCATCCATAGGTCTTATATAACTTATGTATTTATTCATGTAATTGAAATGGGTTATTTTTCCACCAATCAAAATGAATGCTTCGCACTACGTAACAAATCTCTATACAGGCTAACAATCGAGGGTTAATCACGTTTAAAACATAGCTAAGCTAATCACATCATTACATTGAGAAAATCTGGAACATCAAGAACAGCAACGTTATTTAAATGGTATGTACGTTTGCAACTATTTAAGGCTATCAAGGGTGTACAAACTTAAAGAATTGACAGAGGCTACAGAGGCTAAAGATCCGGCAAAGATGTCCGACCAGACGGAAAAAAAATGGAGATTGACATGCTAGTGGCAACAGGAACAGAAATATAAACAAAATAGAAAATAGTTAATCTGAACAATCAGTATGAATTATTTACTATTTGATTTAGTAGTAAAAAAATTCTGTACAATGTGAAAAAGTTGTAGAGGCTCTAGTTGTGCTTCATGCTACCAAGTGACACAGCAGTTTCACGATCGTCACGTTTCCCCTGTAACATATAAAGGTTATAATACTGTTATAATATCAGGTAGTATAATCAGTCTCTTTCATTAGTTAGGATTACTAAAGATTAAACAGATTTTAACTTTCAAATTTAACTTTAATCAATGGATTGCAAATATACAATTAAATTTGTTTTGGAATGCAAACATGCTAGCATTGCGGAACATGCACACGGTCTCATAAGGACTGCATTGCTCTTGAAATAAATATCTTTTGTGCTTCATATTTTTGGCATTTTACATTAATTATATATATATATATATATATCTATAAAAAATATATATATTTTTTTTTAGGGCAACACATGCTGCAATTTCTCCTGGTTGACGGATTTGGAGTTGTGTCCAACTGTCATTGCCTCTTGGCAGATTAAGGTAGTCAAGTTTATCCAAACTATTTTTTAATTAAACATCTAAAAACTATCAAGCTAACAATCTAAGTTGTATTTTGCATATATCCATTTCATTATGTTTAGTATCCTGTCCAGTGTGTGGTAAACCGTGATGGTCGAGATAGACAAGTGGTGTTTGACTCTGAATCATTTCCCAATCATTTCATCGGTCAACCAAATGTAGGTCATAATAATTCACTCAACCTGATATTGCTCAAATGTATTATTTAATCAATTTGGTATAAGAGGCTATTGTGAATAAAGTCATGGGTAAACTTTTAGTGTTTTAAAACGGACAAAAAAAAGGCATTCGAAATTAAAGTGCTATTTTGCTTATCAATACCATCATTTGTTTCAGGTTTCTGTGCAATGCCTGGAGAATCCAGAGGGTGAAGATGGAATAGTAGTGTTTGATTCTGAATCATTTCCTATTCATTTCCCGTACATCATTCAACCCAACGTATGTCATGATAATTCACTCAAACGATCACGATTGATTCATTTGTAATTTATGCTTTCATGCGATTTAAAGGATTTGAAAGCTGGACCTGAAATTATAATTATGCTGTTGTCAGTGTAAACAAAAAGTGTAAAAAAGTTCAATTAAATTTCAATTAAAACAGTTTAAATAATATTAGTATGGTTAGGAGCAGCTTAGGTGTTGTTTTACATATTTAAAACCATTGTAATGTGTTTCAGGTTTCTGTTCAATGCCTGGAGAATCCAGAGGGTGAAAATGGAGTAATGCCGATCATTTCCAAGGCTCCTGTCACATCTCTCTAATGGAAGACCTTGATAAAGATGGTGATGTTCATTAATAATTAATCACATATGCTTGTAAACATTGTATATGTAATTAAAAATGTATAAATGTATTGTGGCAAGCAGAGCGAGGCCGAGAATCATGGGAACTACACCGGCCTCTAGTCTCACGGAGGAATTCCGGAAGGGTAAAAGAAGGAGTGACAACAGTGCAAGACGAGAGAGGACCAGACCTGGGCTTTATGTTGTGTTTTTTCCATGTTTGTGCGGCAGTCTTCCGGTAAAGGGGATGCCCCTTTACTTTTGTTTTGTTGATTGTTTATTTTTGGATTAAAGTTTATGTTGAACATTCTCAACATACGCCTCCTTTTCCCTGAGCCTCTAACTTTGTTACATGTATATTGTTGTATAATATCAAGACAATGCAATTACCCTGCCTACTTGTTTGCTTGTTGTTTATTTTAGATCCCTTTTTTGCAACACATATTTTAGCCAATGAATTGAATAATGCATTGCTTACAATGTTGTCATTTATTTTTGTTTGTATCTAACAAATGCCTTATACAGTATGGGCAGAGATGTACAGTAATTGCTAATTAAGGACACAAAGAACTGTGGTTCTACTCCTAGAACCTTAAAAGGACATCAGCCATGTTTGTTGAGTTTACTGGAGTTCAAGCACATAAAGACATGCCTTTACATTTTTGTTTATTATAAAAAGAAAAGTAACCAATTAAATTAATTTTAATTGATTACAAAAACTGCCTACCGAGGCTTTGACTTTTAGTGTTTTAAGGCTTTAAGCAAGAACATACCACAGAATGGTATGAGAATTTTTCTGACCAATTTGCAAGTAATTTATAATGCTTATAATTTAGGCCAGACTTGATTTACCTTACCTTACCTGATGATAATAAATAATAAGGTTAAAGGTGTTAAGATCAAAGTAAAAACAGAACAAGGGTATGAAGCTATGAAAAGAGTCATTTAACGATTTGAACAGAGCCATTAGTTTCTTAGTTCAAAGCACCTTGTAAACAAGGGGTCTGGAGCTTATACTAAACCTCTGTTTGTGGGATACTTGTACGATAAATGTACAATACTTGCAGTGCCTTAGCTGTTGAACGAGCATCCGGATGCAGTCTCAGGAGAAAGTCTTAATGGTTCATTGAAGTTTCAATAAATTTCTTCCATGTTGAATGAAGAAATTATGATAAACTGTTATGTTAGCCTGACTCAGTCGTTGTCGAGGAAGTTACAATAGTTGTTACTTGAGGCCCCTCTGGTTGCGCACCGGAGGAAAGAGAAGAGAGCTGTGTGGGTTCTCTTTAACCTCTTCAGATGTCACACCTCTCGAGTTTGGCTTGGCCAATGAGAAAGGTGTCTTTTTCAAGCGGGAAATTTAAGCAGGACATTTTTCAACCAACTCATTTGCATGTTTGGGCCCGTTTTTGTCCCTTTATGCTCTGATTAATATAACAAGCATAAAGTGCATGCTATAAGGAGGTGATATACACCAATATGCAGGGCGTCACACAAGGATTCATTTGATACGAAGCATGATACTGTCACAATTTGGTCTTGTCTTGGTCACGTTTCATCTCTTTGTCATGTTTCATGTCTGTCATGTGATCCCCTGTTCAAAGTCATGTGATCCTGCCATGTCTTCCTTGTCTAGTCATTAGTCTTGTGTATTTAAGCCCTCATTTTTGCCATGTGTTTGTATTGTTTCCCTGTAACACTGTGGTAAGCGTCACGTTCACGTTTATGTTTTGAGTTTCATGCCCCGCCATGCCATGTTTTGTGTTTCGTATCACGTTTTGTAAATAAACTGCACTTGGGTTCTCCTCTACACTTGCTTTTAGTGGAATACAGAATACTTGACCTACCAAAATGAACCCAGCAGTTTGCCCTCCTACACCTCCATCAAGGCAATCGGACTATTGAGCATTATGTAGAGGACTTTCTGGAACTCAGTGATTACACAGAGTTTAATGATGTGGCCCTTAAAGACATTTCTCATTTGGGTTTAAAAACGAACCCATTCGTTTCAAGTTACCTGGGAGAAAAATCCATTTCTCCCTTTCTCAGTACATATTTGACTATGCCTTATTGCTGAGTGGTTCCTCATTTACTGTGGGTATTGCGGATGAGGAACCCCGCAATTCCACAGTACCCACCAAGCCTGAGCCACTTCACGTCATGCCTGCCAAGTCTGAGTCTCTTCACTTCAGGCCTGCCGATTATGAGCTTCTTCACGTCAGGACTGCCCAGCCAGAGACTGTTCACGTCATGCCTGCTGTACCTGTGTCTTCGGACAAGATGGCCGCCGTGCCTGAGTCAGCTCTGGAAGATGCAGTGCTGATCGTAGTGGCCACAGCTATTTTGTGTGTGTGGGCAGCACACACATCACCTACAACCAGTGAGCCCTCGGTCAAGATGGCTGACCATGACCATGACCTTGACCATGACCATGACCACAGTGTTACAGGGAAACAATACTTCACAAAACACATGGCAAACATGAGGGCTTAAATACACAAGACTAATGACTGGACAAGGGACACCTGTGAACAATGAACCAATGACAACATGACACATCAGACAAGGGAACACATGGCAGGATCACATGATTTTGGATCACATGACAGACATGAAACATGACAAAGACATGAAACGTGACCAAGACAAGACCAAATCATGACATATCCCCCCCTCAACAAAACCAAATAAAAACAAAAGGTCAGGGCCCGTATTCATAAAGAATCTTAATGCAAAGAGTAGCTCCTAGTGACAAAATTCTAAGAAAATTCTTAGAAATGTGGGCGTTTACTCTTAAAGGGATAGTTCACCCCAAAATGAAAATTCTGTCAGTAATTACTCACCCTCATGTTGTTCCAACGCCGTAAGACTTTTCGTTCATCTTCGGAACACGAATTAAGATATTTTTTAGTAAATCTGAGAGCTGGATCACTCCTCCATAGGCTTCTATGGGACTGAAACTGGTTCCCCCAAAAAGTTATTAAAGACATCGTTAAAATAGTCCAAGTGACTACAGTGGCTCAATCTTATGTTTATAGCGACGAGAATACTTTTTGTGCGCAAAAAAACCAAAAATATCGACTTTATTCAACTATTCATATCCTTCTCGGTGGGCCCCAGTTAATCCACTAACTGGCTAACAGTAAACACTGTTCCTCTGTCCAGTCGGGCTTTCTCACCCTTCTTGGTTTTGATTCCATGTTTGATACATTAAAACACAATATTTAATAGACACAAACCACCACTTAAATAGACATGCCAGCAAATCAGTGTAATTGGAAAGAATGGAACAATTTTTATCATTCTAAGCCAATCAAATACCTTATAGGAAATGAACAGCATGGTAAATCAAAAAATTATTTATACACATATATAATGTGTGTGTGTGTGTGTGTGTGTGTGTGTGTGTGTGTGTGTGTGTGTGAGAACGGTCAAATGGGAAAAATTAAGCATGTAAATTCAAAGTGAAGGCTTAGAATAGACCCTATACTTAAAATCACTCTTTTTTTCCTTCTTGGACAACCAACCAATCACAGTCTTCAAAAGACCCCCCCCCCTTTTCCTCTTTTCCTTACTCAGAGTTGCTCTCAGATCGGCCCTGAATCGCTCTTAAGCTATAAGACTCCT
The DNA here is from genome assembly GCA_031834385.1 of Semotilus atromaculatus. Classification (NCBI taxonomy): domain Eukaryota; kingdom Metazoa; phylum Chordata; class Actinopteri; order Cypriniformes; family Leuciscidae; genus Semotilus; species Semotilus atromaculatus. The sequence goes on along the minus strand of JAULUF010000001.1, from coordinate 21,136,916 downwards.
ACGTAAATTAAGAGTTTTCTGAGAGGATTCTTAGAATCTTTATGAATACGGGCCCAAGAGGGTGAACTTGTGGAGGGTCAACATAACCCTGAAAACTGCTAGTTGTCATGTAGTTGCAAAGTAACTTATAGTCCTTGTTACAAGTTAGATGTACTTACTATAGCAATATGAGTAAACTGTACTGAATTACAAGTAACTAACCATACCCTAACCTTAAACCTATAGTATTGACATGTTTATTAATATTACTCATAGGCTACATATTTGTGTGATTACACTGTAACCATAAAGTCATACAGGTTTGGAACCACATTAGATCCAGTAAATTATGACAGAATGTTTGGGTGAACTATCCTTTTAAGGTCTTGCACGATATAGTGTTGTGCCATTAATTTCAGATATAACCAGCCCCTTAAATCACATAAAACTGTGGTTGGTCATTGTACGCTTTGGTCAGATGGTCCCTTCCTTTTTAACTGAGCAGGCTTGGGCCAGAATTAACATATACACCAGAGTCTATGCTATGCTAGTGTTTCCAGCCAAGTTCCTGCTATTAGAATGTAACTGGCAAAACTTTACAAATAATTAAAGAGTGTGCAGCCACATCATGACCAGCAGAGGTCAGCATAACATTTGAACTTAAAACGGGTTAGATTTAAAGTTTCACCTCTTAGTGTGTCATAATGTGAGGTATCTCTTTGGTAATCTGCTATATTCTTCATTTTTGAGTTATATGCTGAATTATATACACGTCTGGCAGAGATAGTTAACAGTAGGCTACAGACAACCACTTTTACCTTGGATCGGTTAAACAAATACCAGGTCCTAATGAGCTTCTTTTTGCAGCCGATCTAGTGATCTCAGTGATTTCTGTTTCCACCACACAGAAATGGAAGAATAGCCGATTGTGAACAAAAATTGGTGGGAAACATATCAAACTTTGTGAGTCGCAACTCTTCACAAATGTGCTGTGTTTTTTACATGCATAATCTATTTTTCTAAGTGCTTCTGAGCTCTTTGACAATTTGAAACATTGTTAAAGCACGACACTTAATTTGTTAGCGGGAAACGGACACAGAAAGACGAAACAGGAGAAGGAACTACTTTAGTCTGTCCCTCTCCATGGGTGTCCAAAAGATTACAGTCACCTTTTCAATGAACAATCACCTCTGGCATGTGTGCACCTGTTTTTATAGTGACCAAGCATGGTCATACTATCCAACAATGATTTCATTTGAGTTGTTGTAGAGTGCTATATGCAATGAGGCAGTTTGGTTGGCAAACACAGAATGGCTCATTTTGAATTAGCAATATGATTAATTTAATAATGTGGCCATTGTTACCTTGTCCTTGAACAAAGAGGTCAACATCAGACTGATATGTCTGCCAAAATAACTGTTGTGCTGTTTGAATAAGGTGTTAAGAGTAATAAATCACTTCACTCACCACTTGCAACTCTATAAATACATGGTAGGCCACTCATTTGTCTGAAATGAACTTAGTCAGCACTTCAAGCTCATAGTCAACGGCTTTGTGCAGGCTACTGTCCAGAAGCAAAATGGCAAACAACCACCTCACTGTTTCTCAGAGGCATGTCTGAAGCGCTGGGCATTTAGTGGACAGATTATCCCAATTACCTGCCAAAGTAAATCACCAGCTAGATTTAGCCTCAGGCAGGACTACATAGGCAACCTGAGGCACCGCCAGTTTCAGGGAACTGTGCATGAAATCAAAATGAATAGAAACATATTCTGGTGTGTTACCAGGAAGATGACATATATGCAATATCATCTGTTTCTTTGGAAGAAATAGTTGAATGTAATTCAAGTTTTCCACAAAAACTAATTTGCCCATGTAATAGAGTAGGCCTATACATTTTTATAATATAATATAATATAATATAATTCATATAATATAATAATTGTCAATGTCTTTTGGACTTTTATTTTCTGTTTTGTTTAGTTCCTGCTTCTCTGCTCAATTCAGTTCTGTCTTTTGGTTATTGATTATCTCCTCGTTTGTTTCTGTGGTTATGTATAATTATCACCTGTCAGTCATTATGTTCATCTTGTATTTAAAATCCCTGTTTTGTTCAGTCCCTTTTCCCTTGTCGATTCTCATTTCAGTTTGCATTTTTGTTTATATTTTTCCTGGTTTTGTGGATCACAATAAAGACTGCTATTCCTTATGATACCCTTCATCGTGTGATTCCTCATTAATATCATGACCCTGTCAGAGAAAATATGGATGAGTATATCTCCTGGATGCCATTTATTGTCAGGTTTAGTAAGGTGGTAACAAAGTGCAAGTAAGCACTTTAGTTTTTTAAAGACTATTATTATATTGTCTGTTTTTTTTTTTCATGTAGATTTATGTGCTCTATGTTGAGTCATAAATAAACGTGTTAGCTAGCTTATAATTCAAGTTTCCTCTTTGAAATCTTACCCATGTGTCACTTTAAGCCTTGAAGAGCAGGTGCAGAGATAAATGAGCCCCATTATCTGTGTGTGTGTGTGTGTGTGTGTGTGTGTGTGTGTGTGTGTGTGTGTGTGTGTGTGTGTGTGTGTGTGTGTGTGTGTGTGTGTGTGTGTGTGTGTGTGTGTGTGTGTGTGTGTGTGTGTGAATGCCTTGTAGGTCTGGAGTCAGCTGCCGCAAGCACCAGTGGATCAACTATGCAAGTATGGAAAGAAGATGGCACCTCATAGTGCTCTATATTCAGTGACAGGTTTTTCATAACCACAGGCAGTGCTCTCTAGGTTTCCAGGAAGATAAAATGGAGTTCTAGAGCAAATCATAAGTTACGTCATGACAAACAGCTTCATTCCCTCTTGTTATTCATGGAAAGTTCTAGGTGTGTAAAAGGGTGGTCACTTTGATTGACATTTTCCTAGAAGTTGATGGAAATTATTCAGGCTGTTAATAGTAAATGTCACATAAGGAATTAAAATTATCTCCAATAATAAATGCATTGAATGAGGTGTGTATGTTTAACACAGTGGGTTGAATGGCAGGTTGAATTGCCATGGCAGTATATGTTTCATAACATGATGGCTAAATGGAGATGATGGAAATGAAAAATGGCTTGAAATTCTTAACAAAAATAAAACCAAATAATAGACTATTTAAATCAGGGGTACTCCAGTTCAGAGGCCAAGAGGGACGCATTTTAAACCACATAAAATGCAAAGGGCAACAAATTACAACTAGGATCGTAAAACTTTTATTTACAGTAGGCCTACTTAAGACAATATTTGTAGTTTATTTGGAGTTTATTATCTAGCTAAGTCTTACTAATCCTATAATGGTTGGCCTATTTAAAGTGTCACTGAACATGAAAAAAAGGCATTTAAAAAAAATGTCAACATGCATAAAGAAAAATGATTGGACAAATAAACTTAACAAGAACTGATGAAAAGGGGGGGTGTACCATGATGGGGGTCCATGGCCTGGGATGTGGTTCCCTGAGGCAGGTTGAGGGGGGTGGTGTTGTGGGGAGTCACTTGTTTATTTTTGAATAAATCAGTGACTCACTCACAAGGCCAGTCACTTGCTTTGTTTTCAAAAGAATCAGTGTTTTTAAACAAGTTGGTTGAGTTAAGGATTCAATGTCTCACTTACAGTATAAGGCCAGTCAGTTGTTTTGTACTTAATTAGTGTTTTTGAATGAATCAGTTGAATCAGACCATGAATCAGGTCAGTGGCTGTATCCGCTATCGCATTTATAGTAGGCAAAAAACAATATGTGAAAAGAGTAGTAAGATCTCTGATGCAGTTATTTGATACTTAAATTTGACCTGAATTTGAAGTCAAAAAGCTGAATATTATTGAATAATTATTGTGGCATTCCCACGGTTTGGATGTTTGCTCTTTGTGGAACGTGTCAGATCATTGTGACGTGTGTTAGTAAAATATAGAAGCATCTTGATTTATTGAGGTGTCAGTATCAGCATGCCAGTATGATCATTACTGCTATCCCAGGCAGCTGTATTAAATAAGAGGGGGCTTTCTGGGGATTTGTGGAGGCACGGCAGGTTTGGGTTCCATCAGAACACTGCCTAATCACGCACTCTAATGGCCTTTCACTGCTCAGCCAGAGACATAGACAAAGAAACAGGTAGTTGTGGGGTTTGAGGATGTTGTAATGACCCGAAAATTTTCAGTGGTCGAAGTTTTTGGATCTGACGTACTCTGGAAGAATTTTGCAATCCACTCTCCATATAATGTTAAAGCTTACCTTTCAGCCTGAGTGTGTGAGTCCCTTTGGATGTAGAGATTCCTCTCTGAGACAGCGACATGTGGAGCTTGTGTCAACATGTCATTCTTCAGTCCGGTGTGACTGTTTTGTCTGTTGAGGACGTGTCAGTCATGCATTTTCAAAGTAACATCACCTGACTGACCCAAGGGATAAGAATCATTCACTCTGCCACGGTCAACCAACAGCTTGTCTTTCAGTCTCTGTTCATTCTCCTTCTCAGAAGTGTCACACTCAAACTGAAAGACATTCATGGTGTTTTGGGGAAGCTGCTTTGGAACTGTATCTTACTAAGTCACAAGCTAATAATTTCAGTTATAGTTAAACTAAAGCTACTGGTTTAAAAAAGATCTGCATAAAAACAATGAAGGGAGTTCAACAAAAACAAATTAATTTGAGTTAAAGTAACTGACAGTCTAAATTAGGGTATAGAAAATATAACAATATATGAATGACTGAAGTTTTCATATGCACTGTAAAAAATATTTTAGCAATTTAGTTATTTCAACTTATTTTTTAAACTAGATTGTCCAGACAACAAGAAAATTTAAGTTTTCTTGTCCTCAACTTATCGAAATAAGTTAGTTAAACTAAAAAAAAAAACATGCAAAAAGATAACTCAAAATAATGAGTTAACTTTTTTTACAGTGTGTTTTCAAAATAAAAGTACAGAGACTTGAATCAGTGAATGGATTTTTATTGGTTAGTCTACAGAACAAACAGTTTCACAAGAATAAATCAGACTTTTTTACTGCTCAACACAGTATTGTTCGTTCAGAGAGACCTTGACTTGATTGTTCGGTTTACTTATCATCAGCCCTATTTGTGTTGTTCATATATTAAGTTTAACCTCTCCACCTATTTTACACCTATTGTAGGCTTACAGTATCTGACATCTGTTTGTTCCACTGCCTGCCCCTGTGATCCCTCTCATATATCATTCTCCATTTATTGGTCAAGTTAAAAGCAGACATACTCCTACTGTGTGCAATGTCCTGGCAGAGAGCAAAAGGCTGTAAACATAACTGCATTAGTCTAACGAGAGACAGTAAAGATGTTTAAATCAGACATGACAGATAGTCTAAAATTCCTGAATTAGCTGTAGGTTATGCAGACAGAACTAAATATTATATTTGAATATTAACAATTTCTGAAATCTCAAAACTAAAATGTGCCAATGCTCTCTGTCTTTTTTCAAAAGTGTTTGAAGTATTTTAGAGTAGGGATTTGGCATCTTTTAGACACCCAAATACGATCATCCTGTGCAAGGGCCCCCCATCCTAAAATGTAAAAGGCAGCTATATACAGGTCCTTCTCAAAAAATTTGCATATGAAGAGTTCAGATGCAAAAGCCTCTAAGTTGCATCTGAACTCTTCATATTGTGATAAAGTTCATTATTTTCCATAATGTAATGATAAAAATTAAACTTTCATATATTTTAGATTCATTGCAAACCAACTGAAATATTTCAGGTCTTTTATTGTTTTAATACTGATGATTTTGGCATACAGCTCATGAAAACCCAAAATTCCTATCTAAAAAAATTTGCATATCATGAAAAGGTTCTCTAAACGAGCTATTAACCTAATCATCTGAATCAACTAATTAACTCTAAACACCTGCAAAAGATTCCTGAGGCTTTTAAAAACTCCCAGCCTGTTTCATTACTCAAAACCGCAATCATGGGTAAGACTGCCGACCTGACTGCTGTCCAGAAGGCCATAATTGACACCCTCAAGCAAGAGGGTAAGACACAGAAAGAAATGTCTGAACAAATAGGCTGTTCCCAGAGTGCTGTATCAAGGCACCTCAGTGGGAAGTCTGTGGGAAGGAAAAAGTGTGGCAAAAAACGCTGCACAACGAGAAGAGGTGACCGGACCCTGAGGAAGATTGTGGAGAAGGACCGATTCCAGACCTTGGGGGACCTGTGGAAGCAGTGGACTGAGTCTGGAGTAGAAACATCCAGAGCCACCGTGCACAGGCGTGTGCAGGAAATGGGCTACAGGTGCCGCATTCCCCAGGTCAAGCCACTTTTGAACCAGAAACAGCGGCAGAAGCGCCTGACCTGGGCTACAGAGAAGCAGCACTGGACTGTTGCTCAGTGGTCCAAAGTACTTTTTTCGGATGAAAGCAAATTTTGCATGTAATTCGGAAATCAAGGTGCCAGAGTCTGGAGGAAGACTGGGGAGAAGGAAATGCCAAAATGCCTGAAGTCCAGTGTCAAGTACCCACAGTCAGTGATGGTCTGGGGTGCCATGTCAGCTGCTGGTGTTGGTCCACTGTGTTTTATCAAGGGCAGGGTCAATGCAGCTAGCTATCAGGAGATTTTGGAGCACTTCATGCTTCCATCTGCTGAAAAGCTTTATGGAGATGAAGATTTCATTTTGCAGCACGACCTGGCACCTGCTCACAGTGCCAAAACCACTGGTAAATGGTTTACTGTGCTCAATTGGCCTACCAACTCTCCTGACCTGAACCCCATAGAGAATCTGTGGGATATTGTGAAGAGAAAGTTGAGAGACGCAAGACCCAACACTCTGGATGAGCTTAAGGCCGCTATCGAAGCATCCTGGGCCTCCATAACACCTCAGCAGTGCCACAGGCTGATTGCCTCCATGCCACACCGCATTGAAGCAGTCATTTCTGCAAAAGGATTCCCGACCAAGTATTGAGTGCATAACTGAACATAATTATTTGAAGGTTGACTCTTTTTTTGTATTAAAAACACTTCTTTTATTGGTCGGATGAAATATGCTAATTTTTTTAGGGTTTTCATGAGCTGTATGCCAAAATCATCAGTATTAAACAATAAAAGATCTGAAATATTTCAGTTGGTGTGCAATGAATCTAAAATATATGAAAGTTTAATTTTTATCATTACATTATGGAAAATAATGAACTTCATCACAATATGCTATTTTTTTTTAGAAGGACCTGTATATATATATATAAATAATATATATATATATATATACATACATATATATATATATATATATATTGTATAAAGACCACATTTATTCTGTAAAATTCTGCAAATATGCATAATATTGTAATTGGAAAATATTTTTTCTACTGTATTACTGTGTTGTACTGTAGCTCAATTATTAAGTTTTTTTTTTATCTATTAATTTTTAAAAGATTTTTTATTTTGTTTATTCAATTTTATCTATTTACTTTAATGTTCTTTTTAAAATATAATTTTTTTACACTTTATCTTCGAGTATGTGTGTGTAGGCTGGAAGTGATTTTTTCACATGTGGTCACCTCTACAGCAGAGGGGTTTGGACAGGTGGTATGTGTTTGTTCAGAAATAATGGTGCTAATCTATAGTGCCTACAAATGGACACATGAACCCCTCATGTGTTGTCAGTAGCAATCTTCACAGGTGTTTACTGCACACAAACACTCCTCCACACAATATCCATCCATCCTAAACTGCTGATTTTCCAAACCACTTTTACAGGGGTTACAGGGATGCTGGAGCCTATCCCAGCATCTTGGACTTTTGATAGCATGCTGAACAGATGGCTAGTCAATCACAGGGCTGACATATAGCCTACACAGTCATTCACCACTCTCACACATAGCTTTGGGCAGTTTTACAGCGTAAATGACATCGCAAATAGTGATATCTGAGGTTGTTGTCAGGTAAGTGCTTTGACTTTTGTGGAGCTCAATGTTATCTCCTTCCCTGGCCTAAAACATTCAATTCCATAGAAAAATATACCAATTACACCGGAATAGTGTTTCGTTTTTAAGAGTCATGCATAGCCCGAAATTTCCCAAGTTCACCACCAGGGGGCCCTAACGTCACAATATTACTGTGCAGTATTTCAGTCTTTAATCGCAGCTGTTTCTTTTCAGATGAGTTAACTGTTTTATACCCTTACATTCCACATGATAAATATTTTATTTGCTGATTGTTTTTTACTTATTGCATCCGTGGGCAAAGATCTGATGATAAAGATTTTCCTATTTTTCCATCACTTCATAGGCTATGCTGTGATATCTTGATGCTCTTGATCGATCTTCTTGGAAGTGTCCTGCTAGTGCAAGCTGTGGTAAATTTAAACATAACACACTATCAATTTGAAACCTCTATTCATCGCAAATCAATGTAAAACATGTGGTGTTGCATTCGCTGTGCCTATGTGTAGCATTTTTAAATTGTTCACAGTAAAGTTGTAGGCAGTCTGCAACATTATTTCAATTAGCTACAGCAATTGTGATTAAAGGAATAGTTCATCCAGAAATAAAAGTTGGTCATCATTTACTCACCCTCATGTTGTTCCGTATGACTTTCATTCTTCTGTGGAACATAAAAGATTTTTTGAAAAATGTCTGTGTTTTTGGAAAATCAACTGGTAAATCAACTTAAATGAGTTAAAACTCTTTTTAAAATATCTTATTTTATGTTCCACAAGAAAGTAATGTGTTTAGCAAAGTTTGCAGCTTCAGTTGTTGTGGTTTTGATTCACATTATCTATATTATTGTGCAGAGTGATCAGATGCATAATTGCAAAAAGCTTCATTGGCCAAAAATGTTTACTTTGTAAACCCAAATTAATTTTCCTTCTCTTTTTTTTTTTTTTTTTGCCCTGGTACAAAATTACCAACTTACATAATTTCCCATCAGCACATGGGAAAGTATTAACGAGCAAGTCAGTATCATTCTGATTGGATTACGAGAGTAGACTGATTACTGTAAAAGGAGGGAATCATTGTGTTCTTGTGTTAGCAATTGTTACCTCCAAAAAAGATCTGCAACCATTGATTTGCATCAAAATGGTCTCAATTGCAAGGAAATTGCTGCAAAGAATATTGCACCTGAAAAGAACCATTTACCGGATCATCAAGAATTTCAAGTAGAAAGGTTCAATTCCAGTGAAGATGGCTTCAGGACGTCCCACAGTGTCCAGCAAGAGCCAGGACCAGCAGTCTCCTACTGAGGAGTCGGCTTTGGAGTTGTGTCACCAGCAGTGCAGAGCTTGATCAGTATACGCAGCAGGGGGGTGTGAGTGCGAAGACATTTGGACAATGGCCTTGTGTTAAAGAAGGGTAACAGCCACTTGTCTCCAAGAAAAACATCAAGGACAGACTGAAATCCTGCAGGAAGTACAAGGATTGGACAACAGAAGACTGGTGCAAAGTTGTTTTCTCTGATGAACTCCCTTCCAACTGTTTGGGACATCTGAAAAATCATCCTGTGAAGAAAGGGTGAACGACTGTCCTATGTCGTGCCAACAGTGAAGCATCCTGAGACCATCCATGTGTGGGATTGCTTTTTATCCAAGGGAGTGGGCTTTCTCTCAATTCTGCCCCAAAACACCTCCAGGAATAAAGAATGGTATCAAAACATCCTGCAAGAGCAACTTCTCCCGACAATCCAGGAGCAATTTGGTTATGATCTGTGTATTGTTCAGCATGATGGAGTCATGATGTTCAGTCACAAGGCAAGAGTGATAATGAAGTGTTTTGGAGATTTTTTTTAATTTTGGATCCGTGTCCATGGAGGTAACTCAACCAAAACATAATCCCATCGAGAACCTGTGGTCAATCCTCAAAAGGTGATTGAACAAGCAGAAGTCCACAAATTGTGATCAACTCTGAGCACTGATAAGCCAAGAATGGATCCCCATCAGTCAGGATTTGGCCCAGAAGCTGATATCCAGCATGCCAGAGTGAATTGCAGAGGCCATGAAGAAGTAAATATTCATTTGTTCATATATTGAATTTTTTTTACAAGTAAAAGCCTTTAAAACTGAAGCAGTTGAAGCAGCTAACTTTATGAAACACAATAATTGGTCTCTGCCAATACTTTTGGCCACAACTGTACATTTACTCTCGTTTAGCAGACATATGGCAAACAGAGCCATCCTAGGGCTATTGCTGTAAGACAACTTGTTTCTCCCTTAGGCTAGCACATCCTTCTTTATTTGACAAGAAGACAAAAGTATAATAGCGTTGGTTGTATTTGCATAGCGACAGTAAGTTTAGTTTCACAAGCACACTGTCTAAACACAAGACACTCATTAATCACCATTGGTATTGACTGTACTAGACACATGGTTACTGTTCCTATTAGCAGTTCTCTGTTCTCTATAGGACTAAAGCAAATTTACATTAGAATGTGTACATTCCCGAGCCCTATGTATGTCTTGAACATCCATAAACGTCTTGCACACTTGGAGACATATATTTACCTCTGGGCCTAAATGGAGGTTGCCATAGTGCTTAACAAATTACTGCAATTATGCTTACTGGGCTAATTGCCCGTGGGCACCAGCTGGGCAGCAGTGGTTGGGAAAGGAGATATAATTCCATTTGAATGACAAAATCAGTGGGGGACTGAGAGTGAGGATTCTAGAATGGACATGTGGTTTGTCTCTAAAGGAAAAGTGTTTCAGTCACAGTGGTTAGACCAGTCTAGCATGTATAATGTCAACCATCAAAAGTTGGTGATAGCCTACATAATTACCTGCAAAGTTGGAGGAAGGGGTCATAATTGCAATAGTGGACAATGGGTCAATATGTTGAAATAAATGGATGTAGAAAGATGCTCAAACTGAAAAATATAGTAAGAAATATAAATATATAATATAGATTAAGATATAGAAGAAACAACCAAACTATAAAAGATGTATTTATTAATTCAATACAGTTCAGTTTGCCGCCTGCTTCATATCTGCCATTGTGGATCAGTATAGCCATGGAGCCACCACTGGCTGAAATTTATTTATTTTTTCATCCTATTTCTTGCATATTTTCTTATTTTCAGTCTGTCAGACCAGAAACGAGCTTAGCTCTGTTTGACACTGCAACCTCATAACATTTAAAGGCCCACTGAAGTGCCTTGGGACGTGCAGCTTTGTATGATGCATTGACGTAATTTCCACTGACACAGCAATAAGGCAGGACATATTGAATGGCTCCTCCCCCCTTTCAAATAGCCAATAGCATTTAGTTCACCTCACAGACTGTAAGTCATACTTGACAGCACCATGGAAGTGAATTTGAGCGCTGATGATACGCTGGATTCAATAGTAGAGGTGTGAACAAATTCTGGATATTTCATTCTTAACCAACGTACAATTGGAAAACGGAATAAAACTTGAGCGTTTGAGCAACCGAACACACATCACCAACACATATTGCTCCGTGACGTGTCAACGATGGCTTTAGCCAGGTGGTATTTATAGCATAGGAGGCGGGACGCTTTAGATTCTAGAGAGCATTTGATTGGACAGAAGATGTGATGAGAAGCTGTAAGTTTTGAATGCTTGTATATCCTAAATGCTAATTTTGTCATTGTTTTGGAACACACCAGCTTATTCATAACCTTAAGGCCAACATATTCATACTAAAAGCTAAAAAACTTACATTCTTATTTCAGGGGGCATTTAATTCGGTTGTCAGTCACTTTCACACTCCTTAACCCTTAGGGGTCAACATGTTAATACATATTAACTTCATACAACAACATATAGCACGTAAATAAACTGAAAATACTCTGTCATTTATGGTCATACAGACTTAAAGGTGCTATATGTAACTTTTAGCGGCCTCTAGCGGTGATGTTTCAGATTGCAACCAATTTTTACAAGAGCGCTCGCGCTAGTGCGCATGCTCGAACTCAAGAGCGAGCACTCAGGGTACCGGCCACACTGAGACTTTCAACACACCGGAGAAACCATCACACAACATGCTGGAAACTCAAGTAAACTCCCACTGCAACGTTACAATAATAGGCTACTTTGATCAGCTTGACGTTTAACTAATGCTCCACGCTCGTACCATGATAACGTTACATTGACTGCATTTAGCCGACATGTGGTGTTATCTAGCGTAAGGCATTTCACTAACTATTCGTGTATCTTTCACAATGAGCAATGTCAACATAGGTGAATGTATGACGTGATAACAAAAACGGTTAGTGAACTAGACTGAACAATTTCAGTGTAACAGTAAGACCGTAGGAAGTAACATTACTGTACTGAACGTGTCTGGACATGTGTATTATAAACAATATGATAGTAGTGGGATGAGTAACCTTAGACAGTAGATCTAGTACATAAAATGAAAGTTACATCCTAAAGCACCTATACATTTTGTTATCCTGGAACAGTCTTTTGTATTCATTTCATGTCTCATGTGTGTTGTAGTAAGTAGAAGTTGATCTGAATCACGTTTGGCTGATGAGCTTCAGCAGATAAAACTTTTATTTTTATATATATATATTTATGTGGAGTTTGTGTTTTTTGTGTGTGTTTTGGTGTTATCAGACTCCATGTCGTTAGCTGCAGTACCGTCGCATAGACCGTATATAAAGGAGAGAGGCTCGGGAGCGCGCATGCACGTCACATCCGATGGATTTCGCGGTAAATCCGACCCGGAGCCTTCACATAGAAATAGGAATACTGGCCTTCAGAGGTAATAGCAAAACCCAACAAGTGGATCATTGTAATGTGTGATTACAACCCCTTCACACACAGGCAATAAAAAAATGTTCATTTTAGTAGGAAACCTACATATAGCACCTTTAAGAAATATGAAAAAATAAACTTGAAGATGTCTACTTTTTTATGTGTCCACTTACAATTGAAACAAAACACCTTTGCCATTAATATCTTTATGAGCAACTGAAAAAAGCACAAATGTCAGGGCATGTCAAAATATCTCAAGGACCCCAAAAACACCTTAGAGCCCTAAGGGTTAATACGTATATGTTCTCACAAAGTTCTCTCAAAAAATCCTATTTACAGGATTGACAACCGCATTCTATAGCCAAACTCACGTCTGTAAATTTCCAGGACTCACAACACATCAACATTTTCAGCGAAGCCCTGTTCTGTGAATGGACTGGACAACTAGTTGTCACAGTCTTGCGCTTTTTCATGTGTGGGTTCGGTAACTTATAGGAGACGCAAATATGAGCTGTGTGTCATCTGTGGTTTTTACATTTCCACTCATTTCGTCAGTTTTGCGGTCACTGTCGCTATAGAATATATGTGTCGCTATGGGCTTGACTTCCGTTCCACGGTCATACTCGATACCAAATCAGTGGTACTCTGTGTTGTTTTGGACCCCATTGCAATGCATGGACAAAAACATTCTTCAAAATATCTTCTTTGTTTGGAAGGACAGGGAAGGACATAAGTTGTCCCTGTCAGAAATAACAGTACTAAATGTGATTTCCAACATATTTGTCCTTAAATCAGTTCCCCCAGGATGGTGACAGTATCACAAAAGCCAGAATTTCTTAACAAAATCTGAAGAGAAATGTACTGCAAGTAATCAACATTTTACACAGCAAAGATGATTGTCGACAACTGACCAACGAGGGAGTGTTTTAAAGTCCTAAATGAGCAAGCCACGTTTTTTTTTGTCATTTCTGTCTCTTTCACACTGACAGACAGAAAAGGCCTCAAAAGAGACATATTAACTAACCGTGGCAGAGCAGAGACTCCTAACCCTGTACACTTCACACTCTCAGCCAGGTAATCACACTAGAGTCGTTTTGAGGGCTGAAGCTGATTGACTTCCTATCACTGATTTTCAAAGGCTAGCAATCACTTTTACAATGACTTTATATAATGGAAACTGACACAGAACAGGCCACGATTGCAGAAGGAGAAGGCAAGAGAGCGAGGCGAGGGGAGGGGAGGGGAGGGGAGGGGAGGGGAGGGGAGGGGAGGGGAGGGGAGGGGAGGGGAGGGGAGGGGGAGAAAGAGATTTGTTCTTGTGTGGAACAATTGCATAAATGTGATGAGGTTCTGACTTCTGACCTCTGACCTGAGATACGACCAGCTGAAAAGCAAGACACAGAGTTAACGCTAAAACACTTCTAAAACTAGAAAATCACCTTTCCATTCTCATAGTATCGTAATAGAGCAACACAATTATTTTAGAGACCCCAGGGCATCAGCCTCATTGGCCTGATTCATAATCTAAATCTTGATTTCAGTGAGCTGATCACTGATTGGTCCATTTGGAGTGTTTTCATGTAGCCATCTATAAATAATTGCCTTACCATTATGGTGATGAAATATGATGAGTTTGTTTTGCTTTGTTTGCTACGAACTGCCCAATAGTTTCAACCCAGCAGGAGTCACATCAGAATTCAAATGGCTAGAGGTATTGCTGAGAGAATGAGCGAAAGCTAGAAAACACGAGTAAATGACCGAATAGTGGAATGATGGAGCTGAGAATGCGGCGTCAAAGCAATCAGAATTTAAAGCACAGCAATAAGGAAAACCAACTGTGGTTCTAGCCAATCAAAAACAGATACGCATAAGAGAATCATAAACGGAGCATGGCGAATTGTAAAAAAAAAAGATATCATTTTTGAGATATATCTAGTATAGATGCATAAAACTATCATATTAATAACTCTGAAATAAACCATTTCAAATGCAGAATTCAGAATGAAATATATTTTAATATTATTATTTTTTGTACACAATTTTTTTATTTATTATCAACCCAGAGCACTTTGACTCTTATTTCGAATTTACTCAAATGCAGTCCAGTCGTAAACTAATGAATTCTATCATGTGACAGCCATAAGCACAGCTGCATATAACAGGACAGTCATGAATAAAAATCATCTTTTATCCAGAAATCTGAAGTGCTCAAAGAACAAATAATAAGAAAGGGTCCATCCTCTAAGACTCGAGTAAAACTTATGCTATGAGTCAATTTATGTTAATCTTTACAAAGCAAACAGTCATGGGAAACAAAGACATTTAACTGAAGCACATTGACATCTCCACACTACATGGTAGATCATTTCACCCCTTTCAAAACATAATGGCCTTCTATTTAACGATATTCAGGCTCAATTTTCAACAATTAATTACACTGGATTGGCAGCGCAAAAAAATTTCAGTAGCCATGAAAAGGATTTGATTTCAATTATCTCGGCTCAAAGGGGGTATGATTTCCGAATACACTTAAGCAAAATTATAACAGGACTTTGCTCCCCAGAAAATTGGGTGTGTTTAAAGAGTGATTATGTGGTGAATGGACGGGTGTTGAATGGGAGTGAATGCTCCAGGCTCCCTCTGAAAGGCACTCAATTATCCCTGATTGCTCCCCTTCACAGTGAAGCCAGTGGAGATACCTGCTATTGCTGTGATTGAGGGAAATTTACATGCAGCACTTTCTGCTGAGGGAAACAGAAAGGGCTGTGGGGTTAAAGATTTTCAAAAGACAGCAGAGGGGTCAGTTCAGCAGATGTGGTAAAGCGGTAATCGAGGAAAAGTAGGCCTAACAGGTCAATGAGAGGTGGTGGTGAATGAGATGACTGTGAAATCAAAAGAGAAAGGAAATAAAAGAAACAGCAAAAGTGGTTAAGGTGGCATGTATAAATTTAAAGACTTCATGTACAATTTAAGGACATTTGAATAAAAACCTACAGTCTGTCTAGTCACGTTTTCCAGTCCTTCATGCTTTTTTCTCATTTAAACATATCTCTGCTTTAAGAAGTATATGGTATTTTCTTCCAAGTTAGAAAGAGTTCTGTTTCTTTGCATTTGCAATTCTCTATCTCTTTCTTTTTTTAATGTGGGGATGACTTGGCTAATTTCTTAGTAGGAAATGTGGAATGAATTTTCATTTCAACAAGAAAACAAGACAGAAAAGTAAACATTTTAGGATCGAGGTATTGCGACTGTTGAAATCACACTGTAAAAAGTGGTAGTGGCTATTTCCACACTGATCTAACCTTTAAAAGTGACTTTTGTTGCTGTAACCTAATGTTATCAGGTTGATAGTCTTATTAAATATTGAGGCTTTTTTTCTGTGCATTATTGTGAAAAATATAATATAATATAATTGATATAATGTTCTGTAGTTATATTATATAATAGTGCAGTTTGTTTTTAACCCATTTTTCTGTTCTGTTCATGTCTGAGTGTCATTGATAATGTAATAGGTTGTTAATTACTTTTTGTTCTCATCTGTTCCCTGCCTGTTTGTTTCTATGGTTTCTGATTGATTTGAGTATTCTGTCCTGGTGTGTCACTTTAAAGGGTTAGTTCACCCAAAAATGAAAATTCTGTCAGTAATTACTCACCCTCATGTTGTTCCAACCCCGTAAGACTAGTAAGATTAAGATATTTTTTATTAAATCTGAGAGCTGGATCACTCCTCCATAGGCTTTCTAAGGGACTGAAACTTGTTCCCCCGAAAAGTTATTAAAGACATTGTTAAAATAGTCCAAGTGACTACAGTGGCTCAATCTTCAGTTTATTAAGCGACGAGAATATTTTTTGTGCGCAAAAACTAACAAAAATAACGACTTTATTTCAACTACTAATTTCCTTCTCTCTGGGCCTCGTCAGTTAGTGTGATAGCGTAGGGCTACGTCACACGCAGGCTCACTATTGGCTGACGCTGGTCATGTGTGTGATGCGTGTGACGCACAACACAAAAGCGATACGCAGTTTTACTACGAGAGGCCGACCGAGAAGGAAATTAATTGTTGAATAAAGTCGATATTTAGTTTTTTTTGTGCACAAAAAGTATTCTCGTCGCTTAATGAACTGAAGATTGAGCCACTGTAGTCACTTTTACTATTTTAACAATGTTTTTAATAACTTTTCGGGAGAACAGGTTTCAGTCCCTTAGATTAGAAAGCCTATGGAGGAGTGATCCAGCTCTCAGATTTAATCAAAAATATCTTAATTCGTGTTCCGAAGATGAACGAAAGTCTTACGGGGTTGGAACAACATGAGGGTGAGTAATTACTGACAGAATTTTCATTTTTGGGTGAACTAACCCTTTAATTATATCATCAGCTCCTTTGTTTGCTCTCATGTATTTAAAGAACAACTCCGGTGCAAAATGAACCTTTGGTCTAATTACACATTGGTACATAGTCAACCGTTCTCTGAGATTTGTTTTCATGATTATCGAATGTAAAGAGTTTTATCTCTAAAAACTGTTTAGCTTATAACGCTAGTATATTGGGCATAGAGTAATGAAGAAAAAAATCGCTAGTTAATACCACTAACAGGCTCAAAATAGCCCAACACAAACACGGTAGCATAATGAGGGTCCCTACCTGCAAACTGAAGCATTGAGAACGTTGTAAGTGTACAGACAGTTTAATAAGAAGATATTTTATAAAGATAGTCCACTTCGCGAATACAATAAGGAGCCGTCTTTGGAAAACAGTCTTGACCAATCGAATCATGAACGCCGAGCCAAGTGCACTGAACTGTCTGGAATCCAGCGCACTCGGCTCGGCGTTCATGATGTTTGACATCAGTCTGTTTGTGGTTGTTTCCTGCTTATTCTCCTGTTTATTATTTTGATTCCTGGATTAAAGATTCATTTTGAGTATCTCCTTCGTTGTGCACTTCATTACAGCCAATGACCGTGACAGAATGCAAGACCTTTACAGATGGACTTAGCAGCACTGCCAATACAAATGGTCACAGTGTCTCCAGGTCCAAGGATTACAGCATTGTCTAGACAAAATGGTCACATGCTTACAGTGAGTAATTTTTCCGAGTCCGTTCCAGTGAGTAATGTTCCCGAGTCCATTCCAGTGAGGGAAATCACAGAGCTCAACCCAGAGCGCATTGCTCTGTCCATAATGGCTCTAACATCTATGTATCTGGGCGACACACAGATCCACACCAGTCCCTGAGCACAGTCCAGAATCCACTCCAGCCCCAGAGTCTGCTCCAGCCCCTGAGTCCAATCCAGTGTCAGCTCCAGCCCCCAGAGTCCGCTGTCCCAGAGCCACCTGCACTCCCAGGCAAGGCCACCCCGAGCCTCCCTGGCTCCCCGAGCTGATGCACCTCCCTGGCTCCCGAGCTGATGCACCTCCCTGGCTCCCGAGCTGATGCACCTCCCTGGCTCCCGAGCTGATGCACCTCCCTGGCTCCCGAGCTGATGCACCTCCCTGGCTCCCTGAACTGATGCACCTTCCTGGTTCCCTGTGAATCTGGTCCCTCCCAGTCTCCTCGAGCTAATGCACCTCCCTGGCTCCCTGAGCTGATGCACCTCCCTGGCTCCCGAGCTGATGCACCTCCCTGGCTCCTGAGCTGATGCACCTCCCTGGCTCCCTGTGAATCTGGTCCCTCCTAGGCTTCCTGATGCACCTCCCTGGCTCCCCGAGCTGATGCACCTCCCTGGCTCCCTGAACTGATGCACCTTCCTGGTTCCCTGTGAATCTGGTCCCTCCCAGTCTCCCCAAGCTGATGCACCTCCCTGGCTCCCTGAGCTGATGCACCTCCCTGGCTCCCTGAGCTGATGCACCTCCCTGGCTCCCCGAGCTGATGCACCTCCCTGGCTCCCGAGCTGATGCACCTCCCTGGCTCCCTGTGAATCTGGTCCCTCCCAGGCTTCCTGATGCACCTCCCTGGCTCCCCGAGCTGATGCACCTCCCTGGCTCCCTGTGAATCTGGTCCCTCCCAGGCTTCCTGATGCACCTCCCTGGCTCCACATGATTTTTTAACTATTTATTTGTATGATACAGCTGCAAATAAGTATTTGAACACCTGTCTATCAGCTAGAATTCTGACCCTCAAAGACCTGTTAGTCTGCCTTTAAAATGTCCACCTCCACGCCATTTATTATTCTAAATTAGATGCACCTGTTTGAGGTCGTTAGCTGCATAAAGACCCCTGTCCACCCCATACAATCAGTAAGAATCCAACTACTAATATGGCCAAGACCAAAGAGCTGTTCAAAGACACTACAGACAAAATGGTACACCTCCACAAGGCTGGAAATGGCTACGGGGAAATTGCCAAGCAGCTTGGTGAAAAAAGGTCCACTGTTGGAGCAATCATTGGAAAATGGAAGAAGCTAAACATGACTGTCAATCTCCCTCGGACTGGGGCTCCATGCAAGATCTCACCTTGTGGGGTCTCAATGATCCTAAGAAAGGTGAGAAATCAGCCCAGAACTACACGGGAGGTGCTGGTCAATGACCTGAAAAGAGCTGGGACCACCGTTTCCAAGGTTACTGTTGGTAATACACTAAGACGTCATGGTTTGAAATCATGCATGGCACGGAAGGTTCCCCTGCTTAAACCAGCACATGTCATGGCCCATCTTAAGTTTGCCAATGACCATTTGGATGATCCAGAGGAGTCATGGGAGAAAGTCATGTGGTCAGATGAGACCAAAATATAACTTTTTGGTCATAATTTCACTAACCGTGTTTGGAGGAAGAAGAATGACGAGTACCATCCCAAGAACACCATCCCTACTGTGAAGCATGGGGGTGGTAGCATCATGTTTTGGGGGTGTTTTTCTGCACATGGGACAGGGCGACTGCACTGTATTAAGGAGAGGATGACCGGGGCCATGTATTGCGAGATTTTGGGGAACAACCTCCTTCCCTCAGTTAGAGCATTGAAGATGGGTCGAGGCTGGGTCTTCCAACATGACAATGACCCGAAGCACACAGCCAGGATAACCAAGGAGTGGCTCTGTAAGAAGCATATCAAGGTTCTGGCGTGGCCTAGCCCGTCTCCAGACCTAAACCCAATAGAGAATCTTTGGAGGGAGCTCAAACTCCGTGTTTCTCAGCGACAGCCCAGAAACCTGACTGATCTAGAGAAGATCTGTGTGGAGGAGTGGGCCAAAATCCCTCCTGCAGTGTGTGCAAACCTGGTGAAAAACTACAGGAAACGTTTGACCTCTGTAATTGCAAACAAAAGCTACTGTACCAAATATTAACATTGATTTTCTCAGGTGTTCAAATACTTATTTGCAGCTGTATCATACAAATAAATAGTTAAAAAATCATACAATGTGATTTCTGGATTTTTTTTTTTTTTTAGATTATGTCTCTCACAGTGGACATGCACCTACGATGACAATTTCAGACCCCTCCATGATTTCTAAGTGGGAGAACTTGCAAAATAGCAGGGTGTTCAAATACTTATTTTCCTCACTGTATATATATATGCAAATCGATTAATCACATCTAACAAACGTTTGTTAAAATATTAACAAAGTTATATGTTCAACGAGATTAATCAATTTGGGTTTAATATGTTGGGTTCTCATACAACTTTATTAGTAGTTGATAAAAAAAAAGGCTTATAAAGACACCTGCACTTCCATAGTAGCCTAATACTTGCTAATCCTCCTACTCCTCAAGTCACCATATAACCAGAGGTCTCACAATAGCAAGCCCCGAAAAAATTTCAGTTCCTTTCTTTATAGAAAGTGTCTTAATCCGTATGTAATCAGTGGTTTAAATTTACCATTCAAACATTTTAACACGTTAAAGCCCTACGTCATCACGGGCAGACCTCTGAATGGTGGTTTCTGAATAGCGTTTCAGATTTTAGGACATTATAGGGTATATTATTCATTGCTTTCAATGTTAGGTCAAAGATGCTACACATCCCACGCTGGTCCAACGACATGCTGTTTTTCACCCGATCAGATGACAAATCACCGTATACACCAAACTAATTGGATGAAGCTTATTTCGAAGGAGTTAATCTATTTTTTTTTTTTTTTTTTTTTTATAGAAAGAAAAGTTTTTACGAATGGCATCGACTTAACAACGGCCTTTGACAAGAAAAAAGGAAAGTAGGAAGCTGAGACAAGCGTAAGCCTCTTAATTTGCGTGATAGTGAAAACAAGTTTGGGCATTAATGCCCAGATTACATGGACACCATGGAGGTGTTAAAGCTTTCAATTTTGCCTTTCTTCACAGCAATTCCCATGGCGGCAGAGACGACCCCTTGTTCTGATGAAGAAGGTAATAGAAATAATTTGAAAATAAATGTTTATTTTCTCGTATTCGTCCTCATAGGCTATACGTACTTATTTGTTTCAAATACCTAAAGATATCAAAAAAGCGCTCAGATCAGATCAGCGAACTGTTGCCATAGTTCAAAACGAACGCATGCTTGTTGGCCCAATCTGCATTAAATTAATGTAGCCTACATTTTGTGGTTTCTGCACTGAAAATGACCTTTACACTTTGGTCAGAAATGGAACAATAATTATTTATATTTTTTTGACCTGTCCATTTATTGAATGAATTAAATACAGAAGAAATGAAGACAACACAAAGCATTTTCGATTCAGTTCATTTTATTTTCACATTGTCTTAATATTTCCCTGGCTAATTCATCAAGATGAGCATATGGTTGTTTTATTTTCTTCCCTGAATTGTGGCTCAATAAATATAATGGTATAATACATGGCAACCATAACAAAACTGTTTTAGTACTATTCTGTGAACAGAAAGTGCAACCTTTTTTAAAAAAAACTAATACTGTCTGATGTAGAGTATACGTGTAGAATAAAACACTGTGACAGAACAAACCTTGACAAAGTGCTTGCCCTGTTAATTTGCTCAGATATAGCTGTTTTATGTGTGTTGTATCCATGTACAATTATGAAAACAGGATGAAAATATCTAGAAGGTTCATTCAACAACTGTTGAAAACAAAAACTTTCAGCACTCATCAACAACCAGCAATAAACAAAGAAAGAATTATTAGAAGACTACAATTCAACTTCTAGACTGAAGAGACATGTGTCTATCTATAATAACTCTGTAGTGCTTCTGCTTGACTTTGGTCTGATCTCTCAAGTGCGGGTGAGTCTCAGCACTCCTCTTTTCCTATTCCTGCCGCTGTGATATGAGTCAGTTGAGCAGAATGCTCCTTCGCTTTGAGACGCAGTGCTGCTATGCTGGAAGCACGGAAGTCCACCGTTGGAGGGGACGGTAAGGGTGGTGAAGAGGAGAGAAGGTTGTTGGTGAGGTGGGAGCGTTGAATTGGACTCTCGATGGCAGGAAGGGGTATCCTTTGCAGTGCCATTGGACCTAAGCTTGTAAACAGTCTGTTGAGAAATGTAGAAACAGAATATTATAGTGTGAAACGGAACTTAATTGTTTTGCGTTGAATATGCAGATGAGGCTCACCTTCCAAAAGTGGGACTCATGAAAGCGGGATGTCTAAACATGGCCGCCCCTAACAGAGCGCTGAAGCCGTGAGGGGAAGCAGAGTTTGGGGGTGGCTGAGCCAGTCTTTGGAGGGGGCCAGGCCACGCTGAATCAATAGCTGGATGCGGGTTTGGGACAAAAGGATTCCCACTCAGGTAATGACATAAGGACTGTGGAGCAGAGGGGGTTCCAGGATAGTGTAGGCTCAGAGTGTGTGACTGAACCCCCGCCTTTTCCCGTTTCCTCCATTTTGCACGTCGATTCTGGAACCATACCTTGAGAGGAAAACAATGCAAGTAAAAAGAACAGTTTGTACATTTGGTAAATAAATCTTGTCCCACTACCATGAAAGCACATCAAGCTATTGATGTTCTTTCAGATATATTTTTTTCTTTTCTGTCTGACATTGTAAAGCACATTGGTCAACTTGTGTTGCTTTAATTGTGCTATATAAATAAAGTTGCTATTACTGTAACTATTGCTGTTGTTCCCTTAGTCAAAGAAAAATGAAAGCTAGACCACAGGCTCAAATAGAAAAATCTTGGATATCACAAGAAATACAATGTTACAGAACTTGTATTTTTTCTGCATCTCATGTGACAATACATGAGTCATGGCTGAGAATAATACCAAAAAATGCCAATCTTGTCATTTACTCATGTGTTTCTAAAATTGAATGACTTTCCGTAAAACAAAATGTGAACAATTTTCTTATTTTGTATTCCGAAGAAAAAATAAAGTTTTGCAACAAAAAACTATGAGGGTGAGTAAATGTCAATTATAAAATATTTTTTTTATTATTGGGATAACTATCTCTTTAATACAGAGGGTTGTTGTTTGCTGATGAAAGTGGTTTATAAAAAAAGATAGCCTATAATTAGGCTTTAGTGCTAATATAAACAGAAATGGCCAATAAGGAGCTTTAGTAAAAAAAAAAAAAAAAAAAAATAGGCACGTGTAAAGTTGCCTTTAGTTTATAAAAGAGCTAAATAGAGAGCCAAATAAAAGAACCTCGAATGTTTCTATATTCTTGGACATTTTTTTTATCTGAGGCTATCTATAATTGCCTATTAGATTATTACTTCTCACTTAGATCTAAATATCTAGATCTTATTTTACGTTGCTTTTCAGTGTATCGACATAAGCTTCTGCACAAATCCACAATCCGCTGTCTGAATGTTCAATATGAATCTTATATTTTCGATGATTTGTCCCGTGAATTGTTGCCATTGTGTAGAAAATTAATTTAAAAATGGCACCAATATTTAGGATAGGCTATATTAGAATTACGAATCCAATTATGTGATTTTGTTAATGTTTCATGCTTTTTAAGTGGCCCCAGTCAGGAAGAGTGAAAGAGAACAGGGAATGTTGAAAAAGGTGATGAATAAAAAAAGTGACTTACTTGCACTCGTGCTTCTGTAAGATCGAGTCTCATTGCTAATTCCTCCCTTTAATTACAGAGAGAGAGAGAGAGAGAGAGAGGTGGAGTATTTATCTCTCTTTTTTACTCACATTGACAATGAATTTAACTCAATTTAAAACAAAATAGGCTATTTATTCGTTTACATTCTTGTGAGCAAATATTCAATCTATTTATTCGAAACATTCACTATTGAAACGGCTAATGTGAATAGGCAACCTGTATTGCAACGAAAATATATGAAATATAAATTATAATTTATAATTAATGGCTAAACCTTTTTTTTTTTATTATTAAACATTAAAAGTGCTTTTTAAATTCTACTGAAAATTACTGTTGTCTTGAGATGTGACGGATTATGCCATTTAACCAAATCACTTTTTTTATTATTATTTATTATTGCATAACGTTAAAGCATTACGGTCTAGCCTACATGTAAGGCAAATGATTTGCCATGTGTTGCCGTTACCTTGTGAAAACATCAGGGTAGTGTGTCTTTTGAAAAGCTCTTTCCAGCTCCTCAAGCTGATAGCTGGTAAATGTGGTACGGTATCTCCTCTGTTTTCGTTTTAACATCCCATCTTCAGTGTCACTTCCTGCTGATAAAGTAGTTTCCTCACAATTCTTCAAATATGCGTCTCGTTTTTGCAGCCCCAATAGATTCGGAGACACTTTTGTCTCTCTCTCGGCTTCTTCCTCCTCCGGTCTTGGCGTGGGACTGGACGCGTCTCTGCAGGACTGTAGAGACTCATGTTCCTGATACGATCTAGCACGACTGATGCTTACTTGAGAGGCTTCAGTAATTTTTATCTTTTCACAAGCTGTGTGTAGCAGTCTTGCCTCGTTGTCGTTTGTGTGAATGTCTATGGTGGAGGAGTCTGTCAACCCGGCGAAGGGGCGGCGGAGCTTCGGCGGCAGGTGCATGTCTGGTTGAAGGGACCACGAACTGTTCGGTGATGCTGTCAGTAAAAATAATGTATCTAAATTATTATCAGTAGGATTAATTAAGTTATAGATAAGAATATAATTAAATTACACAGGGAAGACTACTTTTAATTTTAAATTAGTCTTCCCTGTGTAATTATGTCCGTGTAGTTTTGTAATATGAGTAGGCTAATATGATTTGTTCTTAATGAACATTAGACTATTTAAGCTGCAATGTAAAACAAAACAAACAAAAAATGAACTGCAATCAACTTGGATGTTTAAGTAATTTCAACTTAAATAACATTAAACTGACCTAAATTAGATGAATCTTGTTTAACTTACAGATAAAAAAAATATGAAAATTGCTTAACTTATTTTGATGAGTTACCGCAACGTAAAAAACGTGTTGTCAAGCATAGATTTTTTTCAGTGTAGGCTACTTAATATGTAATTACTCTGTAGGCCTACTTGTATTGTAGGCTAATTGTAATACAATATTTGCTACACAAGAAAGAATTGTTAGGCCTATTTCAAGTCCACAGAAATAAATTCTTATTTAAAGCAGATGCTTCATCTCTTGAATACCAGTGTACACATAGCCTAATAATTCAGTGCACAATAGACTACATGTAAAAAAACAACTAAAACATGAATGCATCATAATAAGTGACCTACCTTTAACTATTAAGGAACTTTTCCTTCCTAGAATACTGTCGATGCAGTACGAGGACAACATATGTGATTTATATTTGCAGTTTGTTTGTTCTGGATTTCCCCCCTCTGGTTCTTTGCTCATATCTCTGGCTTAATGAAGGCTATACAGAAATCAAAAATCCATTGAGCGCGCGCGTCCCGGTGCTCTCGCTGACTGATCGCTGCAAAAGCTCGCGCACGCCGACATTTGTAGTGATGCTTCAGCTTCCAAAGCTGATCTAGAGCATCTGATTGGTTCTCCGATAAAAGCATGTGCCACAGGCTGTGCGCTTCAGTTTAAAGACACTTTCGGTTTATCTGGCAATTTACACATTTATCCAACACATATTCAGAATATCCTTAATAATAAAAGTAATAATAGCCTAGCCTAATAATAATAGCTAACAGTAATAATAATAATCATAATCATAATAATAGACTATTATTTAATAGCCTATTTGTATTAGTTATAGCCTACCTATATTTAGCCTATGTTAGCCTAGTTTTAGGCTATTAATAGGCTAGAAAAAGAAAGAAATGAGAATGCTATTCTGAAGACACCTTTTTAAATTAACATTTTTACATAGCTTCCTGTCATATTCTTTTATAATTCTATGTTCTGTTTGTAGAATTTAGTGTGGAAATCAATCGTGGCACGCGCTCAGTAGGCTACAGTGCGCCTTGAGCGCCATCTACTGCATAAAACACATTTACCTTTTCAAATGGAATAAAAAGTTAAAAGGAGAAAATGACGAGTAAATAATCACAATACAAGTTACAACGCTTTCTTATATGCAAGGTCAAGTTTAGTTAAAATATATAGCTTTTTTATGTCTGAACACGAACTGTTTGTGTCCGTTTTATGGTTAATTTCATCAATATGTTTCTCTTAAATAAGTTAAAAAAACTAACGAAAAAACAAACAAACAACAACAACAACAACAACAGCAACATGGCATTATATTTTCATGGTATCGGTGTTTACACGAGGACAGTTCTCATGGTCACGCTCTCATGTTCACCATGGAAACAGTAGGCTACACAACTTGGTAAAGCACAACAGAGCGGCTGAAGTGAAAATGGCAGCTGAAGAATCCGTCGACGGTCCATATTACCTCGAAAAAGTTTTAATTCCAGAGGACTCCGAGGATGAATATACATACGACGAAGTGACTGTCGACGACGAACTCAGTATAACTGAGGGGGAAGAGGACTTGGAAACTGCTGTTAAAGCAGCGCGGGATCAAACCGAATGCACAACACAGAGTGTCAGTTCAGCCAAACATCCAGTCCCTAAAATACCTGAGGTGGTGGACGACTTTCTCCGCAATTATCTGGTAAAAATGGGCATGAAAAGAACACTAGACTGCTTTCAGACAGAGTGGTTTGAGATGATACACAAAGGCTTAATTAATACAGACCAAATGGAATTCGTACCTGATGCCTATACACACAACCAGCTCCTGGACAATGAGCTAAAAAACATACAAAGAGAGCGGGATAGCTATAAACAAGCTGCATTTGAAGCTGGAGAAACCATTGTAAAGCTCCAAAGAGAGAGAGACTTCCATAGGATGCAGCACAAGCGTGTTGTTCAAGAGAAGAATAGACTTGTTGAGGACATAAAAAAGCTGAAGAAACACTATGCATCCTACGAGCCTGCTCTTAGACAGCTAAATGAGAAGTATCAGGCAGCTGTGAGGCAGAAGATGCTGGTTAGTCTGGAGAGAGACAGAGCGTTCAGCCAGGTTCAGAACCTAGACTCTCTACGTATCCCGCATTCTTCCCCAGGAACTCGAACAGCTCTAAAAGCTGCAAACCCTCCACAGGAAAGAGAAAAAACACAGAGAGGAGGACACCCGCCATGTGACAACATTGCATCATACGACGCTATAAAAGACCCCAAAAAGAACACAAAACATCCTAAGGATTCGGAATTCCCAGCCAGCACTCGCGTCAATCCCTACTTGCCTCAAATCAAAGCTTTCTCTTCTGTCAACACCAAATCAGCCAGCTTCTCTCTCTCAAAGTCTTTTAAAGCACACACAATGGCAGTAAGCTTCCTCGCTCTCCATCCCCGTAAAATGATAGTAGCCTCCTCAAGTGATGACCAGCTTTGGAGATTATGGGGAATACCAGAGGGAGAGATGATCATGACTGGCGAGGGTCACACTGATTGGCTGTCATCCTGTAGTTTCCATCCCAGTGGTGGTTACCTGGGTACCACAGGTGGGGACGCCACAGTGAAAATTTGGGACTTTGCTCAAGGTCGATGCATGCTCAGTTTGGAGGGTCACATCCATGCCACCTGGGCCTGTTCCTTCCATTCCTGTGGCGATTTTGTGGCCTCTTGTTCTATGGATAACACTGCTAAAGTGTGGGACTTGAATAGCGAGCGTTGCCGCTGCACTCTGCGTGGACACGTTGACTCTGTGAACAGCATTTCTTTCCTGCCCTTCTCAAATATTCTACTAACCTGCTCGGCAGACAAGACCCTCTCTCTTTGGGATGCTCGTGCTGGATTGTGTGCCCAAACTTTCTACGGGCACAAGCATTCATGCAACCACGCAGCCTTCAATGCCAGCGGTGACACAATTGCTTCGTGCGACTCTTTTGGGGTGGTCAAATTATGGGATGTGAGGAATGTGTCAGCAATGGTGTCCATAGACACTGGGCCTCATCCCAGCAATCAAGTGGCCTTCAGTCCAAATGGAAGAATGCTAGCAGTGGCGAGTAACGATGGCTCTGTGAAAACAGTAGAAGTGGCATCTTTACATATGTCTAGTCTAATAGTTCATGATGATGCCGTTCAGAGTGTCATTTTTGACCATAAAGGGGAATACATTCTATCTGCAGGATCTGATGGTGCAATTCACATCTGGTCATAACAAAACATATTTACAATGGTTGAGAATGGTTGCATCCTTTGTTATTCATAAATATGCATGTAGGCCTGCACACTAAAGACTAGCTTCTAAATTCTGGAAGAATTATTATAAATTATTATAAGCTTTAAAGCAAAAAGTGCATTGCAAGAATATTTTCCAAAAATAGTTAATTTGTTATAATTTAATTAGGGCTGTCAAATGATTAATCATGATTAATCGCATCCAAAATAAAAGTTTGTGTTTACATAATAAATGTGTTTCTACTGTGTAAAATTATTTTGTATATATAAGTACACACATATGCATTTATATATTTAAGAAAAATGTGTTATTTATATATAAAATATTTATATTTATATATAATATAAATTATATATAAATCTATATATAGTATATACATGAAAATATTTCTTAAATATATACAAGCATGTGTATGTATTTATATATATAAAATAATTATACACAGTACACGCACATTTATTATGTAAACACAAACTTTTATTTTGGATGCGATTAATCGCGATGAATCATTTGACAGCCCTAAATTTAATACAATTTCATTTTTTTTGTGCTTTGGCACTTTACATTGACAAGCATAAGGGAATATTTACTTTCACATCATAACAGGCAACGTTTTATTATTTTTAAACGTTTTGTTTTTAAAATTTGTTTTATGTTTTTATTATGTTTAATTTTCATGTCTACACACGTTATAACTTGCTCTCAGTCTGTAATGACATATATTTTCCTGTTTCATTTGTTATATTGTTTTCAATGTTTTAACTCAATCAATTAATACAATGTAAAACCCTTATAGCAAATAAAAACCCGAGACAACTATGGTAGCTTAGACTTTTCTTTTTTTCTTTTAGATAAAGTGCATGACTAAAAAATTGCATACAGTATATGGGCCAACCAGTTAACTATTGGAACTCAAATTTAATTTATTTACATTTTCCACTTAATTTTCCACCTTTATTCATAAATTATTGTGCATTTTTTTTCATTTTTATATGCTATCAATGCATTTTGTTACATGACGTTCAAATTTGTATATCGAATGTGAAAACAACCAAGTAAACGCTTACTGGCAAACATAAAAGACAAGTGCAACTACCAGAAAAAAAGTCCTTCATTAGAACATGCTTTAACCATTCAGTAAAAACCTTTATGGCATAGTTGGCTCTTTTCTGAATGCATTTTAGTGTGGTTTTATTGTGTTCACAACAGCAACAAAAATATATTTTAGTTTGGAGTACAGAATTATTAAAAATCATTGGAGGACAGAATTTATATTAAAAAAAACGTATTGTTTGAAACCGATAAT
The DNA here is from genome assembly GCA_031834385.1 of Semotilus atromaculatus. Classification (NCBI taxonomy): domain Eukaryota; kingdom Metazoa; phylum Chordata; class Actinopteri; order Cypriniformes; family Leuciscidae; genus Semotilus; species Semotilus atromaculatus. The sequence continues at coordinate 21,107,464 of JAULUF010000001.1, read as the reverse complement.
ACCACTGCTAAAGAAAAGAATCGTTTGTGTTGTTGGACTTTCTCAAAACCTTATATTTGTAGAGATATTGCCCTTGTGACAACTTCACTAGACTCATAATTCAAATTGAACGTTTCTAACAATCTTAAGAAATAGGAAATCTAATTTCTAATTTCCGATTCATTTTTGAATCGAAGAATTTTGGCATTAAAGAGTTTACATGTGCTTTGTATTTCTCACACGTAAAGTATGACAGGAGCACAGGTCTGAGACAGTATGTCATCTCCAAATATGCCAGATAGCTACATAGAGTCTCTTTCACCCGGGCCCCAAAGCTTAAAGACATTGTCCTCCTGCACTCTGGGGACACCGTTCATCACTGCCACCCCTTTAAAACCACCGGGTTTGAGAGTCCCGAGTCCATTGGTCATTGTAAGTGTCATGTCATTTTAAGAATATTTAAAAGTCTTACTGCAGCCAGCCTTTGAATGAATGAACTTATTTTATTTCGAGCAATATAGTGACACATAATAAAGGTAATAAGATTTGATTTTTAACAACATAAATCAGTCTTACTGCAGCCAGCCTTTAATTTGAATTACTGAACAGTAAGGTTGTGTAAGGCTGGAGGCCTACGCTGCTATTTCCATCCAATAATTTGAACAAAAAGTATGACGAGCATAATTAAATGATTAATCTGACTACATTGTTGTTGTTATTATTTAACCCACAAGAACTGAAAACGTAGGAAAATGTAGGATTTAATCTGAACGTTTAGATAACTAAACTAAAGTTTATTATCACTATCAGTGATAAAAGGAAAGATTCTTGAAGCTTTTAAAGAAAACATTACTATACTATTCTGAATATTGACTCATTGTTATCAATGTTTAAATGCAACCTATTAAAAATATATAAACCCCCTACAACTATTCTCCTGGTCTTTGGGTGGCGCGAGTGTCCGAGCTGATGTGAAGCGAAGGCCGGAAGTGCGTATCTACAAAAACACAGCCACGCCCCCTCATGTTATTGGCGCGTGCAGCGGACTGGAGAAGAATGATACATGCTGATAAGCATATTTATTCAAATCACTCGTCAAATATTGATTACAACGACATACTGGGCTTTATCTGCAACTGCAAGCTCGGATCAATGATTTAATATAAAAAAAAAATAGCTAAAAATCATTCACGAGACGGAATGTAATTTGACAGCACGCGCACGCAGCATCCTGTTGCTCATCATGTGTCTGTAGATACATAACAGCTGGCTTAAAATAGATTAAGTTAAAAAAAATAACAATATTTCTCTTGGTAGTTAAACCAATTGTCACTTTTTCTCTGTCAATATGATGAAAAGCGTAGGAAAGCTTTTTGGGTTAAGGCGAAAATGCGCGCCCCCAAAGTCTCACATCGACAAGAAAAAGACGCGAGTGAACCCCGTTGATGAAATGCTGGAAGACAGCGACGAGGGCTCGTACGGCAGCACGACAAGCGTCAGTTCAGGGAGCGAATACCAGAACTCCGGAGAGCAGTCCGGTTCCTCCGACAGCTCGTACAGAGCACGCGAGAGTGACGGGGATGACAGCAGCGAGACGGACGAGAAACGCGCCGCGTCCCGTAAACCGAGGAAGAGACCCGCCTGCGCTCCTGTTCCTCTCGACGACAGTTCCAGCGCTTCCAGCGATTCTAGCGAGTCCTCGAGCGACGTCGGCGGAGAGCCGCTCAGGAGAGCGTTGCAGAGAAAACGGCTCAGGCTGCCGGAGGACTCAGAGGACGAGGCTCTACGGAAGAAGGAGAGAGAGGCAGAGGTAAAAGAAGCTGCTGCCAAGAGAAAAGAGAGAAAGAATAAACTCATGGAGCTGGCAAAGAGAAGAAAGTCAGGCACCCCGCGGCGCAGACGCAGGACGTTGGTAAGTTGACCAGGAATGAGCAAGAAACAGTCATTTAACATTCACGGGTTAAACCACTATAACCTCTTTAAGTTAGTCTTTAAAAAAAAAAACTCTTTGCATATGTCAAATGAATTATTTACATTGCTATGCAGCTACAGGCGATGTCATGTTTGCCTTCCCAATTTCATACAATTTGGGGGGAACCTACAAATAAAAAAATAAAAAAAAGTTCCAATTTGATGGACAACTTTACTTTTAGAAATACAGTACTGTGTGAAAGTCTTAGGAACGTTACTATTTTCACACAAAAATGGTTTTAAGCCAGTAATTTATATATTTTGTTGTAGTGTGTCAGTAGGAAATATCAGTTTACATTTCCTAACATTCCTTTTTCCATAAAATTTTAATAATCCAGAGTGAGTTTTGTATGCACAAGTAGTCTTACAACAGCCGGTATGCTCCACACAGAGATCTGATTTCACCATCATCGAGTCTGTCTGGGATTACTTGAAGAAACAGAAAACTGAGACCGACTAAATCCAGAAGAACTGCAGCAACGTCTCAAGATGCTTGAAGAAACCTTCCTGCAAATCTACCTGAAAAACTATATGCGAGTGTGCAGAGGACAAAAGCTGTTTTAAACACAAAGGGTGGTCACACCAAATATTGATCTGATTTAGTTAATAGAAGTTCATTCATAAATAACATTTATGACATTATTTTTGAAAGCATCCTCACTTTACAGCATTTTTACTGTAGATTTGCAGGAAAGTTTCTTCAAGCCCCTTGTAGACGTTGCTGCAGTTCTTCTGGATTTAGTCAGTCTCTGTTTTTTCTGTTTCTTTATGTAATCACAGGCAGTCTCGATGATGGTGAAATCAGATCTCTGTGTGGAGCATACCGGCTGTTGTCAGACTCCTTGTGCATAAAATTAATGGCAAAAGGATTATTTGGAAATGTAAACTGATATTTCCTACTGACACACTACAACAAAATATATAAATAACTGGATTAAACCATTTTTTGGGGTGAAAATACTAACGTGCCTTTTGCACAGTACTGTAATTTGTTCAGGAAAAACCTAAAAAAAATTTTTTCTTCTATACTGTAGCATCACCAATTATCCAATTCATGTAACTTTTTATTCACTGAGTAGCTTCTATGCTTATTAAAATGTCTCACTCCATTTATCATTTCTACTGTAGACACTTTAATAATAATGTATCTTCTTCAGTGATAATAGTAATGGTGACAGAAACAACAGCGTTCCTCCTTTAAAAAGTATTGGATACCTTCTGCAGGGTTCAGAAGAAGAGGAAGAGGAAAAAGAGGAGATCAAGAAGGACAAAGTTGAAGAGCAAAGTAAAGCAGACGATACTGGTGATGAATCTAGTGTGGAAGAAAACGGCGGCACTCTAGACAGCAGCGAGGAGGAAAAACTTGCTGATAGTAGTGACAGTCTGAAGGATTTTATTGTGGAGGAAGATGAACAGAAAAATGACAAAGATCAGGAGGAAGAGGGGAAGGCCAAAGACAAGGACTTTCTCTCTCACCTTCCACGCCAGTGTAAGACTATGTGGTTGTGGCTTTTGTTTTTTATTTGCAGTTCGGAAACATGTAGATGTGTCTTTAACATTTTATGAATTATAAAATCTCATTTGTTTCTATTCTCGTTACAGTTATCACAGGATCACAGCTCACCCACTTTCAGGTGGTGGTAAAAGCCTTGCTGATCAATGTACTGGACTCAACTTTCCTCAGTTCACTATACAGTATGTTCATCCATTTTTTCCTTCTCTTCTTAGCACTGGATATACGTGTGTGTGTGTGTGTATATATATATATATATATATATATATATATATATATATATTAGAGGTGGGCATAGATTAATTTTTTTAATCTAGATTAATCTAGATTAATTTTAAAATTAATCTAGATTAAAATGGCTCATTTGAATTCTCCCGAAGGCATTCAGAATATGTGTGCTACCCAAATAATGACTAAAAGTAAGTCTTTGAGAATAGTTCGCCTCGCATAGGGATGTGCATTTCTGCCAAAAATGCCATTCGACAATCGAGGAACAAAAGTCGAATATCGTTAAAAACAAAACCCGCAATGACAGAAAGGGAGGCCAATTTCATCTTTAGCGATTTGTCATCAAACAAACTGTTTATTAATTGAACAAGTAACATGTTTTCTTCGGTTTTTTTAACAGTAACGTTAATTGGAAGAAGAAAAAAAACAATACGCACCACAGTCCGTTTTTGCATCGCCAATGCTCGTTAGATCAAAAAATAATGTCATCATATGTCATAATGATTTTATGTGAACCTGCCTTGTTACTGCAATAGCCTCCTTTTTAAACAAATTAGTTTCAATCAATGTAAACTATTCGTGTGATTATGCCACTGCGCAATGCACATACATTACCGCGGGATGGCGGGTGTTCATTTCATAAACTGTGGACAATGGCAGCTTATTTAAACCTGTTAACCTTTGCCAGTGCGCCGACTCTCTGAAGCGGTTTTTTTTTGTAGCCTATAAATTAATGTATGTCCAAAAACCGGATAATGTCATACTTTTTAGTAGTGCTATCGTGGCGTAATAATCTGTTTGGTTGTAAAATGTATTACCTGAATGAAATGAACTCGAATGTATCGTCCTGTAGAATCATTCATTCACAGACAGCATACGAAGATGTTCAACTCAGTGGCGTAGGCAGAAATTTTATTTTGGGCGGGCCAGTGATAAAGTGAGTGGGCCTATAGTTTTTCCTAGAAAAAAAATTACTTAAATAATAACTAAACCTTAGAGGGTAGACAAATTAATAGTCAAACTGCAAAAACAGTTACACCTTTAGTTTGCAATATTCGGCAAAGCATCATGTTTAACCAACAGAGCTCAATAAAGGCTGGACAAACCAGTATAGACAATAACCTGTCTATTTTATTCAGGCTAGTCAGCAGTGACTCCACAGGGAAAATGTCTGCACATTTTACAGAAAATCGCGTCCTTAATTACAATGTAGGCTACTCCATCCAACCAAGAAAATTGTCCATACCACTTTGCTGAGAAGCTCCTTGATTTTCCATTCTTGATAGTGCAGGGAAATACCTTCAAATTGGGTTGTGAACGTGGTTCGTCAAGTCTAGTATATTTATATAGCGCTTTTCAAAATATAGATTGTAGCCTATCAAAGCAGCTTCACAGTAGGCTATCAATCAACATAACAATGACAATGTTCGTTTCTTAGTGGGAAAAAAACATCCACGTTTGGTATGGCTGATCAATGGTATTAATGATTGGTTAATTAATTTGAATATCCCCATTCGTCAATCGCAGTTAGATCGGCGGGTAAACCCGCGTCAGGCTGACCGGGAGAGAGCACTGGCACTGCCGCCAGGGAGCAAGAAGCGGCCGTCACCAGCACCTGGCTAGCCTTCTTGTAGGTTAAGAGTTTGAAGAACTGGGATGGGTGGACTCGGTAGATGAAGGCAGTGGCGTGTCGTCTTCCTTAACTCTTGCTTTTTTCAAATAGCACATTAAAGAAATTGGTTTAGCCATTATTATGATGATATTAATAAACTGGCAAAAAAGCATCTAGCTAGCAAGAGCCTGCCGGCGCCGCTCAGAGAGTTTTCCTGTCGGAACCCCTGGCAACCATAGCAACCAATAACGTTCCGGAGGGAGGCTTTCTACAACTTGCCTCAACAGTTCCATTTTATTCGGAAAACAAATTAAACACACACCAGTCACCAATAAATCAGGTTTATATTAATATATTTTCTTGAATACATTTTAATAATAAAAAATATATATTTTATCAAACTTGCCTGGGCGGGCCAGTGAGTAATGTGGGCGGGCCAGTGCCGCCCTGGCCCATTACTGGCTACGCCCCTGGTTCAACTAATAAAGATCTTCATCGCTGGCAAAGATATGATGCATTTGCAGATTTGCTTTCACTAGACTAAACTGTAGATCCACGGCCACTTCATCCAACGCTCTTGATGTTCTTAAATCTTCCTGTTATTTACGACTCCTCGAGTGTGAATTGAAAGCGCTTCAGACGATTCAGTGCGTGGGGAACTGAACAGATCAACTGATTCGCGAACCGATTTAGACAGATTTGACAACTTGTTTGATGAAGTCTTTGAACAGAAACGACTCAAAAGAGTGATTCATTTGTAAATGAGCATCGCTCATGCCCATACAAAGGATACAGCGCGCTTGGAATAAACTCGTTTAACAACGTATTGCATTAAAATAAAGTAACGAGAGGAACGTCGCCCAACATAACAAAGTAAGTACACCTTGTGTCCCTGACAGGAAAATACCCCTGCTGCGCGATCTGTGACAGTAGGCGCGGCCGCGGCGTCAAGTATGTATGTCATACTACACATTAGAATTGCGCGAAAATAACGATATTCGAAAAAGCTATTTATGATCCCAACCCAACTTAGATTAACGGCGATATTTTTTTTATCGCGCGATAAGAGTCTCACGTTAACGCAGCACGTTAACGCCGATAACGGCCCATCACTAATATATATATATATGGTTCAAATTACTCACGGTTTGGTTTTTATCTCAGATTTAGGGTCATGGTTTTGGTACGGTTTATGTGCTATGTTCAGGGAATATAGAACTACTGTCAAATAGAAATAAAGAAAATAAGAACAAATAATCAAACTACAAGCAACAGCACAAATAAATACAATAAATCAAAGATACAAATAAAACAGTGTCTTTCAGGTTTTTCAGGTATCAAACAGTAGTTTTCAGGTACAGAAATTGAATAAAGTAATCAAATGGAAAACAACATTGCATATAATCTTCACTGTAGAAATGAAATAAAGATGAATCATTATTAAAGTTACAAAAGCTATTCAGTCAAGAGCAGTGAGGGATTTATTTGTCATTTGTTGTTTGATTAACATTAAAAACATATATTTGTGCGCTATACACGCGCTTTCCGTGTGCGTGCTTCAGATGAATGTACACACACATCTTACAGCGTATACAAGTTCTCTTTCGTCTTGTACTCAAATGTTTAAATTAACATGGCTTAAATGAGTTTAGTTTAAACACAGATAGCAACGTATGTTGTTCAGTTCTCACCTGCTCTCGTGCATTATCAACACCCGGGTGATGACGGCATTAGGGCTGTATTCAACCAAAGAAAATCTTGGTCGACTGAAGTCCTGAAATTTTCGACTAAAAATAGACTAAAATCGACTAAAAATGACGTTTAAAAAAAAAAACGTTAAATGAATTAGCTGTGCACTGTGCGCAGTACTTGGTAGCCGTGTTGTCCGCCTAAATGAATTATAAATAAACATAAAAAACTAGTAGGCTATTTGCAGTATATTAAATCATTTTTGACCTAATTATTTAGCACTGAAATGAGTGACACACGAGTCTGTCGGCTCTGCAGCGCTGCATCACGTGCACCTGCGCAATATCATAGCCTATGATTTCCGAAAATAGTACAATGTTGTCAACTAGTGATATCATCACAAGAACTGTTGAGGAATATGCAACATAATTTAGACAATTATTTTTGTCATATGTTATAATAATAAGTTATAACTGTCAGACACTATCAGCCGCTCTGCATGTCCTCACACCGAGCTAGGCTGAACATGAGCTCAGCTTCGCGGCTGAGACACGGAAAGACTATTATCTTAAAGCTTTTACTCTTAATAAACACAAAAGGCACGTCCACTTTAATAAAAAAATAATATTTATTAAACAAACCAGGTCAAGAGCAGAAACGAAATAAAGTGCATAACTGAAAAATAAAGCATCTTAGGCTCAAAACTAACACACAGTCGGCACAGCGCAATTGCGCATATAGGCTCCAAATAAAAAATTTAAAGTTAGGTGATCACACTAAAACATTGAAATATGCACATTCTGATATGTTCATAGCCTACTCAAAACAGAAAGGGCAAGCTAACGCAGACAAGTGAGCTTACCACTTTTAGATGATATGTCATGTTTGTCAAAAGCTCGTCGAGCTGTGGAAAACTGTTGCTTGCAAACTTTGCATTCGACCTTTTTCCCGTTATCAATTTAAACAAAATGCTACCACACTGAGGACTGACAATTAAACGCTCTCAAAATTAAATTAGTAGTATTCAGCATCAAAGCTTATCTATACTTATCATTCTCTCTTGGTTTGGGCTAATCCAAAAAAGGTGAAAACAAGGGGGGTGTTCTGAAGACAGACTGTTACCTGTGAAACAAGGGTACTCTGAAAACCCCCCCATTAGCAGTTAGTGTTTTCCACCTGATGAAATGAGCGCGCCTCAGCACGGCAAAACGGATGAAATGAACGCGGCAAAAAATCGACCAATCAGAATTTTGGTCGAACCAGAACGTATCGACCAACTAATCGACTGGGACGATACAGCCCTAGACGGCATAAATGATTGGTTATTTTTGACCATACGGTACTCCTATTGAACAAAGTTTACAAAAAGAGGGACTCTTTTGTCCATGTTTTTTTGATCATCGCGGTTTGAACGTATTGGGAAGCCAGAATGTGACATAACAGGAATAAATTATATTTTAAAATGTATTTTAAAAAAAAATTTTTTTTTTTTTATTAAATAAATGGTTAAAATACATAAAAAAAATCTTATAGACCCCAAACCATTTCACTTTGTATCAATGACTACAGGTGGTGAACGAACGAAGCGTTACGCCCAGGAGATGAAATCATCATTGCTTCATTTTGATGAGCGATTGGTTCTTCCTCGCCTGGAGAACCTGAAGCAAAGGAGCCGCTGGAAAGAACGTTACAAAGTAAGATAAAAGCCCTTTGTGTTTCTCTTTGTCTTTTTCATGAAAATGTCACATTTCTATGTATACAGGTCCTTCTAAAATATATTTTAGATTCATTGCACACCAACTGAAATATTTCAGGTCTTTTATTGTTTTAATACTGATGATTTTGGCATACAGCTCATGAAAACCCAAAATTCCTATCTAAAAAAATTTGCATATTTCATCCGACCAATAAAATAAGTGTTTTTAATACAAAAAAGTCAACCTTCAAATAATTACGTTCAGTTATGCACTCAATACTTGGTCGGGAATCCTTTTGCAGAAATGACTGCTTCAATGCGGTGTGGCATAGAGGCAATCAGCCTGTGGCACTGCTGAGGTGTTATGGAGGCCCAGGATGCTTCGATAGCGGCCTTAAAGGATTAGTTCACTTTTAAAAAAAACTTTTGCTGATAATTTACTCACCCCCATGTCATCCAAGATGTCCATGTCTTTCTTTCTTCCGTCGAAAAGAAATTAAGGTTTTTGATGAAAACATATGATGATTTTTCTCCATATAATGGACTTCAATGGGTACCAAACTGTTCAAGGAAAAAAATTGAGTTTCAGTGCAGCTTACCAGACGATAAACGATACCAGACGATTAATAAGGGTCTTATCTAGCGAAACGATCGGTCATTTCAAAAATAAATAAAAAAGTTTAAGTTTTATAAGCACAAATGCTCGCCTTGCTCTGTTCTGTGATGCGCGTCAGCGACTCACGTAATACGAAATTACGTTCAAAACGTCACGCTTGACGTACCGAGTCACTGTTTACAAATGTAAGGAAAGAGGACCATATACACATATTCAAATGTCTTTCTGTCAGTTTATCGTTTAAATGCCAATTTCGTGTGCGTATCCTGTGTGTTTTAATATTAAAAAGGCTAAAAGAACATTTTCGTCAGGACAGAAGCCTTTTTCAACGTAATTACGTATTACGTGACGTCACCAACGCGCATCACAGAACAGAGCAAGGTGAGCATTTGTGCTGATAAAACTTAAACTTTTTTATTTATTTTTGAAATAACCGATCGTTTCGCTTGATAAGACCCTTATTCATCGTCTGGTGTCGTTTATCGTCTGGTAAGCTGCACTGAAACTCTCATTTTCACCTTGAACCATTTGGTACCCAATGAAGTCCATTATATGGAGAAAAATCCAGGAATGTTTTCATCAAAAACCTTAATTTCTTTTCGACTGAAGAAAGAAAGACATGGACATCTTGGATGACATGGGGGTGAGTAAATTATCAGCAAAAGTTTTTTTTAAAAGTGAACTAATCCTTTAAGCTCATCCAGAGTGTTGGGTCTTGCGTCTCTCAACTTTCTCTTCACAATATCCCACAGATTCTCTATGGGGTTCAGGTCAGGAGAGTTGGTAGGCCAATTGAGCACAGTAAACCATTTACCAGTGGTTTTGGCACTGTGAGCAGGTGCCAGGTCGTGCTGAAAAATGAAATCTTCATCTCCATAAAGCTTTTCAGCAGATGGAAGCATGAAGTGCTCCAAAATCTCCTGATAGCTAGCTGCATTGACCCTGCCCTTGATAAAACACAGTGGACCAACACCAGCAGCTGACATGGCACCCCAGACCATCACTGACTGTGGGTACTTGACACTGGACTTCAGGCATTTTGGCATTTCCTTCTCCCCAGTCTTCCTCCAGACTCTGGCACCTTGATTTCCAAATGACATGCAAAATTTGCTTTCATCCGAAAAAAGTACTTTGGACCACTGAGCAACAGTCCAGTGCTGCTTCTCTGTAGCCCAGGTCAGGCGCTTCTGCCGCTGTTTCTGGTTCAAAAGTGGCTTGACCTGGGGAATGCGGCACCTGTAGCCCATTTCCTGCACACGCCTGTGTTGTATATGTATAGTTTTAATCAAATAAGGTTGGATTATTTCTATGTTGAGCTGCCTGTTCATGAAGCTGAAAGTGCACGTAATAAAATAATATACAATTGATGCAAACCAACAGGAATCCTTGCTTTTCTGCTCTATGTTTATGTTTTATGTGGGTAGGGCCCCATATTAGTTATTGAAACGGGCCCCCAGATGCTTAAGGCCGCCACTGCCTGCACACGCCTGTGCACGGTGGCTCTGGATGTTTCTACTCCAGACTCAGTCCACTGCTTCCGCAGGTTCCCCAAGGTCTGGAATCGATCCTTTTCCACAATCTTCCTCAGGGTCCGGTCACCTCTTCTCGTTGTGCAGCGTTTTTTGCCACACTTTTTCCTTCCCACAGACTTCCCACTGAGGTGCCTTGATACAGCACTCTGGGAACAGCCTATTTGTTCAGAAATTTCTTTCTGTGTCTTACCCTCTTGCTTGAGGGTGTCAATAATGGCCTTCTGGACAGCAGTCAGGTCGGCAGTCTTACCCAGGATTGCGGTTTTGAGTAATGAAACAGGCTGGGAGTTTTTAAAAGCCTCAGGAATCTTTTGCAGGTGTTTAGAGTTAATTAGTTGATTCAGATGATTAGGTTAATAGCTCGTTTAGAGAACCTTTTCATGATATGCTAATTTTTTGAGATAGGAATTTTGGGTTTTCATGAGCTGTATGCCAAAATCATCAGTATTAAAACAATAAAAGACCTGAAATATTTCAGTTGGTGTGCAATGAATCTAAAATATATGAAAGTTTAATTTTTTATCATTACATCATGGAAAATAATTAACTTTATCACAATATGCTAATTTTTTGAGAAGGATATTAATATTAATATAATTGCTTGCTTTACTGTTAGTCACTTCTCTTTAATATGAAGATTGAAAGTTATGGTGTGGTTTAGATTAATATACATACTTTCACGTTTATTTATCGTCTTTATTTATGAAAAGGAAAGGGTAGAATGCTATCCTAAATTGCGGGTTATAACGACAAGGATCCAGACGAAGGGATGTGAAGCCTGTGAGCTTCACAGAACGGGGCGCTTCACCGTGCGACTTTCTGGCCAGTTGTACCACAACAACACCCTGCAGGAGGACCAGTTCATGCCCGATGATGCCCAGGTTGTTTTCCATGCAACTCACTTGTACAATTTGGCCATAAATTGTCCGAAGATATATTTAGAATGCTTCTTGATCTAATGTTTATGTAAACAATTGCAGAGTTTCTTTGTTGGCTCCGTCTGTGCCAGTCGTACTGAGGTCTACCATGCCCTGAAGCACTTTAAATACCATCTGTTTGAGAAGTGCCGTACAGCATTGGAAGCTCAGAAGGAAATACAGGAAGGGGAAAAAGGAGAGGACGACGAACCAGTTAAGGAGACAGTCAACAAGGTGTTTACCAAACTGCAGGATGGAGGCTGGATCAGTGAGGTGGGAATATGGAACCTGCTCTTTATGTGCCTTTAAAAGCTATTTGAAGGGATAGTTCACCCAAGGGCCACTGTCATGCAGAGTTCAGCTCCTATCCTAATTAAACACACCTGAATCAGCTAATCAAGGTCTTACAAGGCATTCTAGTAGAAACTTCCAGGCATGTGTGTTGAGGCAAGTTGTGTGTTGTCTCCAAGTTGGAGACAGTGGCCCTCCAGGACAGAGTTTGGACACCCCTGACTCTGAGAGTCCTTATAATGGCACTGAATGGGTGCTGTTGAAAAACCACACACATCAATCGTGACAGTAATCCGCACGAACCCAGTGGATGAATCAACAGGTCTTATTCACTAATAATAGCGTGGATTATTTTGTATTTGTTAGCACAGGAGAACTTCTCACGAAAAATCTCGGCCTAATTCACAACATGCGCATAAATTGGCCGTGTGTTTTCCAACTTCAAGGATGAACCTCTAGTGCTCCATTTCTTCGCTCTTACCAGATCCTCGAGCAATGCCAAATATCTTTCTCAAAACCAGTTCAAACACATTAAACACCTTTTTTATAGACCCAGATTAAAGATCATTAGCCAGCTGTACATACGCACATGTCTGCGTTATTTAGAGAAACCTCACTGAAGCTATAACGCAGCTCTTCTAAATATATTTAAGATAAAATGTAAATGTAATGTGCAAATGTTCATAAACAGATTTCACACACAAATGTTTGCATACGCATGCTTGGTGAATGAGACCCAATGTCTTCTGAAGTGAAACGATAGGTGTGTGTGTAAGAAACTTTTTAACTATAAATTAAAATCATTACTTCCGGTCTACTGTTTATACAAGGGAGCGTGAGGGGGACATCTATCATTTCGCTTCGGAAGACATTAATTCATCCACTGGGGTTATGAATGAACATCACCATCGCTGTGTGGGTGTTCAAGCGCCAATTCACTTGCATTATATGAACTCAGATTTATTATTTTCCTACAAATCTTCTTTGCGTTTATCTGAAGAAAGAAAGTCATATACACCAGGGATGGCATAAGGGTGAGTAAATGAGAGAATTAAATTTTTTGGGTGAACTATTCCTTTAAATGTGTATGAACACACTAATCGCTTTTTTTTTTTCTATCTGTTTAGCAATACGAGAAGTTTCAGGAACATCTCAATTCTGCCGATTTCTTCCAGGAAGAAAAACTGGACTGAAAGGATCGAACTTTTCCTAATGTCATCAATTTGCCCTTTTATTTTTGGCATCATAAAGCATGGCTAACTTTTGAGTTGTTAAAGTGTGTGCCCTAAAGATTTAGCATTATAATTTCATAATTTTATAATCGCACTGCTGTGTAAATTGCTTCTGCATGATTGTAACAAATTCCGTACGAGTACAGTACACAATATTCAACACATAAAAACAATATTACAAGCTGTAACCCAAAATGTAACAGATTTGTCCAAATCCTGAGGATTTAAAAAAAAAAAAAAGAAATCTGTATTTTACCCTGATCATTGTGCTCTCAAAGATATGTATGCAGTTATGCCTTCATTTGTAAGTAATCTCATATTAACACTTCTGTGTAAATGCATCCAAGACATTTTAAAGTGTTTCAATGTTCTTCTAATAAACAAGCTTCATAACCAGGTCCAGCTAAATGTCATGTTTTGCATCACAGAAACTATTTCTGCTTTCAACTTTTACATTTTATTAGAAACAGCAATCAAACAATGCATATAATAACACAATCTACAGGCTTGTGCTGAATCGCCATCCTCACAGGACACCAAGTTTGTATTCGGTCATGATGTGAGGATCGCCCATCATCTCACACTGGATAGGATCTGAGGGGGGAAAATGTTTACATATGACCTAGTATACTACACAAAAATCACTTGTCAAATTGTCCAAATCAACTAATACAACCAGCATTCGTCAGTATCATATTTTTATAAAGCAAACTCAAGGAACTAAACGGCTCATAAAACTTTGAGCGCATGACGGGTAAAGTGTCAAATGTTTCTTCGTACCATTGAGGATGTCCTCAAAGCCAATGGTGTCATCACTACCTCTGAGGGTATCCAGGGCCAGATTTGAGCTGGGCAGGAAGGGCAAACGCTGAATCTGAACGAAGGCAAGCGCAACGTTTAAACACGATGAGCATAGGGTGTTTATGGTACAAACTCACACGTGAGCAAGTGTCAAACAATACCTGTCTGGCCGCTCTGTACTCCATCTGTAGTTTGAGGGGTGCGTGGAGGCCCTGGATGTTCCTTAGTGTGTTGAAATTCATCTTGTCCTGGTTAAGCTGAAACTGGTTTCACAGTACAAGCTGTTACACTTTGTTTAGAGTTGTCCTGATTACAGTGTACTTAAATAAGTAAGGAGTAAAAGTGAATGACACATCAGTAACACTTATTTTTCAGTGTCTGTTACACATTTTACATGTAGTTCCTATAGTTAAAAAAAACCAGTCCATTAGTTACATAGAACTAAAATCAAGCCTTAACCCTAAATATATAGTAAGTACATGTAGTAAATGACTATTACTCGGTACTTAAATGAGTAATTACAATGAAACAAGGGCACCTTAAAATAAAGTGTAACCCACATATTTACTATAGGGTAAGTTGCTTGTAATTATGCATAATTTCCTGTTACTATAGAAAGTACATGTAATGTGTAACAAAGATGATGTAAAATTGTGTTTAGGCGGGCAACACTTAATTTTACATCGTCTTTGTTACGCTGGTTATAAAATCACAATCATGAATTATGCTGATGATTAACTGTTAGAAACTGTCTCAATTTAATTCAGTTTTGTTCAGGCACTTGCCGTGTAAGCCTAATGTGTTTTTTTATTTCTTGGAATCATATATAATAAAATTGAAATATTAAATTGTAATATAACAATGCAGCATGATTAAACACAAACCTTCATTGTGTATGAAGGAAGACATTTGACTGTACTTTACAAAAGGGTTTTTTAATATTCTTTGGCAAAATGAGATTGAAACTATTGCGGTTACCTCATCAAATAACCATGATTAGATGATTAAACTATCCTGACAAAGCCTACATGTAATTTGGAAAAATACATTCCAACACTAATAAGCATTGGTGGATTGAATACTCACGTATCGAGCTAATGGCTATTTTAAAAGATTCAGAGGCTTATTATGGCAATGAACTGATGTCTATATTGCATTTCATAATCAGTGCTACTGTATGTTATTTAAAAATTATACCGTTTAAAATTATGTACATCATTATACATTTCAGGTCTTAGCAAGAGCATAATCACTTAATACCAATATTTTACTTGATATGTTGTTCTTTAATTCCCCCTCCTCCATTTTACACATGTATTTATATACATTTAGATGTCTTTTGAAGAAACATGCATATTGGCAATGCACTACTTTTCTACTTACATTTTTCTCAGAGAGCTCCAATGGATGACTCGGTAGAAGCTCATTTTTAACACTAGAGAACCTGTGATCCCAGAAAAAGGAAACCTTTAGAATATAAATACGCATAAAGAAATATTTTCAGGTTTATGAAGGGCAGAACTCACCCTCTGCGCAGAGAGTCTTGGACCCCATAAGGACCAGCCTGTGGACACAGACCTGTGACAGGAACACTGTCCTTCAGCTGAGAGCGCAGGCCACGAGTATTCTGCAGAAACACACAGTATTATTATTATTATTATAGAATCATGCAGAAAAGAAACCTGATGTGGAAATTCATTGGTGGCCTGAATTAGTGTTTGACAGTTACCACGCTACATTAAGGTTTTCAGTCTTAACAGAAAAGGCTAATACAAAGTGAAAGTAAGGCCATGACGCATCACAATTCATTTTGAAGCTAACAACTTAGTGGCTAAATTAATACTGATATTATTAATTTCTGTCGCGGCAAATAATAAAAGGTCGAGACTTTTA
The DNA here is from genome assembly GCA_031834385.1 of Semotilus atromaculatus. Lineage (NCBI taxonomy): Eukaryota > Metazoa > Chordata > Actinopteri > Cypriniformes > Leuciscidae > Semotilus > Semotilus atromaculatus. The sequence goes on along the minus strand of JAULUF010000001.1, from coordinate 21,091,494 downwards.
AAAGAAAATTATGCCCGCGTGATCTTTCCTTGAATATAAATAAACAAACACGAACCATTGTGCTATGCTAACGTTAGTTAACTAGCTTGAACGCCTGCACATCACAAACAAGCGCAACACAAACAGCAAATACACACACTTTCACACTGTATGGGGAGCAAGGAAATAACACACACCACAACCTTAATAAACGAAACAAAATTAAATCAATAACGAAATAACAAAATAGAGCTCCACATTACCATCTTCTAGCAACTTTAGTCTTGACGATCATCAGCATAAATGCACTTCCTGTAAATCTCCGGAAATACTGTTATCATGTGATTGCGGCAATATTTTTTGGTCGTTGTTTAATACAAGGTTATTGTTATGTTATTGTTTATGAAATTTAATATTGAATAAATAATCATATTTATTATATGTATATATATATTATACATTAACCCATTCCACTGATCCTGGCTGATCGTTAAGTATGTATCCGTGCCTCCTCGATGTACGGTTGGGGGTATAGCTCAGTGGTAGAGCATTTGACTGCAGATCAAGAGGTCCCCGGTTCAAATCCGGGTGCCCCCTCACGTTACACATTTTTTATGCTTTTTTGGCATGGCAAATAAACATAATGTGTATAATACATTTGTCGACATGAAATGATGCACACAACGAAAGCCAGACAAAAGACAGAGCTGAGTTGAGCAGTGGCGCCTGCCGTGTGCATCAATGTGACTGACCCGAGATCAGCTTTTTGAAGACATCTTTTTGTTGAATGAAAGCAGGCGATTGAAAAGACTCGCTCAGGCTGTTTCATTTCCTAAGTATTTCCAAGACATTCGATTACAAGAATCAGGTTCATACTGTTTCGCTGCAAATTTGGCAGTCCACATGTTTTACGAGTCGGATATTTGTTAAAATCTTATCACTGATTTATTTTCACCCTCACTTGTATGCTTATGCAGTCCATAGAACAAAAGAATACAATATTATTAATGTTATAATAATGCTGTTGAAATTAGACCACTTCATTTCCATTGTAAATCCAACGTATAAACTTGTTTAATCCTCTGGGACATCATCATTTATAAATGACGTGAAGAAAATTACATTTAAAATATAATAATAATAATAATGTGACACCCCCTTCAGCCAATAAAATTAAAATCTATTTGCAATGTGACTGAAATTTTTAGCAACAAGGAGGTTAATACATTAGCATTAGGCCACATGCTGTCAAGGCACCACAGTGAGTTCATTTCAGACTATAAAATGCAAATAAATTCCATTTCAAAAATATATTATTGTACATCTAAATGGGTTTTCGGTCAAGTTGTTGGTAATTTTTTCTGTGTACATATTGTATGTGTATATGGCATATATTCAGTACTGGCAGGCAGTAATAGCCTTTTTGCCTGTGTTTTAGATTGATGTATAGAAGACAGAGAGGAAATTTCCAGAAAGTATTGATAGTGCATCAGAAAATGAGGTCATAGAAAGGAAGAAGATGAGGATCAAGGTAGACAGAAGCATATGTGTAATGGCAGAGATGAAGAATATATAAGTCATATATTGTTGTGGAAGTCAAATGACTGGGAATATTGACTTTGTCAATGTAGAAATTAAATGTAATAAATTTGATCTATATGCGTGTGCTTTTTTATGGCATACTCTTTGTTAAATTGTTTTAATGTATGATCATACAATTCATACAAAAGCTGATCTCTGACTCTATACTGTCAGTGTTAAGAGGAACAACACACTGATTGTGTTAAAAGTATAGTTAATTAATTGCAACAGACTAGTCAAACATGTGGTCACGGGGCAATCATTTTCACTTTTTGCTATGGACATTTAAGTAAACCCAGGAAACAGGTTTTGACTAACACCCCTCGCCCACACACTTTTATCAACACACTTTGTTGTGCAAATCAAAATTCTATCATTTACATTTACTTGTTACTGAATCAATTTGGACAACAATATACTGCAAATTATCAAATAATTTTTTTTTATAACACCAGGGACAATGTCTCAGTCTCATGATGCCCCAGGTAAGACTGATTTCATTTCATGCATAAAAAACCTTATATGCTTTTTTGACATAAAACAGAGCTGCATAACTTAAAATTCAGAGCAAAATTTATTTAATAACATTTTTGCCCAATTGTCCCAATGAATGTTTCTGGCATTGAAGAAAATGCAACGGTTGAGAAGAATTGCTCAGGCAAAGATCCTCTCATCAGTATTGCTATAGCAATGTGGATCTCTGTCATTGCATCTGTGTTTTTTCTCTATCTGTGCTGGAGACACATTCATCTTAAACCAAGGTATTATTCATTTGCTTCATTTGTTTTACATTGTCATCAAGAATAATTCCACTCATATAAAGATGTTTCAGCATTTACTTATCAACCTAATTTTCCAGTTTCCATGTTTCATACCGACATAATTCAGAGATGCAAGAGACCGATTTACATTCCAGAAAAACTCCTGATCTTAAAGGCAAGCAATAATATTGCATAAATGAATGATGGTCATAAAAAGTCAATTTCAAAGTGTAATTTTATGCTGCATGTTGTTAAACATTTAGTTTGTTTTTAGTCTGTTATTTTTTACTTCATTTAAGTTATAAAATGTAATTGTTTCGTGGTATATTTGAAGAGATTATTGTCTGATGTGTCACAGATCTTGAACAAAGCGAAACAGAACAGTATGAATCTCTTAAAGGATGTACCAACCAAAATGAGGGTAAGCGCACATAATCTGAGATAAATAACCCGATTGAGCAAATACAAAGACATGTGCTGTCTATCTGGGACCTTCAGATGCATTTAGCACGTTTGCATCAGCACACTGGTATCAAATCTCCCTTGACATCAAAGATCATAGAAACCAAAGGTCTTGACACTTTTGCTAGCAGTGTGTTTCCTGAGGAAGTCAGCCTTCTAAATTTATGTTCGAAATAATGCTGGTATGTCTGACAAACAACCGTCTTGGTAACACTTTATGATAACTGCACGCTTTTAATAATTAATTAAGCATTAGTAAACGCAAATTAAGCATTAGTAAATTAGTAATTAGTACAATTCATAATTTATAAAGCATTAATAGACATTAATAAGCACTGACAACGCCTAAATAACTGGTTTGTAAATAATGCCATACTTCATTTAGAAATGATAAATTGATAATTGAAAATACAATTATTAAACGCATTACAGATATGCTTTTAAATCAAGAATAAGGCATTTACAGCTGTATTTATAAACTGCTTATTAATGTCTATTAATACTTTATAAAATGATGAATTAACTGTTTACTAATGCTTAACTAATGATTAATAGCGTGCAGTTATTATAAAGTGTAACAAATGTCTTTTCTCTGTTTTAAAGATTACCAGAGTCTGGACACAAAACAACAGGAGCCCAGTGTAAAAAAGGAGGACTCTATCCATGCCAAAGACTTTTATGGAATAATGAAATAATACACACAATAACATTGTTCTGGGCACAACAAATGGAAGGAGAAGAGGGATTTGATAAGTGTATAAGTGTATAAGACACTGACGCAAAAATAAATGAGAACAGAGCCAGAGACTGAAGCAGTTTAATGTCCCAACACACTCAGTCGACGTCATTCTGATTAATAACAACAATAACAAACACAAAGAATATTACAAAACCATTTACATGGCATCCTAGTTTTGAACTGAAATACTGCAAATATATAGAGAGAGATTTCTTTACAGAGAGTATAAACAGGAAAAAAGAAAAAAAGAAACAGGTGCTACATGAGCATTAACTAATGCCCTGTTCACACTGGTGTTAAGATGCGTTTTGGTAGATCGGATCACGAGTGGACGACGCTAAATACAGGCGTAAAAGCGGTTTGAGCTTGTCCACTTCCAACCACTTCCAGAGGTAGTGTAAAACGCATTCGACAAGATTGCTTTCGTGGTGTAAAACGCTCATGTGGTCGAGCTTATTTTGTCCATTAGATCGAAAGACACCCGCCCATAAACCCTCCCCTCGAAGAAACCAACACAGAAGTGGTTGAAAGTGGACAAAAGAGACGGATTAAAACACCAGGTGTAAACGGGAATGTGTCTCCCTGGTCTACTTGTGCATATTAACGCATCCTAACAGCAGAAGTAAACAGGGCCCAAGATTATCAGTTAAACTCTCTTCTCAAGGTTTCTTATCAATGATTTTACATGCTAAAGAGTCGTCCCCTTCTTTACTTCCCCCCTTTATTTTAGCATTAAGGAGACCTGAGTTAATTTGTGATATAATACATGTGGGTTTTTTTTTTTTTAGTAAGGGAAGGAGCAGTTGCATATTAGATATAGTATCACATAACTTTCTTCATTGGCATTCATGTGGGTGCTCAAGTGCCCGTGGGCATCTCAGATCAACATGCGTCATGCGCTGAGATCGAGTTTCAAAGAGCTTATTAAATTCAATGCGAATAAAAGGGATCAAGGGTTTGTTCCTGTGGATACTATCGTGAAGATCCGCACAGACTTTGAGTATTTCACATGTTCTGCAGGCACGGTCACATTAGTGAATTTTTCACGTGCAATTGTCAATAGGGGAGCCATGCATGAAGCACAGTCCTGTGTGGGGAAAGCGTTCGTACGCAAAAGTCCATGAACCACGGTAAATGTGGCCGCACCTTTACCGTGTCTTTTAAAATGTTCTTGAATTATCCAAGTACATACTTAGTTCGTTTTTAAAGCTCTAAAGCCGTCTGCCTGTGTTCGCAAGTACCCAAGCGAAGCCTCGAATTTCCAAGCATGTGCAAAACCATGCAACGGTGGCACGAAACTGAGGGCTCCACAAACCAGCATTTTAACAAGCGGTGTGTCTTTATTCGGGGCCACTGATATCTCCTCATCTTCTTTTCTGAGCTCACAATATAGAAAGAGTGAAAGTGGCAAAAGCAGGGTCTACCTAAAGCACGACTCTTGCACTGATAGCACTACGTTAGTTGAGGTCTTTCTGTTGTGTGTGAAGATTGCTCCGTTTGCTCAAGATGAATAACGACCTTGAATATTCTGAGCTTAAATTGATTCTATTAGAACAGCAAACAACATCCATTTTCACAAACGGTTTACTGTTAATATAGGGATATACTCCTTGTAGGTTTGAAGCTAAATTTACTTTTTGAACATAGATGTGACCTAAAGGGAACATCTCTACTGTCTACATATTAGTCATACAAGAATTAGGTCACTGTACATCGATACTTGTTATCAAAATATATCACACATTGCGATTCAACTGCGACATACATCTTATTGCACAACTTTTTGGTTTGTGCAATAAGATGGAAATAAGATTAGAAAATTTGAGATGCTCTGACTTCTGATTCTGAGGTTGTCAAGAGTCCAGGGTTATTAGATGTTACTCAATCACACAGTTGAGTTCCTTCAAAAATGGATCCTATTTCAGCAATATCACTCTACCAATAGAGCTGCAGGACTTCCGATTCATAGGTACTTGAAGTTGAAGAATAACAAAGTGTAGTAAATGGTTAATCTATTTTATCAACAAACCACTGTTTTTGAACAGCTAAAATAACTGGAAGTGGTTGACACCAGAAGCCTCTTGCATTCAATTTACAAATGGCCATGTCCGCTCTTACATCAAAAATAAGTTGTATAGACTAATCTGACAAATACCGACCAACGCCGACAATCACTAGTTTACAGCAAGTCACTTCTCAGACATTCCATGACCCGACAAATGGCGATTGAACGTTCACAACTAGCGTCGACCAACAGCAAGTGGTCAAAACCAGACAAGCATGTCTGTTGGTGTTGGTTGGTGTCTGTCAGTGTGGAGTTCATTAGTGTTATACCAATCAAATTTTGACAGGAACTAACTTTTGTATAACAGCATTTGGTGTTCTTTCAGTTTTTGGAATGTGAGAGCACAGCACCTCAATGTCATTTAAACACTGTTCTGTACACCTACATTCAGATATGTCAATCCCCAAAAACACTGTTATTAAGGGCTATTAGGTGGGTTGTTTTTTGTGAGGTCGTACTGGGGAACTTCAGTTTTTAAGTTAAGTTTTTACGTTTTTTTTAAATGCCAAAGGCAAAGGATACTTGTATATCTTAAGCTTTCTTAAGCTTCATGTTTCTTCATTCCTTTCATCTTTCCCCCTCCTCAAAGCCCATCAGGCCCCATTCCCCTCCCAGAACCGCTGTTGTTAGGGTGTGGGTACGGCAGACTGTTTGTTACGGAATGTCTCAAAAAATGCCAACATGCCCTTCTTCACGCTGGGAGAGGCCATTTTGGTAGGTGTGTGTCCTTGGTGCCGGAGCGGGAAGCTGGAGCCGTCCATGGAGTTGGCTCGTTTGACTTTGGAGCCGGCCCGCCACATTTTGGGCCTCGCAGGAGGAGTCTGGGCAACCAAACACTTCTGGTATTGGACCTGAAGGGGGCAGCAGACATTTAGAAATACTTAAGAAGATGTGATAGATTTTGCATTGAATTCTGCAAGTATGGGATATTTTGTCAGTTATGTAGGGTTGAAAGTCAAATAAATGTAGTATTGCCTCACCATGCATGCAGCCTGAACTGCCTCAGAGATGATCCCAGCATCGGGCTCACACCAGAACACATGGCACTCAAAGCGCTGGGTTCCAGCATCCACTATGACTGCAAAAGTGTGTGTGTCATGACCCACACCAAGGAAAGTTAAGTAACGTACTTGGCATTCCCAAAATGGGTCATCTCCATCCTGAAATAAAGCAAGAGGGGAAAGTAAGAGTGAAGAAAACATCCTACTCATACTACTACTGCAGTACATAGAGTATATACTATGAGAAGCATGCAAAGTGTCCTTGTGCACATGCAGAGCATACTGCACTGGTCTCTGTAGGCTACCCCAAAAATTACTTTTCATGTGTGATTATTTATTTTAAACTCCCAAAAGTAGTTTTTTTTCACACACATTTTAATGAAACAAATTTACCTATAAAATGAGAATGAATTTATGAAGCTAGACAGCACTTGATGAATTAAACATTGTTTGGTGACAGCAATGTAGCATACTATTCTTTGAAACACCCCTCACTTTTCAGCAACCATTTTAGTTCATCTCCTCAAGGGACAAAACTATAGAAATTAAACTTGGATATATTTTAGAGTAGTCAATGTGCTGCTTGTATAGCAGTATATATTTACTGTCCTCTGAAAATAACATACAGCCATTATTGTCAAAATAGCTGATAATAGCTGTACATCGTTTAACCTAAAGTACATCGTTTCACCTATATGTCCTATTCATCATGTTCATGTTTTGTCTGCTTGACAGGACCATACAAAATTGTGTATCTTGTATTTGAGCAGTTAAAATTTGTGCTCTTAGAAAAATTCTCTCATACTGATCGCTGGATGTTCTCTAACTCTCTAAGGATTTGAGAATTAGAATTGTTGCTCTCCACAAAGTTGACCTAGGCTATAAGAAGATTGGTAACACCAAACTGTTACAGTACAGTGGACGCTGGACGGGGTCATACAGGGGTTTTCCAAGACGAGTTCCACTCGTGACAGGCCTCGCAAGGGTCAATCAAAGAAGTTGAGTCCTCGTGCTGTGCGTCAGGTGCCTAAGCTGGCTTCGAAAAACAGACGCATGAGTGCTGCCAGCATTGCTTTAGATGTTTCAGAAGCGGAAGGTCAGCTTGTCAGTGCTCAGACCATACGCCACACACTGCAACAAGTCGGTTTGCATGGCCGTTGTCCCAGAAGGAAGCCTCTTCTGAAGCTGGCTCACATGAAAGCCCGCAAACAGTTTTCTGAAGACAGCCTGTCCAAAAGCATGAATTACTGGAACCATGTCCTGTGGTCTGATGAGACAAAGATAAACTTGTTTGGCTCAGATGGTGTCCAACATGTGTGGCGATGCCCTGGTGAGGAGTACCACGAAAATTGTGTCTTGCCTACAGTCGAGCATGGTGGTGGTAGCATCACGGTCTGGGGCTGCATGAGTGCTGCTGGTACTGGGGAGCTGCGCTTCATTGAGGGAAACGTGGATTCCAACATGAACACGATGCCCTCCATTCAGAAATTTGGCCGAACGGCATGATAATGACCCCAAACACACAGCCAAGATGACAACTGCCTTGCTGAGGAAGCTGAAGCTGAAGGTGATCGAGTGACCAAGTATTTCTCCAGACCTGAAACTGATTTAACACCTGTGGGGAATCCTCAAGCGGAAGGTGGAGAGCCGCCATGTGTCTAACATCCAGCAGAATGTGGAAGAAGATCCCAGCAACAACCTGTGCAGCTCTGGTGAACTCCATGCCCAGGAGGATTAAGGCAGTGCTAGATAACAATGGTGCTCACACAAAATATTGACACTTTGGACACAGTTTTGACATGTTCACTTAGGGTGTACTCATTTTTGTTGATAGAAGATATACTAAAACGGTTGCGGAAAAGTGAAGGGTGAACTCACTTTTGTGAGATACTGTATATAGCGGTGCAGCATCAAACATACTAATATAAAACTTATGAACTGTTATTAAACATTAAGCAGTATACAGTACAACTCGTACAGTATGAAGTATTCAATAGCATTGCCTGTTAATGTGCAAATGGAGAACAGTAAAAACCTCAATGTCAGTTAGTATACTCTCACCTCTCCTCTCCATAAAGACAGAATTTTATCAGACACATGGATGACTATCGGCTCCCAATCATCTCTGTCTCTGGAGTGCATGATACTCTCAATAGCTCTGTTCAACACTTCCATTCCTGTCAGCATATATATGAAAAACACATTAACCACAAACCCATACAAAACATCCCTAGCAGGTCATTGTGATTTCGCTAAGTAAGACATGTTCATGGATCAACATATTTTGTTGATCCTGGAACAACATTCCTGTCCGAAAATGTAGTCCTAACCCTATCCCTACCCCTAAATCTAACCATACCCATAAGTTATCCCTAAAAACAGAGGGAAATGATAGGTGAATAACACTGATTCCCTCAAATCTAATTGGTTGATTGGAATGTTGCTCCAGGATCAATAAAGATGTTAATTCAGCCAAGAACATTTTGTACTTGATGGAATCACATTCACTCAGGTGATATACGTACATGACTTTCTTTGATATTTAAGCTAAGGTTTCTAGGTCTCTAATAAGCCACCAAAGTAATAATTAACCTGGTTTTAGATCTTAATCTTAATGGCCAAATCTTTATAAACTTGCGCTTTTTGTCTTCATTGAGAAAGTCTGATCTCTTAAAACTGTTTGATACAGGTCCAAATTGGATCCACAATATGTTGTACTCATATTTGACACTGAAAATGTTTTAAATGTGATATTTTAATTCAAACTTGAGAGCAGGAATACTTGCATTTGCCAAAAATTAAGTATTTGGCACTGAGGTTTAAGAGTATTTCAGAGATTATACAAAAAATACATTTTAATTCCAGTGTAAAAGTGGTTTATTTGTGTAACGAGGGGTTTTCAGGGAAGAAGGAGGCGGGAACCGACGGACATTCAACATAAACTTTGATCCAAAAACAACAAAAAGAAAGTAAAGCGGCAATCCCTCAAGGACGACAGCTGCATATAAACAAAACAAAACAACATAAAGTCCAGGCCTAGTCCCCTCTCGTCCTTCACTGTCATCACTCCTCCTTTTATCCTTCCGGAGTTTCTCAGTGGGACTCGAGACCGGTGTGGTCATTAGCACTCGCACCATCGGCCTCGCTCCGTTCCCACGGCTCTCAGCCTGCTACAATTAGATATCTGAATGGCCCAAATCACACTCACCCATTGCTCTGGATACAGGCAGGTTTCCAATGTACTCCACCTCAAACTTCTGCACCCTCTGCCTCACTGATTCCAAGAAGTCAACTGGAAAGCACACATCAAACAGTCTCATGAAAGAATTCAATTTGCAGTTGAGTCAACCAATAAGATGACACTTTCTCAAAAAGGCAGTTGTTTTACCTTGGAGGGGCAAGTCCTCTGGGGAGATACTCTCCATGGTGAGAGAACGGGCCATAGAGGGCTGCTGCACTGCCTTCTCTGCCATGATCTGATGGATCACAAACAAACCAGCATCTTTGAAATATGGACATTTTTGATCATGGAATGACATTAATGCTAATGTTAATGATGACAATAGATTTATCAGGATCATGTGATCTTACCTTGGAGCACATCTCATGCAGGGCAGATGCGATGGTCTTGGCTGGAGCGTTGCAGCGGAACACGTGGCACTTGAGCATGCATGTGTCTTTATCACTGGCCACAAAGGCAAAGTCCCTATGGACACCAAGAGAACGGAGTAAATACTCATCACAGTGACTTTCATGCTTATTCTAACAGCCTGATAGAAACACTAAACATAAAATCCACATTAAAATGTTATATATATAATCAGTCACATGTAGTCATATATGGCCATGAAAAGAATGGTTAATGGTATTTTGTTTTAAAATAATTACATTTTTAGGTTACACTTTATTTCAATAAACCATTTTAGAAATACTAACTATAAGTAATTTTGCAACTACCAGTCATTAGAGTATAAGTAGATTTAAAGAATCAAGGTTAGGGTTAGAATAAGTTAACATGTACTTGCAAAGTTACTTAGTCAGTAGAATGTCTGTTGAGGGACCATCAAAATTCAGTGTTAGCAGTTGATGAAATTGCAGTTACTTATTGTTAGTAAAATGTCTAAACTGGACAGTCCATCACAGTGCTCACACACATTCACACTCTCACTTACACCTATGGACAATTTAGTGTCTCCAATTCAACTATGCTGTATGTTTTTGGATTGTCTGGGAAAACAGAGCACTAAGAAGAAACCAACACAGTTACAGGGGGAACATGCGAACTCCACGCAGGAAGGCCTCCCTGCTCGAAACAGTAACTAATATTGGGAAAAATTATTTTAATGTAAAATAAAATGTTTTTTATTTTCAGTGTCACATGATCCTTCAGAAATCACTCTAATATGCTGATTTACTGCTCTGGAAACATGTATTATTATTATCAATGTAGAACATTTCTGTGGAAAGCATGATACAATATATATATATATATATCCATGCTATGGCATCATGATGAATTGCGTTTGACTTTGCCATAAGCATGCTGGATGGCCACAGTAGGAAGCAGCCCTTCTAAGAATAGGGCTAAAATAAAAATAGGACAAAAACCATTGCAAGCAGGAAATGACAACGGCCAGCTGGGAATTTACAAAGTGATGCTAAACCAACTCTAATCTCTCAACCTTAATTGTTATTCACTAAATCTCTTCACATTAACCTTAGAAAGTCTCTCTTAGCTGACTGTTCGTGGCAATATCAGATGTCAATGTTCTATAAATACAGATTGATCTGCATTTCTGGGCAGTATGATTTTCCAATTCTATATGCAATGCAACGGTTCAGGCCCTCTGATTCTTCAACACCTAAAGCTGCATGCTCTGGCTTCTTCAAAGAGAATGTTTAATTCATGAATATTACATTGGAGAAATGTAGAGCAGTGGTGCTTCATACGGTGTGCAGCTCGAGCTCGCACAGCATACTGATGCTTGTGAAATCCAGCACTCGTTTACTCTCAACTATTAAAGGAGAACATGTGAGTCAAACAGAATAACAGATGAGTTTATCTGGTTAGAAAAGAGACTCTGAATATAGAGTAAATGTAGCAGCCCCTGCAGATCGCAGTGATGAAAGAGCTCAGGGTTCCACTTTTATACTTAGTCAGGGTCTATTTTTGGATTTGCGGTCTGAGCACATTATCACAATACGAATAAGGCGTAAAGACGATGTCATTGGCACATGCCAACATGCTGATGGTCCCATTACAAACTAATCTGTTCCCCCTATTTGACAAACCCCAAAATGTCATGACTACTGAGACTCTGATTGGTCTATCATGGCAGAATCATCTGCATTTATTGTTTGTTTGAACACAGGGGAGGGTATTTCTAAAACATGCGAAGCAAAGCAAACATTTAAATAAATATATCATCGGTTCATAAAAAATTTAAAAGAACGTGTACACATGTAATTTTATAATACTTTTTGCATTTAGTACAATTTGCACAACCTGAGATGCATGACAGTAATGAAATGAGAGAAAACATGGCCACTGAGGAGCACTATTCACAACATCACGAGACATCACTGTTTTCTAGGTCTACTTGAAAAAAGAAAACAAGAGCAGTTATTACCTGTCTCTGTTTTCACGAGTGGTGGTTTAAAAAAGAAAAAGGAAACAAAGGTTAATAATAGTTCAAATAATGCAAAAGAAGCGAGGAATATTTTAGCAAGCTATAGACCCTTGTGAAAAAGAAGTGCACTTCTGTCAGGCTCACTACTGTCAAATACGATTGACATATAGTGTCTGGATTGGTGGTGTGGTTCTGTTCTGGGTGAGATGCACCCTAGCATGGATAAGAGCAGGGGGAGCAGCAATAACACCCCTTAGGGAAAACAGAACAGAGCCAACATGAATGTATTGCAGATATCATTAATTAATAAAGATTTTAATGTACAACATAATTCAAGATTTTATCCTGATTCAAAGTGGATCAGCTGATGCGAGCTTGACTAACGTGACCTGCCAGAACTGACGCTATGCTTCATTTTAGCATACTTTTAAAAACAGTACAAGAAATAATATACTTTAAAAGAGCATACTGAATCATTTAAAATACATTCACTTTTAATGCAATATTGAATAACAATACAGTTAAAATTATAATCGAGTACTTTCCATGTTCTTTAGTATGTGAGTCAACACAACAAAATAAGTGAATTTAAAATGTATTTTAAAGTAAAACCCTTGACATTATCACAAAGTACTTAAACTTAAAGTCTCTTTTATTTCATTAATATATCTGCAAGTACAGTTTTATACTTTTACCTGTTATACTTTTTAAAAGTGTACTTTGATGTACACTACAAGTGCACATTCAATACAATTAAGTGCACTTGTTTTTCACAAGGGGAGCTACTCTTCTCTCTCAGCGTAAGCCAGTCATTTTATAGTAATTTATAGTCATTTTTTATTTAGTAATTAAAGCTTTCAACAACACACCATTTCGTATTAAAGCTTGGATTGCAAATACTCATCATCAGTGGCTCTGCGTTTTACAGGAAAACCGAAACTCGAGCTACACTGGGCTTCACTCAAGGGGGTAATCCATCCACCGGAAACTGAAGCCTCACGGGCGCCGCCATTGTAGCAGACCATCACCTGCTGTTAGCATTCCATTGACTCCCATTCATTTTGGCGTCACTTTGACAGCGAATAACTTTACATCTGTGGCGTTTAAAGACTCCATTGGTCCATTAATTATTTCTAAAGAAACACGACAATGTGTAAAAGGCTCAATTACCTTGTATCTTACGTTATGGCCCTGTGGAGGCAGTTTTTGTAAAAATAGGCTAACGATTGCGTCATAACCAATCGAGTCTCCGTCGCACAGTCGAGAAATGACCGTATAGACAGGCGGAGAAGCTTGCGGGCAATCGGGGGACGTGGAGGCATAAAGTCCGATAAAGTCAAGCGAGAAGTCCATAGAGAGTCATAAAGTTGATCCTGTTCCTAGCTCATGGACAGCTAATACTCACGATCTCCGTCTCTGCGAGATTCAGAGGGGAATTATTCAGTTTTCGCTCGGCACAGCTACTAGAAGACATTGCATCATCAAGCTCAGTTTGAGCCTGCGCAGTAACCCTGGCTATCAGCTTTTAACGGGCTTTAATTTTCTCCGTTGAAATCAATGGGGTCGCTGTGTCCATTTCTTTTACTGTCTATGACTTCACTAGGCTTAAATTAAAGAAAACACTCTGTGCTCATACATTTTCTGTTCAACTGTAGTAAATAGAGTCTCTGCAGAAATCCATATTTATTCTGTGTGATAGCATTGAAAAGGAAAAAAACTAAGGAATTTTAGATCCAGAAATAGAAGAATGGTACAGGTCAGTCTACCTGCCATTGTTGCAGCCCACCCCCCATACACGGATGTTGATTATGGGCTGACAATGGATGAGGCTGCGGTCCACAGGGTCCATTAGACTGAGAGTGTCCTTCTTGAGCACCATCATCATATCCTGACCCTGAACACACACACACACACACACGCACACACGCATGCTTTGAGTGGTTATGACCTTCAGTAAGAGCAATGCTAACTGTGCTAACCTGAGGTGATTTGATAGAATTCAAACTGAATCGTAAAATAGCGTGCATGTAAACCTTATCAAAATTGCTAATGGACAGGCCAAAATATATATTGTAACATTCAGCAGTGTGTGGCAACAATGTGTTGTGCTATTACAGGGCTAGCACGCTAGTACTGCTATTGCGCCTGTCTGAATGAATTCAACGGACCTCCAAGGACATTGGTGGGCCCCAGCTAAGCACATCTCATCTATTCTAGGTCACGTGTGTATGAGTCCAGGCCGTCCTCACCTCTCCCCAGGCGCCAACTGCGTCCCGGCCCTCTGCTTTACTGTGAGAGAGCTGCTGGATGCAGTTGTTCACCGCCAGACTGCTCTTGCCAGGGGTCAGTTCTTCCTCTGGGATCTCAACCCAACCCAGAGAACGCACAGCAAAACACTGAAAGACAAATCAAGAGATTTTCCTAACAGTACTTACTTCAGATAGATAACATATGACGCAAAATATGTTGACACTTGTTGCTAAATCCATTTAATATTAAATTGGATCTCCCTAATACTTCTGAGAAACCTGTCCACTCTTTGTATTAACATAAGTAAAAGGTAATAAGGTATATTGTGAGATTTAAAGTCACATTTTCTCACACAAGTTGCAACTGTGAGAAATGTGCCCGGTTTCACAGACAAGGCTTAAGGCTAGTCCCAGACTAAACATTTGCATGTTTGAGCAGTTTTAACTGAAAGCAACTTGCACTGACATATCTTAAAATATATCAGTGCCATTGTTTTGTCTCAAGATGCACACCAGTTTTTTTTTCTAAGGCACGTTTTAAAAAAAGCTACTTCAATGTCCTGAACTGAACTAAGGACTATTGCTGGCTTAATCTAAGCCTTGTTTGTGATACCGGGCCATAAAGTTATAATTATGAAGGGAAAAAGTTACAAGAAATAAAGTCACAATTGCATTTGAAGTTACCGTGAAATATATCGGCAATTGAGAGATACAGTAGTGGACAAAAGTGATGTCCGGTCTAGGAAAATTGACATCTTTGCCCTTTATTCAAATATTAAAAAAAAATTTAAAAAACTGTTAAAGATTGTGTTTGCGTTGTTTTGCTGGGAGTCAGTTGTTTTAGTTTTGATAACTGATAACATAATGAAATATGCCAAATTCTACAGACTTAATTTTTGGCCAGGATGTCATATAAAGAAATTATGAAAACATGCAAAAACAAGAGAGAATCAATGAAATATTAATAACTGATTGTTGTAGTCAATATAAGCAATATAAGACATACATATTCACAATTGCAAGATAAAAAGTCACAACTAAATAGTCACAATCACAAGAAATAAAGTTATATTGTGATATTTAAAGTCTAAACTGTGAAATATAAAGTACCAAATGTAAACCAACTAGTCGCACAATTACAATAAATAAGGACAAAATTACAAGAAAAGTCATTTAGTGATATTTATCAAAATAGTTTTATTTTAATAATTTAATTAGAAGGGGGCATTGCATACATTCGGCATGCAGTTCATGTTGACATTCTGGATAACATCCATTTATATTACAGGTAGGATGTTTTATATTGTCGTACCTCAGTGTTTCTTGCTTCTATCAAATATGACTCACAGTACACACATATTTCAACAACAACCCCCCCTGAAGCATCCTGGGGTTATGTTTAATTTTATTTAAATTTTTTACTCAAACCAGTAAGCTACTGTTTACCAGCCTGGTGACTGACGGAAGTCAAAATGTTTTGCACAGAGGATACATCTATGACCCTGCCTAGGATCATTTTACACAGACTCAATAAAGCTGTGTCTTAAAATTGCATCCCTTGTGCTTTTAGAAGTCATAGCCCTGCACCCCCACCTTCTACATGCACTCGCACATACACACACTACTGAATCACTAAACATGCTCTGAGTGATGCTCCTTTCCAACTCTGACCCTCAGTGGTTACCTCACTGTGCTTTCTCTTAAGTGTGATATTTGTGGGTCAGAGAAAACAGTCATAAATTGTACATGTTGAACAGTATTAGGGCAGCACACAGCATGATTCTACCTTGGAGTCGGGATCCATGTTGGCACAGAAATACTCTTCCTGCCAGGAGGGCCTGAAGCAGAGCAAGAGAGCACATCATTATGATAATGACCCATAATTAAATACTGGGCTCATTTCAGCAGACAGAAATAAATAGGAATACAGATTAAGTCTTGAGATGCTGAACACTTTGGAGTTTTACTGAAAGCACTTTCATTTATGCTCTAGAAAAGCCCCTTTTAGACCGCCGGGGTAGTTTGTCCTGCAAACAAGAAACAGCCCCTATAATTATCACTCTAGGAATTATCAGGAAAATTATATAGAATAGAGTTATAAAATAGGACTTTGTCTCGGTAGAAACCAAATAAATAAATGAATAACTTATTACACTAAAATTAATACATTCAAATTGTATTGCAATCAATAGTATCTGAACTTAACATGCCAGAGTATAATTCTGCGCTCTGTTGTGTTACGCCGCCTCAAGGTAATTGCTTTCCCTTTAGCTGTCAACAATTCCCAAACAACTTAGCAGCAGCCAATCACAGCTCTCTGAACAAAGTCATTGGAAAGGTCAGTCAATGACAAACACGGCACTAAATAAAGGCCCGTTCCAGCCTGTTACATAAATGTGTTTACAGCATTTTGTCCTTCACTGGCAAAGACCATGTTTTGCACTACAAAATGTGGAGAAACTCTTCTCAGCGTTCATAATTCCCCAGGTGAGTGCTCGCTTATGTTCAAGCATTAGCGTGACTGGGGCCTCATGGCCTGATATCAGAGTGTTTGGAGGTTAGCCAAAGTTAAAGTTTTCCTCTCCATCCCACAGTTGTAAAGGCCACACCTGACTGGCTGTCTGGCAGAGCCTCTTTCAAAAGAGAGGACATCTGTTCAGAGAATACCACCTTCAGGTATAGGAATGTGTTTGTTCAATTAGATGTCTATTAGTGGGGTAAACAAATGAGGGAACGAATGGAAGGAAAAGGTGCTTTTTCATCTCCAGAGCACCAGAAGGAGAATTTGGCTGAACTTGTATGTGTGAGTTTGGCTGCTAAGCTGTGCCAGCATCAAGAATGCAAATTGACACAGTCCATGGGTAATGTGTTACTACACCCAACACAATCACGATAAATTAGTTGAAGACACATTTTTAACACTTAAACGCATACCTCGGGTCTTAAGTGACCTGGGACGTTATTTACTACCCTCCCCACTTTTTTTAATTTAGACATCAACCTTCTTATTATTAGTCTTTGATCTATACATTATAAAAAATATAACAAGACATTTTTTAATGAAAACATCAAATTAAATCTAATCAATAGTCTGTAAATGTGTATAGGGTAGCTAGTGACCCGAGGTATGTATAGTGTAAGTATTATTTTTCTGCGCAACAATAATTTAATCTGATGACTGCTCAAATTGAACCCTTACAAGTTCCAAAAGGTAACGAAATACTCTTTATTTTATTCTTTTGTAACTGTTGTTAAAATATCAGGAGAGTTTTATACTATTGCGCTAGTTAGAGATCCATCCGTGTCGATGATTGGCAAAACATGTATTTAAGGGTTAACAAAATATTTTGTGACTTGGTGAATGACTTTTATCAAATGTGTGCACATAAATGGAAATTGTTTATTGCACTGCGCTATGGTATACTTGATTCAAAAACATGGCATGGTGTGGTTACTAAAACGGACTGATGAACTGTATAACTGCCCAGAGGGAAACGATATAGCTTAGAAATTTCTCTTTCATAGTTCCATTTTTTTCTAATTTAAGTTTAAACTTCGGTGTTTCTCCTCTCCTCCTCAGGAGACATAAAAATGGACATGAATGAGACAGTTAGCATTTAATAACATTAATCACCGGGGTATTTTTTTCACTAGAAATTATGAGAAGCAGGAGATTTTATTTTAAAAACTGCTCTCGATTTGCTTGCATTGCTGTCTGAGAAGATCTCCTTAGTGATTTTCTTTTACTACCGGCTATCAAAAAAATATGCCTCGGACAAAGACGGTGAAACAAAAAAAATAGTCAAGTTGCTGTGTAATAAGTGGAATATTATACAATCAGCCAGTCATTATTCTGGAACAACATTTCAGTCAAACAACCCCTTGTATCGAACCTGTAAAGTTTCTAACCCTAAAATTATAGGGGAACAGCTGATAAAAAGCCTATTATCCTAATCCTAATGAAATTATTTTATTTCAACAAGGATGTTCCAAGAACATCCAAGAGCATCTCCAACTTGGTTAAATCATATTGAGCTTCACACACTTTGGTTTGCATGTTTTAATGTCTAGTGTCATAGAAACATCTGCAGCCTTTCCTCGGCCGTACGACCACCAGCGAATGTGTGACTCCCTCACCTTTCTCTCAGCGAGGGTAGCGGGTTTTCAGTCAGTCTTCCTCTTGAATCCCTCCTACCATCCACTGCAGTCTGAAGAAATCAAGAGTGGAGATGTGATGACTGACAGAAACATACACAGAGCCACACACACACACACACACACACACACACACACACACACACACACAGATCAGAGTATCTCACCTTGATCTGGCTGGCAGTGATGCCATTAATGGTGTTTTGTTCCTCCTCTGCGCTGTAGGAGGGATGCTGCCACTGAGTGCTGCCCGTGGGCACGTGCCAGTAATAGGTGCCAGTGCTGTCACGTATAGTGCGCCATCCTGGAGGCAGATCCGAATCCAGCTCCAGACTTTGATCATTCCAGATGTTATCTGCAAAGAGAATGGATTACTGGATTAATCCATACCTGAAATAAAATGTTATAAACATTTCACTTGCTAGTTTGAGGGCAGCATGCAATATTCTTATAAATGTGCCATGTTACAATTCCCAACACAGAGCCAGCAGCCCTCACACACATAAACACACACACACACACACACACTCACTGGGGTGAGGTCACTGCAGTCAGATCTACTCATGAGACAGACCAGGCTCTAATCTGCCCACATGACACAGCCTAAAATGAGGTCAAATCTAAAAGCAGCTCTGTCTTATTAAAAAAGCTGGACTAATGTTCATTTGTAATATCTCTTACTCTATCGCCCTGTCCCTTTCACACAGACATGTCCATGTAACTTCTGTATCTGTTATCTGCATTTATTATGGGATGCTTTTTTATTGATTTTAATATTATTAAAACTGTATTTATTATTTGGTAACACTTTACAATAAGGTTTCATGTGTTATAAGTAAGCTAAACAATACACATACAGGGTTTATTAATCTTAGGTAATGTTACTTTCAACTTTTACTAATACATTATTAAAACCAAAAGTTGTATCTGTTAACATTAGTTAATTCACTGTAAACTAACATGAACAAACAATGAACAATTCGATTATATTTTATGAGATTATTAATTCGATTAATATCAGCAAAAGGTTAATAGATGCTGTAAAAATATATTGTTCAAAGCTAATTCATGTTAACTAATGCATTAACTAATGTTAACAAATGAGACCTTATTGTAAAGTGTTACAGATTATTTTCGTTAATCTACATTTTGTTAATAAAACTATTATTAGGTTTACATGGAAATTGTGCATCTATAGAACTCAGCAAAAAACTAATTTTCACAGAATTGGAATGACTGTAATTTGGTGGGCACATTGCTTGCCATCTTTTTATTTCATTAAATAGTATTAAATAACTGCATTATGTTTTCAGCTAACAATAAATGCCTAGTATCTGTCACACGCAAACAGTTTAGCTTGTTCTTGGTTTCTGTTTTCTTTCAGTTTGTGTTCATCAGTCACATGTATTTCTTTGTCTTAGTTTCCCGCCAGTCATCAGTTGTCATGGACACTCATTAGATCATCACACCTGTTCGCTATCATCTCATCATCACAGTGTATATGCACAGTGTCACACAAAGTCAAACCAGCATCAGGTAACTAAAATAATGAAATTAATATGACCTAAACAACATAAAATGTAACACTAAAGACCCTAATCTAGCAAAAAACAAAACTATGTAAATAAAATATAATCACATGTGATGCATCATGTAGGGACCTCAAGGAATGTCCTTGTGTTGTTTTTCACTGTAAAATATAAGGCGACTAACAAAACAAACTCAATTTAAACAATACTGTTGAATATTACATAATTTAATACATTATAAAAATTATATAGTAATTCATCAACCAAACATTTAACAGTACTGTTTGTAAAACCAATTGGCAGGTTTTAACTGGAGCATTTTCATATTCTTTTCTTGGTAAAATGACAGCATGTTTACAGTGTTTATGCGTGTCAAAGTCATCCTGTCATGTCTCTGATTTAGTGCCTGAGACAAAGGCATAAGGCTACTGAACAGCACGCAGGAAAGAGCAGCTCTGTCTGCTGAATTATATGTGCCTGAATTTATCTCTAGCCTGAGAGAATCATTTAACACAATGCATCTGGAGAGCCCTGTCCAGTCTCACAAAAAACACAATGCAGGAGGCTGGAGGGGACGTTTGGGGAGAAAACAAGACTGTAAGCGTGTGTGCGTGCCGTGGTACTAGAACTGGGTCAGTAGTGACACGAGATTGCCTGGGCACGGGTAGTTGCCTCTGATATTCAATGACACAGACAGTCTCATAGTGACATTTGCACATACATTTGAACGGTTGATTTGTTTAGGAAGCCCTTATGATTTATATACACTAGTCAGAATAGATTTTTACACACATCAGTACGACTGTTTGTTTTTTTAAAAAGATTTTTTGTGAGCTGTGCTTTTTTACCCTCATTATGCTGAACAGCTGATCTGTGAGCTCTCAGCATGCATTGCAACATGAATAAATTATGCAGATAGCGCTACAGGCTTATTGTTTTGTTGTTTGCTGACTATATTTATGCAGCTGTTGTTGTTTTTATCACTTTATCACTTACTTGTTTGTATTTGTGTAGTTTATCTTTTTTACAATGCACACAGTTTTATCACATATCAAAAAAAAAAATAGTTACATTTTAGAACCTTTGAAGTCCAAACATTGATACTGTACCACATTAGTGTCTTCCTAAACTTACAAAAAGTCATGTGTATGCATACCTACCTTTTTTTTTTTATTCTTTCTGAAAAAAGATTATGAATTTGTTTAAAAATAAACTCAAGAATGACTGACCGGAAACAACTGAACGATAGTGTATGTTTTCGGAGAGTGTGCGGTATAAACAGGACCGACAGGGCACTAAGTGAAGAGGAGAGGATGTGCTTTCACTTAGCTTTGCTTTCAACAGATTTGAGAGCTTGGAGAGTCCTGTTAAAGCCACAATATTCTTACAACACAAAGGACTGTGGGTTTAACCTCTAAACCAACACCTCAAATCTGCTTCAGTCCAATTAAACTTGTTGCAGTCTATAAGGCTTACTATAGATGACCATTTTTAAACTCATAAGCTGATTTATCTACTGGCTTGGACTGTTATCAGGGTTGGTACATATTTTTTCGAGTGAATTTCAAGTAGTTTTCCAGCATTTTCAAGCAGTGGCAGAGGATAAACGTCTTTGTGAATGTTTGTGTGCCTCCCAAGAGATCATCAATCATGTCCAGATCGAACTCCTCTTTTTCACAAGCCACCCCTCGCCTCCACTTCTGACAGGCCATAATAATCGCACGGTGTTACCATGACATTTAGTGTTTTGGGCTGGCTAGCTGTGCTGTCAGCTGAAATAAAACACAGGCAGAAAATGGCTGAAGGAAGGATAAAGGTTATTCTCAGTCTAATTCTGGTCCCCATTCAGGGCACCTGAAATGATGTCTTCTTTCTTACTGTCTGTGTTTGGAGCTGAAGGCAGTTTTAATAAAAGTGCAATGAGTGGATGCATGCTGAAACACAGATGCCTCATTGGTTATCACTCGTTTCAGGCTCAGGGGCAGGTAGATGAATATTGATGGATATTACAAGAAGGCATAAGTTGCTGATATACAACTCATCTGTTATTCTGACCAATTTACTTCAAATGACACCCATGCTACCTGAAGCATAATGTACACACATTATATTACATGATACATCATGCAATTATGTCTGCAGACATCCGAATCTCAAATGGAAGTCTGTGGTTTCAAGAAAAAGTGTGGGTTAAGGGTATTGTGGAGCAGCTTGAGACACGGCATCACTTCCTGTAATTGTGGTATCACAGCTTTTCGCAAGTAGGTGGTGCCGCAGTTCCCATCACGCACCCACTAACAACTTCAAGGCTATGTCATGAGGATGAAGCGATAACAGCAGATTGGGGGGTGGAGAGGTTGAGAAGAGGATGTTTGTGAATTATTGATGATCTCCTGAGAAAACCTGCACTGCCTGATCAGTCCCTATAGAAACTGTTATATAATGATTGTGTCAAATTGTGTCCAATTTGGTGCAAGAAAACCCTCACTCTTCGTGGCACCATGTTGACAAAGTCTGACATTAATACACGTTTATTACTTGGCACTCTGCATCTCAGAGTTTAATGTTCGAGTACATTTCCTGAAGACTGCTTGCCTGCGCACAATGCTAGTTATGGGTGGTTGCCAGGCCATTGCTATACCGTCTGAATAGTTTAAAGCATATTGCTACGTTATGCAGTTGCTAGGGTGTTCTGGGTGATTGCTAGGGTTTTGCAAAGTGGCTGCTTACAAAAATGCTCTTATTTTCCCTATAGTATGCATAAAGTCTTATAGAAAAGTAATAACACCTCTCCTCAACAAGACATAGTTGGCATAAAACCTGTTTAAGCAATATTAACACTGACACTTGCAATTCAAGCACCACACATTTTTTTAATTATTCCGGAAAACTACTTGAATAGTAAACAGGACACATAACTCAACACCCAGATACATTTAAGAGTAACCACAGGCAACTAAAGAGTCTAAAAAAAACAATATGTCTGAATTGTGCCTTTTACCAGAGAGCTCTCATGTGGCCAATCAGAAGTGACCACTCCTGACTCCCATTAGCCACTGAAACAACTGTAATAAAAGGCACTGATTGCAATCAATAGATTTTTTCGCCTTCCAATTCAACCATTTTCAAAGTAAAGCTGAAGTATGAGGTAATGAACACTGAGACGAATGTACAATAGAGAGAGAGAGAGAGAGAGAGAGAGAGAGTACCGAGAAGTGTTTACTCTATTATTAACCCTTGGTAAGGGTTGCTGTCACCCTGGGTTATAACCCTTCTACACTACAGGCTTTTACACATTTTTGGGGGCAAAATTGGTCCATTGTATATTGTCAATTCTGTATAGAAATGAATGAAACTCATCTCACACATAAGTCACTTTTAAAGGGGTCATGACATGAGAAACCAAATTTGCCTTGATCTTTTGGTATATAAGAGATCTATGTACTATTAAAACTTCCTGCAAGTTTCATAGCTTAAGACGTCCTCCCCATTATAAACGAAGCATTTATTTAATCAAGCTCTAAATACAGCTCGTTCTGGATCCATGGTTAGAAGTGACGTCACGGTGCGAAGTGACATACCAGTCGTTTGCATATGACCGCCTCCAGCGCAAGACAAGTACGCCTCATTTCGCATCGTTGTCGGCCGCGCGCGCGCCTTCAAACTGTCTCTCTCTCTCTCTCTCTCTATCCCTCCCTCCCTCGCGCATATGAATCAAAATCAATTGAGAATTGATACGATGGTAAAAGAATGGAAGACCGAAGTTTCACGTGGTGGAGCATTGTGTAGTCTACATGTGATACAAAATGATTAACGTTAATAATTTATGCATAAGCAGCACAGACGTTAGCCAATCATAACAGTGGGTGTTAACACTGAAGTCTTAAAGGAGAAACGCCCCCAAAACAGACTGTTTGAATCAGAGGGGGAGAAATAGGGTGGGAAAAGGTCATAAATCACTAAATTTTTAAAGTTTTTTGTAGAAAAAACTATAGTAATACTATAATTGCACCTAAGGGAACATAATAAAACAAAACAAAAAAACATGTCATGACCCCTTTAAACCAAGAAGCTTTCTATTGGTCATCATGGCATTTTGTTTTTCTGTGTTCTGTTCCTGTTTCCTTTGTTCCCCACTTCCCCGCTCCTCATTTGTTGCCATGGCTACTGATTTAGTTGCACAGCTGTTTTTAGCCCGCTTAGTTTGTCCTATGTATATACAGCCCTCATTTTTTTTGTTTTGTTTTTTGCCTTCAGTCAGAAAAGTCTCTTTCAAACCAAGCAACTTTCTGTTGGTCATGGACAACGGACAACTTGTAATCATTACAAAATAATTTACCCACATGCAAAATTCCTGACTGCATGGATTCCTACTGAAATTACTGAATTTCATATCACACCTTAAGTCCAGCTTTTGTGGTCCCAAACAACACAGTGGTAACGCTGTATTATGAAACATAGGGCAGATCGGGCCTTTTCAGTTGCGGCCCCTAAACTATGGAATAATTTACCATTGTCTGTGAGGCTGGCCCCAGAACCCTCCGCTTTTAAATCTAGTCTTAAAACATATTTCTATTCTTTGGCTTTTTAACCTTTTACTTCAGTTTGAGAGCTGTGTACATGCTGTGTACATAAAGTACATCCAAAATCATAAATAAACAACAACAAAAATAAGACAACAACGAGAAGACGTTTCTTTTTTGTTGTTGTTTATTTATGATTTTGGATGTATAGCACTTTGGTCAACTTCTGTTGTTTTAAATGTGCTCTAGAAATAAACTTGACTTTGTCTTTAGCATCAGCACTGCATTAGCAGTTGCATTGCTACGCAAAAACAGCTTAATAACCAATTATAAACTGATTTTATAGAGGCACTATTGGAAGAAAAGGGGGAATATTGCGAAAAGCCAAGAAAATGTCCAGTTTTGAAATCTGTCAGGACAAATGAGAGAAAGAGAGAAGCAGAAAGAGAGAATTGTAGCTACATCTGGGGAAAAAATAATCCCAATGGCGTTATGTCAGTGGTCAGATAATCCCAATTCAGTTATGTCCGTGTGAGGTCAGACCGGGAAGATTAAGACTAGAGGTGGATCTAAAAATCCATCTGGGACCTAATCCTTGGGCCTTCAATAAATCAAGAAGCAAGACACAGCATTTTATTTTGGACGCCCTTATGAAGACATCCTCACATGGAGGCAGGCAGCATTTCAGTAAATGAAAGTACAACAAAATTTGCAGCAGATGCAATCGATTCCTGCACATCTACACCAGCTCCTGCCATCAGCGTTCACTCAGCATTGTGTCTAAGTGCCTTAGTGTCAATGCCTTTGCTTTTGGAGAAGCTATTCCATCCTTCAATGTCTCTCGTACAAAGACAACAGACAAACATTCATTCTCACACACCTCCTCTCTGTGTGTTTAACAGAAGTTATTTTAAGAGTGATGACGCGGGTAGGACGCGGTGAGGACAGTTTCTCCCTTTGTTCAGATACTGGGTACTTGACGCATAATGTGTCCTTTTTATTAGAAACATCACAGTTTTAGGTTAAAATTTAAATGAGTCTATAAAACAAAGTGTATGTTTTGGTTCCACTGATATTTTAGGTGTATATTTCAGGCTCACCTTTATAATAAACTTTTTTTCCTTCAGCAGGTCATTTTAAATGGTTGTTGTTGTTGTGACATATTCCGTAGTCTCTGAATAAATCATTTTTAAATAGATATAGACGTCAACTTTTTTTCAACTGAAACTCATCTCCATCCCCTATTCTGTGAACAGAATATGAATATTATCTAAGATACAACCATCTAAGATCCCGTTAATAAGCAAAACTCAACATATCAGCCCACTATAACGTCATCATCTGGGAAGTTTCATTTGAACACTATTGGAAGCAACTTTTAGCATCACGGCTCACTAGGTACGTTGTTTTGATTATAATAGTTAAATGTATCACCTTTGACACTACCTCAGGTGGCTGCAACAATTATTAATAAACATTAAGTATTTTCAGTTGGAGCTCTTTGCATAAATCATTCAAAATGAGTGCACTCCAAGGTTTAACAATCAAGCTCTACCACATAAACTCATGAATGGAAAGTTTACCGGACTACATAATGCTTCATGTTGTGTGGGCAAATTATGTTTCCATAATCTAATCCTCCAACAGATGCGTAATCCCAACAAAACCACACAGGTGGCATTGTCCATGAACACTTGTGCGCCTTGCCCTCAACAATATCAACAGGCAAACCTCTCAATTCCAACTTTTTGAGATTGTGTTGGTCTCGAGTGTGAAAACCAATCGATGCAAAAGCAAAACTCCTTGTAATTAATTCCAGCGAAATCAAGTCCGTTTGACTAAACGTCTCAAAAACAGGGTCTTTAAAAAGTCGGGTGGGTCTAGTATGACACAGCACCTGTAGTTAAAGTCATAAGTGAGCGACGGAGCGTGTGAACAACAGTCAATGTCTGCAGACGAAGAGAAACTCTTCCGCTCACTTCGACACCTAAGTAGAAGAGAGTGCACTAAGCAGAGAGAGAGAACAAAGAGGAGGGGAAAGTGCAGATGCATCCGTGTACCTACCGTCATAGTTGACGATGATGATGGCGAGCATGTAATCCTTGCCCAGCATGGTGTCGTCCCGAAAGTCCCCCGAGGTTAGTTCAGATACATTCCAGTTCAAAGCGTCCCAACACCACCAACAAACTCTGCAGCACACACTCACACACTCACACACAGGGTGACCACTGCACTCAGAGATACGCTCACATGCCAAAAGAATTAAAACCCACACTCTTCTTTTCCTCTCTCTGTCTATTCCCTCTTTTATTTCCCCCTCAGGCAATTTCACTGCTGTCTAATCAACCTCATCTTTGTCTTGTTGCCTTAATACTGCTCTTCTGTTCTCTTCCCTATTCTGTTCACTGTCGTTCCGTCAAGCTGAGAGTGATGCTGTTTGTGAGATTGCCTCTCTCTCTCTTTCTCTCTGTCTCAGTGTCAGTGTGTGTGTGTGTCTCTCTGTGGATTCTGTAATTCAGTAATGCCTGCAGCTATTCCCCCTCCTTCGCCCCCCTTCCCATCCCTCTCTCACTGGCTCTCTTTGCCCCCCTAAGCTCATGCTGGTGCCTTAAGGATGGCTGAACATAGCTGAAAATAATGTAGGTGTAAATAAATATTATAAATGGAGAAGATACATACGGAAATATAGGCTATAAAGCAAAAAGGGTTGAAGTATTTTTTCTTCTTCATTAATCAAACAGGGCACAAACTGTGACGTGTGTTCCTGAGAAGCATTAGTGTCTCCAATCTGTTCCACACAATGAGGCAGAGAATCACCATCTGTAATGTGAAGAGTGCAACAAATTATCATTTTTGACACTGGTTAACTTTCTGTACATTTAAAAGCCCTTTATGTATTGTTTCATTATCAAATTATGCTATTAGAGTTTATGTTATTGTTTTATGAGAGGATTTTTTTTTTATTAATTTGTAATCTAACAGATTCATTAGACTTCATAAAACGTTTCTGGGAAACATCTTAAGATGTGATTTAATGAGATTAGCAAGCGAATGTTACTAAATACCGCGCGTGTGTTATACACACAAGAAAATAAACATATGACTCGCACGTGAAATATTATGTGGTCAGTTATGGTCAGAAATGGTCGTGGTCAGTAAAGAGCTGTGGGGTGTGTAAAGGTTTGTGGTTTGCGTTGTGTTGGTCCACCTTAATACCTCCCATCATGAAGCGAAGTCCGTCATCGTCCAGCCTCCATTGCATCATCACTCTGGACTGGTTGCCACGGCAACGACTTCTCTGTCGCAAGCTTGTGTCTGCTTCTGCAGTCACAAATGGAGACGGGCGCGCGCGTTTATAATCAGTGGAATAGGTAACCATAGACCTTATTCAGACCAGCGCCATGACAGGTATGAAAGTGAGGCTGTGAGGGATAGACTTACTGTGTTTTCAATGGGATCCGCTGTAAAAAGCTGTATAAAACTCCTACATCACTTATAATTTTAAACAGATCATATTGTCTGGATTATTTGGTCTACTGGAATTTCTCAGAAACATATTTTTGCATGTTTTCGTCAGCAGAACAATCCACAAACACATTTAATAGCAGTACAACCCACTGAAGAGATGGAGGTCTATCCCTCACAGCCTCGCTTTCATTCCTGTTAAAAATCAAAGATGGCGCTGCTGTGAATAAGGTCTATAGACTGTAAAAAAGGCTGTAACGAAAGCTTATACTGCCATAATTATATTTCACGTACATTGCAGGCCTATGTCTAAGCCACAGTTGATGTAGGTTACATCGTTGTTGAAATATGAAAATAATTTCATTCATTCTGAAAATAAAGCATAAACCGTTCCAGTCTCAATTTTCTTTTGAATATGGAGCGCGCATAAATGTAGTAAGTTACTCCAAATCTTAAAGGGATAGTCCCCCCCCAAAAAAGTCATCATTTAGTCTACTCAGCCTCATGTTTTTTCCAAACCTGTATGAGTTTCTTTTTTCTGCTGAGCACACACAAAAAAAGATAATGTAAAGAATGTTGACAACCAAACAGTGGACGGTAGACATCGACGTTCATAGTATACTATGATAGTCAGGCTACGTTTACACGTGGTCGGCTATTTTCATAAACGGACATTTCACCCTCTCCGTTTTTAAAAATAATATTGTGCACACCTGTCAGTTTTCAGAAAAGTGTCCGGACGAACCCGTGTATAAACGCCGTCAAGAGCATGCCAAACCTGTAGGTGGCAGACAGTGTAACGAGAAGCTCAAGCCCATGTTAGCCAATCAGAATCCTGAAAATAGCAACAACAGCTCCATATAATAGAGCAGGGGCCTGTTTCAGAAAGGAGGTTAAGTGAAAACTCTGAGTATGTTAACCCTGAAATGAGGGAAACTCTGGGTTTTCTGTTTCAGAATGGGAGGTATATCGAACCCGAGAAAGCAGAGTAAGTCAAGCCCGTTTCTGAAAGAGAGGTAACTTATACTCAGAGTCAGTTACCATGGTAACTTACTCTGTGAACCTAACCTGGTCGGGAGCAGGTTTTCTTCGGTAAACCCAGAGTTTATTTCGCTCTCCTCCCCTTTTTTAAAGAGGAAGCAGTGTTTAAACACCAACAATAATACTACAATTTATTTAAACATTATTTAAGGAATATATATATATTGTTTGTCTATGGTTTAATTGACTAAATCTGTTTTGCAGCACTTTGCCAAAAAATAAAAGGATTAAAACGTTTGCTAAACTTTTATTTGATTACCACCGTTTTTGATAATATATTTGTATTAAATAATAAAAATACAAAAATCTGAATAAAAACATTTCATAGAGCTCAATTATTTTTAAACATTTTAATAAGTTATTAATGATACAAAATAAGTTGTTAATCTAATTCATAATAAATTCTTGAAATTAGTTGATTAGATAGGTTTTATTGAACAAATGTTTAATTTATTTAACTGTCATTTTAACTGATGATAATAATAACCGTAATTTAATAATGCAGTTTATATATTTAATAATTGTTTAATACCATAAACCGTGATATTTTTTGAGACGGTTATCATACTGTGAAACTCTCATTACAACCCTACATAGGAGAGTCGTTGAATAGAAGTACTTTTACTTGAGTAGATTTTTAGACCGGCTTCTTTTACTTGTACTTAAGTAAAAATTTTATCAAAGTAATAGTATTTTTACTTGAGTAAAATATTTTAATACTCTTTCCACCTCCGGTAGTTCTAAACAAATTCTACAGAATTAAACTGTGGCATTACACACTGAAGTGTGTCCCTACTAAGTTTAGGCCTATTTGTCATAATTTCTGGAGTATTGAGTGTAGGCTACTTACAACTGCCTGGGGTTCTGTTGGGACAGGAGGCTCCAAAAGACAGATATTACCATCAGAATCTGTTGGGACCAACGAAAAACCCAACCCAAAGTAAAATAAATGGAAATATCAAAAATACCCTATATAAAAAATAACACATATGTAGACCTCTTACATTTTATGAAGGCTTGGATCTTCGGGAGTGACTGGCTCTGATGAAGGAATTCCCTCAGCCAGAAATGCTGCTGCACTGCTATATACTGGATGCTATTTAGTTATTTAATATGTCAAATTTGTAAAGTCAGGTAGCCTACACCCATGATATGCTCAAGCCTTACCTGATTGAATTATGTTTATATATTTTATTTTCAGCTGCTACCACGTTCTTTTAATGCCTGCAGGATTGCACCTATAGCCTGAAAATTAAAATTAGGTTGAATAACATAGGCTACTGTTCTTCCAGTTTCACCTCTGATATTATAACAGTTTGGTAAGTTACTCTAAAATAGTTATTAATTACTACAAATGACATCTTCAACAGTGTAATTAGATTAATGTAATAATTACTATCTTTAGAAAGTATTGGTCTATTACTAATTATTAAATCCCATATCAACCTCAACCACTTGAACAATACAAGGAGAGACAAGAAACTGCACTTTTAATGCTTTCAAATTAACAATATACAATTGCATGAATTATTCTTGAATTGACCAAAGTGTGTAGAGGGAGAAGGTTACATTAAAAATATACCTTGTATTTTAAAAATGTATTTTAAATCCATTATTGTTTTAATGTAATTACATCAGATTTTATTTTAAATTACATAATTAAGATTAATCCCTTTAATTAAATTACAATATTTAGATTACTTGGTAATTAATTACACCCAACACTGTATAACAGTAATTCCTCTTTTTGTCTGGCGCTGTTGCCATGGTGACTCGTAATATCTGCGCTCCATTGATAATGGCTTTTTATAGTTGTGGTGCACGCGCTTAACTCAGAGTCAGGCAACTTAGAGTTGATTGAACCAACTCATTTCTGTTCTGTAACCGAAAACTCAGAGTTTACCATCTTAGGGTAAGTCAACTCAGAGTTCAAGTTTTAACTCAGAGTTGGTTGAACCTCCTTATTGAAACGGGCCCCAGCTGTATTTGCAAATGCAAACAGACGAAAAGGGTTTGCACCAACATAAATGTGAATGCTACTCTGAATGCATGATCACCAAAGCCAAATGAAAATGTAAAACTTTTGATGCAGGTGCAAGTTCTGTTGCATACTGTGACGTTGGTTGCCTAAAACTCTCAGTTTACAAACGTGCAAACGAAGTTTTCCAAAATCTCCACTCTGGCCGGAGTTTTGAATGAATCGTTTTCAGAGGCGAATTCTCCGTTTGCGTGTAAACGAAGGGCACAAACTAAGGGAAATGTCTCAGTTTTTCAAAATAACCATGTACGTGTAAACGGCAGACCTGGGGACTTGTGACTTGGTGACTTGGACCCGAGTCGACTCGAGTGGAGTCGCTATTTTTATGACTTGTGTCTTGACTTGACAAAAAATAAAATAATTGAGACTTGACTCGGACTTGGACTTGGAAATTAAAGACTTGGGACTTGGTTTACTAAACGGGGCCTCAATGTCTATCATCAACACATTACCAACATTCTTCAAAATATCTTCTTTTGAGTTCAACAGAAGAAAGAAACTCATGCAGGTTTGGAACAACATGAAGGTGATTAAACGATGATGACTTTTTCATTTTTGGGTGAACTATCCCTTTAAATGTATATATTGTTCAAAAACTTTAGGCCTTCTTGCAGACAATGTAATATAAATTAAATAAAAGCACCCATGTCATGATAGTTTCTTAACACACTTCAGCACACTATTAAAAAGTACACTTTGTAATAATGTCAAATAAAAAGTTTTACTTTAAAGTATTAAATTATTATGTTTTAATAGGCCTAATCTTTTGTCATGCTTTAAAGCACACTCATTTTGAAATAGTGAGTCAAAAGGTTGAAGAAAAGGTGGCAAAAACAATGGGAGGAAGAGAGGAAATGACGGAAGAGATTAGATGTGCAGGCATAAACAGGAGAGATGAGATAATATCAAGGTTAAGATCTGTATACACAAGACTAAACGGTACACTTAATAAAATGGAGAAACAGTACAGGAAGGAGTGAGTAGGCTACTGTGGGCAAGAAGATACAGCGTCAGAAAGAAATTCTGGAAAAAATTTAGGCATAGATAAAAGGCCATTTAAACTAGCAGATATTCAGCAAAATCAGTGTTATATTTGTCCTGTTCAATATCTTAATTTGTGGGAGAGAATATAAAACATAGATATAAAAAGGTAAGGAGAATATGACATTCGAATCCGCACTCCATACCAATCGGTGGCGGTAATTCACCATTTTCGTTGTTTGCCAACCGCCATTAAAACCTCAAAGGAAGAGGAGAAAAATACAGAACAATGTAATCAAACTTGGAGCGCGATCTATATACTTTCAGGTTGCTCAATCGATCTCAGAATCGCTGATCCCGCGCAAGCAGTCATGGCGGACAAGGTTGGTGTGCTACCGATTTTAATTAGAATTTTTACAAGTCACTTTAAGTTCTGTATATTTGATACTGTTCTCGAGTACTGTTTAGCTACTTAGTTATGCAATTTAGTGTCCGCGAAACAACGGAAAGAAAACTGCAGTTCAGTTCAGTGTTTGAGTTAGTGACACTGTCCAGTTCAGTAGACATCACTCTGTTAACTTACATGTGTTTTCCCTGTCAATTATCTGTCAGTTATTATAGAACCTGTATTTTTATCTCTATCCCTAAATGTCTTTTAAATATATATTTTTAATGAAAGATTTATGTAAGATAGAATTACAATCCCTTTTCTGCAGGCACACCCGCGATGACTCATTCTGCTGACAGTCCCATCAACCACAACTATGATGATGGAGTTGTTTGTTTGTTTGCTGTACATTTCTCAGTTTGTGTGTTTCTTGAACAGGATCCATTCCGGCAGCTGAAAGATCTGTCTCTGCTGAAAGGCCAGCTCGAAGACCTTCAGCGTCGGATGGAGGATGAAGTCGGGGTTGGAATTCCACAGGCAGGACTTTATGTTTTTGTCAAACACATTTTTTGTCATATTTTATACATCAGTTAGGGTGTGGGCAAATTAAAGTCATTACAAATTGCGGTTGTTTTTCTTGTTTTGTTATTTACTGATGATGAAATAGTGTTAAGGTAGTCTACATTTTAAATTCTTAAAAACAAAACAAAAAACAAGACAAACTGTTTTGTTGTTGGTGAATTTACATTTATATGTATATAAAATTTGCCAAGAAAATAAATCAAATTTATCACAAAGCAAGCTTTGTTTTTAGTGGGGTCAAAATCAAAGTATCCAAAAATAATGTCTAGGTCACGGATATATTTTGCTGGATATTCTCTTTTATACATTTGCAAGTATTTTTCTATAGTTGTTCAGTATATTTTCATCAAGCTCTGGACCCTTTTCACAGACTGTGATTAACCCTTGTTAATCTAGTGTGGTTATATTTAATTAAAATAATAATAATACAAATGAAAATTCACAATTCTCTACATGTATTACCCTGGCATTAAATCGCTAAAATAAAAAAGTAAAAACAGTGGCTTCAATAAAAGCATAATCCATCGATTAGCAGCCTCGTAGTTTACAGTTGGTCTGTCTTTTAAAGGTTTAAAAGTTATTGCTAAAAAATAAAAATCCCTTATGGAGAAAATGAATGGTATTTTTACTTCTGGAAGCTGCATTATACAGCTGCTCTACTTTCTAGATTGCCTCTGTTGGCAGCCTAGGCTCTGAGATCTGCACACAAAAACAAATGGGTACACCACCACTCAAAACCAAAATAAAGTGTTCCAACCAATCACCGACAGGGGCGGGTCTTGTGAGGTTTTGCGCTCGTGCACGGCTGGACGCGAAGTTGGAGCAACACCCGCCCCTGTCGGTGATTGGTTAGAACACTGTCTACTTTGGTTTTGAGTGGTGGTTGTACCCATTTGTTTTTGTGTGCAGATCTCAAAACCTAGGCTGTTTACAGAGACGCGTTTTTTTTGACAGCCTGCTTATGGGGCGGGCAGCTAGCGGATCGTTAGGAAAGATTAGACATTTATTTTTGGGCCTGAAATCACTGATACAGCGTTTAACCCCGTAAATGTGAAAAGTGTCTGTATGATCATTTGGCTTAATGAAGTTCTTTTTTTCTCTCTCTCTCTCACTCTCCGTCTCTTGCCCTCTTCCTCAATCTAGGGTGGAAGTGTGCTCAGTTCTCCCTTCCTCAAGGGCTTTTTGGCTGGGTATGTGGTGGCGAAGCTCCGCTCCTCTGCAATCCTGGGAGTTCTTGTGGGAACATGCACAGGCATCTATGCTGCTCAGAGCTATCAAGTGCCTAACATCGAGCAGACCATCAAAAACTACTTCAGCTCATTCAGGAAGAGATAGAGGGAGCCATATAAAACAATCTCAGAAAAACAGTGCCTCTTTCAAGAACTTCAACATGTGCCACTCATCAGACCACAGAATAACTGGATGTATTTAAATGACACTTTGTGTATATAAAATAATCGAGCTTCTCTGGTTAGCAGTTTTAGGCTGTTTTCTATTTATAATTGGCGAGTGCTGTGCTATTACAATGGCTTGTTTTTATATATACCCATATATAATTCCTCATGATGATGCAAATGGCCAAAAATGTGTTATCAGTCCTTCATATGCTTCTGGTGTTAATGTTCTGTCTGTTACATGAATATATTTGCCAATTATTTTTAAATAGAAGTTTGCACTAAAACGGGTGAACAATCAGGCCCAACACACTCTGTAAACAGTTGCATTGAACAATTCCTGTACCTCTTAAATATCAGATGTTGCTGGACTTGAGTTGCTGAAAGGTTTGATTTAGTTTTTTGAATAAATACATGTTGCACTTTATCACTCTCAACTTTACCACTCAACTCTACCACTTCTGCTTGTAATGAATAATAATGGAAGTCAGCCAATGGAAGTGAAATAGAAAACAGGAAGTAGCCCACTTCGAGCATGACTTCACACGCAGTTGGTTTTCCGTTGAATTCAAGTGGTATGTATTTAAAGTGTAATCCATATTGTAATGCATCATTTGTCTATGTAAAGAATTATTTAAAAGCCGTAGTTATCAATATTGTTTTTTTTTTCTTTGCTTGATGTTTTGACTTTGCGCTTATTAAGAAGAGATTCTTTTACATATTTTGCATGCAAGCTATTTTTTCCAAGAATTTCTGAAAATGTTCTATTTTAATGAATAAAATCTCAAATTGCTCTCTTTAGAAAATGTATGTGAAAAGTTCATTTATTTATTTTTGTGTTAAAAAGTGTTAACAAAAAGAGCTAAATCTTTAAAAATGTTTTGGAGTTGTGGTCCATGATATACAATCCAATCACCTTTTAACATATTGTATTATGTGCGGGTCAATTTGACAAATCGGAAATACTGGTTAAGCTAGGATATATACATATATATGAATTCTTTGAAATTTCAATATTAATATTTATGAACATTTTGTGATTTTCTCACTTAAGGTCATGAACATGCATGCAATTGTGGAATGTATGTACAACATTTCTGCCGGTTTTTATGTTCACGGGTTAATTTGACACACAATGTAAAGTGGGTCTTTATAGTAAAGGAATATTGCAGCTGCCAGTCTCTGCTTTAACTGAGGAGTTTAAGTGTGCCAAGGTCAGACTGGAAATGACATTAGTAGAGTCACGTGACAAATGTGTAAGGGAGGCAGCCCCTGTGTTAAAAACTGGTAGAAAGTGGTCAGCAAAGAAATCTGTAGTAGAGGCAAAGGCTGACCTTCAAATAGGGGATATCGTGGGACAGGTACAGCATGGAAGAGGGGGTTTTGGGCTCAGTTTAGCTCCTCCTAAATGGCACAAGGCAGGCCCAGCTCAAAGGAGGAAGCTGGTAGTCAACGAGGTGCGAAAGCAGGAGGAGAGGATGAGGAGTATAAAGGCCATTTCCCAGGCCAAGCAGGGAGAGTGGATGAGATGGGAGAGTGTGGAACAACGCAAAATGGGCTGGCAAGACCTTTGGTCAATGGAAGAGAGTAGGATCAGTTTCCTTATTAGGTCAACATATGATGTTCTCCCATCACCGCAGAACCTAAACCTCTGGGTAGGAGAGGATCCCTCTTGTACTTTGTGTTCATCACCTGCCACATTAAGGCACATTTTGACAGGATGTAAGGTGGCTCTTAGCCAAGGTCGGTTTACTTGGCGCCATGACCAAGTACTGCGATGTTTGGCTTTAGCATTGGAAGGCAAGCGTAGTATGACCAATAAGTTGCCGCCTGTTCTAGCAAAGCATTACACGCAGAAGACAATATTCCTCCGCCCAGGCGAGCAACCACCAAGAAAAAGTGTTAACACCAATTCTCGGCCAGGACAACTGGAAGCTGCTAGGGACTGGAAGATGCTGGCTGATCTTGATCAACGGCTTATTTTTCCACCTGAGATTGCCACCACTAACCTACGACCAGACATTGTTTTGTGGTCTGGATCAGCACGCATTGTTCAACTGATAGAGTTGACAGTGCCATGGGAGGATGCTGTAGATGAGGCATATGAGAGGAAGAAACTGCGGTATGCTCATTTGGCCACTGAAGCAGAACAGCGAGGATGGAGAGTCCAGGTTTATCCAGTGGAAGTGGGTTGTCGAGGTTTTGTGGCACACTCTACAACCCGGTTCCTCAGAGACGTCGGATTCAGCGGCCAAGAGTTGCGTCGCACAGTAAAGAACTTATCTGAAGCAGCAGAAAGGAGCAGCAACTGGCTGTGGTTGAGACGGAAAGATTCTAGCTGGCAAGGTACAGGCCGCCACGCTACGGTTTCGTAGAATTCTTGAAAAACTTGAAGAGTCTGTTGGTTTATTTGTATAGGTTGTATAGTATTTACAGTCATTACGTTCCTGTGTATATTGCGTGAATGACGGGTGGTTGGGCAGATATTGTGTTTTGCGTTAGGTGGTATGCCATACGGAACCGTTGCCACTGTAACTGCTTTAACGCACCAGTGGGGCTCGACAGCCTTAGTCAATCGGGTTGGCGCGTATGGTTGGGTTGCGGAGAGATTGTGAGATTGTGGTTAGGTCTCAGCAGCAGGAGGGATGTAGAGGTCAGTAAGCTGGGCTGAGTTGAGTGGGGGACGGAGGGGGGTGACTCTGGGACGCCAGAGTCACTGTCGAGCCCTCTTGAGGTGTCGTGGGCTAGTCGACGAAACACTGAGGACGGAAGGTGCCCACTTGAAGACCCTAGAGATGTCCCCTACTCGGCTCAATCCAGACGGTTGTCGTGTTGGTCCACTAGGGAGACCACACTGTAGTTGCAGCCGTCGTGTGTGCTGACGCGCCAAGTACACTGCAGCCGTTAACGCCGGACAGAAGGGGAGTCACACCCTCATATGGAAAGAAGCGTAAATGGATGGAGAAGCATAGTTTACTGTAAAGCTACGTCTTAGTGTTGCTTATCTTGGCGAAAGCCGAGTACAAATCAGCATGAAGTTTTAACATCTACTCTCGTGTAATGGAAATCATGGTTATTCACAGCTCCACAGACCCAAAATTAAATATTATATATATATATATGTATATATATATGAGGGTATTTAAATTTACATTTAGGCATTTGGCACTTTAATCCAAAGAAATGTACACTGCGTAGAAGGCGTACATTTTTATCAGTTCAAGAATGTTAATTTCACTGGAAATTGAACGCATGATTTTGCCGTTAATGGAGCCATGCTCATGCTCTACTGTTTCAGCTTCAGGAAAGCACACAAAAATAAAATAAACGTATAAAAGAGATCAACATTTTAAATCAACAAAATAGTTACAATTCTGTTAATAAGATTTTTTTTTTAAAACAAATGGTTAAATTAAATAGTTAAGTACAGTTGTAAAAACAATTTGTTCTCATATTTATTTTTGTTGTAATGTTTGAGAAGTATTAACATTAAATGTTTTTACCCAAAAAAATCTTAGTTTTTTCGTGAATTGTATTGAATTAGGATCAATTTGACCCACAACATAAAAATCATACCCAGAATTTGAACATAATGATAAAATCGTGTGTGTGTGTTTGCTCTAGCCTTAAATTATGCATGCTAATTTAAAGATCCTATTTAGTATCAAGTAAAATACAAGTATCCCTTGGGTCATGGAAATTCACATCAAATGTAGCCTTTGCCATACAACTTATAAAAAGTGCAAGTATTTGTTCAAAACAAACAGATCACACAGATGGTTAGAAATTAAGTTTATTGGCCATCTTTGTTAGCTATCTATCATCCATTTTCTATCCTTCCATATAATAGTTATTTCTAATCATCCATCGTCTACGAATATTCAATAAAAGGTAATTCAATGCTAGTTTAGCTGTTAGTTAAAAAACAAAAACAATAGTACAATTCTATTATTAAAGTGAAAGTTTTTTTTTTTATAAAAGGTCAACATTGCTGCAGATGATCTATTAAAGTCTGTAATTATTACCAGTACAATACGAAACACAATGAACTTTTAGATTTTCATGACAGCGAAATACCTAGCTAAGATGCTTACCTCAAACCAAGCTATGAATCTAAAGTAAATGTGAAAGTGCAGCTGTTAAAGTTAAAGATAAAGACACCCGAATATGATATTTAAGAAGTCTTCACTGCTCTTCTTCAGTGGCCATCTTCTCCCAACACAGGCTCCATCACCTTTGCATCAGCTAAAATAAAGAAGAGAGACGCATGCTTTATAGCAGAGCTACATATTACACAACTGAGTACATTTAAAATGTGAATCTTCTTTTGTGTTCAGCAGAAGAAAGAAATTCAGACAGGTTTGGAACAACTTGAGGGTGAGTAAATGAGGGGTCATTTTTCTCATCTATGCCACAGTAGAACACAAGTGTTCAGCTCATACCGGGACACTGAGCAGGACCTCTGGTCAGAGAATCAGGAGTCTGAACGCCGCTCTTGTCCACACACCAGCACCAGTTAGCCTTATCCCAGCACTGCTGGAGCTGGTAGTCCCCGTTCTCATCACACCTGGGGCGGAAGGACGGCAGGGGACTCTTGGCCAGCCCGGTGGCCTCCTTCAGGCACTGGGACAGGACACTGGGCTCTGTGGGACACAAATGAACAGAGCATACATGAGTGTGCGTGTGTGTGTGAGCAGAGGACATGCAGTTGCTGAGAAGAACTAAATCCGGTGTTTGACAATGTCAATATACCTGGATTGGGAGATGAGGAATCCTGAAATATAGACAAATAACATATTAGAGAGCTGTAGATGGCAGGATTTATATATTGTATGTTTTTATATTTTTTATTGATCATTTCCTGTTTCTACTCTACCGGTCAAAAGTTTGAATATTTGCGATTTTAAAAGTTTCTCTTCTGATTTCCAGGAATGCATTTATCTGATCAAAAATACAGTAAAAACAGTTATGGGAAATTTGAAAGAACGTTTTATATATTAAAAAGAATTAATTTTAAAATGTGTTTTCAGCATGATTCCTCCAGTCTTCAGGGTCACATGATCCTTCAATCATTCTAATATGCTGATTTGCCGCTCATTTACTGTCAATTGTTAATATTGGTTCCTCTTTTTTCAGGATTCTTTGTTGAAAAGAAAGTTCAAAAGAATAGCATAAAAATTAGATGTTAAAAATAAAATGTGTTAAAATTTGAACATATATAAATGTTATTCATGTCTTTTCAATGCGTCGTTGCTGAATAATAGTTTTAATTTCTTAATATTTTATTTAATTTCTTTTTTTTAAATAATTTTGCTTACCTCAAAAGTTTTAATGGTAACAGTTTCCATAAAAATATTAATCAGCAAAAAACTGTTTTCAACATTAATAGTAAGAAGTACCTATTATTAATAACTGAGTAAATTGTAAATCAGCATATTAGAATGATTTCTGAAGGATCATGTGACGATGAAGACTGGAGTAATGATGCTGAAAATTTTCCAATTACAGGAATAAATTACACTTTAAAATTACATTTCAATAAAATGTCCCTATTTTACAGTATTTTGATCAAATAAATGCAGCATTTGTGAGAATAAGATAATTAATTAAAAAATATTACAAAATTAATTATCCCAAACTTTTGACCGATAGTGTCACAATTTCTAAAGCAAACCCCTCTGAGAAACGCAGCCCTAAAACTTGATTTGATTTTCTGACTCAATCCTGACACCACGTGGCCGCCAGTGTACATTACAACACGATCCAGAGGAAATGAGCTTTACCTTCTCTTTGGGCGAGTCGTCAAGTGCTGTCAGAGCGAGGGAGCTCATAGGGAGCTGCATTTTCATGGGAACCGCTTGACTGCGCATGACTGCACAAAAAAAAAGGGAAAAAGGGAAGCCAGAGTTAATATGCTCTAATAGATCACATATATGGTAATGAGTTAATTGGGATTGCAATGGTAGTAGTAGCCTATGAACGGAAGCCCATAAGGTGGTAATAGTTCTCTGACCAAACTTGCGGCTGAGCTCATGCAGGCGGTCGTTGCGTCTCTCGAGGGTGTTGAGCTGCTCTCTGTGGTTGTACACCATGTAGGCGGTGAAGGCCTGACCTGCGATCAGTATTCCAGCCAGCAGAGTCACTCCGGCCACCTTCAGGGCCTGACTGTTAGATCTGCTTGGAAACAGAGCCAGTGGATTCATACGAAGGACATGCTGTGCTCAACCTGAGGCTGAACAACTGCGGTTATATTCGGAGATTTCATAATGTTCCCTGTTTGTTTGTGTTTGTTGAAATATCATAATAACATAAAAATACAAATAAAATATGAGTGACATGCTGTGGTGGCGGCATAGCTACAACACTAACAAATTATAACAAAGACGGTCGGATGAAAACTGTTCTGTTCTGTGTCAAGTGGACTGGATAAACTTCGCTTGAAAATTTAAAGGGATAGTTCAACCAAAAATGAAAGTATTATACAGGTTTGGCGAGCAACTTGTGGGCGAGTAAATGATAACAAAAAATATATATTTTTGGGGGGATGAAATATCATTGTAATTTGTAGGCTACTGAGTTATGAATATGCAATGTGAGCAATGATGAGATAGCCTACGCAGAAACAAAAACATTGCGATGACAAAAAACGCCAATATTCCTTACACAACACATTATATCATATTTTTTTTTATGAAGCACTGCTGGTGAGGACTTCAAATGTAGCCTCTAACGATGTTTTATGTTTTTTTTACACAAAATTT
The DNA here is from genome assembly GCA_031834385.1 of Semotilus atromaculatus. Classification (NCBI taxonomy): domain Eukaryota; kingdom Metazoa; phylum Chordata; class Actinopteri; order Cypriniformes; family Leuciscidae; genus Semotilus; species Semotilus atromaculatus. The sequence goes on along the minus strand of JAULUF010000001.1, from coordinate 21,050,170 downwards.
CTGCGTATCTGGAAGAAATCAGTAAAAAAAATAATAATAATAAAAAAAGAAGCTCTCTACCAATCAAGGTATTTTCAACCACTTAGCAAATTTAGTTGAACAACATTTAGCATGTATAATTGAGAGAAACCAAGATTTGTTTATAAAAGAAATAAAAACCCAAAGTTTCCTCACCTTCCCTGAGGTCCCATATTGATTGAAGTTTGCTCACTTGGAGCTCTGAGGAGCGGTGAGTCGGTTCTGTCGGTGGACATTTCTGATTTACAGTCGGAAACTTCTCAAAATGTTGGCAATTTGATCAAGGGATTTCTGTAACAGCTCTCTAATATGAAAAAGTGAGAACTGAGAGTCTAGCAGTGTGACACTCGGATGAAAGTGTCTATAGAGCAGATTGAGGTCATTATTTCATTGGATAAGACGCGCTGCATCATCAGTTGTCAGACAAACGTGAACTTGAATGTACGGTTCCTCCTGACTCTCATACTAGCCTCATGCATTCATCTTGAGAATTTTGAAGTGAGATTTTCAACATTTTAAGGAAATTTGTCAGTAATTTTCGAGGCGCGATCGATTTTGTGAGATTTATCTTATAGCGCCCCTTGCACAAAAAACAAACAAAAAAACCCCGCTTGAAACATACTTAAATATAAATGTGCAATAAATCCATACACAATGACGGTACTTCTCTTTTGTTAATGTTGTCTGACACTGATCATAATTAAACAAGATATAGCTATTTTTCTATTTTAAATGATTAAAATTACACATTAAAGTGCAACTTTCACTCATGTTGTTTGTCCACAGTGTTCGGTTAGCCCACTCTAAAAGAGTAAGTACTATCCATTAGTTATATATTCAACTAAAAAGCATATAAATAAATATTCTCTAAAAAGTATTGCATTACTCATTTCTTTCTAAATCCCATATCAACCTCGCCCAGTTGAACAATACAGGAAAAAACATGAAACTAGTTTTAATTATTTCAAATAAACAATTGCATAATTGCATTCTTCTTGAAGGTTATATTAAAAAAAAATGTATATATATATATATATATATATATATACACACACATATACTGTACACACACACACATTTTAACATTTGACGTTGAATTTTGATGTTTAATCCACTATTGTTTTATATATACTTGTTGTAGTCTAATGTATTTAATGCAACTAGCACACATCAGAAGCACCTAATTAAATTACAGAAATTCAGTAATACCTTGCTTTACTTTTTCAAGAAAATTGTCTCCCAACGGGGTACAGATGTACCCAATGACACTTAAGACCACACAATTAGAGCACAACACACTTTATGCAAGTCTGCATGGTCAGGTGGTCATACTGTGCAGTCTGATAGGCGAGTCTCAAATTTCAGAAAACTTTACAGTTCGAATCACAATATCAGTCTCTGCGCATCTTAAAATACTTTCTGCAATGAGGAAATTAAATGTTCTGGCATCATCTGTATATGGATGTTTTCTTGGTATTCCCCGAGCATTCCTTCATTTGGTTTCAAAACACACCAGAACATTATACCTTAAACCAGTTAGACATGTATAATCAGCTAAAGGGAGCCAAACACAGGAACCACTGTTACCATAAGAACTGAACTTCAGTGAAGACAGGAGGCAAAAGTATTATTTGACACTTTATTCTGAAAAAATCCAATAGTTTACAGACGACGTCCACGACGACCTCCCTTTCTGCGGGTGCTGTCTGATGGAATGGGGGTGACGTCCTCTGCAAAAGAAAGTGAAAGTGAATGAGACTTCCTCATGGAAAACAATTTTATAACCCACTGATCAGAGATCAGTCTTCATTAGATTAACGCACCGATGCGGCCGATCTTCATGCCAGAACGAGCCAGAGCCCTGAGCGCAGACTGTGCCCCTGGTCCAGGTGTCTTGGTTCTTAAGGGGAGAGGAGGGAAAAGAGCAAGTAAATCATGATGCAAGCCCATGTTCTTCATTCCCATAAACCCACAACATGACATTTCTCATCAGTCCTTGTCTGTGAAGGTCTCACCTGTTTCCACCAGTGGCCCTCAGCTTGATGTGCAGGGCAGTAATTCCCAGCTCCTTGCACCTCTGGGCCACATCCTGAGCCGCCAACATAGCAGCATAAGGGGAGGACTCGTCTCTGTCGGCCTTCACCTTCATCCCACCAGTAACACGGCAGATTGTTTCTCTGAAGATCAAGAGGAAGGAAAACAGAAGATGATCATCACGATGCAACATCAAAAATCACCTGAAAAGACTTCGTTCACCCAAAAATGAAAAATCAACATCACATGGTTCCAATCGTATGACTTTCTTCGAAGAAAATCCTGGCCACTATTTACAATTTAAAAAAAAAAAAAAAAAAAAATAGGCATGTATAAGAGGAAGACTAAAATTAAAGTCACTGAACACCAGGGTTTTTAATGGCAAACTGTGCAAGAACCATAGATGTTCAATGTAACTTAATCTCATGTCCAGATGAGATCGATAGAAAACCTTGTGTGATGAATCTAATGGCTATATTTAAGATATCAAATATTTGAGAACTATCGGTTCTGGAAGTAAAAATCATCCATTCATTTTCTCCATAGGGGAACAGATTTATCAACCTGCATTATTTTAACTTATTTAAATCTTGTTGCAACAGTCAGGTCTCAGAACAAAAAACAATAATTTTCTCCATATGAAAGTTGATATTTAACTAAATTCTATTTCCCCACCATTAACAAAATTGTCCATCATTTATGACAACTTATTTTATTCATGACACTTCCCTGCCATTGACAATTATCTGGCAATCCATGTTTTCATTGTTATACAGTAGGTGGCGCTATTTCACATCTTCTGAAAGATTACTGAATCTCCAGATCAAAACACAGGTGAATACTAAGAAACAAGTTTATAAACAATTTTGACAAATGTGATGTGATTTGTTCAAAATGTTTTTTTAAATTAAACTTGATATATTGCATGTTCAAATATTCATCCAACAAAATACTCTGGGGGGACATGCATTTTGTAAAATCATTTTTACAATTGTCCTGGCGAATTAAAACACTGGCAGGGAAAGAGTTAAAGACAGAGCTACTGTAAGCTACAAGGTTGTTTGTTTATTACATTAACACCATGTTAGCATCAATGCTACATGTATGCCAAACACAAGGTCAATACCACAATACTTAATTTAAATTATTATATAAAACATTAACTTGACAAGGTAGAAAATCTAAAATTATAGAACATTTGGGTTATACATTCTGAAATATTCCATGTAAACATGTTTTTTAAAAAGTTTTCTAGCAGCATCATAAAAACTACAGTCCAACAGAATATGTCATGTCTTGATTTGAAGTAGAGATGCATCGATTACAATTTTCTAGGCCGATTCCGATATCCGTTGAGTTTGACCTGCCGATACCGATTTAATTTTTTCAAACCACTTTACAGCACACACAAATATTCATTTTCTATCTTTTTTTAATAGAACATTTTACAATTTGCATAGAACAATGTTTTTAACATAATCGCTATAAAATAGAACTGTATAAATTACCCCTGGTGTGGGAAACACACACACATCTGAAGTCCAGTGTTATGGAAGAACCATTTCCTTTTCACATCCAATATCCAATAATTTTTTAAGGTATACATTTAGCAAACTAAACGCCTGTATGAAAACAGGTAATGCAATAAGATAATATATATAAATTGAATAAATATAGCCTTGCGGTATAAAGATATTTCTCAAAACACACACACTGGCCCATTGCAATCACTTGTACAAACTGAATAATAAAAACAAGTTTAAATGGGTTCATTTTCTATAAATATTTTTGAGTCTACGTTTCTTTTCTGACATAGCCTACTCCAGTTCCATCAAAAGTGTGCTTTCATTTTAATTGAGCGCGAGCTGTGCAGCAAATACTGTATTTTCCGCACTATAAGGCGCACTTAAAAGCCTTTAATTTTCTCAAAAAACGACAGTGCGCCTTATAATCCGGAGCACCTTATATATGGATGGTGAACAGTGAACACACGTTCACCAAGACGGGGAGACAGCGCCGGGCGACTTACGCCACTATCTGCCAATGGATCGTGGATGCCTGGGCTGATATATCAGTCTCAACTGTGATCCGAGCTTTCACGAAGGCAGGAATAATCTCTTTATTCAGCCAGCTCACATACCAGTATTTACTTCCTGTTTTCCGTCGAAGTCCACACACAGTAGTCGATTGTAGAGTTCGCGTGCTCGCGATCAAACCTCCTCCGTGTGTTCAACGTCTGATTCGGATGAACTATCCATTTGAGCTGATATTCTCAGAACACCACACACACCGTCATCGGCTGACAGTCTGAGTCTCCCCTGTTGCTTAGTTACCAATGATCGCGCACGCGCACTCGACAATCGCCTACTCTGGACTTCGACCGAAAACAGGAAGAAAATACGGGTATGTGAGCTGGCTGAATAAACATCATTTTTATTCACATCTTTCACATTTACTGCAGTCAGATTCACCGTGTTCACTCACATGGCTGTCCACATTAAGGTTGTTAAGAGGCTAAAAGCAGGTTTAAAACTTGTCCCGTTTAAGTCAACAGGGTGCAAATTTTAAAGAGGATAACACGGTGTAGGCAACACCGGTTTTTGTCGTTGTTATCTGTATTGACAGCACTCCACATTTACAAAAAAAATCAGCTCAATGTTAAAATTGACCGGAGTTCTCCTTTAACGTTTGAACAACGTTACCATGGGAGTGAACGGAGTTGTCAGAACGCTTAATAAAGTTTGACTTTATCTGACTGTTTTGTTGACATTCCCTTTAGCACATCTTGTGGATGCATAACGCAAACCCAGTCAAAAGTTTGACTGCAGTATCTTATGCGCCTTATAATCCGGTGCGCCCTATATATGATTTTTTTTCTAAAATAGGTCATTCATTGAAGGTGCGCCTTATAATCCGGTGCGCCTTATAGCGCGGAAAATACAGTAGACTCGGCGCGGAAACGTTTCACTGCTACTCACGCAACGCTCCTGCGCTGCTCCCGCTCCCAGTGTGAATGCACTCATTGATTCACATGCACGCAGACAAAAAAAATAAGCGCTTGCTGTTTGAACGGCCGTAATACAGGAGGTTTCCTACATGTATCATTCCTTCTCTGATTTGAAGTTATGGAAGAACTTTATACTGCGGTTTATTTCATAAGGTTTATTTTATATTCGTCCCATTCCTTTTGCCAAATGTTAGTGATGTATAAGCTAATTAACGGTCTGAAATTAGGTGGTATTTGGTAGTCAGATTCTTCGAGGTCAAGCGCATCCCTGCTGGCAGCAAAAAGTCGGCGTGTTCCTTTAAAGAATAGTTTGTTTTTTACCCCTATGAGATAAGTGAATGAAATAGAGTGGACCGGAACAGTTGCTCTTTAATGATTAACATTTTGGTTTGTTCATCACACAAAGCTAAAACGAAGGGCTTAACATATGATGTGAATACAAGTATGAACTACTTAATGCCTAATTTTGGGGCTTGACAGTACCAGTCTACTTTCACTTATTCCACAGAATAAATATATAGTGGTGAAAATCATACAGGTTTGCAATGAGAGGGTGACCATGTTAAAACATTCATTTTGGGTAAACTACAATAGTAGTTTAACATGTAATTTTCAATGTACACTTCACTGCAAATTGGTTTGCTGGTATAATGGGCTTTTTATATGCATACAGATTTTATTCCACATTTTTGGGTTACTTACTTGCCGGAGAGGTCAGTGACATGCACAAAGGTGTCGTTGAAGGATGCGAAAATGTGGCAGACTCCAAAAACATTCTCGCCTTCGGCAACCTGAGGTCCCAGACTGATGACCTGCTCTTCCTTCTTTTCCTTACCCTTGCGAGGTGCCATAGCTGTAAAACATCAATATTCAACAGTCAGGTCAACTTAATATGAAAAACATCAAGCGTCTCATAATAATTCAGTACGACTGTGCGTTTAAACTACTTAGTCATAGCATTATAAACGGACTTAATTTAACGTTAACTGCAAACCATTATCATGAAATAATACATTAGTAACGTTATATATTACATTTCACATACATGAAATAACGTTACATGAAAGAAAGGCCAAAGGATTCACCAACATGCATTTAGACGCCAAATCTGCGCTAACAAACTTAGAGCACGTTCAGCATTAAAACGTTTAAGGTATTTTTAACTTAGACGTTTGATTTGTACGAGAAACAAAGCTCATTTCCCACACATACTGTAAAGCAGTCGAGTATATCTGTAAATGCAGCGGCTCGTGCAGCTGCGCTGGGCAGACCAATATGGTGTAGGACCCCGCTACAGCAACACTGATAATCCGCTTAAAATTCTGCATTTATCACCATTTGTGGCAGTAATATCACGTTTTACTGGTGCTTGAGATGATTGGGGACGTTACAGAAGTTCGACTTTATATTTCACAGTTTTTATAAAGGTAGGATTTAAACGGATTGTAACAGTGTTCTCTTACCTATGTGTGTCTCTAATCGAGGCCGAAACAGGAAAGGAAAGAGAAATCGCTGCCGGGTTGAAAGTTCAACCTCTGCAAGCGGAAGTAGAAGAACATAGAATAAAGGTCCCCTATGTATCTTCCTCACATGCTCGGATATGTACTCTGGTTTGTAAAAAAGAAAACATGCATGGTTCTAAAAAAGATAGATAGATAGATAGATAGATAGATAGATAGATAGATAGATAGATAGATAGATAGATAGATAGATAGATAGATAGATAGATAGATAGATAGATAGATAGATAGATAGATAGATAGATAGATAGATAGATAGATAGATAGATAGATAGATAGTTTGGTGCTTGGAGTTATTTCATTTTGCATGCTTATGATTTATTTTGCTTAATTTATTAAAGTTATTTAAGTAAGTCATTAACTCTTGCTCGCTTTACTGCTTTTATCTGTTTTATCTATAAGAATAAATCATTTTGTTTTTTGTACTATGACAAATAGGCTAATTACAAATCTTAAGTTCCCTCATGCAACATTGCAAAAGCCATGACTTTACACCTATCCACATATTAATAATAATTTAATAAAGTACATTTTTATTAATTTGCTGATACAGACATTTATATTGCAGCACATTTCAACCCATACAATAATTTACTGCCACTGAAGTCATGAAATAAAACCTTTTTTTTTTTTTTTTTTAGGCAACAAAAATACTGTTTGTAAGCAGCAAGAGATATATTTTTTTTCAGTTTCTTTTTCCCCCAGTGTCATGTTGCAACAAGTATGTATATGATATATATTATACTGTTACTGAAAACTTCCCCAACATTAAATCACATCTAACAACCAGACAATTTCACCATCCATAGGCTACACCCTTAAAAAAAATCTCCTGACATTTTTCAGAATGGCTTAATATTCAAAAAGTGCGAGACTTCATTAAAATGACGAATGTCTTATATACTGTGGCCATACAGTGTTCAGCCTTCCAAATGTAAATGAACAGTCTGTGGTTAATGTAGCGGCTCATTGGCAGTGTCAGAATGATGGAGTGTACATCTCTGGCCAATATGCACTCTGCTTTGATGAGTGTGTGATGTGGATGCAAGCCATGTCCACAGATGCCCTGCTGCTGCTGACAGATTGAGATGCAGCTGTAGTTTATGTTTGTTTTAAATATCAAACCAACCAATGACACACCAGTGTTTCATGGGACAAGGACCAGCTGTAAGTCTGCTAATCCACATGGAAAGAGGCTTCTTTTGAGAATGAAGATCAACATTTTCGGTGACATAAAATTACATCCATATATAAAAGGTACAAATGGCTATTTTGGCTTCCAAAGCAAGCCCTAGAATTTGTATCTAAAATATACTATTATTGTTCCTTTTTAAAGAGAAATTTCAGGCTGTAATTGTTAATTATTTTTAACATAAAATATATTATTTTATGTAAAGTTTCGCTATAAATATATAATAAAAACAATTGTAAAAAATAATGGTGGTGATTCGTTAATTTCATTAGTTTATATGGAACATCTAAACAAAAAAATAAATAAAATAAAGGATTAAAATCACTTTTCAAATCACTTTAAAATCACAGAGGTTTCCACACACACACACACAGATATATATATATATATATATATACACATATGCGCCACCTGGTGGTCAATCTCCATTGATTTTACATTCCATCAGTCAGAGCAGAGTGTGAAGATTGAATTAGCAGAGCAACAGCACAGCTGTACATAAAATATTGCAATCCACACAACATAATGGGAGACATATCAGAGTTCAAAAGAGGACAAATTGTTGGTGGCTCATCTGTGACCAGGACATCAAGTCGTTGGTGTATCAAGAGCTAGGGTATCCAATGTCAGCATGCCACATCCAACAGAGAAACTGTCTGAAAGTAATGTCCAGGTATTAACCCGGATCGTATCCAAAAAACATAAAATAAACCATCTCAGTGAAGCTCATCTACATGCTCGTCATCCTCGTACCAATTGCACGCTCCCTCAAAACTTGCGACATCTGTGGCATTGTGCTGTGTGATAAAACTGCACATTTTGGAGTGGCCTTTTATTGTGGCCAGCCTAAGGCACACCTGTGCAATAATCATGCCGTCTAATCAGCATCTTAATATGCCACACCTGTGAGATGGATGGATTATCTCGGCAAAGGAGAAGTTCTCACTAACACAGATTTAGACAAATTGTGAACACTATTTGAGAGAAATAGGCCTTTTGTGTACATAGAAAAAGTCTTAGATCTTTAAGATCAGCTCATTAAAAACAGGCAAAAACAAAAATGTTGCGTTTATTATTTTGTTCAGTGTATATATATACTGTATATATATATAACTTCTGAAGAATCATATGGAGCCTATCCCATTCCAGTATCCATATGTACATACGATTTTTCGATTAATCGTTTTTTTAAAATGTGGTCGATTCAAAATCGATTATCAAAGGCCACGAATCGATTTTTATCCCATATTCAGGGCTCGAATTTCGGCGCGGCCGGGTATTACGCACAATTGTATTAATTCCCGCAGGTCTCCCATTTATAATGTGGGAAATTCACTGCGTCTTCTCTCTCTGCACAAGGCAAGCGCTGCAGGCGTCGATACACACTCGCGTTTAGGAGTCGGGACGTCATGACGGAATATTCACTTGTACAATCGGGCCAGCATTGCATCGTTTATCATTTTTACGTCTTTTTAAGTTTTACCAGTTTAAACATTCAAGCAATTTTAAACTATCCAGTGCTCACGCGCGTGACTCACGCGCTCTCAGAGATGTTTTTCACATGTGTGCACATACAGTAAAGCCAAGATCCGCCTCACAAACAGCTCGTCAGTAACAAAAGTTATTTTTCGCGGATTATATCGCTTTAACGGTCAAAAACACGATGTCTTGATGTCAAAACTCTGGTCTTGGTAAGTAACCTCGTAAAGACAGTCGGTTATGTCTTAAATAAGCATAAAACGCGTGTGACAGACAGTGATGAAACAGTAATGTATCCGTGCACTACACTCACCGGCCACTTTATTAGGTACACCTGTCCAACTGCTCCTTAACACTTAATTTCTAAGCAGCCAATCACATGGCGGCAACTCAGTGCATTTAGGCATGTAGACATGGTCAAGACAATCTCCTGCAGTTCAAACCGAGCATCAGTATGGGGAAGAAAGGTGATTTGAGTGACTTTGAACGTGGCATGATTGTTGGTGCCAGAAGGGCTGGTCTGAGTATTTCAGAAACTGCTAATCTACTGGGATTTTCACGCACAACCATCTCTAGGGTTTACAGAGAATGGTCCGAAAAAGAAAAAACATCCAGTGAGCGGCAGTTCTGTGGGCGGAAATGCCTTGTTGATGCCAGAGGTCAGAGGAGAATGGCCAGACTGGTTCGAGCTGATAGAAGGGCAACAGTGACTCAAATAACCACCCGTTACAACCAAGGTGGGCAGAAGAGCATCTCTGAACGCACAGTACGTCGAACTTTGAGGCAGATGGGCTACAGCAGCAGAAGACCACACCGGGTGCCACTCCTTTCAGCTAAGAACAGGAAACTGAGGCTACAATTTGCACAAGCTCATCGAAATTGGACAATAGAAGATTGGAAAAACGTTGCCTGGTCTGATGAGTCTCGATTTCTGCTGCGACATTCGGATGGTAGGGTCAGAATTTGGCGTCTACAACATGAAAGCATGGATCCATCCTGCCTTGTATCAACGGTTCAGGCTGGTGGTGATGGTGTCATGGTGTGGGGAATATTTTCTTGGCACTCTTTGGGCCCCTTGGTACCAATTGAGCATCGTTGCAATGCCACAGCCTACCTGAGTATTGTTGCTGACCATGTCCATCCCTTTATGACCACAATGTACCCAACTTCTGATGGCTACTTTCAGCAGGATAATGCGCCATGTCATAAAGCTGGAATCATCTCAGACTGGTTTCTTGAACATGACAATGAGTTCGCTGTACTCAAATGGCCTCCACAGTCACCAGATCTCAATCCAATAGAGCATCTTTGGGATGTGGTGGAACGGGAGATTCGCATCATGGATGTGCAGCCGACAAATCTGCGGCAACTGTGTGATGCCATCATGTCAATATGGACCAAACTCCCTGAGGAATGCTTCCAGCACCTTGTTGAATCTATGCCACGAAGAATTGAGGCAGTTCTGAAGGCAAAAGGGGGTCCAACCCGTTACTAGCATGGGGTACCTAATAAAGTGGCCGGTGAGTGTAGTTCTTAAAGGGAACGCAGCCATATGTGTCTGCCATTAATTTAGTTGTCAAAACAACATAATATCGCTTTAATTGTAAGGAATCAGGATTAATAGCCTATGTAAATTACAGTTTCCAATGAGGCAGTGTTACTGTACTTTGAGCCTACTGTTAGTACTAGTGTTAGTTTTATGTAAAAGTGCCATTTATGAATGTATTCATCATGTATGAATTTCTTTCTTCGGTTGAACACAAAAGTTGACTTCCATAGTATTTGGTTACCCATATTTTTAAAAATATCTTCTCTTTTCGTTCAACAGAAAACATTTTTTTATATATATGTGATAAATACATACATAAATGATGACATCATTTTTTTTTTTTTTTTGGGGTGAACTATCACCAATAAGCCAGTATTAGTTGTCCTACATTGTTCATCAGCCTGCATTTTACAGCGAATGTTGTACGATTTTATGATTCTTTTATCTTTAAAATAAACGGATCCTGTTTGATCAAGGAATGGGACTGTTCTGACTTTTTTCAGCATAAATTTTTCATCTTGCATCAAAATAAAATAAAAAGCTTAATATACAGCTTAATTTCTTTTTATTAATTATCCACTTGTAAACTTATGTTCACTGTTCTTTTTTATTAATATAGTATTTGTATTAAATTATTTTCATTGAGTTGAATCGAGAATAGAAATCGATTCGAATTTTTACTTAATAAAATAAAAAAGACAAAGAATTAAAAAGACAGTGGTTTCTTTATTTGCAAATTAATCACAAAAATATTGGCTACCAACAATAAAAAATATTAACAACAGTAGGTTTGATTGTACAGTCCAGATGATTATTTCCTTACAGTTATTTTATTCTACCTATTGATACCCTACATTATGATACAGAAAGCACAATATTGGCAGTGTGAAAGTCATTGGGACCCTCTGCACGTCTGCGAGTGTGGCGATGTATAAAAAAAAAAAAGTTCATTCATATTTTATAATTTCTCTCTGTTCCATTCACTCAAAAAAACAAAACAAAACAAAAAAACAGGTTCTGTACACTGCGACAAATTTTATTTAAACATAATTTGTGCTTGGTGCAAAACATCCCATTTTACCAGGAAACACGATATTGCATTATTAGATGTCAGTTGTGGGTTTGGAGGAGAACTACTAAATGATATAGAGAAAATGAACTTTTACGTGTGTGATTATGAAGAATCCGAAAGCAGCATGTAAGGTGCATGATTCTGTACCGCAGACAGTTGTAAACTACTTATATTTGAACCAAGACCCAGTAAAACTATCTGTAAAAGCTACTGGTAATACAAAAATGGTCTGTGGACCCAAAAGTCTTCTTGTGGACTGTTGCAAAACCTTTGTGGGAAGTGATATCCTGGCATTGTACGCTTTTCCACTCCTTGGTCAACAACACAAATATTGTGCTTCTCAAGCATCATACTTTGAGGTCAATGAAGAAAATGAAGGGTTGTACAGTTTTTTACAAATAAGATCTATATTATAGAAAATAAACGCTCTGAGATACTGTCACTTCTCCAACTGTAATATTGCCAGACCCCTTCCATCCTAAAGCAGGGAATATCAGGGGTGATTTCTCATCAAACATTGTACTTTTTGGCGCCTTTTCATCATGAAATACTTGACCAAAGGATGCACTTGAATCGGAACGCCAAACGTCTATAGAGGCACACAGCTGTTAAATGAGACTGATATATGCTGCGCAAAGTGAGTTTGATGTAATTGTGCATGGAAGTACGAAGTGCACAAAAACCTTTCAAAGACAAATATAAAACAGAAGGGAGCAAAATTAAATCCAATTAATTTTATGTTATACATAAAATGAGATTTGGGTTCATTCCATGAATTCTCATTTCGGCAGCAAGAGAAATTAAATCCATTAGCGCAGTGGTTTAATTCAGCCCCAGCGACTGGGTTAAGGGGTTTTGTGGAGCTTTCCATGGATCGCCATGCCAGCCACTGAAAAGGCATCGTGTCTATTATATAGCATCCTAATTCCTTGCTTACATTCATGGGTGAAATTCCTACGGTTCAGTAGCAGTCAACAGTTCCTACAGAACACAAGTCATATAAAATGGCCTTTTAAAATGGTCTCTTGACAGAGGAAATACATTCCAGGACACATTCTGATGACAACCTGAATGAAAAGTGATTAGATGTTGTGATATGCTAAAACAATCACATAAAAAAAACCAACAGAAAAATGGGTAAAACATTCATAAAAAAAAAAAAAAGATTAAAAAATACAGGTGATAAAAGATTACTGGCGGGCAGGTTTTATGAATCACTATTAAAACGGCAATACCCTTCCTTAATGCTCCGGTGAGATTGTGATATAATGCTAAAATAACACATGGGTCCAGTTCTCACAGGGACATTCATCATTCGAATTACGATTAAAAAGATCCACCCCTCGAGGGCGATCAAAACACATCAGCTTGTATACTTTAGTGAATTTAACCGTAATTGGCTTGATAAAGTTGCATTAAGGCAGTTACTGCACATATAACGGGCCAACAACATACCCAAATTTTTTACAGTTTCATATTTACAGTCACATTGATTATGGATGTAGCTTATCTGTGTTTTAGTACCACAAATTATCACGCATTATTAAGCTGTCCTGTGGATTATAAATACATCGTAATGAAATTTCACCTTTAAATGTCACATTTTAAGCCCGGAGGGTGCAGCTGTAACGAATGGGCTCAATATCCTATGAAATAAAAAACGTTTAAAACAGAAGAATGAAACTACAAGGCGAACAGCCCTGTGTTGTGCAACACAACACATGAAATGAGTGTTAAAATAAGATTTAACCAAGAAAACAAAGAAAGTCTGACTTTAAGGTACCACCCTGGCACTTATTTATCTGTTGTGGACTTGTGTATGTCCTACAGCTCTGTCAAAAGAGATATGTGCCTCCTCTCCCATATTGCATGTTCATTTGTTCTGACACTACGTGTCCCTGGTACTTCAACACACCAGAGAAGCAGAATGTCTCTTGGAAGCCTTCTGTTGTGATCCCATGTTCGAGCCAAGATTTGTGGCAGGTGTACCCCAAGGCTAGATCCTAGGCACATCACTGTTCTCCAAAACGGAACAGAGCCACTAGCGCATCCAAGCCCATCTTTCTTTACCGCTCCGCCATGTCCTCTAGAAGCTCAGTTCAACGAACTGAAGGTCCTCAAAGCCGCTGAAGAAGACTTGACCGACCGTGGCCGGCGGCTGACAGGGGTGGACAAGAGGGCGAGTCCCCTTAAGAGCAGAAGGAGGGGTGTCCGAGTCTGACCAGTGTGTCCCCACCCCCCTCCTCAGGTTACCTGCTGTGTAATAGCTCCTCCCTCAGCCAGCTAGGCAACGGCTGGCCCATTTTGTACAGTAGCTTGGAGAGCTCAATGTTGTGCTCATGGTAATACTCTCTCAGGAAGGTCCGGGACTGTGGAGGAAGAGGATGGGGTCAGTTTCTCTGCCAACATGCAATGTACGTGTCTAGCATGAAAGGTATATAGATAGACATACGTGTGCACACACACACACACACACACACACACACACACGTGTGTCCGTTATAATTTTTACATTTAGATTAGCTTTGCCATCATCTAACAATCAGTTAAAATTAATCTTTAAAAACACTAATCATTTAATAAATTTTTTAAAAATGTAATCTTTGCCAAAATAAATATCCATTTTAATACTTTAGTATTATAATGTTGAGATGTCAACATTTGATAATGCTTTTTCAAGCATTATGTTTAGTTATTAGACAATGTATTATTTAAATGTATTTATCATAAATCTACATCATAATCTACATTTAAAATGGCTTACACCCTCATGCTAAACAGCTAAATATTTTTGACTGGATATTAGACCAAACGCCTCTGGCCTAGAAAAGGTCATGAACCTTTAGCCACTGCTGTGTGTGTGTGTTTTAAATATCAGCTCAAATGAAAGCTCTTTTTTTCCCAGAGTGCTGCTGCTACGACTGCGTCTGCAAAGCCACGACACATCAGCCTGTTCTTTCACCCCTCATTAACTTTGATGTGTCTGCCAAGAAGCCTCAAGGTAACATCAAGGTCTTCGGCATTCGACTGAGCCTCTCTTTATCATACTCTGTTAAAAGATACTGACTGAAGCTGGGCTCTTCTAGAAAGTACACCGGTCTGAATGACCCTGATGTAATGAGAGAGGAATTCAGTGGCTGCGCTGAAAGCTAAAAATTGGTATTGAAAGCTAAAAATTGGTATTGAAACCATTTCCAATTAATTTAATTCCTGTAATGTGACATTTCGGAATACAACTGAATATTCAACAGGAAATACTGTAGGGCAAGATTTTAATTATCTGAATTTAACTGACTGTAGATTTAGACAACCGGGTTGATACGTTTTTTAATTTTTATTAATGCTTGTATTCAGCAAGGACACAAAAAATTGGTAAAGGCATTTTTAAAGTTACAAAAGATTTCTATTTCAAATGAATGCTGTTTTTTTTGTAAACCTTTTATCCATCTAAGAATCCTGAAAAAATGTATCACAGTTTACATAAAAATATAAAGCAGCACAACTGTTTTCAACATTGATAATAAGAAATGTTTCTTGAGCACCACATCAGCATACTAGAATGATTTCTAAAGGATCATGTGACTGAAGACTGAAAATTCAGCTTTACCATCACAGGAATAAATGACAGATTTCAAATATATTCAAATAGACAGTTATTTTAAATGGCAATAATATTTCACTATATTTCTGTTTTCATTGTAATTTTGATCAAATACATGCAGCCTTGGTGAACATAAGAGACTTCTTTCTTACTGACCCCAAATTTTTGTAGTATATTTAAAAAAAATCATGTTTCATGCAGTTTTTGCTATTGAGATATTAAACAACTAAAGAGATTAGAGTAAAATATGCCAAAACATGTTTGTCACCTGTATGAACAAGCTTCTTTTTCTTTGCAATGTCAAACCGAAAAAGCAAAACAAAAAAACAACAGGAATATGAACTAGAATCATAATCTCACATCAATGTCCATGTCAGGATATCTTCTGCCTTTACTCTTCCCCAGGCATTTGGTCTTCCCTCCATCTAGCAGCTGACACCAGAAGCCCTTCTTCGGGTCAAACCTGCAGCAAGAAAGAAGGGACAAAATGGAGGACAGGCAGCTAAAAACGGTAATGTTTCAACATCAGCCTAATCAGAAGGGAACATAACAGACAGATGGAGCACAGCAAGGCCTCCAGAGAGGCTGCCACAGGACAAACCTCAGATGTGGCTGGCAGATGTTACTGCTTATGAGATTATGTGATACAGCATGAGAGGACAGAGGACAGATAGAGAGAGAAAGAGAGACAATAAAGTGAAAATAAAGAGTGTACATGAGGTGGTAGAGAAGGCTGGGAATTAACAAGCACTCTCGTGATCCTGTCAGACTAATGGGATCCATCAAGATGAGGAGACTACTGTGCAACACTTCAAAGCAGCTCCAAACAGAACACTTCAGGTGCTCAATAATGTACAGCATATTAATGACTCTTAATTGTCAATCATAAAAGAGAAATGAGAAACTTGGAGCTTTTGAGGACAAGCTTCTTACGCAAGGATCTTGTGGTAGTTGAGCGTGTTTGTCAGGCCTAGAAACTTCTGGATTTTGTCCATCACTGAAGCTGGTTCTGTCCTCAGCATCTGTCCATCCAGGACCAGGATCTGAGAAGAAAGAAACAGGTTAATGTAAGTCATAGAAATATTCTAAAAACTAAAATGTACAATGTACTGATGGACATACATGCACTTAGCAAAATACCTGACTGGGGTGATAGTGTGCGAGCCAACGCTGAAGGTGTGTGGCGTAGAGTCCGGGCAACAGACATCGGCTCTGCAGGACCCTCAGTTTGATGGGCGCGTCCCGGCCAGCAGTGATGACATCATGGAATGTGTATTTCTGAGCCACAGGATCATCATGGGCCCTCTGGTGCTGGAAAACAGCAATAACAGCAATGAATATACAAATTCATAATACAAATATAGTGCTGTGGAAAAGAACACCCCATGAACATAAAATCAAATTTATAACTTGCACAAATAAAATTAATATCATATGTCCATATAGAACAAACTAGGGATGCACCGATCCGATATTTGTATCGGATATCGGGTCCGATACTGCCATTTTTGCCGGATCGGGGATCGGTCAGACGAGGCCGATCCAAATCTGATATTGTGCGTTTACTATTCTGTGTTGTTGTTAAGCCCCACAAAAGGCACACAAACATTATAAGCACCATAAAGTTTTCGTGCACTATATTACAAGTGTTCTTAAGCCATTATAGTATAATGTGAGATAGAAATGAACATTTAAGTCATTAAATTCGAGATCACGTAAACTTTTCCCTCCGCTGCGGCTGTCAGTCATTCTCCATTCAGCATTCCAACAGCGCGTCGCGTTCGGTTACGAGTCAGTCAACGATGAAACTCTCTCCAAGATGATTCAATGTTACTATTATTATACTTGATCTGTAGATAAAGCTCTATGGTTTTGCATAAAACAACTTTATCTTGCTAGACTTTATTGCTGTAACTTAATCCTGTTACTTCCTACCGGGTGTCGGTTAGATCACAACACTAGAGTCAGCTACAAGGCTACACTATAATTGTTCTTCACTCGCACAGTAACTGAAATTTAAAACGGTTAAAAGAAAAGGCTCAATGAACTATTCTGCCCTACAAAGCAAAAAGGCAGTAACTACGCAGAGTGCAGAACTGAGAAAAATGACTTTAAAGTTATCCTGTCGTTACCTTTTTTGCAGTTACTGTACAAACGACTACCATTTTTCTCCAAAACGACACACATTTGAGATAAGATGTTATGTCACATAACAAAGGATGCCTTGAATGTCATGAAAATGATATCTCATTTTTGACCAAAAATGCAGTTACTGCCTTTTTGCTTTGTAGGGCAGTATTGCAAAGATAGATACTGTATAATACACTACATATCAATATGTCTTTCGTTTGTGCTTTGAACTTTTCAATGCGGACTCGACGCGCTGCGCGCTGTGACTGTGTTGCTTCAAACGCATCATTCTGCGCTCGGGATGCGCATTAGCGCTTTGTGCCGCACTGTATTGCAGCCTCTCATAATCATAATACAGTGACGCAATGGAAGATTATTAATAGCCTTTCTTGTTCTGTTCTATCATATGTTGCTGCCTCATTAAACAGCAGTGCTATACATTTAAAACATGTCTCAATTGTATAGTAGCCTATAGCTATATATAAAATAATTTATCTTTTAGATTTTTATCTTGTTTTTCATGAATGTATTTTACAATACAAAGAGCAATGTGTAACGTTTTACCAGATTTAGTGTTACAGTTATTGTCTCATTTGTTTTTTTCACTAAATGTTCAGATTTTATACAATTATTGTCAACTCATGACTTTTCTAGACTAAATTTTACTGTTGAATTATCCACTAATCTAGTTTATAATAGCATTTGTCAGATTATGATCATATATTTTTTGGATTTGTTTCTTTATAATGAAGTTGTCTGTATTAAGTAGATTGTGTTTAACACAAAAGAGTGCTTATCAGTTCAACACACAAAGAGTTACATAAATTCTACTTGATTAAAAAAAAAAACTGTTGATATCGGATCGGTATCGGTCGATACTCGGAATTTTTGGTATCGGATCGGATCGATTGTGAAAAAAGTGGTATCGGTGCATCCCTAGAACAAACCCCAAACATCTCAAAATGATACTGGATTTAGCTTATCTGATGACAGTGTTCAATGAAACAAAAACAGATTATTGTGCCAATACTAGCTAAATCTATATACGTAATGTGTTAAATGTTGTTAGTCTTTTTCTCCTGTTATGGGCAGAAAGATTATGTTGAATTAAATGCCTGATTTAACTTATTGTGTAAAAAGATTTTGTGCATAAAGCGGGACTTTTAAATATAAACAAGCTGGAAATTCAACTTTACTTTTATCTCGAAATGTCCATGCTTTACTACTTCCAGCTGCTCATTCAAAAAGTTGAGGGAGATCATATGCACTGTTAAAGAGCACCTATTATGCAAAATTCACTTTTATAAGGCGTTTGAACATAAATGTGTGTTGGCAGTGTGTATACAACCACCCTATAATGATAAAAATCTTCCCAGTGCTTTTCAAAAAAAAAAAAAAAAAAACATAAATCATAAGCACTGTCTCAGAACAAGCCGTTCTCAGATTACGGGCAATGTGACATACTTTTGCACAAGCCCCTCCCACGACTGTTGATGGACACTGCAGTTTTAGTGTAGACCTGCCCTGAGTGAGCTAAACACAGTCCGCCATTGTTTCGATGCCAGAGCATCTGTAGACAAGAATGTCTTTTAAGCGATTGAGGTGTTTTGTTATAAGATGTAAGAATGAACACAGTCTTCATTTACTCTCGTTGTTACTCGAGGATGGATCTGTACTGTTTGTGATCCAGCTTAAAGTCTCCGGAGTGATAGGCCTAACGTTACTGATCACAGCAATAATGGAAGGGAGAGCGCGCACTTTATTACAGATCATCTGAGTTGTTTTACGGATATAAAGGTTACCAGTTTATTAAGCACTCACTGAAAATGTTTTTTGTTTATGTTTGTTAAACAAAATGTAAAAGGTTTTTTATTGTTTGTATATGTTTGTTTCCAGTTAGTTGTAATGAGTATTGTGTGTACTTCACTGCATGTTGATAATGAAAGGGAGAGAGAGAGAGTTTATGGATAAGACTTTAATGCGCACTTCTTATACTGTTTATTCAGCCCTTACAGTGATTCCCTGGAGTAAAACTGACACTTCATCTTTTGTGTTATGTACAATAAACTTCATTGAACGCCATCATTTCATACAGCATATATTCTCTGGCTCTGTGGACATTATTGTCTGACTCGAACACCGCTACTGAGAGTTTCTGTTCTGATATTTTCATTCTGTGAGATTGTCCCACCACTGAGCGCGAGCTCGTGAAGCTCCGCCCTCTGTGCCGGCAGCAGTAGCTCATTTGCATTTAACGGGATACACACTAATACTGCACGTTTTTCTCAGCCCCAAAAAGTGACAATTTAAACATGCTTTATAAAATGATCTGTTGGGTATTTTGAGCTAAAACTTCAAAACACTCTAGGGACATCAGAGACTTGTTTTACATATTGTGAAAAGGGGCATAATAGGTGCCCTTTAAGTACTAACCATCTACACATTACAAAATAAAAAACATAACATAATCATTGTCATAACACATCAACAATAGATCATATAAAATACATAAATGTACGGTCTTCATTGCTTTTTTAAGGACCCTGTATTTTTCCTGTATTATGATTTTACCAGTGTTAATAGATAAAAGGCAGTGTAATTTAACAAATGACACTTAATGTAATGTAAATTTTGTAATGATTTCTAGCTACAGATTGCCATCATAACGGCAACTAAGAATAACAAATCATAATGTGAAGCATCAGTAAAATCGTTGAAGCTGAAGTGGACATTTCAACATGACAGTGAATCAAGGCATGCAATCAAATCTGCTGCAAAAACAGCTTACCGTGTGTAACATTACAGGTGGACTTCTGGGAAAAAAAAATAATAAGCTACACATGTGTAAAATATGGGCTCTGTAGAACCCAGCAGAATGATGCCATTAACAATCATCTCCGAATTACATATTTTTCCATTTTCTGCAGATCTAATCTACTGTCCAGAGCAGGCATCATGGCCTTGGCTAACCCTGGATGACACATGAGCAGTTAGATACAGACCTGATACCAGGAATAGGCTCTGTCAGCTGGGTTGATAAGAATGGTGATGATTTTGGCTTTGGGCAGAAGAGCAGCTGCTCGCCGGGCCGCGACCTCAGAGTCGAAGTAGTTGGCACTTTTCTCGAAGTAGAAATCTGAGCTAGTGTTGGAGGGTAGAGGGAAATACTCCATGTACCTATCATTAAAAACAAACAATTAACTTTTCATCTCATCCTTCCCTCGGGTCATTTTGACCTGAAACTCTTTTTTTTTTTTCTGTGTGTGTGTTCAAGACCTTGAACTACAAATACACACACACGGAGGGGTTCAAGACCTTGAACTACAAATACACACACACACGCGCGCACACACACACACACACGCGCGCGCGCGCGCACACACACACACACGCACGAGGATTCCAGCTTGTTTATGTGGTTGTAATAAAAAAAGTAACACATCCTTCCTTCAGGGTCAATTTGATCCCCTTAGGAATGAATGGAATGTGAGTAATGCTTCAGTACACACAGAAAAACATAAAAAATGCTCAAAATTAAAACGAAACAAGCTAAAACTTTACCAAAAATGATTTTAGAATGTCTACACGTGTATCTGAATGCATACTGAAGAGATAAACTCAAGAACTGATTTAGGACCCAGCGGAACAGCTCATTTGCTCCATATTGAGCTATAAGGCCATCTAGTGGCAAGAATCATGAAAAAAAAAAAAATATATATATATATTTTTTTTTTCACAAGAGGTCGGCAGAAACACCCAAATTAAGCCAATGTGAGATATTTTGAGCTGATTTGAGCTGGTTATTGCATGTATTGGAGTAATTTTGAATTTAAGTTGAAAGAATGTGCTTAAATTATATTATTTATTAAATAAAAATTAATTTTAAAAAATCCCCCAAAAACTGCATTAATTTAAAAAAAAAATTATAATATAAAAATATAATTTTAGGGCTTCGGGTCATTTTGACCCATGAGGGAAGGATTTGTTACAGAACACTTCTGAAGGAAACCAGATGGGAAAGACATGTCAGCACCTGTAAAAAAAAGACACGTTTAATTATTGCGGCACCATTGTTTCCCTCTGTTTGGTGAAATTAATCTCCCTCTTTATAATCAGCATTGTTATCATCTCTTGTTTTTGCGATCAAACCACCATGAACCATCAACTACCGTCCTTTTTCCACAAACTGATTAAAGAGAAAAAGAAAGGCAGGAAGAGAGAGAGAGTTGTACATCAGACACCTGCTTTCTATTAGTTACAATTCAGACTACTGAAAGGAAGAGAAAAAGCTGGTAGTCAAGGCAGTGCTGTGTTTTGAAATGACCCATAACACTTTCCTCTCATGGAAACATTAGCCTTCATGTCTCCTAATACTCTTCACTTCAAAGCATGCCAGACCTTCACAATCGATATACTTCACAGCAGTTTACAAGAGCTATTTACTATAAAGAACCCATGAAAACACATGGGTTTTCTTGCCTGTGTTGACGTACTCCCAATAGAAACAAGAAGTTAGGGTGCAGCAAAAATTAGTCTGTTTAGGGGGAGAGGAGCTTCTCATTTTAGAAAGCACTTGACTGGACACAGTTGTGGATACGCCCATGAGTGCAATATGATTCATTATTTAAAATGAATCATTTAGGTCAAACATGTCAAGGCATGTTCACACCAAGAATGGTGGAAAAGCTGGAAAAATAATAATTCTGAAATTAATTCCATCGATATCGTTCATTAGGCCCCGTTTACACCTAGCATTAAGATGCGTTTTAGTCGTTCGGATCACAAGTGGACGAGGTACTTCCAGAGGCAGTTGAAAACGCATTCGACCAGATTGCTTTCGTGTAAACGCTCCGCCTACTGACCTTATGCGTAAACATTACGGGAAGCGCGCTAGCCAGACGGTTTAAACTTTGTTGGCTGGAGACCCGTGTTTGGTTTGAAAAACATACCAAGCACAATGTTCTCTCACCATTCCTGTTTTCTAACACACTCACAGCATGCGTCGTGTCTTGCGGCTGTTAGAGCAGAAATGAAAGCTGGTGCTCTCCGTCTGCTTTTCTGTCGTTTCCGGTTGTATTCATATTTAAATTGTGCAAGCTTATTTTGTCCATTAGATCGAAGAAGTCAGGACATAAGTAGTTGAAAGTGGACAAAAGAGACGGCTTAAAACACCAGGGGCCTCATTTATAAAACTCTGCGTAGAATCCTTACTAAAAGTGTACGTACGCCGGAAAGCCAAAAATGTCGTACGCAAAAAATATTCAGACTTATAAAACCGTGCGTACGCCAGAATCTGCGTAGAATTCACTTTATAAATCCCAGTCAGCGTAAGATTGTGCGCCCATGCGTCTCCACCCCGAAATAACCATATATGGAGCTTACAACGCCTAGTTTTACTATGCATGTCCTCATCTGCATATCATTTGCATATTATTATTCATCCACGTAACCGGTACCAGACATTAGGAAAATATAAAATACGGATGTCATTAATAAAAATGTTTTTGAATAAATAAATAATTAAAATAGTGTAAAATACATTTCAGAGAAAGTTTTTCTCAATCTTTTCCACTGGCCAAACAGTATTTTTAATTGATTTATATTTTTAATGGAAAAAGATAGACTTTGTTGTGCATTATTTGCACAAAACTATTTTCTCAGACAATCTGCTATTATCATGATAAGCAATTCATCTCTGTAGTTAAAACATTAAAACACAGCATGCCAGAGGAAAAGTGTTGCATTGCATCCACAACAAATATTTCTATTTATTGAATATAAAAATGTTGTAACTTCTCAGTAATGATTTCATGTAGTTTATGAGACTACATTAATGAGAATGGCATTTTTAATCTAAATGTTTATATCAGAACTAAAACATAGTTTAAATCATTCTATTTATTTATTTAAATTATTATTGTGAACATGCACTGTATTTAGGATTAGGACGTATAATGAAGATGTATGGTTTTAGATAGGCTGCGTCAGTTTCACTAAACGGCCCAACGCGCTCGCTGGTGCGGACATTTAAGGAGGGATGGATGTTTGCTTCGGCGCCCTTAGCATTTGCCTATACTGCCTATGCCACGGGCCGGCCCTGCTTCATGTGATAGGCTTGGTGAGTGAAATTATGTTTTTCTTTATTTATATAGTATTAATCTTTATTTATATAGTATTTGCACCTGGTTAAGAATGCTGATAATGATAATTCAGGTAGATGCAATTTGATTTATTGGGTGATGTAATAGGTTAATTTAGAAGTTTTTCATTTTAAATAGTTATTGCTATTTGGGCCAGTTGGTGTCGCCAAAACACATACTCTTCTAAAAGAGTGCGTACGCACGGTCAAGAGCATCCTTACGGTGCGCTCTTATTTACGGCAAGTTTATTTTTTATAAATCCCGATATGTGAGTGGAAAAATGCGTACGCATATTTCTATGCCTATTTTATGCGTACGCAACGTTTATACATCAGGCCCCAGGTCACATCCGATCGACCAAAACATCTTAATACCAGTTGAAAACAGGGCTTCTGTGTCGTTATCATTATAGGACTTTCCTATTCTCATAGAATTAGAACGATTATTAAATCTTTATAGTTAGCATTATAGTTATCTTGGTGTGAACAGGCGTTCAATCTCCTAAACATTTGCTTAAGTCAACTTTTACATGTACACTGGCATATAGACACCCTCACACTTAACAACAGATATGGACTATAAGACACAAAACTCAATTTTTTATTTCATGGATTATTTAAATCATACATGATCCTGAAGAGACTGCAGCCAACAAAGGTAAAAGTATGGCAGGTAAAAATATCACCACATACCAGTCAATGCCTTTGTGGTAGTTTCGGCCGTTGAAGAACTGGATTTCTTCAAAGGTCTCCTTACTGGGGTAGTTACTGGTCAGATCGGAATGCATGCCCAGAAACAGATAGAGAGCAGTAGTTCCTGAACAAACACAAGACAGCAGTGAGTGAATGGGTCTATGGTCACACGATCAGGTTTTACACACACTCATTAAAGCAAAACATTCTCACATTCATATACATTTTTTATATATAATGTTTCACTCAAATTGTTATATTGATTATATAATTTGTAACAGAATTTTATTTTAATTTTAATAAAAGAGGTCTTTACTTGTGGTCTCAGACTTTTGGACTGCGTTTTATTCTGTTATTGAGCTATAGGAGTAATTATTACATGCTCATATGTAGTATAAACACAGAGTTAAATTGGGCAAAAGGCAGGAAATGTCTTATGTAAGATATGATAATAAAGGTTCACCGAAAGTTCACTGAAATGATGCTGTTTACTAAACAGACAAGTCTGAGAAGTAATAACAGTACAAAAAAATAATAATAACTATAAATAAAATAGTCACTCTAAGGCCCAACCCCCTAATCTAAATTTTATTGAGAGGATTAACACAGCCATTTTACTACCCACTCTAAGAGTGGGCTATTGCTCCCTGAAGACATCTTTAGAAGTTTAATTAGTCAATGCTGTAAAACTCAAATTCACATTTACTGAGGAGCAGCAGGGCTGCAGTAGAAAAGCCTGCAAAAAGCCTGCATTCATCTGCTATGAGCCTGTACAGGGTATACAACTCTCCCAACTCAGTGCACACTTAAATCAAGGCCATTGAACTTTATATTTATTAACATTATACATCTCACTGCTTTATAATACAGCAAATCTTATTGGAGTTGACGCTTAAAGGCTGAGAATGCCCGTTGCTTCGTGGGGAATTTTGTGAATGATTTGGCCGCATTGCAGAAATATTGAGCGCTAACTCAAAAGAGTTGTGTCTTATTATCCGTTTAGTATCCATGGTAATTTTAGTTTGGATCTATTGGCTAATGTTTTATTGTTTACAAAAGAACGCTTGGCGACGGCACCTCTGGGTTCTTCGGGCTGAATTGAGCTGTTTTATACTGTCATGGCCTAACGGTTAGAGAGTCAGACTGGTAACCCGTAAGTTTGCGGGTATTAAAAATACAATTATTTACGTATCCACCCCCTCATTGTGTGTGAGTGTTATTATCTGCTTATGTGTGGGATGAAATTAGTTTCAATTATCCGCACTTATTGTATAGCCATTTAGACGCATAACTAGCAAATAAAAAAAAATCACTAAGAAGGTAAGTAAAATAGCCTTTACTGTGACTAATACTACAGTATTTATCAAGTGAGGACTATAATTAACTACAAAAAAAAGCTAAAAGGGGTATTCAGTAAAGTATATAGTTCTATTTTACAGTGATTCCTGTGGATTATAGAGAAATGTAGCCTACGTTGGTTCTTTTTAAAAGAGCCACAAAACCAGTTATATAATTTGTGCATAAAACTACACAAAAAAGTAAAAATAAATAAAAATACCCAGCAGAGAAGTGATATGAACATTTATTGCATACACAGGGATAGTTTACCCCCCCCAAAAAACAAAAAAACGATTAGCCTATATCAGGGGTCGGTAAGTAGGTTTGGCATCGGGCCAAAAAAAACCAAAAAACAATTCCCACTAGATGGTGGCCCAGAACATAGTCAAAGAATAATGTAAGAAATTAATTGATGAAAAATAAATGCGAATTGCCTGTGACAGACTGGTACAGTGTATTTTGTAACTGGTAGTGAGCTGTTACTCAGTGTTAAATCCTATAGGACAGTCATTACCAAAATGCTACATAGGCCTATGTGTGGCAGTGGCCGGGTTTTACACTGTTGAATTTTCGATTAGTTTATTTAATTATAGATTTTCGAATTTCTTGTGTGATTATTGTCAATGTTTACATGTTTGCGACCCCCATGATTCCCCATGAATCCCCATGATTCGGTGGTGACGCGTTCATGTAACCAGAGGGTGACGCTGTCAATAACGCAAAAGCTGTCACAAGGAACCGGAAAAAGTAATGATTATGAATGCTACAAATGTAGCAAGGAGACATTTTTATTGTTTATTAATAAATTAGATTTCAAGCTTTCTATATATATTTCTCGTGTCTGTGAGGCAGCTTAAACGCTGAGTTTCGGTTCATTTATGAGACGAGCTCCAGTTCACAAGCAATGCAATCGCGCCGGCGCCTCCATGTCCTGTTATTTTGTCCACTATATTTGCTTCTTATTCATTAAATCCAAGCAATTGGTTGATGAAACATTGATTAAAATTAAGATACAATTGATACAAAACGAAATTCACATTTTAGAAAGGCTTTCTACAAAACTTAATGAAGAGGTCAAAATCATGTCTGACCCACATGTCTCCCGATATATTGCGGCATCTTATAACACATCCCGCCTTGCTAGAACACACATGTGGGCTATCCAATCTTTTGTCAAGCAATATTGTCGCTATTTCCGATTTAAAAGACGAAAGACGACAATAAAAATTGCTACAAAAATGGTTGTTCTGGTGTTTCTTTGTCTGTTTGTGCCCGCAGTCGGCCTAGGCCTATTCGTTTTTTCATTTTAGTTCAGGAAATAAATACTCACTATTATATACTCACTATACTCACCCTCATGTCAAGACTTTAATTTATCTTTAAAACACAAATGAAGATGTTTTAAAAGTAATCTGAGAGCTTTCTGTCCCTCCATTGACAGCTACGCAACTACCACTATTTTGACACTTCAAAAAGTTCATAAAGAGATTGTGATACTAATCCATATGAATTGAGCGGTTAAGGCCAAAATTTCCGAAGAGGCACGATCACTTTATATGATGAACAGATTCAATTTAGGCTTTTATTCACATATAAATTACATAATAAAATAAAGTTAATTCAAATCTCAAGATCCCGAGTTTGTGCTTATGATAAAAATACTGATTCTGACAAAAATATGAAGTCGCCTAAATGAATGAAGCGCTGGTGTAAAATTACTGAGCCCTGCACATCTACTATATCGGCCAATTGAAAATATCTCTCCGCTGCACTCCAATGCCAGTAAATTTCATGCAGACCTGCTCACTAAAAGTGGCAATGATTTATGTGCTTTATCTGCTGGATAAATTATTAAATGCAATGGCTGAATCTCAAACAGTGGATAATTTATATCAGCAACACATCTTGTCATACCAAAGCATTAAAGGCATTATATAACTTTGTGTAAAGCTGCTTTGAAACGATGTTTATAGTAAAATTTTGACTTGGTATACAGTAGGTCTATAATGTAGCCACGAATTAAGAATTCGTTCCCCATTTTTTTATATAAAAAATAATTCAGAAAAAAAAATCCTCCCCATCCCCCTCTGCCTGTATGCGTGATATATATATATATATATCATGTGAGAGTGAGAGAGAGAGAGTGAGTGAGTGAGTGAGTGAGTGAGTGAGTGAGTGAGTGAGTGAGTGAGTGAGTGAGTGAGTGAGAGAGTGAGAGAGTGAGTATCTTCTTATTAGAATAATAAGTATACATTAGTTTGATTTTAATAAGAGAACATATCTGTCCAACACAGCTAGATGGTGCAAGTGCACACACACGTGTGGATGTGTAGCGAGCAGAAAACACTCACCAGTCTTTTGAGGTCCGATGATAAGCAGCTTGGGGAAACGGTCACAGGTCTTCTCCTTAGACCAGATGTCTTTATGTCTTTTGTCCTCACAGGGGTCCTGTAATGGTAAGAAATAAGCTGAAGTGAAATGGTACCCATATATCACTGAAATGAGCACCTTCACAATAAAAAAACACTCCAGCGAGTCTATTGTAGTGCCTCAATAACCAGCAGGAAATTATGAAGAAACTGGAGAAATTGTTCTCGTTCCAGCCAGCAAGAATATGAAAAACCTGGAGTGTTACCAAATTACTCAGGGCAAGATGTAACCCATGTCTGAATATGCATACTTCCCTGCAAAAAAAATATTAAGTCAGATTAGAAGGATGTCCAAAAGTTCAGGACATGCTCAGGAAATATGGGAATTAAGATGCAGCCTGAGCGCTTTGACTCGGATTTAACATCAGCCGGAAAAGTGCATTATGGAGGGAAGGCTGTTATCCAGGCGAACTAAAACAAAATAGTCAAGCATGTCAAATATCTTACAAAACATCAGCAGAGTCCAATAACAAGCAGATTTTATATTAATTCAGACTTAGCCTTTAAACTCGCCGTAACAACATCCCAGAGGTGGCCATTTTATGGGATCCACCAGATAAAAATCAGAGGCATAAACCAACCCCTGTCCAGAGCTTTGAAGCATCTCCAGAGAAAGATGTCCTGCAGCAGACATTTTGATCCCTTCATCCATCACAGCCGAAGATGCAGGAAACGGTGATAATAAATGAATAGTTTTAACCCTTGGCACGAATGCAAGATGGTTAAACGGTGCACCAAGACTGAAAAACCACTAGCAATCCAACACCTGTCCGTCCTAATGAGGAGATTAACGGCTAGCGCCCCGCACTAATGACCGAAGAGTCTTGCTTGAGTACACGCCAGTACTAAAAGCAACATTACTTAACACATTTGTGAATTTATTACTAATGTACTCATGGGATCACAGTTTATGATAACAGTAAACACGAGCTCTGTTCCAAATCCTACCAAGACAGCACTTCAAGCCATTGTAGGCACGATGCAAAGGCGGTTCCAAAATCCCGAAATGCACTGCAACGTGTTCAGTAAGAAACTGGTGGACACACTAGATGGTGGACTGTGAATGGAATGCGATTTATAAATATACACTACTAGTGTTGCACGAAATAGCGGTACTAGAAAGTTATCGCAATACCCTGCTATTAAAACGGTACGATACCACAATTTATTAGACATGCTGGTCATGTGAGTTACGTTTTTTTTAAAATAAGTTATAAAACAATAAATTTTAAGTTCTGTTATATTATTCAATTACTTGTACAGTTTTGTTTTTTTTGCTGTGGTATCGATTCAGTATCCGTATCGAGGTATTTCAGTCAGGTATCTTTTCGAAGTCATCATTTTGGTATCGTGACAACACGATTCACTACCATTCAAAAGTTTTTTGAAAGAAATTACTACTTTTATTCATAATATTT
The DNA here is from genome assembly GCA_031834385.1 of Semotilus atromaculatus. Lineage (NCBI taxonomy): Eukaryota > Metazoa > Chordata > Actinopteri > Cypriniformes > Leuciscidae > Semotilus > Semotilus atromaculatus. The sequence continues at coordinate 21,020,551 of JAULUF010000001.1, read as the reverse complement.
TGAAATACTATATTTTTATTATATTTATGATCAAATAAATGCAGCCTTGGTGTACATAGGAGACTTCTCAAAAAACATTAAAAAAAATCGAACAGACCCAAAACCTTTGAACGGTAGTGTACTAATTCATTATATATATATTTTTTTTTTCTCATTTACCCACTATTTGTGTGTGCGGCGTATTTTTAAGACTTATTATGAGTATTGTGTTGTTAGTTTAGTAACATGCTAACTCTTTTGGAATCAATTATAAAGGTCCGTGTACACCACACTAACTATAAAGATAACTATATTAGTGTCCATACCAGCGGACGGTATTGTTCTGTTCATTGTAAGCGGGTGCTTGTCCGTCACTTTAAATGTACAAGCTCATTACAGCAAGATGGATTCTGATTGGCTGTCACTGTTTTTATTGTTCATCAGCTGGATAAAATCGTTCCGAAAGTGATTCCAACGATATCGTTTTAATGCCGTTATCGGTATAGCTGTGGTGGTGTGAACTCTACTATTCTTTAATATTGAGAACGATTTTAAGAACTGTATCTTTATCTTTGTAGTTGTAGTCCTTGGTGTGAACGGGCGTTAGGGAGGGCCTCATGTTCAAACCAAAACAGGTCACCTGCCACAGGCAAAATTACCTGTAGTGCACGATGTTAATTTCTCACCCTAGTTACTACATTAGAACATAGCTGCCCATGTAGGACGTACACAAAGGCAGCTCGCTAGTTTCTGAAACAGCCATGGGCATGTATTAAGTCTAAAATAAAAAACTAAACTCTTTCCAAGTTGTATCTTTCCTCTGCATGTAATAGCAGATTTCTTGGGAAAACAACAGCAGAAGAAAGAAGATTATTCAGAGCAGGGCAAGCTGTGGAACGCTGGAGAGCCGACAGAAAAGATGGGACCTCAACCTTGACAGGAAACAAGAGAGATCAAAAGAGGGATTTAAAGCTTTCAGGCACCCACTTTCTCTTTCTCTAAGGGTGAAACAAAACAACAGAGTTAGAAAAGAAATAAAGAAGCTGGATAAATTGAAATGGGGAGAGTGGGTGGAGGGGAGATTCAGACAGAAAGACAGATCTTCTGCATTGCCTCCAACTTTCAACTGAATTATAGGAACCAATTTCAAAAATAGCATTCTCTGATTTCCTGGCAGGCTACACGGAAAACCATTTTCACTCTTTGTACATCAGAGTAAATGCGCAGACAGCCATACGAAACCTTTCGCCACATATTACGGCAAAAGTGCTCAACACTCTCAACCTCCGCTGATCCACTCCCACTAAATAAAGTTGTATTTGTTTCCCAGGACAGAACAGACCCCCAAAAGAGCTGCTTTGTTACCTGCCAGATGGGGTCCCTCTCTTCAGGGAAGATTTGGAAATATCTCTGTGCCAGCTGTACAGGTGGGAGGGTCTGCAGTTTCAGGTTGGTCCACATCTGTATGAACTTCACCAGGTTCTTAAAAGTGTACAGGCCAAGACGGTCATTCCCGTAGTTGGACAGGTGGGTCATGAAGATGCTGATCTGGTTTAAATAAAGCGTAAGTAGTCATGAAAGCCCAATCCACAGATTAATGTCCCATCCTATGAACAGTTGACTTCAAAACTACTCTAAATTCAATGGATCATTCAGAGCCTCTTATTGTGCTCCTTTTGAGGGACGATGTTTGGGATTCTCCAATTGAACATCTGATGTGAGTAGGGCTGGGTATCGATTCAGATAGATGTCCCGATTCGATTACAACATTCTAATTTACAGAGAATAATTTTTCTATACAGTTTTCAATAATAATATATTTTAAAATGTAATTTATGTCAGCTGAATTGTCAGCATCATTACTCCAGTCTTTAGTGTCACGTGATACTTCAGAAAATATGCTGATTTGATGCTCAAGAAACATTTCTTCTTATTATCAATGTTGAAAACAGTTGCGCTGCTTTAAAAAAAATACTAATTTCTCATCAACCCCAACAGATCATACCCCAAAAGTCATTGTGGTTTAGACATGATACAGAACACAACTGTCAATACTCACTGGGTTGAGGAGGACAGTGAGGAAAAGCTCTCCTCCATTTATGAGTTTGTCCAGCTCTTTAGAGCCTCCAGGATACTCATTGTAGAAGATGGTGTGAGTAAAGAGACCACAGGTCTGCCTGGGTAACACCTAAAAAACAAAGATTTTTCTTTCAGTGTGTAATCTCTATATTTAAAATAATTGATTTTCAATTGCATTTACAAAAAAGCCACATAAATACATCTGACATCAAATTCAATTTTCATATAAATGTGAACAGTTTATTTTCATCATATATCCTACACATTTCATGATTTTGTAAAAAACTATAAGCCACATAAATTAGTCTATTACAAATGTTAACATGGTTATGTAGATCTTGTAGGCTTACTGCTGTATCAAAATCTAAGCAGAAATGTTTATTTTTGGTTATAAGGTAAATGTATCTGTGGTGCTCCACATGTGCAAATAGAGAAACATTGTATTTCATTACCCATAATGCATAATCTCATTTGAGAGTCACTTTAGTCTGGAACGGAACTGAATGACTCTATGACCTCAGTGTTGAAAAATGAAGTACAATAACTGGAGGACGTTTCACCAGAGTTGAAGGAATGTTTTCGCTCTAACAAAATAACGAATGACGTGGCCCACGCATCTACATACATGATCTTATTTGACAGCCAGTGACGGTAGAATGGAGATGATTTACACTAAATGTGCTTTTTTTAGTCATTCTTCTGCCATTCTGAAAGCATTCTTTACATCATACATGTACATGCATTTATCGTTCCCTGATATGAACACTGGATAATAACTATGTCAGCTTGAGGAAATGTAAAATGAGTCTTCAGAAAAAAAGAAAAAAAAAATAGATTCAGTTTATGATTCCCAATATATTTTTTTTCAACCCATCGTGGCCAATGAATTCTTACACACACACAGAAACCGATCTGTCATGATTCAGCAAGCTTTTGTCATACTCTCTCTCTGTGTCTCCTAAAGCAATGCACAAATGATAAAAAAAAAATTTGAAATAAAAAAATAAATTCAACACACTACAGTTCAACCATACAGCTGTACAGGCTACAGTCTCAATAAAAATCTGTTTTTATCTACATAAATTTGTGCCTCAGTGCATTGGTAGTGCATATGTTTAGCAGCATGTTAGCCCCTGTGATGCAGGTTCAAGTCTTTGTTATTTCCCAAACCCTTTCTCCCTATTTCTCCCACATTATCATCTTCATTTTATCCCTTAAAAGGCATAAAAGCTTAACATTCTTACACTGATGCCACTGTGTGCGAAGCCCCTGCGAAAGCGTGCGGGTTTGAGGTGGGGATACTCCTCTGTACTTGTCACTTTGATTCCCCACACTTTCTTCCAGGCCTCGTACAGCTGCAAATGGATGGGATACACTCCAGAGTGATGGGGAGCCACTGCATAACCCATGTTTGTGGGAATGCCATGCTCCTGAAAGGGAACAGCAAACACAACACAGTAATGGTAAAAAAAAAAGTCTACTTCAGGATATGCTCTTATAATTGTGCATAACTTCATCCCAATTTCTATATGCACTAAAAGTATGTACATCGCTGGTGAACAGAAAATAAGTGTTTTTTGATCATTTCATGGTGTAAAATTGTGCTTTGATGTCACATTCTATGTGCATTTGAATGAGATTTGTTCATTTAAAATGAATTGCACCTTAACTTTAAAGTTTGTACATTTAAAAACTGCTGAGACAGCTACTGCCTACAATATCTTGCTAATCTTTTACAACAAATGAGAAAAAAAAAGTCACAAATTCCTCCACAGGGCTTGTAGGCAATACTAGCTCAAACTGCATGCTTAGACACACATCCATGGATGCACAAAAAAAAAAAAAAAATATATATATATATATATATATATATAATCCAGGCACTTTCAATGTACTGTGGGCCATCATGTATTTGAGCCATGCTAATTCTAATCTTGCATATATAGTCAGTTAGTCCATCCAGGAATTAGCAATTTTGCGAACACAGATTTTAAAGCAAAAGTAAGCAAACTCTGCAATAAAGCTTGCCTTTTTTTTTTATTGCTGTGGATTTTCCACATAATTTGACTGGAGACATGTCGTGTGGCATCATTACGTGTCATCGCGCATTTAGGCAAAGTGTGTCGAATACGAACTAAAATTACTCATTCACTAACTAACATCCCAATTTTATGTTAATCTGTGTTTTTGCAGTTTAACAGAACACAAAGTAAAACAAACAATGGGCACAATAAAATATTTTTTTTTAATGTTTTTTATTTCATGTTAAATTTGAAATGAAATGAAATGTTGAAATTGCATTGCTATGAATCGTTATTTTCAGGATTTTCTTTTTATAAAATGTAAGAGACTAAAGGTTCTTCATGTCAGAAAAGTAACAAAAATGTGTATTTAATGTTGTCTGTGGTGTACATAGAAAGTGATTAAATCATTTTTATTTAGTAGGTAGTAGTTTAAAATAGGGATGCACGATATATCGGCCACCATATCTCTATCGGCCGATATATGATTATTTTTAATGTTATTGGCCCAATATGAAAATGTAGCCGATATATTAAAGCAAATAAATAATGTATTCATTCCTTCAGCTGAGACACTTCAGATGGGCACTGTTTGCCATGATGGTTTCAAATTGCTTGAAATATGATTGAAAATCACTTCAAAAAGGAAAATACAGTTCAGTGCAACATTCAGCACAAGTCTGTCATATACTGTAGGCTACATAAAATGATAATGAGAACATTATAATTGTGTTTGGGTCATGGATTTTAATGGTGAGACTTTTGTTTTTGTAATCAGGCTAAAAAATAATATAAAATTTGGATTTAGATTTATCAGCCAATGTATCGGTTAGCGGCGTTCAAATATAAAGAATTATCGGTATAGACCAAAATGTTCATAACGGTGCATCCCTAGTTTAAAAGAAGAACCCTGTTCTTGCCAATTCAAGTAAGTTTTCCACCCCAAAAAAGAAGAGAAAAAAAACTCCTTGCAATATATATTGCACAATTTTTTAAAAAGCCATCACAAAATGAAGCACTTTTTGCCACATCACAAAAAAATCTCTGCAAAATCCTACATGGACTGTATAATGAAACTTATGTTATGTTAGAATGAAATATCAATATCACAATTTTCTTTTAGACAAATAATCTGATCTATAAAAATGTGTGTATATATATAGGCTATACACACATACACACTACACACACACGCATTCAAAATATACACAAATTGTAAATATCATCTACAGACATACAAGAAACAAAATTAAAAGCCCTAAAAGGGTTTTAACACAATAAAATAAATAATATACAGACTTAATATTCAAGAAAAATCAGATCGTATCTCTGATTATATCACCTAGAGCTTACCTCCGCAAACTTGCGGTTGAGCAGCATTTGTTCAGCCAGCACAGACTGGTTGTGGAAGAGGTGTGGCTGCATGTGACTCCACATGTGGGGAAACCACCAGAACTCTTTACTGTAGGACAGAAGCAGGTCATCTCCAAGATCCTCCTCATCTGTGCCTGGAAAATAATTACACAGACACAAACCGTGAACATCTTGACTCTATTCCAAAAGCTGCCTTATAAAACAGCATCCTAACCAGCTCATAAGTGACTGATTAGGAAACTCCACATGAGCAGCAACTCACACATAGGAGACTAAAACACTAACAGATACTATAAGAGTATGTTGTTAGCATTTTGAAACAACGTGATATTTACTTACCCGCATGGAAGAACTTTCCAGAGAATCCCAAGTTAAAAGTGAAATTGGGTACGTGGGTTCGGAGTTCATTCTGCGTCTCTAGAAGTGCCTTTGAAACATGGAGTTTAGCAATTTAAAAAAACTTGCCTAAACACCCCTAGGTCAGTTAACACACAAAACACATTCAAAAAGTACAAAGACAGCAGATGAGAACAAAAAAGGGATGCATAGCTTAACACACGCCAACGCACGTATGCGCACAACCGTAACAGCGCTAGAGGGACAGTGCAAGCATGTCTGCTGTCTGTTCGTCTCCTCTGTTTGCTTCATTACCCTTCTCAGATTTAGCTTTGCATCTGCCTCTCATTTGATTTGTTTACTGTGCTTGTTTTTGACTGCCTGTCTCTCCAGTGTGACTCAATCAAAAGCCTGATTCATATTTAACTGCACAGAGGTCCGCAGACAGACAAGACGTCTTTGATTATGTTTGCTTTCTATCCTTTCCCTCGGCTGAACATCTGCACCGGGGCGTCCCGAAGATGAGAGATTCACAAGGATGCAGAAAACTGCATTTGAAATATTCATGCTTGTGGCGAGTCTTTGGGTGCCCTTTGAACAGTGAGTCGTGAAAAAATAATAAAATAAAAAAGTGAAATGGAAAGAGGAGGAGAGATTTGGAAAAAGACCAGTAGAGGTTGGAGTATTGAAAAAAAAGAAAACCTGGTAATAGGAAAAGTGCATTCATACCATGAAAAGTTGGTGAATTATGTGGATCTACCAAACCAGTTTCTCCATGTTCTGCTTCTGAGATGCTTTAGACAGATAAGCATCATATAGTCTTCATCCATGTCTTTTTCATGGCTGCTGCTTCTTTTCCTCAATGCATATTTCCCTCAGTTTAAATTAATTCCCTTCTGTACATATTTCATTCTGTTCATTTACCATGCCTTCTTTGACTCACAAATAAGGATTTGTTTTCTGCTGATCCAGTGAGCCAGAAATTAACATTTACACAGATCCCACCACCAAACGATTATACTTTTAGCAACATATTATATTTAAATAGATGTATATTAGATACATTTAATAAATTGAATAATAATGGAAAATTTAAATCATAATAGTTGATGGATCATACTTGGTATTTCAACAAAACTGCTTATACTTCATTTTCTGTTTCCCGCTCCATCTCGCGCACATAAGGGCTTAAATCACTCACACATGCGCTGTTGTACGTGCACCATCCGCATGGACACACAAATTAGGCTGTAAGCAACAGTGTGTGTGGATGTCTGTGGACCTTCCTGATGACAAAAATTACGTCACACGGACAGTGCGCGGACAGTCGAAGTATACTTTGGGCTTAATGTATGTATTAATGTATACATCACAGAAATATCTCGAAGCATAAAAATAAATATACATGATAAAAAATTTAAGACGTAGTAATTCTGTCAATTGGCCCGAAAATCTCTCACATGGGTCCTTATCCATTCTTACTGTTGAGCCCTACTTTCACTCTATGCATATGTCCGGAAGGATAAGCAGACAAGGAGTGGGTGAGAGAGAGATAAAGAAAATAGGAGGAAAGCTTAATTTTAAAGTGGATGTATATATGGCCCATAATCCAAGACATCCAATCATAACCACACTTAATATAGTTACACTCGATTCACATTTGAAATATATAAATGTGATGGAACTGATAATAAACTAGCAAACCAATTGTTATTTATTAATAAAAACTGCACAATTTTCAAACAAAAAAGAACCCACCTTGACGTCAGAAACCTTCATCCGTGTGCCCTCCTTCCCAACAAAGATGTCATCGACATCAACCAGTATGTAGCGCTCAAGAGCCAGTGAGAGACGTTTGCCAGTCAAGAAACTCACTGCGTCCACCAGCACCAGTTTGTGTAGCCAAAAGTTCAGGTTGTTGCCGAAGAGTACCCGCTGGATGCCATCATGAAGACCCAAATCCTGAACCACGGCTGCATGAAGGGGTCCAGGCGCTCCACTAGCCTCCATACTCCGTCCCCGAGCTAACAGCACAGGCTCATAGGTGGTATGGTTAGACTGGAAGACAGTCCAGTCATCTCCAGGTAAGGGGCCATGTTCCACTTCCCGAGCCTTGGTTATGAGCAGCAGTGGAGACTTTGGGTTGACGCTACAGTCCCTTAAACCCAGATTGGAGTGCAGGAATAGAGGAAAGCCCTTGAGCTGGGCACTCTGCAAACTGTTCTCATTAGCCTTTCATGAAGTGTCGGAAGAAAATAGAGCAGATGAGAAATGGTTGGTAAAAAAAAAAACTTCAAAGGTGTCATTCACATTCAGGTTTTTAGCATTTTATTTTCCCTCCATTCATACTTTTAGTCATAGTCATAATTTTGTATTACAAGACCATTATCCATATTCAATGTGGTCAAGGCTGTGATGTCATAACCATTTTTGAACAGCTTAGACTTCGAGCTGAATTAAATTCAGCATGAGTTTCCAACTTCCTACTTGGAAAGGGCAATGGAACTCCACTTGAAGTGAGATTTCTAACGTGTAAAAATATGTTCAACCTCAGAAATCTGATTTTCAGAAGCTAGTACAGCATATAATATCCTCAATTTGATTGCTAAGAGAAAACTTTGTCGAGAAATCAAACACCTGCAAAGCTAATGTGTCGACATTTTGCTTCTTTCAACATTGTTTGTAAGCGTCCACCAATGCAGGCCTTCTGTAGTTAGAAAAAGACTAGATGTACTGTGAAGGACATTTGCTTTATGAACAGAATTTTTTTTCTTTGATATATCAGTCATGTACTACTTTTCGTGAATTAGATGCCCTGTGGTATTATAGGTGCCAGTTTGTTTAAACACCATCCGCACTCATCTGCATGCAACCCACTCTCCTCTCAGGCCAGCTGACCCTGTGAAGCTGGATCAATTGGTGATAAACTGCACATGGAGTGGAACAAACACAATGAGCCTTACAATTTGGAGAGAGGCCTGTATCCTGATCATCTCCAAACACAGCCATTATTCTGCCACCAGAGGTAGCAATGGGACCCCTCTGGAGAGATGCACAGTCCATATGACATGTCTGATGAATCATGCACATTTTATCTGTTTCTTTTAATGGCAACACACTGAAACAAGAGGTGGTGATGTCACTCGGCAGCACTAGGAGAATAAGGGTGGATGTGAGATTTTTCACATATCAGCGGCCTAAATCAATAACTTCCCTGAGCCTCTCCTTCTCTCCCTAATTCCATATTCCTGTCTCCATTGTTACAGCAACACTTCCAAGCCAAAGGCTCTTTCGAAGCTTATCAGCATTTAACTTTCATTGACACTGAATAATTCTTGAACCGTGTTAGATAATTAGTCCATTTCCAAAAAGCTGTTAAAAGACTTGTAAGCCACCTTGTTATCTACTGCCAACATAAGCAACTCCTTTCTAAGGGAGTCACTTGGAATTTCCTAAGACACTGATTTGAAACACTATACATGTAGTAACTAAGAAGTTTATTACAATAGTTTGATGTTAGCATGTTGCTAAGCTAACAACACACTTCTCTAACAAAAACACAGTAAACTAATTTTGGGTAAACAATGAATTAGACCTATTTTTATTTAAAAAAAAATTGGCATTTAACTAAATATAAGCATACTTAAAATAAAAAAAAACCTCTGGTCTTGTCTGAAAGTTCAATCGTTCTTTATTTTCCTAATGAGCTGGGGTTTGCTTTTCTACATAGGATACATGTGATGCTGCCTTTAAATTGGGTAAAAAGAAGGAATAGTTTCCCATTGTTTACCAAAAAAAAAAAGTCAGGCATCGTATGATCCCTTAAAATGCTAGGTAGTTTTGGTAGGCAGCTCACTAGGTTTTGGAACAGAGCTAGTGTGTTCGGTTGCTGCCGGAGACTTAATATGGTCCCTAGAAATTATGCCAACTCAAGTGCTGCTTAGGAAACCAAAAGGGTTTATTCCAATTACACATTGACTCTATGGATATGGGATTATGTCAGAAGACTAATAGGAGGGCAAACAAAAGCCTGAACCCATTGATGCATGCAAGCATAACTAAAAGAATCACTGGTGTCCACCTTCTTGTTTCTATGTGTGCGTTCAGACATACTCCAAATCGTGAGAGATAAATGCATTTGGCATTGACAGGTGCAAGTCAAGGCTTGATGGTAAGGTAATTATGCATGTTCCATTACTAGTGGCAGCACTTTTTCCTTCAAGGGGGAAAAAGGTTTGGTCTGCATTTACCTACAGGGTATGTTATCAGACATGCTCAAGGTTCTAAATCAATGAAATCCAGCAAGGAAAGGATGTTAAATGCCTGGACAAGAAAACAACATTTCCAGCCAATCAAGGATCGAACTGCTCCTGTTATTGTGTAAACCGCAAAGCCTAAGGTAAAAACAGCTTTGAGGAGAATCGGAGCAGGCTGAGTCAATAAAAATTAACGAGCGCAAATTTTGTGCGGCTCCTTTTAAGATGTGTTGATGTCCTCGCCCTTCTGCTGCAGGCGAGCGAGACTCAAACAGTCTCATCAACTGAGTTAACCTCCACTAACAATTAGTGTGCAGCACTTAAGCATGTGAGGGTAATAAAAGCAGGCCTGGCCTTAGGCAAACAATATATGAGAACTGGGAGAGGAGGTTTACAAGACGGTAATGACAGACAGCAATGAGCAATAGTCAAATGTGGCTCTAGGGCCTATTATTTTCTCATACTGATTTCGAAGAGCAGCTCCCTTATAGAACAAGAGCCAAGACAATCAACAAAGACATTCAGAAATGTGTTATTACTGCAATGTTTAGCATAATGCCCCAACCTCCCTCTGCAGGCATTATTTCTGCAAACTAACATAAGAATCAGACTGTGAAATGTCAGTCGTGAGATCATTAAGTGCAAGGTGATTGACCCACTGGAATTAAGAGTCACATTAACATCCATTAGTGACACAATTTTCTGTGAAAGGTCACACTGTACAAAACAAAATGGCTTACCTTGAAAAAGCCGATGATTCCAACGCCATACTCCACACAGTATTTGTCCAGCAACTCTCTGTTCCAGGCATCCAAGTTGACATATTTGAGGATGTTCTCATAGATGATCAGTGTGAATCGACCCCGGTTCTTGTCTGTGAGTGTGGGCATATCGCCCTTCCCTGGTGCAATCTCAGTCTGGTACCGAAATCTCCCAGATTCCAAGATGGCCACAATGTCCTGGCCCAACTGAGAATACAAACTCTCCACGAACACCAGAACAACAGGGTCAGTTCGAGACATGTCTGCCGGTTTGGCGGTTCTGGCAGGCAGCACCCTTGCCGACGGAGGGGAAGGAGTTGCTCTGGGATCTTCCCAATCGGCAGTACCTTCCTCTGGGACCACCATACCTCCAGCACCTGCTGGTTCGAGCTCCCGTTTGACGCCATACAGGAAATAGGCTGAGATGAGGACACTGACCATGCAAAAAAGGAAGAGCAGCAGGAGGCTGGTCTGCAGCGTGAGCTGACGGAAGAGCCGCCTTACACGTCCACACATCAGCATCATCACCTTGCAACCACACCAATTAGGATAGACACAGTCCTCGACTTACAAATCTATTGTATGGTTTTTCCAATGAGTCAAAAAAGATAAGTCAAAATTGGGCTTCTCCTTAATGCTTTTGCTCATGTCACCATTGCAGAGGGTGGCGAGACTGGGTTGGGCAGGGGACTGCATGGGCGAGGTGGGCTTCCACTCTCCAGCAAGGGATGTGCACTGCCCCCACATGCACCAGCGGCCCCCTGCCCAACACCTTTATGCCCCTTCTCTACCCTCTCTGAGTCCTTATCTCCTGATCCAGTGTAGAGAAGATCTGGGTTTCAGACTTGAAGGTGGCTTCTTGTTTTTCGTCACTGGATGCTCTAGACAGATCATGCCCAGAGCATTCTGGCCTCCTCGAGTTTACCTAAAAAGAAAACAGTGTTAATTTAACAAAAGTACACCTTAACTCAATGTAATTTTTGCAAAAAATGCACATGTTTTTGCACCATTTTAGTAATCAATTATTTTACTTCTGGACAGAACAATCCTTTAATTTAACTCTAAGATGCAACTGTGTATTCAAGGGCAATGAATTTTGACTAGACCACACGAGCAACTTGTATTACCCCTCTCTGAATGTCGGCTGCAAATGCCAAACCCACATGATGCCGTGGGAGCCCTACAACCTGGGTTTCTTTTCACTGAATACCAAGAACGTCTAGAGAGGCATTTACAAAGGCAATGCAAAGATTATGGGATAATGGAGGAGGCTTGTATTGATTAGTGAGGGCTTTAAAAAGTGATCCTCACTATCCTTCATGCACTTCAAAGGGCAAAAGTCATTTAATCTTTTCATCTTAAATGAAGGGTTTAGTGCAAAGTGTGGCACAGGTGAATGAGTTGAATATGATTCAGATTAGCACTAACCAAGTAAAGACCTCTGCAGAATGAGGACAGAACCAATGGTGATTGCAGGAAGTAGTATCGAAGGCAAAAGGTGAGGGAAGCCATTATTGTTGGCAAGTGTGAAAGGATCTTGCAAGAGGGTTAATGCAAGTGAAACTTCAGGTGTTACCTAAACCTTTCAAATATTCCTTATGTAACTTTCAAATACATTTTGAACTACATAAAATCTTGTTTCAGACAAAAGGATGGTATAAAGTTTGAAAAGTCAGCAAACATATCAGTCAGCAGCTGCCATTCACATTAGGTAGACACCTAAACAAATAAAACAACTCTGACTTATACAGACGTCTTCTATGTTAAAGGAAACAGTGTTTTTAGGTTTTTGTTCGATTTCAATCAAATCTTTTCAGAGTTTATAGACATGCCATTATCATCGGTCCACATGTCATTTAACTAAAGGGAGAAGCAAACAATGGCACACAGAGAGTCTGAGGAAAGACTGAAGTGAATCAACAAGACACAACGTGTCTGAGAAGCAATACAGGTCCATTTTCAAAGGCATCACAGACCTACTTCATGTATGGGTTATGTGAAAAGGGAGAGTAGAATAAAGAATCAAAGCCTTGCAGGGGTTCTGGGATAAAAAAAATGCATGAATACCGCAAAAAAGGCAAAAGGCACAAGAGTATGCCTCTAATAAGAGGATGAAGGGGAAAAGAAAATCTTGCCAGAGAAATAAAAGAGCCTTAGAGAAGGTCATTTTATCTCTTCAAAAGGTTGCTGGGAGTACAGCATGTAAAAATCCGCTCACATTCACAATCCTGAAACACAGCTGTTGATTCATCTTTCTGCTTGTGATCCAAAATTCAGGAATTTTAGGGGCTGGTGACGTTAAGAAAAGAACATGAAGTGTTTGAGCTGAATAGTGGGGAGGCATTGGGTTTTATAAACCAAAAAGACAAATCTAGGCTGCATTCCACAAGGGACACTCAAGAATAATGATTTTGCACCCAGTAGCTTCACATCTCTTTTCCTTTACACCAGGATTACTCTCAGGCCACAATACCTGTCACTGGGCTCTCATTGTGTCCAGCAGAGAAACATGAACAGCCATCAGCGTGTCGTCAGAGGTCGGATTACAGTCTTTTAAGCTTCCCTATTCAGAGCCTGGTTCTTTAATATGCAAAAGTTCTGACAAGAGACGGCTGAAGCAGCTCACTGTAATGCGTGCTCTAAACAGTATGACTCGGATGACATGAAGCACGATATCCCACACCCAGAACAAAAGTCTAAGGACACGAAATGGCTTTGAGGCATACAATATTGTTTCACTTGAGCGAAGGTAATTAAAATAAACACTGTGTACGAGTGAAGATAAATACAGTACAAGTACAATATTTCATCAATAAAAATATGAAAAAGCGAATTGCAGAACTGTACACTCTGATTATTCAGATGCTTTTACACATAAATCTACAAAATCAAGGTTGTGAAAGAATGTTAAACGGTTGTTTTCAGTTGTTTAATCGAGTCAGTTTTCCTGTGAATGGCAACAACAAACATTGTTCAAAAGAACAATATTCAATAAACAAAAGTCTATTAATAATATTCATAATAAAATAACAATATTATTATACAATTATTAATTGTAATTAATATTATTAGAATATAAAAGGGATAATGAAAATCTGTCATCAAGTATGGACAAATGCAAACACTTTTTCAAAATATACTTCTTTCAATTTTATATTCCACATAAGAATGTCATACAGGTTTAAAATGTTTATTTTTTTATTTGTGGGTGAACATTAATTTTAATTAGGTTAGACTAATGGTCATATTGTAGATGAAGACTGTTAGATAAGCATGTGATGTGTACATATATCTAGATTATAGTTACGTTTAAGGTCTAAAAACAGAGATAACTGTTGTTAACATATTGCACAAATAAACAAAAAGCTGATAGGTTGAAGCAAGAACATGGGATGAAAAAAAAGTGTTGAAACAAAAGTGTCAAGATGTGGAAAAATAAGGACCTTGACATTTAGAAACCTGTCACCATCTCACCCACGCCAGCAAGTTTCTTCTGTCCCAGATCTTCTCTTTTCACGGTCTCAAAGCCCAACAGACGTGTGAAAAAATGCACCCTGCCTGGGAGTCACAAAAGCCATTTTCTGATGGTAGGATAGCTTCCATAACACTCCCTATCTCAAGGGCACAGCATACCTTCATTCCCAACAGCTCACACCGTTTTGTCAGCTCTGGCTCTTTCAAATCCCTTTGAGTGTTGGTAGAATCATGAGCCTAGACAATGCTCAACAACTATTATATTTCAAAACACAGGTACAAATTTTTTAATAAAGTTAGATTAGACATTATAATGCTACCGAATGCTGCCAGGGTGTTCAAATGTTTAAGATTTATGTGCTCCCAGTTATGAGCGCAATAGGGATGGCTTGATACCACAATTTTGGCTTCGGTACGATACCAGAATCTAATACCTCGGTATCGATACTAAATCGATACCACAGGTAAAAAAAAAAAAAAAAGTCTCATTTTAAGTGACACTTAAAAAACACGCAAAGACCAAACACCAAAAGCGCAAAGAAAAGGTATCAAAATGTACATAAAAAAAATTAAATAATAATCAGTCAGGGAACATACAGTAGGTAAAAAAATAAATTGTTAACCCCCCCCCCCCCCCCCCCATAATAATATCTATAATAATAGATTCACATATAGCCTAGGCTAATAATAGAATAATGAAATGACATGTAAACCATAGCTGTCATGCATCAACAATCACATTATTCATCTTGGTTTGGTTACTGTTTGGGTTCATATTAGTTTATTGCATTGCATAAAGTAATGTTAACATGCTAAAACATGTAGCAGCTATTAGTATATTTAATTTTTTAGGTCATTTAATTATTGATTGACATAGATTAATAAATGCTATAATACTGTTAGGTCAGGTTACCTAATGAATGTTGACAAATGTAGCTTAATTGTAACATTAGTAATATTCACATTACTACTATTTATCTCTCTCTCTCTCTCTCTCTCTCTCGCGCGCGCGCCATAGCGGCACTACTATGCCATTCATTTTACTATCACTAATACTTAAATTAATATTATTCAAATTTGTATTCTTTATTCATTCAAATTCAGTTAATATATGTTTGTTTGAACTAAGGTATAACAATGATGAGACCTAAACTGAATTGGTTCTACCGTGTCATGCAAGCAGATTTGTGCTTTCGTGTTTACCGCCGTATCATATAATTGATAAGCTCTTATGTAACTTATGTGCGCTGTTCAGTGTTCAATAAAAGTCTAAATTAAATCAGTTGAATGATGAACTAACCTGTCGATCTCTGAACTCTGTCTTTGACCAAGTCAAGATGAGCAACTGACAAGTCAAGTGCTTCGGCAGATTTGATGTTTGCAGAGTGGTGCATTGAGATCTGTTTCTTTACTTTTCTCATGACTTTTGTAGGCAAAGTAATGCCTTATTTCACTCATACTGCTCTCTCTATTTATTCATTTCGGGTGTGTAGAAATTCGAATGAGCTTCGTTTGATTCATCGTGTTCCTCTGTTGCCACCGTTTGCCGGTTTCGCATGACCCGTGTCAGTTTAGATAGCGCACTGCCGCCTAGCGGTGACCTTCGAAACAGCAGCGCATCAAATACCGAATTGAACAAAATGATGATATTGTACCGTTTGAAATATAATATATACCGGTATTTTTGCAGTACCGGTATACCGCGCATCCCTAGAGCGCAATAAAACCAAGAGACTGGAAAACAAATCAGAACAGCGACATCTACATGATATCTGGAAACGGCACCAAACAAACAAACAAAAAAAGGAAAATAAAGCAATAGGTCTGGAAAAGGCAGAGGATATCAATATGCACAGGTGTTTTTGAGGGATCTACTGACAGGTAAAAAGATATGGACCCATCAAATGTTTATCTGCACTGTCTCCACTTTCTTGTTTTATTTCAAGGCAAAGTGATGGTATAGATTTGCTGCTGCGATAAAAAGGATGGCATGCTTGAACAGCTCTGAACACCGAGGCCACATTCACTGCCGCTCAGAGACACAGGACACTTCCTGGAGCAAGAGTTGTGCATCTGCGTGCCAGGACAGCGGGACAATAGCTGGCCACTCGCCCTGGACAGCTCGCCTCGCAGGACTAGTTTCTACCCAGCTTAAACCACAGGCAGACCTAAAAATCTAAAGAACCCCACCCAAATCGGTACAGTGCCATTCAACGTTACAATGCCGGACATTGTTCATAGCACATGATGATGACGGCGACGGCTGCTGTGGGGTCCGTTCATGCTCATGAATGGAAGTAGTCAGACTGAGACTAATGCTGGCACTGACCACCCCTGTTCTGTTACAAGTTCGACCAAAGCCTGAGTTTGCCTGTCAGTAAAATATTTGTGTGTTTCATAAAAAGAATAAATTTAAAAAAACACGTACTTGTTATTACGCTCAGCTGACGCTGAAAAGAAATATGTGCCGTTAATATGTGCCTGTTAATTCATGATGTGTCAATGCACAGCGGAAAAAAAACATACCCAAGGGAAAGAGCTAAATAGTCTAATTTGTAAGAGAGACAAATCACCAGCTGCAGGTCACTGGGAATGAACTCAGCCAGATGAGCAACATTCAAAACGTTGTTGACTTCAGGATGATTGCGTCTGTAAAAAGTGGCGAGTTGTTAAAAAAGAAAGAAAAGAAGTGTTATTCCAAAGTTTTTTTCTTCTGTTAGAAAGGCTGGAAGATTTCCAAGACTTCATTATACAAACTAATCATCTGCTCAGCTTGCATCTTCTTTGTTTAGGTAGCACCTTTCAAGTCTCTCAACACGGAGCCAAAACAACCCCTACCTAGTCAAAAACACAGCTATCAAAACGAACGTGACCTGCAGACGGCCAGCCACATATCTCAGGACATTTTCCTCAGAAATGGCCACTAACCCAACAAACAACTTTCTTTATGAACACAGCCATCAACTCCATCACATTAGTGACAATTACCATGACAGAAAGATGCTATGTTATCTGTATTGACTAGGGTTACTTAAATTACAAAATTACAGTATTTCAGACTGTCTCATGCACGCAGATACAGATTAGGGCTACAATCACCTACATACATAGGCGAAATTTGTTTGACATTTCTAATCGTAAACACAACCATCATGAAGCCTGCAGTAATGTTATGGCGGTCCACTCTGCTTATTGTTTTTCGAGAATGTTGCACTCCTGTTTGTCATTGTGCACGTCACGAAACTTCACGCCAGTAAATCATCAGAAATATTGCTGACTTGTGTGCATCTCAAGCGCCCTCTTTACGTTCGTCCTAATGCCTGTTAGTTGTCCGTGGATTTGCCTATATTTGGCGTTGAAAACGGAAACGTCTTTAGACATGGAAAATCGATTTTACAATCGATTCAATGAACACTTATGTCTCAAAAGCCCTAATTGTAAGTAAATAATACATTCAACCAACACGTAGCCATTAAATGTTTATAAGTAAACATTATACACTCACCGGCCACTTTATTAGGTACCCCATGCTAGTAACGGGTTGGACCCCCTTTTGCCTTCAGAACTGCCTCAATTCTTCGTGGCATAGATTCAACAAGGTGCTGGAAGCATTCCTCAGGGAGTTTGGTCCATATTGACATGATGGCATCACACAGTTGCCGCAGATTTGTCGGCTGCACATCCATGATGCGAATCTCCCGTTCCACCACATCCCAAAGATGCTCTATTGGATTGAGATCTGGTGACTGTGGAGGCCATTTGAGTACAGCGAACTCATTGTCATGTTCAAGAAACCAGTCTGAGATGATTCCAGCTTTATGACATGGCGCATTATCCTGCTGAAAGTAGCCATCAGAAGTTGGGTACATTGTGGTCATAAAGGGATGGACATGGTCAGCAACAATACTCAGGTAGGCTGTGGCGTTGCAACGATGCTCAATTGGTACCAAGGGGCCCAAAGAGTGCCAAGAAAATATTCCCCACACCATGACACCACCACCACCAGCCTGAACCGTTGATACAAGGCAGGATGGATCCATGCTTTCATGTTGTAGACGCCAAATTCTGACCCTACCATCCGAATGTCGCAGCAGAAATCGAGACTCATCAGACCAGGCAACGTTTTTCCAATCTTCTATTGTCCAATTTCGATGAGCTTGTGCAAATTGTAGCCTCAGTTTCCTGTTCTTAGCTGAAAGGAGTGGCACCCGGTGTGGTCTTCTGCTGCTGTAGCCCATCTGCCTCAAAGTTCGACGTACTGTGCGTTCAGAGATGCTCTTCTGCCCACCTTGGTTGTAACGGGTGGTTATTTGAGTCACTGTTGCCCTTCTATCAGCTCGAACCAGTCTGGCCATTCTCCTCTGACCTCTGGCATCAACAAGGCATTTCCGCCCACAGAACTGCCGCTCACTGGATGTTTTTTCTTTTTCGGACCATTCTCTGTAAACCCTAGAGATGGTTGTGCGTGAAAATCCCAGTAGATTAGCAGTTTCTGAAATACTCAGACCAGCCCTTCTGGCACCAACAATCATGCCACGTTCAAAGTCACTCAAATCACCTTTCTTCCCCATACTGATGCTCGGTTTGAACTGCAGGAGATTGTCTTGACCATGTCTACATGCCTAAATGCACTGAGTTGCCGCCATGTGATTGGCTGCTTAGAAATTAAGTGTTAAGGAGCAGTTGGACAGGTGTACCTAATAAAGTGGCCGGTGAGTGTATGTTGGCCATTTAAACATTGGTGAGCGTCTGTCGGGCTAGTTTTGCAGTGTTTTTCACACGTCGTCTCTAGTTGGTCCACGTTGGCGGGAGTTTGAGAGAAATCGCTCTGAATGACCGTTGAGTTTAACGAAGGAGAATGAGCAAAAGTGATGATGGCATAGACAGAAGCCTGTTTCTAGTGCACAAACAAATTTCATAACATGAGTCTGGAATGAAGAAAGTGATCAGCATGACTGATATTCAAAATTGCTGCTTTGGTTATGGTTTGTATATCTGCAGTGCTAATTTAGGTTTCACTTTTTGAATGACAAATATTGACTTCTGATACCTGCTGATTTAGACAGTTATTTCCTTACACGCAGGCGCAGAACGCATATGCTAGTTGACAGTCAGCTATAGTCTTTGTGGTGTGTTCAAGTGCAGCTTTTTTTCCCCAGACGGAGCCAAGGCAAGTTCTTTGATGTCGGTTTGGTTTGTCACAGTCTTACAGATACACACGGGAGTGTTTGAAAGCAGCCAGTTATCAGTGGCTACCGAATACACCTGGTTCTCGGTATTAAAGACGGTACTGCAGAAATGCTGGTCTCATCACATTTTTTAACATTTGGTACTGAAGTACAGGTATTTTGAGACAACCCTAGTCTTGACCACAATTAACTAACACATTAAAGTCTACAGTCATACAGATCAGTGACTTGACTTATCAATTGTGCACAGTGAAAAGCTAAATGTATTGTAAAAATTTTATTTGTTTTGGTTTCTTGCTTTTGCCTCAAAAACATGGAGAGCTTATTTTCAGGGTTAACTGGATGCTGTGCTGAAGATGTGAGGAGACAATTTGCTGAAATCTGAAATTTTCAAAAGCAATGGGCTACAAACAAAAGCTTTAAAGTTCAAAGACCATGTTTAGTGATAAATATCTAAATCTGTCTGAAAAGGAGCGCCAGCGATTCCCACTGCGGTTCAAAGCAAAATTTTGCTTTTATAGTTAATAAATAGCTAATAATATTGAATATTAGATGCCACACTAGTAGAAGAGGACATATTTTTGCCTTTATGGGCTTTTGGCTTGATGTGAACCCATCTGACATTGGTCTAAGGTCTCAAAAACTGTGATGTTGGCCTGAATATTGATATAATAACATGCAATATTCCCTCAGAAGAAATTAATTTAGCTAATGGTAGTTTTAAAGGGGCCATATCGTCGAAATCTGAATTTGATTCAATACATAAACACACTTCAGCATCCACAATGCAAATCCTACCAAGTTCACACTGAAAAAAAAAAAGGACAGAGCACAGAAATGGCCATGTTTATATAAACTATGCACAATATATTCATACATATCATAGATACTATATACCGATAACATATACATCCATAGATAAAAAATATTTATACTGTACATTATAATGTTGTGATGCCTGAATCCTTTCGTAGCATTTAAAATAATTGTTTTGTGAAACATCATGCAAAATGAAGGCAAGCCCATCATAACAGACCTCATTAACATATAGATGTTTAAAGGTACAGTAGAAAAAAACAGATTAATTATAAGGGTTTGATAGGATGGAAAATGATGACGGCAAATTAGACAACTGTTTTGGTCGCAACTTCAAGGAACCTTATTAATCTTAAACCTTTAGTAAACTCTTATTATCAGGTAAAAACTGAATTCATGACTTGTTCTTTATAAGGAGTAATTTGGAAATGAAACCTACTATTATTATTATTGTTATTTATTTTTAAAGACAACATTTGAAAATTATGAAAAAAGATTGTAATCGAGTGCTAGTTTTTTAAATGTATTTTATGATGTTACATTTAATCTGGAAATAAAATTTTGTATTTTAAAATGTAATTAATTTATTAGATATTTCAAGGACTAAGAAAGATAAATCTACATAATTATATTACACATTGAAATAATTATTAAAATAGATTATTTACATGTATATATACATTATTATAATATAAATTAATGAAATAAATATAATTCAATTATTTAATAAAGTAAAGGAGAGACACATTTGTAGCATTTTTTAATTAAGTATTTATTGAATGCGTTAATAGATTCTAATTGTGCTTTGTCAGAGATGGAATGAAACTGGATGGGATGGAGAGAGAGAAATGGACAGTCAGAGAAACAGAGCAAGAGATAAAGGGGCTGATAGGATGAGAGCAAACAAGAGCTACATAAAAAAGGCTTCACCATTGAGCAGATTGCTTGGTTCAAAGGGTAAAGATGCCATTGGGACAAACGGTTGGTAAACTCCTCAGGGCTTCAAACACTGAACTGACAAACAACTAGAGTTGTTCCGATTCCGATACTAGTATCGGAAATGCCGCCGATACCAATAAAAATTCCGGCATCGGTATCGGCGAGTACTTCTACCCATGTACCGATCCGATACCATTTTCTTAAACAATACCTAGTTATGCACGCGAGCTTTGCTTAACGCAGCAAATCGGAGATCTAAACGCGCGCACGCGCTTTCTTCTTCGCTGCTCTAAACAGTGGTTGCTTGTGGCAACACAGGAAGTGCCATTGTTGAGATCAGCGAAGAAGAAAACGCGCGCGCGCACGCAAGCAGCTGTACGTCCGCTGTTTGTGTTTGGCAGTATTTCAGACTGGACCAACCAGCTAGTAAAACGGCGATTTCGAGGGGTGGAACAAGTATTAGCAATTTCAACACGAGTAAGTTAACTTAAAGCATTTGAAGACGTGTCACCCCGCAGAACACGAGGGTTACACACAGGCAAGGGCTGAGAAGAACAAGCCGCGCTAGAATCAACATCTCTGGAAGCTTCATTCAAACAAAGAGAAAAGTTTTCTAAAGACAGCCAACGAGCAATAAATATAACACTGACAAAATGATCGAGTTTATTGTTCTGGATGAATAGCCGCCGTCAAAAATGAAATGCCGTTTATTCAACAAAATTGTTTCTGGACTTTAGGTTATAAAGAGATTATTTTCTTATATTATTCATATATCATTTTTTAGATTCCTAGATTTATTTGTTGCACTTTTTTATACAGTTATATTGTAAAACTAAAATACCCTTTTCAGTTTACAGTATTAGATGTGTGCCTGCATTTGAAGTTCTTTTTCACTTAAGAAAAATAAATAATATATTGCTGTGAAATATATGTCAGATAATAAAAATATTCTAGTTCACTGTATGTATTTGTATTCATGTTTAATTAAGGGATAACTGAAGCACACCATAAAATAATTCTATCAATTCATACAGGGCTAGTATGAATTGCAGCTGAATAGATACACACCCAGGTATCGGATCGGTACTCGGTATCGGCCGATACCCTGAGTCCAGGCATCGGAATCGGTATCGGGGAGGAAAAAAGGGTATCGGAACATCTCTACAAACAACATTAGATACCCAAAGGGCCTAGACGCAGCACAATCTGGAGAAGGTCGGGGAAGTGTAATCCTAAATCCCTAATCCTGTTTATCTGGGCTGGACCAAATGTGCCGATGAAAATGGCAGATGAATGCACATCGAGTGGACTAAGTGTAACCTGAAACTTCATTGCCGACAGCAAAAAAAGATCAACTCTGCAGATCAATTCACAGTTCAAATCAATTAGAGGCCATTACAAAGAAGGGCACGAAAATATGAGAATACGGAAGCTACACAGCCAAGCGATGCAATTACACAAAGCACAGGTATCGCCATAGCCGGACTTCAGTTTAAAAGGCAATTGCCCCCAAAAAATTCAGTTTTAATGGGTTGATACTGATGAATAAACAAGCGTGAAGTCTGAGAAACGACAGCAGCCTAAAGACATCTTTACAGACCCGAAATACTTGAGATGTAAGGAGTTCCTCTGTGGCAGATATGGAGGGGACACTCAAAGTCACTATTATGTATGAAGGCACAATGGAAGCTGCAGAGAGCAACAAATCAATCTTCCCTGCTGGCGGCTCCAATCTCAAGGGCACTCAGTCTCCATCAGAAGACTGCATTTGCCCTTGCCAGGCCAGACGGTGTGTGTGCTGAACTCCATCCTGTGCGCTCTCACACCCGGCATCCACACACACACCAGTTTTGATACAACTGTACTGGTAAACACTCCAGTCTGTCTGCACACAGTGTGCTGCCACCGTTCTGCTGCGGGTGCCAAGCTCGAGGACAGGCTGACTTGCCAAAAGATCCTTCCCCACCCTACGCACAACATGGGCCGCTGCTGTATCTGCATCTACCGCACTGCTGATCTAATGTCCGTCCTAATCAGTGGGGGTAATCTCCTGTTTCACTGGGACCGTGCTGACCCTGAGAAAATGGTCAAAAAAGATACACAATCGTGTGCCCAAATGACCGTCTTTACCACAGGGGAAATGGGATTATGGGTTGGGAGGAGGCTTGTCTCATAAAATGAGGGTGAACAGTGGGGGCCGCAGGCTGTTAGGGGAACGGCGTGGACTCTCTGAGATTAAAACAACACGAGCTGACTGTATGAAGGACCAAAAAGCATAAAATAAGCAATAAAAAGTCAACAAAATCAAAGTTATTATTGTGTAAAAACTAGGGGTTTAACGGTACACAGAAAAGACAGTTCGGTAAGTACCTTGGTATCTAAAATATGTTTTCGAAAAAAAAAAATCACTCCCAATTAAACACGGGTTTACTGAAAAAACTATGTATTTACGTAAAAAAAAAAAAGTTAAATATTGCTGCAACCAGATGCAACACTCTTCGTATAGCAGCTTATGGCACTGTTGTAAATAGGAAGTGCTTAATCATTTAAAATAAGGTTAGAATTATTGTGCACACATCCTAATCCGCTCTATCTATTTGATGTGCGCGGCGGCAATTGTTCATTGAAGTCAGCGAAGTTAAACGTAGACTCGCTAGCTCTCAGGATAATTCTTTGTGCGGAATGTAAATATTTGCGTAGATTTGTAACATTTAAAGCTAAGTATACAACCGTACAATGTAAGTTGTGTGCTGAGGAAAACGCATCTCAAATGCATTAAACGACACCCTAGTAAAACATTTCAAATTCATAATTCATCTATTAGGTGTCATTCGAAAATTAAACCTATTATTTTTATTCATTTTAAATGAGGCAACATTTGGAAATACTAATTTTTATTATGAAATCCAGTGCTAGTTTTGTAAGTGTATAATATGTCGCTATTTTTTATAGCACTATAAACACTATATTTAGTGTTTTTATTTTATAACCACTTTGAATCTTTTTAATTTTAAAATACAAATTTATTGTACACATTTAATATGTAAATAAACTTTTTAAGTTTATGAATGTCTTTACAGTCACTTTTGATCAATTTAATGCATCCTTGCAGAATACATTTTTAATTTCTCCAAACTTTTGTACCTATAATTGTACCACATATTAAAATACATAAATTATAATATAAATCAAAATCAATAAAATAGAACAATAGAAATGATTAATTTAATTTGTATTTTTGAGTACTTCAGTCCTTCTACTGGTGATTAAAATTGTTTTTTCACCCATCAAAAGAAAATGCAAAAAAGAAATTACCATGATTATTAACATTCCATGAGCAATCATTTAGCAGGTGTCACCCAAATGAGCCCACAATCACACAAAATTAGCTAATTACACAGAGTCTAGGCAATCCTGATGGTAAACAAAAAAAGTGAGATGAGTATAAAGAGCAACTAGGCAGATGGATGTTTTTCCGAGACCAATCAGACAGTGCACAAGGATGAATCACGGTAGAAGAAGCGGCACCTACAGGGGTCCTCTTATCCGTGAGACGTGCCAACGAATCAAAGCTAACCGTGAGGTGCATCAGTGCAGCTCCATTCTCTTCTGGTGTCGCTGATATCCAAATACCTCTCAGACGGCGCTAAGACAAAGAAGTATTTCAGAAACATGTTTGACATAGGCACAGAAAGAAATCAATGAGCTGTCAGCTCAATCTCTTCCCTCAGTGCAACTTAATGGCTCAGACGAAAAAAGACAGTCCAAGCCTGACCCCAATCACTTATAAAGTCATCCAAGCTTCGATTTCACTTTAAAAGACAATCTGCAGGGTTAAAAGCACAGAGATATTTTGATTTAACCAGCTTTCAAGGCCCATGTGGACGCAAACCTCAGGGATGCCTTGAAGAAATTTCAGGGTGGAAGCAACCACACACTTTGTATGCATCCACCTGGTATCTACAAGTGAAGCTGCAAACCGATAAAGACAACCAAACATCTCGAATTCCCAAAATAAAGTACCTTGACTCATACAGATTCAGAATAACATTCTGTGCTAAAGGAAACTGCTTATACTGAGGCTCGTGTGACGAAGCACACTGGGAACGGGTGCAGAAAAACTCCCGTCAGCTTCTTTAAGGATGTCTTCGTGCTTAGCCATGCTACAGGGTATAATTGGTAGCGGTGCGCATCCACTAGCAAATAAAAACAAGGGCAGCCATTACATGCCGAGCCCAGAAGCTCAGAAGCACCTCCGTCCCTCTTCTCTTAATTAGGTTGCACAACACGAAGGGAACTAGGCTATTTTTAGCCCCTTTAACTACCGAGGGCTCTCAAAGACCAGGAGAGAGTAGAAACAAGAGGAGAGAGATAGAAACAGAAATGTCACCTTTATTTCAGAGGACACTGGAGCCACAAAAGGTTACAAAAATAAATATCAGACATGCTGCTTGTTATCTCAGGTCAGAAAATTTAGACTTGACCCTGAAATTACCTCCAACGATAACAGTGAATTCATCTTCAGGATGTTGGGAGCAGTTTGCGAATGAGATTACGCTAAAGGCCAGTCACACAAAATCAATTTTAAAAGAGCGAGTAACTAAAGCAAATATCCCATTTTATACACATTCCTTCTAGTTCACAACATAAAAAGCATATTACCTGCGTTATAATTCACTCGCCCTCATAACAGTACTATTATTAAAGTATTTAAAGCACAATTTTAGTTTTCATTCATGTCGACAAGTCAAATGAGAGTTGCACCCCAAAGTTTATGCCTGCCTTAGGAAGCAAGGAAATTTGCGCCAACATTTTTTATCACGGCCCACTTACACAAGCTAATCAAATGCTAGTGGATAAATCAAGTCTTGCTCTACAGTACTTGCTGCTATCCTGTCGTACTCAGAAATGGGTCAAATTACAGAAGTTTAAAAATGTAAATTTATGTAATCCACACACTGTTGATTTTTCCCTTGACCACGGGAAAATGTTAAACCAGCTACTTTCCAAACAATAGTTCACAGTGACCATGCATATCCCTCTCTTTTGTTTCATAAGTGATATCTTGCATCTCAGATATTGATAGTATTGAAAATCAGTCAGGGGACTTCAGTATTAATACTGCAATGTTGTTGTAGAGTCGTTTTGTTGCCAGAATGACTGTTGTTTTTGTATACTGTAGTGGATTATAAGATAATGAACTGGTAAGATTTAAAACAGTTTCAACTCACATCAATATTTCATGTCCACACATAATTATTTATTTGGAGAAAAGCAGAGTAAGAATTGGTATGACTGTACACGATCCCTTAAATGTTTGTCTTGTTTGGAACTTTTCCATTTGTATTGGCTCAAAGCCGCATAATTGGAACTACTTTTCTTTGTGGGAGCTTTGAGTTTATAGTCTTGACCTTGTTGAAAATGTCCTCATGTTCTCTCTAAAAACAGTTTACAAATTTATTATGTTTAATTGAAAAATGAGTAAATGTTTAGACTGTAAATATGCCATGTTGTAATTCTAATTTTGATCTAATTTACATTTAATTTGAATCTAATTTAAATATAACATTTCATTATATTCTCTTTTTATTTACAGGTGAAACTCGAAAAATTAGAATATCGTGCAAAAGTTATAATTTTGATGATTATCGCTTACAGCTCATGAAAACCTCAGAAAATTTGAATATTTAATCAATAAAAAAAGGATTTTGAATACAGAAATGTCGTCCCTCTGAAAAGTAGAATCATGCACATGTATATAGTTATATACTAAATATATTAGTTTCACTTTTTAATTTGAATTACTGAAATACATGAACTTTTGCACGATATTCTAATTTTTCGAGTTTCACCTGTATAGGAAACTAAAAAAACAAACATATTTAAAAGGAGTTAAGGTGTTCTTCACATTGTATAACATCTCCAGACATAATATATAGAGTAATACAGCCCTACTGTGGCTAGTAAAAAAAAAAAAAAAAAGCTTCTTCAATATCGTCACAAAGATTCAATTCTCAGCTTTGACTGTTGTCCTGAGGCCAATGCCATATCCTATTCTGTCCATCAAACTCAGTGGAGACACAATACCACAATGCCATAAAGAAGGATATAACAGGCTGTCTAATCTCCTACGGCTCACGCTCGATTGATCCAGGACAGCTGCACAAACCGCTTACACGTCTTTTTTTAACCCGTTGTTTAAAAGAGAACTTTGGCAAAGCCGTTTTATTAGTTGTGATTAGATCGGGTTTAATATGCTAGAGCATAATGGATCGCCATCAGCGCGGGTGTGCGGTTCTGCATTGGAGTCCTGTGTCTGAAACACAATGAGACGTCTATGTAAGGCTCCTCTTAAGAGACAAACAACAATGGAGTGGCCGTGTCAGTTCGTACATTTCTCTTGTTATCCAGGCTCCATTTTTGCTGAAGCAGGACAAAAGACGCTTCAGGTTTCACTGAATGAGAAAAAAGAAAAAGAGAAAAAAAAAACTGTCTCCGATAAGGCCACAGTGCTTTCTTTTTCTCATTTACAAACTTCAGGTTACTGTTAGAAACAGACATTTTGACTGATATGACTGCAAAGAATGGCAACGGTCTATTCTTCTAAACAGCATTCACAAAAAATAATTTAGATCACAAGCAATCAAGCAAGGCACTTGAATGTACAGGCTTAAAGAAAATAAATATCTGAAATGTGGAACAGACATGGAGTACATTGTTTAATTGGAAAAATAAATCCTGATATCATCTGCTTCCAATATCATTCTAATCCCACCGGGACAGACAACACCCTATTGGACTACAGCATTGACTCTTGCTCCAGTTTGCTGTGTTTTTAATATGTGTATTGCTTGAGTTAAAATGTTTGGATTAGGCCACATGTACTTTGAGAGGTTTATGCTGAACTGAAAGAGTCCTACATATTATAGACATTTTTATTATCATTAAGGAATTTAATTATTCTGATTCTTCCTAATGATTCCTGTTCTCTAATTACTTGATTATTTTTGTACCAAAAAGAACTTTATCTATTTTAATTTATGTGATTATATATTTTAATATAATAATTAAAAATCTTTTTTTTTTCATTTCTTGATTAAGAAACATCTCTTATCAATGTTGAAAACAGTTGAGCTGCTTAACATTTTTTTGGAAACTGTGAAGCAGTTTTTTCACGATTCTTTAATGAATATAAAAGTTCTAAAGAACCAGAAGAAATGTATTAACGATCATGTTTGATCAATTCAATGCCTCCTTGATGAATAAAAGTATTTTTTTCGCAAAAAAAAAAAAATTACTGACCCCAAACTTTTTAACAGTACTGTAATTTTGATGATAAACATTTAAATTTAAATTAAGATGTTTTTAAAGAGAATATAATCCAATAATTGCCACATCCAATAAAAGTGCAATCCATTATACAGTAGACAAAAATACTAAATCAAATCATGTGGTAACAATTTATTCATTCATTTTTACACAATTCTACCGACAAAACTCAAAGTGTATCTTCATGTAATCATTGTCATATGAACAAGAAACTACAGTGATTCAAGTCTCAAGCAAAAAATAATACAATGCGTTACAAGCTGTATGTTTGATGAACAAAAAGACCACTGATATGACTAGAGTCTGTTGCTGCGTCAGAAATTGCATACTGTACAGTAGAGGTACTACATATGGTTTGAAACTTGCTTTGAGACCAATGTAGCATGAATTTTGGATGTAATACATCTGCCATGTTGTCATTGTCATGTGACTTACGGAGTCAGTTGCGTCACTTTACTTCTATAAACAAATCCTGTCCAGTGGCCTCATGGGACAGTAAAGGGTCCGTCAAGTGCACACTACATACCTCGCCGGAAGTAGGTCATCCAGGTTTCCACCTACTGTTTTATGAATACTATGAACTGCACATATTCATTATCTATTCAACAGTATGAAGTATTTGGCATATAAATATATATAAATGTAAAAAATACAAAAAAATCCACAAAATTACCCAAATCAGATCGGCAGTAAAAGTCCTTTCAACTCATTTTTGTCCATATGAACCTTGTTTAACTTTCAAAATGAAGTTGAAATTGGTTAATTTATTTTGATGAGTTGAAGTAATGGAAAAACATATGTTGCTATGACTTACTGATCATATCAATTACTTACAAGTGCAGCCAGTTCTTAGAGTCCAAACAAAAGTACAAAACACATGATAATAGGCGGAGTGGTAGAGAGTGAAGTGTGTTTGGTACAATAATCCATGTACAGAAAAAGTAATAAGCTAAAGCCATAAGGATATATGCAAGCTTAGATATAATGCATCCTCTATCAAGGCTGTAACCGACTATTCCACCTCAACCTTCTTATAAAGAAAGGCGGCGTAAGGAACACCTTACCGAAACAACTTTGCCACTATTAATGTGAGAAACCATTCCACTCAGGACAAACATGACACTGCCTCAAAGACAAATGTGTAGCCTACATAAAACTGCAGGCTGAATCTACTTTGTAATAAGCAGAAATGAGAACAAATGCTATTGTGTAGGGTCCTTGCAACAGGCGGGTAAAAAACCCAGTGCCTTAATCTTTTTGGCATATTCTATATGCCCCATGGCTTTAGGGAACGAGAAGATTTCCTCTTTCACTTTGAGAGAGAGAAGGAGGGATTTAGGTTAAGAGAGGCAAGAGGAGGGAGAGATGTTGCTTTAGAAGTTATAGCAAAGCCAGAAGCAATGCATCATGCTGACATGAACGAGGAACAGAGGGAGAGTGAATTTACTCTATTGGATTTCAGTGGAAACAAATACGATTGGCCACCCTCAAGATTCATCACATTGACTACCAATTAGACGGGCAGAGCAGAAGCAGCCATCGATTTCTGAGAGGTCAAGCCTTACGTTACACCTTAATTGACGCTCACGCGGCTGCAGCTTGGCAAAAACTGAGAAACAACTGTATAATCACACTGCTGAGATTAACTGCTGAAAAAAGGAGTATATGTGTTTGTGTTTGTGAGTGTGATTATGTGTGTGTGTGTTACCGGCCTTGTACTTTGTCTGAGATGTAAAAAAAACAAAACAAAAAAACAAAAACTGCACCAGTTGCCATTTTGGTGTTGATCAGCAGTTTGCAGTTAGCAGTTTGTATAAGTACACACACGTGCATCAGAGTCCTGCACGGGTTCGGGTATCCGCGGGTACCCGACGGGTGACCCGCAAATTTTGCTCAAACGGGTGAAAAATATCCAACTGTGTCGGATGCGGGTCGGGTCGGACACGGGGAAACGCGAGTCTAAACACGGGTTCAAAACAGTCACGTGCAAATGTAAAAATAAATGCATATTTTTAGGAACACATCTACAAAAACAAAACTATGCCTCCCCTGTATTTCAAGTTGATAAAATATTTGTTTTTAGTTTATTTGAGCCCGCGCCCTCCCATGAGTCTCTAGGCCTAAAGTTACATTCACTTTTAAAAAATCACAACCACTCGAACTGCTGCATGAGTCGTCTAGAATCTAGATGGATAGTGAGTAGGCCTATGTCAAATATAGCCAGGATACAGAACAGTCTGTTTTCTTTCGTTTTGAATTGTTTTGTTTAAAAGTACACATTTCAAGCTTTCTATATATTTATCAGGTCTGTGATGCATGTAGCTTATATGCTGAGTTTCGTTCATTTCCAGTTCATGCGCCGTTGCCTCCGCTCCGTGTCCTGATGTCTGCTATTACTTCTTATTTATTAAATTCAGACAATTGGTTATAAAACATTGATTAAAATTAAGATAAAATTAATACAAAACGAAATTCACTTTAAAGAAATGCTTTATACAATAAGAAACTTAATGAAGTGGTCAATAACGTCTGCCCACTCTGTCTCCCGACATATAGGCTATCGGCTTTTTGACAGCTTCGGCTGTTGTCCTTGTCTTAAGGCAAGCCGCCAAAGGCAATACAAATTTGAAAAAAGTGTGTCTATAATGTGATTGGCTAAACTGAGTTTATTTCGGGTGCGGGTCGGGTCTCGGTTCTATTTTAAGCGGGTCGGGTCGGGTTGCGGATTTTAATTAGTGCTGCTGTCGGAAAACGGGTCGGATGCGGTTTTAAGCACTGCGGGTACGGGCGGGTGCGGATTTACAAAATCGGACCCGTGCAGCTCTCTGACGTGCATTCATATATTTAAGAAAAATGTGTTATTTATATATAAAATATTTATATTTATATATAATATAAATTATATATAAATCTATATAGTATATACATGCAAATATTTCTTAAATATATACAAGCATGTGTATGTATTTATATATATAAAATAATTATACACAGTACACACATTTATCATGTAAACACAAACTTTTATTTTGGATGCGATTAATCATTTGACAGCCCTAATTCATATATACAGTGAAGAAAATAAGTATTTGAACACCCTGCTATTTTGCAAGTTCTCCCACTTAGAAATCATGGAGGGGTCTGAAATTGTCATCGTAGGTGCATGTCCACTGTGAGAGACATAATCAAAAAAAAAAAATCCAGAAATCACAATGTATGATTTTTTAACTATTTATTTGTAAGATACAGCTGCAAATAAGTATTTGAACACCTGTCTATCAGCTAGAATTCTGACCCTCAAAGACCTGTTAGTCTGCCTTTAAAATGTCCACCTCCACTCCATTTATTATCCTAAATTAGATGCACCTGTTTGAGGTCGTTAGCTGCATAAAGACCCCTGTCCACCCCATACAATCAGTAAGAATCCAACTACTAATATGGCCAAGACCAAAGAGCTGTCCAAAGACACTAGAGACCAAATTGTACACCTCCACAAGGCTGGAAAGGGCTACGGGGAAATTGCCAAGCAGCTTGGTGAAAAAAGGTCCACTGTTGGAGCAATCATTAGAAAATGGAAGAAGCTAAACATGACTGTCAATCTCCCTCGGACTGGGGCTCCATGCAAGATCTCACCTCGTGGGGTCTCAATGATCCTAAGAAAGGTGAGAAATCAGCCCAGAACTACACGAGAGGAGCTGGTCAATGACCTGAAAAGAGCTGGGACCACCGTTTCCAAGGTTACTGTTGGTAATACACTAAGATGTCATGGTTTAAAATCATGCATGGCACGGAAGGTTCCCCTGCTTAAACCAGCACATGTCAAGGTCCGTCTTAAGTTTGCCAATGACCATTTGGATGATCCAGAGGAGTCATGGGAGAAAGTCATGTGGTCAGATGAGACCAAAATAGAACTTTTTGGTCATAATTCCACTAAACGTGTTTGGAGGAAGAAGAATGATGAGCACCATCCCAAGAACACCATCCCTACTGTGAAGCATGGGGGTGGTAGCATTATGCTTTGGGGGTGTTTTTCTGTACATGGGACAGGGCGACAGCACTGTATTAAGGAGAGGATGAGCGGGGCCATGTATTGCGAGATTTTGGGGAACAACCTCCTTCCCTCAGTTAGAGCATTGAAGATGGGTCGAGGCTGGGTCTTCCAACATGACAATGACCCGAAGCACACAGCCAGGATAACCAAGGAGTGGCTCTGTAAGAAGCATATCAAGGTTCTGGCGTGGCCTAGCCCGTCTCCAGACCTAAACCCAATAGAGAATCTTTGGAGGGAGCTCAAACTCCGTGTTTCTCAGCGACAGCCCAGAAACCTGACTGATCTAGAGAAGATCTGTGTGGAGGAGTGGGCCAAAATCCCTCCTGCAGTGTGTGCAAACCTGGTGAAAAACTACAGGAAACGTTTGACCTCTGTAATTGCAAACAAAGGCTACTGTACCAAATATTAACACTGATTTTCTCAGGTGTTCAAATACTTATTTGCAGCTGTATCTTACAAATAAATAGTTAAAAAATCATACATTGTGATTTCTGGATTCTTTTTTTTTAGATTATGTCTCTCACAGTGGACATGCACCTACGATGACAATTTTAGACCCCTCCATGATTTCTTTCTGGTAGAACTTGCAAAATAGCAGGGTGTTCAAATACTTATTTTCTTCACTGTATATATACACTACCGGTCAAAAGTTTAAGATCGGTAAGATTTTTTATGTTTTTAAAAGAAGTCTCTTCTGCTCACCAAGGCTGCAATTATTTGATAAAAAATACCAAAAAAACAGTAATATTGTGAAATATTATTACAATTTAAAACAGCGGTTTTCTATGTGAATATATAGTAAAGTGTGATTTATTTGTGTGATCAAAGCTGAATTTACAGCATCATTACTCCAGTCTTCAATGTCACATTTTTTTTATTATTATAATATGAAATTATTATAATATGATGCTCAAGAAACATTTATGATTATTATCCATGTTGAAAACAGTTTTTTACATTTTTATTTCAGGATTCTTTGATGAATAGAAAGTTCAAAAGAACAGCATTTATTTAAAATATAATCTTTTCTAACATTATAGGCTAAATGTCTTCACTGTATAACTTTTGATCAATTTAACTCATCCTTGATGAATAAAAGTATTTTCTAGTAATTTCTTTCCCCCAAAAATAAAAAATAAATTTTTACTGACCCCAAACTTTTGAATGGTAGTGATTAATGTTACAAAAGCTTTCCATTTCAGATCAATGCTGTTCTTTTGAACTTTCTATTCAAAGAATCCTGAAATAAAAATGTAAAAAACTGTTTTCAACATGGATAATAATCATAAATGTTTCTTGAAACATGAGTTATAGCATGAAATAAACATTGGTGAACATGTAAACATGAATCAGCGCTCAATCAGTGTTTCAATCAGGACAACAATAAAACAGATTGTAGGCTAAAGAAAGGGATTCAATGTCAATAAATTCATGAGTTATCTAAGAGAATTATCTTGATGAAAGAGCATTTTGCTAAATATATGCACTGTATTACATATTCATTATATTTGTACTTAACATGTTAGTGATGGCTTCATTATTTAACGTATGTTTGAATAAATCTGTCATGAAAACAAGTTCTTACAGTTTATTGTCATTTAAATGTTTATACTTCAACAAACTGGAGTAGAAACAATTTTGTGATTAAAAAATTTATATAAAAACTGCCTTATAGGGTTGGGTATTGGTTGGGTTTTATACGATACCAGTACCTACTCTGTATTTTTTAAACGGTTCCAGTTCTTGAACCGGTACTTAAGAAAACGAAACTGCACACACTTGGTCAAAAAATAATACCCTTTATTTACAGGGCCAAACTGGACACAATCTAAACTTAAATATTTAAATATTTTCTGATTTCTGATTAAATGAAAAATTGCGCCGTTTAATAGGCTACTGATGTAAAACACTTAAGTTAAGATCACCATTTTGTCTTCACATATGACTTTTACTTTAAGCAGAGAAATATCTGACACTGAGCAGAAATATTTAACACACACAGTATAGCCTCATATAAAGAAGTGTTGGAACTTTGTTAAAACATTTTGCACACATTGTCACACTCGCTGTTGAATAGCAACAGTGTTTTGCTAGCCTACTTGATATGCAAGATTTGCAGTTGGCATTAAAGTGCCCCTCTCATGGTATTTTAAAGTTTCCTAATGTTGTTGTAGAGTCTCCTACAACATGTTACACGCATCAAATGTAAATAAAACGGTTTAATTTCCTCACAATATACATTTGCACATCATCACATTTTCCATGATTCTCAAAACGGCTCGTCAAATGAATCAATCTCTCTAAATCCCTCCTTTCCGCGAGTTTATCTGCTTTGATTGGCCAGACAGCTCAGTCTGTTGTGATTGGCCTACCCGTGTACAGCGCGTCTCCAGAGCCTGAGCGCGAGAACAAAAACGCCCATTGCATAACACAGACAGCTCTGCGTGTCCTGAGGCTTCCTACACCGTAAACTAAACACAGTAACGAACAATGACGTTGATTTTACCATATTAATGCGAGCGCGAGTCCGGTGATGAAATATTAGAAGAACTAGTTATTCAACCTCCATCTCAAGGACGACTCGATAATAGTGGCCCACAGCTGATCAGCAGAAATATTTCAGTTAGACTAAGTATTTAGTTATTTTGAACACCATCTTTCAAGAGCAAGCGGTTTGTGAATCCTGCATTGAACTCCCGAGATTTGAGAAGCAGTCGTCTATACTCTATACGATAAAATAAAGGGAACACAGAAATAGTTTAGGATTATACTGCTGTGATATCTTGGTAAAGATGAATTTTAACCACTGATTCTTTACATGCTCATCCTTGGGGAGTGAAAATTAACTGGCTTTACCTTCACATGATGCACAGCGCTGTCTTCTCGACATGATGCTGTCCAGTTCAGAAATCAGCTCCAGAAACCAGCTTTGAGGTTTAAGTTTCCCTGCGAGTGTGCGTGCAATAACTGGGCGCGGCCAATATGCTAATGTTTCATATCTACGTCACTACGAAACGGCTAATGACTCGTTTCAAAAACAATTCATCTCATAGACTCAGAGTCGACTCTTACTTTTGAAAGACAATAACTTTATATCCGGTGCACTTTCAGATATAAAACTTTGCAGGATGTTTTCATTCACTTAGAGGTTTATTACACACTACACAAATAGTCATTTTAAAAAATCCATGATAGGGGCCCTTTAAAATAGGCCTACTAGACTTACCCAGAAGAGGAACGGCTGCTGTTATCATCATCTGTGATGTCGCAACCCGATCACACTAAATGCGTCTCTATACCAAATGCGTCTCTATACCACGCAGTGTGTTTTAGAGCCCTGCACGGACCTCAAATCTAGGCCCTAGCCCGGCCCTGGCCCGAGACGCTCAGGACCTAGCCCGGCCAGTGTCCGACAGCTCATCAGAATTATCAGGCCGAGTCTGACCCGAGCCCTTGTAAAAAAAAAAATAAAAAAAAAACCCTGCCTGACATATGTCACAGCCTGACTATGTTGCAGTCATTAAAATATGTTCTCTTTCATAGGTTCACTCAACGCTGCGTAGCTTATGACGCAGTGGGAACGCCCTCTGGGTGTGCCGATTGTCTGAAGCCCTTATAGAATCACGCCAATTCCATTGGCTGATGGCGCGGCCGCGCCCTTGACGCCTCTGCGTCATCATACTATAACAGCGCGCGCGCGCCATCTGCTCCTCAGATTTCTCTGCCTTCACGAAGCGGCCATTTCGCCCTTCGGTTTCGGTTTTTCTAAGCCCGTATTTCGAATTATCTCGACGGATTTCTTCTACTTTCTTCATCTGCACTTCAGCGACTGCTTTCAGTGGAACCCTGTTCTCCTTGCGGTGAAGTGCCATGGAGTATCGTCGTTGCCCGCCGCCATGCGTTCGCTTTATCGCGAACGACGACCCGCACAGTAAGTGTGTTAAGTGTTTGGGGTTTTCGCATGCGCGTGAGGCTATTTTAGGTTCTTCAAAATGTAAATTTTGTGACAACCTCCTTCTCAAAACCCTCCGTTCGCGGCTCGCGGTGTTTGAGAAGGAGTCATTCGTTCCCCCCCGTCGCGCTCCCGAGGCCGCTGAGGCCTCGTTTGAGTCCGCGACCTGGGGCTCGGATGTAGAGCTCGAGGATATGGAGTTTGAGCAGACGGGCCATGCCCTTTCTCTCCCTCCGTCTTCTGAGCACGCACGCGGTGCTGAACCAGTCGAGTTCTCTCACGATTATTTGTGTCCCAGCCCGAGAGCACGCGAATCGGTTTCTTTCGGACTGGAGGATATTATTTACACCACGGCTTCCGACTCCGAGGATTTCGGGCCTGTTTTAGCTTCGGATGCTCTCCCGCCTAGCGGCCAGGAAGCGCGGCCTACTGCGGCCTACACGGAGCTTGTTGACGTACTTTCGCGCGCTACAGAGAAACTCTCTATTGACTGGCCAGACGAGCCCCGCGAGTCACAGTCCTCTAAACTCGACGAGAGGTTTTTAAGCGGCCCTAATTCTAGGCCTGAACGGAGAAAGCTCCCCTTTTTCACTGATCTGCATCTTGAGATCTCCAGATCCTGGAAACAGCCATTCTCCGCTCGCCTTACTAACGCGGCAGCCGCTGACTTCACCAACCTCGTTGGTTCTGTGGAGCAGGGTTATTCCGCCATTCCAGCGGTCGAGGACACGCTGGCTTCTCATCTCTCCCCGTCGTCAGCTCCATCTTGGAAGTCTCGTCCCCTCCTCCCTTCTAAACCATGCAGGACTACTTCCGCTCTTATCGGGAAGTCCTACATGGCAGCCGGTCAGGCTGGCATGGCCCTCCACACCATGGCCATTCTCCAGGCCTACCAAGCAGATGTGTTGAAGGAGATGGACGAGGGTGACGGTATCACTCCGGAGGCCGTCAAGGAGCTGCGCATGGCTACCGATCTGGCCTTGAGGGCCACCAAGCATACGGCGCGCGCCGTAGGGCGTTCTATGGCGGGGGCGATTGCTGCAGAGCGCCACCTTTGGTTGAACCTCACTGAAATCCGCGACAAGGAGAAGGTCTTCCTCTTGGACGCTCCAGTATCTCAATCAGGGTTATTTGGAGAGGCAGTCAACACAGTGGTGGAAAAATTTCGGGCTGCTAAGTCCCAGTCAGCTGCCCTCAGGCAGTTTATGCCCAGGAGGGCTAGGGAATCCTCCAAACCCGCCCCTGCCCTGCCCAGAGAACGCTCTTCTCATAGATCGGAGTTTCCTGCTAGGAGAAGTGACTCGGCTCATCCCCCACCCGCTACGGTCTGGGGAGCCCGTGGTCGCCCGTTCCCTCGCCAACGGCCCCATAAGCGCCTCGAGCTGAAGCGGTCTAACAAGCCCTTCGCTCCGGCCTCCTCGAATCGCTCCTGACCTGCAGGTCAGAAAAAGGAGAGCTTCTCTCGATCTGCGAGGTTGGACCAGACCGCGCAAGCGTTTCTGTCCACCTCCCACTCGCTCTCCTTTTCTATACCGGCCACTTTCGCCACCCAACGTGTTTCGAAGTGCAGCCACCCCTCAACGATGTCCAAACCGTTTGGAGCAGGAGGAAGGAGACGCGCTCTGCTTTCTCCCCTCCCTTTCGGCACACCCGATTCCTATCGCTCGCGTAGGAGACACTCTCGTTTTCTCTCAGCAACAGGCGGAACCATTGGTCCTAGCCAACCAGGCAGTAGTGCCCCTCTCTACGTGTCAGGACGTCAACGGCTTTCCTTCACGTTGGACTGCTCCGCCACACGGAAGCCAACACATCAACCTATTTCAGGTATGTCCGCCGCCTTGCACCACTCTACCCCCTCTCTCTCAATCCTTTCCAGCTTGGGAGCGTCTGCCAGGGGTGTCGCCCTGGGTCCTCCGCACAGTCCGGCTCGGCTACACACTCCAGTTCTGTCGCCCGCCCCCTTGCTTCAACGGGGTCTGCCCAACTGTAGTCAACAGCGCCTCAGAGGCTTCTGTTCTACAGCAGGAAATTTCCTCCCTTTTATTCAAAGGGGCCATCGAGGAGGTTCCCCCGGAGGAGATCGAGCAGGGCCTCTTCAGTCGTTACTTCCTGGTCCCCAAAAAGGGCGGAGGTCTGCGCCCAATACTAGACCTGCGCCGGCTGAATTTTTGTCTCTACAAAGGGAAATTCAAGATGTTGACGCTCAAGGCCATCATCTCTCAAATTCGAGCAGGGGACTGGTTCATAACAATAGACCTGAAGGATGCATATTTTCATATTCAGGTAGTGAAACGACACAGAAGGTTCCTCAGGTTCTCCTTCGGGGCAAAGGCATACCAATACAAGGTCCTCCCCTTTGGTCTTGCCCTAGCACCAAGAACTTTCACGAAGTGTATGGATGCTGCTCTGGCCCCTTTGCGGCTCCAGGGCATCCGGATACTCAATTACCTGGACGATTGGCTCCTTTTAGCCAACTCCAAAGAATTAGTGACTCACCACAGGGACCTTGTCCTTCGTCACATTCAGTCTCTCGGCCTGAGGTTGAACACGGAGAAGAGTGTTCTTGCCCCAGCTCTAAGCACAGTCTTCCTAGGGGTGCGCCTGGATTCTGTTCTGATGCGGGCCCAGTTGGCTCCTGCCCGGATTTCCAGCATTCTAACATGTTTGGCCCGTTTTTCACTCGGTCATCATGTTTCTGTGGGCACTTGTCGCAGGCTGCTGGGCCTCATGGCCGCAGCATCCCCAGTGCTTCCCCTTGGGTTACTCCACATGAGACCCTTTCTCTGGTGGATGAGACTCTCGGGTGCCCGGTCCACAGGACCGGTTTTTCGCCGGTTGAAGGTGTCGAGTGGCTGCCTCCACGCACTTTCAATTTGGCGGGACCCTCTTTTCCTTCAAAGGGGGGTCAGCATGGGTGCAGTCTTCCGTCGCCAGATGATTACGACGGATGCCTCTCTAACCGGATGGGGTGCGGTTTTCGAAGGGAGACCAGCAAGCGGGGTTTGGACTGGAGAGACTCTCGATTGGCACATAAACAGCTTGGAGCTGAGAGCTGTTTCCCTGGCCCTCCTTCACTTTCTCCCATTTCTCAGAGGTCATCACGTCATTGTCAGAACGGACAATATGGCAGTGGTGTCTCATATAAATCGACAGGGGGGCTCGCGGTCGCGCACCCTGGACAGGCATGCGCGCCGCTTACTCCTTTGGTCTCAGGACAAATTCTTGTCGCTAAGGGCAGTCCATGTTCCAGGAGCCCTCAACCTCGCAGCAGATTTTCTGTCGAGGCAGAAACTCAGGGCAGGGGAATGGACGTTGAACCGTCAGACGGTAGCTCTAATTTGGGAAGTGTTCGGAGAGGCGGAAGTGGACCTTTTTGCATCCCAGGAATCGTCCCAGTGCCCTCTTTGGTTCTCCTTGAGCCCCCCAGCTCCTCTGGGGATAGATGCATTCGCCCACCCTTGGCCGAGGAAGAGGCTTTATGCTTTCCCTCCTGTCAAGCTTATCCAGGCAGTTCTTTCCAGGGTGAGGGAGAGCGGAGTTCGTCTCCTCCTGGTAGCTCCATTCTGGCCGTCCCAACCATGGTTTTCAGAACTAATTCCCCTCTTGGAATTCCCCCCTTGGGAGATTCCGGTCAGGGAGGATCTGTTGCTCCAACTTCAGGGCAGGATATGGCATCCTCGCCCCGAGATTTGGAAGCTGTACGTGTGGCCCATCAGGGGTCGTTAGCGTTGGACGTTGGGCTTCCCGCTGATGTCCAGGAGACCATTGCCAATGCTAGAGCTCCCTCCACAAGAAAGTTGTACAAAAAAAAAAAAAAAAAAACTCTAAGTGGGGGGTCTTTGTATCATGGTGCTCAGCACACGCTTTAGACCCAGTCGACTGCCCAGTTGGTTCAGTACTGGAATTCTTGCAGGATAAGTTTGCTTCGGGGGCGGCAGCCACTACCTTAAGGGTTTATGTTGCTGCCATTGCTGCTCACAGGGAATCGGATGAGATTCCCCTAGGTAAAGTGAGGCTAGTTTCTGCTTTTATGCGTGGGGTTAGACGCCTGAAACCAGTACGCTCCCCTGGTATTCCCTCTTGGGACCTCTCGATCGTCCTGGAGAGCTTAACGGAGGCCCCCTTTGAGCCCTTGGAGTCAGCTCCGGATCGGATTCTGACTCTCAAGGTTGCCCTCTTGTTAGCCTTGACTTCTTTGAAGCGGGTTGGGGATCTGCAGGCCTTTTCCGTTAGCGAGTCATGTCTTGATTTTGCTCCCGGCTTGGTCAAGGTTTCTTTGAGACCAAGGCCTGGTTATGTGCCTAAAGTTTTATCCACAGCATTCCGGTCCCAAGTTGTTAACCTTCGCTCTTTCCACCCTCCTCCTTTTGAGTCTGAGGAAGACAGTAAGCTTAACTTGATTTGCCCGGTCCGGGCATTAAAGTTGTATGTGGATCGTTCCAGTGGCTGGAGGATATCTAACCAGCTCTTGGTATGTTTTGGTGCTGGCCGCCGCGGGCTTGCTGCATCCAAACAAAGAATTTCCCATTGGGTCACGGACGCTATCTCATTGGCTTACGAGGTGCGTGGTCTACCTTCACCTCTTAGCGTCAGGGCGCATTCCACCAGGGGCGTGGCTGCCTCTCAAGCTCTTTTTAGAGGTGCTCTCCTGGAAGACATTTGTGTGGCGGCAGGATGGTCCTCTCCACACACTTTTGTCAAATTCTACAATTTGGATCTTGATACGACTCCAGGTTCCCAGGTTTTGTCTGCTTGAACCAGCAGTACGCGTGATCTGATTTTGTTCTAGTTTTGGCAGCACTGTAGCTTGGCGAGTTTGGTATATCGTTCCCACTGCGTCATAAGCTACGCAGCGTTGAGTGAACCTATGAAAGAGAACGTCTCTGGTTACTGGTGTAACCTATGTTCTCTGAATAGGGAACGAGACGCTGCGTTTGCTGCCAAGCTCCTTGCGCTGCCGACAGGAATCCTTTTCGGCAGAGAAATCTGAGGAGCAGATGGCGCGCGCGCGCTGTTATAGTATGATGACGCAGAGGCGTCAAGGGCGCGGCCGCGCCATCAGCCAATGGAATTGGCGTGATTCTATAAGGGCTTCAGACAATCGGCACACCCAGAGGGCGTTCCCACTGCGTCATAAGCTACGCAGCGTCTCGTTCCCTATTCAGAGAACATAGGTTACACCAGTAACCAGAGACGTTATGTTCTCAATGGCAAAGTAGTTACCGGTAAGTTTATTTTCATTTATTTATTAAGTTAATTTGGACAAATTTTTTTTTCTATAAATAACGACCAAGCAGCCGACAGCGAGTTAAACATGTTTGATCCATTTAGCCTCTCAAATCAACACTTACTTGGCTACAATAAAATCCATAGATATAAAACAAGCATATCACACAGACAGTTAACGTTTGTTTAAACGTTTATTATAATTTTTGAAAAGCTGTGGCAAACTGCTCTGTTGCTCAGTCGCAACAGCGTTCGTAAACTAAATGAGCTAAATACAAGTCAAATAAATTACATGAAATTTAATTAAAAACAAACATGCAGGTTATCTAACCTCAAAAATCAAGTCTTCAAGTTCACTACAGAACATGCATGGCCAGTCTTATTTCCAATAGTTTCCAACAGACTAATACAAATAAAGCCCAATCAAACGAAAACCAACAAGACAGCCTCCTAACATAAGCAGTCTCTTACAGAGCATCGTGAAGAAAAAGCACAGCATCCACAGTGGAAGGTTTTAATCCAGTCGCACTTTTTCCAGCTGCGCTGAAGTCAAGCTCGCGCGAATCTCGGATCGCGCCGCCGGGAAACCTGTGTGTTTGCGCGAGCACTCGTGTGTCAGTCACATGTCAGTGTGAGGTTATAAAACGTCTTTCTATGTTTGCTTTTCAATCATCATCTTCTCATATTATATTTTAATTAGTGTCTAAAATAGGCTATAAAAATAAGCCTAAAAGAGGCCTGGCCCGCTTGTGAACTATGACGTGAAAATTAGCCCGAAGCCCGGCCCTAGGGTCGTAAATAAGTCGGGGCCCGTCGGGCTCGGGCTGAAATGCAGGGCTCTAGTGTGTTTATCGTAATTTATACACAAAAATGTGTTTTTACGTGCATAGGATATGCATGGGTTGGTTACGGTAGGTTAAGTAGTGGTGTGGGATGCGTGTGCATTTCACGCAATGAAGTGTGTATCAAATACATGCGAAAACTGCGTATCATATGTACATAACTAATTTTCGTTTATAAATTGCACGATAAACACACTGCGTGATAGAGACAATGGCAGCCTGCTGAACTTGAACTTTCGTCAAGCGTGTCAGAGGTTCTGGGTTCTAATCCTTAATCGTACCGTTTAAAAAAAAAATTCTCATCAAAACTGATTATGCTCATCAGTGGTTGTACATCAAGCAGGGACACGTTTGTGTGCATTATATTTTGTGATTTCACCGGAACAAATAGAGTCTCCGCAACGGAAGACAGTGGGCCCAGTGAAGACAGTGTGCGCGAGCCACAATAGAAAACACTGTTTCCACGCAGCGGATCGCAGCGGCAATGAGAACTTTGATTCTTAAATCAAGTGATCACATTTTAGTGCTAGATCGTCTCTTAATTAACAAACAAACAAAATGATTGCTCTGCTGGTTAACTGGAGATTTATTTATATGTATTGGAACATTCGTGCTGTTCACAGATGTTTTACAGGGGGCGGTAAAAAAAGTTAGGGAAATTTTCATTCTTATTCGGTCTCGTTACTACCGCTTACGTTGAAACCGGTTCAAAATTGGCACCGCATTTTGGTACCCAACCCTAGTATGTGCAATTTAAATGTTTGTACATCTCTGTACATCATCAGATATTTGAGTTGATTATTAAATTATTTTGATTCATTCATTTATTTTTCGGTTTTCAGCCAAGTGCATTCTGAGTTTTCGGTTTTGGCCCAAATTTCGGTGCATCTCTTATGTAAACTCCTAACTCTGGGCACCAAAGACTAACTGACATGTATAAATGTCTGCAACCAGCCTTGTCTTTGGACAAAAACTACAGTTCTGACCTCAAAGGACTCGTGGCCTAAATTACATCTGCACGAGTGGTTGGTCCAGCTACAATTAGACACTCCATGGAGATAACCCTGGAACTGAACAAATGACTTCTGAAGTTCATTCAGCCCACAGGTCTTCCTTTTCACCACAGGTGCAGCAATCAGTTCAGAGGGCAGTGCCCCACACAACTCCATTGGCACCTGCCATCCTCTGCATCCCGTTTCTGACGCCAAATCCTGCTAAGTAAGCCAGGTGGTGAAAGTCACAGGTATAAGCTTGGCAACAGAGTTAGCTTTGTGTGTAAGTAATGTGGGATAGTGTTAATGATGAGTACTAATATATGCTTCTTTGCTTCACTAAACCACAGTGCTAGATTAAAAGGTAATGGCAATATACAGCTGTCACATTAAACAACGCTACGTATTTTGGTAAACGCTACCTTATGAGATGGAGAACAACAAATCATTAAAGTCATTTTGAAATTGTGTGCGTAACCCATTTCCATGTGAAACAGGATATTTAATTAGAAAAATAAAGCAGGATGCGACTTGATTTTATGCACAGTGAACTGATGGACAGTGCAAAGAGGACAAAGAAGTCACTAAGGTTGAATTTATTTGATCAAAAATACAATATATTGTGAATTATAATTTAAATAATGTTTTCATTTTATTTATTTTTTTACTATAATTTTATACCGCCTAGGTGAGTGTAAGAGACTTGTGGCATCTACCTTTTTAATGGTCAGTCCCTAAGATATCCGCTTTGACTGCCAGAGGATTGACTCATGCTGGAATAACTAGAGTCGGAACAAAGACGCACGTCAAT
The DNA here is from genome assembly GCA_031834385.1 of Semotilus atromaculatus. Classification (NCBI taxonomy): domain Eukaryota; kingdom Metazoa; phylum Chordata; class Actinopteri; order Cypriniformes; family Leuciscidae; genus Semotilus; species Semotilus atromaculatus. The sequence continues at coordinate 20,976,124 of JAULUF010000001.1, read as the reverse complement.
ACACATCCACCCACCTGAAACACCCTGAAACCATCCTGCTTTATTCTTTTTTGCTCGTCTATCCAACTGCCAGAGAGCTGGGTGCCATTTGAAGGCGAGGTGTAGCATTTGCACTGCCTTGATCATCAGCGTGTGTGTCCAAGCTCTCAGTGGGGAATTCTGGCTGGCATCTCTTCTGAAATTGGCAGCGCTATTTGTCAGATGCAGGGAACGACTCTTGCAGAGAAGACCATCTTAAAATGTCAACATCGTTGGGATGGCTCAAAACATAATTTTTCAAAAAAGTTATTTGCTTTTTTTGTTGTTGAAAAGTCAGCAAAAGCCACTTTGGAATTTTCATAGCCTCTTTGCACAGTAGGACTTCAAATCCAGCTATTTTAAAATCACAGTGACACAGTGAGTCATCAGTGATACTTGGCTCAAGGATCACTGCAGGAATCTGCAGAGAATCTCACTCGTGTTGACAGATGAGCATGTGGCTCGCCGATCGATAATAAGCTCTACAATTTTAGAGCAAAAGGTCAGTCTTTAACTCAACTTTCATCAAATTTCGGACATTACTTAGATCACATATTATTGCTTCTTCAGAAGTGTATGTGCTAGTTCTTGTGTGCAGATTTCCACTTAGGCAGAATAAAGTGCTGAATAATGTTATTTATAAAATCCCATCAGTGCAACACATCCCAGGGGTATCGGCGTGACATTTGAGGCTAAAATCCACTAAGTGGTACCACCGTCAGGGTGCTAAGTCGAGTTCAGCTTTCAGGCTACTGCGGAGGAAACGTTCTCTCTGCGAGGGGGAATGTATACACAGAGGAGCCATCGCTGTCACTTTCATCGGCACAGCATGCTTAAATGGAGTCATCACCCCATGTAGGTTGGGAATGGTCTAAATGTACCAGACCAGGGGCCTCCTTCCATTGATTTCATCCTAAAAGCTAGATTTTACCTTGAACCTTGAATCTAGATTTTAGATTGTATGCCTAAACCCGCACAAATTTATCTTTATAAAACCCAGTCACTGGAAGATTGTCCATATATGCATCTCTACCCCGTCTCCTCCCCAAAATAATCATATAGAGCTTACAACGCCTCGTTCAACTGTGCATAAAATTTCCATGTCCATCCACGTGATACCATATTTAACACAAAACATTAGGCAAATATGAGATATGAGACTATGTGCAGTCACATTACATTACTAAAAATCATTCCGTATCCTTGCCTTGTTTTAGAATAAATAAACCAATATTGTATAAAATACATTTCAGAGAAGAGTTATTCTTAATCTTTTCCACTGGCCAAATAGCAAGTTATTTTAATTGCTTTAAGCAAATCAAATTGATGCAATATTGCCTATAAGGTATATATTGCCTATATAATTTAGGATGATTTATATATTTTTTTTTATTGGAAACAGATAGGCCTTATTTTTTGCAGTGTAAATAATTGACTGACTCAGCACGTCACTGCAAACAAAAAACACAAACAAAAAAAAGTGCATATCTTACAGTTTCCTTCAAATTCTATCCTTCAAATACAGTAGTATCTTTCATAATATTGGGAAGACCCCAAAGATGGTTAGGCTACTGTCTGTTTGTGCACAACACCAACAGCACCTGCGTACAGCAAAGGTTTTACAACCTACGGTCATCGGACTTATTCAAACCAGCCAATGGACCGTTCGATCACAGAGTGAGTCCTTCAGTGTCTGTCATTATACGGTCTATGTTGCTAGGCCATCTGCTTAGACAGAGTAATTGTGGATCATTGATCATTATTCGCATGAAAATATTTTCTCTTCAAAGCGGAATTATCATGTGCCAACCAACCCTCGGTGTAATTGAAACATTAATACACAGCAGTCCACAGGAAAAGTGTTCAAAAGCAGCACATCCACTACAAAAATTTTGATAATTTCCAGTGCTTAACTCCATTAATGAGTAGCATATTTAACCTAAATGTGTATATCAGATGTAAAACAAGAGTTTAAATTATTCTGTTTACTTCATTACTTTGCTCACTCCAGTAAAAGTGCGTACGCAGTCGAGTGTCCGTACCGTGCCCACATATTTACGCCTAGTTTATTTTTTTTAAATCCCAATATGTGCATTGAAAATTGCGTACACACATTTCAATGCCTTTTTTTGTGCGTATTCAACGTTTATACACCAGGACCCAGGTCTCACATGATGGAGAGGGAGAGATGATGGACACTTATTGGATGTGGTTCCAGCTGAGGGCCATTTCCACTCCTTTAGAAAACAGGGGAGTAGGGAAGGAGGTGGATGATGACCCTTCTGGAACAAGCAATGGAGAAGATGACCATATTCTGGAGCGAAAGCAAGAGCAATTGGGTCACTGAATTATAAAGGCGTCCACAATAAACAAAAGGAAAAATCTTTGAAAAATATATAGTTTAAAAAACATTTGTCAAGTTCTTAGAAATGTACAAGTTGCATTTAAGTTAAGAAAAAGAAAAAAAGTGTGACCAAATAAAAAGTAAAAAAATAAAATAAAAAGATTTTACAATTATCATCAATTCATATGGTTTCCCAATGGATAGTGACCTCTGCAATTTTAGATCTTTTAACTGTAATTAATAATAAATAAAAAAATAAGATTACAAAAAGTTAATGAAAATAGAGAAATATGATTTTTTTTTTAATATAAATCAGGACGACAAAAAGGAATCATGTCATTGACCCAATTGTTAGTTATTCAAAAACAGAGGTTCCTCTTTAGACAAACACTAAAAGCACAAAGAAGCAAGATAAGTGAAGTGAATTCATAGGTTAGTCAGAAATCCTAAAGCTCATCTCTCATTATAATTCGCTGAAAGAAACTACGTGTAGAGTGAATCAATGGAAGAAAATATAGAGGATTAAGTGGAAAAAGCGGGGATTCTTTTTTATTTTGCGTCAGCTCTGAGCTCTCTCAGTTGAAGGATGGATCCTGGGGGCAAGGCAGGTAGGCCTCATTCCCCCCACAGCATGCAGAGAATTCCTAATAGTACCGCACATTAAGAGAGCGGAACAGACTACTCAGCGAATCAGATAATTGAGTTGAACAGCAGCTGGGGAGGAAAAGAGCGAGAGGGAAGAGGTAGCATGTCCGCTGAACGTTACAGGGGGGAATACATTTCCACCCAGCATCCCAGTTGACAGCTCTTTTCTCAGTCTCCACCATACTTGGAGAACATTCGATCATTTGATCATTTGAAGCATGCTAGCACATGTGGCCAACTGGTGATTGCCCTGGATTGTGAAGAGAGCGCACTCAGATTGTTGAGACGGCTTATTGTTCTGGGACAGCAAAAGGAACATGAGGGCCTGCCAGGAAAACAGGGGGATGTTTAATTGTGAATGAGTGCGTATGTCTGAGAATGTTAGTAGCATTATGACTGCACCGAGAAACAAAGTGCAAGCATGTGGAGCCCATGAGAGAGACTGATCGATACCAGGTGCTTGTTCCATTTAGGCCGCTCAAAAAGGACACGAGCTCAAGTTAAAGCACTCTGTGTCTGCTAAAGTGGGTCAAGGTACCACTCTTGTTGCTGTGCTGCATCCGTGCCTACTCTGTGGGTCAAAGGAGGCAGTGTGGAGCTGGCAGGGAACCTGTTTCTTGTCTCCCAAGGTGCTGGCAAATGAAAGAAGGGTGTTGGTCTCCAGGCGGATTTGATCAATCAGCAGTTAGAGGGCAGTGGCGCAAGACACACAGAGGGGCGAGTAGGGAACAGGATTGAGCGAAGACGGGCATGTGTAGACACACACACACGCAAAATATACCAGCTGGCAGTCGGCTGTCAGCTGAAGTAGGATACGGAGAATGCTGATGTCAACAATGGGAACAACGCTATGAGCCTACATAGAGTTAATTTACACATAGAAATCCAAAAGGAACAAAGAGCCATTAAACATTTTTTAGTTCAAGATGCTTGACCAAAATAAGGAATAAACAATTATATTCCCACTTTGGTGACATATCAAGCCCCACTACACCTTATTAGACCAAATTTGATTCGATTACCAAAAGGACACAGAGTAATCTCCATAAGAACTTTATGATTGGTCCAAAGTAGGCTTCTTACATCAGGGCATTTGGACCTTGTACGTGTTCATCATACCAATAATCTGCATTCTCTGTTCACACACAGTATCATAGCAGTAGTTTACTGGTAATGTTACAACTTCTCATTCTGGTAAATTGCCAGAACCGATTTACCACTATTTTTGAAAAGGTCCCGTTCTCACACAATACCGTAACAGCAGGGAACTACACTGCGACCAAAATGGAATGCTTATGAAAATGAAATGCTTATGAAATGCCATTGCGACCCTTATTTTGAATGGGTCGCAAATGTATCACAGATTATTTTTGTACCTACCTTATGTTTTAGGCAATATGCTATGATTTACTATGAGCATTTATTAAAACAGAAATGTGTATTTTAAGAATACGTTTTATAACGTGCTCTGAGCATTCAGACTGAGAATGGTGTAGGCGTAGCCTAACGTTGATTTAAAAAAATGCAGACCAGGGGAAGCAAATCTGGACGACACAACCCCTCCCGTCATTTCAGCTCCAGTGACGGCATCAAAACAATGAAAGCACGGCGAAGCGGCTCTCCACGGCTCTGCTTTCGTCGGCGGAAAAGTTAAGAAACTCGACGCTAAGCCCTCAGTACCGAGCTGAGCAGTTTGCATGTGACTTTTATGAAGTGTTTCTCACACAGACTAATTCGTGTCGGTGCGCCACAGAATCAACACCGGCCACCACATATTGCGTTTCGTTCATTTTTTTTTAAACGTTATTTAAAACACGTGGCGTATTCTTTCAGTTGCATTTCCTTCCCCTGCTCTCCCTCCATCTCTCTGTCTCACACGTCTCTCGCACGCACGCACACACACACCGCATCTGTCTATGAGGCGCTGGACTGGACAAAAGCGAAGCAACAGCGCGCGAGAGACCGAGTGTGTCCGAGAGCGTGATCGACAGTGCGCGAGAGACAGAGTGTGACTTGAACATTACTTGAAGTAATTAGAGTGCAGTGTTATGTTGCATCATGTATTTGTGCTGAAAAGTAAGAGTAAATGTGTTACCCAATAAATTTAAGGTCATTCCTATTCTATTTGTGTACAGTCAATTTACAGTAATAGTAACAGTACCAGTAATTTACCAGTAAAGACTGCATGTGTGAAAGGGGCTAATAATGTAACAACCACAACAACAACAACCACTACTATAATAACGAAGATCTAAAACAATTAGCAATAATAACACTTTAGCAAACAATCTTAAAAAAAAAATGAAACAACTATTCATAATTAATCATTATAATCATCATAACATTGTTGTGGAAATGTTGTAATGGAAAAAAAATATTCAAAATGAACAAACAGCTCCATTGGCAACACTCATTGGCTATAATTGCTATGCTTATATTCATAAATATAGTATTGCAAGCACATACATGTTTACGCTAATCCATTCTCTTTCCACTCTGCACTTTAAAATACAGGCACTGGTTTAATACACATTTCTGTAGGTAGACTTTCTTCAGTAATGAAGTTTGTGTAAGATTAATGCTACACACAGTTAAAGGACAACAAAAGCAGGGTTGATTATCTCACTTTTCCATAAGGCTCAGTGTGAATGTTTATGCCAGACGCCAAGCTGTCGGCGTGAGCGATCCCACCGGTTCCTGCACTCCGAAACTCAACTAAGCACAGGACCCATGACCACCTGGGCCATGTGCGAACACTGCTTTGTCAGAAAAATCTCTTTCAAGTGTGGAATTGTGATGATTTCGCTGGGCAGGACGATTCTGGAGTGTGTACAGTCATCAGAGGTCCCGGCCAATATGCAGCTGTCAGCTGTTTGAAATCTCACCTTCATTTCCTTTGACAAAGCCGCACAGGCCATATACTGAGCCCAGACAGTGTTACATCCACAGAGAATAATTTCGAAAATTGGAATAGACACAAACTTCACCTTGACCACTGCTGATACAATCACAAAACAGAATGATAAAACAGGAGAGAAAGTGTAGCGGTGAGAGAGAGAGCAAAAACAAGAGTAATCCAGTACCATTTAGGCACCACGGTGAATTTGCTCAAAAGTCTGTTTCATTAGTATTCATAAACATGATCCAGGAGCCCTCCGCAACAGTTGTAGGTTTGCATTTACATTTAAGAACACTCGCACAAACGACAAACACAAGTCCAGAGCTCTTGGCATTGCCACTGTCTAGAGCAAATGATCTTTGGTGCATAATTAACCGTATTGACATGAGTGCGAAAGAGAATGAGTGTAAAAGATCTGCTTGTGGTTTAGACACTTATCTACTGAAATTGCTGTTGTTTAAACTAGGAACGGGCATTTTTTGCATTTTTTCTTTAGAGTACTGGATAGTTCAAAATAATATTTTATTTATTTAGCAGGGGCATGTCATGAAGAACTTGTAATTTTTGTTAGATCTGGTCAGTTTGTTCTTAACCAGTATGTGTCTGGATGAAGTTGTATTTAACAACTTTTGATTCCTTTTTCCTTTGCTCCATCCAGTCATTAAAAAAAAAATCCCTCTCTACGATTGCATTGACTGGTTATTTTCACCAAATGGATTTTTAAATGCCATTTTTTTACCATCATATTTCTTATTGTGGTATTGTAATATCATGAAAGAAAAAAAAAAATATATATACACACATAATTAAAATGCCGGACACTGCTTAATTTTGCAAGAAAAGGGAGTCAATTTATTCTTGCGCTATTTATTAAACTTAAATATTTTTGTGGAAACCATCATGCAATTTCTCAGGATTCTTTGATGTTTAGAAATTTCAAAAGAACAGCATTTGTTTTGAATAGAAAACTCTTGTAACATCATAAATGTATTTAGTTTAGATTTACAATTAAATGCATTCTTGCTGACTAAAACTATTTCTTTCTTTAAAAAAAAAAAACTATAAAAAAAAAAATCTTACTGAACCCAAACTTTTATAAAAACCTAACCTTCTCAATACTTTCACTATTTCTTACTTCCACCTGAATCACTTGTATTTCTCATTTGTAAGTCGCTTTGGATAAAAGCGTATGCTAAATAAAAAAAATGCAAATCATATTTTTTCATTATTATATTTTTTTAACTAGCAAAACAAGGACAATAAGCATAAGAGTGTGACAAAGCACATAATCCAGACGAAAATGAAGTTTCACAGCAAGCAAGTCGAGTTGAGCTCCAGCTGGATGAAGTTTTTAGTCACAGGTCAGAAAAGACCTGAACCGATTCATAAATAAGTTTTCATTAGGTAAAATTATGTTTCACAAAGAAAAGCTCCAGACCATGCCAAATCATTCACTTCTATTTCAGTCATTTCACATCAAGTCAAAGTCAAGCCACTACTTGGTAACTGGCACAGACTAGGGGGCTGTATTTCCCAAAGGCATTGTAGGCCTATAAGTAGATCAGAGACCTTTGGTGCCAAACATTTCTATGGTCTACTTAGGCTTAAGATGCTTTTTGGAAACAGCCTAAGATCTTGATGCATGCGTGTAAACAGCCATTCTGATTTGATTTCACTTTCAAATGCGCTTCTAAGTATGATATCGGTTTATTTTACCTGTATTTCAACATTCATATTCAACTATCTTCTTAGGCTAGATAGGATAGGTCTGATGTAAAAAAGGTTAGTACACATATGAGAATAAATTAATCATGAGCCACGTTTCTACTGTCGGACCAAAAGCGGGCATGCTAGTGCGTGCCAGGGCCAGTCGTGTTTACACTGTCACTCCCGGGGGCCTGATCGGGCCTCGTCGGGGCTTCCTTGGGGACAAGTGCCAGGGTTTTTTGGCCCGCCGAATACCTTGGTCCAAAGCGGGCCAAATGGGGCTTGAGTGGTTACAAACAACTGAAATGTGTACACACTCTGACTCAACATTGGCTGAACCAATGGCGTTACTTGGGAGGCGGGACTATCTGGCTGTTCATCCAATGTAAGGAAGGGAAGGGAAACCTCTAAAAACAGTTCATGCATCACCTGAATGGAATTAGAAGTGAATGGAACATTGCAGTGTAAATGCAGCCAAAACATACATCTCTGTACGTATGCGTAATGCTATTTAATGCATTTAGCACAGTTTCATTTTCTTTTGGAGATGGAATATCAGATTTCAGATAATCATTTTAAACATTATAAAAGAGGATAGAGCACAACAACAACAAAATAATAATTCACAAATACTCCAGCTCTATCTAGCAGAATCACGCTTTTCCTTAATGAAAGAAAATAACATGTCTGTGCTCATGTTAGCCCATCTCTACGCATCGAGAGAGATGCCTTTTTCATCTATTAATAATTCACTTCTGCCGATGGCTCTCAATTATTTATGAAAGTTTATAATTCATCTTCCACCTTCACTTCCATAAGGTGAAAAACAAAAAGAGGGGTTGATGTAAAGATCAATGATGCCTGTGAGCACCACACCATCATCAGGCATGTACTCGGCTGTATATGACATGAATGCGAATTACAACATAATAAACATCTGAAAATTTTTAGTAGTGACTATTTGAGGCATTTTAAATGATCAAATACAGCTCACAGCGAAACAACAGACTGGCAGAATTTCAATTTGTTAAGGAATCTAAGGTTTCATTTTTCATGCATTCCCACAGGCAGGAATGTGAACCGTGTGAGATACAGTCTAGCTCTAGATCTTCGGCAGATCAGAAACACTGGTACCTGCCATCAGTGTGACTCATGTGCCTTTCTGTCTCTGAAACCAGAAGGGAAATGCTTTATACATGGTGACGAAACTCAATTACAACAATGAAGATTTGATACGGGGCTCTACAGACTCTAAAGGCCTACTCAGGTGTTAACAAATTGTAGACAGAATGAGGCTTTTTAATAATTTTGCCACTTTTTAATAATAGAACAATAGAGAGGGGCCAAGAAATCATACCTGCAAACTAAGGATGACCAGGCGCTACTACGATTACAGTATTAGGAGGACCAACTCAATTCAGATGTTGATGTTGTTTTAGACCACATTGACTTTCATTGTATGGACAAAACAGTTTAAACATTCTTCAAAATATCTACTGTTTTGTTCCACAGAAGAAAGGAAGTCATGTTTAAAACGACATGAGGTTGAGTAAGTAATGACAGACTAAAAACTACACACTGCACCATAAGAGTTGTCAATTGAGTGCTGCAGTGATGTATTTTTGTAAGTCAATCTGGAAGTTAGCATCACCATTGTTCCCATGTCAAAAACCCAATAGGATTTTACCCATTGGCATTTGGATTATTGCATAAAATAAGCTCCAGACTAACTTTTTTCACTAGGAGCACAGTGGCCCCTACTGAAATTTTTAGGGGCACAACCAGAAAATTTAGGAGCACACACCGTAAATCAACATACTAACCAAATATTCACATTTCTACTAATTTCCAGTGTATTACTAATAAATACTTTGATAACAGATGCAGAAATTAAAATGCCTTTGCGCTCTGATTTAACATTACAACCTCTTGTCTTCGAAAACGGGCAGTGGCACAGCTTTTTGATTTATTAACATGTCACCGCATACTCTATGCTTGAGGCTAAGATTGTGTTTAACTAGCGTATTGTGTTTAAACTGTGAAGTGCCTGCACTGTTGGCAAACTTCGTGTTCCCCGCAGTTATGGGGCAGCGACTGCAACATTCGCAGTTCATGGAACTCGTCTCCTTACAGTACTACCCCAACCAGCTGAACTCTCTCGTCTACAGTACTACACCAACCAGCTGAACTCTCTCGTCTACAGTACTACCCCAACCAGCTGAACTCGTCTCCTTACAGTACTACCCCAACCAGCTGAACTCTCTCGTCTACAGTACTACCCCAACCAGCTAAACTCTCTCGTCTACAGTACTACACCAACCAGCTGAACTCTCTCGTCTACAGTACTACCCCAACCAGCTGAACTCTCTCGTCTACAGTACTACACCAACCAGCTGAACTCTCTCGTCTACAGTACTACCCCAACCAGCTGAACTCGTCTCCTTACAGTACTACCCCAACCAGCTGAACTCTCTCGTCTACAGTACTACCCCAACCAGCTAAACTCTCTCGTCTACAGTACTACCCCAACCAGCTGAACTCGTCTCCTTACAGTACTACCCCAACCAGCTGAACTCTCTCGTCTACAGCACTACCCCAACCAGCTGAACTCTCTCGTCTACAGCACTACCCCAACCAGCTGAACTCTCTCGTCTACAGTACTACCCCAACCAGCTGAACTCTCTCGTCTACAGTAATACCCCAACCAGCTGAACTCTCTCGTCTACAGCACTACCCCAACCAGCTGAACTCTCTTGTCTACAGTAATACCCCAACCAGCTGAACTCTCTCGTCTACAGTACTACCCCAACCAGCTGAACTCTCTCGTCTACAGTACTACCCCAACCAGCTGAACTCTCTCGTCTACAGCACTACCCCAACCAGCTGAACTTTCTCGTCTACAGTAATACCCCAACCAGCTGAACTCTCTCGTCTACAGTAATACCCCAACCAGCTGAACTCTCTCGTCTACAGCACTACCCCAACCAGCTGAACTCTCTCGTCTACAGTAATACCCCAACCAGCTGAACTCTCTCGTCTACAGTAATACCCCAACCAGCTGAACTCTCTCGTCTACAGCACTACCCCAACCAGCTGAACTCTCTCGTCTACAGTACTACCCCAACCAGCTGAACTCTCTCGTCTACAGTACTACCCCAACCAGCTGAACTCTCTCGTCTACAGTAATACCCCAACCAGCTGAACTCTCTCGTCTACAGCACTACCCCAACCAGCTGAACTCTCTCGTCTACAGTAATACCCCAACCAGCTGAACTCTCTCGTCTACAGTACTACCCCAACCAGCTGAACTCTCTCGTCTACAGCACTACCCCAACCAGCTGAACTCTCTCGTCTACAGTACTACCCCAACCAGCTGAACTCTCTCGTCTACAGTAATACCCCAACCAGCTGAACTCTCTCGTCTACAGCACTACCCCAACCAGCTGAACTCTCTCGTCTACAGTACTACCCCAACCAGCTGAACTCTCTCGTCTACAGTAATACCCCAACCAGCTGAACTCTCTCGTCTACAGTAATACCCCAACCAGCTGAACTCTCTCGTCTACAGTACTACCCCAACCAGCTGAACTCTCAGGTTCGGCCTGATACAAACCTCTTACTCTGAATCATCATCCGACTGTGACACTGTACTAGTTCTGCAACGTTTCAAATAGCTCACGGTTCAATTTGCATCATGGTTTTAGGTTCACGGTTTCGGTATGATTCGCTATGTGCTGTGTTCAGGGAAAAAAAGACTGCTGTCAAATAAAATAAAGAAACAAATAATCTAACCACAAGCAAAAGCTCAAATAAATACAATAGAGCAAAGATACTAATAAAATAAACTATGCTTTTCAGGGAGGTCTGACATTAGTTTTCAGGTACAGAAATTGAATAAAATAATCAAGTGTAAAATAACATTGCATACTTGACTGTATAAATTAAAGATTAATCCTTAAAGTTACAAAAGCTATTCAATTCAGAGCTGATTCAGTAGGCCTACACCGATACTGTGAGTGTCTTTCTTGACCCTATAAGTTCACTTAAGGCATAACAGACTATATGTCTGCTATGATACTCATCAAGACGGACATGTTGACATACTTTTTGTGTGAATGTCCATTCAAGTGCAAGACTTGAAAAAGAACTCAATATTTGCGCGCTGTCTGAGATGAGTAGCCTACACACACAGACACACACACACACACGCGGCGGGCGCACGCACACCCACACACACACACACACACACGTGGACGCCGCACAAATCTTCTAGATGCGAGTTCTCTTTCGCGTCTTGAATGTTTACATTGGCAAAGTTTAAATGAGTTTATTTTAAACACCGATGTTAACGTCTGCAGTTCAGGTCTCGCCTGCGCTCTTGCGCTATCAACTGACGGCGTAAATGACAGGTCATGTTCGAGGATTTGGCACTCACATTGAACAGTGTTTACAAAGAGTAATCGTTTTGTTCACGTTTTTTTATTTATTATTATCTCTGTTGTAATGTGTTATTTTGGAAGCCAGCAAGTGAATTTAACCGGCACACTAGCCACAGGTCGGAACGAGTCAATAGTTCGCTTGCTCATTGCTCAGACGCACATCAGGTTGTGATATTTGTCTCAGTCTCCTTCCCACAGACGTTTAAACGCGCGCTCGATTATCTCTAGGACCCTCCCCCTCCACACATTAGCCACTTACAGTGGCCATTCCCTATTCTTCTCACACTCATTGGCCTGCCACACATTCCGGATTCATTGATAAGCCCCTTCCACGTTTAACGTGTAAAAAAAAAAAAAAAAAAACACGGGACAAATTTACCTGGATGTAAAATTCAGTCGAACATTCTCAAATTTTGGTCGCAGTCTGGAGCCCTGAGCTCTGTGACATTTTCCTTGAAAGTTTGAGTTAGAATAGTTTGAAAGAGCACAATGTTCGGTGTGATGATGTTAAATGTCCACGGTAAAGACGTGTTTTCAGGTTTTGGCTTTCAAAAATATGTCATCCCTGCAGGACTCTATTAGGCAGTTTCTGACTATTTAGTAGGGGTGTGCAAAAAAATCGATTCACATCTGAATCGCGATTCAAGCTTTACCGATTCAAAATCGATTCATGTTTTTTTTTTTTTTTTTTTTACGGCGTGCAGGGGCGGAGTGGCAATCGGGGAGTCGGGACTTTTCCCAATGGGCCGGTAGTGTTTCGTGGCCGCGAGGGCCGGTCTGATAAGTTAGGCTATACATTGCAAGTTCTTAGCAACACCCGTCGGCCTGGCGTGCGGCCGCTGCCCGCTGGTCAGCATCTCTGCAACAGCGTTTAGATTGAAGAGCGCGTCCGAGTGAAGAGAGACTGCGCGCGCCACAAGACAAGAGAACAACTGTATCCATGCAACTGATATAGCAGCGGCAACGAGCGCTCAGCTGGATTCAAAAACAACAGATTTAAGCGCTAGATCTCTTATTTAATAGCGAACTAAATTAATGCTCTACTAGTGAACTGAGGATGTTTTATTTATTTGTATTAGGTACATCCGTGCCTCAATGTTTAAAAAAATGGTTGCTGGTTGGGGACAATATCGATCCTGAGAAAAAGGGGTGGGGACATGTCCCATCCGTAAATCACGCCTATGACACGACTTCACTGGATCTAAACAAATCAATATAACTATAGATGTTATCAATATAACCATAGTAGCGGTGGCTTTTTTAATCTATTTAAAACTATTTTGCAAGGGTTCTATGACATTAGTATATTTTTTAGGAATTTTAGTAAGTTCAAGTGCCAGGTCGAGTTCACATTTCAACAGTCAACCTGTAGCTGAAATACTCTAGCTAAATGTAAACGTGTTTTATTTAAGTTTTATTTTAAACTTGAATTAAATGTATATGGAAGCTGGCCAAAGCTTAGCACTTTTTATTTTTGTATGAAGACATATAAAGTAATATCAAACTACATTTAATTTGTTGTGTTTCTTTTCTTTTAAATTTTATGTCTACTGCAATCAATCACATAAGAAAAAGTAAACTACATTTACATACTGTGAATCGTTTTTTGAATCGAGAATAGTTTTTGAATCGAAAATCGATTTTGAATCGAATCGTGAGCCTAAAAATCGTTATCGAATCGAATCGTGACATTTTCTGAATCGTGCACCCCTACTATTTAGGAGAGTATATTAACACACTATCATGTCAGAAGTAAATGCTATGACTATATGTCACTATGGCAACAGTGTGACCATTTAAGGACTTTGTAAATTCTGTTTACTCAGTGTTCTGTCCTTTGACAGACATACAACTGGTGCAAGCACACTACAAGAAACAGCAAGGCCACACAACAACATTCAACAACTGGTAAAGCAATAAACCCTGACCGGGTCTGTTCCTACCTCTGCTTGACAGTGTGGTCCTCCCAGAATCTCATCAAAAGTGGCTCTGCTCGCCTGAGCTAGGGATCTGCAGGTGAGTCTTCCGAGACGCTGCAGGCATTCCTGCGAAACGAATCAGAGCACATCGATTAACAAAGCAATAACAGGAGCAAGCAGGGGAGAATATAAGGGACACGCTGGTAGGCTTCAGACAGTATACCACCCAGGTTTTCTGTGGAAAAACAGTCCTTTCTTAGATTCATTCAATTAAAGTAGCTGGATGGATTTAAAATTTATTAAATGGGGTGTAACGGTACACAAAAATTATGGTTACGCATGTACCTTGGTTTGAAGTAAAGCTGGGGGGGGGGGGGGGGTAAATAAAATGTATTTTTTTCCTTTTTTTTTTTTAATTAAGCAGTGGTTTACTGAACTATGTTACATACTGTAACTATGGCTCTAATTATTAAACAAAAAAGTCTGTACTACTGCAACCGGCTGCAATACACTCAGTTTAGTGTGTTGCAGTTTACCTAGAGCTCTTAGGTCGGCGAACCTAGGCCTTCTGGCGGCTCCGAGAACAAAACTCAAGACTAGAGGGGACAGAGCTTTCTCTAGTGCCGCTCCTAGACTCTGGAACAGCCTCTCCCCAGAAATCAGAGCTGCACCAACCCTGCTTATTTTTAAAGCGAGATTAAAGACATTTTTATTTGACCTGTCGTATGCAAACTAAATGTTGAAGCAAACCTGTGGTTGTTTTATTGTATTTTACTTGCTCTGTGTACAGCACCTTGGTCAACGGAAGTTGTGTTTATGTGTGCTTTATAAATAAATTGAAATTGAAATTGAAATTTATAATGCTTTTGTAAATGGGGGAAGACTCTGAGATTTTAATTTGTTTTATAAAACTGGGTTGAAGAAAACGGGAAGAAAAAAGAAAATAAATGTCAAGGTTTACAATGAGATTTTTTCTTCTACACCTATTCAACTGTCTACCGGAGTCAAATAAAAGAAAAGTAACACAAAACTACAATCAAATCTATGCATATATTGGATCTAAATTTGATTCAAAATTGAGAATCGATTTGAATCGAATCCTGAGTTACCAAAAGATTCCACCACTAATGCAGACGCTCTAATGGCGCTTTACCAGTACCAGCTGAACTCGACTCGGCTTGCTTTTCGCTCCGTTTTCCATTGCAGATAGTACCTCCACAATAGTACCTGGTCGTCATAGCGACGCCGCAGGAAACTGCCGTGACGTAATCTTCGCGAGTCGCAACACACACCCACATTTTAGTATCACCTCAGCTCGCTCAGAACCTCACCGGAGGTGATACGAAAAAAAGTACCCGAAAGCAGGTACAGGTACAACTTTTACACAGTGGAAAACCAAACAAAGGCGAGTCGAGGCGAGCTGGTACTGTGTAGTGGAAAAGCGCCATAAGTCTGAAGTTCTTCATGCTAAATGGACATACTCGTGTGGCTTACTAACATTTACAGCTAAGAATACAACCATAACATGTAAGTTGAGCACTGAAGAAAACAGGTCTCAAATGCATAAACATGGACATCTGATGTGTTAGCAACAAAGTATATCGATATAAATGCAATTGTCCCATCCTAGGTGGCAAACTCAGTTTCAAATTATGTTCTGCATATTCATGTCCCTTTAAACAACCATCTTACTCTATAAGAAGATTAATTAACTACCTACAAGACAGCAATGGTTGAGTCACTACTGTTCAATAGCTTGCAGAAGCTGCATTAAGAGATCATTTGGAGTTTCTAAATCCAGTTACTGCCCTCAAAAGCAAGTCAGCGTGCTGCAAGATATCTTATATGAATAATTCAAGCAGAATTTGCCCTGTTTTGATGCTTCACAGCTCCGGCAACCACAGGTCAATTTATCCAGTTCCTACCGGTGCAGTCGGGGAACTCTCAGCCTGCAAAAACTCTTTAAATTGAGCTTTCATGCATGAGCTACAGTACGCATTGTTACCCCTGACCGGAGAAAACGTGAACAAGAAACTGTCGCAAATGGAGTCAAATCCACATCAATATCAATGCTGAGATGTGCATTTTATTTCCAAAAAGATACATTATCTTAGAAAGGCCATATTATAGCAGCGGGAGGGGAAAAGTGCTGAATCCGAGGAGTTGGATTGAAGCCACTGAGGGATTGGCAATGACACTGTGGCAGCTCTGGATCAGTGCCAACTGGTTCCTCCTCCAAAAAAATAAATAAAGAAATCATATCTTGCAGTCTGTCATACTGGCAAAGAGGCAAGTGCACCAACATGCTTTAACAGCTATGCTCCAAAAGGGTTAATGTAACGGCGATCTGTCCCAGCAGGACGTAAGATATCCAGTAGAACACCATAAATGTCGTCGCACAAGTGCTCAAGCGTAGGGTATCGTTCCCTGCTCTAATGACTGCTCTCTAATCAAGAGCCTCGCATGGAGAGTGTCTTGAGTGGCAGATTACAATCAGAGGTGCATTAAACCTGCACCGGGTGCCATCATCAGTCCTGAGGAGTGACAGGCAGAAAGAATGGTTATTGCAGCTGTTCGGGGCCAAGACCCCTTATATATCCGGCTGGCAAGAGCCACTTTAAAAGAGCACCAAAACACAGTGTAGGTGAGCACAAGGAATGGAGCCAAAAATAACAACTTCACACTTCACTGGTGCCTGTCTGAACAGCTGAGGCCGTTCCTCGCCGGCTCACACAACTGCTGCAGGCTGGCTTTCTGGACAAATGCAAATCTGCGGGTTATTACGGGAGCTCACGACTTCCTGAATCCTCACAGACTGAGCAATGAGCTTTATGAAGTATTATTGAAAGGCAATATCAATAACAAAACAACATTCAAAATCCTAGTTTACATGAAGCTATACCATCTGAAGAAAGCTTTCTGACATTTTTTTCTGTTACCTCAGCAAAGTAGTAACGATTATAATATCATGATGGAGGGGGGAAAAAAGCAATAATTACATTTTGTAGCTAGTTTGGCATAACTATCATTATTAGGGAAAAGAAATAAGAAATAGTTTTGTTCAAATGATATAAGTATTTTTTTTTTTAAGTCAGTCATGCAGTGTGACGGTGACCATTGTGCAGATGCATAGGGAGGAAAAACAGGAAATGTATAGAGACCCTTGACCCCAGACAGTCTCTTAACATCAAATACTTTAACTTTTTATGACAAGGCAAGTTCAGGTTTCAAAAATGCCCTCTGGTGTCCCTCCTCAAAAACATATTTATGAATTAATAACTGTATTTAAAAGATTTAAGTACAGTCACATGTATTCAGGGTGTAAGGAAAATGACGAATAACATTTTCCAAGCACCTTAAATACATGTGACTGTATACACCTTAATAAAAGTTGTGTATAAAAATAAATAGAAAATTATATAAAAGGTTTGACATGAATGCAGAGATTTGAAAGCTCAAGATTCTGAACTTTACAATGCATGTAGCTAATTTGATTAACTCCTAAGGAGGAGTTATTTGCTTGCTGATAAAAAAAAAAAGTTTTCATAATTTATGAAATACTTTTTTTGAACTACGCACTAATATGTCAAAACCATCATACAGTTCAGATAGTCATGCATCATATTTCAAAGGTTTAGAGAAGAATACAAGCATAATTGTTTTGGGCTTCGACTAAACTTGAGTGAGTTTTTGTACATGAAGCCATGCAAGACCCATGCGTAAACAATATACGTATGCAGCATTTGTCACGTCTTTTTAACATCTTTAGTGTTTGTCATTCCTCTCAATTTACTACCCCGAACATCTCCCCATTTTCTAAATATGATTTGTTGTCATAGCTTAGACAGAACTGAGATTAGGACAGGGAGAGGAGTACAAAACTTTCTTAAAATGGCTGCACATTTAAGGTAAATTTATCAAATTCATGCCTTCGGCCTGTCAACTCTTTTCCTGTGCCTCTTGCCAAAACAGAAGTTGCTTTGCTCTTTATCACAGTTCATATCCCTGTAGCCAGAATATCACTACAGAACCACATACCACAATATAGCTATTTCCCCTGCTCCCCCGCGTGGGCAAATGCCAAGCCAAGAAGTTACAGAAAAAGCATTCACTAAACAGCTGTAGTTGTGTTATCTAAAGCCCTTTCTTTACAATGACAACAGTGAAGTATTACCTTCAGCAAAAGGCATTTATGCTTTTCTGCTTCAGACAGAAAATCATTTAAAAACTGACAAAATGTCACAAACATTGTCCCTGGGCTATGACTTCGATATTCCATCAACAGCGTGGCTAGATTTCCATTACGCTTCATTATTCTGTGACCAAGGGACAGTTGACAAGAACTCGAGGCAACCAATTTCTATACCATTCAATACTTTGCATTCAAAAGGTTTGTGTCAAAGTTTTGAGGTGAGTTTGAGTGTTTTTTTTCTGAGGTATGTAGGCAGCCATACCGAATTTAAAGTTAGGGTAGGCAATTTTTTCATAAACACTTTGCTATTCTGGTTGAAACTCTTCACATCCTGATAGCAATCAATAAAAGAAGTGGTTTAAATATATATATATATATTTTTTTTTTAAGTATCTTCTGTGGAAGTCTCAGGACAATTATTTTTTTTCGTCCAATCATTGCATTCATTTAACAGTTCCTCCAGAACCAAAACAACAAGTTTAGGCTGCGTTCACACGCCATGTCGTAACTGTAACTTAGAGACGGAAACCCATGATGTTCACGTCCTCAGACTCAGATTTATGTGTTTCTATGTCAACACTATCAATGCCGAAATGAATCTGCAGCAGTCATGTGGTACACGTAATAGCCCTTTACGTTGTTTACGTTCATCATTGTTGTAATGTTATGCGTTTTGAGACATTAGGTAGTTTAACCACGTCTCTTATTGCGCTTTGATTAATCTGCTCTGACTATCTGTGACCTGCGGGTTCATGTGTTTTGGAGATGCTCTGAAGGGAGGGTGGGATTTAATGCTTTCAAAGCTAACTTGCTATTGCTAGCCGCACTGAAACTGCCTACCCTACCTTTAACATGCAGAGAGGTTAGCCAAACCAAATCAAAAGAGTGAATTATAATAGCAAAAACCTTGTTTACCTCCACTGTGTTTGGTGAAAAACTGTGACACAATAGACCTTACGTAGCCCCGCCCCTTTTCAGCAACTTTAAGTAGTAGTACACTTGCATATAAACATCTCAGAGCAAACAGACATGGACTAAAATCCCCAAAACATCGATTCCATGAGGTATCTCTCACTCGGCAGCATGTGGTAATAACCGTTTTGCCCTCATTCCTAGCAGTGTGAACAGAAGGAATGAATACATTTTGTAAACATTATGTCATGGGTCACTGCACAGAGCTGGTCCAATCATTCCCCAGTGCAAGATACCCATCTTAGATATCAGTGAAGTAATGGTTTTTCACCCCCTAAATCCGGGAAGGAATGCAGCTCACAGCTGTCTGACTGGATCAGCAGCTGAAGCGAGAGGAGCTGGAGCCCTGACAGCTCTGGATCCATGCGTCGCTGGCTTGGCCTTCTCCACAGCGGACCCTGGCACGACTCCAGGTCCTTTCCCAAACCCAGGTGGTGGCTTATGAGCGCACCGAGACAGCACCCTGCCTGAGCCTTATGCAAAGAAACCCACCCTAAGAAAACTTCTGCATTATGATATAGGCTATATTATGTTCCATCTATTCTCATTTCACTCAAGACCATAACAAGTCATTCAAAGCCAAACCTTATATCTACATTAGCCAGCTGGATAACGCAATTCACAACAATAAAATAAAACACATGTGCATGATAAATGAACACAAGATGTAGTGAAAGTGCATCCTGAAAGTGACAGACTGTCAGCTAAACAGTAACTTTCTCGCACCGGATCTGGGCCATTGGGACATCCTTAACCTTCACTCAAATGTTAAAGTTCAGTCATGATTCTCGAGCTGTTATAATGTTTGAGCTGTTCCATAATATGCAGGGATTATAACTGACACTTAAAGGGATAGTTCACCCAAAAATTAAAATTTGTCATCATTTGTGTCGTTTGGGGGCGAAACAACATCATCAAAATTCGAATCTATTATTTAATAACTTTGTGTGATATACAACAAGTCCTCTGAATCCATGCAACAGCTTTGTGGCCTGAAAAGACAATACAATCATTATTCCCTTCATTTGATTGTGTAGGCTATTCAAATATGCCATGTGAAGACGCCAAGTGTCTTTTGTAGATCATAGAAACGTTTTTACAATACCTTATATTATTCAAAAATGTTTTCTATTTCTCACACAATGCTATCGTACAGATGTAGAAAACTTGGAAGTCATACAAGACTACTCTTAAGGGGCTTGACATTACCTAATTTTTCCTTTTATGCACCATGAATGAAAGCAAGTGGATTTTAAATTTCAATCCATTTAACACATCTGGAACGTCTTTCTGATTAGATTATTGTACAAAACCACAGCCATTCTTTGTAATGATATTAGTGTGATTGAATTACCACATGCAGATGAATTTTAATTAGAGATCAAAGGCAGATAAACAAGCCAAGAAACAAACTGATTTAAATTTTCCCAACTTTTATATGTACAGTATAGGACATGCACTCGAGAAAAAAGAAAAAAAAAATTCATTGATGCGGTTCACTTTATTTTAATAATTCATTTTGATTTAGCACCTTTCTATCGGGTTTCTCAATTCAAACACGATAGCATCATGATTCAATTACCCATTATGCTTTGCATGGGGCTGGATAGGAAGAGGAAATGTTAAAACAAAGTGTTATTTTATGCATGGGGAGACTTATTAATGTTCTATTATGTTGGTTTCTATAATATCATTGTGGTGAAGTGTTGAGTGTGCGCTTGGGTTGAGAACCAGCTACCAAGTCAAGCTGCTTTAAAAAAAAAAAAAGCAACTACTATGGGAACGTCATGGTCATGGATAAGTTCCATCTTCTGGTTGCCAACATATAACATTTAAATAAAAGTTATATTTAGCTCTTTGGCTTGATTCAATCATCTACCGTGGTTCCACGCATTTTAAAACATGTAGAATAAATTCAAATGAACTGAGTAAAAGGCTCAATAATTATCACCCAATAACAGTTTCTCAGTAGGAGGGTTTTGTGTAGGTGCACATCTCTGGAGAGGAATTCAACTGAAGAACCACCTCCAGAATGCCATGAATAAAACCTCCCCAGACTAAAATATGGTACGCCAGTGCTTGCTTTTTTATTTCTTTCACAGATCGCCCCTCAATTTGGACTTTCTTTTATAAACCACAAAGGCTTTTGAGAATCACAAATCTTTTTGACAAAAGAACTTTGGCTAAAGCTCTCAAAAATCACCCATCATTGCTGGCATTCGCAAACAGCAGGCACCTGACTAGTGGGTGGTGAAAAATAAAGCTATAACAGTAAATGCTTGGCTCCATTACATTCCCTCATGCATCCTAAATGGAGTGATGATAATAGCCCAACATATTTTAATCAATTGCACACCAGACAGTAATGCATAGCTGCCCAGCGATGGCATGAACTTCAAACCACAGCTTCTCAAAGCATATTTGAAGAACACGAGTTCCAGCAGGATTTCTGAGACATGCTTATATGCATGTCTCAGAAATCCTGCTGGCATGTCTCAGAAATCCTGCTGGAACTCGTGTGTATACATACATAAGTATACATACATAAGTATGCAGCACACTTTGCACACGAGTATAGTCTAGGGATGCATGATACATCAAGATCATATCTGTTATCAGCTAATTTTTCAGAGCTTTTTTCATATCGTCTGTATCAGTTGATATTAAATATTTAATTGTCAATGTTCTTTCCTCTATTTTTACATTTAGATTACATTTGTAAATAAATTACCTGGTTAATTTAACTGCCTTTCGAATTCACATCTCTGAGTTTACAAGAAGGGATCGATGTGGTTTTGGGAACAATTTTTGACCACTGCCAAACACTGTACGGTAAAAATAGGCAGGAATGCACGATATTCCGGCCGATATATGTTAATTTTTAATGTTATCGTTATAGTAAGAAAATTCTTTGACTTTTGTTTTTATAATCAGGCTCTCAAAAATGACATACAAATTTGGATTTAGATTTATCTGCCAATCAAATATAAAGAATTATGGGTTATTGGCTTTCAAATATAAACAATTATTGGTTTCAGCCAAAAAATGTTTTTGCATCCTTAAAATAGGCTTTTATTTCTGAAAAATGCTAGAAACTGTTTACAAGAATAATATTATGTCACTGCTCTACTAGAGTGAATGGGGGCTCTTAAAAAAAAAGAAAAAAAAAGAGAGCAACCTCAAATACATTTTTTAAAAGGTCCGTTATATCAGCAACAGGTACTCAATAAATTATTTGTAATTAGTCTATTGTATACATTTTTGAACTTGGACGACTATGCATTTTACTAGTCAGGCAAGTAGCCAGATTTGATGTTTCCTTTGACACTTTTTTTAGAGTTTGTATTACTTAGTTCTGCAAAATTTCCACATATTTAAGTTGACATCCATAATTTGTAGAGATAAAATGCAGGACAGAAAACCATTTAAACCATAGGAATTTTCCTATTATTAAATAGGATAATTAAATGTTAAACATGTGACTGCCCATGTGAGAAGCACATTTCCAGGCTCGCTCCTCTAACGTGAATAAATCGCCATCTGAAAGCAGGAGTTTTATCACAGAGGAGCCACGCAAATGTATTTTTACAGACATCCCCATGAGAAACAATTACCGCCCGAACATGGTTATAGTCCACTAAACGAGAACGCCATGTTGCATTGAACAGCCTCCTTGACAAACTATCCTCCATTTCTATTAGCTAATGGCAGCGGCTCATGGAGGAATTATGGGAACTGGCCTGCTGATGACCGTAAGCAGGTCATCTCGATCTGATCTTCCAAAGGAGCCTGTATTATCCACTCCGGCGATCTGGTTTATCAGGTGATCGCCTCTGACCCATGGTAATTCAGCAAATAGCACAGTAGAAGAAAAAAACACTTGTGCTTTTGGATATTTTATATAGATGTTACAGTCAAACCCAAATTTAATCTTATCCAAATCTTTTTCATATCAAATCCTGTAGTCGTCATTTTTATTAAACTAATCTTTCAATGGGGAGCAAAATGACTGACCGCCTGCTTTCCCAGCACCATCTGTGCCCAGGACAGCGAGCGCTTGACAGAGTAAAAGATATCGTGAGAAATGCTGCTTGTCATCTTCACGGGCTAACAGAGCCGTCTTCAAAGAGACACACGGGTTTGTTCCCTTCCTCTCGGCCTACATTTATCCTAACAAATACAGACAAGCAGAGGAAAAGAAAAATTACCCACACGAGGCTGATGCTACATATCGGATGTGCCTCTGGGTGCCGTTCAGTAAAAAAACTGGAACAAAGACGAGCATGTAAAAAATTCAGATAGGGAAATAAAAGCAGCCCGTGTGTCAGCAGTTCAGAATGCTGGTAAAAACGCACTTAGCTATTCCGTATAATTAAATTTTTTAAGATGCAGATGCCTTGGTGAAAGTTGTGTTCTATAGGAAGCAGAATCACGTGAATTTAAACGTGTTTGGACCAGGGGACTTAATTAAGCGCTAATCAATTTTGAATATGCATAAACATGAGGTCTCATGAGATGCCACTAGTGATAATTATATAAAGCTAATGAAGAGATCAGAGGAAGAGACACAATGATGATCCAACCTCAGAGATCCCTTGAAGCGATATGAAGTTGAGGGCTTTGCTAAAGATCACAAAATCAACTCCATACAATGGCAGTTTAATATTTAATGTATATTAAGTTTGGAATAATTAAGAATAAATAAATAAAAAATGTAAGACGTGTCTTATGTCCACCAAGGCTGCATTGATTTTGTTTCTCTCAAAAATACAGTAAAACAGTAATATTGTGAAATATTATTACAATTTAAAATAACTATTTTCTATGTGTATATATATATATATTTAAAAAAGTAATCTATTGCTTTGATGGCAAAGCTGAAGTTTCAGCAATCTTCATTCACATATACACTCACCTAAAGGATTATTAGTAACACCTGTTCAATTTCTCATTATTGCAATTATCTAATCAACCAGTCACATGGCAGTTGCTTCAATGCATTTAGGGGTGTGGTCCTGTTCAAGACAATCTCCTGAACTCCAAACTGAATGTCAGAATGGGAAAGAAAGGTGATTTAAGCAATTTTGACCGTGGCATGGTTGTTGGTGCCAGACGGGCCGGTCTGAGTATTTCACAATCTGCTCAGTTACTGGGATTTTCACGCACAACCATTTCTAGGGTTTACAAAGAATGGTGTGAAAAGGGAAAAACATCCAGTATGCGGCAGTCCTGTGGGCAAAAATGCCTTGTTGATGCTAGAGGTCAGAGGAGAATGGGCAGACTGGTTCAAGCTGATAGAAGAGCAACTTTGACTGAAATAACCACTCGTTACAACCGAGGTATGCAGCAAAGCATTTGTGAAGCCACAACACGCACAACCTTGAGGCGGATGGGCTACAACAGCAGAAGACCGCACCGGGTACCACTCATCTCCACTACAAATAGGAAAAAGAGGCTACAATTTGCAAGAGCTCACCAAAATTGGACAGTTGAAGACTGGAAAAATGTTGCCTGGTCTGATGAGTCTCGATTTCTGTTGAGACATTCAGATGGTAGAGTCAGAATTTGGCGTAAACAGAATGAGAACATGGATCCATCATGCCTTGTTACCACTGTGCAGGCTGGTGGTGGTGGTGTAATGGTGTGGGGCATGTTTTCTTGGCACACTTTAGGCCCCTTAGTGCCAATTGGGCATCGTTTAAATGCCACGGCCTACCTGAGCATTGTTTCTGACCATGTCCATCCCTTTATGGCCACCATGTACCCATCCTCTGATGGCTACTTCCAGCAGGATAATGCACCATCTCACAAAGCTCGAATCATTTCAAATTGGTTTCTTGAACATGACAATGAGTTCACTGTACGGTGCATCCCTACTTCCTTCACACAATCCTTCAGAAAAAATTAAAATATGCTAATTTGATGCTTAAGAAACATTTCTTCTTATTATCATAGAAATTGTGGTGTAAATCTATCCTAAAGACCTTTGATCATGTAGATCCCTTTGATAACCCTGAGAAGCACTGAGAACTGCTGGGTTTTCCCAGTAAGGCAGAATCACTGGAGCTCAGGGACTCGCTGGACAAACCTCTGCCATTCCCTTGTCTCTGCTCCGTGTTTCAAAGCCGCTCTCTGTGACAAAGCACCCTTTTGTTGGCCCTCCACCAAAACAACGTGGATGGGGGAGAAAAACAAGGCAGTCATTTTGCCACTGCTCTTGACATCTGAACTCAATTCCTCTCCTCTGCAAAAGTAATCAAAACTGCCTCAGTGCCAGAAGGGTGTAACGGTCCTCCAAACTCAGCTGATACAAGCAAGCAAATGCTAAGGAAAACAACGCTGCCACAATACCCGAAATCAGAGTGCTGCTCTGTGAACTTCTCGTGGGTCATAATGCATATAATCCACGTCTTACAAATAAAATGTTTCTGCAGAGGCGAGAAGCTCTATTGGCGGCTCAGGCACCCTAACATTTGATTTAAAATTACTAATGTGAGCTTTTGTTGCTGGCCTTTCCAGACTTGTTGAAGATAATTTAATTCTTCACATTTTCAGAGAGGTGTAAACAATGATGCAACTTCATGGAGCAAATTTAGCTAGAATATGTGGCGATGCAAGATGCTGTTGTTGCCAGGGCGTTGTTATGCATGTACTAAGCTGATCTGATTCATAAGCCTTGCTGTGGGCACTGCTAGATGGTTGCTATGTGGATGCCAACTAGCCTTACAAATAAATAAATAAATAAATAAATAAATAAATAAATAAATAAATAAATAAACCCCAAGACTCTCTGGTGTTTTGATCCCAAGATATGGCTTTGTTGTGTTCCCTCCTTCAATGTAAATCTATAGGATTTATTATAAAGTCTACAAATAGAAAAAGAAAAAAAAACAATGCAGAAGGAAAATCTTTTGATACACCTATAGGTACTAAAATGATTTGCTTATTCAAAATATAAAAAAATAATTTATAAGCAAAATTATTATAATAATTAATATTAAAATTGAACAAACAAATAAGTATAAGCATCGGCAAGAACCACTTATAATGAATGATGGATTTTAACAAACGTTCAAAAGTTTGGGGTCAAAAGAATAACCCTTGTCTCCCATCGCACAAGAGGCCTGATGCAAACAAAAAAACTACACTGATGCCTAATACAGTCAAGCAAAGTAAGCAGGGATAAAAGGCAACAACAGCCTGAAGGGAAAGCAAAACCATGCAGTGTCTCCGCTAAAGCATGACCTAATGACATTTCATCAATCTTCCATTTACAAAGACTGATGCATTCAATTTAATACCCTTTCATATACACAAAAACAAGTTCAGACATGAAAGAGACAAAAAGTAGCCTCACAAGTCTGTAAGTGACGAGTGGAAGCCCAACCCTGTGTCTTTGATATTTGAGTCTATTTACTCAGTGTTGACAAGACAATCAAGACTACAGAACTTTATTACAATTGAAAAACAGTACTGAACCATGAAAATGTACTATACTTTTTAAATATATTAAAAAATATTAATATATTAATTATACCTTGATCATTCATGTTAGTTCATAGTGCATTAATTAATGTTAAGAGACACAACTTTAAAATGTAGACTAAACATTTTAGTAAAATGTTGAAATCAACAACTGAACAATCATTTTTATTAACCTTAATGTTACAAAGTAACACTTTAATTCAAGAGTCCATATTTCATTAAAATTAAAGGTGGCCATCTTTATATCTACACAAAGGCCATAGCATTGAAATCAGACACATAACGTATGTAAACTCTCACACTTTATTTGCTTTATTTTAGAACACTTGATTATCTAATCAAAATAAAATGTTAGTGACGATAAAAAAAAAGAACTGAAATCGGATGCGTTTCTGATTTGTTTATGCTTGTCAGCTGCATGATGACACAGTTTGCTTCTAGCCATGTCACTAGCTTTAAATACGCCACTTCCCTGGATAAATGCATAACAACGACCAGCTGGAAATAAACTAATGCAAATAGATGGTAACAATCGTGACGTTAAACATTTGGGTCGGACTAGCGTATGTTCTTGTCACATTGTTTTAACTGCTTGAGGCACTACTCATGTTAGCGTCCTCAGCCTCGACGGCAAACATATGCTGGTCTCCACTAATGCAGCATCTAGTCAAGAAATATTACTTCATAATGATATGAAAACACGTACGATAGTGTACTGTATACATACCGTTTCATTGTCTGTTTTAAATCCGTATGTGAAGTGTTCCGCTCTGTGCAGCGTGCGGTCTCATGTGTCAAAACAAACTCCACGAGGTGTCAGTGATAAGTTTATATTTCGCCTCTACAGGCCGCTCTTCTACTGTATAATGACAGCGCACCCTGCTCAATCGCTCCAGCAACGGATGCGACCCAGTAAAACTAGCGGGATGGATTTTTGCCAATAACCGATTCTGCAGCAACCGTTTATCGGTGCCGATTAATCGGTTGACCTCTAATATAGACTACCCTTGCAGCCTAAAGGCCTGTTCACACAAAGTACGATAAACATCCATAACAAAAAGATAACCATAACTATAAAGGTTTCACAATCATTGTAATTCAAAGAGAATAGGGAAGTCCACACCACAACTACAACAATAACGACACAGAGGAACAATATCGTTAGAATCACTTACAGAATGTTTTTCCCAGATGATGAAGGATAAAAACATTGACAGCAATTTCAAACTGAATTTAATACGTTTTCCATCCCCTCACGATTTACAAAAAACTGCAGTGCTTTAAAGTTAAGATCAACTTTTTTAAATAAATGTTATTTTTTATTAAGTCGAAAGTATTATAAAAAAATTTAAAAAAGAACATATAGCCTATATTTTAAGAGTATTCAGATTACATAAAAGTTTTGCCTAAATTTGATGGTGCATCTCAATGTAATTTTACGCAAGGAATATAGATATTGCTACGCTCACTTGACCTGGATACAGGTTTTAGTCAGCGTGCATAATCATGCAAAATCTATAATGGAAACATGTTTACTAAATAAATTCCTAAATGAGTTCACAAAAATGATTGCATACTGATCGCTCAGAAACACAGAAGCTCATTCATGTCTGTAGCACAAATGGTGCGGAATGAGTTGAGTGCTGACGTTAAATATTTAAAGTTAGAGGTTTAAAAAAAAAAAAAAAAATCCCATATATGAGAAATAGTACCACTTATGCTTGCCGTAGCAAACACAACTAACGAGACATTGTTATACCTGGCTCTGGTGAATGAGGTTGATTGATTTATCCTGTCGGATGTTAAACACAGCTGAGATTGTTTAGCTGGTATCAGTGGTGATTACAAATGCTGTGGCAATAGCGCTGCCGTCAGCAAAGCCCACCTGCAGAGGCACCGAACTGCACACTTCACGTCTACTGGATTACAGGATCATGCACAGATTAAAGCATTCGCGGCTCCGTCGCATTCTGGCAATCAGACTGCGCTGAGAAACCATGAACGGGGTGAGCAGCTGTGCTGGAAACGTTGCAGCCTCCTTAGCTCAGTGCATTTGATACTATATTTCTCTCTGTGCATTGCTGTTTTACAGGCTTGTAACAAAGGCGGTTCGCCATCCAATCGTTTCCGCCGCTGCCAGAGGAGCAAAGCCTTCCTGGAGCCCCGCCAAAGACAAGTGTGACCGGATCAGAGAATGTAAACGGATGCCAACACAACTACAGGCTCACATGTCTCACAATACAGGTGTCAGTTCATGAGCAAGAAACACACAAATTGCATTAACTCAACATTGCAAGTTTGTTTTGGTTCGATGGAAACCAGGTCACGGTGAAGCTGTCTGTAAAGATCCATACAATTTCAGACAACAGTCGTGGCCATTTTACCAGCTTATAAAAATTCAGAGCAAGAGCAGTTGTTTTTCCTTCCAAATGCTGTCCATCTGTCAGGAAATGTGCAGGCCTTCTTAAGACAAATTTAACCCAGCATGGGCTGGTTACCGTGAATCTTGTCTGATCTCTCCAAATGAACTCAATCTGCAAGCTTGTTGGAGTGAGGAAAGAAAAAAACTTGACCAGATGGCATAATTTAAGAGGAATTTGTATGGAAAAGTTAATACTTCTTAAACATGGAAGTGGGTTTAAGCAATTTCATCAAGAAATGTCAGACAGCGACAACAACTATTTTGCACAGTATTAAAGGTTCAGCCAAAAATGAAAATTCTGTCATCTGACTTGATGACTTTCCAAGCCTGTATGACTTTTTCCTTCTGTGAAACACAAAAGATGATATTTAAGACAGTTTCAACTATTTTTGATCATAAAATTAAAGTCAATGGGGTCCCATTAGAAACAAACAGAAAATAAATGTGTGCAATATTGTAAAATAGTCATAGTTTAGACTAGGGCTGCACGATTAATCGAAATGAAACCATACGCGATTTGGCAAAGGCTGCGATTACTTTATGCGGAGCTTGTCAGTGCAGCGCGGCTCTGTGATCAGCAGTAAATGCTACTCCTTCTGAACGCCAGAGGGCGCTCTCATGCAGACACGCCAATTATGTCTTGCCGCAGAAGTAAACAATAACACAGGCCATTCCAGGAAATCCCTATGCATCATACTATCTTTGAATGATTGATTTATTAAATGTTGTCTTTTGTTGGACAAGAGGTTCATAAACAATCTAATTGATACACGTTGCTTTTTCAAATGCATGTTATAGGCCTAAACGACCCAAACTTACAGTGCTTTCAGATGGAGCAGCATTTAATACCGAGAGCCGTATGTCACTGACAAAATGCGCATAAAAAAAAACAACAATCCCAGCCTTCACGCTTTCATAATCGCAAGTAGCCAAATCAGTTTAAGTGCGATTTCATGTTAATTGCGAATAATCGTGCAGGCCTAGTTTAGATGTAAATAAACGCCTAAATGAAATATTTTCATCATATTAAAGTGATTGTATCTCTTCACAAGACTTGGAATAAACCGCTTGATTCATATGGATTTGTTTTACAATACCTTTATAACCATTTTGGACCTTTAAAATCTTTAAATCTTACTTGAAGTGGAGAGACAGAAACCTCACAGGTTTCAGTAAAAATATATGAATGTGTTTTGAAAATGAACAAAAGTCTGGAAAAGTTTGGAATGACTTGAGAGTGAGCAATTGATTAGGGCTGCAACTAACGATTATTTTAATAATCGATTAATCTGTCGATTATTTTTTCGATTAATCGATGAATCGGATGAAAAAAACCTGAAAATAAAAAAGCATTAATTTCTAACCCTTTATTCAAAAACAGAACTGACAGTGCCAATTCACAGTGCAAAAAATCTTTCAAATAATCAGAAAGTGCACAAACGGGTTGCTCCTTGAACATCCCCGAGCTGTTAAAGTAATGATAAAAAACAAAAACAAAAAAAACAAAAAGGACTACAACAAAAAACATACACACATGTATGCTTTACATAGGCTTTTTTTTTTATAAAGTGCTCAAAAAGATGTATTTTTTTTGTTTAAAGGGACCTGAGCTGTCAGAACAATAAATCATTTATACAAAATAAAGAAAAAAAAAAAAGAAAAAAAAAACTTAATAGGATTTGTTTGAAGGTCAGAAATTGTTCTCTATACCACACTCACAGACGCACATGCTCACAAACTCTCAAGACTCACACTCACAGACGCAAACACTCACAGATGCAGACACTCACAGATGCAGACACTCAAACTTGTGTTTTTTAGTTTTTTTTTGTCAAATGTGTTATCTTTAACAAAATGTTTGACATTTGACAAGCACATGCACACTAAAGACGTTTCGTGCTGTCAGATAATAGGTAATAATAGCAATAATAATAATTATAACAGAAGATAATAGCTCTAGTCTATCCTAATATTAATTATAAATATAATGCATATGAAAAATCCAATATAAATGCAATATGTATATGCAATATACAATATAAATTAAATAAAAAAACAAATACATTGGATTGACCACCTCATATGGTGTGTAAGGTAGGGATGTTTTGCACCTCATCCTTTCCGAGGATATAGTGAAGTTTCTCATTCAGTCATTTAGAGTTAAGAATGAAAAATACAGTGCTGCAAATTTTGGACAAAATATTTCCCTTGTAGTGAAACTTGGGACAGACAAGAAAGTGTTTTCATCTTCTAATTCAAATCACAGTCTGCTAATTCAGTGGTAAGAATTTAATTGTTGTTTTTTATTTATATTGTTGTCCATTTATCGAACTTCCATGCCTCTTATATAATAATTATATATTACTATGTACCAATTTACTAATGCTCGGGCACACACTGTCGCGCGCGCGCTGACACACTCGGTCTCTTTCGTGCACCGTCGCTCGCGCGCTGACCATGGCGCTCACACACTCGGTCTCTCTCTCGCGCAGTGTCCAGTCCGGCACTTCATAGCTCTGCTCCGCTCCGCGCTCAACTCAACTTTTGTTGTTTGTTTTTATACAAAAATTATTGATAGTCGCTCGACGCAACGAATCGATTATGAAATTCGTTGCCAACTCTTTTAATAATCGATTTTAATCGATTCGTTGTTGCAGCCCTACAATTGATGACAGTTTTATAAATAACTATCCCTTTAAGGTTTCTTTAACAGAGTTTCTTTAGTTTAGCTAAATGTGTAAATTTGAATTTGTAACGAAGTACAAATATAAAAGAACGAATAAATCATTCAAATACATAAAGTTGTAGGAAACTTGATAACTGCTTAAATCAGAACAGCATTCCATGACACTCCAGGTTTTGTAAGATTCGATCTTGACTCTAGTTAGCAGATCTCCATCTCAGAGCGCAGAGGACTGCATGCGGATCTGACCTCTGGGCACGATCATAGCAACACTGCCTTCTATTAATGAAGTGAAGTGTCTCAGGCGGGCCAAAAGATAAGCAGCCAGCTGCTGATGTACCCCTGCTCAGATGACGAGAAGCTGATACCAACACAACACTGGCTTGTTGACGGAGAGGTGAAGCGACAGCTTGCTCAGTGTAACGTTCCAGCAGGAAGAGAGCAGGGGGAGTGCAAAAATGTTGCCAACTCCCCAGTGAAGAAGACAAATTGTTATGCAGTGCCCCTATCTGGCACGCTCCTCCTGGAGATTAATTACTCTTCCCTGCACGACCAACAGAATCAGCGTCGGAGGGGGCAGAGGACGACCCAGGTGGGGAACGATCTGTGGGAACGTCTCCTTAACTCCTTAAACTGGATGACAGGGTACAAGAAATCCAACCACGTACCTGGACGTATGCGGACTTGTGAAATGCTGAATGAGGGTGCTTAGTAGCTAAAGTGAGGGAGGAAAGCGTGATTTAAGGGTGTATGAGAGAATTCATTTCAGGGTGGAGCGATAATTTGTGTTTGTGGGAGTAAAGATAATGAGGTTTTTTTGAAACCGAGGCCAGGATTTGATCACACTCGAGTGCTCTTCTGGGGCCTCCACAAATCACTCCAGCTCTGATTCATTTTTTTTTTCACATCTCATTTTCTAAGTTTCACCACCCCAATGTCACTAGGGTTGAATGAGGCAATGGTCGCACATAAAACACTGGACCTGACTGGTATTGCACATTACATTCTCTCTGATTGGATCAGATTATCCATTGAAAAACCCTCCTCTCTGTGATATAGCCTACTACAGATTAGACTCAAAAATTTAGTACAACCCCACAATTACGCTCACGTTTAATGGATACCGAATGATTGCACGACCTTTTAATGATAAGAGGGCTTTATGAAAAGAAAACAAAGGATGATTCCAGGAAAAATAAATGCCTTTACCTCGACTCCCTTCAACATTAAAAGATTAGCGGTGGAAAAACAGCTGGTTGAGTTTCTGCTAAGTGTCCATTATTTTGATAATACCGGCGTAGCAGAGCAATAGAGAGTTAATTGCTTGTAACGTGCATCTGAAACGTATCAGCATTGGATTTAGAGAGATTCCCAGACATTTCAATGCCATAAAGAGTGATTGCATTACAGAACACCAGCGAGCTTCTCAGCTGTTGGCTGCTGTCGCTGTTGTGATGCCACACAACAATAAATGTGCTGAACAGATGATCTGGACCGGTGGTGCAGAAGTGTAGCGAAAAGCATTGGGGCAGACTTCCCACGGTGAAAAGGAGAGAGGAAAAATAATGTTATATGAACGGAATTCTTTCTGGTTCTCAATTGCTACGGGCTGTGACGGTATGAGATTTTTTTCTTATCGTGGTGATGAAACCACGTATTGTATTGTAAGATACTATTTATACAAAACGAAATTCACTTTAAAGAAAGGCTTTCAACGAAACAAAACTTAATGAAGTGGTGAAAATCATGTCCGACCCACTCCATATGTCTCCCGATATAGTGCGAATCTTTTTTTTCAATTCGCATATATGAGGTGCTGTGATGCATATATTTACATTTTACATATCTGACCGTGCATATGTCTATTTAGGCTACATCTTACAAACTGGTCAGTGGTGAAGACTTAAGAATATTAACTAAACATTTGCTTAAAAAAAGCTTGTCTGACATATACAGTATGTTAACATTCTTTTAAAACATAGATCTTTTTAGAAGGCAAAAAGAATATTCATTCCCAACTTAAGGTAGCTCCAGTGATGATATATTAATGACTTTCACCGGTTTTGAACACGGCAAAAAGTAGGGTGCGTTTTTTAATAACACATTTTTGCATTAAATCATAAATTCAGAAAAATTCAAAAAGACAACACAGAATGTCTGAAACAAACTATTTTATTGTAAAATAGAAATATTATTTAAAAAAAACATTTTATTACAGTTTTATGAATTCTTGATTAGACATGGTTTTTGATTATAATAAGGAAATTGAAAAGACTTGGGAAAAATTAAACTGTATTCACGTTCTGTGTTGTACATGTAGGAGATTACTATATAATATAATTTAACAGTAATTTATGAAAAGTTTAACAATTATTTTTTGGGGGTCCTACGAAATCGGTTTATATTTCTTCCCGATTCAGTTGATTTTGTTTAATTGTTAAACTTTTGATAAAGCATTGTTAAATTGTATATCATGCTTCATATTTTCAATCAATTACACATGCTTTTTGATTAAATACATTTAATTTATTTGACCATTAAAGCAGAATAAAAAAATGAATATTTTAGGGGGGGAAATTAACATATTTAATAGGGCCACAGGCATAAAATAAATCAAGCAATCACTACTTTCAGTGCATAAAGTAACAAAAAATATGACCTTTTTCAGGCTATGCAATT
Organism: Semotilus atromaculatus; assembly: GCA_031834385.1. Lineage (NCBI taxonomy): Eukaryota > Metazoa > Chordata > Actinopteri > Cypriniformes > Leuciscidae > Semotilus > Semotilus atromaculatus. Next base: position 20,941,720 of record JAULUF010000001.1, on the reverse strand, counting down.
TCACAATATTCCAGATAAATTAAATGAACAGAACATCCCTAAAAAGGCTGATAACAGGCAGGCCTGTCGCAGCAGATGAAACGAAACAGGCAGTTCAAGGGCAGCAGTGGAGCATTTAGATTACTGCGGTTATTAACATTTGTACTTTTGCACTCAGCAAACTCAAACTTTTGGTCAATGGCCCAAAGTGCACTTAGACTTCGCAAGAACGGAAACCATCACTATCTTGGGTCACTTGTCAACAAAAAAGAAAAAGAAAGAAGTGATAAAGGATGTACTCCAGAGCCTGTTCAATATATTATCTGTCACCGCCTTAAACTTCAAGCTTCAGTGGCTGAGCCTTGGCAAAGAGTCGCTCTTCAAATGATGCTGACTTTAATTACTGACGAGCAATTAGGCTAACTTGTGTGAGCGTTTTATGTCAACTAATCAACCATGAGACATATGAGCGAGCATTAATCAAACATGGGGAGGAAAGCACAGGCTCTTATGTTACGCAACAAAAGAGATTGCTTCCTGAATGATGGAGGCCAGGAATATCGAAATATTTCAGTATGAGTGAGAGCATACAAACAAATTGATTTCTATAATACCCAAAGCAAAGGTGAATGGCAAAACTCGCCCTCTGGCTCTCTGTAAACAAGGATATTAAGCTTCCTTTTGCAGATATTTTGATGTATTTTATCTTCATTTTATCAACTTCCAGGAACAACGAACACTCGACCTCATCCATCTACGTGCAGTGGTGAATGACATGAAGTAAACTAACATGATGATACGTCAACAATTTTCTTGAGTATGCCTTATTTGATTTGATACACAGCTTTTATGTAACGCACTTCACATTTCAACACTTGGCACTTGATACCTCTTCATTTTGGTTCTGACTAAATTAATGGTCTATATCTCTTATTCATTTATTACCCTGCCCTGAAATCTCTTTGTCTTGAGCACTGTTTGACATGTACCATGAATAAAAGGAATAGCAAATGATAAGATTCAGAGATGTTTTACTGAAGCTACACCCACGAGAACAGAACAGACAAAATGACTCACACCAACACAAATGCTTAAAAATACTTTTCTAGGAAATCATTACAGATAGTATACATTAACTGACTAGGCTGAAGAACAAAAAAACTCCATTTCAATCTGCGCTGATGGGAATATTAAATAACTTCACATTTAAACAATAAAATAACCAATAATGGTTTACATTTTTAAACAAACAACTGATATATCGGATAATATTTTAAATCAATCCACATGCGTGAGATTGACTACATAAAAATTATATTTAATAGAAAATATAACTTTTGCAAATATAACAAAAATAAATAAACAAAATCTTAAAGGCTTTGAAGAAAATTGGATGATTTTATTTTTATTTGTGTTAAACAATTTAAGCCACACAAAAATGTAACATTATTTATAAAATAAAATATTGGCCTATTTTACTTAAAGCTATTGTTAGCACTAAAAAGTCACAATTAAACAATAGTGATAGCTTGAAAGCCACTGCTTCCAAAGTATGCAAGAGCAGCCGAGAAAACTGGAAAGTCAAAGGTTTTAAAGCAACATACGGAAGAATAAATTAAATTTTGGGGCAAACTGTCTTTAAAATCAGACCATTTGAGTCCATTTTGATCAAACCAAAAGCTCTCATGCAATTTGTAATATTACCCTTTTGCTCACCATAATTCTTTCAAAACCAAACAAGTGATAGCATTACGCAAAAAAACCCAATCACTAGTAATGCCTCAAATTGAAAGCTTTGTTGAAATGTCAGTAAACAGCGACTATAGGGATTTAAAACTATTTATTTCATTGGTTACATAAATCCACTTGTCCTAATGTTTCATAAAAAAATAAAAAAATGATATCCATGGAAAGAGAGAAGAAAGCTGAGCTATTAATGTGCTGCAGGAGTAAAACCGAGCTCTAAGCGCATACACACCGCTTCCCACTGCCCTGCTTAATTTGCCTGATTGCTCCTGGAATACGAGACCACCGCCCCGACTCTATCCAGTCATGAGAGGTGAACCCAAGCCACTGAACGGCAAAAGCTCAAGAGCATCAGATGCTACAGACTGCAGGCTCACCCGGGTCCAATCCTCTACTAAAGGGGGTTTTAACCTGATGGGAGAGGGTCAGGATACCAGCATTTGCAATGCCTCAGCCATTGCTGCTGTTTGCACAAATATACCAACTTATAAGAACAATCTCATTTGAAAACGATCTGCTATTAGCCTCGTTTTGGAGAAACATTTAGCCCTGGGTTACAAGAATTTCATCACATACAAAACATCACTACATAAAGTCGGCATGAAACAGAAGTCGTGATAGTCTTTTCTTCCTTATTTTGACGACGTATTTATTGAAACGGCTTCTAGGACAATATAAAAATGTAGGGCAGGACTTGATTTTGTCCATCTGGAATTGATTAGACCATTGTGGTTTGTTGTTGCGTGATGTCATGTGAGTGACAGGTTGTCCCGCCCTCACACTAGCATGAATTTATAAATGCTTTATACCAAATAGTGCGATATAATATTCAATAAAAAACAGGAATTGTCCATTTTGATTTCATAGTGATTTTAAAGGAATAATTCATGTTTACATTTACAACAAAAATAGCCCAAAAAAAAAATAGGTTCAATAGTCACAGCACATAAACAATATGGACAAAAAAAATCTGTGTAAAGTTATATCCAATTTTACAACTTGACAAGAACAACTTTAGGCTATAGCTCAAATAATACACGTTTTAAAATGCAAGTGGGTTATATGTTCACATTTCTGCCAATCACCACTCTGAATTAACGCATTTACCTCACCTTCCTTGACGTTGGTTCAACTTAGCTTTTCAAACCAGAGAAACGAAATAGCTCAATAAACATATGATTGTCATTGTTTTCACTGATGTGCAACCATCTCAAAAAAATGTGTTTTAAGGGTTTCATGACCCGTTAAAACCTCCAAAAATGAGCCCCATTTACTTCCATTGTAACTAGCATCTCATTCTCGTCATGAACCTGTTTAGTCAACCCTAGTCAAATCAATTTACATTATTGAGTAATGCATTTTTTTATTTTATTATAGACATTCTTTTACATACTGAGCTGACACAGGAAGTGCTTTATGTTAAGCGATTCAAAAAAACTCTTACGCATTAAGCATGCAGTTTAACCCGACTTGCTCTGTCAGGTGCTTTATACACATTCTTCAATTCGCACACTTTTGGAGGACAACATTCGGCAGGAAGTAATAACTTTTTTTTTTTAAATAAAAAAAAAATACTGAAAATTCATCTGGTTTAATCAAATTAATCAATTCATCAAAGACACAATCAACAGATTATTGACAATCAAAATAATCATTAGTTGTAGCACAACACAAATGCTGACAATCAATTTCATACAGAGATCGTAAAACGAATCCATATATGAATTGATTATGAATATGATTCGGTTTAGTCCAAACTTTCTGAAAAGACACGATCGCTTTATATGATGAACAGATTAAATTTAGGCTTTTATTCACATTAACATTCATTAGCTCACATGTCAGATCTGGTAACCGGAAGCTCAAGCATGTTCGCCTGACGTGCGAGAACCAATGAGGTTCATTCTCGTGTTACGCATCACGTTTGAGCTTCCGCAAGAACCAATGAAGTTTGTTCTCATGCGTCAAGCAGGTTCGGATGAGCTTCAGTTTATGTTCACTGATCAAGATTTATAAGTGAATCTAAATTCAATCTATGAATCATATAAAGCGATCGAGTCTCTTCATAAAATGTTGACTAAACCATTCAATTCATATGGATTAGTTTTACAATCTTTTTATGAACTTTTTGAAGCGTCAAAGTGGTAGTTGAGTAGCTGACAGTATAGGGACTGAAAGCGCTCAGATTTCATCAAAAAGATCTTCATTTGCGTTCCAAAGATGAAAGAAAGTCTCACTGGTTTCAGTTTGGAACAACATGAGGGTGAGTTATTGATGACGGAATTTTAATTTTTGGGTGATCCATCCCTTTAAAGTGTGCATGTCGAAATGCACTGCATGATGAATCAAAGGCAAACAACAGAATCTGATGTTAAGAGAGCCACACAACTAGCTGACTCAACGTTCACCACTCTCAGCTTTTCACCGCTAGCCAGAGGCGGTCTGAAATCTTCCTTTATTGACTCGAGGTCATACTCTGGTTTTCTCTGCATTGCCGGCAAGGTCTCCATCCTTCCTTTAATGAAAAACTCAATTTGATATTTATCTTGCTGCACACACAGAGCCACACAAATTGTGAGCCACCTATTTCCATCCGACTCCTTCCTTCACATTCAAACTGGCGATAAATTCCTGCATGAGCAAGGACATTTAACGTCACCGGTGATTCAGCGAGGAGGCTCAAAAACCCTGTCCTTTCTCATCATTGAATCTTCTAACCTTTCCACCCAGATGCAGCTTTTTAAATAGCAAAACAAGAGCCTCTCACCCTAATCCCAGAGACAAACCACTCTGAACGCCTCATGCTGCCTGAACATGTTCTGCTGTGCACTAACAGATATTCCACAACCACTGCACTGATTTCTCACAAAGCTGTTTTTTCAGCGCCTACAGCCAATATTTCCCAAAGAATCTCAGACTGACAGTCAGTGTACCACAGATAAATAAGCATGTGCCAATTGCCAAAATACTTGACAAATGTTGACCAGTCTCATGCATGTCTGTTTACCTGGTGGGTTTGAAACTCGCTTTGACCGGGGTGGCTGAATTTCACGGCACATGAAGGTTAATCTAAACCTCAATGAGAAACCTTAAGACTCCAATTACTTCGTCAGCACTATAATGCATTTATGAGCTCCTTAATACATTAAAGGCTTAAATGAAGCCACAAATCTAATTAGAAACTAACAAGCACATTCCTTTTCACAATCCTATCAAATAAACACACACTGATACAGTATCTGATCATCAGTAAATGTTGTCCTAGTGTTGATAAGCACTCATTTGGAATGATGATGCCATGATACACTGTTTGCACATACAGTAACATGGACATTTTTGTTCAATTAACTTGCCTACACAGAAACATAACCTTTGGATTTGGGTCAATACCAGGCTGCTCTGGAATGCATTTACATTTAATTAAAGATTGAGCAAAATATTTTTTTTTTTACTAACGTAAACTTACGTGTAACACGACTGTTTCAAATAACACATCGGTAAATACATTAGTAACAATAACTTAATATTAACCACAACTCTTAAAAGAAAGAGTTACTGACCTTGAACCATTAAAAGAACCAAACGACTCCCAAAATAATCCAATTCAAACGCAGGAGACAATTAACTTGAACAGTCCAAACTTCTTTCTCTTCTCCGGCTTGTTAGCTTGCTAACAGCTAACGTTAAGTTAGTCGACCTGTTTAATTCAGCGCGACGGGTAATGTTGAGTTGTATTGGGATGGACGGATAGAACTACAAAATACACTTTCATGTCCAGCGCTGTTTATATGTTTATAGACGCGTTTGGAAAACACTGGGGCAATGTGGGTGTTTATATAACAGAAAGCAGGTCCAGATCAGTAGCAGGCTGGCTAAGCTAGGCTAAACAGTGGAGAAGGTAAATGAGGTTCATGATCCAGAGAGACTTTGAGCTGTGTTTCAAAAATAGTGAGCTGCCTACCTAGACAGCTTTTGGGGGTCGTTCGAACACGCCCAAAAATGCTGTCTGTGTAGACCGCTCTCTGTGTATTGGCACAGCCTTTTGAGGCTGCTGTTATGCTAAAGACGGACACCTATAACCTAGCCTGCTAACTTAACGTTACCCATTCCCAACACTAGCCATTATCTATGCGCGGTTATACTAATTCGGCACCTCCAGGGCGTATGCCAACCTAGACAAAACCTAGGACTACTAACGCTATTTCACAAAATACGTCCAATCTACATGTTAGCAAGTTAGCTGGTCCAGAATTCAAAGAAAGATCCACTCACCAAGTTAATATCAGCCAGAGGCAGCTGCAGCGAGACAGTCTTCTATCCAGATAAATGAATACAGCATGGGAGGATTTCAGCCTGATCATGTAAGCCTTAGGGAGAATCGAGTGTCCCGGTCCGAGCACAGAGTGAGCAGTGTCTCTCTGCTGGGCTGAACCCACCAGAACTCGAGCCTGACTGTCCCTCTCGCACACACACTGGACTCACTATTCTCAATTTCTCAATCTCCACAGGCTACTGCGCACACACTCGCCGCTAGTAGGCAGCAACGTAGAGGGATACAATCAGACTTTATTATTTAACCTCTTTGATGAAGATCAACGATGATATGTTATGATGGATAATCATGCATAGTTATTTAATCTTTGTGCATTGAATCTATTTCGTACAAACCGTATCAAACTTGTTTTGTAGGCTATGTGTTCAATTACATGCCATGTCCCTCCATTGTCCACCTACGCAACTACCACCTTGGCGATTCAAAAAGTTCTGAGAATCCATAATTGAACAGATTGTATTTAGTCTTTTATTCACATTCCTCAACTCAAGCGCAAGCATGTCTGCTCGACATGTGAGAACCAGGTTCATTCTCGTGTTACGCTGCAGGTTTGAGCTTCAGCAAGAACCAATGAGGTTTGTTCTCAGGCATCAAGCAGGTTCGGTGGAGCTTCAGTTTATGTTCGCTGATCAATGTATGTTAAAGGTGGGGTATGTGATTTGCAAAACGGCCGGCAGATTTTGAAAATAATACAAAACTCAAATGGTCCTACCTTCTTTCCTCCAACTCTGGCCCTGATTCCCGTGAGGGGGATGGGGGGAGGGGGACCGTTTGATTGACGGACTTACTGTCCAATGACTCTAGGTGGTCTTGGAAATGATTGGCTGGAGTTTTTCGAGTCCTGCCCGTTCCACAGATGATTAAATTGCATAATTTTCATTTCAGTGCTTCTAACTCAGTGGCTGTAAGTGGGTTATGAATAGGATTTCAAGTGATTTAGAAAAAATGGACAAAAAAGAGAATCACATACACCACCTTTAATAAAAGCCTAGATTAAATCTGTTCATCATATAAATTGATGTCTCTTCAGAAAATTTTGACTAAACTGCTCAATTCATATGGAGTTTTACAATCTTTTTATTAACTTTTTGAAGTGTCAAATTTTAAGTTGCTCAGCTGTCAATGGAGAGACAGAAAACACTCAGATTTTATCTAAAATATCTTAATTTGTGTTCCAAAGATGAACGAAAGGAACAATATGACAATAGAGGAACAATATGAGGGTGAGTAATTAATTTTCAAGGAATTTTCATTTTTGGGTGACCTATCCCTTTAATTGTCAAAAATCCAGTTTTGAGATAGATAGATAGATAGATAGATAGATAGATAGATAGATAGATAGATAGATAGATAGATAGATAGATAGATAGATAGATAGATAGATAGATAGATAGATAGATAGATAGATAGATAGATAGATATCATATATTGTTGTTGTTTATAGACAACGTTTCTCCATACACACATGCCATCCAAACTTAGATTTATCTCAAATATGAATGCTTTTTAACATCAAAAGTATAAGCCTGATAGACCTTGTCATTATGCATTTATCATTTGTATAGCTGCAGTTTTTTACACATCACCTTCAATGCTTTGACACTAATGGTCTAGGGGCTTTAATGACATTAGACTGGTTATTATGCCATTGCTCATCCTAAATTCCTTTGTACATCCTAGATCATGTCACATTTGTTGACTCCCTCCAAATTGCAGTCAAAGCGCAGTTTTGATGAGTTATTGACAACATATTAAAAGTGGATCTTTGAATTCTATTTAACATCACCACAGTCCCATTTCAGATAAAAAGATAAAAGACACTTCCACAGAATAGCTTTCAATTTGATTTGTTACTTAAAGGTGGGGTATGTGATTCTCTTTTTTGTCCATTTTTTCAAAATCACTTGAAATCCTATTCATAACCCACTTACAGCCACTGAGTTAGAAGCACTGACATGACAATTAATCATCTGTGGAACGGGCAGGACTCGAAAAACTCCAGCCAATCATTTCCAAGACCACCTAGAATCATTGGACAGCAAGTCCGTCAATCAAACGGTTGTACCATACCCCCCTCCCCCCATCCCCCTCACGCGAATCAGGGCCAGCGTTGGAGGAAAGAAGGTAGGACCATTTGAGTTGTGTATTTTCAAAATCTGCCGGCCGTTTTGCAAATCACATACCCCACCTTTAATGTTGAAAGTGATAGGAGCCTGATGATGAGGGTTGGGGCAATGTTAAATGTGATTTATACTGTACAAATCAATAATAATAATAAAAAACCTTTGAAACGAAAGTGATTGGCTACATTTGGGTACAATAATTGTTCACAAACAGCCATTTGTACACTTAAAACATAAATTCAAGCTTTCATAAACTTTAACGCTGATATAAGAAGAAAGGAAACATTCACATAGCAAAGAATACTAAAACAAATACCACCACAGAAATTAGTTTGAGAGTAGTAATTAGTAATGTTGAGAGTAGAGCACATTTCAAATGTTTTGATTACGTTTGATTGCATACTTTAATATTGTATCTGATATTAGACGTTGGGTAAATTGGCAAGGTCAAAGTAAGTGAGGGTTTGTTTCGAGGAAGGTTTCAGAAGATTACATTAAAATGTCCAGTTTCACAGACAAGACGTGAGCCTATTTCCAGACTAAAATGCATGTTTGAGCTGTTTTAACTGAAAGTAACTTACACTGACATATTTTAAATATGTCACTGACATTGTTTTGCCTCAGGATGCATGACCAATGTTTTTTCTAAGGCACATTTATTAAAACTACTTAAATGTCCTTAACAATCCTGGCTTAATCTAAGCCCTGACTGTGAAACCAGTTGCATAAACCGCTAAAACTTAAAAGTATTAATTAGTCTTAAAAGTTAGATAAAAAAAAAAAATCTCTTTAAGACTGTTCATAGCTTTTTTAAATCAGTTACATAAAAATATAGATTGGCCTAATCTCATACCGGAGAGTAAGACTGACGGCTAGTGGGTCATACTAGAACTCAAGAGACTGTTAACATATGACTATGTTTATGCAACCAGCCCCAGCCCCCAGGCCTAAATATCTTATGCAGAATTTTCCCATCCAGGCTATATGGGGAGGCTACATTCCTCCATGACTTTAGGTGGCGCTGCGATTCTTCCCCAGCCCGATAGACGCAAAGCATTGTAGGTAAAGATTCCGTTCGCGCTAGCCTGTAGCAATGGCGACGTCGTTAGGATCCAACACTTACAACAGACAAAACTGGGAGGATTCGGTGGGTATAAAATATTTTATGAAGATTTAAGAAGTGTTACATGTTGCTACTGGTGCTTTTACGTTCTTTATTTTGAGCTCGCTAAATTAAAGCCTTTCCTAATGGGATCCCCTTATGTAGTAGTGTCTTAGCTTTTGGCTAATGAAACCCCATTCTAATCGATAGTCAAAATGTTTTTATATAGATTTACTGTAAATCGTCAACGAATCACCGGTATTTGCTAACAGAATAGTGTGAACATCCTCTCTTGTCACTGTATTGTAACTGATCTTTATTGTATAGACGCAAATAAACCTCTCATTGAAACTAAATTGACGACAAAAGTTTATTATATTCGTTAAAAATGAAAAGTGCCCTGTTAACTAAAAAGTTTATATAACACCAATAACAGTAAGTAATTATTTTTAATTAAAACGTGCATGTATAATAGTCATATTGTTGGCTCATAACGTTTACCGTTAAATCCTATATTGGATGCACTTTGTTTTGAACTGTGGTTGTGTGTGTATGTATTTAATAACAGTAGTTCAAAACGTATTTGTTTATTTATCTAATTGTTGAATTGTACTTATTCAACAGGATTTTCCCATCCTCTGTCAAACATGCTTGGGAGAAAACCCTTACATCCGCATGGTAAGTAGAGTTAGTGCAGTTTCATGTGTTAATTATTAGTATATTCAATGATAGTTGTATTAGATGGTATTTAAACACATTTTCACTTTGCACATGTATTTCTTTTAACAGACCAAAGAGAAATTTGGCAAGGAGTGCAAGGTACTGCTTTCATCCTCACAAAAATGCTAAATGTGCTTCTGACAGTGTTCCCACTGTCATCTCAGAACGTTTCTAGTTACTAATATATTAATTAAAATATACGAGTAAAGACTCAGTCCAGTAATCGCTTAAATTATTTGTCAAAAAAAAAATTGGTCTTGAAAAACGATGCTCCACATTTTGAAAGTGCTGCATGTATTATATTCTCTATTTTTCCTATTCTCTAGATCTGTGCGCGTCCCTTCACGGTGTTCCGCTGGTGTCCTGGAGTCAGGATGCGCTTTAAGAAAACAGAAGTGTGTCAGACCTGCAGTAAAATGAAGAATGTCTGTCAGACCTGCCTCCTGGATCTGGAATATGGTAATGCAGAACTGTTATGGTTTAGAATTTCAGCTAATAAAATCCTAATTTGTGGCTATACTGTGGATATATAAATATCTGTTTGTAAAATGTTGACATTAAAGGAATAGGTCACTTAAAAATGAGTACTGTCATTTACTGTCATAACACAAAGGAAGATATTTTGAAGAATGTCGGTAACCAAACATTTGATGCACCCCATTGACTTCCATAGTATTTTGTTTCCTACTATGCAAGTCGATGGGGTACATCACTTCTCTGTTTACCCATATTCTTCAAAATATCTTCCTTTGTGTTCAGCAGAAGAAAGAAATGAATACAGGTTTGAAACAACTTGAGGGTGAGTAAATGATGACAGAATTATATTTAAGTTAACTATTCCTTTAATATTATCAAAATGCAGAAATTTCTAACTTTACAATACCGCTAAAAAAAATCGATGTTCAATACCATTTGATACCACTTGGAAAAATTGCCACAAGATTAAAGGCTCGTTCACTGGTGAATGTTGTGTTCCCAAGTGCATGTTAAACTCACAGCACATTCAGAGATTGAGAATGCTGCATTTACTCTGAGATGCTGAAAACTCATGAGCTACATGCGTGTTATCATAGTAACTGTTTCCATTCAAAGTTGGAATACCGTGTAAAACAATTGTGAATAGAGCAGCTTTCTATTCCATGTGTTCAAGAGAACAAAATCGTCACTTCCTGAGAAACTGGTGCTAATTATCTGTCATAAAAATGTAAGTTGCTACAATCGGGGAAAGTCACTGTGTCTTAATTTTCCTACATCATAAATAACTGTGCCATGAAGTCCAAGTTATCCAATCACATCCACTGTTTAGGCAAAGTCATGTGAGTTTTTGTTGCACATCGAGGGATTTATTCGTTAGATGTGTTTCCATCATAGTATGCCATTTTATCGGATAAAGAATGTGTCCACCTCAACTGAGCGCGTACATTTTGTTTATGCAAATGTTTTGAGTTTATGCGGATCTTGGCATTTCCATCCACTTTTTTTATGCAATATCCCAAAATTAGCATAAAAATAGGTGGATGGAAACCTAGATAGTGAGGAGGCACAGCTGTTATGCTGAGGAAAACTGAAACCATTTCAAATATTTAGAATGAATGTGTATTGAAAAACATATTTTTGACTACACTAGTAGACAAATTGCTATATCTTTAGTATAGAAATCTTGTTGCTGTTTGCTTCACATCATTGCACTTTGTGAACTTTTAGTGAGAAAGCAGCATGATATACTTTTCCACAAAAGAAAAAAAAGTCATGGTCTGGCAAGTTGAAATTATGACATGCTAAGTCATAGTCAAAATGATCACTTTAAAAAAAAAAAAACATCTAATGACTTAAAGTTGAAGCTTAAAAGTAATTGAGATCATAAGTAAATTTAGAATTTTAATATCATAATTATAGTGTTGTAAAGATTCCCAAATAATAAAGATAATTTTTCTGCTTTGGACAGGCTTGCCCATTCAGGTTCGTGACACTGGGCTGTCCGTTAAAGATGAAGTACCGAGATCGGACGTGAATAAGGAATATTACACTCAGAATATGGAGAGAGAGGTACATTTTCCTTATATTACACATTTATTACTGTGTTTTGTGACGTCTGTCTGCATTGGCACTTCAAAGAAATCTTTAAGGAATTCCACATGATAACATAGCATAGTGAATGAAAATACTTATTGTTTTGGTGTGTAGATCGCTAACTCTGATGGCACGAGACCCGTGGGGCTGCTTGGGAAGGCACCGAGCAGCAGCGATATGTTGCTGAAACTGGCTCGTACCACACCGTACTACAAGAGGAACAGACCTCACATCTGTTCCTTCTGGGTGAAAGGGGAGTGTAAGAGAGGGGAAGAGTGTCCGTACAGGTGAGCAACACCGTAACAGTCTTTTTTCAGTGTAAAATGATGACCCAAAATTGTCCATTGTCGGAAAACACCCAGTGTTGGTGGTCATGATTTTCATGTCTTTTGGATCAGATTGCTTGCTTGACAAACTCGTCCATTTTTTTTTTTTCGACTGGCTTTTTAATGAAATATGCTTACGGTGTGAATTATGTATTAGCGATTATGAATTTTGATTACATTTGTGCTTTGATATCACAGGCATGAAAAGCCCACCGATCCAGATGACCCGCTGGCTGATCAGAACATTAAGGATCGTTACTATGGCATTAATGATCCTGTGGCTGATAAACTCTTGAAGCGGGCCTCCACTATGCCCAGACTGGACGTACCTGAGGACAAGTCCATCACCACGCTCTATATTGGGGGGCTGGGAGAAAACGTTACAGATTCTGAGCTCAGGTAAGTGCACTTTAGAGCTCTTAAAGCTATATTTGGTTAGTTGACACGCAGCTTGCCCATGGACTTTTTTATTAATCAGGGTTGCACTTTATTTTACAGTATGTGTACTTGCCTAAGAAAGTTCTGGTAATATAAGGTAACTACATGGGTTAAAGGGTTAGTTCACCAAAAATATTTAAATTGTTAGTAATTACTCACCCTCATGTTGTTCCAACCCCGTAACGGTGATGATACACAGGGCAACTTTTTGAGCAATGTTGCTTGGCAATCTTGCCGAGCGATTGTTGCTTTGCCACTTTCTCATTGAAAATAGGCAATACATTTCTTTCTGGATAATTTAGATCGGTCGTGGGCCCTGTGTCTCATCTGGTTGGCCATTGACGGCAACATTGCCCAGCAACATTGCTCAAAAAGATGCCCTGTGTATCATCACCTTTAGACCATCTTCTAAACTAGGGGTGGGAGATATTGACAAAAATGAATATCTCGATATTTTTTCCCAATATCTCGATATCGATATTCAGACGATATTTTTGCAATCCTTCAAAGAAATGTGTGCAAACTGGCAAAGAAGGTCCAGTTGGTCTTTTGACTTGCTGCATTTGACCTATTACTAGAATTACTAGTACATAAAGATATGAGACATTATTGATTTAAATATGAACCAAGTTACTGTACTAAATATTTATTCTAATACAAGAACAGTGCTTTTTCAGTACAATATATGTACGTAATAAATTAACTTGTGCTTTGCAAACTACTCTATTAGTAATAACAACAATGTGACTATCGCTTTTAAAAAAAAGTTGTGTTTTGCAAACCCTACATCTCAGGGCTCCAGACTAACTTTTTCACCTCAATTCTGGAACTGTACTGAAAAACAATTTGAACCGTCATAAAGTGAATGTCAACTGTACCAAAATAAAAATGTTGTTTCTACTTTGTGATTATCATCTATAGGCCTAGTTGTTAGTTGTAGTAATAAAAACATTTATTTATTTAGCTCCATTCAAAGTAGTTATCTAAACAGGTGAAAACAGATTTAATAAAAAAAATAACAGGAGTTAAATGCTTTTTTGTATTCATGCAGAACAATTTTTTTTTCCTTTTTCTTTTTACATATATGAAAAATAAGAGAAAAATACATACTCTCCAAAACGGGCATTTCGACATAATGTTGTGTGTAGGCTATTTGTCCATTCAGACACGAAAGAGAGTTCAATTCAGTCCTCGCGCGCTGTCTATGTGCATGGCTGCACGCTTAGGGTCGGGTGTGTGCGCACAGAAAACCGAACCGAATAGAGCTCTTTTTTTTCGTCGTCACTCTTATGCTCTACTCATTCTCCAAGACGTTTACATTTTTTAACGTTTTATGAGACGACATGCAGCGCAGTTCAACCCGTGTGCCGATGGGTAGATCAGCGCGTTACAGTAGCCTACACATGTGCGCATCTACCACAAACGCAGGACATCAGTTCTGACTGGATCGCTTCCCAAATCGTCACTATCTAACATTTTGTCTAGTTTTTATTCGTTGACGACAATGTCAATAGCTTTTCGTCATAGTTTTTGTCATTCAAAACTAGTTTTTATTTAGTTATCGTCTCGTTTTTTAACCAGCGCAATTTGCGATGTCATTAAGCAATGTGATAGATGTAGGCCTACCGCGAAACAAGTCTCCGGGTGAGCCGGCCAGTGATAGAAGCATGAAAAGACGTACTCCGGACCGTTGTAGTCAGCGCTTGCCGGTTAATTTTGGCATTTTCTAAGTAAGTTACACTAATAGGCTAGTAATAAATGAACACACATACAAAAATGTCTTTCGTCCTGTAGGCGTCCTGGAGAATATTTCTGTTCGTCCTTTTTACACATTTAGGCGCCGACGCCGTTAGGCTCGAGCCCTGAGTAGCCTACGGCTTTACTCTTTACGTTTTTGGATTGTTGCTTCAACCTAAGAAAGAAACGTCATAACAGACAGGTAAGAACTCCGTAGTTGTATTGCAAATTAGTACTCAGCTTACTCTCGTGCAATTGAGGAACGATCGTGATTTTGTAAAAAAAAAAATAAAATAAAAAATAGGCTACAGTCAATCAAACAAACCCCTACAGTATTAAATTCGCAACATATAATTGTTTAGAAGGTACACTTCCTTCAGCTCTTTTCATGTTTGGGGGGTCGGATTGTACAAATTATGAAATACTCGATATCCCAATTTTGCATATCGTCCAGACAACAAATTGGATATTATCGTCTAAAGGATATATCGCCCACCTCTATTCTAAACACAAATTAAGATATTTTTGATGAAATCTGAGAGCTGTCTCACTCTTTCACAGACTGCAAGGTAATTGATATCTGCCAGCCCAGAAAAGTTAGTAAAAACATAGTTAAATAGTAAACTAAAATATTGCGAAAAAACTAACAAAAATAACAACTTTATTCAACCATCTCTTCTCCTCACTATTGGCCAGCATCACACACATGACCAGCAACGGCCAAGTGAGCCTACGTTCTGACAAACAACCCAGTTTAGTTACACTACTTCAACAGCTTAGGAGAATGACATGGAAGAGAAGAGATGGTTGAATGAAGTCGTTATTTTTGTTTGTTTTTGCGCAAAATTTTAGTTTACTATGGAGTCGGGGCCACCAAAATAGCGTTGTCATGAATTTTTTAGTGTCTTCACATGATCAGTCTAAAGCTGCATGCATAATTGTAAAATAATTTAAAGGCTTATTAAAAGTTACAAAGTCCCCCGGTAGTCAATAATTGTATCCCTTAAAAATTATCTTTGATCACAAAAATTCTTCATGCCTTAA
Source organism: Semotilus atromaculatus (assembly GCA_031834385.1). NCBI lineage: Eukaryota > Metazoa > Chordata > Actinopteri > Cypriniformes > Leuciscidae > Semotilus > Semotilus atromaculatus. Next base: position 20,926,102 of record JAULUF010000001.1, on the reverse strand, counting down.
AATAGCGTAACTCTACACCCTTGCCTAATTTAGTATACTTGGTTCTATGAATATGCAAATGAGCTCCGCCTCCACTCACTTATACCAGCTCAAAGATCCACTCGTTGACAATTACATGTTGATGTGATTCGTTACAAGGTAGTTTGTGACGTCAGAAACACCATCGATTTCAAACAGTGTTTTTGAGACTGCAGTTTTAAGGAGAAAATACTCAGCAATGGTGTTGATTTTGAATGAATTTGCACATGGTTTGTCTTAAAGCTCATTAAAAACAGCACATAGACATATAAACAACAGCTTGATTTTCACCACATTGGGAATTGGAACAAAATGTCATTTATTTAGGAACCATTTTAAAGAGTTTTATTATTCTTATAATGTGCTGTTTTATTTTATATTATATTGGGGCCAAAAAATCGTATCCTTTTTCTCTTCTGTGTCATTTCTTGATTAAAGATTCCAGTTTTCTTTTTTCCCCATAAAGGAATCACTTCTACCAGTTTGGGGAGATTCGTACCATCACCATTGTTCAAAGGCAGCAGTGTGCTTTCATCCAGTTCGCCACACGGCAGGCCGCAGAGACGGCAGCAGAGAAGTCCTTTAATAAACTCATCATTAATGGACGCCGGCTCAATGTTAAATGGGGCAGGTCCGGTGACTCATTGTGCAATAACCTGAAAATCACCCAGTCTCATGTATGTGGTGGCGGTACTGAATGTTCCTGTGTCGTTTAGGTCACAGGCGGCTCGAGGGAAAGAGAAGGATGGGGTGACGGAGAGTGGCATCCGTCTGGAGCCAGTGCCAGGGCTCCCTGGTGGTATGTGCCAAAGTCTCTCACATATGTTTTTAGTTAAATAATATGAGTTTATGTCAGTGGTTCTGACTGAAATGAATGCGTGTTATTAATTCATTTATTTGATTTATTTTTGGAGCTTGACCTGTCAGTCACGCTAGTAAATTAAATGTACAATAATTTAATAATAAATTAAAATAAAAGTAGGATTAAATGCACTGCTTATAAATGTATTTAATTTGTATCCATTTATTTGATGGATTGCTTTTAAATATTTATTTTATTTATTTTTTGTAGTCAAACCTTTCACTAGTAAATTAAATAAAATTATCATTTAATATTAATACTGATTAAATGTATTTGTTAAATTAATAAACATGTTTTGGTTTACTTAATGTGAATTGTATGGGTTGCTTTTAAATATGTATTTATTTATTTTGGAGCTTGTTAAATGAAATTTACAATAATGATTAAGTAATTAAAATAAGATTAAATTTACTGCTTTTAAAGGTTTTGATTTTTATTTAAATAAATGTATATATTAGTTTAATATATAAATCTTTTTTTTTTAGCTTGACTTGGCACACTAGTAAATTAAATTGTACTTTTAAAGGGGCTCTGTGTGAGATTTACTCCCATCTAGTGGTGAAATTGTATTCTGCATTCAAAAGAATTGTGCTCTCCAGCGCCTCGCTTTTTCAAATGCGCGTTGCATCTACGATAGCCGTTATGTACCAAAAAGCTATGACAGGATGTTTTCTAATAGCACTTCGTCAAGTTTTCCTTCAGGTGAACAGGTTTGTAATTTTAAACAAACTGCAATTTGACACAGCGAACAAACAAATGTTACAGTATGAATTACTGACTGTGAAAAACATGAACTATTGTAATTAGTATGTATGCCGCCTTTATTCGTCACATTAGTCACACAGAAATAAATTACCGTTGGGTTTCACAAAAGAAAGAGGACACACTTCAGTCGCGTCTGTTTCTGTTTATTTGGTAACTTAGTTACAAGACTTCTTTCTAAATGTGATATAAATATGTCCTGTAACTAAGTTACAGGACATATCGGGAGCTTTACCACTCTCTCGACTCCCAGTAGGCTACAGATATTTTCAGTCAGAGAAAGAGGAAGCTCTCGAAAAAAAAGTTGTTTTATTTTATGGTAGTCAAGTATAAAGAGATGAGACGTAGGCTATCTGACAGATAAAATAAAAACATGGTTGTGATAGCCTATATGATTGGTCTGATTTCTTCAAACGTTCACCATGTATTTTTTTTACTATGCGTATCTTCAAGCGTTTACTATGTATGAACTATGTTACTACTATGATTACTACAGTATGAATTATTGACTAAAAAAAACATTGACTTCTCTGTCGAGGAGAAAGCAGGCAACTTCAGCGTCTCCTTTGAAATCTTTCTCCTTCATTAGCTCTTTCCACCTGGAAAAAGCTATCCCGACATTTAGGCTACTCTTGTTTTTTGTACTCTGCGGTCACGTTTCCTTTTTCGTTCAATTTGGGACTTTGGCGATGAGGATTTCTTCTCCTGTGGCTCGGCATACGTATGATCCGCCATTGAAAATAAAATTGCAATTCAGCTTTTTAAAATTGCCGGGTTTAGACCTCCTATGGTTTAGACAAGCACCTCCACTGCTCTGCTTGTCCGGTTCTGCTGCTTCAGTCACGTGACGCTGGCTCTGAACGAAAACTCATTGTGGAAACGCGTTGGCCTAGTACTTTTTGACCCTCTCTGCTATTATAGTTTTTCAAGATGGCGGAATGACATGGAAGCCTCCGTGGACTTACCCGTCCCATGTATATAAAGATAATAAATTCTTCGTTTACGAGGATAAGTCAGATATTTGGCAGAGGTATTTGTACACCACTGAGGACATATTTATGAATAAAAATATTGATTTTAGATAATAAATTACCTAAAAAGTTACACACAGTCCCTTTAAGATTAATTCCAAAATAAATTGGGGGCCACTGTGTATTGCATAAGTTGAAGCACTGTGTGAATTTTTCCTTTTGTCATATATCTTTTCAACAGCTCTGCCTCCACCCCCTGTGTCTGATGAAGATGCCTCCACCAATTACTTCAACCTGGCTCCATCCAGCTCCCCTGCTGTCATGAACCTGGGACTTCCTCCTCCACCTGGGGTTGCCATGCCCCCACCACCTGGTAAGCCTTACCCCACTCACTTCACCCTCTTTTTTTGGCCTGTTAGTAATCCAAGGTGAAGCGCTTCACTTATCACCATTAACCTCATCTGTTCTCTCCAGGTTTTGGTCCTCCTATGTTCCACACCATGGATCCCATGGCCCCTTCAATGCCTCCGCCAATGGGCATGAGGCCCCCCGGACAGGTCCACTACCCATCCCAGGATCCTCAACGGATGGGCGCTCATGCAAGTCGCCATGGAGGCCCCTAGATAGTCATACAGCTTACCTCACTGTTCAGTGAGGTCCACTGAACAACTGAACCCAGAGTGATGTCATCTCTGCTCTCATTTTTTGGAATGTTTGTCACTCATTTTCAGAGCAAGTGAGTAAGATGGAATGCAAATGCATACTAAAAACATTAGAATTTCAAACCATGAGAGAGAAACTTTTCTTTTTAAGCTTTTGTTTTATTATGACCCTTGATGAAACCGATATCATGCCTTTTCTAGGGCCAAATGGCAAAGAATTGGTTGCAGTGACCAACAATTACCAAATGGGGGCACTATTGGCTATTTCAAATGCCTGACATCTTCATTTTTGTTTTTGACACTGTATTGTCCTACAGCTCTAGAATATTCCATTGTTCATATTACAGTTCCCACTAGTGTCCATTTCTTGTCTTCTAAATATAAACAACGAAGTGTGTCATCCCAAATTGTTTTTAAGACTTTTTTTAATGTACATCTGTCTGTTTTGTGCTTACATTAAAGATGCTTCACATTTTGAAATACTGTGTGAATGTTTACGTAAACTGTATCATAGCATATTAACAGATAATGTATGTAAACGGTAAAATGGTATTTGATGGCTCAGCTCACAATTCACAATGGTGTCTCAGGCATCCCTCAGAAACTTAGTCCTCACTTATATTTTGCCAAAATTCACCAGCTTCATAAATCCGGAGACTCTATAACGCACTGGGTTCTCCAGCCCCGTGGCGTACGGTTGAAATTGGGCCGGTGGCACATCCTGTCCCAGGTTAGGTGTGGCTCTGTGTGAGCCTGCAGCATCTCAAAACCAGGTAGCGGCAGAGTCCTCGCCGTACCTGCTGTTCCACCAAACGGCGTAGGAGCTCTGTAAAGAACAACAGTGATTAAAAATGATCCAAACAGACGAGTGGACATGCTTAGAAGCCATTAAGTGCACAGTCTTGTACCTTTGCCTTTTTGTCCGATTTTTACTTTAGCTTTAAATAATATTTTTTTTATGTTGTGATTCTCCACATAGCTGGTTGGTTTGGTTCATATGGCTTATAACTCTTAAAGACTTTAAAAGATATCTTTGACAGGGGAAAATGATTGGGAGAAATACTTCTAAAACCAAGGCAATTAAAAGTGGGCAGACACTTATGCACTCTATTGCTGTTTGAAAACCCATTTTACTTCCATAATCTTGTCCAAATGAAACACTATTCAACTGGAAAATATGTAGGTAGCTAACTAGCTATTTGTTAACATTATGCAGTAGCTAGTGACATCAGCAAAACATTCATCAATGATACATAACCAAACTTTATTTTGTATTATGTGAAGCATTTACAATAAGATCAGGAACCTATGTTTAGAAAGTAAATGGAATAAAGTTTTACTTAAATTTTCTTAATGCTGAATTTACCAATGAGGATGCCAGTAGTTGTTTAATGGGTACCTGTTGAAACATTTGTAGTCGGCTGGGGTGAGTTTGTAAGGGGGTTCAGGAAGGCCGGTACTTATAGTAGCCAAAAATGTTTCTCTGTCAATGGGCTTTTCCACCCAGGGTGATTGGTAAGACTTGGGGATCACAGTGACATTGAACTTTTCAGGAGGAACCTCTTTCAGGTGCCCCCCATAACCTGTGTGAAAGAAATGTGGGTTTCTCTTGACTTTGGGTACAAAATGTAACTTAACTACTTAAAGATACACATTGTTCATGTATTTACCAGGTGCAAGCAAGCTTGGGTTTCCTTTCTTAGCGACTGTGCTCTTGAGTGCGGTGACCAGGTTATTTTTTCCAGGCTGGGTGATGTAGATTTCAGAGGTGAAGTTCTCGCCGCCTTTCTCTCCTCCTTTGTCTTTCTCACCTTGAAGGCTTGCCTCTAAGTGCTAGGTGTAGTGTTAAAACATCATCCATTATTTCTGAACCTCACTCTTAAAAATAAAGTTTCTAAAAGAGGGTTTTGCAGCAATGCAAAAATAACCTTTATTTTTTTGAGTATGGGATTAATAGCTACCTCCGGGGTGTCTAATACCTTCTCCTTGAGGGCCTGAGGAGTTTAGCTCCAAAACACCTGCTGACTTCATCCTGAAGACCTTGATTAACTTGTTCAGGTGTGTTTAATTAGGGCAAGAGCTAAATTCTGCTGGAAGGTGGTCCCCCAGTTATTTCCTAGTTGGTTTACCTCAGTAAACATCTTAAGTTTACCTCAGGGTCTCCAATCCTTTTTAGCCTTTATGGTTTAAACACCTAAACTAGCTAATCAAAGTCTTCAGGGCGACTAGAAACAGCCAGGCATCAGGTTGGAGATAAACTCTTCAGGAATTTGGCCCTCCAGGGGCAGGATTGGACACCCCTGGTCTCACATTCAAATAGCTTTCACAACACATTTTACTTCTGTAAAGTTAAAAACTCGCAATTCTGAGTGAAACATGATATTCAGTGAGAAGAAAATAGGGCAGGGTGTGATTTTCTCCATAAGGGATTGATTGGATCATGAAAAGTGGGCCTTGCATGCCAGAATGGAGCCGGACCTAAATATGAGTTTGCAGTTGATTGTGGACTTTCCTCCTGAAAATTTTAAGGAGGCTTTTTGACGTGGAGGCTTTAGGTCACCCTCAAAATAGTCCCAAATGTAACATGATTTATTCAAATATATTATTTTTTTATTATTGCCGCAATCTTAAAGTAAATCCACATATAAATAATATTTGATTACTCACATTACACTAGAATAATAACAGTTATTTGACTATTGGTTAACATTGGGACCAAATTCAAATCCAAATTTATTTACTCCCAATTACAACATTGGGACCAAATAAATGTAAACAGTATTGAACCAGGAATATTCCCTTAAGTAAATAGGGGTCCATTCTGATTTCATGTTGACTTTAACCTTGTGAACACAGTAAGATATCTTACATTGATTTGTCTGTTTGCCATTTTCTCCAAGGTGAATCTCTCCACTCTTTTGAGTCTCTCGTGAAACATTATGGATCCTCTGTTTGACATTAGATTGAGCTCCTCCATCATCAGATCCCGAGGAACACTGATCTTCTTTCCCAGGTTCAGACATGCTGATTTACATGCACAGATATGTTGAAATATCACAGCACTACGATCCATTATGAAATAACAATGTCATAAGCTAGTAATTACGTCACATTTAAATGTTAATGAAAAACGTTATTTTTCATAGACATTCAGAGGTTTGCTTTAATACTGTGTAATCATTCATACTTAATGTCAGCGAAAGCATGTCTAGCATTCTGTGTCACCATCTTGACTCCAAGCATGAGCACAATATGTGCGGTTGATTAAATCATTCAATTTGACACAGGCGTCTGGGTGTAACCTCAGCCTGCTGTTTGTTCTGTAATGTTTAAGAGGGTTCAGATCTTTCCCAATCAGGCGTGGATGAGTCATGATCTCTTGGAGTAAAGCATTTAGTCTCCGGCTGTCATATTACATTACAAATACCATTACTGTTTTGGGAACCGAGTCAAAGCAGTTGAGACATGCCAGAGAAGAAAGTGAAAATTTGGCTCTGTTTTCATTTTACAGACTGTTTTGACTCTTTTCCCACACGTCATAGTGCTGTTTTTTTCAAGCTGCTTTTATTGAATCAGTGAAATCCATTGGCATGCTGTTTGAAGAAACTCTTGCTTCTGATGTATCTTACCTCCATCTGTGTCCGAGCACAGCTCCTGTTGATCTTTCTCCTTAGATACGTCAGTGTATGGCACAGGCATGGTGATATTAATGGTGTCCAGTCTTCAATAAAATCAGGCCAGAAGAATAATTTATGTTGAGATTTTTCCCCACTAGAATGAATCTGATTTTTGATCATTTCATTGTGATAGATTCATACGTACTCCTTTGATCTCAAATCATGCCTGAAAACTCTTGTTTGAACTGAGTCGCATAGATCAACAAACGAATCCTCTCATTATAGCAAAACTTACCAATTTTAAAATCCTGTTTTTGCTCTGATGCCAGTCTATGATGTATCCTGTCCCGAGGTAGAAACGCTTGTGTGCTAGATACACTGTGGACCTTCTTTTTTGCCCTGGTTAGATCACTTTCTTATTATAGCAAGTGAAGTGTGTATCTAATGGGCATGGATTAGCACGGTAGAGCTTCAGCATCCACACTAATGAAAATTTGATCCACTGTGCCATAACACTAAGCATTCAGACCAGTGACCGGGGAGGAAGGCAAGACTCTGAGTCATGCCCAAGTCTGTCTGCCTCTGGGATTCAACACCTTTTGCTGAAGGGATGCCATGGGCCTGAGAAGGGACTTCATTTTTTGTTTACACTTTAGTTTAGGGTCCTTTTCTCTCTATAAATTAGTTGCTTATTACCATGCATATTAGTAGTATATTGGCTGTTTAAGGCCTATGCCTTATTCTACATGACCACATTCTACATCCTTAAAAATCCCCAAAAATGTCTATCCTATACCTAAACTTAACAACTACCTTACTAACTATTAAAAAGCAGTAATTAGGTTAAAATCGTAGTTAATAGTTAGTTAATTGTGAGAATTGGCCCCTAATCTAAAGTGTGATCCATTCTTTTAGTGTTTGTCTAAATAGACTGCTGCAGGGATGACGTATATTTTTAGGGCAAAACCCAGAAACAGGTGTTTTGTCCAAAAAGTTTTTTGTCATTTTTTTTAGTTAAGACTGAAAAAGTTGGAAGCATAATGGTTGTGATGTTGCAGTCATATGACCGTGGTGTAGTTAGTTTAGTCTACGCTTAGCTATTTATTTCTGGTGATTGTATCTAACTTCCGGGTTGGGCTGCAACCATCTTCACTGACACTGCAGCACTTTGTTGTATGTGCTATCAAATATGCAAGTTGAATTGAATAATATCAGTCCAGTCAAATTCCAGACAAAAAGCTTTAGAGACACTGGATCTCATTCACTAATTGTGTGTACGCACAAATTAGTTTGATATCTGAGTATGAAAGTTTTCATGAACAAATCTTGAATCATCAATAACTTTCCTTATAACTTTCATAACAATCGAAGCCACATGTAGCCTATGCAAAAAAAAAAAAAAAAAAAGACCTTATGAAAGTGCAGGTATAATTTTACAGAGCTGGCTGATATGAGGTACACAGAACAAAAGCATGTATGTAAAAGTTGTTTTTATTTGAACTTGCTTTGAGGATGTGGGTGGAGCTTGAAGGTCTTTCCACACCCAACCTTACCAATAATCAATAAACATAAAAGCAACTAGCAATATTGCGTTTAAAATGTAAGTTATTCAATATTGACTTCCTGTTTATTAATGTGCTGTTTAAAAACAATTATCACACTCACAATCTTATTGTTGATTCCAACATCACCACGGCTGTGTACATGTTATTCAGAACAACAGCACTCTTGCTTGTGTGTTATTGCTTGAATATCTATTTTAGATATCCCAAAAAGGTTGGAAAGCGGATAAAATGAACATGACTACTCCATGATCTTGTTTGAATTAAAATTCATTCAAGTCATAACCTTAAACTACTAGAAAAAGTCACAATTTCATTTCACATAATTATACACATTATACCCACACAGGGTAATCATATAGAAACTACCAAATCCAGTCATACTGAGCAAAAAAACAAAACAAAAAAAAACATGGGTTTCACATATCACCTTACAAGGTACAAGAGTTTTGCTCAGTTTGAGATAATTCTTTGGTATGACAACTATCACAACAGCTGAAGAGACTATATATATTTGTGATAGATACATGAATGCCTCATCCTTATTTTTAGGCTGAAAATCTTGCTTGTGTGCATCATGTATGCCCTGGTATGTCATATCCCTCAAAAATGTTGCGGCAACATCTTGATTAAAAGATTGTAATGAAACTCGTCTTGTCAAATAAAAACGCTCTGTAAGAGCATAAGAGATGAGAGAGGGGAAAATGATTTGTTTTTGTTGTTTTTCGCTGTTTCCCTTTGGCAGCTAATTTACAAACGGGAAGAAAGGTCATTAATATTATTTCTGTCATGACAACTCAGAGAGATTGGCATGGTAATGGTCGTGGATATGGCAATGTTCTTGGCGGAATAGATCTACACTGCTGCAGAGCAAGTACCGAGACTTGCTACTGCCAATACATTCACAGACATTGCTGTGAGCAAGACTGTTGAATGCTGTTGCTGCACATGTAACATACATGAGATAACCCCCTGTAGCAGATCTATACAGGTGGAGCTGGGGAAGGAGGAGGGTTTCTCCTGGGTGACAAGCGCACATGTCAGTTTCATGACAGAACTTTGTATTACAAAAAGAGTTTTCCAAAGTAAATATTTTATATGTGGTTTACATGAACAGAATTGCAATTGTACAAAATAACACTTTAGAGTATAAGCAGATTCATTTCTTCTTATTTACAATATTGTTGCTGATCCAGTTCATGCCATCCTGAAAGACAAAATAATGAATTAATCATGGTCTAATCATGGATATCATAATACGTATATATAAAGATATATTTAAAAGGTTTTATTAAAAAGATGATACAAATTAAAATTCACTATACAAACCTGTACACCTTCCCCAGATACGGCAGAACAGGCCTGGATCTGCCACTCTCTGTCCCGGTATGTGTGCAGGTTGAGGCCCTCTGCGATCTCACTGGCGGGGGAAGCTGTGGCCAGGTCCTGTTTATTGGCAAAGATGAGCAATGGCACACCCCTCAGGTTCTCCTCATCTGTGAGCTCCGACAGCTCCTGTGGAAGAAGGTTAACGCAGAGTCAGCACCAAATAGAGGTTAGCATACGGTCAATCCCAAGTCATGTATCATTTGTATATGCTTTAATCCAGAGTGATTTACCCTTACAGCGTATTCAATTTATAGATTTTTTTGTCTGTCCCCTAAGGACTGAACCAAATATCATGGCATTGCTAATGCTAACACTTAGACTTATCAGTTGAGCTATATGTGCCCCTAATGTACAAACTGGAAAGACACTGTATTCATCATCAGAATAGTTGTCATACAGTGTAGCGAATTTTGATCATTGTAGATGTGAGGACCTTTTGCTACCTGGAATCTTAACTGGAATGTTTCGCCAATCATTATTATTACATATTTGGGTCTTTAGCGACACAGATCTATATCTAACACGAATGGTTATAATGAAATAGTATACTAAGAAAATAAAAAAAATAATGTGGAGGAGGGTAGTGAATGACGTCCCGGGTCACTAAAGACCAGAGGTATGCATTTAAGGGTTAAATTCAGATTCTTCAAACTATATTTAATATAAAATTAATAGTTTATCTTAAAATAAACATTTTAAACTTCAGACTGTCTGGCATGATACAAAGGTGTTCATATTTCACTTCTCATTTCCTTCATAACCAAACACATTGTTCTCTGTAATGCTTGTTGTTTACACAATACCAAATTAATTATACTTTGAATATTTGGAGCAAGAGCGATGTAAAATTCCCCTGATTGTAACACTTGTGGTAAATTTTTTATAGATGGGAATCTGGTCGGGGGTCAAGCCCAAAATAATGCAACGCCGGCAAATAACTGGCATTTCGTCACTCTTCAAAATGAGGAACTAATTAAGGATACACAATAAAAAGTTTAAAGCCATTAACATGTATTGTGTGAAACTAGAAAGATTGTTTTGAAAACATTTATTCTGGAAAATTGTCTTAAGGGACAGAAAGGTTAATCTAATTTAGGAGTAACCCATATCTCTTTTTATTTTATTGCTGACGGCTGCTTCAATTGAGCCTTGAGACAAAACATATCCAGCCCGTGCACATTACAAGTAAACAACATTTTGGGCAAAATGCTTTCCAGGAAAAAAATGAGAATTGATTCTGTCTAGTCTTACCAGTCCTGTTTCCTCAAATCTCTTTTTGTCCGCACTGTCAATCACGTAGATCTAAAAAAAAAAAAAAAAGAATAATGAGAAAATGAGAACTACTAAAGAGAAAAATAATTTTTGACTGATTCACAAAATAGAAATCTAATTACAAAGGTGACAGTAAATACTCTCACAAGCTAGCTTGAGAATTTCCCCCTTGAGCATTGCTGTCATACCAATAAATCTGTGTTCTCCAGGTACTTTTTCCAGAATGGTCGAATCTTCCTCTGTCCTCCGATGTCCCACACATTCAGCTTCATGCTATCACACGTCACACTTTTAATGTTGAAACCCTGAAATAGCAAAATTAGCACATGATACATGTTTTGTAGATTTTCTGTGAATTATAATGTCAGTCAGTGTGACTTTATATCACAATTGTGAATTCAAATCTCACAATTATGAATTTATGGCCTGGTTTCACAGACAGGGTTTAGATTAACTTTTATAAATGTGGCTGAGAAAAACACATTACTGGTGTGCATCTTGAGACAAAACATTGGCTATAGATATTTTAAGATATGCCAGTTGCAAGTTGATTTCAGTTAAAACAGCTCAAACATGCATTTTAGTCCAGGACTAGCTTAAGCCTTGTCTGTAAAACCGGGGGTACATCTCACAATGGTGCTTGAAAATTACTGTATCCCAATTGTGACTTTATCTCACATTGTAAATTACATTTTCCAAATGTGACTTTAAATCTCACAACTGTGATTTTTAAATCACACAATTATGACTTTATATCACATAATAATAATTTACATCTCAAACTTGTGACTTTGTATTTCACAATGTTACTTCAAATCTCACAATTGTGACTTCATATATCTCACATTGGCATAAATTCACAATGTGAATATATATATATATATATATATATATATATATATATATATATCCCACAACTGTGACCAGTGTTGAGGGTGATACATTACAAGAAACACTAGTTACGTAATCAGATTACTTTTTCAAGTAACTAGTAAAGTAGCGCATTACTTTTACATTTTCAACAAATATCTGAGTTACTATTTTAAATAAGTAACGTATTAAATTGTTTCCCATTTATAGACTGACACCTCTCCTCATGTTGAGTGAAATCATGAGTAAGTGCAGAGGCGTTGTGTGCGCTGTCTGAAACATGATGATGGTTTTTGTTATACTAAATGTGAGCCAACATTTACTCATCTCACTATACGCAAAAACAGATTCAGAATTTCTTAAAATGAATAAAAATCGTGAAATGCAAACACACAAACCTGCAATACTTAAATGTTCATTTACACAAATATACTTTATGTATTTGCTGCTGACCAATTCAATCCGATTCAACCACAATAATAAGCAAAAATGACCTTAGATAAACATCACATTTGTATTTAATTTTTAGGCGAAAAACAGTATGTGACAAAAGATGTCCGAATTCACATACTCATAAAAGAGTAGGCTAAAAGTACCTGGATGACCTACTACTTCCAGGGAGATTCTGAAGTGTGCATATGATGGAAACTTTACTATCCCATGAGGCCACGGGAGAGGATTTGTGAATGGCAGTGAAGCGACGTAACTGACGCTGGTAGGTCACATGATAATTGACAACATGGCGGATGTCCAGATTACGTTCATACCACATTCATACTTTTTTTTTTTAGCAGTCACAAAGTAATTACTTATTACTTATCCAAAATGATCTAACATTTACCTTCTCATGTTTTACTTTGAGGCAGAAATTGGCTTCCTTAATGTGGGAATTTCCTATTCAATAAACTCTTTGGTTTGATTGGGCCAAAATCATAAGACCATAGATAGAGGCACGATGTATTTAAACTCCTAGTCTAAATTTATCCTGCCCCTAAGCAGCCTCCAACTACTGAGACTTTGTGGTTAAGTAATCTTTAACCGTGGGATTAAAGACACTGTTATGGTGCTATTCTTAGAGAGGATCTTCTCTCCCCACAGGCCTCGGCTCTTTACAGCTTTAACTGGCTGCAACATAATGGCTGTTAACAAAACTCGTGCTAAACAGCAAATAGTCTCACATTACTCAGGTCCCAGGATATTTTAAGTAATCGAGCAACAGTGTGCCAACATCTTAACTGTTAGCAAGCTGTGCACAGCGGAGTCCAAAATAATCCATGCTGAATGTTGTGTTAACAGCCATCAATTGCATCCACTGTACAAATTCACTGATTGACAATACCGTCAGTCAATAGATAAATGTACAATTTTTATTATTTACATTAATTAATTTTTCAATCTTTCAATCAAATGTCAGATGCATTCTCTGTGGCTAATTTCATACTAATAACCAGCACTAATACACACAGTCATGGCATGCTCTATCTCTGACCCCTCAACAGTAAACCAGACTGATCACGTTTGATCCTATAAACTGAAACTCCATTGGAAGTTTGAGAAGCCGTCTATTTATACCACTTATTTGGATAGTAGTTCTTTTTAGGACAGTCACCACCTTCAAATGGTTTCCTAGCAGGAGTTGTATGGGTGCTTTTTTGTTTGTCCTTGAGGCTTTCGTCATGCGACAGTGTTATACAAGACATACAATTGTTGAACCACATATATCTAAATAGGGGAACAAAAGGCAAGATGAGAAAAAAACTGAAACAACTGACATTTAGCCATCAGTTAAACTCTTGAAGGTTAAAATAGGACATAGTTTCTAAATGGAAGTGGTTTATAGGCTACCTCAGACTAAAACAGTAGTGTTAAGCCGTGTATTCTGACAAAATACATTTTCTACAAATGATAAATTGCAAATATTTATTATATTATTATGTGTTTTTGCCAGGGATTGAAAGATTTACTAATTCATTAATTATATAATTTATCGCAAAAAAAAAACAAACAAAAAAAACAACAAAAATAACGACTTTATTCAACTATTCATTTTCTTTCGTGTGGGCCTCTGACGTGAGTTCACGAGAGCGCCACGACGCGTGTGAGAACTGAGAAGATGATCATTTGATGGGAAAGTGTGAAAGGTAAGCCATTCATTTTGCGGCATTGGTAAGGCACGTTTATGGTTTCTTGTTGGTTTCTCATGATGATTCGAACATCCAGGAAATGGACACTTTAGAACCATTTTGAACATTACATCGAGACCCATCTGCGTCATCATCTCAGTTCTCGCGCATGTGTCATGACGCTCTCGTGAACTCACGTTAGAGACCAACACGGAAGAAAGTAAATAGTTGAATAAAGTTGTTATTTTATTTTTTTTATTTTTTTGTCCACAAAATTTATTCTAGACGCTTCATAAACATAAGGTTGAGCCACTGTAGTCACTCGTCTCTGGACCAGCAGAATGAGGAGTGATTAAATATCTTAATTTGTGTTTCGAAGATGAACGGACGTCTTAGGGCGTTGGAACAACATTAGAGTGAGTAATTACTGACATCTTCATTTTTGGGTGAACTAACCCTTTAATACTACTTTTCTTCTATTTTTTCAACTTGTATATATTTTCTTAAGGGAAGTCTGTTTGCAGACTTTGCACCTTACATTAAAACAAAGGTAAATTAGACTTTTTTTGTAATAATTGTGACTTAATGTGAGTTTGTATCTCGCAATTGTGAATTTATTTCTCATAATGGTCAGTTTATTTCTCATATATGAGACTATATACACTTTATAAAATGGTATGAAATTATATATACACACATGCATACAGTGTACACACACACACACACACACACACACTACTCATTTACATAATTACACATTTCTTAAATCACCAAAAAGTTACCCCCATTGTCAAAGACCTTTGAAGGGATATTTCACAGAGTATTGTCCACAGTCTGCCCTCTTTATCACTGATTAACCTGATTCCTCCAGTTTGGTTTTTATGGTCTAGTGTTACCCAAGATGCAGTTAAAGATACACATTGGTTTTATAGCAAAGAATGACTTTAGCTTGAACATTTCCAATTCACTGTTGTATTTAAATGGAAGCGTAACTGTCGAAGGCTTTTAAAAATATTTCTGCTGGATTTGTTAAACACTAAAAAAGCACAATAAATGTGTTAAAATGCCTCACTAGTAACTTCACACCTCAACAAATTAGTCTGAATTATGTTTTGCAAGTCATAGCACATCCTTTAATAGTTGGATAAGCAGTAAACGTACATTCTGTAATGTCAGAGGGCTGTCGCTGCTTTCATAACCACGTGCCTTAATTGTCAAAAGTTGTATGACTTTTTTTGATCTAGCATATACAGAAAGTGTAAAAAATCCAAAGCTTTGAAGCCCCTCAAAGCTGCCCTTCTCACCTGAGTTGGGGTGATGGTGTTCACATCTTCGGAGGCAAGTTGTTTTAACAAAGTGGTTTTTCCGGCATTATCCAGACCGAGAAGGACTATCCGAAGCTCTTGCTCTGTAGTGCCCTTTAACTTCTCGATGACTGAAAACAAACCCTTGAAAACAAACATTTATGCCTAAAATATCTGATTAAATAGTTTAATTTCAAGTTTCTGGGACATCCATCACAATGATGTTTATAACATTCATAAACTATTCTTTGTTCCAAAGAATTTCCAAATAGGCCCTTCAAGCAGATCGAAACATTTACCTTTTGGACTTCTCCCATAGTGCCGTGAATTTCGTGGTAGGAAGAGGATGCAGAATTAGATGGAAAGGCGCAGCTACATTCTATGTGGGATATATCCAGGTAAGTGTTGGTTTTTCTTATTGGTCCACTGTTTATTGAGTCCTCTTCCCTCAGAATACGTGTTCTTCACTTCGTAGTGTGCAGTATCTTTGCTTCTCTACGTTCCTGGCCTTCCTCATATGTGACAGGATGTGGAGGTGGGTAAAGATGGGGGAGGGGTTGGATTAATAGGACACAATTAGCAATCTCTCCGCCCGCCACCCCTCCACTCGTCTCCTCCAGCACATCTCCAGCATTAAAGACTTACCTGGATTATCCTCAACCACCACCTGCTTTAGGATAGGCTTCTGAGACTCTCTTTGCTCCCTTCTTGTCTTCAGTATGTTGTCGTATGAAGATATGTCAGCATGTTCATGATGTTATCAGCCAATCAGTGTTATGTCACATGACATTTATAGCTAAGGCAATTAGCTTGCCATTCTTACCAAAACACTAGTGTAAAGGTTATTTAATGCCATTTTTGTGTCTTTAGTTTCCGGCTAACTGTCAAATAATAATCCTGCATTGAAGTAAAGCAACAAACATTTCCACTATATTTCCTGTGTCAAACATTATTATCTTCCTGCATATTTGGTTGTCCCTCAGACCTTGAAATAGAGAGTCTTTATGTGCAAGATTCCACCTCATATTGAATTTTTAAAGCTACTTGAAAAATACCTTGAATAACATCAAGACTTCATTATTCCATTGAAGGAACACTTTCTTGGGTTTAAAAACAGTCCTTCCCTCCCTTTGTATTACGCCGAAGAGCCACAATGTTCCTTTCTCCCTGTTAATGAAAGCAGTTGGGGGGCATCTCTATCCACAGAGCAGTCAGTATCCAGACTCACAATGGTGAGTCTCCTGGTGCATCCCAAGGGTCCTTATCATTGCTCTGCAGACGTACTGCACTCTATTGTTGGCTGTTTGCTCCTGTAGGGATTCCATAATATTCTGGGGGATTAGGAACCAATTACTGAATGACCAACAAACTCCAACAAAACTTTGAGAGTTGAGATATTACTCATTCTATGATGATAGTGTCTCTGTCATTTCCAAAACTGTTTAGCATGTTAATTATGACATCATTAGCAATAATTACATTACTTTGAATCTTCATGATTACATTAGTCTACTAGTCACATACGTGTAGACTCATTTAATATTAATTGATCCCTTAGGAAAGAACAAAATCATAAATGAGATCTCATTATTATCATTTTCCTGGAGAGCACAGAGATTAGATTCAAGGCAGGAAGGAACTGAACATTTAACATTTCGCTGGAAACCGCTGCCCCCCGAAACACCGGAGGTGGTGGGGAGAAAACAGCGGTGTGAGGGTGTTAATTCTTTTCAGGTCCAGCTTCTTTTTTGGTGGAGCGCTTCGCAACACAGACTCCAACACATACTACACATAAATATAAAAAACTAAAAAAAGTTTTATCTGCTGAAGCTCGTCAGCCAAACGTGATTCAGATCAACTTCTACTTATTACAACATTCATGAGACATGAAATGAATACAAAAGACTGTTCTAGGATGACAAAAAGGTGCTTTAGGATGTAACTTTTATTTTATGTACTAGATCTACTGTCTAAGGTTACTCATCCCACTACTATCATATTGCTTATAATACACATGTCCAGACACGTTCAGTACAGTAATGTTACTTCCTACGGTCTTACTGTTACACTGAAATTGTTCAGTCTAGTTCACTAACCGTTTTTGTTATCATGTCATACATTCACCTATGTTGACATTGCTCATTGTGAAAGATACACGAATAGTTAGTGAAATGCCTTACGCTAGATAACACCACATGTCGGCTAAATGCAGTCAATGTAAAGTTATCATGGTACGAGCGTGGAGCATTAGTTCAACGTCAAGCTGATCAAAGTAGCCTATTATTGTAAGTTAGTGGTGGAGGAAGTACTGAATCTCAGTACTTAAGTAAAAGTACAAATAACCAGAGACATATTTACTTAAGTAGGGTTTTCATTGTGGTACTTTTACTTTTACTAAAGTAAAAAGTAAAAAGTACCTGATTTTAAATGTACTTTAAGTATTAAAAGTAAAAGTACTTGCATAACAATTTATTATCTTAATGTCTACATTCTAATAGGCCTAATTAGGGCTGTAACCATATGCAATATGAAACCGAAATCGCGACACTCAGATCCACGAACCTGTGTCGCGGTGTGAAGGCAGACGACACACCCCTTATTTGAAGTTAACATTATACAATACGTAGACCTACACCACAAAACTAGTTTAGGATAAATTCGTTAAAATTGGGCAATCCCAGCGTTATGGATATGACATTTGCAGTAAAAACTTGAAATATAAGTTCTCAGAAAATGCATTTAATACCATTAGAAAAATATCAGTCTACAGACACATGCGTTTTATATTTAATATGAGGGAGGGAAATATATAACGGACGTAACACAAAAAAATGTTTAACTTTTAGGTGGCAAAATATTTTTTTGTAATTCTGTGAATTTCTAGGCTAATATACACATCCGATGAAGAAGGGTTGGCTCTCCACAGAACATAAAATATTCATTATATTTTTTGTGTTCACATTTATGAGGAAAAAACAATGTTACAGACGTGTCAGTTCTCCATTACGTGAGCGCTCTGAAAGCGGCACTAAAATACTGCTTTAAAACGTTCACAGAGAACTCAAATAGAAAGCCCTTCTTTAAAGTAAATTTCGTTTTGTATTAATTGTATCTTCATTTTAATCAATGTTTCATCAACCAATTGCCTGGATTTAATAAATAAGTAAATATAGCAGAAAATAGATAATCAGGTCACGGCCGCGCCAGCGCGTGAACTGGAGAAATAAACCGAAACTCAGGTCTGTAGGCGACTTGCCTCGTATAGACGTATATATATAGAAAGCCTGAAATGTCTACTTTTAAACAGAACAATTCAAACAGAAAGAAAACAGACTGTTCTCTGCATGTAATCCTATTGAAATGTGCATTGATCTCTGGCGAGTTCACTGCAAAGATCGCGCGTCAGCATCGTCAACTTCATCTTTGCTGCTGACACTGACACAGCAGGAAACACTTGTTTATTAATAAACAATTAAAATGTCTCCTTGTTATATTTTACATATTCATAATCATTACTTTTGCCGGTTCTTTGTGACAGCTTTTAGGTGCTTTTTTGGCAGCGCCACCGTTACATGTTTCATGAACGCGTCAGCACCGAAAACAAGGAGATTTTTTTCAATCCCTGTTTTGGCAGGGGGAAAAACTGATCAGAAAATGTAACGAAACATTGTAGAAATGTAGTGGAGTAGAAAGTATAATAATTGCTGCAAAAAGTAACGAAGTAAAAGTCAAAAGTATGCACTATTGATTCTACTTAAGTAAAGTACAGATACGTGAAAAATGTACTTAAGTAAAGTAACGAAGTATTTTTACTTCGTTACATTCCACCACTGATTGTAACGTTGCAGTGGGAGTTTACTTGAGTTTCCAGCATGTTGTGTGATGCTTTCTCTGGTGTGTTGAAAGTCTCAGTGTCGCCCTTGAGTTCGAGCAAAATCTAAAAATTGGTTGCAATCTGAAACATCACCGCTAGAAACCGCTAAAAGTTACATATAGCCCCTTTAAATAGTGAATACGTGCATATTAACAGCCTTGAATTAACCATAATTTAATATTATTACCATAACATGATTAAATGTTAACAAATTAGGTAGGCTATAAGTGTATCAGCAATCATAACTCAAAGAAGACATTTCTTAGAAATATATTACCTTGGTGACGAGGATCACTCATTCGCTTTGTGTTAGTTCCAGTACGAAACAGCGCGGGGGCGCACATGTGCCTATGATTTTCCGATGGTAAAAACAAATGATATGTTGTTGTATTACTTATCAATATATTGTTAACATTTTACAAAAGTCAAACTCAAATGCAGTTACGGGGTTTTTGACCAGCGAATGTGTGCAAATGTGCATTTTGTCCATCATTTAAATCGGCGCCAGCGGCATCACATTACATTTTCATCAACAGGTTACAAACTAGTTTGTTGTAGCTATGGGCACTCAGTTTTTCCTTTTGTAAAATACATTTGGCCAAAATCTTATTTTATGCAGGGGCTATTTAAGTGTAGGCCATGTATTGGCTATGACTAGATGGCAAATGCTAGACCTCTCTCTCAGGTCCCACATGTCTCAGTCAGACATCAAATAAATAAAATACGATCATTCATAGACATAGTGTTTAGTACTTATTCAAACAACAAGATCTTTGTTTACCCTTGCAAAACTTTGTTCAGCTGCTGCGGAACTTCGGTTCATTCAGTGAAGATAGAGGGGGCGGAGTTATCAGGTAGTGGGGGTGGAGTTATCAGAGAGAGGGGGTGGAGTTATCAGATAGAGGGGGTGGAGTTATCAGATAGAGGGGGCGGAGTTATCAGATAGAGGGGGTGGAGTTATCAGATAGAGGGGGCGGAATTCTCAGGTTTACTGACAGTTTGAGGATCGAACCAGATTTACACAAGCTTTTTTTTAAGACGTAAAGGTTGACCAATACTATTGATTTATTGAAGGAAAAAAAACACCACCACCACCAAAAAAAAAAGTGTAAGAGTGTAAGGGCAAAAAGGGCATGTGCTCTGCACAGGTTGAGCCTTATGTGCCTGATATGGAGGGGAAGTGCAGGCTTTTTGAGTGATGATACGCTCCAACCGGGAGCATCATCGAATAACCCTATGCCTTTGGACCAACAATAGTTGAATATACCAACGTCACGGGCACAAAGACATGGGAAGAACAAGGTTTGTTCCATGATTTAGGAAATTATATCATGGAGATCTTGAAAGAAGGGGAGAGTCCATCTCTCTGATGCCTCCCCTTGGCCACCCGACAGAAATCTGTCATCTAACTTGTATTGTCTGGGGGGGTCTCTTGTTCGTGTGGCCAGTCTAAATGAAGACTGTCCACAGTGCGAGTGACTACCTCAAGTAACTCATAGTAAGATCTCACGTCACGAGAGGAGCTCATCTCCACACGAAAACCAGTGTCCTTAGCCTCGTTTTGGTTGATGTAGGCTGTGTTGATGAGGGAGTGCAGGTGCAGGGAATCAGTATCTGGTGACGATCAGAAGCAGGTGTGGTGGTGGCTGATTGAGTGCAGGTGGGGACCAGAAGGGATG
Organism: Semotilus atromaculatus; assembly: GCA_031834385.1. Classification (NCBI taxonomy): domain Eukaryota; kingdom Metazoa; phylum Chordata; class Actinopteri; order Cypriniformes; family Leuciscidae; genus Semotilus; species Semotilus atromaculatus. The sequence continues at coordinate 20,905,137 of JAULUF010000001.1, read as the reverse complement.
CTGGGAAGTGTAGCGCAGATAGGTTACAGAGTCGGTGACTGAGCTGGTAACCAGTATTCACAACCGGTCAAACAAAGATGTTTTCCTAAAGCGCTGATTCAGCATAGCATTGAGAGTAGCTTTTGAGAGGGAACATATAGCAGGCTTTATATTTTGCAATCATAATATAATTATATAATCATGATAATCATTCACAATCATATTTGGGGTTCTGTGGAATCAAAAATTTTGAAAACTCTTGTGACAAGATTGTATCAAACCAAATTTCTCATAAAATTAACTAGATTAGACTGTTTTTCTATGGTTATTCTTCATATAAACATTTCTGCAAGCTCCACTAATTTTAAACATTAAACAGTTACCTCATGTGAATATATCCTATTTAAGGGCATCACTGTCATTCTAAAACAACACACTTATACTCATTATTAAATTTTTCTTTTGAGGAGATGTGACAACCATATATGTGAAGATCATGATAAGCACTTTCTTTCATTTTAAGGGTCATTAATTACTACATTTGCTTTTTCCTCAGATGCACAGGAACACAAATGCCTTTGTTGCTGGCTGAGCTCATCTCTCCAGCTGTAAGAGCGAGGGAGAGTGAGAGGGTGAACGGCTTATGGCCACACGGACTGCTGCACTGATGAATTGAGAGGAACAGGTGTCGACCATTGCAGAACAGAAGGAGCTTTGGTGACGCAAAACAGAACTGGTTCTGGATGGTTTTTTCGGTCAGGATCTGCTTTGGGCAGTTTGGACGATTGACTGGACATGTTTGTGAAGACAAACTTCTTTATAAAACTCCCCACAACTCACAGTCTCCATTTAGGAAATGCTGTACATAAAGAAGGACCTTTTTTGAAGAGCACCAGTTCACAAAAATGTGCAAAATAAAGCAATTGAACTTTACATTAAATGATCACCATAGATTGCAATTTAATGTAAAAGAGCAGTTTTCACAGGAAAAAAGACATGAGGGTAAAGATGATGACAGAATTTTAACAAATCACCTGTGAAAGGTGTGCTGCAGATAATCAAATGCAAACAGGTGAGACTAACACTTTTTTATCACAACAGTTGTGCATTTCATTTCTGTCTAGATGGTCATTCATCCTCAGGTTTCTCTGGATGATTGTTGCCTGAATGTACGTCAGTGTGTTTTCCTTCTCAGTGACTTTTATACCCAGCTGCGTTGTGTTTTATGGTGTTTGCGCAGTGACACGTTGTTTCTGTGAGCCAAGAAGTTCTTGCTCAGGTTTTGTGTAAGCTCACTGGTCTCCAGCACACAGCCAGCTTCATCATGGAGATCTCTCTGTCTCACCACCAACAGAAAGCCTCTGTCCAGTCAAGGGAAAAGGTACCAAATTTCCTCTTCACTTCTTACCTGTGATACACAACTGGTAGGGTGGAAACATCTGGTCATGATACTATAATATTGGATTTTTTTTTCTGTTCAGGGCACTGTTATACAAAATTAATACTATTTTTTTCTTCTTTTTTTGCTTCTCACAACTATATTTGTAGCTTTTTCCGAGTTTGGATTTGGGCCAAATTGAAACATTTGGGTGTATGTTTAACTGTTTACTAGGTCTGAATAGTAATCAATGTACTTTTCCATAAAAATCTGTGTATGTATGTTTGCATGTATATGTGTATGTCTGTCTGTCAGATCCTACTGATGACATGTGGAGAAAAGAAGTGGTCTAAGCACTGAGCCCTGAGGCACCCCAGTAACTGATGATCTATATACATGATACATGTTGTATATACATAGATGTTATATCCTCATTCAAGTATTTCATTGTTTTGGTTACATTTTCCCATGAATATTTTTATGAAACCGTAATTGAAATATTGTGTTTCATTGTACAGTAAAGATTTTATATTGTGAGGTTGTAATATATGAAAATATTTTTGTGTGAATTTTATGTCAGAGGACCTTGAGTTTCAATGAAATCACTAGAGGGTTCTCAAACCTCGCTCGACGCAACTCTTTACGAAGGACTCTTGGGAGACACAACACCTTGTCAGACAGTCAGCCTCACAGCCTCAATAAGGTAAAATCTTTGACTGAATTCAGAAGAGCCCTCATTTCCTCATCTCTCTACTGTTTTTAGGCATATGGAGTTACTGCCATGATTACTGCCATTAGCTGAAGATCCTGTTATGACCTTTAACTGAATCATATCAAAACGGTAGATTTCCTTGTGTTTGAAGAAAACCTGATTGAAGTTCACCAACTGAAGTCTCGTGGTATATGATATTTTGGTCATGATTGCTTGAGTGATAATGTGATATCTAATTGCCGTGTACTCTTTCAGAATCTGACCGGGACAGTGCTAAAACATGTCAATAACAACAAAACAAATGTTAAATGTCACAAATACCCGATCATTTAATTCCAATGAATGTTTTCTACACGAATGACCTTATTTATTATGTAATGATGGAAGAACTGTAGCCATGGTTTCACTGTAAAAAAAAAAAGTTCAAAAAAGCGTTCTGTCTGAAACATGCCCACACTTCCTCTTGCGGCATGTTACCATGGTAAGACTTCCTGCTCGAGCAGGAAGTTATATTGTGTTCAGAGCTGTCTCAAACGCACATCAGAAACAACTCACTCATGCGTTTAATAATCTAAAGTACATGTGATTCCAAGGATATGTCTCTTAAAGGGAATAACATTGAGATATCCAACGGACTTAAGGTACGTTCAAAGAGCTTGACTAAAAATTTATGTGCAGGTCTGTGTGCGCAAACACAGTGTTGTCACAGAATATGAATATGACAATGATAATGCATTGTTGAGAATTGAGTTTATCATTTTTTTCTCCTCAAAAAGTATTTCTTAGCCATATCAGGTCAAACTATAAGGTCAAAAGTGGCCTTGAACTAACTAATGTAGAGTTGCAACTTTCTTTTAATCAGGGGGCAATTTTTTAAAAATGTTTTAGGCACTTACTTTTTTCCCCTGCAGATCATTGAAGATGTAAGCTCTACTACATTACCCTCCGGGAATGAGACGATCAGAGAACAATAATATCAGTTAATATCCAATTTGAGGGAAAAAAGAACAGCCATTTTATCCCAGACTCCAATTGTGTGTCTCATTTTGTTGCTCGTGAGCTTTCACTCAGCCTTTCAGGTGCTTGTGTGTGTCTCAATTGCCTGCAGGCATCGAATCAAACAAAATTTGTTACCAAGAAATGTGTACTTCAACTGAGTCACTAATACCACAGATGAATGTACGCCATGATCCAACATACATATTTTTGATTAGTATAATTAACACTCTGATCGATATCATTTCATTTTCTCCTACAGACACTGGCTGTTTCAGATGGAGGTAAGTTATTCATCAATAAAGTTTTTTTAGAGGAGTTGGAGGATGAACGTTATGTTCTCCTCCAACAATGGCATCAGGGGGAAACAAAGGTCAGCAGTCTGTGCGGCCATGTGTTTTTATACTTTATCCACATGGCTGGCAAACAGTTCCAGTGCAGTCATACAGTACCTCTGGTTTTATCACTTTATCTGTGACCTGTTTACATCCGGTTTTGGGGGTGGGGGTGTAGCCACATCAGTTTCTCTCTCTGTTCAAGTGTCATTGTGAGACAGAGAGATTGGGAGAGAAAAACAGGTGGGTAGGCAGAAAGGCAGACAGACAGAGGTATAGAAAGTCATGTGACTGTCTGGAAGTGAAAACAATCATCGATTGCACCAGTATAATCATCAAGCGTCTGATGCTAGTCATTCATAAAGTGTGACTCGAACTCATGCTTGGGGAATTCCTCTAATGCACATCACTGCCACAAAAACAAGTGACGAGTGAAGTGTCGGAATAAAGGAAGAGAACTGTAAAAAGTGTCATCAACAGATTTTTGGTTGAGACAGTTTAGCAGCGCACCAACGTTAATGGTGTCAAATTGACCAGCTCTTTCTGTAGCATATCTCACACATTCCCACAGCCTGAGGAAAGACAAAACAGGGCTAAATCAGCTCATGCGTTCCTTGACAAAAGATTGGGATTCACTGACTGACATGTTTGTACACTGGATTTTATTTTCACGGTTGTATGTGCTGTGCTATTGAATTTACTTCACATTCAAACGGAAAAGTGTTTAGAACCTAAACCAAGACCCGAAGAATTCAGCACTGATACTAGTTTTTTTTGCAATATATTGAAACAATATTTGCTGCAATATATATATATATTCATATAAAAGGGGACAGATCAACAGCAAAAATGTGAATTTAAATTTGTAGCATGTATGTAAATATTTTATATTTAGAACATTTGTCATCTCTGAAAAGTAAAAAAAAATTGACCCTGTTGGAAAACTTAAGGTGCTCAATCTGAGCCCCACCAGCTGGTAGTGCATCTGATCCATCGTTTATCCAACTAATGACCGAAATGGTTACCCTAGAAACAATGTAAAAACAGCAACCATAAGAAGAAACACAGACTTCCATGAAGTCATGTCTCTGCTAGCACCACTATTAGACCATTAATGAATAACTACATTTGTGAAAAAGTTAGCATACGCTTACAAAATGTATTATATAATTTCAAAGAATATGAATGTAGTGTCTTTAAGCACTTAATTGCATATTAATTGCAATTAAATTAACATGTATTACAGTTTAAATTGATATTAAATGCAATTTTGACCTGCTTAAGGACTTAAGTATCTTTATATGTAATAGAAGTAATTTCTTCTATTATCATTGAAATGTGGTTCAAGTGTTCTTTCAAATGTACTGAATATTAATTGCAATTAAATTAACATGTTATAGTTTAAATTGATATTAAATGCAATTTTGACCTGCTTAAGGACTTAAGTACATCTTTATATGTAATATATATCGGCAACACTTTACAATAATAGTAGCCTACATGAATAATCATGTACTAATACCTGAATTAATAATTACTTTACTATGAACTAATGATGAGTACTAATGAGGAACTAACCTTAACTACGACATGAGTCATATGAATTCCTGCATGAATATACCATCTTAACTACACGTTAGTACATGCTTGTCAATTAATGTATTAATTAACATTTCGGGGTAAACTAAATCAAACATGCTCTAGATCAGAAGAAAGATGTACTAAAAGGGCACAATGTAAAATTGTTCATAAATTTGACACCAGCAACTGTCACAAACATCAATAAATGACTATAGATGTCTTGCAATATTTACATTTAACCTACTCTTTGAACACACAATGATGCATTCATCATTAAAAACAATTTAATCTCATTCTGGTTTAAGTGATTCCACTGCTGCCATCAAGAGTGAAATACCTACACTAACATTTTCATTAACAGATGCAATTTTCTAAATTAAAATCAGTGTTAGCACAGATGATGGTTATTTATGTGGTTATTTTATGGATTGGTTTACTGTCTTTATATCATAATGCTGTCGGGTGTTAGTCTTGTGTTCTGGCTCTTCTTTTGGGCCACAAAATGTATCCATTTTCTAAAGCATGTTTGATTTAGTTTACCCCGAAATGTTAATTAATACATTAATTAACAAGCATGTACTAATGTGTAGTTAAGATGGTATATTCATGCAGGAAATCATATGACTCATGTTGTAGTTAAGGTTAGTTCCTCATTAGTACATGTCTTAACTCATCATTAGTTCATAGTAAAGTCATTATTAATTCAGGTATTAGTACATGATTATTCATGTACTATTATTGTAAAGTGTTACCGTCATTTCTTCTATTATCATTGAAATGTGGTTCAAGTGTTCTTTCAAATGTACTGAAAAGCATTTATGGTAAACTAAAATATATTTTAATGTAATTTCTATTAAAACTATTTAAATATATTTGTAATCACACAATTGAAATAATGTAGCTGCAATTTAGTACATATAAAATAACTTTAAATGTAGGCTAATATTGAATAACAAACTTAAAATGATAATCAAGTACTTTACATGTGCTTTAGTATGTTAGTCAACACATCAGAATAAGTGTACTTATTATTATTATTTTTTTTTACAAAAGATTAATATTGATTGAAGTCATTGTAAGCTTTTGAGATTTTTGTAAGATTTTGAATAGTAATACTTCCGATGGATTTGGTAACACTTTAGTCATTACTAATGTGTTTCCATGATCTTCACTTTAGAATACTGATCCAAATCATATAGTTCCTTTGAGTCATGACTATCACTAATGATCACACTCGAGTCATTACTATCCAAAACCTTACAAAAATCTCAAAAGTTTACAATAACTTTAGTCAATATTAAGTAGTTACTGATTAGCTGATAGTGAATTACCACATTTGAATGAGCACTATGACTTACTAATTCATTAATCAGAGTTTCATGTTAGTTAATAGTAGTTACAAGAATGTTAATAATGCGTTACTCATTTGTTTCTGTGTAGTTATTTATTAATGAAGGAACAGTATTCTAAAGTGTTACCAAATATACTTTAAAGTAACACTTTTCATTTGTGATGATTATAAAGTACTTAAAAGTGTTCTTAAGTTAAGGAGAAGATATACAAGTGTACTCTCTTTAAGTACTAATAAGTGGCTTTTTATTTCCTTGATATAATTTCCTGCAAGTTATTTTTTTTAATATAGTTTACTTTTAAGATTTGAAGTACACAAATAAAATTATTCTTTTGCTCTATTTACTATTGTTTCCTCAATAGTAGGCTATATTTAATGACTTAAAGTGTAATGCACTTTACCTAAAAGTTAATGTCAAACTTGATCTAATATGTTAAGGTAAAGTGGGTCCCAATTTGCGTACTTATGCACTTTTCTATGAATAAAGAGAGAGAGTATTGTGTTCACACTGAAAATTCCAAATAGAAAAAAAATGCACTTTAAATACCTGGATTATGCTAAAATAACACTTGTAAAATAGTGTAAAATAACACTTAATTATAAGTGTGGAATGTTGAGCCCTGTCCCAAATGGCACACTTCATATGTACTTTCAGTCTTGTGGACTAACAATGGCTGCCGAGTCCATGAGACCGTAGTGTGTCCCATTTAGTCATTTTAGGTTTCAGAATGGTGCTCATTAGTGCCCATTTTTGGTCGATATGAGCACTTTTGCAGACTCCGCAGCAGACGTCTACCCGACAGTCAAAGCGGCATTACGTCACAAAAGTGCGGACTCATAAGAAAACAGGGGCCTTGGACACTTCACGCACTAAACTGTCGCAGCTTTAATTACATAGCGGAGGGGGAGGGGCTATTCAATTCCGATGTTGAATGACAAAATAACCTTAAAAAGTTCATACATTACACAGCTGAGTACAATAGTACATACTGTAAGTGGATAGTGGATAGTGCGTCATTTGGGACAAAACTGTAAACAGACCCTCACAATAGATGGGTTTCCGTTTCTCTAATTACCCATTATCCTCTGCGGCGCGCCGCCATGTTGTGTGTCAAAGCTGTCATCAAAGCCCGTCTGTCATGCTCATGTTTACCTGATGTTTACCGCCTTTTCATTTACCCAAGTATTTTTGACTCTTTTGTGTTGAGGTAATTTTTTTGTACGTGTACATCTGTGTCTTATTCGTTCAATCAAATTTTTGATTTCTTATTTGATCGGTGAATAATGTACATGAACTGCTGCGCTTGTGACAGGACCTATTTTTTACAGTCTATGGACGAACGCATGTTTAACTGAAAGAACGAGCAGAAACAGAGAGAGAGCCGGTCGCGCGCGCGCACTCCCTCTCTCTTCGGAGCTAGGCGAAAGTGTAAAAACAAGACTTCACCGTCTCCAAACTAAGCGCTGTCTTGCTCGCATTCCCTCGTGGAAAAGTTAGTCTGGAGCCCTGCATTGACGGTTCACATCGCTGTAGACTGGCGGCTGATATCTGCACAGCCCTTATTATACGGTACATTTAGACTCAGTGTCAAGACAACACCATCTGGGTAATAAAAAACAACAACACAACGCTCCGAACTAATTTAGTGTAGGAGAGAGATGGAGAGCAGAAGCACGGAGCGATGTGCTCCAGGTGTAAGTTAGCCTCTAAGTTACCTCTGGCTCGACCAGCTGATGTGGCCACAGAGAAAGTGATGAAGGTGTACAATCGTCAGAGTGTTGTTTTGCCCAGCCAACACCTCTCAAGGCCTGTGTCGATAGTAGCCGCCTGGGTACAGCGATTTGACAGCCGATGAGAGCTAATGTTAGCGCATTTAGCTAGCCCATCTTGGAAATGATTAGATAAAGTGTCACATCTCCAGAGCACAAAACCTCTAAATGTTCACAAGAGCAGCACTGAACATTAACTCCAGCCAAATGGAGAATAATCGCATGATTTTCATGTTCAGAATAATGCCCAGTTTAATTATTATCATGCTCCGTAACACAAACGCTTGACCCACTTGACACACAAGATGGCGCCTGCGGGAGAAATGTGACGTCATCGGAAACCCATCTATACACACAAATGCTTTAAGTTCAAATGCCAGTGCTTCTCAACATCCTCTTCGTCTCGTGGGTGTTAGAACTGAATGTGCTGGAGACCGATGAGCGGACAGCGACGCAGTACTCCAGCAGTAACTCCAGTCTGCCCACCGTGCCCAGTGAAGGGACCAGAGGTGTGGGTCAGGTGGCCAGCTGGGCCGTCAGCTTCGAGAGGCTGCTGGAGGACCCCATGGGCGTACGCTACTTCACGGTGAGTGAACTAAACCGGCGTCATTTGAAAGAGTGAATATTTCTGGACGTAAAAAAGCACATCAAAATCTGAACAAATAAACAGATGAATGAGCTTTAGGGGAAGATATTGATTTGCTTACTGTGTTGGTTATTTTCACTAATGGATCTTCTTAAAAGCACTTGAGTTTACTGGGTGGGAAGGTTGCTGAATGATCTACTAACTTCTAATATTGTCAGTTTAGTGCTTTAAAAGCAATGCAATTGGACCAATTCAAAGTTAAAGCACTACTTCTACAGGCAACTCAAGTAACATTGATATAGGTGTGATTAATTGCAATATAGATTAAAGAACTACATTGCAATTATAGATTATAAAGATAAATAGATTTCAAAATAAAAGATTATAGATTGAATTAATATAGATTTAATTATAAAACAGCCCTAAAAACGGGCTGATTTCAAAACATTTCTTATTGATTTTCAAGCAGATCTACTGAATACAAAAGTCTGACGGTCTAACTCGGTAGAGAAAAGCAGAAGCGGTGTCCTAGAAATAAGCCTTTGCTTCCAGTTTCTCGGTGTACACGTCATATACTTCTGTACTTATTCACTTCGTAATAAACAGATTTCTGTAGAGAGATGCTGCCATGTTGCTCGACGCTCTCATTTGTTTACCGACCACGCAGAGCAAGCAACTTAACCCCAATTCATTGTGAAATGTGTAAAATCAGGAGGAAAAAAAACAGGAGGTAAGGAGGAAACCAGCCCACGGTATGAGTCACTGTAATTATAGGTAAATGAGGAGGTGTGGAGAATGTTTCAGAAGGGAGGCTGGAAGAGATTTTGTGGGGGTGGGGGGACATTTTTGGGTGTTTTGGTGAGAGAGCTCTGATGGATAAACCTCTTTGAATTCCTCATTTGGTGGCTAACAGAGATACGAGCCAGAACCAGAAATTAAATTGTCTTAATTGTCTTGTAATAATACAGGTGATAGTAATTATCATGCCCACCGACACATGCAGTTCATCCAGATTTGAGGCATATTCTTAGCGTTACATTTTGTCTGTATGCACCAAAGGCATTTCTGAAATCTGAGGTCAGTGCTGAGAACATCTTATTCTGGCTGGCATGTGAAAAGTTTCGCAAGATACCTCCCTATCAATCAGAGCAGGTAAATCTCCGTTTATATCTAACCACTATTGTATCACTGTTTCTTTTCCTTTCTAATTCCTACAGAAAATGTAAATATTACATTTGTTTTCTTACCCTAGCTCAAGAGAGAGGCGTTGTCAATTTATAACAGCTTCCTGTCCAGCAACGCAACTTCTCCCATTAACATAGATGACAGGGTACGAGTCGAGGAGAAAGATGTTCAAAACCCTCGTGCTGACATCTTTCAAAAAGCCCAACAACAGGTATGTGACACATCAGGTAGAAATGTCAATCGAAATAGATTTCAAGAGCATTTTATTGATAAGAATAGAGTGAAGGGAGGATTGACCTTGGTGAGCTAGATCTGCTGGCATGAGCGAAGGCCATAATTTTGAAACATGCTCAGAATTACATAGATATTAGGATACATGCTGCTTCAAGGTTGAGAGAACCCCAAAGCAGATCTAGAAAGGTGGTTCTGGGGAGGAGGAGGACCAAAAAAATTAATTATCATTGTGCACAGAAGCTACTGTGTGGAATATGAATAAAGGGTTGTGTAGATTTTCTGATGATACTTTCTATTCTTTTGTTTTCTGCCTGCGGTAACTATGAGTGAAACGTCACTTTATCATTGTGTATCAGACATTGCCACATTGTGGAATAGAGATGAATTTCACTTATTCATCAAAGATTAAATTATTGTTGTGCATAAAAAATATACTTACACTGTTACACACCTCAGGTCATAAGCGACCATAATATTTAAAATATATATATTTTTCAATAAATGCATGGGAAAACAGGCATTCTTTCGTAATGTTATCATTTTTTTCTTGTTATTTTGTTTATAATGAATTGATTGAGGAATACTAAGAAGGTTAATGAGGAGGAGGATAGCGAATGACGTCCCGGGCAGAGTCCTGCACGGGTTCGGGTATCCGCGGGTACCCGACAGGTGACCCGCAAATTTTGCTCAAACGGGTTAAAAATATCCAACTGTCTCGGATACGGATGCGGGTCGGGTCGGACACGGGGAAACGCGGGTCTAAACACGGGTTCAAAACAGTCACGTGCAAATGTAAAAATAAATGCATATTTTTAGGAACACATCTACAAAAACAAAACTATGCCTCCCCTGTATTTCAAGTTGATAAAATATTTGTTTTTAGTTTATTTGAGCCCGCGCCCTCCCATGAGTCTCTAGGCCTAAAGTTACATTCACTTTTAAAAAATCACAACCACTCGAACTGCTGCATGAGTCGTCTAGAATCTAGATGGATAGTGAGTAGGCCTATGTCAAATATAGCCAGGATACAGAACAGTCTGTTTTCTTTCGTTTTGAATTGTTTTGTTTAAAAGTACACATTTCAAGCTTTCTATATATTTATCAGGTCTGTGATGCATGTAGCTTATATGCTGAGTTTCGTTCATTTCCAGTTCATGCGCCGTTGCCTGTGTGTCCTGATGCCTGCTATTACTTCTTATTTATTAAATTCAGACAATTGGTTAAAACATTGATTAAAATTAAGATAAAATTAATACAAAACGAAATTCACTTTAAAGAAATGCTACAATAATAAACTTAATGAAGTGGTCAATAACGTCTGCCCACTCTGTCTCCCGACATATAGGCTATCGGCTTTTTGACAGCTTCGGCTGTTGTCCTTGTCTTAAGGCAAGCCGCCAAAGGCAATACAAATTTGAAAAAAGTGTGTCTATAATGTGATTGGCTAAACTGAGTTTATTTCGGGTGCGGGTCGGGTCTCGGTTCTATTTTAAGCGGGTCGGGTCGGGTTGTGGATTTTAATTAGTGCTGCTGTCGGAAAACGGGTCGGATGCGGTTTTAAGCACTGCGGGTACGGGCGGGTGCGGATTTACAAAATCGGACCCGTGCAGCTCTCTGGTCCCGGGTCACTAAAGACCCGAGGTATGCCTTTAAGGGTTAAAGCAGAAAAAATTTTCATTAAAATGTATTCATTTGGTAAGATGCTTAAAAGTTATGTAGGCTACATTGCATTCAATGCATAAATTTTTTTTGTATCAGGTTATATCACCAAATCTAGAAAAATGACTAAATTTCAGGAGTGCCTCAAGTAAATAATTTCATCACAAGGTTTCAAGAAAAGAGGAGCCTCTGCTCATGACAGTGCATCCCAAGTGCATAAAGCGTTTCATGTACATGGTTAGTGATGCAATAATTTAAACTAGAGCATTCCCATTATAATCAGCAAAGTTGTCTTCACTGCAAGAAGGCACCGTATTAAGTGTCTTTTTCAATCAATTTCAAATGCTTTCAGCCTCAACAAATTAGTAGACTTTTGCATCTGTCAAACAAGCAGCAGGAAAAAACTGACACTGGATGCTATTGGAGTTTTGCCCATTTGTGTGCTGTAAAAACAAAGATATGTGTCACATTGAATAAGTTGTTACATGTGTGACGAAGACATATTTGTTGTGTCATGTGGTGGTAAGGCAAACCCATTTAGTTTAAGAACAGACAGCAATCATAACTCAATTATCCAGAGCTACTAAAAGCAATCAACTCAAGAGCCCACCCTCCTTTGACTCCCTCTTGAGCAGAAGCGTCCTCCTTACCTAACCTCTCCATTCTCTCTTCCCCTTTTCAGATCTTTAAACTGATGAAGTTTGACAGCTACACTCGTTTCGTGCGCTCACAGCTCTATCAAAGCTGCATGCTAGCTAATGTGGAGGGCAGGCCTCTGCCAGAGCTGGACCCTCGTGGCAAACCCCTCACGTCAACGAAACACACCAGCAGCACTTCACCCAGAGAACAAGTCAAGTTCGAGAAAACTAAGGAGGTAACTTGATATCTCGATGTAAAATATGACTGTATTTGATCTTAATAAGAGATTTATATGAGTTTGTTGCTTTCCAGAGGTTAAAGGCGAAGACAAGTACAGCAGAGGCTGATGATGTGGTCGAGAGGAGGAAGGTCAATCTGCAAGGCATTATAGGAAAGGAGAAACGCAGAGAGAAGAGAGGGTCCTGGGGAGGTGATTTTATGACGTCAAAACCCACCTAACCCACACATGGGTTAAATAAAGGGCAAATTTAACTAATAATAGTTTTTTAGACCATTTAATAAAAAATTCTGTTCTATATTGGCCATTTCCAGAATCACCAATCAGCTTCAAGACTGGACTTGTGAAGAGTTCAGAGGTAACTTGCTACAAAGTCTGTAGATAACAGCATTATACAATGCCATACTGGTACCAATACATGTGTTGTTGCAGGTTGAGAAATTAGTGGCACGCTCGGCAGACGGAGGGGTTGATAAGTATTGCTGTGTCTTCCTGCCCGATGGTACGGCATCTCTGACCCCGGCCCGACCTGGTGTCACCGTCCGCAAAATGCTCACCGGCGTATGTGAAAAAAGAGGCCTTCCTCTGTCAGACATCATTATTTATCTACAAGGCAAAGATAAAGTAAGAAGTGCAAAACATTTACATGTACATTAGTAGACAAAATGTCTATATATGAACTTCTTTACAAAACTTCTTTTTTTTTATTGTGATCTCCCATTGGGTGTCACATATAGCAACCGCTGTCATTGGACCAGGACAGCTCTGTGCTGAAGGATCAGCAGGTGTTTTTGGAACTGAGGGTCACATTTGCGTGAGTGTTGTGCAAAAAAAGTCATCATTTACTCATCCTCATGTCGTTCCAAACATGTATGCATTTCTTTCTTCTGTGGGACACAAAAGAAGATATTTCGAAGAATGTTTTGGTTGGATTCCATTATGTTTTTTGTCCATAAAATTAAAGCAAATGGGAACCGAAATTGTTACCAGCATTCGTAAAAAAAAAAAAAATCTTATTTTGTGTTCCACAGAAGAAAAAAACATCAAATTTGATACAACATGAGGGTGAGTAAATGATGACAGACTTTTAATTTATGGATGGACAATTCCTTTAAATCCAAACAATTAGTTTGAATTGTTGTCGCCAGGTGTTAATATTTATGCATGTGTGTTTCTCGTACAGGGTAAAGGTAGCATTCGCAGGTAAGACGGTGGCTGTTGTGGTGAAGTCCAATAAGACCCTGCAGGACGCCCTTGCGACGATGCTTAACAAATACCGCCTCAGGGCACAGGACGCCACTGTTACCATGGTGAGGGGGGGTCTAGATTGGCCAGAACAAGTATTTTGTTCTTTGTTGAAACTTATAGTTTGACCTTTTGTGATGGACCACAAGATTACAGTTTCTCTTGTTATTAAACTGCAGCTGCAAAAGTAGGATAACAAAATAATTTAATGTTTTATGTTCATCAAAACCCTTACACACAGAAACATGAAAAATGCAATACAGTCAATATGCAGAAGGAACCTCCACATGCTCTATTATATTCTTCATAGTTATGTACGGTAACATCAATCAACACAGAATTGTGCCTTCACACCCCTAGTGACCAAACCAAAGACTCTCACTCAAACTTTATGCTATTTAAACATACTAAATGCTAATTAATCTACTTGTCATACAATCCTAATCCCAGTTTCTAAATATTATTAGAAATGACATTGATTTGTCTATATCTACATTTGCAGCATAAGCCATGTGCTGACATGTTTTCTGTCCTCTGTTTTCAGAGTGGAAGCGGACAGATAATAACTATGAACACAGCTGTCACCTCTCTGGCCAATAAGACACTAATTCTAGATAAACGTATGTAACAAATCTATTTTAAATTCTACTTCTTGCAGGTTTCATGTTGTAGGTTTACTGAACAACTGAATTCACTGAGTGGGAAGACAGACAGATACAGACAGACAGACAGACAGACAGACAGACAGACAGAGATAGTTACTGTTGTGGTTTCAATCTTTTCGGTTCAATGATTTCTCAGGGATCCATGATAACAGAAAATAATTAGACTTTATTCAATTGAACAAAGCCGAATGACTCTTGCATCAGAATCACTCTCGAGCTCTGCTCAGCTTCTCACATATATGCCAGTGATCCTTTCCAAAAAAGGTCATACATACATATAGATATTTTGAGAAATACTTTTGTACCATGTGACATACTGAAATAACACTCTCTGTTGTCTCAGCCTTCTCCTCTTCCAAAGTCACTCCAGCATTTTAGGCCTTGCAGGCTTTCAAAGTCACCCCAAAGACAGAGAAATAATGGTGTCTAAATTATAGCTAAATTACTTAATTTCCAAATAATAAAATCTTCAACATTACATAGACAGATAGATAGATATATAGATATATTGATAGATAGATAGATAGATAGATAGATAGATAGATAGATAGATAGATAGATAGATAGATAGATAGATAGATAGATAGATAGGAAGAAAGACAGACAGAGACAGATGATAGAAAGAAAGAAAGAAAGAAAGAAAGAAAGAAAGAAAGAAAGAAAGAAAGAAAGAAAGATCTTGCAGGTTTCACATTGTAGGTCTACTGAACTACTGAATTTAGTGGGAAGACAGGCAGACAGATGCATGGATAGATGGGTAGATAGATAGACAGACAGACAGATATAGATACAGAGATAGACGGACAGACAGATAGATAGACAGATATTGTATTGAGCCATGGAATTTTCCTTTGAGCTTGAATGGACCGACAGTGATATTCAAATGATTTGTGCTCCATCCCTTGTGCGAGAGGCTCAGTGCTGTCCTCTGTGGAGAGCATGTCACCTTCCATTTGCGTAGTTGTTGTGGGCTCTTTCCCTGTTTCCCTGCACAGCATTAAACCTCTCACAAACTGCACCCAATTGTATAACCAGTTTGGATCCTAAATGTTACATTAGGAACTGATGATTTTATTCTTACTCTCTGGAATAAGTATTCTTAAACAGTACAGTTCACCCTAAAATAAATATTCTAAGCTGTTGATCAATCTAATCTTGCAGGTGTTGATCAAGCCAGCGGCTCAAAAGGGAGCTTCTCACCTCCTTCATTACAAGTGAGTCTACTGCTTTAGAACAGCGTATCTCTTGATATTCTCCAGTCCTTCTCTGAGTGTAACCTCTCCTGCATCTGTCACCAGGATCGGAGAGGTGCTGTAGATGCCAACATGTTCCCTCCAGGGAATTCTCGATCAAATGCCCGACAGAAGAACCCTGGATTGAGGAGAACCTATGACATGGAGGGTAAATGATGATTAACTCGTTTCTGTTCGCTGGTCTTTATAGTACAGTAGAACACAACCTGCTTATCTAAATGTCTTCATGTGCTTATCTGGGGACTTTCAGGTTTGGTGGAGCTGTTAAACCGAGCCCAGACCTGCAGTGCTGATGATCAGCGAGGTCTCCTGAAGAAAGAACATCTAATGCTGCCTCAGTTCCTTCAGTTACCCCTGGAGGAGGCTGAGAACTGTATGGAGTCCTGCTCCAGTATGGGGTCTCTCGAAGTGGATTCTCCTGCAGGACAATCAGACACATTAGGGGAGGGAACATCTGAGAGCCAGTGCTCAAACCCAGCCCGAGAAACTGTGGTGTGAGCTCAATGGACCCGTTACTTCAATCCTTTGCTTCAATGATCAGTCACACTGGAACATGAAGAATAGAGAATAATGTTTCAGGGAAGTGAATGTTTAATGATGGACACTTGTTATTAGGTTTTTTTGTTTTGTTTTGATAAAAGCAGATGCTACAAAATGTTGTTTACAGTAGATGATTCTGCGCATGTTAATGTCTAGCTGCTTGTATTTATTTTAAATTGATCCACATAACAAAAATACATTCTGTTTCAATGAAGACATGCATTGCGTACTTCCCTTAAAGGTTTCATTGAGGTTTTCAAAACCATTCGAAATTGGTTTTGGTAACACTTTATTATGTACACTTTACTACATTAAAAGCAGTTGATGCGTTATCATAAATGAACAATTAAAGCATTAAACTGGGTTCATTTTAATTTATAAATGTAAAAAAAAAAAAACTTTTAATATTAAAACCTATTAGTTTATGTAAAAGTTAACATCATTATTTTTCAGGTCTTTAATGACTTTAACAAATCCCTTAATGGAAACAGGATATTTTCAATAAAAAAGGACAAGACTTTTTCCATTGTGACTTGATCGGATAATAAAAGTATGACTCCCATTCCAGAATAAAGTCAAACCTCCTGAAAAAATACCTTCTAGCGAGTACTTTTGACTAGAGTATAAAGGCTCAAGTTCACATTGAGTGGATAATGGTTCTTTTTCATGGTGATTTTAAAATATTTAAAATAATTAGTAAATTATTGATAAAATACATAACCGCATTAACCGTCCTGAGATTTCGCGCCAACTGTGACAGTCACAGCCCTAGACTCTGTAAACGCTATAATATAAAGTGGTCTTTCTTTGTACACATTTTCTGAGAGTCATTTTTGCCCAATTTCAGTGGGGAGTTCATATGGTAAAATGAAAGCTGAGTGCGTGACAGATGAGCTTGAATCAGTTTTCATTTTAGAAGGGTGCAAAATATTCACGATATTGCAATATCTTTCAGCAAACGAAATTGAATATGAAGACAGAGGATAATCAAGTGATCAAAAAGCAAGAGTTAAACTTTTCTTTTTTAATCACCGGAGGGATCTATGCTTATGAAAACAGATGCCGAGCTTGCTTTTTTCCTGCTAGACCTGTTAAAACATGTTTAAATTAGTTGGCGGACGTTTTAGAATGACTAACATCCTTTACATTACCTTTGACTGGAATTAAATTAAGGCAGTATGGCTTTAGAAAAATTGCATTATCCTACAACTGTAGGCTACAGACTGTAGCCTAAAATGCTTGAATGGATATTTTGTGATTATTTAAAGGTACACAATGTAACTTTTGGCCCTCTAGCAGTTAAAAAAACAAAACTGCATGTATTTTGTGGAAGAACATTGTTTTGGTTGTGCTTTACCTCTGTGTGACTGTGAGGACGAATATGGTTATCCTACAGATATGTGACCCTGGACCCCAAAACCAGTCACATGGGTCAATTTTTTTACCAAGATTTCAAGATAATCTATACATCAAGATATATTGTATATCATCTGAAAGCTGAATAAATAAGCTTTCCATTGATGTATGTTAGGATAGGAGATATTTGGCCGAGATACAACTATTTGAAAATCTGGAATCTGAGAGTGCAAAAAAAATCTAAAACATTGAGAAAATCGCCTTTAAAGTTGTATTTTATATTCACGATTGTGTTGCATTCACTCTCAAAAATAAATGCTTTATATATTTACGGTAGGACATTTACAAAATATCTTCATGAAACATGATCTTTACTTAATATCCTAATGATTTTTGGCATAATGAAATGACCCTTCACGATAGATGATGCTTTATAATGAACTTTGTTAGAGAGCTACATATGACAATTTATCTGTTCAATAAAATACCTTTCTGTTAGGTAATAAGAACACCACCTCCGCATCGCTTTTGCAACATTTCAAATCCCTCAGTTCTCACTCTCTCCGAAAAGCCAAGCCAATGTTGATTCTTGTTTTATTACGGGCTCTGTTGAATTCTCTTTTTGCCAGCAGACTCGTGATAAACATCCCATCAGGTCTAAAATATAAACATTTATAATAGGGTTTGATAGTGAATCAGGGTGAGACAAAACATGTTTTGGAAGAAGAATTGATGTTGACTCATAAAAAATAAAAAAATAAAAAAGTTACATAGTGTACTAATAGCCTGTGACGTCAATTGTGAATAGGGAAACATTTCAGAGGTTGTTTCAAGCGTTTACATTTTGTTGAAAGATTATGAAGATATTATTTTGTTTACAATAACATCTACTGATGATGAAGACCATGATATACCATCAGTTTTAATTTTCGTGATGATTTCAATGGCCTAAATTAAAGATTGTTAATGACTGGAGTTCTGTGTGGAGATTCAAGATTTGAGTTTCGGTCACTCCTGATGTGTCTTCCGAGGACATGCAACTGCCCCGGGGCTGAATGAAGAGAGAATGACAGAAATGGAAGGAGGTAAAATAGAGGCAGGGAGGGAGATGGCGCTAATGCATGGAGTGTATTCTGCTCGTAACCTTGATGCTAATGGTTCCCAAGAATTGAATAACACACAGAGACCAAACACACACACATTTCCCCCTAGTAGTGCACCTTGTCCTCAGGAAAGTCTTCATCAGGGACGTTATATTTATCTTCTCTGAACGGACAGCATGTAGCGAGGTAATCAGACTCAATCAGATGCTGAGGCACAAGCTGAGGCACTGATAGAAAGAGAGAGAGAACGAGAGGAGGGATGGGAAGGCAGGGAGAGTGAAAGAAGGGTGAAGGGAGGGAGGCGAATCTGAGAGATGAGGATTCTGCCTTACATCACTGAGCGTGTCTTACTGAGGATACAATTGTTACTGTTCTAACTTGTATGCAAAGGTCCATTTTGTGTTGTTCCAAACAGAACTGCTGCAAGACTGTGTCTGTCCTCAATGAGTAAACACTGAAATATCAACAGGTAAGAGCCCTTTAACAAACTCCAATACGTAATGTGTCTTTTATACAATCTTTTGTTATGCTAATTACAGGATACACACCGTATTCTTCTTTTTAGATTAATTTATGCATTAAAGAATTGTAATTATTATTTTAATCTGGGATGTTGATGTCATCTTAACCCTGTGTGGTCACACACACACACACACACACACACACACACACACACACACACACACACATATGCTTGTTTATCTTTCATGTTGGTAACTTTACATCAACTTCTATTGTTTTTATACCAGATGTTTTAATCCGTTTCTTTTGTCCACTTTCAACCACTTGATGTCCTGATTTCTTAGAGGGAATGGTTTATGGGCGAGTAAATGTATGTTTTTTTCAGATCTTTTGATCTAATGGACAAAATAAGCTCACGCAATTTACATATGAATGTGACCTTAGACGATGGAAAAACAGACGGAGAGTAGCAGCTTTCGTTTCTGCTCTGACAGCCGCAAGACCACGCCGAACGTTGTGTTAGAAAACAGGAATTTTGAGAGAACATTGTGCTTGATACGTTTTTCTTCTTCAAACCAAACTTAGGTCTTCAGCCGACAATGTTTAAATCCCGTCTGGATAGCACGCTTCCAATTGTGAAAACTGTGACGTCATGTGCATGCGTATTACATGTTCAGTCTATAGCTGTCTGTTTATTTATTTACAAAGTGACATCGCCAACTACTGGCCTGGCATGAATAATACAGTGTTTTTAGTCATTTTCGCAGATCCATGTTAACGGTGATCGTTTTGGCAACATTGTCACCTCTACGCGAAAAAAGCAAAGGAAATACTTTTCTACCAGAAAGACTTAGAGTGCAGGTGAACGTTTGCATGGTATTTATTCTATAAAAAGTATTAACAGATGGAAGTGAGCTACAATGATTCTTGTTTAGTAGTATAGTAAAGTTCTTTGGCGTAGGCCCTGTCCTTAGTCTGAATCCTGGGGATGCAGATTCGGCTAATCCTGCCGGAAGATGAAGGCAGGGCGGAGCCTAACCCTGATGGACGGACAGGGGCCAACCTGGTGGTGGTGGGGAGGATGGAGGGGAACATCATCAACTGCGAATGTGAAACAGAGTTCAGTGCTTATACTCCAGGTGTCAAGCAGTGATTGGCCAGATCAATTAGTACACTGTAAAAATGAATTTTGATGATTTATCACAACTTTTTATATTTTGTCAAATCAACTTAGATAATGTAGTTCAGATAACATAATATTTTGAGTTTCTATTTATTAAACCAATCTCCTTTGTTGCATTAACTCAAATTTTTAATTTCAATGAACTCAAAATTTTAAGGCAACCAGGTAACTTACTTTTTTAAGTTAATCCAACTTTTTTTTTTTACAGTGTATGAATGAATTGCGTGGCATTAGTCTTCCTGGTGGAACTTACGCTAAAAGCTTCAGTGGTTAGTACATCGCTGTCATGTAAGTGAACCCTTAGGCACTGTTTACGTCTGTATTTAGCGTCTTCCACTTGTCATCCGATCAACCGTAGCTTAATACCAGGTGTAGCAGGGTCTTGGTGACCATTAGTCATCAAAATTAGTTGATTTTAGGATTTACTATCCTTTTGGCGACATTTGGCCCTACAATATAGCCAAACGCCACAGCTGCACTCTACTTCCCACAGTGTTCATTCAAATTAGCCATTAGCCAGATTAATCATATGTGTACTACAAAATGTATATCATTTTGCTTGTTAAAATAATCTTAGTTTGAATTCTTTCTTAAATATGAATCTGTTAAACAACCAAAGGCTTGGCTGAAATATGTAATTAAGTGGTCAAAAGATACTAGAATAAGTTGTGCAGGTGGTGTTGTTACAGTATATCAGACAGTGCACACGAAAGAAGAAAACTATAAATCATGTATGAATTCATTGTTCATGATGTGATCTATAACATGCATTTAGAAAATAGAATCCTGAGACTAAAAAGACTGACACTAAAGACACTGGCTAAAGTGCTTTGCATGAGTTGAGATCAATTTCAAGGAGTGACTCCCATCAAACTGATTTCCTGTGATGTATTTGATTGCGAGGATGATACTTCCTGATCTTCATTTTTTAATAGATATCAATTATCATTTAAACATTTTAAATGCTTTCAGAGTTCAGAAGTCATGCACAACATGATCTGAGATGAATCGGTAGATTTAGTTGGCTTGGTTTATGGAACATAATTATTTTGACTCATCTTGTTCTTGATCCAGTATATTGTTCATAACACAAATATGTAAAATACACAACAAAGACAATTTTAAACAGTGCGAATGATTCAGTGTGAGGTCAAGC
The DNA here is from genome assembly GCA_031834385.1 of Semotilus atromaculatus. Taxonomy (NCBI): domain Eukaryota; kingdom Metazoa; phylum Chordata; class Actinopteri; order Cypriniformes; family Leuciscidae; genus Semotilus; species Semotilus atromaculatus. Next base: position 20,883,531 of record JAULUF010000001.1, on the reverse strand, counting down.
AACTTGAGTCAAGCTAATCATTTTCCATCACTCAACAGCAAACTCAACAGCGTTGTTGTAACCGTTCTTAATGTTCTCCAGAACACTGTGCACAGGCACAAAAATGCACCCTTCTCTGTTTTGAAAGATGAAAAATCACATTTTGAGACAAGGGTCCCTGTAATCTAAACCCACCCTGAAGGGACACCGCCCATCACATTGCTTCCTTCATCTATCAGGCTCCTGGTACTAGCTTGTTGCCATGGTTATGTGTCTGGAGCTGTAGAGTCCTAATTGGACTCAGTCCTGGGTGAGATTTTGAATGGCTGCTTCCATGCCTCACTCTTGTTAAGAATAACTATTGAATACTGATTAAGGGTACTGTTTTACGGACATTCACAGAATACCGAACTAAGATGCAGGGCTGAAAACGGAGGCCCTGTTTTATAATGATATATCTTGCTCAGTATATGCATCTTATTTTAAAACCGTTTTTCCCTCTCGCCCTGTCTGTTTATCTATCTATCTATCTATCCATCTCTATAGCTTTATCTCATCCTCATAGTCTCTCTCCTGCCAGCATATTCACATGCATGCAGGGCTGAGAGTTTACCGAGTCACAGTCTGCTGTCTTAGGTGCTGACATTTGCACCAATCTTTTGTTTGAACTCAGACTTGCCTCAGCTGGTGGCCTTCTTCCAGTTGACATGACATTTCAAGAGTCCTGCTGGGTAACATACTAGTGCCTCTAAAACTATGTTTATCCAATAATACCAATATTAAATTGTAGGCTACCAGTAGCGGCTCCTGACCGTACATTTATGTAGGGCAGATTCTGAGTCTTAGTCCTAGTTTATAATAAACATTTTGTGAGCTTTATATTCTAATCACTGAACACATGCAGAAATCTTTTGGCAGAGCAGAGGTCTAACGTCCTTGCATTATTCACCCTGAGGGTGGCGCTCTAATGATGATTGACATGTACGCATATAATGCCTTAATGTAGTATTTATTGCCTTCGAATGTTGTTTTAGAATGTTAGCTAAAGTTGTGAGAATTCTGGTTGGGAAATTCATTTCTTTTCTCAGAACAAACATAAAACAAACACAACAGAACTAAATAAAGGCTATTCCCATTAGCATGTTTAAACATTCGTTAATTTGATACGAAGAACAGACCAACTTTACTGACCTGATGCAGATGTGATGTAACGTAATGTAATGTAAACAAAGCTGAAGCAGACAGATATTATCTTGATCTGGAGCGAGGTTTACGTGAGGTAACGTGGAAATAAATTATTTGAGTATTAATAATAAATTGAGTATTTTGGAGACGAGCCGCAGCTGAATTGTACTATGGAATTGTGCTGTTTTATAAACTGCTTAGTTTATAAGTCGAATTGTATTGTACCTCCATGTTATCTCTGTCAATGCATTGGTCAGTATTTGAGCTACGATGTGTTTGTAATTTAAGAGCTTTGAAAGGTGTAGATGAGTCATATCAGTGAAAAGAAAACTAATCACACAGCAAATAGATGCAGTCTAGGTTTAGTTTGCCAAAACCTGAGATTATTAAAGGCATTATGCAGTCAAGGTTCTGAGCAGTCAATAACAATAGAGGTTTAATCATTTCATATAAACAGAACAAGGACAGAGATTATATATTTGAAGCAGAGATTCATTCATTCATGAATGCATTTAGAAAACATCAATATTTCTACATAAGCGGTTTCAGATATGATGAGTGCAGAAAGAGAAATACCTAAGCCAGTCCCAGGCTTATTTCTGCTTCAAAAGCTTGGTGCTTTGGTAAAGTGGGTCCTTTGTGCTGCAATGATTCAGTGACACAGTATGAAGACATTGACTTCACTGCTCTGCTCCATATTCTGAGGACTTTAATTGAGCAAATGGTTTCTTTAAAGAATCCATATTATGCCCTTTTACAAAGTGTTGATTTTGTTTTTGGGGTTTCATTCTTGAAAGTTCAAAAAACACATTATTTTTCTACATATTTTAGATTGTTGCAGCACCTCTCTTCCCAGTCTGTCAGTAACACTCAGTTTAGTTTATGAAGCCCCTCCTTCAAAAAAGCGCAATGTGCACTAATTGATCGGTTGGACCAGTGGGTTGTGATTGGTCAACTGCTTTGAGCGTGTTCTGAAAATGTTACATCCCTTACCATAGCCGCGTTAGATCCAGGCTGGAAAAAACAGGACCTCTTTTACACAGGCGTAAACCATAGACGAGATCGGACAACTTAACTGAAAGAAACAGGGAGTATAAATACTAGAACAAATGAGGGAACTAATGAGTTAATTAACAGAACAGGTTAATGAGATAACTAATCAAACACATTGGGAAATTGGGTTAAACGGGCAGATAAGGAAGACAGAACCAAACCACAAAGAAACATGGTCAAAACAGAACATAACTCAGACAGAACAACCCCTCGCGCCTTAAATAGTCCAACTGAGGAGGAAAGGCAGGGGGCTCTGGAGGAGGACGTGGAACTGGAGAGGGGCGAGACAAAACTAAGTCCAACACATAAGTCCATGGGGCTGTTGAGGGTGGGAGGAGCCAGGAGGGAAACTGTACAGACGACACCCTGGGGACGAACGATGGAGAAGGACAAGCTGGAGATGGAGACCCAGGTGGAGCTGATGAGCAGAAGAGCCCACGTGACACTGCTGGCACTAGAGAAGGTGGAGCTGCAGCGACGAGTGTCCGAGGTTGAACCAAGAAGCCTGAGGCGGAGATCGGGGAAGACAGAGCCAGATGGAGCCAAAGGCGCAGGTAGGACGACATCTGACCATGGCGAAGCCGATGGGACCGAGGGCGCCCGGTGGTGCCGTAAGGATGATGGTTTCTGGTGGAGCCTAGGGAGGGAAGAGCCAAGGCGGTGCCAACAGTTCAACATTCCCTGGTAGAGCGATGGGTTCTGAAGCTGGAGACGGAGCCAGGGGATCCTTTTTACTGGGCGGAGGTGGTGACCTGAAGCTCCGAGGCAGATCCTCACAGTATAGTGAAGCATGGTGAAGGTAACCAGCGGAGGTGGGGCTGTGGATCAGGCTATCAGAGGAGGTGGGAGGCTGGCAGGGATCACAAGCGACATGAGGCTGGGTGGAACCAGCAGGTAAACAGGAGATTCAGGGCTAGGTTTATCCATCAGGGAAAAATTTGATTTAGGGCTAGGTGGAACCAGCAGGGAAACAGGAGATTCAGGACTAGGTGGAACCAGGAGGGAAACAGGAGATTCAGGACTAGGTGGAACCAGCAGGGAAACAAAAAATCACTGGTTTAGGTCGTGAATGCACGTTACGTGAATGCAACTTAACCATGCCTCGAACCATTTTTTGCTTACGCCTTGGGTGGTGATTATTTAAAGGAGGGATATTGTGACATGTACGCGTTACCTGAAGAAAACCCTTAAAGACAATAATCAAGGTGTTTCAGGGAGCTTACTATGCTTAATGATAGAGAGAATTACTACCTTTGGAGTGACTTTGTAGTCCCTTTTCATGCTCAAACAGCAACATTACGCAGTAAGGAAAGTTAAAGGGATAGTTTACCCAAAATTACAAATTCTATCATCATTTACTCACCCTCATGTCGTTCTAAACCCGTAAGACTTTCGTTCATCTTCAGAACCGAAAAGAAATTAATTTATGTAATCTGAGAGATTTCTGTACTTCCATTGACAGTCCACTCAACTACCACTTTGGCGCTTCAAAAGGTTCATAAATAGAGCATAAGACAATCTATATGAATTGAGCAGTGTAATCCAAATTTTCTGAAGAGACAAGATCTCTTTATATAATGAACAGATTGGTAGTGACTTTTGCACAGCACTCTCGTTCTCTCATGTAAAAATGTAGATGTTTTGGGATATTCAAATTCAGGCTTTTGTTGACATGCGCTTTCAATGGTGCCTTTCTTGCTTCACTTTACCTCCAAAGCCATGTCTCATTCTCAGCTACGCCTACAGTACCTTGTCATGGGATTCCCGCCAGGAGCAATTTGGAATCGGTTTGTTCGGTGACAAATATTCCACAGAGACATGGTACAAAAAGGTGTGAAAGTGAAGCAAGCTTCTAAAGAAGAAGATCCATTATCTCTGTAGACCAATTACGGTTATCATCCTATTAAACTAATGAGTGACATTCAGAGATGAAATTTCCTCTTTGTGAAGTATTGTCACGGCTAATGTTGTTGTTCTCCATCTCTTTCATATTTTCAGATAACCAAAAGCATTGACTACATTACCTAGAGACAGCTGATTTCCTCAAGCCAAGACATGGAAAGGACAGAGAATAAAGTGAGTGGAGATTGAACCAAATGCTGAGAGCATAACAGAAGAGAGCGGAAATGGTCCTAAAAGAAAGCACAGATTTTTCATTAGTGAAAGTTGATGATTTTCTGGACTGAGCCCATATCTTATTTTCATTCTCCTAAGGTGTCCACCATCTCCCCACAAAAACAGACAGTGAAAAATAGATCCAAGTCCACAGAAGAGGTACAGCAAGCCAAAAAGGTAATGGCTCCACAGAATGCTAATATCTAACACATTTCAACTTAATTTGAAGCTCTGATACATCTTTAATGTGCCTTATGTGCATGTATATGATAATGTGGCATTTGTACATTAAATAAGAAGATTTCATGGACAGGGAACTGTCTCGATTGTCAGTTTTCAGTTTTTACAAGCAGTGTGTCACTCTACTAAAGATTTCAGCAGCTGTCCAGCACCATCTAGTGATATGGTCGAATAATCTTTAAATATGTGTGTGTGGATTATTGGGGACAAAGTATCTCTATCTTTTTTGAATCCATAGTGGCTTCCTCATTTGGAAAATGTTCCTAATAATAATAACAATACGTTTTTTTTAAAATAACTTTTTAATATTTTAATACTTTTATTATTATTATATTTTTTGGAATTCTACAAAGTATATCTGGCTTTCGTTGAGCGCATATACATTTTTTAAATATTTCAAAAAAAGAAAACAATAATTAATACTACTAATAATTAACTTTCGGGCTATACACTGTCAGTGAATATGTGCAAAATTTTTCCTTTAGCTTGTCACTGGGTCAATTGTCAACAAATCCCCCTTTTATTTTTTTAACAGGAGTGTAAAAAACCCCCGTTATAAATGCAATTAATTTCTCGCACTCTCTTAGGGAAGATAGGTTATTAAAATGTGTATTAAAATGTTACCCCAGTTGCAAGCAAAAAGTAATTTTTGGACGGTGTATGTCGTCATTTAGATAGCTGAGTAAATGTGTTCAGAAATCCTCTTACTGCATTCTAAAGTCTTTGGTTTTTGCCCTCCTGCCACAGGCCTTTCATACACCGCAAAAATCTCTTCCGGCTAAACCAGAAACCGAACAACTAGAGGTAAACATGAAATTATGGATTATGGGCCGCTTTAGAGCTGGACTTGAAAAAAATGAGATCAAAGATTAGTCCCAAGGCCAGTCAGTACTGCTTGTGCTGTCATTTTTGTGTTTGCTGTTTGATTTCCTCGATTATATGTCTAATGGTTTGTATATTTTATAGGAGACCTCAGAACTGAGTACCTCATCAGAGGAGTTCAAATGATTGCCGGATTCAAACTTTCGGGGCTTTGAGATTTAGAGAGATCAACGGGAATTATGGGTAATAACAAGAGGATGGTTCAGTGTCTCTGTTTATGGAATTGTGATTTTAGTTTAGTCAGCATAGCAGAAAACCAACAATAATTGTGTAGCTTCTTGAATTTGTATTAGCCTGATGATGTTTGTGAAATAAATGCAGAAATGGATTTGACAGTGATTTGTATGTGCAGTTCATATTAGTATATGCACAGTTGTAGTGGCTTGTAAACAGGGCCGGCGCGTCCATATAGGCGAACTAGGCAACAACAAAAAAGTTGTTTTTAAATCTATTTTATTTATATTTTACAAGTTGTAAAATATAAATAAAATAGATTTAAAAACAACTTTTCAACACTATCTTAATATCAAAAAAGTATATTTACATTTGAAGTGCACTGAAAATTTAAATTTTCTTTATCTGATTTTTTTTCCCCCTTAAAATATCTAATATATTTAAATAATTAAATATCTAATCCGGCAAAATATCATTTAAATATCCTTAAGGCTTGTCAGTAAACGGCCACTGTTATGACTGGCTAACAAAAAGCAGACACAAAGCATTATGAAATTACTTACGGTTTGTGATGCAGCTGCTTTTGGCTGCTTCATCTTTCAACAAATGTTTCTTTACATAAAAAAAAATACTGATTTACAACACGATTTAAACAGTGTGTGGTGGAGAAGAAACAAATAGTGATGCTGGTGATTTAATGACTGAATTAAACCAATATCATTAAAGTCTGGATTTCTATTCAAAGCATCAAATTATCAGCTTTGTGTTTTCAAATTGTTCCATTGCAGTCAAAGGCTACCACCTCCTATCTATTGCTAACAACCCTGCCAGTGTCCCCTGACTGATAACAGGAAGACAGATGCCGAGAGTTCACATCATGAGCTTTCACCCTCTCGAAATTATTTCTGCTTATTTGGCACTGAAAATTACCATGGGCCGGATCATTAGTGCTGTTGCTCCATTGTCACATCACCACAGAGAGCTCACGGCATGAGTACACAATGATCCTGAAGGGCAGGTTACCTGAAGCAGATTACCAGGGTTAGAAAATTAGAGTTTCAGGAAATAATGTGCTCAGAGTGACACTTTATGAGAAAACAAATCAATACCGTCAAGCTTTCATTTCATTGTTTGTGGGTGTTCACGTCTGCCAGCTGGCTAAGACGTAAATTATAGAAATGTTTGGGGGCAAAGTTATTTTTATCGAACTCACCTCTGTTGTTATGTATGTCCGACTAGTTTCTGGGAAAACAAACATTGGAAAAAAATAAAAACAAAACTAATAAGAAACATCTTGAGAGATTAAATGAGAATTGTACAGTCAAAGTATTGGGATAATAGGTGTAACGCTTCAGGACTCTGAGGAAGACTCAGATCCAGGAGATACGAAAAACAACGAGATTTATTCAGGGACAGGGAAAACAGCCAAGTACACGAAACAGTGTGGACAATACACAAACAATAACCAGCCCTGACAAGGCGTGAGAGGGGAACTAAAATACACAGATAATGACAATGACCACAGGTGACGGTGATGATGATGATGAGGGTGATGAGGAGCAGGTGCAGGTGATGATGACAGAGGATTCTGGGAAGTGCAGAGACAGATGAGGAAGACAGACGGTGGAAGTGACAATAGGGGTTGGTGAGGTAACACTTTCAATAAGGTTCCATTTGTTACCATTAGTTATACATTAGTTAGTTACTAACAATAAAAAATACTGATAAAGAATTTATTAATCGTAGTTGATATTAATTTTAACATTTACTAATTACATTATTAAAAAACAAAATATGTATCTAATATTATTTAGTCAATATGGTTACACTTTATTTGGATGGTCCAATAACTTTGGCGTAAATAAAAGTAACTCTCATTAGAGTATTAGTAGACTGTAGGTGTAGTGTTTTGGTTAGGGTTCAGGTTAGTAGAATAAGTTGTATCAGTTTACTTTTTTACGCTTTTAAATTTACAGCGAAGTATCTGAGTTACTTTTTCAAATAAGTAATGCAAGTTACTTTGTTTTCCCATTCATTGACTGACAGCTCTCTTGTCCTCATGTTGAGAAAAATTGGGAGTAAGTGCAGAGGTGTTGTGTGTGACGATGGTTATTGTAGTTCTAGACTATATGTGAGCATGTATTTACTCATCTCTCCATCTCACCAAAATAAAGTATTAGCAGATATTAAAGGGATAGTTAATTGTCATTACTTATTCACCCTCAAGTTGTTCCAAACCAGAAGAGTTTCTTTCTTCTGTTGAACACAAAAGAAGAATGTCGGTAACCAGTTGCCGTCAACTGTCTTTAAAATATCTTCTTTTGTGTTCAATAGAAAAAAAAAAAAAAAACTCATACAAGTTTGGAACAACATGAGGGTGAGTAACTGATGACTACATTTTCATTGTTGGGTGAACTATCCCTTTAAGTCAATATTCTAATGAGAGTTAGTTGACATGTAGTTGCAAAGTTACTTTAGTTAGAGTCAACAGAAAGTCTAAAGTGGACCATTTAAATAAAGTGTTACCGTAAAAATGATTTAACTTGAGCTAACATGAACTACAACTAAAGTTCATGAACTAAAAAGCTGTCAGCGATCAAAATATTGATTTTGAAGATGTTGAAAATGATAGTTTTGAGAATATGTTTGAGATCGTGAATATGAGCCAGATGAGCTCTGATGAGGACGGTGGTGATGGTATAAAACATCTGCTCAAACTGAACATCTGCCCTTCCAACGCTCCAAAAGGTAACAAACTATGCTTTATCTTATTCTCCTGTAAATTTTTACATTTTATAATTTTTGTACTTTTTTTCTAATATAAGGAAAGTTCTTTATTATTGCAACAGGTAGAGGTCCATTCGTGTTAGATATAGACCTGGGTCACTAAAGACAATTATATTACCTGGGAAATATGTTATAATGATTGGTGAAACATTCATGCATTTAAGGGTTAATGTCAGGTAATGCATTAACAAATGTTAACTAATGGGACTGTTTAAATGTGACCTGTGAGGTCATTTCATTTGCGGGGTCGCTCATTTCAGAACAATGAGTGGCCGGATTGAATACATCAGGGATTTTATAGTTCATGAGAGTTTGAAGACATGTTATTCATTAGAGTATGCAGTGAATTACACTGTAAGTGATTATTTGACACTTAACTCTGCATGCCTTCTATAAATCTGAACATCAATAATTTGTCTCTTTATGTATTATGCACGAGTCATGCATTTAGTATCTGCAATCAGACGATATAATTGGAAAGCATAGCAGGTCTGGAAATATACAAACCATTCATCAGTGTCTCACCACTTGGTGTCCCACTGTCCATTCTTTGTCCCCTCAGAGAGACATGAACAGTTATTCTGTCACAGCTAAAGCATTCTGAATAAAATCATTTGAGGCTTTAGTAAATGTACAACTTTTATTTCCCCATGTTTTTCTATTTACTTTTTAACTATGCACTGCATAATGAGTGACTTTGTCCCCTAAACTGAGATAGCATGTATAAATGCTGGCTGATAAATGAATACACGCAGCCAGGTGCGCAGAGCATCATTATATGATGAGGTATGTATTGAGCATGCCGTTTTCTTTTTATCTTATCTATGTTGTGCGTAATTGCTTCACAATCAAGACTGTAGTTATCTACAGAATTATTCTTAAATCAAAAAGACGAATTAAGAAAGAAGAATTAAGCAACTGACCGTTTCAGAGAATTAACTTTATAGTTATTAATGTTCAGGTTTCAAACGGTCATGACGATCTGAGTGAGATACATACTAACTTTCTAATTGGTAACGCATAAACAGACACTACATGAAATGGTGGTAAAATGCATCAGAATGGTAATAAAGCAAAAACGAGTCATTTTCTTACAATGATGTTTTTGTTGAATGACGGTATTAGGAGAATTAAATCAAATGTGTTTCTGCTTTCTGAATCCTGGATAAGTAAAAAATATTATTTTATTTATTATTAAGATACATATAAATCAATACAAATATTTTTTTCCTAGCGGTGATCTATGGCAAGGTGCCCCATAATGTCATCTGAGCCATAGAAGAATAAAAAGGACTATTTTACCTGTCTTACGCCAAAGATCTCCATTAAATCAGTCCATTAAATAGTAGGTGAGTATAATAAAACAAATATACAATTCCTGATTAAACTGTAATCCCTAAAAAATTCTTTAAAAAATATTTTTTTATCCAGAACCATATATGATGGGGACGATGGGAAAACACATCTTCATCAATATTTGCAAGATACCCCTTCTTCTCTTCTTGTTGTACATGTTCATCTGTTCTCTGGACATCCTGAGTTCAGCCTTTCAGTTAGCCGGAGGTAAACTTTAACATCTTTTTGTTTGACATTTTCCACTGTTCACTGATATAGTAACTATATTGTAACACCATACTTCCAAATGAAATGTGAAAAGCTGGTTACTTAGTGACCACTGACTACTAATCTCAACATCACATCCTCAGAGAGGAAAAAAAGAAGAAGCTTTTATTGGGATGTGTTGTATCTTTGGATAGGTAAGGTTGCAGGGGACATATTCAAGGACAACGAAGTCTTTTCTAACCCTGTGGCGGGACTGGTGGTTGGAATACTGGTTACTGTCCTGGTCCAAAGCTCCAGCACTTCCACCTCCATTGTTGTCAGTTTGGTGTCCTCTGGATGTAAGTCAGATGCAGTCGCTCTGCATATTCCAAAAAGCCATAGAATATTATCATTCCTAAAGCACAGCACAGCACTCAAGAATACTCGATTCTCATTGGTTAATTGCTATAGCGGGCTGATATTTCTTAATATTCAGTTTGTGCATTGAATATGCTTAGGCTACTTATATTAATAAGGGTTACACTTTATTTCGGTAGTCACTTTAGACGTTCTACTAACTATAAGTAACTTTTCATCTACATGTCAACTAACTCTCATTAGAGTATTAGTATATTATAGTAGACTGTCAGTAGACTGGTAGGTTATGGTTAGGTGTTAGGGTTCGGGTTAGGAGAATAAGTTGACTTGTAGTCGCCAAGTTACTTATAGTCAGGAGAATATCTGTTGGGGGACCAACAAAATAAAGTGTCAGCAGATATTAAGCAGACAGTCTACTAATACTCTAATGACAGTTAGTTGACATGTAGTTGCAAATTGACTTATAGTTAGTAGAATGTCTAAAGTGGACTATCGAAAGAAAGTGTTACCTTAATAAGAATTATATCAAATTGAATGTATACATTCTGTAAAAGTTTATCCGGGGCTTCTTACCCCAGTAGGGGCAATCTTTCCCCTCTTTTAATATTTGACATTTTGTGCTATAACAACTAAGCAAATGATACTATTTATTTCCTTTAATAACACATTGGCTGATGCATAATCATCCAGCACATGCTAAACTTATATCTAAATATGTTACCATTTAATTCAAAATGTTCTTAAGGGGGGCATCCTATATTTCATCAATAGCGCTGTGAATTCACACAGCTTCATAAGAGTTGAAAACAATATAATTACAAACATTTTATGTATAAAACTAAATAAATAGGCTACTTGAAAAGATAATTTCATGACATCAGTCAGCTATTTTTCTATTGCAAGAGGTGTAACTTGCAGGTTGTGTTTTGCAATACTGAGCAACGCAGATAGACCCCTCTCAATGTATGTCTGAATTCATTCATACTATACACACACATTTATACTATATGGAATGTACTTTTAAATTGGTCGGTAAGTGTCAAGACAGTCAAGACAGTGTCGTTTATGGCATTGCATCCTGCCTCACTCAACTCTTGCTACTTTTGTGTCTCTCATATCACACTGTGAAATTCGTTCTCTCTTATTTCATACAAATGGAAATCTTATTATTGTGTCCCAGTTATCGATTGCAGTGAGATTACTGTATTATTATAACCTAATGTTCTTCTTGTTGCTATGCAGATTGTTTTATATTTATATTGTACTGGACAAAGTGAGTTCTCACCATGCCATAATTACGAGATAACCATTTGAAAAAAAGTTCACATTCTCGTAGAACTTTTAATTACAACTTGTAAACTGCTCCAACTTGTACCATGTGTGAACACGTGCACCACAGATTAATGTTGACATTGATATTGTTGCCATAGCGCATAATTCCGAACAGCTCCGAGTACAATGTCACATGTTGTCATATAATTACAGCAATTATGACATGGCGTGAACGCAGCATATTTTTCTCTTTAGCGGAAGCTTTAGGATTATGTTTACAGGTAAAATTATAAAATGAAAATTCCTGAAAATTAACATTTTGTGCACAATGGCAGCCTCCTGTTTTTTTCCTCTCAACTGCCTAAGGATGATTGTTATTGAAACGTGACTCACATCTATCGATCGGGCTTTTAAATTCTGTGTTTCATGCAGTGTTGGATGTTGGTTCTGCCATTCCCATCATCATGGGATCAAACATTGGCACATCTGTCACCAATACCATTGTGGCTCTGATGCAGGCAGGGGAGAGAGAGGAGTTCAAAAGGTAGAGAGAGCATACAGTACCTCACACTGTCAGCATTCAACCATCAATAAAAAGTTTGGAGCTCTTTAATGACACTTTCTGCGTGGGACTGTTTCAGAGCCTTTGCGGGTGCCACAGTGCACGATTGCTTTAACTGGCTGTCAGTGTTGGTGTTGCTGCCGCTGGAAGCCGTCACTGGCGTGATGAGGCTTGCGTCAGAGGCGGTGGTTGAAAGGTTCAACATCGTGACCGGAGAGGATGGTCCAGAGCTCCTGAAAGTCATCACAGAACCCCTCACCAAAAGCATTATACAGGTGCAGCATTATTCTGTAATGCAATATGACTGAGATAAATATTTGTCCCAGGACTAACAAGGATGCCTTTCTTTCTTCTGTGAAAAACAAAAGAAAAGTTTTAGTACACAGTTGAAAGGCTGCCAATATTGAAAAATAACAAAATCACCATATCATAAAAGTGGACCATGTGACTCATGCTTTATAGATTTTTTTTCTCAAACTAAGCAATAAATGTTTTAGAGAATATTGTTCTACATTTTGGTCTGTTCCATCTGGCTTCAGAAGACTTAAAGGAACACTCCGACTTTTTGGGACTTTAGCCTATTCATCTTATCCCCCAGAGTTAGATAAGTCCATACATACCTTTTTCATCTCCGTGCGTGCTATAAGTCAGTTTGACGCACCCACCGCTAGCCTAGCTTAGCACAAAGACTGGATATAAATGGTTACAGCTAGCATACTAATCCAAAAAAGTGACAAAATAATGCAAACATTTTCCTATTTACATGTTGTGATTTGTATAGTCACAGAGTGTACAAAAAACAAAGTCATATGAGACACAGACATATTTTAAACGTATAAATACTGGGAACTATATTCTCTGAAGGCGAAGCAGTGCTACTTGGGCGGAGTGATAACCGCAGCACCTGAGACGCGCCGTGGTGAGGAGCAGAGAGTTCGTTCAGAGTTTGCGTAACCGAGTCAGCAGTTTATAAATAGTAAAAGCGTACTTTACAATCATGGGTTTTCGCTGTATTGTAAAGAGCTGCGACAATAAAAAGGGGAGACCATGATGTTTCACAGAATTCCAACTAAAAATGCTGACCGGATGAAGAAATGGCTAAGTTACTTGCTCTGGATATTGATCCAAACACACCTAAAGAAATTATCAAGGGACATCATGTTTGCTCGTTACATTTCACGGAGGATGACTATTTCGAAAAAATGGAATTTGCCACAAGGACCATGAAACGTGTGCTGAAGGATACGTCAAAAAAAAAAAAAAAAAAAAAAAAAAGAAGCAAACTGTCCCTACCCCCTCCGATTCATTAGAAAGTTGAAGGCTACTAGTTTACCTCTGCTGGGACGACAGAGCGCGTTCGATGCAACAATACTAACATTAGCAGCTACAGGGGATACATGGAGCCTGTAAACAACTGCAATAGTTACCACCCTATTCATATAATAGTGTCACTAACGTTACATTAGATCTAAGTTAGCTAATGGCACTGTTACAGTAACGTTAGGCTAAACATCTAGAAATATAACGGAACACCGGAGCCGCTCCACTTTGTCCTCTATGTGATATTGATGGGATGGACGTATCCTTCAGCACACGTTTCATGGCCCTTGTGGCAAATTCCATTTTTTCGAAATAGTCGTCCTCCGTGAAATGTAACGAGCAAATATGATGTCCCTTGATAATTTCGTTAGGTGTGTTTGGATCAATATCCAGAGCAAGTAGCCATTTCTTCATCCGTTCAGCATTTTTAGTTGGAATTCTGTGAAACATCATGGTATTACCTGGTCTCCCCTGTTTATTGTCGCAGCTCTTTACAATACAGCGAAAACCCATGATTGTAAAGTACGCTTTTACTATTTATAAACTGCTGACTCGGTTACGCAAACTCTGAACGAACTCTCTGCTCCTCACCACGGCGCGTCTCAGGTGCTGCGGTTATCACTCCGCCCAAGTAGCAGTGCTTCGCCTTCAGAGAATATAGTTCCCAGTATTTATACGTTTAAAATATGTCTGTGTCTCATATGACTTTGTTTTTTGTACACTCTGTGACTATACAAATCACAACATGTAAATAGGAAAATGTTTGCATTATTTTGTCACTTTTTTGGATTAGTATGCTAGCTGTAACCATTTATATCCAGTCTTTGTGCTAAGCTAGGCTAGCGGTGGGTGCGTCAAACTGACTTATAGCACGCACGGAGATGAAAAAGGTATGTATGGACTTATCTAACTCTGGGGGATAAGATGAATAGGCTAAAGTCCCAAAAAGTCGGAGTGTTCCTTTAAGGGCCGATGACTATAATTATAAAGTTTAAAAATCATTCTAATTCTATGAGAATACAAAAGTCCACACTAAAACCATAGTTGCAATCACTTTCAGAATTATATTTTCCAGATGATGAATGATAAAAAACATTTACAGTCAATCAGAATCCACACAAATATATAGAGCTTAAGCATTTAAAGCAGCAGACAACACAAACCGCAAAGCAGAACATTAATGTTAGTGTACTGATGTGGACTCTAAAACAAAGTTCTGTCGTGGAACTCTAGATGGTACAAGCTAACAGGGCCTTAACTCAACTTGCTTGCAATCACATAATTATCTGTAGGGTGCAGCTGACTTAACACAAACCTCATTACAGTTTGAAAGTGACTTCTGTGTGATTCACAGAATCGCCACAGTATTGACAACAGACCTTTTTGTGACAGCACCTTTAGAACGTGGCACACAAGTCTTATTCGCAACTTTTATTGTGCTCTTATTTTGTTTATTGACCTTTTTGGAGCTTGACAGCCCTTCATAATCATCCACTTTCATTGTATGGAAAAGATCAGCGTGACCGTTCTTCAAAACATCTCTTTTTGTTTTCAATGGAAGGAAGAAAGTATAATAAAATTTTTGGTGATTTATTTCTTAAAGTATGCGGCCAATTGGGTGTCATTATAAATAAAAGGAAAATTGTAATTTAAATACTTTGGAGCTTAATTAAATATCACACTGTTCGCCCTCTTGTACTCTTCAGTCTGTCACTAATCTTGGAGTTTAGAGTTAAAAGAAAATGTTATTTTTCCCTTTCAGCTGGATAAGACTGTAGTCGTAAGTATAGCCACAGGGCAAGAGCTGCTGCGCAATAAGAGCCTGATAAAAGTTTGGTGTCAGACACGGATCACGGTGAGCAACGTTTCTGTTTGCCTACAGATGAATATTTTTGATGCAGCACATGACGTTATCTACATTTTTTTATCCACAGATCCAAGAGAATGTTTCTTTTGCGCATTCAGAAGCCTCAGCTGTACCAACCACATCACTTCACATGAATGCCGAAAAATGTGAGTCAAAACTCAAAACAAATTTCAAAGGGATATCGAACAAAATGGACAAAAACAAAGCAAAGAGCCTTACTTTGATCAATCGGCCTTTAGTTGTTTCATGCATACTTTTTAAAATAAAACAGTGTTATGGCTTCAAACTAACCTTATTCAAACAACACACCTTTTTTATGTGAAGAAAAACTCATTTCTGAGTCTGTTTCCTCTGTCGACTGTTGGCTCTTCTGCACATTCTACACATTTGACATCAACAACAGTAACAAACAGCGTACATGCTGTTTTAGGAAGCAAGATGTTTTTAAACTTTCAATGTGCTTTTGAGTCACCTCACATATTAACTTTGAGACAATAAAAGTATAATCTCATGAGCCATCATAATGAGAAAAAATGGGTAATATATACATATTTATCAGGGGACAGACTCAAGCCCTCAATTATAAACGTGGGCCTCATTTCTAGAAGCCACTTTTTTTGGTAAGAATCTGAAATCCTTTTTCTACTAACACATCCCATAATCAGCAGCTAATCACGGTTAATATGAACACATGCCTGTCAATGCGTGACTGACGGGCACATTTCCACAGGAGAGTGAAGATGTAAATGCATGTGTGTATTGGAGCAGGCACTCATCTATTTGTGGAGACGGGATTGTCTGATCTGGCTGTGGGCTTGATTCTGCTGTCTTCTTCACTGCTGGTGCTTTGCACCTGCCTCCTGCTGCTGGTTAAGCTTCTCAACTCCCTCCTCCAGGGACAAGTGGCCAAAGCTATACAGAAAATCATCAACACAGGTAACTGTAATACCAGTTTATACAGTTAATGTGATTGCCTGGAGCCGTGTGAAATGCTTTTAAAAGATTTCTCAGATATACTGTTTCTTATTTGACCACATGTCACTGTATTGCAACATATTAATATGCTCTTATGAATCTTGATGGTCCGATCAGCACACATTTATGAGATTTATTCTGAACAATTTAGATTATTTTTTTTATAGTGTCATAATATATCTGTTGGATATGAAAAGATGTCTATTTTTTACCATTTTACTTATTAGTGATTTATTAGTATTATTATTTTTATTTAAGTCTCTCATAATACTGCACACATATTAATATTATAATTAATATACTTATTTGCTATATCTATCTATCTATCTATCTATCTATCTATACATATATATATATATATATATATATATATATACAGGTCCTTCTCAAAAAATTTGCATATTGTGATAAAGTTCATTATTTTCCATAATGTAATGATAAAAATTAAACTTTCATATATTTTAGATTCATTGCACACCAACTGAAATATTTCAGGTGTTTTATTGTTTTAATACTGGTGGTTTTGGCATACAGCTCATGAAAACCCAAAATTCCTATCTAAAAATATTAGCATATTTCATCCGACCAATAAAAGAAGTGTTTTTAATACAAAAAAAGTCAACCTTCAAATAATTATGTTCAGTTATGCACTCAATACTTGGTCGGGAATCCTTTAGCAGAAATGACTGCTTCAATGCGGCGTGGCATAGAGGCAATCAGCGTGTGGCACTGCTGAGGTGTTATGGAGGCCCAGGATGCTTCGATAGCGGCCTTAAGCTCATCCAGAGTGTTGGGTCTTGCGTCTCTCAACTTTCTCTTCACAATATCCCACAGATTCTCTATGGGGTTCAGGTCAGGAGAGTTGGCAGGCCAATTGAGCACAGTAAACCATTTACCAGTGGTTTTGGCACTGTGAGCAGGTGCCAGGTCGTGCTGAAAAATGAAATCTTCATCTCCATAAAGCTTTTCAGCAGATGGAAGCATGAAGTGCTCCAAAATCTCCTGATAGCTAGCTGCATTGACCCTGCCCTTGATAAAACACAGTGGACCAACACCAGCAGCTGACATGGCACCCCAGACCATCACTGACTGTGGGTACTTGACACTGGACTTCAGGCATTTTGGCATTTCCTTCTCCCCAGTCTTCCTCCAGACTCTGGCACCTTGATTTCCGAATGCCATGCAAAATTTGCTTTCATCCGAAAAAAGTACTTTGGACCACTGAGCAACAGTCCAGTGCTGCTTCTCTGTGTCCCAGGTCAGGCGCTTCTGCCGCTGTTTCTGGTTCAAAAGTGGCTTGACCTGGGGAATGCGGCACCTGTAGCCCATTTCCTGGCTGCACACGCCTGTGCACGGTGGCCCTGGATGTTTCTACTCCAGACTCAGTCCACTGCTTCCGCAGGACCCCCAAGGTCTGGAATCGGTCCTTTTCCACAATCTTCCTCAGGGTCCGGTCACCTCTTCTCGTTGTGCAGCGTTTTTTGCCACACTTTTTCCTTCCCACAGACTTCCCACTGAGGTGCCTTGATACAGCACTCTGGGAACAGCCTATTTGTTCAGAAATTTCTTTCTGTGTCTTACCCTCTTGCTTGAGGGTGTCAATTATGGCCTTCTGGACAGCAGTCAGGTCGACAGTCTTACCCATGATTGCGGTTTTGAGTAATGAAACAGGCTGGGAGTTTTTAAAAGCCTCAGGAATCTTTTGCAGGTGTTTAGAGTTAATTAGTTGATTCAGATGATTAGGTTAATAGCTCGTTTAGAGAACCTTTTTATGATATGCTAACTTTTTGATATAGGAATTTTGGGTTTTCATGAGCTGTATGCCAAAATCATCAGTATTAAAACAATAAAAGACCTGAAATATTTCAGTTGGTGTGCAATGAATCTAAAATATATGAAAGTAAAATTTGTATCATTACATTATGGAAAATAATGAACTTTATCACAATATGCTAATTTTTTTAGAAGGACCTGTATATATATATATATATATATCATTCAACCAAATTTTCAAATTGCATGCATTTACATGCATTGTATTTATTGTATTACCTATTTTTAAATATGATTTCACAAACTCAGATAAGAGTTGGGATTAGTTTACCCTGGGGTAAATTTAATTTGCCAACTTTTAGCAAATATTTATTTTTATTTCCCTTAATAATTGAATGCTGCATAATTATCCTGTACATACAAACTCCTCTCGAAATATGTTATAATTAAGGAGTAAATGCACACTGCCCTATTGAAACATTTCCCTCATGATGGGGTTAATGGAAAAACTTTTAGGCTCCAATAAGCACTTTGTCAGTTTCTAAGATTGCTTCCCTTTTCGAAAGCATGCTAAAAAGTTCATCCAGTGTTTCAGTCTGAGAAACTCTGAAGGGAGCCTCAATTATCTTGTCATTTCTCCAGCATTTTTAGGAGATAAACAAATCACTTTCCTGCAGACTTTCCTTTTCCATTTGGCTGGTTGACTGGCTACCTGGCCATTCTGGTTGGTGCTGGCATGACTTTTGTTGTTCAGAGCAGTTCGGTGTTCACTTCAGCCATCACTCCTTTGATAGGTGAGTCCTTCCTCCCTAAGATGACCAAGCTGAACCTATGGCCAAGAATATCAGCAAAGAGTTTGAATTTCTTCTGTATAATTCAGCTGTGCATCAACATAACCCGAGAAATTCATTTCACCCAAGATCACCTCTGAGTAATGCACTAATATTTGCATTTAGACACCACTGAGCCTCAGAGGAGTTAATCTTTAGCCCTCACAGGGTTGACTGTTGACTTCCACTCATTCGTATTCACTATGAAGCTTTGTGCTCTGGGAATAAATGGTCTGTTCAGGCCGATGAATAATGGGAAGGGTTTACTCAGTGCAGTAACACATGCACTCGATTTCCCAGAGAAATGACAGACATAAATTGTTGTGCTTTAACAAATAAGAGCGAGGGAGAGAGAAATGAAATAGAGGAAAGGAGAAACAGAGCCAAGCGAAGAGAGATGTTCACTTGATGCACTCAACCCTCTCTAATCCACCTGGCCTTCTGATTGATAGACGAGTGATTGTCTAACTTTTCTCCTGGATTTATTGTAATTAGCTACACAGTGATTAGACCTTCTAGTGAGGCATGACAGATTATGGATCCACAGCATCCTAATTACACTGCCTGGGAGACCACTAATCCCACGGAGCTTTAGAGCTGCCACACAAGCCATAATGTGTGCAGACTATATTTTTCTTCTTAAAGGCAAACCCAGGTATTTTCAAACAGGTGCACTGTAAAAAAAACAAAAAAAAAACAAAACAAAAAACACAGGTTGCTGCCTTAAATTTTGTACAATCAACTTGGATTTTACATTAAACTGATAAAACTGAAGAAAAAAAATGTTGAATCCTATTATAACTTTGTATAAAAAGGTTGAAAATTGCTTAACTAATTTTGATGCATTTAAGCAATCTTATTGATCATATATTTTCATTATCATATAAGACTTTTTGGGTTAATGACAAAAGAGAGTACCATGGTTGATAAAAGGAAAAATCTTTTAAAAATTTTGTTTAAAATACATGTGCCAATTTCTTAGAAACTTTTTTTTTTTTTTTTTTTTTTTACAGAAAAAAGTTTTTTTGGAAAACTTTAATACCCTTTTCAAGAAACGTAACTTCAAGTTACATTTTACCGCTGACAATTTATCTAATATTATTTCGACACCCAGGGCCATTTGGTGGAAAACTCAGTGTATTGTAGCCATAGAAGCCAGCAAACAAAGTAGGTCAGAGATCACAGATTCTATCAATACTACATAATGCACCTTTAATAAGTCCTTGCTGAATAAAATTATCAATTTCTTAAATAAAAAAAAATCTTACTGACCCAAACTTTTAAACAGTAGTGTGTATACATACAGTATATGACTTTATTATAATATAAGGTAATAACACTTTATTTCGATAGTCCACTTTAGACATTCTACTAGCTAGTAACTTTTCAATTACATGTCAACTAACTGTCATTAGAGTATTAGTAGACTGTCAGCTTAATATCTGCTAACACTTTATTTTGTTGGTCCCCCAACAGACATTCAACTGACTTGGCGACTACAAGTCAACTCATTCTACAAACCCGATCCCTAACACCTAACCATAACCTAACAGTCTACTGACAGTCTACTATAATATACTAATACTCTAATGAGAGTTAGTTGACATGTAGTTGAAAAGGTACTTATAATTAGTAGAACGTCTAAAGTGACTATCGAAATAAAGTGTAACCTAATATGATCATTTAATTTTTTTAATGAGGCTTTTTTCCCCCCATTAGGATATCAGGACATTTTTACTTTAGTGTAGAGTGAGGGCTGAGTGTGCTATTTCAGGGCCATTTTCATAAATGTCAGTTCCGTTATGGTCATACATGGTCATCCAATTTTCTCTTAATTAGGCTAGATTCACCTTATGGGAAGGTCTCATTAGTAACAGAAATCATCTGCTCTGGTATCTCTCACGTTCATTGTGCTTTCAGGCATTGGTGTTATAAGTATCGAGCGGGCCTACCCTCTGACCCTAGGCTCCAATATCGGAACAACCACGACGGCCATCTTAGCTGCATTAGCTAGCCCAGGAGACAAACTAGCTGCGGCCTTTCAGGTGAT
Source organism: Semotilus atromaculatus (assembly GCA_031834385.1). Taxonomy (NCBI): domain Eukaryota; kingdom Metazoa; phylum Chordata; class Actinopteri; order Cypriniformes; family Leuciscidae; genus Semotilus; species Semotilus atromaculatus. The sequence goes on along the minus strand of JAULUF010000001.1, from coordinate 20,862,547 downwards.
GTCTTTTGAGACCTGAACATTGACACAATTAATCAGTGACTGAGTTAGAGCACTCTAGGAATTGTGGATTGATCTTAGAATATTGATGCTTCTGATGATACGTAATGTTGTATCCTGTCACTCACATAAGATTGCAGTAATTAGCAAACAACATCAATCTAACTGTTCGATCAATTCCTGGTGGACAAAATCAAGTCCTACCATATATTTATTTCCTCGTTCAAGAAGTTCTCTCAGATATCCGTCACAATAGGGAAGAAAAGACAAAAGAAGCCTTTGGGCCAGATTTACCAACAGCTTGCGCCAGCACAAACTCTCGTTGTGGCATTAAAAAAAACTACTGCCAGGATTTACTGAAGACACGCACTGAAAAATTTGTGCTGAAAAGGCATGGGCAGAGTGATTTTTGGCGGCTGACCTTATTGCATATGCGTTTCTAGGAGTTTCCCTTTCAGAAGTATTTAAATGAATTATGCAAGATGATTTACTAAGGTTTGCACTGGCCAATTTACTGGTTTGGGCCATTATTTACCACTGAAAAAAGCATGTCTTAAATCAGATGCTAATTTGAGCTGCTCTTGGTAGAATGCGTTTGTCATTGGAAATGATTCGGCTGCGTCTGTGTTTCTTTAATTTGCGCGTCGTCAGTTGAACTTTCCACTCCCATCTGCGCTTTTATGGGATGGTGCTCTCATGCTAAATTCCCCTTTAGTAAATCTGGCCCTTTGTTTCACGTCAACTTTAAAGGAATAGTACACCCAAAAACGAAAATTCTGTAATCAATTGCTCACCTTCAAGTTGATCCAAACCTGTATGAATTAATTTTTTTCTGCTGAACACGAAAGAATATATTTTTAACTGAAGAATGTCAGTTACCAGACAGTTGATGAGCTCCATTGACTTTTTTTCATACTATGGAAGTCAATGGGGTCCATCAACTGTTTGGTTACCCATATTCTTCTAAATATCTTTGTGTGTGTGTGTGTGTGTGTGTGTGTGTGTGTGTGTGTGTGTGTGTGTGTTCAGCAGATGAAAGAACTTTCATTTTTGGGTGAACTATCCCTTTACCAAATGACAAAACAGAAGTTTGATGGTTAGAAGGTCCTTTTTAATGGTGATAATGAATGATGGCTTGTCTAAAATTAAAAATTTTATTTTCTTGATTTTTTTATTTTCAAGGAATAGCCTAAACATGAAATAAACATCAACATTAAATAGGCAACATTTATTAAAAAAACTAAACTAAACTGAGATACAGGCTTTCAAATTTATCCTAAATTATCTCTTTTAGTTAATAAATGGTAAAATTGTTTTCATTTCATCCATAAAAAATATGGATATACTGTAAATTTAATAGAGATATTGGTATCATGGGCGATATTGGCCTTAATACTAAGGATTTGAAAATAAGTTGTATTCCTAAGTCTGTTCCTAGAGATCTATAATACAGATAGTCTGTTTGTAAAGCAAACACAACCATGTTCCATCCCTCATGATGCTCTGCACATTGTCTCTCTCAGGTTGCTCTATGTCATTTCTTCTTCAACATTCTGGGCATATTGCTTTGGTACCCAGTTCCTCTTAGTCGTCTCCCCATTCGCATGGCACGATTTTTGGGTGAGCGGACAGCAAAATATAGGTGGTTTGCTGTGCTGTACCTGATTCTGTGCTTCCTCCTTCTCCCATCCATTGTCTTTGCCCTCTCCATGGCTGGATGGCAAGGTTCTGCTGGGTATCTGTGTGCCATGTGTTGCTCTCCTCCTCTGCATTGTTGTTGTTAATAGACTGCAATCGCAAAAGCCTCACCTCCTGCCTTGGTGGCTGCAAACCTGGGACCACCTACCTCTCTGGATGCACTCACTCAAACCATTGGATACCATCATCACAAGAGTCACATTGTGCTGCAGGAAAGCCCGGAACAGTGATCAGAGCCGCACGTCTCCCGAGGATCTGCCACAATTGACAGAATATAAAGCTGAAAAAAATCATGCCCCTTTGGTACAAAATAGCCCAACATTGATTTATGATCATGAGACTGAGACGGGGCCTGTTTTTGACTCGTTGGATGGCAAGAGCAGCAGGCTGTAGACTACATGTGGTCCATTAAATGCTTTTTGGCTCTTAAAATAGTTTCTCTTTTCATATTGTGATTAAACAGGTTTCCTCTCTGCACTTTTTTTTGTGAGTTTTTCTTGAAGCAAAACTACCCAACACAGCCACAGAAATTATTTCAAACAATGGGGTACAAATTAGGGCCTCTTGCAAAAAATTGTTTTCCTTTGTTCAGTGAAAGGAGATGCGAAACATTCAAATAAAATGCTGATCGTCAGCATGAGTGTGTTACATAAGCTGTTATTTTCTATTAATTTTATATCAAGTTGGCTATTTTTTTTCTAAATGCCAAAAAATGTTTTTTGAAACAATAATTAAAAATTATTATTTAGGAAGTAAAAAAATTAATTTTATTTATAGAGCATTTAAATTCAGCTTACACTGACCAAAGTGCTGTACATTTTTTTTTATTTTTATAAAATACAATAAAAAATATTTTACAAAATAGAGTAAAAAAAAAAAAAAAATTAAATAACAGTTAATAATCCATAAGTTAATAGTTAGGAAAGGCTAGAGAGTAAAGATGCATCGTAAGTCTAGATTTAAAAACAGAAATAGGAGCACTCAAGTGAATCCATAACCGTGGAGCAGCAACTGCAAAGGCTCACCTTTTGATTTAAGATGTGACCGTGGGACATGTAAGAATGCTTTATTAGCAGACCTGTATAATTATTACCTGCTCTTATTAAAAATGATTTGCCATCCAGCATTTAACTCAAGACAGTCCATGAGAGGCTGCAGAGAATCTCTAGATTTTAATGGAAGGAACAGCTATGATTCATCGGCATAGAATGAAAAGAAATTGTATATTTTCTAATGATATTGCAGAGCAGCAAGAAAAATGGCCCCAAAATGGACCATTGAGGAACCCCACAGGAGAGAGAAGAGGCAAATGATGAGAAAAACTGACCAATAGCCACGGAGAATGTCCTAGATTTAAGATATGACTCAAACCAGTAGCGCGGTATCATTAATGCCCCGTTCAAGGCATGACAGAAGGATATTGTGATCTATCGAGACAGTACCAGTAACCAAGAATTAATGGTTACACTTTATTTCGATAGTCACTTTAGACATTCTACTAATTATAAGTAACTTTTCAACTACATGTCAACTAACTCTCATTAGAGTATTAGTATATTATGGTAGACTGTCAGTAGACTGGTAGGTGTTAGGGTTCGGGTAGGTAGTAGGTAATAGAAGAATAAGTTGACTTGTAGTCGCCAAGTTAAAGTCAGTTGGATGTCTGTTGGGGGACCAACAAAATAAAGTGTTAGCAGATATTAAGCTGACAGTCTACTAATACTCTAATGACAGTTAGTTGACATGTAGTTGAAAAGTTACTTATAATTAGTAGAATGTCTAAAGTGGACTATCGAAATAAAGTGTTACCGAATGAATAATTACTTGAAAGCTAGAACCATTTCTATCAAACTTATAATGTCAGAGGGAACAACATCGTTAGCGAAGTTGTAGATTTCATCTGCATCACTAAGTTCCTCAGGTCAGAGAAAGTCACCGGCTGAAAGCTGTTCAGGTTGGCTGTATTAACAGTCAACCAGAGTGAGAAGGAAGGAATCAGGAAGGATCAAATGCCATCAATCTTTTCAATAAAAAAACTCAAAAATCTCTCACAAATATATGGGGATGGTTCTACGTAATTAGAGATGTGAGGTTTAATTATTGAATGTATAGTGCTGAACAGGATTTTAGGGGTATGAGAATATTTACTGAAAATTCCTGAGAAGTAAATTTGGGACATTTGTATTTAACAGGTGCAATAGACTCCAAGATATCTGAGCAAAAACAATTAAAGAGAGACATTAGATGGTCTGGGCTTGAAGAATGCTTAGCAGCAACTGAAACTGCTGGTGAAACATAATTTTTTTGAAATTTCTTTTAAGAATACACATCAAAAACAAAACAGACAAAATTTAAGGAAATTTTTTTTTGTTCTTTAGCCTTTCCAATTTTACTGCATGCGACTTTTTCATGTGAAATTTTAGTTTAACCGCAAAAATGAATAAGGTTGAATTAATGGCCTGTCATAAATTGAAGACTCATTTTCAGTCAAGCTCAGTCCGACTATGTGAATGAACACTTTTAAATTTACTTCCTTGAGTGGACCCTGTGACTTTACTGACAAGTCCATTTTAAAATGCTCAGATTCAGTCCTCAGAAGCAATGACACGCATAGTCAAGCATATGACTAATTACAACATGCTTTTCAAAACGGTCATTTTCACACGGAATTAAACTGACGGACTTCACTGAGAGCCTCTCAGTGACAGTTCTCATTAAAAGAGCTGGAAAAGATTTGAATGAAAGATAGGTCATAAAAAATAACTACACAAATAACTTGCAATTGAAAGGTTCAAATAGAGACAGAGAGGCAAAAGTTCCTTACGAGTTCACACTTACAAGTAAGTCAGATAGAATAAATGGTACATGCATATATGGCGTGCTGTCCGAGGAGAGGGCTCCGGGCTCGGTAGTTGGCCCAAACCTAGATTACTCCCCTGTATTCCTGGCTGTGGAAGGAACAAGCCAAGAGTGAGATGTCGGGCTGGTGGAGGAATGCTGAAAAACTGTCAAGGAATGTATGTGAGTTGACTGAGTGCCTATATAAAAACCTATTGCTTCACTTCAGAAGGTCTTTATTAACACCCCAGAGATGAGTGGATTACTTTTATGATGAAGGCATGCACTTTATTGGGCTTCAAAATATTGGGTCCCACTCACTATTAAGCTTAGAAGAGCCTGGGTATTTTTTAATATATCTTCATTTGAAAGAAGATAGTCATATACACCTAGGATGGCTTGAGGGTGAGTAAATCATGGGATTTTTTTCATTTTTGGGTGAACTATCCCTTTTAAGGTTTAGTTTCCATGACAGAGATCAAGATAAATCTTTTCATTACTACTAGGGCTGCTAGTTTTCTACGTTTCAAATGATTATTAAACAGCAAGCACAAACTATGGAAAAAGCGGCAGCCCTTCCGGCACACTCAGTGTCCGAATTCACTCACTCGTTTTCATTCACTACTTCAAGTGAACTATATCAATGGAGTAATGTAGGGAATAGTGAATGTGTAAGGGGGCGATCACAGCCCAGGAAAATTTAGGGTCGAAGTTGAACTGATCTTTCCGGCCCGGAACCCCTTTTGCAGTGGAAATGAGCAGAATGGTTTGAATAGTACGAATAAAGGAACCCACACCGGAACCGTGTCAGTGGAAAAGGGGTATCTGTGGCAGGTTCCACGGGCAACATGGCATTGGAGAAGATCAAGCAGCACAGCAGTTAATTAATATGAAGCTTGGCAGCACAGCTTGCCAAGTCTTTTCTACCCTGTCTTTGAAGAGTTTTGATTTCAGATATCATGGCTGTCACTTTTTAAAAAATATTCTCAAGGCAATTATTACATTTAACAGTTGTGAACATCAACCTTACTTAGTACCAAATATGTGGTGTGTATTTTGCTTGGATTACATGCCGTTTTTTGGTTCGTATCGTATTAAGTTGACAAGAGTTTTCGGCATCAACGTTTAAAGCATTAGCAGTCTTGTGTCAAGACTCTTTTTTGACAAAATGATATTCGGGGATCATGATGTGCCTTATGGTAATTTATTCTACACAGATTTAAATAAAGTTATCATAATTAATATTGTATGTTTTTTTAAAATAAGTTTAGAGGTAATGGAGTGGAAACTTTCTTCATGAAAATCTCATAAAACCATTTCATGGTTAATTCATCACAATGTTGAATATTCAGAGAGCTCCTGTTTGCATCTCATTTGCCAGTGGATGATAGAGGCTCTCCTTTTCTTTTCTTTTGAGTCTGAGTGTATCACACCAGGAAATGCCGCTTTGGTCCTGGTCAAATACAATGTAATTTTTTTGTTGTTTGGTGGGGTTTGGTTTCACACTGCCCTTTTTGCAAGAGAACCACAATTTATAACAATTTAACAATTTAAGAACTCCAGCATTATTCTGCCTTTAGTAAGTGCAAAGTGTCTTGAAACTACTACAGCCTACGGGCATTTTTCACAAATGAATGAAGCAGTCAAATTAAGAGCAGTTGACTGTCATCGTTGCGTATTAGCTTGGTTGTGCTGTTCTTGCAAAGAGTCTGTTCATAAGTGTTTTACTTGAACATGAAGGATAAGCTGCTGCAACTAGATCCTCACCTCATCTCTGCAACCCAGTTGTGATGTGGATTCAACATTCTGTGATATTTAATAAACAAATAAAAAGTTTGTTTAGGAAAGTCCTGTGGTGATATTTTTTGTTTTTATTTGGTGTTTTAGGAGCAATTAAAATCAAGAAGACATTTTACCTCAGGATCTGCTTTAGCCATGTTGTACCCTGTGTCTCTGCGGTAGAGGTTTATTTCAGTTTAGGATTAAAATGTCAAAAATGATTGGGTTCTGATGAAAGCGTTGCTTTCAGGTGACAGCCGGGAAATTGTTTTTACGGCTATCCTATGGTGAGACATGATTAAAAAATTGCTTTAGACACTTCAACACGTTTACCATAAGGAGCAAAAAGGTTATGTGTTTGCACTAAAGATGTAAAAGAATCATGATTTTTGTTCGAACAACAGTAAACAATTATCCCATTGTGCTTGCAGTTTGTCTCAAAGGGTCCATGACAAATCTTGCTCATGTGTTATTTTATTCAAAGTACAGTAATTCTGTGATTCCTTAATCTAAACAATTTCCACTAGTAAGAAAGATAAAAACCTTTCTTGCAAAGACACAACTTGAAATTACTAAAGTGGTCGCCTCAAGTATAAACCATGACCTGAACCATGGCGGCAAATTAAGTCTTAAAAGAGACAGTTCACACAAAAATGAATATTTGGTCATTGTTTGCTCACCCTCTTATTGTTTTAATCCTGTTTGACTTACTTATGGAACACAAAATAAGATATTTTGAAGAATGCCTTCCATTGTATGGACAAAAATACAATTCTCAAAATGTATTCTTTTATGTACAAAAGACAGAAGAAGTAAGTCATGATTTGGATTGTTACGAGGGTGAGGAAAGGAGGACAGAATTTTCACTTTGGGTGAACTATCCCTAAAGTCATAAGAAACATCAAGGAGTTATATGAGTTGATAGTTTGAAGGCTTTTCACCACTCTACACTGCAGTCACAAAGTTTGAAGCAAAATTCACAGAGATGCTCTCCAAGAATATTATAAGAGTTCCTCTTTGATTAAACTCTGCAGTACACTTTTATTTCCATGTTCATGCCAAGAGTAGCAACATTAAACATTCAGATTGAAGGTTCATATTTGACCAGAGTTGCTAAATTCAGAGTATCCTGTCTTAATCCCTTTTGGCTTTCTGTAAGCTTTGTGATATTAATAAACAGCATGCTCAAAATTTAGTTAGCAACCTTTATGTGATTACAGTAGCTACATTAGATCCTTCCCTTGTGTTAGAAGATACATTACTGCATCTTAATAACATACTGCTGTCTTTATGACAGTGAATTCACTGATGGAGTCACCTACACAGTTAAATGAGCTGCACTCCTAGTCACCTCCCCCTCACTTTTATGTAAAGTGCAGCGTGTGTTCCAGCCACCTACACTGAGCATGTTACCAGCAGGCCCATAGGGAAAGAAACAAACTGCTCCACATCAGACAACATTATGGCTTTGATACACTGAGGTTGGGCAGAAGCGTTTGCAGGTTTGATCCACTTGTGTAGAAAATCAAATTAATTTGATTTCAAAAAGCATTAAGTCATAGAGTTTCGAATTTGTTGTCATTGAAAGTTATTTCATTAGGGGATGCGTATCGGACTACAAGACGTGTAATAGAAACCATTTCAGCCTAGTGAAATCTGCTGCCTGTGATACTAAACAAACCAACCGTCTCGCACATTTATAATTCACCCACACCTGGAGTTTTTCATACACCCTGAGAAATAGAAAATGTATACGGAAATTGTCACATTTTTTTGCTTGTATTCATTTAAAATTTATGAGCAGGCCCGGTGACGGCCCTAATTGTTGAGAGTATGGAAGTGTTTTGCCACACTGACAAGATCAAGAATTGCACATTAAACCTCTTTTTTGATGGTTTTAGAAACACCCTGAAGGTCATTTGCCAGACATGTGGTAGCATTAACCATACAGTAATTTGTTTTGAAACCCCCATGAGGTTCTGATTGTTAAACAGGGAATATTCATAAGTTTGATAATGTCAATGTTTAAAGAGTAGGCCCTATTTATTTTGTTTTAGATAATGTCTCTACACCTCAGTTAGCCCTTCCTGTTGAGATGGTAACAAAACATTTATATAAAGGGATAATTGACCTAAAATTGACTGTTTTATTATGATTTACTCAGCTTTATGATGTTCCAAAACCATAATGCTCTTTCCTATGTGGAACACAAAAGAAGACATGCAAATCCACTTTGTGTCAGAAGTAGCACAAGGACTTGAAGTAAGTCTGGTTCCCTTTCGAGAGGTCTCTCCTATTGCGTAAGTAGCTTACGCTACGGGAAAACTCCTTTTCTCGAGAATATTGAAGCCTTTTGTGTAAAACGCATTTGCAGCTGCACAGCATACACCAGTGAACAAGGGAGCTCGGTCATTGGTTGTTCTGCGGCAACTGCACAAACCTATGACGGGGCAACTCTGGCGCGCTTCGCGCCCTAGCGCGTCAGAGCCCGTCAAGATGGGCGTGGCCAATGACTATATATTGGCCGCTCCGTCATAGGAGTCCTTAGATTTAATCTCCTTCAGCGAAGACCTTCTCTTCGCTGGATCCTCCGGAATAAGCCTTCGCCGTCGAACAGCACACAGTGGAATAGCGACGAGGACGCCGGCGCCTTCAACCAGCCGCCTTCGCCTATTTCACTGAGCCATCCGGCGAGTGTATCCTTTTTTGCTGCGTGTTCGTTTTGCGACACTTCTATTTCAGTAAAAGAGCAAATTTGGGCGTTGTTGCAAATGCCCCGCACTACTTGTGCCTTGTGTCGAGGCCCACTCACCGAGTGGGATCGTCACATCGTCTGCGCCCGCGTCCTGGGCCGGGACCATGCAGAAGCTGCACTCATCAAGGGCGGCTGCCCTCAATGTGACGCCCTGGGCCTCGCCGAACTCCGGGCTCATCTCGCCGCCTTCGCAGTGGACGAACCCACCACACCCGCGCTCCCGTCACCTTTGTTTGAGCCGCGCAAGAAGAAGCGTCACTCACAAAGAAGGCCTGAGCGCGCCGAGCGTAGTGACGTCACGCCGGCCCAGTCCCTGCGTGCTTCACTCTCTCTCAAGGACTCCCCGCCGCCTGTCCAGTTTACTCAGGCAGACCAGCATCCCTCCACCGGAGTGGATGGTCTCGTCTCGTTTGGCGCGTCGGACGACGAGGGAGACAAGGATTGTCTATCTGCATCCGACAGACGCTGCATCCGACAGATGCATCCAAGATAGGATGGGGAGCCCTCTGCGAGGGCAGGCCTGTCTCCAGCTTGTGGTCACACCCGGAAAAGCGCCTACACATAAACTGTCTAGAGATGAAAGCGGTCGCTTTGGCACTCAAAGCCCTGCTCCCATACCTCAAAGACGAACATGTCCTGGTCCGAACAGACAATATGACAGTGGTGTCTTACATAAATCGCCAGGGGTGGACTCAGATCGAGCTCCTTGCACGCAATGGCCAGGAATCTCATCTTATGGTCCCAATGCAACCTGCGCTCGCTGAGAGCCGCGCATGTGCCGGGCGTCCTGAATCAGGGGGCGGACATGTTATCCAGGGACAACCTTCTCCCAGGAGAATGGTCCCTCCACCATGTGGATATGGTTCAGTGGATATGGGATACCTTCGGCAAAGCGGAAGTTGACCTCTTTGCCTCCAAGGAAAACGCTCACTGACCTCTCTTTTTCTCGAAGAGCACGGACGCGCTCGCCCAAGACTGGCCGAAGCGTCCTCTGTATGCTTTCCCCCCGGTGGCGATGTTACCACAGGTCATCAGCCGGGTCAGAGAGAAAAAATGTGCAGTGCTCTTGATAGCTCCGTTCTGGAAAACCCAGACATGGTTCCCAGAACTGATGCAAATGACGTCATCAGCCCTGTGGCCGATCCCACTGAGAACAGACCTTCTCAGCCAGGCCAAAGGGATGATATTTCATCCCCGTCCCGATTTATGGGCCCTCCACGTATGGCCCCTCAACGGGTACCCGGGGAACTCCTGAAGGGAGTAATGAATACTATCACTGAGGCAAGAGCGCCCTCTACCAGGTGCCTCTATGTTCCAAAAGTGGAAAGTGTTCTGTAACTGGTGTGATTCTAAGGGCTTACAGCCACATGCATGCGAGATACCAAGTGTACTCGCTTTCTTACAGGAGCTATTGGACGCGGGTCGCACCCCCTCCATGCTCAAAGTGTATATGGCGGCCATTACAGCATCACATGAGCCTATAGCTGGAAATCCAGAGGGGAAAAACGACCTAATTATTCGTTTCCTGACGGGGGCCAGGAGGTTGAACCCTCTCGCCCCCCCTCTGTTCCCATTTGGGACCTGTCAACGGTCCTGGAAGCACTTAAGGGCGCGCCATTCGAACCACTACGAACTGCGCACCTTAAACAGCTCTCGCTCAAAACCGCACTCTTGCTGGCACTCGCTTCAGTAAAAAGAGTAGGTGACTTGCATGCTCTGTCATCTAACGCCTCCTGCTTGGAGTTTGGACCTAACGACTGCAGAATCGTCCTTAGGCCAAAACATGGTTATATTCCTAAGGTGCTTTCCACACCTTTCAGAGCACAGATTATCTCCCTGGCGGCATTATCATCACCAGCAGACGAGGGTGATGCAAATTTACTTTGCCCAGTTAGGGCTCTCAGAGTATATTTGGAGCGCTCTGCTCTGTTCAGACAGTCAGAGCAGCTTTTTGTATGCTTTGGCGGCCACACCAAGGGTCTCGATGTCTCAAAGCAAAGGCTATCACGTTGGATAGTTGACGCTATAGCACTGGCGTATGAAGCTAAGGGCCTTCACTACCCCTTAGGTGTCAGAGCGCACTCCACGAGAGGCATGGCCTCGTCGTGGGTGTGGTCGAGTGGGATACCCATCGAGGATATTTGTGCGGCGGCAGGCTGGGCCTCACCGTCCACATTTATCAGATTTTATAACCTACAAGTCCCCTCACTGCATTCCAATGTGTTGTCAGCGTGAATTCAAGTCTGGTTATGTACCCAGACATCATTACTCCCCTATAGAGCCCGTCTGTGACCGGTTCAGGGATTTTCTCATGTTAACATGTGCTTCATGTAATATAATATTAGAGGGTCCTTTGGGGCCTCTCTCTTTTTCCCATATAAGAGCCCGTCTATGGCCGGCTATTGGGTGAATGCTTTGCTCTTACGGCTAAGGCACCTGCCTTGGCATGATAGGGCGAAGTCAGCACGCACTGCGTTTTACATGGTGTTCCCATAGCGTAAGCTACTTACGAAATAGGAGAGACCTCTCGAAAGGGAACGACTCGGTTACTAGCGTAACCTCGGTTCCCTGAGAGGAGGGAACGAGTATTGCATAAGCTGCCGTGCTTGTGCTTGGTCAGTTCGCTTCAGTCGACTGAACCTAAGGACTCCTATGACGGAGCGGCCAATATATAGTCATTGGCCACGCCCATCTCGGCGGGCTCTGACGCGCTAGGGCGCGAAGCGCGCTCATTGGTCAGCGCGCCAGAGTCGCCCCGTCATAGGTTCGTGCAGTTGCCGCAGCACAGCCAATGACCGAGCTCCCTCGTTCACTGGTGTATGCTGTGCAGCTGCAAATGCGTTTTACACAAAAGGCTTCAATATTCTCGAGAAAAGGAGTTTTCCCATAGCGTAAGCTACTTACGCAATACTCGTTCCCTCCTCTCAGGGAACCGAGGTTACGTTAGTAACCGAGTTGTTTTGTGTACTGGATCAAATGAACTGACTCAAAATAATGAATTTGTCCATGAATCAAACATCGCTGCTTTGCAAGGACATAAATGTCAAGATTATCTGTGTGATTACGGTCTGTCTGTTCCTCATATGATTTCAGAAAACTTGGAATGTCCTTTTTTGATACTTTAATGATTTGTATTGTGTTTTTGCATCTTTTTTTTTTTAACCTTCCACCCTTTTGAAAACCTCCACACTCATTCATTGCCACTGCATGGAAAAGAGCAACCAGGACAATACTGAAAATGTATTCTGTTGTGCTCTACGGAAGAAAGGTTTAAAACTCGCAAGTAAATTATGATAATCAGTTTCTCTAAGAAAAGGTTTGATTTTTGTAGTACTAAAACATCATACCTGATGATATATATCTGATATTTTGACTGACTATGAATGAAATTACTAGCCTGCCCTCCTACGTACTTCAATTTTCAATTTCCTCCAATTTTTTACCGGTCCAATCAGTGAACAGAGGGAGTGGCTGAGAACGATGACGTTGAAGTCGTGCGCTAGTTTGAGTCGTCATACGTCACGACCAAACGTTAGCGATTGGTTTTATGGCAGATCCAGAGTGACTCTAAGCAGATCCAATAGTTTTAAACTTCAACAGAGTAACCGCCTTCAAGGAAATTAACGCTTGTCAATGGGGAGTGGCCAGACTCTCTGTACAAATGAAATGTACGAGTGTCTGGTAGCACCATGAAATTACACCTCTGGTCAGTGATAACTTTGAGCCTGACTTAAATCTGGCATGTTTTCAAAGCATCTACTTTCAATAATGTTTTCCCTTATAGGGTGAAATAAGAAATAAAACATGTACTGCCCATGATATCATTAAAGATTAAGCAATGCTGTGCAAATGTGTTTCTATCTGCTTGAAGGATAGATAAAGACAAATAAAACTGAATAAAAAACTTTTCATCTCCAAAGCACGTTGTCATGAACATCTCACTGTGTTGTAATCAGCGTCCACCTGTTCCATTTTGCTTGCCTTCCATTTAGTCTAGATTGTGATTTCAGAGGTGTTAAAAACCCACAATGTAGCAGCTGAGCGCTTTTCACAGTAAAATGTGGCCATTGTTTATGACCCTGAAAGAAAAATGCAGACTATGTTTATGTTTGCAGTACTAGCAACCTGATCATGCTTTCTTTTTCTAATACTATGTAAAGTATATACACTCAAATCTTCCTGGAATTAATGAATACAGTATAGGCAGATCTGGAGTTTACTACAGGGATTACATTTAATTCACTTAGCTCTGTGCGATCCAGGCAGCCCTTAAACAAACAGCAGGCAGACTATGTCAATTTGAGATTTCATCTGAGAAATAATAGCAGCTAACGACCAGTGCGTTTCTTGAAGGTACAGGGAGAGCAGAGAGCCGACTCGATGTGTCAGACCCAAAGAGCCCATGGGAGACTGTGAAAGCAAATGTAGGCTAAACAATATAAAATATTGAATAAGTTAAAATCACATCTTACAGGTTAGAAAAGAGTTATGGGAAAACTCCACACTTTAGAAGGAAGAAAAACAGGCAATTGATACCAATAAAGTTTGGCATCAATTTCTGAAAAATGCTGTTGAAAGTGGGTCGGACAGAGCATCACGAGCAATATGGAGATTTGAAGAAAGTCTGTAGAAAGAGAGATGGCTAAGGCTACGTTTACACATAGCCGGGTATTTAGAGAAACAAATATTCCCCCCCCCCCTCCGTTTTCAATAAAAACATCATGCACACGACCCGCATAAAAACGCCGCGAGCGCCATCATAACTATGCCAAACCTATGGGCGGCAGTGTAGGGAGAAGGATAAAGCCAATCAGAATCCTCAGAATCGACACGAGAGAACCTAAAACCCCGTTTCTCCCAGTTGACACGGCAACACATAAACAGCGTTTTCAGAAATCTCCACTTTGGCCGGAGTTTTTAGAAATAATCGTTTTCTGTGATAAAAACTGTTTTTTTGTGTAAACGAGAGGCCAAACCGCAGGGAAATATCTGCGTTTTCCCTCCGTGTAAACGGGGCCTAAGAGACATTACAAAAGAGAAAAGGTCAGAGGAATAACACTGGCTCACACTGATTTTCACCACACCTGTTTTCTCTTTAGTCTGATTTTGCCTGCTACTTCTAGTTACCGTTCTTCCTGCTTCTTTGCCAGATTATTGTTGGTTTGTCAAGGCTCGTTCCTGTACTATCAGCAGTTACCTTCTATTATGGTAGATCCACTTCTGGAGAAACCTTGTCTTGTCCTGTCTGCCTGTTTGTTTAGACTGTTTTCTGCCCAGCCATCCTGCTGCTTGTGGTCTCCAACTTCACCGCTGCCTGCGAATCTGCAACAACTAGTCTAAGACTGTGTTATCTTCACTGACCACAGCTACCCAGCTTGGGGACCTCTGCCGTTGTGTTTCACCTGCCAAGTTATCGACTTTGTGTTTGCCAGTTCTGCGTCCGCCGGACGGCAGACTGCTTTTGTTCGCTTTTCAATTAAACTTGTTTCTGTACCTGCCTTCACTCTTGTGTCCTCTGTTTATCCTGACAATGATCAGGCAAGAGCTTTAGGACCTGCGATAATATTAGAAAAGCTTTCCAGTGCTGGAGAGGCCGAAGCGGGAAGGCCTGCAAACGGATGCTGAGGTTGCGATGTGTCTGCTCCAGACACGATTAACATTTGGTTTTGAGTGTGTGCTGCTGTGTAACGAACTCTTGCTTGTATGTGTACTGAATGTTCATTTTTAGTTTCTCCTTGCTTTATTTTGTTTCGCCTCTGCTGTGATTAAGAGACATCTACTCTTGCATTGCGTGTTCATGGATTTTAAGAGGTGGAGCAATGGAGGGAGGGGTGTACTTGTTTGGGTTGATTTTCAAACATCAACAGTGTTCAACAATTTTTCTCAGAAATCAATTTTGGATTGTAAGGAGTATGCACCTTTAAGGAGTATAAAATACACATATATTGGGTTAAATAGTTAAAATGTGTTTATAATTGGCATTGCTTTTGCCTACATCTATTATTACGTCTTTGATGAATGATTTCTCTGAGCCGAAAACAATGCATTTTGGGATTGATCTGGAGGATGTGTGATGCTACCATAGATTTTGGTCAAAATTAAGTATCCGAGAGAGCAACATAACTGTGCTGCCTAACTTTTGGAAAAGAAAAACAATGTGTCAGTCTTTAAAGGCGTAGGAGGGTGAACCAAACCCTGGTTAAGACTAGATACATTTCCTCATTAAAAACATTTAAATAGAATGAAATAGTTGCATCGCCTCACACACATCCCAGCACAAACGCTCCTGATAAATGATGTGTTATAGCTATATTAAATAATATATTAAAGGAGAAGGGTCTGCCTGTGTCCTGCAGTAATGTAAATCATGCCCCTCCAAGTTACATGCAATTTTAAATGTTCACACTTTAAAATGATTTTTTGGTTCTCCCTGTTACGTCCATTGTATGTACACTGTAAAAAGTGATCAGTTGACTTAACTTACATTTTTTTTAGAAAACCTGTTGCCTTAAAATTATTAAGCAAATAAACTTCATGCTTAATCGAAAAAATTAAGTAATGTGGAATTGTCAAGTTCACATAACTTATTTTTTTCAATTAAGCATTAAGTTTATTTACTTAAATAATTTTAAGGCAACAGGTTTACTGCATTTTTTTAAGTAAGTAAACTGAAACTTTTCTATGGGCAGCTGTAGATTATGGTTTATGAGAAACTTAAACGTCAGGATGTGCTTCCCACTCATTTCTCACAGGAAGGGCACTCGAGGTCGGTTTCTCCATGGGGACTTTTTCTTGAGTGTGAGTGAATCAAAGCCTTCAGACATGCTTTGTTAATTTATCATTGCTTCATTCATTGCACTTGATGAGCAGGCATTGAGCCTCAGTTCTAAAAACGTGTTATCACTTCTCATCACGCTACTGTAATCTTTTGTTGTATTGAATATGACAGTTAAATTACCGTGCTGCAAATAGTGCTGGCTAAATGACTGGTTTTACTTTTTGTGAGCACACCAGGTGACAAGGGGCGACGGTTTTTAAGTAAACTTTGTGAAAGACCTTCTTACTCTCTAAAAAGTCAGTGATACATACTTTACAACAAACGAGTCACAGTTCAGCTCACGTAGCACCGCGTTCGTGGTTCGACTAGTCGAGACTGTTTTCCAAAGATGGCTCCCGCCCGTATACGTGAAGTGTACTGTCTTTATAAGGTATCTTTTTATTAAACTGTCTGTACACTTACAAAGTTCTCAATGCTTTGGTATGTAGGGACCCTCATTACGCTACAGTGTTAGTGTGGGGCTATTTTGAGCCTTGTTTCTTTTTACTTACTCTATGCCCTATATACTAGTGTTATAAGCTAATCAGTGGTTCGAGCTAAAACTGGGTAGATTCGATTTGCATGAAAACACATCCCAGAGAACAGTCGACTTGGTAGCCATGTGTTATTAACCCATAGGTTAATTTTGCGCTGGAATTCTCCTTTAATCATTCATGTTAATAAAGAGATTGTGATGTTTGTAAACAGCAGATCACATGCCTTTACCAAACTTTCAGCTCGAGTTTATGAGCAACTTGTAAAGTGTAGCCTACAGTGGCTCGAGGTGTAAATGAACATCAGCTCTTTGTGAAGTTGATTTCACGCATGCACACACATTAGTAGCGTGTCAGTGACACTCCAATATAATTTCAGCAGGCTCACATTGTGTTTTCATACCGGAAATAAAAGGACAGACTTTAAAGGATAATGCTGTTTTTAAGCTACACAACCTTTACATTTTCAATGCTCAAGTGCTCCGCAAATGTTCTACTTTATCTAACATAGTTTCACTGAAAATTGAGAAAAGTTTGCCATATTGTGATGCTGTATCACAGTGGAAAAAGTACTGATGCCATATGGCATCTTGCACTAATGCATTCTACATTTACGCATTTGTCAACTTACATTGCATTCAGAACATTTTATTAATTTCTCATTGGTGGCATCAATTATATTATTACATTTACACAATTGTTTGGAAGTCTTTACCATTATATAATATAATTTATGTATGATTAACACTATTATGATTTGTTTTTGTTCTTTTTAGACTAAATGAACACATGGATATGAAAAGTTAAGAATTTCAATTTGACGGCAATGAACAATACAGGTACAGTATTGAAGAACTCATATTGATTCACTCAATTTCAGGTTATTTTTTTCACGACAACGATATGCTTAAAACTGAGAAGTTTTGTCTTTGAGTTTTCTGCGTGCAGACGACACTTTTTTTCTGTGCAGAAAACCCGGTTTCAAAAGTTTGCGTTTTCAGGTACCCAAAACGACATTGTCGTGTAAATGAACGGCCAAAACAAAGGTTTTACGGTTTTAGTAGAAAACGGTAACGTGTAAACTTTTTTTTTTTTACTTCAAATTTTGACTTCAGTTTTACTTCAAACCATTTTCCATTGTGCTACAGAGTTGTAATATAGAAATGTTTATTTTATTTACATATGTATTTATTTCATTCATTCATTTATTTATGTCACAAATCTATTTAAATATTTCTCCTTCAGTTGCACTGTTAGAACATAATACATGGACAAAATGGTTAGAGGACTGAAAATTATTATTGATTGCATTGCTTTGTGGCCTAATAGTCGGGATTCATTTTTTTAATACCACACTGACATTTCACAAGCTTGTGAAAATGTAAGCAGAGTTTCCCTGTGTAAAAGTCCTTCCCACTGTGCTTTAGGGTCTTGTGGGTGATTGCTAGGGCATTGCTATGCGGTTGCTAAGGCACCCTGGTTGATTTTTCCCATGTTTGCTATAGGATGACGCTTATACCAAGTCAAAAGAACAGATCCCCAAATGTGTAGGATATTCATGTCTACAAAATATTCTGCCTGCTTCATCGTCCATCAACAAAAAAATCATACGTTCAGTCATTTGGAAAAGTAATTCATTTATCATCAAAAAGCTACTTAATTTGAGATGCCATTTGATAACACAAATGGTTATGATACACTTACAGTTAGACATCAGGAGATTTCAGGTTTTTATGATGCAAAAGGCTCTAATGTCTGAAATGTTCATAATTACATGCACTTCTGGAATAGCATTAAAGATTGAAGAAAGCGTGTGCTCTTCCTTTTCATGTTAAGACATTCATTCCTCCAGAGAATCCAGGTGCTCCTCTCTCCTCAAGCAAACACACCTGGTCCTTCACTGAGAGCACTTGCAGGAGCATATGTCCCCTTAGAAAATGAAAATGAAAAACATGCCTGCATGACTTAAGCACCATCAATTTTTATCAGCTTTTCAGGACCTACATTTCTAATGAACTGTAAAATCTTGATTGCACCACACAGGCAGAATAACACTTGTGACACTCTTATGAGTTTAACACTGGGCTGTTAATTACTCTCCTTGTGACACTGATAATTAGAAAGGCGGACAGAAAAATGCGAGACAGTGTGTAAATAAAGCACTTATGTTTTGTTACGATGGTCTTGAGTGTCCACTACTGCCATTGAGCTGTAATTTTTCTGGATTTCTTTGCTGAAATCGTGTGTTGAACCAGCCTCTCTCAGAAATCCCCCTCGAGTGGGAAAACTGTCATCCTCCTTACGAAAGGATGAATGCTTCTTGTTGTTTGGATTAACTGTTGGGTCGTGCTTAATTCTGTCAAATTTGAATATAGCAAACTTACACTAAAATGAGAACAGGCTGTCGTTGTAACAGGTCAAAGAGTCCAAAGACAAAGATGAGTAAAAAGTTCTAATCCAAAGATATTTAATAAAATAATAAACTGAGAATATCCAACATAGCATAACAGAGCGCTCAGCACAAACAATACCTGACAACGAACTGAGGAAACACAGAAACTGAAGTATACAGTGATAATGAACTAAAAGACAACCAGGTGTGATGATCCAATGAAATGCCATGGTAACTGATTAGAGCAGGAAAAGTGAACAAAAAAAAAAAAACTGTTGACTAATTATATCTATTTATTCATTAACATTTTTTCCTCAACTGATTAATTAGACTAATCTAAATCCCATACTGCCAAACCAGTACCACAAAATCAGAATATAATATGAATAAAATTGACATTAAAATTCAAGGTTTCACTTCATTTTGATGGTCCCTTTAACACATTCTGTTGACTATAAGTAACGTTGCTCCTACATGTCTACTAACTCTCATTAGAGTGTTAGTTGAGTATTAATAGACTGGTAGGGTTAGATTAAGTTGACATGTAGTTGCAAATTTACTTATAGTCAGTAGAGTGTCTGTTGGAGGATCATCACAATAAAGTATATGCAGATATTAAGCAGACAGTTAACAACATCAGCATTGGGTGACTACATTTAATGCGTTTTATGGTTAACGTTACCTGTGTAGTTCAGAATTCATATTCTCGCTAAACGAGAAAGGCACAACAAAGGAAACTCCATAACTGTGTGAATTAAGAAAACGTGTTACACGATTGAACTATTGAAATGTCTTGTTAAGCAGAAAAAAGCCGTCGCTTCTTCCGTTTCGAACCCCTTCAAAACACGGAGTTCACGCACCTTTCAAAGGCCCCGCTGATGTTTATCCTTGTGTTCGCATGAGCCGGTTGCTTTTTCTATAGCCTTTTGGGTTTTATAACTGGTGAATCTCCAGTTGACACTGATGATTGTCGTTTAAATCTTTCTGGATCGCCATAAGTTTAATTATGTAAAGTGCTGCGAGAAAAGCCTATACCTCCTCACGCACTGTATAGCCTTTATAAAACTCCTTTATGTGTACGGGTGTGACGTACTGACGCAAAGACATGCTTGAATTTCCCGCGGAAACCCACCAGTACCACTGGAATTAAAATCATTATTACAAGCTAACCGTTTTGAATCTAGCTACGGCAAGCAGATAGTTTTGAACACTGGCTGAATATGTTTTTTTTAAATAATTATTTTGGATTATTTTTAACTTAAAAAAAGTTACGGACTGCAGCTTTAAGTTATTAAATATAATGAAATACAGCATGTCCAAATTAAATAAAACAAAAGTGGTATTTTGAACATTGATTATTTAATATATAATCTTCAAATGTTTCTGGACATGCTTCATATATTGTGTTTTAATGTTTATGAGTAATTTATGTGCCCTTCAAGTATAAATATCGCAATTATCAGTTCCGAGCACATGAATTACTGAAATAAGTCATATTTACGTATAGGAAATTCTAGATGTTACATGAATTGCGAGGTATGAGTACGATTTGCACTTGAAGGCAAAATTATACTGAAACATTTTTTATGTTTAATTAAAAATGGCACTTTTTCATTTAAATTAATTTCATTTTATTTAAATTATACTTTTAAATGATCATTAAAAATCCATATGTGTCAAAGTATCTCATAAAATATCTCATATACATACCATAATAATCTATTACAAAATGCTGTTTTATTCACATTTACAGTCATGCATTTTGCAGACACTTTTATCCAAAGCGACATAGAAAAGAGGAATCAGAGGTTTGAGACTAAAATTTCCCCTGTGGACAGTTCTTCATTTTTTTCCAGTGTCTCCCTCTGGCTCTTCACATTTCTCTGGTGCTTTTAAGAGGTCGGGACCAACGAATCTTCAAACGTCATATGGTGAGCTGCTCGGTCCTTTCAGGCTCACACTTAACATTGCCGGATCGTGGTGTGCAGGAACAGACGTCAACACATTTATTTGACGCTGACCTCCAGATCCACTTCTGCTCCCAGGGGCCAATAAACAACCCATAGGATATGTAATTCCTCTCATCTGTTGCCAGGGGTTGTACACTGTCAGGCTATATTCAGAAAATAACCCTCCACACAGGGTAATCGGAGTTAAAATACCCATGTATCTCTCAATAAAAGCCTCCAAAGGCACATTAAGCTCATAGATTGACAAATCGCAGAGCATTCTGTCGTCATATGTAAACACATCATGCATGCTTTTATGCCCTTGCGTATTGCAAGATTGAATTTACGAACAAGAAGCGAAATAGCATTTTTTTTTAAATTGATCTTTCTATATATTCAATTATTTCCCAGATAGCAGGTTAGAGCATACATGCGTCATCTTGAGTTTTGTATATTGATTTGCTTTCAGCATTGCTGCAGCTCTGCCTTTGTCGAATGTTTTCGACAGTCAATAGTCAAACCCCAAACCCTTAATATTGTTTGAAAAAAAGTGTTAAACCCTTGATCATTCAACAAACCACATGTAGCCTATCTGAGGCCCTGTTTACACCTGCTATTAAGATGCGTTTTGGTCGATCGGATCTCACGATGATGAGGGAAACACATACCCGTTTATGCCTGGTGTCTCTTTTGTCCACTTTCAACCACTTATGTCCTGATTTCTTCGAGGGGGAGGGTCTATGGGCGAATAAATGTATGGCCGTTTTTTTCAGATGTTTTGATCTAATGGATAAAATAAGCTTGCACAATTAACATATAAATTTTTCATCTTCAAAACAAACTTGGGTCTTCAGCCGACAAAGATTAAATCTGGCTAGCTCGCTTCCCATAATGTCAGTAGGCGGAGAGAAGGCGGTCTTTTGTGGCTGTTCGAATACATTTGACCACATGAGCGTTTGCAATACGAAAGCAATCCGGTCGAATGCATTTTCAACTACCTCTGGAAGATGTCGAAAGTGGACAAGCTCAAAACGTTTTTGGACCCTTAAAACGGTCTAGGAACTAGAAAATTGTTAGAAGGTGATTGTTACAGTTAGAGGGCTCTTCAATCCACAAATCACCAACATTTACCATTACAGTAGCAGAAATGTAGTAGGGCTATTCAAATCGAATTTTGTTTGTTTGTTTGTTTGTCGAATTAATTCATTATATTATTAATGTATATGTGAGTATTAAAGACCCCCTGTGGTGAAAATCAAGTTTTGATTGTTGTTTATATGTCTATGTGGTGTTTTTAATATACTTTAAGACAAACCATATGCAAAATCATACGTCAGCAGATAATTAACTGCAAAGCAATGGAACTCAAGAGAAGGTTATCCAGGTATATTTTTCTGTTGATATGAAAAATCGGGTACATTTAGCAATATAGCAGTTGAATCATGTATGATGTATATTTCAATGTTATGATGGACTATATGCTTTTCTCCACTGATGCTCTAAGTTGTTCAAAGCGTTTCTTGGGATACTGATTTTTAAAAGGCGTCTGTAAGACTCTGAGATGGCGAATGGGAACATGGTTCATGTAACATTAGCAACACATTATTAGCTGTTTGATAACGTAGTGCTGCAAAAGGCTAATCATATTAATTGCCCTTACAGTATGTGTCTGACGTTGTAGAGAGTAATACATAAAACGCATTAACTTTTTGATACTTCGACTTGTACGAGTCTGTATAATTCGCTCTTCCTCTTCTTCTTCTGAATCAGTTTCTGGTTCATACATACTGTATTTGACTGAATAAAACCAGTATTTCCATTTGCTATTGTGCAGCGTTTACTACAGTAAATTTGACCAAGTGAAATCTCTGAGCTGGTGTGAGTGAGTGGAGGCGGGGCTAATTTACATATTCACGGCCTACATACACTAAAATGAACCAAGGGTGAAGAGTTGCATTCAAGCTATTTAAAGGCATTTAGACTTTTTTCACAGAAAAAAAAAAAAACATTTAAATGTCATTTTGGTGATCAAAGATGAGTTTTAAGGGATAAAATGATTGACTACAGGGGGACTTTAAATGTATTAAAGGATTAATGGAATATAATTAGCCTACAGTGTTTTTTTAAAAAAGATTTAGCAGTGTTTGTGCATTTGTATTTATAGTACATGTGTTTAGGCTACCTTAATTTCATACCTTAGAAACTAAATATTTACTTTTTACCATCATAAGTGCCATATTGTCACACTCTCACACTGTTCGGACTAAATCCCACTGTCACACTGTTTCCCTACGTTGTGTTTGTTGTCATGGTTATTTTGCCTAATTTGGTTCTTCATTCATTTCAGGTGTGTGTGTGATTAATTATCCTTGTTTGCCTTAAGTTCCTTTGTTTCTCTTCATTGCTTTTGGGTCTCGTGTGTTGGATTGCTGTTCTCTGTGTATGGATTCACCTGTGGCTTTATTAAAGTCTGCCTAATAACCTTCATCTGCCAAATCAGGTGCTGTTGCCACGCTCTGTAAAACTTGGTGACAGCGGTGCAAGTGCTCTCAAATGTTGGTCTTGAGCCATGACTTCCATAGAAATTTTCCTCTCAGTAAGACTTTCATTCTGAAAAAGACTTCCATTCATCAAGTAAAATCCCGATGTAGGCCTATGTAAAGGCAGCTGCTCTCTGATCTGAAAGCAGGCTGGGACAGGGAACACGGCAGTTTCCATGGTCACCAGCAGAATGGTATCCATCAGGAACACGCCTAATCCATCTTGTCTGAAAGGAGGACTATTTTACTTCTCGCTGGATCGCTCCCTTGAGTTATATGTCTTTCATACCTGCGACTCATATAAAAAATTAGTGGGCAATATATATTCAAGTGACCATGTGAAGCAGAAGTTGAACTTCTGGTAAAGTACTTAACTCCGCAGATCATAAGAGGCTGCGTTTTTGGTATTCTAGAGTGCAGAGCGATCAGAATGCACATCTACAGGATCCATCTTACTGTCAGCTGCAAGATAATGATGCACTCTGATTCTTTTCGAGAGGGATATGCGATTCAATCTGTAAGATATCTCGGTGATGACATTTAGTGCATCTTAATGTGACTTTTTACCTTGTTTCTACTGTTTCTTTTTGCCATTTGTGGTTTTATTATTTCTATTTGCCGCCAAGTATAGACTTTGTGGCGATTAGTACACATGGTGCTTACTATTGAGAATGAGAATGTGCAGCCCGTTCTTATCCCAAGGCGTCATATACTGACGCTCGTGACATTTCGTCTACATTCAACGCGCATGGCACCCTTTAGCGTCAATATGAGACGCAGATATACACTCACCGGCCACTTTATTAGGTACACCTGTCCAACTGCTCCTTAACACTTAATTTCTAAGCAGCCAGTCACATGGCGGCAACTCAGTGCATTTAGGCATGTAGACATGGTCAAGACAATCTCCTGCAGTTCAAACCGAGCATCAGTATGGGGAAGAAAGGTGATTTGAGTGACTTTGAACGTGGCATGATTGTTGGTGCCAGAAGGGCTGGTCTGAGTATTTCAGAAACTGCTAATCTACTGGGATTTTCACGCACAACCATCTCTAGGGTTTACAGAGAATGGTCCGAAAAAGAAAAAACATCCAGTGAGCGGCAGTTCTGTGGGCGGAAATGCCTTGTTGATGCCAGAGGTCAGAGGAGAATGGCCAGACTGGTTCGAGCTGATAGAAGGGCAACAGTGACTCAAATAACCACCCGTTACAACCAAGGTGGGCAGAAGAGCATCTCTGAACGCACAGTACGTCGAACTTTGAGGCAGATGGGCTACAGCAGCAGAAGACCACACCGGGTGCCACTCCTTTCAGCTAAGAACAGGAAACTGAGGCTACAATTTGCACAAGCTCATCGAAATTGGACAATAGAAGATTGGAAAAACGTTGCCTGGTCTGATGAGTCTCGATTTCTGCTGCGACATTCGGATGGTAGGGTCAGAATTTGGCGTCTACAACATGAAAGCATGGATCCATCCTGCCTTGTATCAACGGTTCAGGCTGGTGGTGGTGGTGTCATGGTGTGGGGAATATTTTCTTGGCACTCTTTGGGCCCCTTGGTGCCAATTGAGCATCGTTGCAACGCCACAGCCTACCTGAGTATTGTTGCTGACCATGTCCATCCCTTTATGACCACAATGTACCCAACTTCTGATGGCTACTTTCAGCAGGATAATGCGCCATGTCATAAAGCTGGAATCATCTCAGACTGGTTTCTTGAACATGACAATGAGTTCGCTGTACTCAAATGGCCTCCACAGTCACCAGATCTCAATCCAATAGAGCATCTTTGGGATGTGGTGGAACGGGAGATTCGCATCATGGATGTGCAGCCGACAAATCTGCGGCAACTGTGTGATGCCATCATGTCAATATGGACCAAACTCCCTGAGGAATGCTTCCAGCACCTTGTTGAATCTATGCCACGAAGAATTGAGGCAGTTCTGAAGGCAAAAGGGGGTCCAACCCGTTACTAGCATGGGGTACCTAATAAAGTGGCCGGTGAGTGTATATGGGTCAGAAGGCGCCTCCTAGCGGTCTAACCCTAACCCTACACCAGACCTAAACCTACCCATATCTGTGCGTATTATATTGACGCTAAAGGGAACCATGCGCGTTGGATTTAGACGAAATGTCAAAAGTGTCAGATATGACGCCCTAGGATGAGAATGCGTTGGAATGTGACGTCACGCGTTTCACTCCGCGATGCATTGTGGGAAGGCATCGCCATCTTGGTAGGATACGCTATCCGTTGTCATGTTTACTTCGACAGTGAGACCGAGAGAAATAGCGACAGAGAGAGAGCAGCTTGATATTTGTTTGCATTTTTGCTCGCTGTTGCTGCTTTCAGTTTATTTAAGCTGGCTAGCATTGTTATTTAGTCTCTCCCGATAGAACCCCTTTCATTTCTCTTCCTTCTCCATATCTTCCAAAGAAACTGCGGCGTATCGCTAATAAACAAATACTAAGCTGCGCTGTCTCTCTCTTTCGCTATTTCTGGAATGTTTAGTCGCGCCTCTGTGAAGTTCTGAATGCGTTGCCCCTGGCAACCGATAGCGTATCCTACCATAATGGCCGACCAGCTCAGATCCCGCCCAAATTGGCACGTGACCCCTCACTCTCAATATGCAATCTGGTTTGTAGTAAAGCCCAGTCTTGTTCCTGTTTCCTCCTTCTATGTTCATTTTAATTAAAGTGACAAAAAAGCCCACTTTAAAATGATAGTAATTAACAAATATTTGATTAAGTTCACCACAAGCCATCAGTGTGAAATCATATCATACCAAAAGCTGTGGTTAATTCTTCAGCTTTGAGTGATGGATAGGAGCAGTTCCAATGATCTCATAGCATAATGTAATGTCTGTTAATGATGGTTATGATTTATAACGTTTGAACTACAGACAAAATACATTTTCAACTTTAACTTCAAAAGTTAAAAAATGTTGTTACTAGAAATAAAGATGACTTGAATCGCTAAATATTACTTACTGGAATAAAACTGAACTAAAAATAATTTAAATAATTTAAAATTAAATCAATAATAATAAAAATGCACATAACATTTTTTTACTAAAACTGTAATTAAAATGAAAACTGAAAATTAGATATGTAAGAATATATGATGAGATGAATATATTAATAAAGACTATATAATAGGATATAACTTATATATAAAAGTGTGTAAATAATACTAATATAACACTGATACAAATTTGAAAGATGCATAACAAGTTGCTAAATACAGATACAGTCTTGAAAGTGTATTCATCCAAAAATTAAAATGGTACTATAATTTACTCACCTTTATTTCCAAACCTGTATGACTTTCTCTCTTCTGTGGAACATTAAAGATATTTGGAAAAATGAGTGTTGTTTTGGACCCCAGCGACTTTGTATGGAGAAAAAACAGTTGATAAATTGTTCAAAATATTTCCTTTGTCTTCCACAAAAGAAAGAAAGTCATACAGGTTTGGAACGGCATCAGGATGTGTAAATGATGTCTACACATTTTTGGGTTATATTTTAAAGTTTTACAGCATAAAAATAGTGAAAAGAATTAACATTGATCGTTAATGCAGTTAATGCATTCAAAATATATTCAAGGGTTATTTTGGTGTATATTGAAAGATTTTTATTGGCATATTCTTTCATCAAGATCCAATATACACTGTAGATAATCAATTATATTGTATTTGTTTACGCAGTTGCACTTTGTAAGTTAAAATCAATCATAAGTGACTTGAGGAATTGTGTGATGCTTCAAGACGTTTCTACCAACAGCAGCCAGCATACTATCTTATTAAAGCAGAGGCGGGCATGCTGAACTAAGGTCTGTGATCTTGAATCATAATTTGCATCAAATCTTGAGTTAAAGGGCCCCTATCATGGATTTTTGAAAATGACTGTTCGTGTAGTGTGTAATAAAGCTCTTAGTGAATGAAAACATCCTGCAAAGTTTTATATCTGAAAGTGCACCGTATATAAAGTTATTGTCTTTCAAAAGTGAGAGTCGACTCTGAGTCTATGAAATGAATTGTTTTTGAAACGAGTCATTAGCCGTTTCGTAGTGACGTAGATACGAAACATTAGCATATTGGCCGCGCCCAGTTATTGCGTGCGCACTTGCAGGGAAACTTAAAGGGGTGGTTCGGAATTTTGGACATCGGGCCTCATTTCCAAGTGAGCCTTAGTGTTATTTATCAGTGGAGACAGTTTCAAAAAAAATTTCATCCAGTCGTCCCAGTTGCATAGTTCGCCAGTGCTAGGCTAGCGCAAGTCAACGGTATCGTTTTAGCCTGCCATTAAAAACAGGTTTACCCACTCCACAGTACACCAAAAGCAAATCAATTATAACGCCAGACTATCGATGTAAGTGTCTGTTGAGAGAATAATGTTAGAAATCAATCTATCCTTTCATCGCATTGCAATAGTTATATTTTTATTACCTATTTTTATTAGCTTTTTTTTATTTTTATTGTTCCACATGACAATCACGCAAGTGTTTTTACCTGCCGCTGACACTCATCACTACAGAAACAGAGTATAATGTATGATATATGTAATAGCAAGACTAGGACTATGGCAACGTTTGAAAGCAATACCATTGTTTCGGACTTTGAAGACGATGAATGTGTGTTATTCAACGAACCGTATGAGCCGGAATACACATGAAGAATTATATAAATATAATGTATTGCTACACACAACATAAAGACTTCATTAGCTAGCTAGAGTAGCCTAAAGTAACAAAATAAATTACCTGTACATCTGTAGCTGTTGGTGCATCTGGAAAGATGGCTGGAACTGCATTCCTTGTCATAAACCTGTGACCGTTTCGATTAAATGGTTCTTTAAAGTCGTCTGGTCTAAAATTATCACTGCAAATTCTCAATTGTTTTAGAGTCTCTGCCGGTGTCTCCTTGTCCAAGCCCGCAGAAATAATCCAAAGTTGAATCCTTTCTGGATCTTTAAAAGGAAATTTGTGGAAACTTCTCGATGAACACTTAGATTTGTTCTTGCAAATGCGAAATGCACGCCGAATCACCATGTTGCCTTCGTTTACCTCAACTACTACTAGCTAGCTAGACATCCCGACTGTCATGCACTTCTGTTCTGTGTTTACTTTTCGGCGCAGTACTACCGGAGCGAAGTAAAATTCCGCCGCTGCTGAGAAACTAGTTCCTGTAAATGTAATGCAATCATTGAGATGAAAAGGACAGTTTGATTTCTAACATTATTCTCTCAACAGACACTTACATCGATAGTCTGGCGTTATAATTGATTTGCTTTTGGTGTACTGTGGAGTGGGTAAACCTGTTTTTAATGGCAGGCTAAAACGATACCGTTGACTCGCGCTAGCCTAGCACCGGCGAACTATGCAACTGGGACGACTGGATGAAATTTTTTTTAAACTGCATGTCTCCACTGATAAATAACACTAAGGCTCACTTGGAAATTAGGCCCGATGTCCAAAATTCCGAACCACCCCTTTAAACCACAAACCGGAGCTGATTTCTGAACTGGACTCATGTCGAGAAGACGGCGCTGTGCATGATGTGAAGGTAAAGCCAGTTATTTTTCACTCCCCAAGGATGAGCATGTGATGAATCAGTGGTTAAAATTCATCTTTACGAAGATATCACAGCAGTATAATCCTAAACTTTTGCTGTGTTCCCTTTATTTTACTGACGACTGCTTCTCAAATCTTGGGAGTTCAATGCAGGATTCACAAACCGCTTGCTCTTGAAAGATGGTGTTCAAAATACTTAGGTTTGAGTTTTACCTATAATGTGTAGGTCTCCTGCTAACTGGCTAAATTAACTCTCATTATCACTGTTTATCTGAAATACTTCTGCTGATCAGCTGTGGGCCACTATTATCGAGTCGTCCTTGCGATGGAGGTTGAATAACTAGTTCTTCTAATATTTCATCACCGGACTCGCGCTCGCATTAATAGAGTAAAATCGAAGTCATTGTTCGTTACTGTGTTTAGTTTACGGTGTAGGAAGCCTCAGGACACGCAGAGCTGACTATGTTATGCAATCGGCGTTTTTGTTCTCGCGCTCAGGCTCTGGAGACGCGCTGTACACGGGTAGGCCAATCACAACAGACTGAGCTGTCTGGCCAATCAGAGCAGATAAACTTGCGGAAAGGAGGGATTTAGAGAGATTGATTCATTTGACGAGCCGTTTTGAGAATCATGGAAAATGTGATGATGTGCAAATGTATATTGTGAGGAAATTAAACAGTTTTTTTTTTTTACATTTGATGCGTGTAAACTTGTTGTAGGAGACTCTACAACAACATTAGGAAACTTTAAAATACCATGATGGGGCACTTTAATGATGGAGCATTTATATCCCCCCCAAAGTTCTGTTTGGTCATTTTTAACTCAGTTTGAATGAAGCGCTAATACAAAACGGCTCTTTTCAAAGGTGCCAAAAGAACCTGAAAGTGTAGCGGTGGAGCGGCTGTTTGTAAAAGGTAATTTAATCTGTATCTGGCTGCACAGTCAGGCTTTGTAGGATAGTGATTCACAATGTCAGATACCATGAGGGACTATAAACCTGGTTATACTGCCCACTTAATATTTTAACATATCCTATGCCCAACGAGGTTATGAATGAGTTGCCAGATGTAAAGTAATGGTGCTGTAGAGTCAGAATACAGATAAGAGGTAATTCTCACCCTAATTCAACAACATTGACACATAAGACATTGTGGAGAAGTAATAATAGAGCCGAGCTTTGCACAAGGCTGACATGAATTATCTATAACTTCACTATGCAATAGGCGTCAAGGGAATTAGCCATGTGGCATGTTCACTAGCTTATCCTGACAAGACGACAACTCTGTGAATAAAGTGATTTGCTTGATGTGATTCTTGCCTGAAGAATGTTTCAGTATATGTCATGGATTGTTTAATGGCATGTGGCTCAATTAAAATAATATTTTAAGAGACTTTTTGACCTTGGCTCTCAGTCATGATGAGGCTCTGCAGAGGTATATACAGTATATATATATATATTTTCCTGTTTTGTGATTATTTGCTTATTTCTGCATATTGGTGACTCCATATGTCTTTGATGTGCAGATCAAAGTTTTTAAAGTATTAATAAGCCTTGAAGATGTTTTTTTCCCCCAATGATTAAAGAAAAACCTCTTGTGTTACAAGACCCTTGATCCTTGAGAAGGTAACAAGACGCTTCGTCGAATATAACACTATGAGGAAGACACTATAGCGTCTGAAGAACGTGTGAAATTAGACCAATCCTGATTGGTGCTACGTTGTAACGTAGCATGTGACGGTGTACATGGAAGCTTACAAAGGCACAGCGGAACACAAACAGCGTAAGCTTCTGATAAGATGAAGCAAGGTGCTCCCAGACATTCAGGAGGGGTGTCAAAGTGACGCAGCTTCTTGTTCCCTTCTACAGTCGTAAACTGAGACGTTCCCTTTCGAGGGAACCCGCGCAGTGTCAAAGACGACACTATGGGTAACGAATACCCTTTGTGCCACACTGACTTATGCCTGCCCTGGTGTGAAGATGTCCACGCACAACTCAGGACGAAAGCACTTGTGATCCGGGTGTGGAGGGAAGATTCAGACTGTAAATTCTGATGAACGTGTGTGCGCAAACACAGCATGTCGCATCACAGACTTCCTGCAGGGAAATACCTGAAAACAGGGCTTTAAAAGATACTATACTTGTGCCATGATTAATAGAGGCAAGTAAAGCTCTAAAAGGCCTACAAACCCAGGGTGGAGAATGGCTTTGAAAGGGAACTGCAATCAACAATATCAGAACAGAAAAGTTTAAAGAAGAAAAGAAAAGAATACATTACACAGAAAACAGAAATCCTCATATCTAAATTAAAATATTGCAATTTTTTAAAATAAATGAATAGATACAGACAATAAAAATCAGCATCATATATTTGATCCATGTGTGTGTTCTGTGGTCAGTGTTCTGATAAAGACTTATTTATCAAGTGAGTCATAAAGTTGGAAGGAGGGCACCGTAAGCACAGACTGATTAATCTGTGGTGATTTTCTTGTCCAACGGATAGATTCTTATACCATCCCAATATAAGAGACACTGTTACACATAAGAGTAAGAGTAGATTAAGATTGCATTGCATTGCATCTGCATTAATTCCTGGTTGTGTCCCTCCAGCTTATGTCCTGTGATCTGTAGTCTGTTATATGGAGGTTTAACGGCAGTTTACATCAGTTGATAAATATTAATCTGTGTTAAAAGACCACTGAAATATAATTTGGTTCAGAGACAATCATCTATCTTTGCCAACAGGAAATTGAAGACAAATCAAGGTGGTGAAGCATTCTCATCGCTGGCTGCTTTCTCTCCGAGAATTGAAAATCACTCAGACCTACCAAACGCTCACCAATCATCTGCTCTTAAACAACGACATTTACTTAAATAGAAAGAGAGATCGTGTCAGAGAGCATTCAATTTCATAATTCACAGAGACAGTATTATCAGAAATAGATCTTCAAACATTCAATTACAGTTAATAACTTCTTAAGTTAATAACTGCAAAAAGATAACAGAGATTGCATTGAATGATATTAAAATAAAGACAGTTAAAGGTACACTATGTAACTTGTAAAAATGAACAACATTTAAATAATGAGTCAATACATAAAAAATTCCAAAATGTGTTTTTGGTAATTCACTTTGGTAATGGTAAGTTTATATTTTAGACCTGACGAGATGGTTTTCATTGGAAATTGCATACATGTCACTCGCCCGTGTCTCGTCATATCCTTGTTCGACTTGAAGCAGCGCTGCACAGAGCGATCGGTGTATCACATATAGCAAGAGCAATAAGAGAGCAGACGGCTCCGTATGCTTCCATCTAAACTGGTTATATCACTTAAGCATAGTAGTGAATGTTTTATGAGCTGTAGGATAACCATAATCATCCACACAGTCACGCATAACCGAAGCACAATCAAAACAATGTTCCTCCACAAAATACATGTAGTTTTGTTTTTTTAACCATTAGAGAGCCAAAAGTTACTTAAGCCCTTTTCACACAGCGTGTTGATCCCGGGAAATTGTCATAAAATTGCTAGAGTGCGTTCTGTGTGAACACAAACACGTCCCGGGATTGATGCCGGGTTGGGGACCTAGTAACATTGCTGGGATCAGTTTCGGAACGCGCCCTGTGTGAACAAAAGCTAGGACCAATGCCATAAGGGGTGTGTCGTAGTGATGACGCACGTGCCACGCACACACTCTGTTGCTCTTAGAAGAAAGTTTGTGTTCGTCATCAACAAAGAAAGAACGAAAAAATGTCCACAAACTTTAATGAAGCAGAGACCAGGAGCTCCACTCTCCGCACTGGAAGTGAGATCGTTCGCCAGCTCTGTGGAACGGCACGCGATGTGTTAGTGTACATGTTTTCGATGTGTACGAATGTGAATGCGTCCCTTTGTTTTTTGTTTGTTTTTTTGTCTTGTAGGCTACACTGCTTCAGGTCATTTAGAGTTATTTATTTGTTTGAATGAATATATAATTTTTTTATTATTTGTTTTCCAGGGTTAATCAGAATATATATATATATATATATATATATATATATATATATATATATATATATATATATATAAAATTTTACAAATATTACAAGTTAATTTATACATTTACTGAACTGAAGTCAGAAAAAAAGAATAATCTAAAATGACCAATTTCCAAATTTGTCTGTTGTCTGTTTTTATTATTTCTTTATGGGAATCTTCAAGAGAAACATCAAAGTAGATACTTTTATATATATATATATAAAAAAAAACTCAATAACATCTCTGTCCGTGAGAGAGTTTCTCATCCTATTTCAGTCCCCTCCTCTCACAAACAGGTTTTCAGAGTGTCTCATGTGTCTCTTCATGAAACCCTGTCCATCTAGCATCCCACATCCTGTCGGTACATACATAAAAGAGTACATGTGTACTAATGATACCTTGTATTTCCTACTCAGTAACTGCAGGATTAATCCTCAAAATCCCTGTCGTCTCATTTCAGTTCATTGTTGAAATGCTTCCAACCCATCTCACATGCACAGCACATATAGCTAAATATGCTCACACAAACATGCACACATATACGCACACACCCTGCCCTGATAATACCTTCATCTGTGTCCCTGAGGGTTTGTGTGTATTTGTGTTTGTCTGAGTGCAAGTGATTTTGCTGCTTTAATAGGCACTTAAATGATTAAATTATTCCAGAATAAATTCGCTGGCAAAACACAGACATTTAGCCTCAGTCTAGCGTTTGCACTTTTGCCCTTTTGCTAATGACCATGTCTATTCGACCCTTTAATGAATATTTGGAGTAACAAGTATAAATGTAATAGTGACGATGGCTCAGTAGAACAAATGAAACAGAATCAATTGAAAAATTAATTGTTCACTGTCAAACGATAGCTAGTTAATAGTTTAATTGCAATTAAAGGAATAGTTCACTTAAAAATTAGTATTCTGTCATCATTTACTCACCCTCAAGTTGTTTCAAACCTGTATAAATTTCTTTCTTCTGCTGAACACAAAAGAAGATATTTTGAAGAATGTCTGTAACCAAACCCCATTGACTTTCATATAATTGTTTTCACTGCTATGGAAAATGGGTCCATCAACTGTCTGGTTACCGACATTCTTCAAAATATCTTCCTTTGTGTTCAGCAGAAGAAAGAAATGCAGACAAGTTATATATACATGAATTTGTTTTCCATGTTCATAATCATACTTTTAAAGGATGATTAACCCTTAAATTCATGAATGTTTCACCAATTACATATTCGGGTCTTTAGCGACACAGATCTATATCTAACACGGATGGATCTCTACCTGTCGCGATAATATAAAACTCTCCCTATTTTAGAGTAACAATTACAAAAGAATAAAAAAAAGCATATTTTGTTACCTTTTGGAGCTTGGAAGTTACCTTTTGGTTCAGTTTGATTAGATGATTTATTTATGCCATCACCATTTTCCTAGTCAGAGCTTATTTCCCAGTACATTCAGCATCATATCATTCATATTTTAACCTTAAAATATTCATCTTCAAAATCAATATTTTGATCACTGACAGCTTCTTCAGCAGATCCACCATCAGTGACACTAATATTTGATTGCGTTCAGTACTTCAGTAAATCCCTGAACCATTTCAAGTTTTGCTGATGATTCTTCCTTTTCTTTTGTTTTCTGCCTGCAGTAACTATGAGTGAAACGTCACTTCATCATTGTGTATCAGACATTGACACCTTGTGGAATAAAGGTGAATTGCACTTATTCAGTCAACAAAGTTTCAATTATTATTGTGCAGAACAAATGTACTTACACACCTCAGGCCGTTAGCAACCCTATACAATTTTTTTACAAAAAATTGAATTAAAACAGGCATTCGTTTTTTAATTTCATTGTTTTTTTTTTCTTGTTATTATAGGCCTATTGTTTCTAATGAATGGATTAAGGAATACTAAGAAGGTTGATGTCTAACTGTGTTTAAGTGTTAATTAATTATTTTCTTTAAAAAAAAAATGAATTGACTGCAGTAGTCCATACAAAAAATCCAGTATAAACCAGTCTAAAAGACAGTTTGGCAGTCTGTTCTGTTCAAGCCTGGACAAATGTCCAAAACCCTCTTAAAATCAGCAAGCTGCATGCTGGGAGACCAAATAACCTTCTTAGGCTAGTTTAAGCTTTTTTAAAGGGTTTTAAGTTTTACAGCAGGCTCATAATAAAAGTGTGACAGTTCAGAGATAGCCTATTTTTTGTACTTTTAAATAGTACAAAAACTATTTGTTACTTATAGATAAAAAGTTGTTGAATTGCATCGCACTTACATGAGCTTGAATAGAAAACTCCTCAAATTCAGCCTGGCTAGTCAGTTATAAATAGATTTTCTTAAAGCTCTGTGGTTTTGTGTGAATTTCAAGCCATAAATTCACATCTCCATTCAAAACTCACATCTAAAGGACCGTGAGAACCAAGATGACAAATGCAGCCATTAATATATTTCATATAAGGCTGGTAAAATAACTGGAACATATTCTCTGGTTGAGTCAAGGCCCTTTGTGTGAGATTCTGCAAGTATGAAAGACATAAAGGCTGTTAGAGATTAGGGTATGAAATCTATTGAGAATGCTACAGGTGGAGAAAAGTTAATAATAAACTTTCAGAAAGGTTGAAAATCACACTTTGTGGGCACATTGAGTTTTTATTCATTAAAACCCTAAACCTGAACTCATTTGGTACTCTGCAATCGTGTCAAAGTGTCCTTCTACTGCAGACAGTGGTCTCAAACTCAGCTCCTGGAGGGCCACGGCCCTGCATAGTTTAGCTTCAACACTAATTAAACAGATCTGATCCAGGTCTTCAGGATTACTAACTTCCAGGCAGATGAGTTGGATCTAAACTTTGCAGGACAGTGGCTCTCCAGGAGCTGCAAAAGAGCATATAATTAATTATTATTATTTTTTTTTTTCATTTTACAACAAAATGCCTTTCTATTGATTATATCACAATATAATACTTTGGCAGATTCCAAAAGATTATTTGGCAAATATAAATAAATAATATATATATATATATATATACTGTATATATTACAACAAATTGGCTTCATTGCTTCTCTCTTCTTTATTTAAGAAATCTGTAATGAAAAATTATGTCAAACTCTTGCAAAAATAGTAAAGAAGTTAAATTCCAATTACAGCCTGACTTTTTTACTTTATTCCCCCTAAAAAAAAACACATTTTCAATGCATAACTGACTAAATGATAAAAAACAAACCAAAAATAAACATAATGTCACTGGCCCATTTACACACACTGCTCTGATTTACTGGTCTCTCTGCGGCCTGCACTGACACTACACTTTTGTCACAATCCTCAGTCACCAGACCAGTCACCTCAGCACACTACATTTCCCATCATCCTCTCAACAATCACCACACCTGCCATCAGCCTCATCAGTTCCTACATAAAAGCCAGCACAAACACACTTCTTGGTCTGATATCTTCATTCTACACTGAACCTGTGCAAAACTTACCTGTGTCCATGTCCAGTTCAGTCTTCAGCCACTTCTCTTCACTACCTGCAACAAGATAAGACTTTCATTCACATGCCAGTATTACCAGAACTATCTGAAATCAAGAGACTCGCCTGCTAATCAGCTGGGTCATTTGATAAACTCCATTCATATTTTACCTGTGTTAGCAATCTTCTGTTCAATGACAACCTTCCAATAATGTTAGCAGAGATCCACTGTTCTCAGTGATGTTGCCCTCATATTAAATATTACGAAAGAGTCTGGTTTTTTTTTAATAAGAGGACACAGTGAGCTGATCTCTTTTAGCCTTAAATGACTCAGCTTCAAAATTAAAACGCACCCACAGAAACTGCCATTTTTTATTAGGCTAAAGCAGTTTTCTCCAGGCTATGGCTTCTCTAATTAACCATCTTCAACTTTTAGAAGCATTGTTCTTTGGCAATCTATGCGAATCACGTTTGGTGAGTCAGAAGGATCTCTGCAGCAGAATTCTGAATTTAATTTAACAAGCAAATAAAACATGAGTAATCCACAAAAGAGATTATCCAAATATCATGCGCAACAGTTTTACATAACATCTAAAGACAACCTGGAACAAAGACATGAATGAACGGAGGCCTTGTCCACACTAATGTTTTCGTTTGAAGTGTTTGTCCTGTGAAAACCTCCAAAACAAATTGAAGAACCTTTAAAATGGCATAAAAAGGGGCATTTTAACACATCAAGGGGCAAATTCCCAAAATGGTTAGGGCAATTTAGTATGCAATATGTGAGCACTTATGTAAAAAATTGTAAACTGTTTTTCTTAGCGTTTTGCTGGTAAAGCTCTGTATGTGAATGTTTGTCAAAAGTGTTTGTGCTGTTCTAGATTGAATTCTTAGACAAAAATTAGTCTTCCTTCTGTTGCTGATCCCATCAAAGACCCACAAGCACCTACTGACTCTACTGAGTATAAGTTTATTGTTTTCTGCTGAGCCCTTTTCATTGTCATCTGATGTAATTGTGCTCCTAAATATCATGTCAGCCCTGAGTGTGAACTTATTTCAGTCAGCGATTCCCCTCAGACCACTGAAATTTCATGTATTTGCCGCTGACCAGATTTGTCATAAAATAATGATTTGCAGTTGTTTTTATAATCCTATTGCTACATTCCCTGTTGAGTACACACTAAAAAAAATTGTAAATGGTTTGTAAAATGAGTAAAAAATTGTTTAACATAGCACTATATTTAATTTTACTATCAACCGTACAGTCAAGTTTTAGAGGTAAAAACTTTATGGTGAAAAATGTTAATAATATATTTATAATGTTACCAAAGATTTCTATCTCGTTTGATCAATTGAATGTGTCCTTGCTAAATTAAAGGATTAGTTCACTTTTTAAAAAACTTTTGCTGATAATTTACTCACCCCCATGTCATCCAAGATGTCCATGTCTTTCTTTCTTCAGTCGAAAAGAAATTAAGGTTTTTGATGAAAACATTCTAGGATTTTTCTCCATATAATGGACTTTACTGGTAGCCAAACCGTCCAAGGTCCATATGACAGTTTCAGTGCAGCTTCAAATGGCTTTAAACGACAACAGACGATGCATAAGGGTCTTATCTAGCAAAACGATCGGTTATTTCTAAAAGAAATAAAAAAGTTTAAGTTTTATTAGCACAAATGCTCGGCTTGCTCTGTTCTCCTGTTCGAACTCGTTCATCAAAATGAACAAATCTTTTTTTGAGTCATTTCATTCATTCAACGAACATAATGAACGAAATGACTCGAAAAAAAGATTTGTTCATTTTGATGAACGAGTTCGAACAGGAGAGTCACGACCGCGGATCACAGAACAGAGCAAGGCATATAACTTAGTTTTTTATTTATTTCTTTTAGAAATAACCGATCGTTTTGCTAGATAAGACCCTTATGCATCGTCTGTTGTCGTTTAAAGCCATTTGAAGCTGCACTGAAACTGTCATATGGACCTTGGGTTTGGCTACCAGTAAAGTCCATTATATGGAGAAAAATCCTAGAATGTTTTCATCAAAAACCTTAATTTCTTTTCGACTGAAGAAAGAAAGACATGGATATCTTGGATGACATGGGGGTGAGTAAATTATCAGCAAAAGTTTTTTAAAAAGTGAACTAATCCTTTAAGTGTGTTAATTTATTCCTTACTTTTTTCTTTCTTACAAAAATTTAAACCACAAAAACTGTTTACAGTATTGATAAGAAATATCTCTTGAGCAAATCAGCATATTAGAATGATTTCTGTAAATAGAAAATTGTTTGCAATAATAATTGCTACAATATTGTATATTTATTTTACGGTATCTTTGATCAA
Organism: Semotilus atromaculatus; assembly: GCA_031834385.1. NCBI lineage: Eukaryota > Metazoa > Chordata > Actinopteri > Cypriniformes > Leuciscidae > Semotilus > Semotilus atromaculatus. Next base: position 20,823,883 of record JAULUF010000001.1, on the reverse strand, counting down.
ATAAATTCAGCCTTGGTGACAATAAATCAATAAAATATTGTAATTATTCCAAACATTCGCCCAGTAGTGTATATAAACAGTTTGTCCTATCATGTTAGGGTGGGAATGCTGGAGACTATCCCAGTGTCTTGGGCAACCTGGACGGATGGCCAGTCCATTGCATGTTTTCATTGAAGTTAACTAATCCTGCATCTATTTTACAGAGGCACTAAGGGGGCAGGGGCTGGATTCAGAAGCTGCTCTTACATCAAAGGCTTTTTAAGAAGCATCTTGCAAGTGCCGACAAATCATTGTCATCTTGTTTCCCCTCTGTTCATTTGAATGCAGGTGTGCATATAGGTCTATTCATCATGAGCAGTTTGAGGTTTCATCGGAGATGTGTTGTCCTGCAAGCCAAATATATTATTTGTTGTTGATGAGACTTTCAGATGCTTAGAGGCAGTCCTGGGTTTTCTGCTTTCAATACACATAATGAAGACTTGAGGGAAAGTTCAGCCGCAAGTCTTTTTTCTCTCTCGCTCTTCTCATTGCTTTTGTCTCTTTTCTCGCATATCTCTGGTTCCTTTACAATACGTATACTCAGCTGCTTCACTGTCTACTGCCTATACGGCTTTAATGGCAGCATTCTAATAAAAAAAAAAACTCGTAAGTGAGTGATTTGAAACATATAACAGCAAAAAAGCATCAGCAAATAAGTCATCTGTCACAGTTGTTGTAAGGAACTGCAGAGGCTTGGATCTATTTGCAACAGAATTTATTACAGAGCAAAAAGAAAATCTATTCTAATGATGGGCGCTTTCAAAACATGCTTTCTGAAGTTTAGAAATCTTTGCGAATCATTTGTTTCGAACCAGTGATTTGGAGCATGTATGAAACTGACCAAGTCACGCGATTTCAGTAAACGAGGTTTCCTGGTGTCATAACTTGAAATCTGTGAACCCCTGAACCGATGTCTGATTTCTACCTGATTTTGGATCAGTTATAATTATACACTAATAGACATTTAATGACAAATGCGTAAAAGAGTTGTGGTTAAACGTCTCTTATTGGTCTGATTAACTGAGCTATCCATAATACAAACGAAACAAGCCCTACAATTTAATCAAATAAAATTTTATAAAAACGCTTCATATTTAATTGTATTAGATGATTTGTTAATTGTATTTAATCGATTGAGCCTACATCTTAGGCCTACAATATATTTGCAAGTGTGCTGTGCCGGACCAGCGAAGGCAGAGACAAGTAGCTACTGTATATCACGAAGAGAGTCGAGGGGCTAGATATTTGGCACCAGCGGAGAGGGAAGGATTGGATAAAGCCAGACGAAAATAAAGCCAGACGAAACCGACAGAGAAGAAACTTCTCTGGCTCTGGGAGGGGCTGGGCAGCTGGCGCTGACTCCGGGATGGATCTGGTTGTAGGCTCTGGCCTTGTAATGGACATGAAGGCTGGCTCTGGCGCCGTAGTGGAAGTGGGCTCATGCGCGAGGTGCATGGCGAACTCCACATACTCCGCAAAGGCTCGAGGACCTTCATTGGGCAGGGCGTGCCTTTGATAACTCATTTAGTTCTGCATGGACGAATGCACCGAGGGAGTCGTCTGGGTAGTGGGTCAGACAAGCCAGATTTGAAAAAAGTCCCTCGTATGGTCCTCGAGGGATCGATCCATCCGTTCTAGAAGGAAGTGGACTGCTGCTAGATCCATTGTATGGTCAGTTGTTCTGTCACAGGTGTAGCAGGGAAGAACAGAGGCTTGGATCTTTTCACAACCGTGTTTATCAAAGAAACAAAAAGTAAACCCATTTAGGGGGAAAACAAGGCAAACCAGAACGCAAAAGCTTTACAATGCGAAGACAATGACTGACAAACACTGACTGAAACACGGGACTATTTATCACATGGTAACAAGACACACTTGGGATACAATCAATGGGAACCATTGAAACAATAGGACTACAAAGTGACTTGAAACCGAAATGGGAAACAAAGACATGAAACACTACATAATGATAAGCCCTTAAACACCAAACACATGGGAACCTGTGACATTTTTAGAGTGGCAAAGGAACAATGTAATACTCTGATTATGATAATAATCAGAGTATATTGGGGCTAACAAAAAAAAGTCAACAATTTTGATCAATACATCAGAATTGACACATTTCCTAAAATGCATTAAGGAATTTCCTTCTCAATTAAGGATAAATATGATGATGCTTTAGAATTTGGCACAAATCAGTTTTTTGGACTAATATTTGAATTTGGAGCCTATGATTTTAAAAAACAACAAAAAATAAATAAATGTATGGACCAGACTGTCTCTATTTGTTTTGTCTCTCCTTTGCTGATCTCTTCTTGCTATTGAGAGTGTGTGGCATTCATTTTGTTTTTGATCTGTCTTTTTTGTTGTGTCCCACTGGGCTGTTGTGATTTCCTCTAAGTGCCAGCTGTGCCCCAGAAATATGATTTGAATGATGACCAGCAGGGATTACTTCCAGATCTAGTTATATTTTTTCAAGCTTATATGAGTTTTTACTTTTAGGGTATAAAATGGTGGTACACAGCTGGAAAGTTGTAGGGAAAAATAACAATGCTGAATTTGTGTCTGAAGCCAAATACTTCATGCAGAAAGTACTCCGCTTTACCAAGCAAGGCCCAAGCTGTTCTACATGGCCTTGTGGGTAATGTCAGGGTCTTCAGGGATGATTCGCAAGTATCTCTTTCTTACGAGGGCCCTGCCTCTCGGCCGGCTTGACGATATTTAATTTGACCACAGAGTGCTTGCTGAAGGCACAGAAGCTGACATTGTTTGACATTGTTATAGCTTCCTGGTCATGACATCACACGTTACGGGATGACGTCCTGCCATGCCATTGGACGGATTACACGGATGCTTCAAGACGCAATCACACAAAGGAGTTCCCATAGCATCGTAACTTCAGACACAGTGCGAGTTCCCTTGAAAAGGAACCAGGGAGGCAATGATGGTGGAAGGAGCCAGGTAGGAGACAAGAGCAGGAGGAGCCAGGTGGGGACCCAGAGCACAGTCAGGATGAAGGCCTACAGCGGGGTCGAGGTAGGGAGGAGCCATGGTGGAGACTTGGCAGGCAGAACCAGGGGGATGACAGAATGAGACCGAGCTCATGGAGGGGTAGAGACCCAGGTAGAGCCGATGAGACCTGGCGACACTGTTGGTTCCTGGAGGCCAAGGCAGAGCCGTGGTAATGAGTGGCCGAGGTTGAGCCATGGGTGCCAGAGGATTGAGGCACAGCTGGTGTGACTGACGGCCATAGCGAGGCCGGAGGGAAGCTGGAGCCCAACAGAGCCGAAGGGGTGGAGGGACGAAGCGTAGCTTTTCCTTGCATTATGCATCTTCTTAATACCAAAATCTATGTGACAGGTTTAAGGCCTATGCATATACGGTGGTGTTCAAATACATTTTTCATTGAAACTGATAGTTATATGAATAATAGATTGATATACAGATAACTGATCTTATTCCTATGTTTTTGTGCTTATGCTTAAATCTGCTCATGCACATTTGACTGTTTAGACAGTTTTGACGATTCAGGGGTTTACCTTCATGCATTTTTGTAAACTTTGTAAGTTTCCGTACAAGTCACATCATACAAATTCAGACTAAATAGGCACCTTGTAAAATCGTTTTCTCATGAGATCGGGCTGGTAATGATTACAAATACATGCACCAATCACATGTTATATAAGAAACAACAATTGGCCACTAAGAAGGTGTTTTTTAAGTCACTATAGGATGAACAAATTTTTCGATTCAGAAATTTCTTAAGAACTTGTATTTCATCTTGGTCATTTTGATGTCTGATTTGTTGTTTGATTCCTTCACAAAAAGGATCTTTTTCAAACCTTCAAAAGAGGAAGTGAACTTAAATGTTCTAAAATTAAGACTAGTGAGCTTCATTATATGTTGTCAAGCTGCGCAATTAAGCCAGTCACTTCTTGTGCATACATTTCGCCATCTTGCATCACTCGGCAGCCGCCGCATTCATTCCTTACATCTGTGTTTCAAAGCTTGAGGATATCAGAGATACTCCAATCTCATCTTGACACATCCTCCGAAATCTTAAAGGACAAGAATTTGCTGATGCCCGAGTCTTTTAATGAATGAAACAAGAGGACTAAGAAAATAAAATCTCTTTTGATAAGTTTTCAGGTGCTTTTGTGCATAGGTTATCTACAGCAAAAAAAAAAAAAAACTCATTCACCATTGATGATTCTGAGGCTGAGAAGAGCTCAGAGACTTTAGAAGCTTTTCCGGCTACTCCAAATACCTTATTACCATGGAGCAGAATATGAAATATAAGCTGGTGGAAAATATTTGAAACTAAGGCTCTTAGTATTCTCTGGCTTAGGTTATCGAGATCATTTTGTATTTTCAAGAGTTCTGAGTAGCTATTGTAGCAAAGTAGCTCAAAAGGGAAATATGAATGATTAATCATAACTTGTTCTAATAAAATATAATTATTTGGATCAGTTAATAGAATTAATTTGAAGTAGCTAAATAAATATTACAATCAATTAATCTATTCGACCAGCTATAACTATTTTCAGTGGAAACAGGATCGGCTCAGCATCGCTCTCGTTGCTGAAATTGTACTTTTAATGGACAAATCTTCTCTTGCACATGCAAATTTAATTGACGCTTGCAATCTTATGTATACTTTCACAAATCTTACCCTGTTCATCCGATTTCTTTATGGCATCATATTAACTTCATATAAACCTCTGTTTAGTTAGTTAATTGTTCGATACTTGCAAAGCCATAGCCGTTAAACAATCGTCCGAATGCAGTCTCAGTCTCAGAAAGTCTTGATGATTCTGTGAGTCGATGGTGTTGAAGTTTGTTGATGATTGGAGTAAGCTGGCAGTTTTTGTCCCTTTATGCTCTGATTAATATAACAAGCATAAAATGCATGCTTTAAGGAGGTGATATATGCAGGGCATCACCAATGTGAAAGGATTCATTTGATAGGAAGCATGATACCAATAAAGGTTACATTATTTAGTGGTTCAATCACAAAGCATGCCTAAAACAAAATACAATACAAGAGACAGTATACAAAACTGTAATAATGGATACACTGTCCTGGGGTTATGTATTTTCATTCATTGAACAGTTTATCTATAAATGAATGAAGAAAAGCCTGTTTTAATGGGCTTTATGTGCTTTCTGTGCTTTTTCATGTGGCCAACTTCCACATTCTCATATAGCCTTTTTGGGGTCTTCACATTTATTTGTATTTTTAAAGTGCATATTGTTTCAAAGCAGTTTTTGCATTGATTTTTTGCATTGGAGCATGTTGGTTCAGAGATTGCATCATCTGAAGTCCTCACAGGAGATGGAGTCCTCTGGAGTTATCTCTTCATAGGTGTTGGGGCATCTGAAGTCGTAAGAGGCTGGATCCAAACTGAAGCTGAGGTACTTTCTAGTTACATATAGGGATGGGGATCCTGAGATAAAGCAGAAAAGCAAATAGAAAATAATTAGCGTAGAGCTGTTCATAACATTGATTATGCAACTATTGATTATGTCTTTAGTCTAGATTTAAGCTGGGAGAGTGAGCACCGAACATCATCAGGAAGACTATTCCAGTTTAGGAGCCAAATGCGAAAAAACTCTCCCTCCTTTAGTGGTCTTAACAACCAAAAGTCCAGAGTTTTGTGACCTTAAAGAGCGATGGATTGAAGGACGATAGAAGATTGGCTACATAAACAGGAGCTAAACCATTTAAGGCCTTAGGTCAGTAGAAATACTTTGTGATTAGATGATAAAATTTATAAAATATGATTATTTAGATCATGATCCTATTTTCTTGACCTGGTAAGAACTCAAGCAGCTGAATTTTGGACTAATTATTGCTTGTTTATTGAGGATGCAGGACAACCATCTAGTAATGCATTACAGTAATCTCTAGAGGTCATGAATGCATGAACTAGCTTTTATGCATCAGAAACAGATAGCATATTCTGCTTAGCAATGTTTCTTAGGTGGGAGAAGACTGTCTATGTAACATGAAATATGATTTTTGAAGTTGCTGTCTAATATAACACCCAGGTTTTTTACTGTAGAGGATGAAGTAACAGTATCCTTCTAAATACAAATTGTATTCTAAGAGATTCTGTGTACAGGCTTTTGGTCCAATAAGTAATACCTCAGTCTTATCTGAATTTAATAGAAGAAAATTACAGGTCATCCAATATTGCAAACTTGGATAAAAGATTGGTCCAGACGCTACAGTATTAATAAAACATCTCCATGAGATTTGAGTGAATTAAACAGCAGCAGAACAAGCTTGTTATTTTTTTGTGGCAAAAAGCTGACGAGAGGTGTTATTTCTATGCGGCCTTTTTATGATGTCTTAAGTAGTTCTCAAAGCTTTTGGTGTTTACCTCTTTCTCAAACAGCTGACACCTGTGATGGGTGACCACAGGGTTTCCACAAAGACAATCATACTTTGAATGAATATGCAACTGCATTAAAATGTTTCTTGATTTCACCCCTGAGAAATTCATACGTCAAACCCAGCATTGACACTTGTGATTGCCCTGTAGAGAAGGAAAACTGATTGCCCTGAGGAAAACTGCCAATTTAGATTTAAGTAGCACACATCTGCTCAGGTAGTCTTCTCAACATAAATGAAAGTTCATAAGGAATGTGTTTATCTCGCAGCTGCTTCAAAACTTTTTTTCTTCCGATACCTACCTTCACACTACACAAAGTCAACCCACTCCAAAAGCTTTCAAAAGCTTCAAATTGCCGCGTAACTGAAGTAGTCAAAATTATTCTTTTCACTATTTCAGCCCCATATTGTAGAGTATGCTCAAAAAATATATGTAATGTGATTAAGTAAAGTGCACTTTATTTTATTTTTTTATCTTTTATTTTTTACCTGGTAATGTTTTTTTTAATTTATTTATTTTTTATAAAAGGTTGTAAAGTAGGGGAGAGTGGGGCACAACTTAACTCGGGGCTAGTTGTAACATTTGTTTTAAATACTTCCACATGCGAGCATGAAGAAACTTAACCAATAGAAATTGCACCAAAAGTCAGAAATCTTTGAAAGATATCACAGACCATTTACTTAATCAAAAGTAAATTTCTTACTTATTTAGACAATTAGACAAATCTGATATTATTTGAACCTTTTATATGTTACTGAACAGTTAAATCCCATTTACACAGGTGGGGCACGTTGTAACTGCATTACAATGTACCCCTTTTAGAACTATATGAAGAGTTCAGATGCAAAAGCCTCTAAGTGCCATTTGAAATTTCTTCTAGAATGATCATTTTTATCAAGCTTGTATATTTAAGTTCAGTAATTTCACTTAAATGACAATTAATAGGTAATCTTCATTGCCATTTAAGTGAAATTACTGAATTTAAATCTACAAGCTTGATAAAAATTATCATTCTAGAAGAAAATTTCAAATGGCACTTAGAGGCTTTTGCATCTGAACTCTTCATATGCTATTCTATTACTTTTATGAATTCTATTGAGAAACCTACGGTGGCCAAGAGAGCTCAATGTGCTGCAACTAAAGAAAACGCATGCAAATAGAAAAACACAACTTGGTTCTGTTGTGAGTATTTGGAGCACACATGTGTTGTGAAACTGATGAGGATGCATTCTTAATTTTTGGTTGTTTTTCTATTTGCATGTGTTTTCTTTAGTTGCAGCGCGTTGAGCTCTCTCGGCCCAGCGTAAGAAACCATGAGAAAAAGGTGAATAAAGACAGAGCCAATGCCCAGAAATTATTAATTATTATCATGTTTTGAACTTTGTTTTGTGGTGTGTTTGTTGTCAAACTCAAAAATGAGTTTATTTTCAATTATTAAAAAATGCCATTATTTAATATAAAAAAAACGCAATAATTGTATTTTATTAAGAAAATATTTTAGTTTGTCTTGTATATAATTGTTTTGGGTTAGATCAGATAAGATTTCATGTTACAATGCCCCACCTATGGGGCATGTTGTCACATTTCACTTCCATTCTTTCAGGTTAAATCAAGAAAAAAGTATACACTGCATTTATGAAACAAGACCACATAATTGTACTAGACATGTGTGAAATTAATGATGGAAAAAATAAATACTCTGAACCCTAAGTAGGTTTACACAAACTGAGATAGTCAAAAAGCGTAGTGCCCCGCTCTCGTAATGTAGTATGAAATGAAATCCAGACATGCTACATTTGTCATACTGTCATATGACCTACAGTGTCGTGTCAGTTTTGTGACTTCACAACGCCTCCCATCTGGCCTCAGTGGATAGCAAAGTATCTATCAGGTGTGCAGAAACTGGTAGAAATAGTACGTCCTCTGAGTACTTTTCGCATACTGTTTTGTGAATACTGTGAATTATATATATGTGAATCAATGAATCACTGACAATATATACAGTGTATATATATAATGATTAATTTCAAGAAGAAGATGACCAGTGTTCAATTCTTTTTTGAGTTCATTTGGAACTATTTTCAATGTCAATACGAAATGTAATGGCAATATTGTATCTAAAAATGTAAGTTACCCAATATTAACTTCTCTTTTATTGAACTGTTGTGTAAAAGCACTCGCAAGAGTGTTGTTGGCCTGAATATCAGTAAGGCAGTGAGTTCACATAGTTTACTTATAAGTGACCCAGAAATAGTGCAAAATCTGTGATTTCTTTTTAATTTCACATCATAACTTTTCTTTATAATTTTTCAAACTTCTGAAACCTTAAATAAGATTTGAAATAGTTTTTTTTATGCGATCTCAGACTTTAGACTCCACCGTACATAATGCAATGATTTCTTTAAGTGAAACACTTTGTTGTCAAGTGATGAAACTGCTAAAGCATATGTCGTCCACTGTACTTTTTTTAATTTTTTTATTGCAATAATGTGAGTTGTTTTGCTCGGAGGTTGCACACATTCCAGTAAGGACTTAATGCTTCATCTTCAGATTATTTCCCTCTGTGCCACAGTACACAATGCTGCCCCTCATCAGATTAGTGTGCTGGAGCTGCCGCCCGCCCATCCGCCCCCGGTTTCCCCCGGTCTGACCCCGTTCCATCTCTCACAGGGAAAGCAGGACTCTCATGTGACTCCTTTCTCTCTTTTTCCGAACAGTAATCAATGAGCATGCAAAGTGGACGCCTCCCAGCTTTTAGTCACTTCACCAAAAGCTCTGTTCAGGGTTTGATTCGTTTTTTTCGGCCTGAATGACAACCGACTGCAATCATGGTTCTCTGAAAAATTTATTAAGCTTCTCGCTTGAGTCCTGATGGGGATCTCTGGCAAATGCAGTTTCTAAGCGTTAGCCTAAATGTGTTTTTATTTTTATGGTTTAAACATTCAAAAAAGGGACATCTCATATTGCAGTTTAAAAGCTTGTAAACAGTGTGTCACAACATCACACTATTTGTTGTAAAACAGCTGCATCTTCTGTGTTAGTGTCAAGAACGTGGTGCACACGATCGGCAAGATTTTCCTCCGAGGGAATCTGTCCTTGCTTTTTGCTATTCTGTTTTATTCTCTTTGAAGTGTGTCTCTAGCCATTGAGCATTATGTATCTGTTCTCAGAAGTCAATTGCAGAGAAGTTTTTCAATAGCTTTCAAGTAGGAGAGCGAGATTGCTTTAGCTATAACTACCAGTTCTGTCAGCGCTTTTATTAGGGAACTTGGTTTCAGATCCAGAAAATAACCGAATGGGCTTGTGGAGTACATGCCCTGGGGCCCCAGACTCCCTGGGGCCCGAAACAGTATCCATTTGAACTAATCAGGAGCACCTGGACTTGAACAATTCATAAACAGTATGCATCAAATAACTTAAAATCACAACAGGATCCTTTCATAATTTGCTTAATTTTCACACATCCTCCAGGGTCTATTAACCTGCTTAACCTGCTCTTATAAAGACGACTAAACAAATGATTATCAATTTTTGTTGATTATGACTTATTACAAAAATAATGTATATAGTAGTTTCGACTTTGTTTTATGATAATAACCCTGAAAATATCCCTAATATACCTTTTTTTTATACCAGTGGCATTTGTGCCACAGGGTCTTGTTGTCCTTTGATCCAGCCCTCAGCTGAGATTTTACATGAGTGCATTGTAAATAGAATCCTGTACATGGTGATGATGAGTTAACATCACGATACTGTTAAGATTTGAAACAATAAGGATATGATTGTTTGCCAAATAAGGAGAAAAAAGCGAAATAATAAATGAATCATTCTTATTTGGCCCAGACTTATCAGCTTTGGCATATAGCCTAATCTTTGATTTTAAACATGATGAATAAGTTTCTCTGTCTAGCTGAGATGTAAACGCTATGGACATTTCATTACATAATTAGGGTGGCATTAACATATAAATTAGATTCAAATGAGGATAATCAAATTTAGACTTAAAACCTAGTTATCCTTGTCATCTTATGCTGCCTATGACTGATCTAGTTCATTTTACATCATCTGATTGGGGGAGAAAAAAATGAATATTGCATGTATTTAATGGCCTTTGGATGACAAATTCACAGCCAGGTTTGCTTTGCAGGCTTTTGAATCCCATCAGGACCGAGGACAGCGGCAAGAATTCAGGTCTGCCGTGTCGTCACAAGACTGAAAACGTGCTTCTTATCAACAAACAGTTGCATCGTTCTATCTGGTAATTGGCTATTAAATATTCAGAGATTTTAACAGTTGAACGTTTTTGTAAGTTCATTTCATAAACACAGGTTCAAAAACTTTATTAAAACGTCTCACATTAATGTCTTTGTACACTGAAACAATTTCAGGAAAGTGTCTGTGTCATATCTAAGATTTGTTTGATCCAGTTGTGCAGTATTTTGAACATGTACTCCACTGCCACATTATGTGTGGTCTTTAAAGGAGTTTTCACATTTGACCTGGTCACCTGCCTATGTTTTTTAGAGGAAATCAACATACTGTATATTGTAAGTTAAAATCTAAAATATGAATACACTACATTCCAAAATATGTGCACAAAGAGCAAGAGAAATGCTTAGAGATCCTGTAAAACTATTTGCAAATCACAGACAAACTCAAACAAACACACGGCAACACAGACGATATGGGTCAATGACATTTGACTTCATCAAAAATACAACAAAAAAGCAATTTATAATTAAATACACCTTTTCAATGAAAAACATTTTTTTGATTACTGAAATAAGTCACATTTGTGTGGCATAAAGAAAAAAATGTCATGGTAGTGTAACTAGCTGGAGACTGTAGAATGGGCTTAAATTTTTATTTAAAAAAAAGAAAGAAAAGTTGGCATTCGTTATGTCTTTCATGACAAAACAAGCAGTAAAGCAATTTGGTTTGCAATATTTTTCATATTTGAAGAAGAAAGTGTGTGTGTGTGTGTGTGTGAGTGTGTGTGTGTGTGTGTGTGTGTGTGTGTGTGTTAAATGCTTTTTATAAAAAGGGCATGTTTTGTTCAGCCAAAGAAAACTTAGTGATATTCATGAATCACAATTCATGATATGATAATGAAATGTTGTTTGAAAACTGGTGAAGGAAATAATTTAAGACATTAAGGCAGATGTATTATATTATATTATAGTATATTATATTATATTATATTATAGCCCATTATATGTACAAAAAATTGGCCTTCTAACTCTTATTTGTCACTGACCCATATACATGTGCATTTACGTGCGTGTAGAATGCTGACACATTATCTTTTTGAACGCTTTCCTAAAGTCTCTGTTGAAAATGGTATAAATAATGGGGTTCACAGAGCTGTTGCAGTAACCAATCCAGAAAAAGAGATTGAATAGGGAATCCGGTATTGTGCAACTTTCTCGACATATTGCATGAAGGCTGTACGTGAAGAAGAATGGAAACCAGCAGAGCACGAACACCCCCATGACCACTGCCAGCACGAAGGTAAAGCGCTTCTCTCGCATCTGTGCCAGTTTGGACTTGGACAAAGACAGCTGACGCGCGGTCGGCTCCTGCTCGAGCTCCGACCCGCGGCTACAAGCCCATGACAGACGTCCATTTTGCTTTGGGCACGCTTGTGCACCCTCCACCTTCCTGCTCTTTGTGAAGCGCGAGTTCCTCTGTCTGTTGGAGATGCTGCTCTCCTCCAGATCGATGTCGTCAAGCTCGCCTTTGCGCTCTCGACTGCCTGAGCTGTGGCTACTGGGGCTCTCCGTCTCTGACTTGCCTTTACGCACGAAGCAAGTCTCGGACTGAGACGGTTGTCGCTCCATCCCGTTCTTGGCCACGAACACGGTGGACGCGCGCTGTTTGGCCACTCTGTAGATCTTGCAGTATACCAAAATCATGATGAGACAAGGGGCAAAAAACGACACCATGCAAGAGGAAAGGATGTACCAGGTCTCGTTGTTCAGCAAGCACTCCAGCTCGTCGTGTTTGGTCATGAGGAGTGGCGGGAAGGAAATCACCGCCGAAATTATCCACACCACCGTGATCATGAACTTTATTCTCCGCGGTGTTCTCTTTAAGTTGTAGCTGACCGCTTTGGTGACTGACCAGTACCGGTCCAAACTTATGGCGCAGAGGTGGACAATGGACGACGTGCAGAAGAGCACGTCCAGAGCCAGGTAGAAGGCACACCAGGTGCTTCCAAAATACCAGTAGCCCATCACCTCATTGGCTAGGGAAAATGGAATGACCAAAGTGGCCACCAAAATATCAGCAGACGCCAAAGAGACCAGAAAGAGGTTCTGTGGCGCACGCAGCGCGCGGCTGGTGAAAACGGCCACCACGACTAATACGTTCCCCACTATGGTCACCAAGATGATCACTGTAACCACAAGAACAATAAGCACCGCTACGCTCTGTGAATGCGGCAGTGGTCTCGGAACTGTCGTGTTATTAGTATCAGCGGATGAGTTCTGCGAAGTGAAGGTGATGGTGGTTAAATCCATTCTGGTGACCCTTGGCGCTGATCCCCCATTTCCAGGCGTATTCTCATTCAAGACGCGCTTCGACTTCAAACTTGGAGCATCCAATCTGAAGCGCTGCGCAATCCGCCAAACACTCCACGCCAAACGTATCATACCAAAGATGATGTGCTAACTTTTAAAGCTCCCCGATGATTTGGATATCGTTTACCTGTTTCAGCTGCCTTTTTGATGGGGCAGTAGTGAACCACACAGAGCCAAGACATGTTTTGTTCCCTAAAGAGGCGCGCGCCGAGACAGGCGGATTGAATCTTCGGTGCGCTCCAGTGTGTCGCGGCGCTGAACATTTATGCGAGTGTTTGTGCCCGTCTCTCTCTCTCTCTCTCTCTCTCTCTCTCTCTCTCTCTCTCTCTCTCTCTCTCTCTCTCTCTCTCTCTCTCTCTCTCTTTCTTTCTCTCTCTCTCTGACACTGGGGTGTACTGTCAAACTACACAAGCTTTCGACGTGTGCTTAATTAGCAATCAAGCATTTTAAAACCCATAGACAGTCGCACGTTGTAATAACTTTCGTGAGTGTGCATTGCATATAGCCTATATATATTAATATATAATTATAAAGAATTATATAGGCTAATACTATTTATATAATACCGCAAAATTACAGCATTAATTACTAGCATTTTTCACAATACATAATCTTGTGCTTAAGTCAGTGACCCGCCAATGTAATTCGTGAACCGATGCTTGCGCTTCCCCCACAACTTTAGCAACAAATACATCCCCATTTATGTTGAGAGATCTGGGGCCGTATTCACAAAACATTTAGTTTTACCGAGTTCTTCTAAATAGCAGTAAAAGTTATTAGGTAAGAGTTTCCTCTTAAAATCTATTCACAAAGTTGCAGAGACCAACTTTTCCTAAGGAATAGAGAGTCTTAAGCTAAGAGTAAGAGTGGGGTAGACCTCGATCGTTACTATTAGCCTAGATGTCATCACGCCAACTAACTATGACCACAGTGATTGGCTGATAAATATAGTAGAATATTGTGATCAGGGCTGTAAATAGGCTGTAAGTGTTTTCTCGTAAAACAACTGCCACAGATATAGATACAGGTATTTATATACAGGTATTTTATTTATTTAATATTTATGAAAGATTTATTGTTCGTGTTTTGCATTAATGATAGGACAGTGAGTTGTTTTGTGAATACGACCCCTGGTTGTTAACTTGCCATGCAATTATTAAGCCTATAATTCAAATGAATAGTAATCGAAAGTGGTGTACAGAGATTCATTGACTGCTATAGCAAATTAGCTAGCATTTAAGATGCCAGTATCCAACTAATAATACCTCTGGACCTTTGCTATTACCAATCAAACTAAAATTAAAATGTTTTTATATATAACACCAATTTAGTTTTTTTTGTTGTTGGGTTCAGAATTTTGGTTCAGTGTCAAAATGAGTGTTTGCAGAGCATGGTGCTGAATTCATAAAAGTGCATACAACTCGAAGATGAAAATAACAAGGGCTTGTTGTGTTCAACAGCAGTTTGCATTTACTTAAGCCTTGAATATTTATACTTTTTTTCAACATCCCAAAAAGTTGTGTATTTCCTGATTTTTTATTTCTTTTTAAAACCCAGATTTTCAATGTCATCTTAGAGTTTTGGGCCCAACTTTATTTTCAGGTCAGATGTTTCCAGTGAGAGCGGAAAAAAAAGTCTTTCAAAGTATTGCATTGAGGGGCTGGCGATGGTAGTATATGTTTTCTTCCATGAAAGAGGTGCTGTCAGTGTATGAATGCAAAATGTAAATGAAAACTGAAAGTTTGACTCAACTTTCCATTTGATGAGTGAAATAAAACAGTCTGGGGAGAACAGTTTCCAATTATGTGCATGTTATTAAAAATTAAAGTTTCTAAAACAGTGTACCCCACTGCCTACTGGTGTAGAAAGCTCCAGGCAACACATCACTCAACTCAAAATTGATTTCAGAAGAATTTGACATGAACATGTCTGCAAGCTAAATGCAAAATAATAGTAAGCATAAAAATACACAGCTCGTAAAATAAGTTTACAATTAAATTACCGTTAAGCATATTTATAGTCAATATTTCTGTCACTTTTACTGAACTCTTCATGATGCATTCTGCTTTGGCCTTCTCTGTGAAGAATATATTTAATACCACCTTTGAATATGTATCTTAACCCTGTAACATCTAACATGCTGTATGAAATTTCATATTTATATATTTTTATTTATAACTGTCAGAAACACAGTTTGCATTTGTGTATTTGTTTAATACAAACATCAGGAATAAATCAGGCTTTTATGGCTCATATAGTGATATAGTAGAATATGGAGTCGAGAAGGAAAAAGGAAGATGAAATTCTAATAGCTTGTAATGTTAAAGGTGCCCTAGAATGTGAAATTGAATTTATTTTGGCATAGTTAACAAGTCAGTACATGGACGTGACATACAGTGAGTCTCAAACACCATTGTTTTCTCCTTCTTACTTAAATCTCGTTTTTGAAAAACACCCCTGAAAAATAGGCGAATCTCCACATAACACCGACTGTGACGCAACAGTCGGGATCATTAATATGTAGGACTACAAAAATGTGCATATGCCAGCCCATGTTCAATGACAGACGGAACTACGCAGCCGAAGCATGGTAGTTGATCAGTGTTTGGATGTACAAATGAACACAAAAGTATTTTTTAGTTCCTTCATCCGAGCCTCTGAAGAAACAATGCGTTAATTTTATTTTCTCTGGAAATTTCCAAACATTTCACCGACGAGACTGTTTCCTCAACTTGGGCCAATACAGAGCTGTCCTCGATGAACGTCTGAAAATTAATCGATCGAGCTACCAAGTAACACTTTCTGATGTGTAATTGTTCAAGTTCAGACAGGTAATCTTTCTCTCAAAATCATTCAATACTGTTTATGCATCAGTAAGTCAAGCCAGTGACTAAAATATCAACTTCACATCGTTTATTTTAGTAAAAAAAAACTTTTTTAAATTGTGAATAAATTATATACAGAAAGCGATCAAAAGAACAATCTTTCCACAGCGCGAGTTTATCTGGAGACTTGCCCTGCACAACAAAGCTCTTACTGTATTTACATCATCGTGTTTGCATTGGTGAAAGCATTAGAGAGAGTGCAGAAACGTTGCAATGATAAGATCTTCATTCTCGCGATCAACACACTGTCATCTGTTTGCTCAATGCTCATCATGGCAACATTTTATGTGATGGGAATAGATCAAATACTTTAAAAACATCTCACGATTCGTTAATCTCGATAGCTGTAATAGTAAAAACGTATAATATCTGTAGTAAAAGTATTCGAGAGAGTTTCACATGTAATACGTAGCTATTTCATTTGAAAGCATGTCAGCCAATCACAGCAGAGGCTGGTTACACTGAATCCCACAGCAAACACGCCCCTTCAAACTGAGCGTTCACATCAGAGACTAAAATCAGGCTAGGAAAAATGCCTTTTATTTCAAAATTATGACTATTTTTGATCTAAAAAAACATACTAACATTATAAGGGAACCCAGAAAACATTATACAATAAAAATAAAAACCATTCTAGGGCACCTTTAAAGTGCCCCTATGGTTTTTTGAATATTCCCTTTCATGCATTGTGTAATATAGCTGTCTGTGAATGTAAACAGTCTGCAAAGTTGTTAAGTAGAAAGAGCACAATAAATACAGTTAATGACTCTCAAAAGAAAGCATTGACTCTGAACCGGCCGAACGAGTTGTCAGGACTTCGAATCCCAATCAGTTACGGCTACACGTCACTAGCTAATACATTTGCATAATGCCCGCCTACGTTCTATGTCTACGCTAGAGTCTCAAACAAC
This sequence comes from Semotilus atromaculatus, assembly GCA_031834385.1. Classification (NCBI taxonomy): domain Eukaryota; kingdom Metazoa; phylum Chordata; class Actinopteri; order Cypriniformes; family Leuciscidae; genus Semotilus; species Semotilus atromaculatus. The sequence continues at coordinate 20,807,069 of JAULUF010000001.1, read as the reverse complement.
TTGACCCGTCCTTCAATGCGGGATTCACAAAACGCTTGCTCTTGAAACATGGGTCAATACCCAATATATTTGGACCAGCTTACTCCTTAGAATCACAACCTGTGAGTATGATTAATAATTGATGTATATATTTTCTACTGGGTGTTCAAAAACATAATTTTGTGTTTTATATTGTGTAGGTCTTCGGCTAACCGGCTAACTTACCACAGCGTTCAGTTTATTTCAGCGTTCAGCTACTGAAATAGTTAATGTTAATCAGCTGTGTGCCACTATTACCTAAAATTTTTCCTATTAATGCAATGTCGTTCTTATTACTTTGCGTAATGATGAAGGATTGAGCAAGATTTGTTTTACCAACTTGGTGTTACATGTGTGTCCTGTGCTTCCCCCTGCAGTGTGTTTTTGGTTTAGTCCTGTGTTCCAGTTTTCCCGCTCCTCGTTTGTGTTCAGTTCCTTCACCTGTATCTAGTTAATTTGCCCCAGCTGTGTCTTGTTTCCCTATCTGTTCTCTGTGTATGTAAACCCTGTGTTCTCCCTCACTCCTTATCGGTTCTACGTTCGTATTAGGTGTGTGTATGTATCCCGAGCTCCTTGTTTGGTTGTATTAAGTAAAGTTTATTTAAGTTGGACCTGTTGACTGCTGCCTCTTCATCTGCCTGCACCACACCCGTAACAGAAGAACCGACCAAAAGATGGACCACTTTGCAGCAGTCAAACTGCTTTGTTTAGAGCAGAAGGACCGATCCCTCGAGGAACATTTAGAGGAATTCCTCAGCCTAGTGCCAGCTACAACTTTCCCGGACGACTGCCTCTGCAGTTTCCTGCATACCGGCCTCAACACCGCCACAAGGGAGCAGCTGTCCGGAGAGGGCCCCCGATGGAGCTTCTCCCGATACGTGGAATGGATACTGGTGTCCTGTGATTCGCCGCTCACGGTGATGGGTGACGAGCCTGCCATCAGGTCTGTCTATGGACGTCAAGGGCTGGTGTCCAGCCAGGCAGATCCTCCATTAAAGGCCGCACGAACCGGCAAGAAGCCCGCCCAGCCGAGAACTCGTCCCGCCAAGACCGTCCAGCCAGAGACCGTCCAGCCAGAGACCGTCCATGCTTCTCTGGAAGACACTGTGCTCGTTGTGGGGACCGTGGCTGTTTTGTGAGTGTGGGCAGCGCACACATCTGGTGGAGTCCATGAATCCAGCTCCAGGCCCTCTTCACCGCTGGTTCCCTGCAGCCCTGCCGAGCCTGAGCTTCCCTGCAGCCCTGCCGAGCCTGAGCTTCCCTGCAGCCCTGCCGAGCCTGAGCTTCCCTGCAGCCCTGCCGAGCCAGAGCTTCACGTCACGTCACGTCACGCCTGCCGAGCCACAGCCTTCTCCGCTGGTCCCGTCCAGTCCTCCCGAGCCTTCTCCGCTGGTCTCGTCCAGTCCTCCCGAGCCTTCTCCGCTGGTCTCGTCCAGTCCTCCCGAGCCTTCTCCGCTGGTCCCGTCCAGTTCTCCCGAGCCTTCTCCGCTGGTCCCGTCCAGTCCTCCCGAGCCTTCTCCGCTGGTCCCGTCCAGTCCTCCCGAGCCTTCTCCGCTGGTCCCGTCCAGCCCAGAGCCAGTCCCAGAGACTGTTCACGTCCCGCCAGTCCCAGAGACTGTTCACGTCCCGCCAGTCCCAGAGACTGTTCACGTCCTTCCAGTCCCAGAGACTGTTCACGTCCCGCCTGTCCCAGAGACTGTTCACGTCCCGCCTGTCCCAGAGACTGTTCACGTCCCGCCTGTCCCCGAGCCTGTGATTCCACCCAAGAAAATTTTGGGGGGGGGATATGGGTCCTCTCCGCCATGGCCACCCGAACGGGCGTCTCCGCCATGGCCACCCAAAGGGGCGTCTCCGCCGTGGCCGCCCGAGGGGGCGTCTCCGCCATGGCCACCCGAAGGGGCCTCTCCGCCATGGCCCCCTGACAAGCCTGCTCCACCATGGCCACCCGAAGGGGCCTCTCCGCCATGGCCCCCTGACCAGCCTGCTCCACCATGGCCACCCGAAGGGGCCTCTCCGCCATGGCCCCCTGACCAGCCTGCTCCACCATGGCCACCCGAAGGGGCCTCTCCGCCATGGCCCCCTGACCAGCCTGCTCCACCATGGCCACCCGAAGGGGCTTCTCCGCCATGGCCCCCTGACCAGCCTGCTCCACCATGGCCGCCCGAGGGGTCGTCTCCACCGTGGCCGCCTTCCCAGCCTGCTCCGCCCGCCCACCCACTCCTATTGAAGTTATACGGCGCGAGGACGCGCCTTTTTGGAGGGGGCGTTATGTTACATGTGTGTCCTGTGTTTCCCCCTGCAGTGTGTTTTTGGTTTAGTCCTGTGTTCCAGTTTTCCCGCTCCTCGTTTGTGTTCAGTTCCTTCACCTGTGTCTAGTTAATTTGCCCCAGCTGTGTCTTGTTTCCCTATCTGTTCTCTGTGTATGTAAACCCTGTGTTCTCCCTCACTCCTTATCGGTTCTACGTTCGTATTAGGTGTGTGTATGTTTCCCGAGTTCCTTGTTTGGTTGTATTAAGTAAAGTTTAAGTTGGACCTGTTGACTGCTGCCTCTTCATCTGCCTGCACCACACCCGTAACACTTGGTCCCACTTTATATTAAGTGGCTTTAAGTACTATGTATTTACATTGAAATTAATAATTTGATACAATGGACTTATTGTGTACATACATGGTTTTACATTGTACTCATATTTTAAAAATACCAGCATGTAATTACAGCTGTAATTAAGTTATGTAATTACATTTGTAATTACACAGTTGACCCTTACCTTACATCTTAACCCACCCTTAAAGCTACCCATACCATTTGTCCCTAACCTTACCCGTATACCACACCTCAATAGCAGCAAAAGTGTTTGACAATACAACATGAAAACAATAAGTACATTGTACTTCTTTTTCGACGTAAGTACATAGTACTTAAAGCCACTTAATATAAAGTGGGACCACAAACTTTAATGTTACATCAGTCATTCATGTTAGTGCTCGGCTAACATATGGGCTGTTAATGATACAGTTCCGCATGTGCACTGCAATAATTTAGAAACACACACATCAGTTTGATCATGGACATACACTTGTAAGGCTGATGGTGAGGAATTAAAGCTGTACATCTCATAATGTACCTCAAAATGAGTAGCGTATCAATGAGAAGCGTCCTGCTTAAGTCGTCCTTGCAGGTTTGGGTTGAATAACTAGTTCTTCCAATGTTTCATCATCGGATTCGAGCTCGGATTGATATGGTAAAATCAACGCCAATGTTACTATCTTACAGTGTGTATAATCATTGAGTTTTAGGAAGCCTCCGGAGCTGAAGTTCAGTTGTGGTAATGGGCATTTAGCTTCCTACAAGTGCTGTAAGCGGTAGACCAATCACAACTGGGCCGTCTGGCCAATCAGAGCAGAGCAGTCTATTGGAAAGGAGGGATTTAGAGAGACTGAATCATTGGATGAGTCATTTGAGAATCATTGAAAAATGTGGTGATGTGCAATGTATAGTATGAGAAACTTTTTGGATCTTTGATGCATGTAAACCTGTTGTAGAAGACCTCCAAAACAAAATTAGGAACCTTAGCATAATAGGGACACTTTAATCAATAATATTTTTTATAGCAGATACTTTCATAAAATGCATGTAAATATAAGTTCTGTCATGACAACTCTCTTAGAGAACTGGCAATGTTAATGTATTTGGTCTTGGCGGAATAGATCTACGCTGCTCCTTAAGCAGAGCAAGTACAGAGACTTGCTACTACCAATACATTAACAGACATTGCTGTGAGCATGTAAGACATGCTGCTGCGGCACATATAACATTCAGTACATGAAATACCCAATAGCAGATTGGCTATTGGGTAATAGCAGATAGCAGATCTATACAGGTGGAGCTGGGGAAGGAGGAGGGTTTCTGAAAGCGCGTTGCAGACTGCTAACACTGCACAGTATTTGAATGTTGAGCAGCAAGCTCTTTGACCACTGATGAAACAGCAACCAAACAGCTGCGCCATGCAGATGACGATGCAATTGCTACCAAATAAGTTAATGACCAATAAGCCAGCGCTATCTAGAGTTTCATGCCAGAACTTTGTATTTGTCACTATTTATCTGTAAGGGTATTCCAGACTCAGAGACAGAAATACGGTGAGATAACACAAGTTTATAAGGCAGTTTTGCAGGTAATGGCATTTCAGATGAATAAATGGTAATTTCAAGTTGCAAATAAGAGTCTGCACACTGCAATAATCAGTGTTTCAGGTGATGGTAGAGGTCATGGATTTGATGATGGACATCATGGAGAGCACACACTTCCCAGGATGGATGGTACAGGTGAGTATACATGGTTGAGGCTTACAGGTGAAGGAGAGGATCACTGGAGAATCACTTTGGTAATATCGCAGGAGATAAGTAGTCCATAGTGTAGGTGCAGGTGATCAATACTCTGGTGACTGTGAAGATGTGAGGGAGTGATGGTGGAGCCTGGTGACTTCACGGCAATAGGCTTGTTAGACTTCATGCAGCGCTGCGCAGACCGATTGGTGGCTGACTTGAAGCAGTGCATGCCGATTAGAAATTTTGTCAGACTTGAAAAAGCAGCGACACCACTGTGACACACTGCGACAGACTGTGACATATGGCATCAAAGTACCCCAAGGGCGATTCGAGAGCAGACGACTGACTCAGTCAGCGCGGCTTCTCAAGAACGGCTGCACAAGCTCTGATAATGACACAGGATTCACCACATGACAACGATCACATGTGTAACGTAAATAGAGCTTGTGCAAAATTTCTAACCGGCATGAACTGCTTCAAGTCAGCTGCCAATCGGTCACCACTGCATGAAGTCGAACAAGCCTATTATCTCACAATAATGACCTGGTTTCACAGACAAAATAATGGCCTGGTTTCACAGACAGTAAGACATTTCTCAAAATATCTTCTGTTATGTTCCACAGAAGAAAGAAAGTCATAGTTTTCAAACAACATGGGGGTGAGTAAATGATGACAGCACTTTCATATTTGGGTGTATTCCCATAATTAAGATGCGGTAACACCTATGATGCCTTAAAATATTGCCTCTGTAGGCAGCTCACTAGAACACATGAAAAGGACACTGGTGTGTTTTTCTGAATGCTGCATTGCTAATGTCAGCAATGAACTCATATGGGTTTTGCTGGGTAATCAACCGTTCTCTTTTTATGGCCCTCGAAGGGCAAATGTTCAAATGTTGATGCAATAACAAATTCAGTTGAGCCCTCTTAATTGTAATTAAGGTCATAATTACACAATGATTTCATAGCCAGAGAATAAAAAAGATGGATGCTGATACACTTTGTGCTTGAAGTGAGTATTGAGTATTGAGGTTCACATTTTAATGAGTGGAGTGCACTGCGATGTTTTGCTCACATTTGGTTGCTTCGTTTACAGGAGTTAGTGCCAACACATATATATTTTTAGTCTAAAGATGTGTTATTGCTGCTGCTTCCTGTAATGAGCACAGATCTGTGCATATTTCTTACTCTTTGTCTGCATATTGGCTCACATATCGTAAATGCAATCACACAGGCTAACACACATTGTTCTGTGGAATATCCCCACGGTCAGTGGGTTCTGGGGGTTTATGGACTCAGGGATGCTGAACTCCCTCAGTGTGCGCAATGACTTGGTGGGTTTACCAGCATTACAGCTGTAGCCTTCTATAACGCCATTGCCACACATTATACAGATACAACACAAGATGTTTTACAAAACACAGCCTTGAACTGTTTTCCGCTCCAGCCTATTTTGTTTTTTTCCTGTTTCCCTTCAGCTAATGAAGCTCCTTATTTAAAGCTTCAAAGGGGGAGAAAAAGGTCAAATAAATAGCAGTCTCATCAACCAAAATTTCTTTGTTTATTTGTGTTAATTGTCATCCTTTAAAGTGCTGTTGGGATTGATCACTGTCTTCATTCAATTCAAAGAGACAATATGAAAATCATCTAAAAAAAATGTGCTGCAGAAAAAAGGAATAGAAATTTGCTTTATTTTCCTTTTATTCTGAAAACAGAAGCTGGGTTTAAATGTGTAGTATCAATGTTTTACATTGTTGGTTGCACTTCTTTTTTTTACAGTAAAATATTTGTTGGTGTAGCATCATTTGGGTTAATTCTGGCTGACTTCAGATGTTACCACATGAAAACATTCAATTAACATTTTCTTCAGTACTGAATATATTTTGATTCTTAAATTTTACTTGAGAAAGACTTTGAGATATTAGTAAGATATTAATAATTCAAGAGGATTATTCTTGAATTAAGCTTATTGTTCTTACAAATTTCTTGTATGTATGTATGTATGTATGTGTGTATGTATGTATGCTGAAAACAAATAGTCTGCCAATAGGCATAAGCATAAATAACATTTTACTGAAAAAGTTCAATAGAAAATACAAAAATAGTAAATGGCGGTTTAATAAAACTTCTAATTAAGACAAATGCATTGCATAGATATACATGGATGTGGGATGACATTCACTGGAGGTTTGTATGAACTATTTTGCTCCTGTCTGTGTCGAATTTCTACACTAGTATCAATCAATAGATCTTGGAAAAGAAGCCAAGGTGTTACATGAATGGTAAACCAAAGCTTTATGCCTTTAAAATTTCAATTCATGAGAAAAGGCCAGATTCATGGCTAGTATGTGAAAATCTGAGTAAGGGCTGTAGAAGGACCTCTTCTTTTAGACTCAATGATTTGAGGTCTTGGCCATGTTGTGGTACAAGATGATGTTGTCACGAAGTAGCAGGAATGAAGCAGAGAGTGAATCCAAACGCAAGCACTTTAATTTAACGAACAGGTAATCCAGGGAAAATGACTTCACATGGAACTCTAGACAGGAACATGGAACTCAAGACAGGAACATGGAACTCAAGACTGGGAACACAACACACCACTACAAGCAACATAAAGCAACCACCGACAGCCAACAACTGAAACACAGGGGTTTAAATACACAGACAAACAAGCTAAACAAGATAACAAGGGGGCGTGGTGAAAGGAGACACCTGGGGAGACTAATAAACATAGACGAGGAACACCTGTGGACACTGAGCAACAACATAACAAAAGACAAGACACATGGCAGGCTCACATGACAAACATGGAATCACGTGATATACAAGACACAACAAAACCCACATGTAACATAGCCCCCCCCCTATGGGCGGCTCCCGACGCCCCTAGTGTAACACCAAAACAACAACAACAACACAAAAAAAAAAAAAACCCACAAGTTCAGGAGGGAGGTGACGCGGAGGTGGTCTTGGGGGAGGGAAGGAGGGCCAAGTCTGTGCAGGGGAATGGGACCAGGGCTTTGCAAGGGCGCGCAGGCGGCCAGGGCGGAGCAGGAACTGCAGACGACCAGGGTGGAGCCAGAAGCGCAGGCGACCAAGGCGGAGAAGACCCCTCGGGCGGCCACGGCGGAGAAGACCCCTCGGGCGGCCACGGCGGAGAAGACCCCTCGGGCGGCCAAGGCGGTGAAGACCCCTCGGGCGGCCACGGCGGTGAAGACCCCTCGGGCGGCCACGGCGGTGAAGACCCCTCGGGCGGCCACGGCGGTGAAGACCCCTCGGGCGGCTCAGGAACTTGCTCGGGAACAGACACACACACTGACACTGGTTCGGGAGAAGGAACAGACACACACACTGACACTGGCTCTGGAGAATGAACAGACACACACACTGACACTGGCTCTGGAGAATGAACAGACACACACACTGACACTGGCTCTGGAGAATGAACAGACACACACACTGACACTGGCTCTGGAGAATGAACAGACACACACACTGACACTGGCTCTGGAACAGACACACACACTGACACTGGCTCGGGAACAGGCACACACACTGACACTGGCTCGGGAACAGGCACACACACTGGCTCGGGAACAGGCACACACACTGGCTCGGGAACAGGCACACACACTGGCTCGGGAACAGGCACACACACTGGCTCGGGAACAGGCACACACACTGGCTCGGGAACAGGCACACACACTGGCTCGGGAACAGGCACACACACTGGCTCGGGAACAGGCACACACACTGGCTCGGGAACAGGCACACACACTGGCTCGGGAACAGGCACACACACTGGCTCGGGAACAGGCACACACACTGGCTCGGGAACAGGCACACACACTGGCTCGGGAACAGGCACACACACTGGCTCGGGAACAGGCACACACACTGGCTCGGGAACAGGCACACACACTGGCTCGGGAACAGGCACACACACTGGCTCGGGAACAGGCACACACACTGGCTCGGGAACAGGCACACACACTGGCTCGGGAACAGGCACACACACTGGCTCGGGAACAGGCACACACACTGGCTCGGGAACAGGCACACACACTGGCTCGGGAACAGGCACACACACTGGCTCGGGAACAGGCACACACACTGGCTCGGGAACAGGCACACACACTGGCTCGGGAACAGGCACACACACTGGCTCGGGAACAGGCACACACACTGGCTCGGGAACAGGCACACACACTGGCCCGGGAACAGGCACACACACTGGCCCGGGAACAGGCACACACACTGGCCCGGGAACAGGCACACACACTGGCCCGGGAACAGGCACACACACTGGCCCGGGAACAGGCACACACACTGGCCCGGGAACAGGCACACACACTGGCTCGGGAACAGGCACACACACTGGCTCGGGAACAGGCACACACACTGGCTCGGGAACAGGCACACACACTGGCTCGGGAACAGGCACACACACTGGCTCGGGAACAGGCACACACACTCGCTCGGAGGCGGCCATCTTGTCCGTAGACACTGGTTCAGAGGAATTGACGTGAACAGTCTCTGGATCGGCCATCTTGTCCGTAGACACTGGCTCGGAGGCGGCCATCTTGTCCGTAGACACTGGCTCGGAGGTTGTGACGTGAGCAGTCTCTGGATCGGGCATCTTGTCCGTAGACACTGGCTCAGAGGAATTGACGTGAACAGTCTCTGGATCGGCCATCTTGTCCGTAGACACTGGCTCGGAGGCGGCCATCTTGTCCGTAGACACTGGCTCGGAGGTTGTGACGTGGAGCGTCTCTGGCTCGGCAGAAGTGACGTGGAGCGTCTCTGGCTCGGCAGAAGTGACGTGGAGCGTCTCTGGCTCGGCAGAAGTGACGTGGAGCGTCTCTGGCTCGGCAGAAGTGACGTGGAGCGTCTCTGGCTCGGCAGAAGTGACGTGGAGCGTCTCTGGCTCGGCAGAAGTGACGTGGAGCGTCTCCGGCTCGGCAGACGTGACGTGGACAGTCTCCGGCTGTGCAGACGTGACGTGGACAGTCTCCGGCTGTGCAGACGTGACGTGGACAGGCTCTGGCTGTGCAGACGTGACGTGGACAGGCTCTGGCTGGACGTGGCTGACGTGAAGCTCTGGCTGGACGTGGCTGACGTGAAGCTCTGGCTGGACGTGGCTGACGTGAAGCTCTGGCTGGACGTGGCTGACGTGAAGCTCTGGCTGGACGTGGCTGACGTGAAGCTCTGGCTGGACGTGGCTGACGTGAAGCTCTGGCTGGACGTGGCTGACGTGAAGCTCTGGCTGGACGTGGCTGACGTGAAGCTCTGGCTGGACGTGGCTGACGTGAAGCTCTGGCTGGACGTGGCTGACGTGAAGCTCTGGCTGGACGTGGCTGACGTGAAGCTCTGGCTGGACGTGGCTGACGTGAAGCTCTGGCTGGACGTGGCTGACGTGAAGCTCTGGCTGGACGTGGCTGACGTGAAGCTCTGGCTGGACGTGGCTGACGTGAAGCTCTGGCTGGACGTGGCTGACGTGAAGCTCTGGCTGGACGTGGCTGACGTGAAGCTCTGGCTGGACGTGGCTGACGTGAAGCTCTGGCTGGACGTGGCTGACGTGAAGCTCTGGCTGGACGTGGCTGACGTGAAGCTCTGGCTGGACGTGGCTGACGTGAAGCTCTGGCTGGACGTGGCTGACGTGAAGCTCTGGCTGGACGTGGCTGACGTGAAGCTCTGGCTGGACGTGGCTGACGTGAAGCTCTGGCTGGACGTGGCTGACGTGAAGCTCTGGCTGGACGTGGCTGACGTGAAGCTCTGGCTGGACGTGGCTGACGTGAAGCTCTGGCTGGACGTGGCTGACGTGAAGCTCTGGCTGGACGTGGCTGACGTGAAGCTCTGGCTGGACGTGGCTGACGTGAAGCTCTGGCTGGACGTGGCTGACGTGAAGCTCTGGCTGGACGTGGCTGACGTGAAGCTCTGGCGGGACGGCCTCTGGCTGGACGGTCTCTGGCTGGACGGCCTCTGGCTGGACGGCCTCTGGCTGGACGGCCTCTGGCTGGACGGCCTCTGGCTGGACGGCCTCTGGCTGGACGGCCTCTGGCTGGACGGCCTCTGGCTGGACGGTCTCTGGCTGGACGGTCTCTGGCTGGACGGTCTCTGGCTGGACGGTCTCTGGCTGGACGGTCTCTGGCTGGACGGTCTCTGTGCTGGACGGGACCAGCGGTGAAGGCTCTGTGCTGGACGGGACCAGCGTCGAAGGCTCTGTGCTGGACGGGACCAGCGGTGAAGGCTCTGTGCGGACGGTCTCAGGCTGGGCAGGGCTGACGTGGAGCTCAGGCTCGGCTGACAGAGAATCGGTCAATAAAAGAGCCTGGACAACATATTCCCCAAGACTACAACCAGGGTGATGGAGTGGCATAAGGGAGTAGAGTGGTTCGGATAGCCCTCCCCTGAAGAAGATCATCAGGCATATCTCATCACAAGATGAGACATGTGCCAGTTCAATAAAGTCAATAATGTACTCTCCTATGGACCGATCTCCCTGGCGGAGACACATAATCTGTGCTGCTGGATTCATTTGGTGGGTCGGTTGTTCTGTCACGAAGTAGCAGGAATGAAGCAGAGAGTGAATCCAAACGCAAGCACTTTAATTTAACGAACAGGTAATCCAGGGAAAATGACTTCACATGGATCTCTAGACAGGAACATGGAACTCAAGACAGGAACATGGAACTCAAGACTGGGAACACAACACACCACTACAAGCAACATAAAGCAACCACCGACAGCCAACAACTGAAACACAGGGGTTTAAATACACAGACAAACAAGCTAAACAAGATAACAAGGGGGCGTGGTGAAAGGAGACACCTGGGGAGACTAATAAACATAGACGAGGAACACCTGTGGACACTGAGCAACAACATAACAAAAGACAAGACACATGGCAGGCTCACATGACAAACATGGAATCACGTGATATACAAGACACAACAAAACCCACATGTAACAGATGTAAACCCATGGCATGCCCCCAGAATGCATTAAATGCTCTGTTAGCCTGTGTTTAATAAACTATGTGGCATCTTGTCTGTGACAATCCGTCACTCAGTTTTGGCCGGCAAGGTCCATCTGATGATTAATGGGGCATGTTGGTTGTGATTTTTCAAGCTATAGGGGAGCTTTAGGGGAACATCCTGTCATGGTATACGTGTCCTCTCATGATGTTCAACTGGACACATTGGCAGAGTAAGATCGTAAATTAACTGCAACTCCACTTGACTTGACAATGTTTGTGACATGGGAGACCATACAGTCAAGAATAAAGCTTTTAAAGGCTAAATGCAGCACTCATTATTTTTAGTGTTTAACATCTATCCGGTTTCACAGACAAGGCTTAAGGCTAGTCCCAGATTAATGCCGCGTTCCAGGCAGGTTTTTGAGCATGTAAATCACGACTTCAAACCACGACTCACGACTTTGTAGCGTTCCAGGCCAGTCACGCCAAACTACCTGAGCGCAAGGAATTGTGGTAGCTATGTAAACAAACCTTACGGGGCTTATGCGCATTTGTAATCATTTCTGTTATGCGGCAATACACTTTCACAACATACTTATTGTTTCAGACACATAACATTGTAATACATAATCATGTGTGTATTATTATCATTATTATATTATTATTAATTTGACTGCAACATTATATTGTCCTAAAGTGTATTCTCACTGTGTACCGCCTGCAGAAACACTGCATCCGTAGGGGCTGCCATTGTTGTTTTGTATGGTTTTCGCAGGCTATGTGACGTCAGAGCTCGTAACTGGGAGTACATCGATCTAGTATGAGTTCACGGGTGGGGAGTCACGGGTTTGACTGCCGTTCCAGTGCACTTTCATGGGTATAAGGTTGGAAAAACACGGGTCACAGGTTGGCTGGAACGCGGCATAAAATGCATGTTATCTTTAATATCTTTAATACATATCTTTAAATATATCGGTGCCATTGTTTTGTCTCAAGATGCACACCAGTAAGGCATATTTATAAAAGCTACTTTAATGTCCTTATTGAACTAAGGCCTAATCCTGGCTTAATCTAAGCCTTGTCTGTGAAACCAGGCCCTAATGCAATTCATTTAATGACCCACACTGTTTCTTTCCACAATGGCACCTGCGCTCCTCAATATAGACGTAGTTGGCCATTCATGTTGTTAGAGGAACATTGCTCTTATTTCTAGAGATGCGCTCACTGGAAGTGAGAACGTGGGGGTGTGAGTGTGAGAATTAAACAGGGAGACACAACAAAGGAAAAACAACAACCTTTTTTACCTTGAATTATCATATGAGATGCAGAAAAGAAAATCTGTCACGACTCTGTCAAAGGTCAAAATGTGACCCCTGTGACAAATTCCCAGGCCGCTGCAGCTTGAAGGGAAATCCCAGGGCCCTCTCTGTTCATGATTAAGATCCACAGGCGATTTCTTTGTTCATATTGACTTGCAACACAGCTTCTTAGTTTTAAAAGAGAAACTGAGATGGCAAAAAAAAAAAAAAAATATATATATATATATCTCTTCTCTTACCTCTGCTTGAGCAAACAACATTCTCAGTTTCATTGTTGTAATATTAGCAAAAAAATCACATTTTTTCTGAATAGTGAAATACACTATATGGACAATAGTATTGAGACAACTGACCATTACATCAACAGGAAGTTTTGATGTAATGGTCCCGTCCCCCCCCCCCCCCCCCCCCCCCCCCAGCTATAGCTTCTACACAGCTATAGCTTCCACTCTTCTGGGAAGGCTTTCCTCAAGGTTATGATTTCAGTTATTCCATTAGGTCAAGCCTTGTCACCCCACACATACACAAAATGCAAGGATGCAGCTCTGGCCCCGCTGCAACTCCAGGGCATGCGCATTTTATATTACATAGACGACTGGCTGAGCTCGGTCCAGCCTCAAGAGCTTGCTTTTCAACATTGGGATGTCGTTCTCACTCATCTTGTATCTCTAGAGTTGAGACTCAACGCCAAGAAAAGTGTTCTCTCTCCTGCCTAGAGGACAATGCATTTAGGGATTGTATGGGACTCGGTCAACATGCAGGCACAGCTGTCTCCCAGACTCCCACATGTGTTGAGTTAATCTTAAACACCCTGAGCAATATCAGGCTAGGTCAGGAAATGACTTTCTATTACTTTCAAAGACTTCTAGGTCTTATGGCAGCTGTGTCCACGGTGATACCTATATGGGCCTTCTGCACATGAGACAGATTAATTTGTGGCTCAAACCCAGGGAATTTCATCCAAGGGCCAATCCTTAAAGGCAAATAAGGGTTACGTGCCGCAGGCTTCATTCCCTTTTTTATGTGTCTCAGACCCAGGTTCCTCACCATGCGTCCCACTCTAGGTGCGTGTTGTCGACGCAAAATGCTAACGCCAGAAACTTCACGTACTGGCTGAGAGCGGTCTTAGATGGCTGACCAGCCCAAGGGATCTGGAGAGGTCATCATATCGATTGGCACATCAATTGTCTCGAATTGATGGCTGTATTTCTGGCCCGGAAGTACTTCCTCCAGTAGTTAAGGGTTACCTAGTGTGGGAGGACAACATTACGTTAGTCTCCTACATAAATCGTCAGGCAGACTGCATTCTCACCTTCTGAACGGTTGCCACTTTCTGATCGGTTCATGGTTTCATTAGGTTCAGGGGGTTCTTGTTGCTCATTAGTCTTTGTGCATAAATAGCCCTCGTGTTTCATTGTTCCTTTGTCTAGCTTTGATCCTTGTAACTGCTGTTGGTGAGTTTTCATTCAAGTTTAAATTCATGTTTCAAGTCAAGTCTTTGTTTATTTTGTTTATTTGAAACACACTGCACTTGGATTCTTCAACTCTACTTGCCTTCAGTGGACTTCATTACAGATACATTTATGCTGCCTTCAAAAATCTTTCAGATAAAGGGATCTCAGGAGACAAGAAGTGAAGCTAACATTGGATTCAGACATGCCATGATGCCTTTATCCTTCGGAATGCATCTGCCGAAGGCAGAATTTTTCAGCTTTTGGACGCAGCCAGTGTTGGAGGTTTCACACCTATACACAGCCTGGTGACCAATCTTCACCGGTTGTACATTCCATCAGTCAGAGCAGAGTGTGAAGGATGAATTAGCAATAGCACAACTGTACATAAAATATTGCAATCCACCACACAACATGGGATCTAAGGTAATGTCTGCATCAGTGATGCTTTGGGCAGCAATATAATGGCATTCCCTACTGTGCTTTATGTGCATGCCACTGCCAAGGACTACCAAACCATTCTGAGGAACCATGTGCAGGGATTTTCCTAATGGTTCAAACATTGTACCCTGAAGTGGGTGCTGTGCATCAGCATGATAATGCACCAATACACACAGCAAGACTTGTGACGGAATGGTTTAATGAACAAGAAAGCTAAGTTGAACCTCTTCGCATGGCCTACACAGTCACCAGATCTAAATATTTTTGAGCCACTTTGGGATATTTTGGAGAAGCGAGATAATTTTCCTCCAGCAGCATCACATATTGACATGGTCACTGTTCTGGACGAGGAATGGCTCAAAATCCCTCTGTCATTCCTAATATGAATTGATGCTGTATTTGCAGCAAAAGGAGACCCTACACCATATTAATAAATTATAGTCTAAAACCAGATGTTTCAGTTTCAACCCCTGAATGTATTTTAGAGAGTCTCTAATGAATACAAATTGACACAGAGGATTTATTGACAAGTGATATTCAACACGTATAATTCCATCAAAACAATCACATTACAGATTTCCACATTAGAGAATGTGTCTTCAGACTCCAATAAGCCAATTACAAACAAAAGATTCTTAATCCTCTTCAATTCAAACACTGAGTTCCAGTAAACAATAATTAATCAGTTTATTTGCTTTATTCTGTTTATTTTACTCCTTGTATAACACTGTTTGTTGATCTTGGCATTTCCCATAGTCTTCTTGGTAACAAAGTCAAAGTAAGACTCTTTTTGAAGTTTTCATGTTTATCTATTCAAGTCATCTATATCACTCAGTTACACTGTACAACTGCCATCCACCAATGAATAGGAATCAAGTGAACATGAAATAAGATGTGACTGGAAGAATTGTTGAGTAAAGGGATATGGAAGTTTTGCCACAGGGTCTCATACCATATGCAGCACTGCATGCTAAGATTCAAGATTTCCTTCTTTCTATTACAACCTTTCCTTTTCCCCCTTGACCTTCAGTGTCTATTCATTAGAGATGGGAAATTATGACATTACCAGACTACTTTCCTACCAGGCTGAGATAATTATCAAGTGTTTGATTTATATAACCCGAGGCGTTCGATTTCTTGAAAGAGCTGATAACGCAGACTTGAAAGCCATTCAATTGCTTTTGGCAGGGATGTCTCAATCATAGTCATTTAAATGAATCCTACAGTTCAAAGTGTTAAGTCACTGCATTGGAGAGCTTTCTGGCACACATCTGCACAGTAAGCGGAAGTGGGTGCTAGAAGATAGAGAAACACACGATGATAGAACATTTGACAAGCGCAACCCTTGCAATGCTCAGATAAGTGAATGCGGCAAAAGCATCTGTCAGATTTCAATGGGTGGCTGCTAAATGAGGATGCTACTTAAACTGTCGCTTTTGAATGTAGGTGCTAATTGGATGATGTGGATTCAGTTGGGCACATGTAGATGATAAAATGTTTACATCTCTGGTTTGTTTTGAATTATAGAGCAGTAAAAGTTGAGGCTTGGTAAAATATATAAATTACAGATACTAATATTAGATCAGAGCTTGCAGTTTCAACATTCTTTTAAATCACATCCTTACCTCTGGTAACTTGGTGTTTATTAAACTTTTTGTTAGATTAAGATACACTAAAACTGTCTAGGAAACTTTTTATCGTGTCTTCAACACTTATATTAGCTATGCATTTCTCTTTTTTGTGCAGATTTTATTGTCCCAGTCCCAGACTTTTAATTATAGTGTGCCCCTATTATTCAATCTTAAAGGTTCTTAAATTTGTTTTTAAGGTCTCTGTGATGGCCGATGACGTGGCCTGGCCAATTAGCTGGGGGGTGCAGGATTAATTGTATGTTTGTTTGTTTGTTGTAATTCTATATATATATTTTGTTGACTATAATTCTTTGGGTATATTACTTTATGACCCATTTCTTCATATTTCGGAAATTAATTACTTCATTTATTTTAAAGTAAAATAAATAAAGTTTGTGTTATTCCCTGTAATGGACTAGTCCTTTTGTGTACATAAGTTCCCCATGTGTGTTATTTGGGAGGTCGTGTTTTTTGTTTAGTTTGGTTTCCTTAGTTGGTTTGATTACTGTTAAGTTTGGTTCTGTTCAGTTGACCCTTTTTATGGGCCCTGACTTTATTTCATTCAGTTTTCAAGTAATTTAATTTGTAACTTTGTTTGCCATTTAAGAAATAATTTTCTTTGCTTGGAAATCCTGCATTATTTGCCCTTGACTGCTTGGTCCCTCAGTGTCCTACAACAGGTTTGCATGCATCCAAGGTCAAAATCACTTAAAGGTGGGGTATGTGATTCTCTTTTTTGTCAATTTTTTTCAAAATCACTTGAAATCCTATTCATAACCCACTTACAGACACTGAGTTAGAAGCACTGAAATGAAAATGAAGCAATTTAATCATCTGTGGAACGGGCAGGACTCGAAAAACTCCAGCCAATCATTTCCAAGACCACCTAGAATCATTGGACAGTAAGTCCGTCAATCAAATGGTCGTACCATTTATATTTATCAAGCCTTAAAAACACACCTTCCCTCTCCCAAAAAACAAGGCGCCTGTGGATGAGAGTCATCAAAGACTGTCCTGCACCACTTCACAGACACAGACAATGAGTGGAAGGAGAATTATAGATTGACCCGACAGTCATTTAGGACACAATATCCAACAACAACAACAGATCGTTCCATGTGTCATGTAGGCCTACCATTTCTACATCATTACACATTCACAGAACTTTCCAGATTCGGTTTTCAATCCGATAAATTGTTTACTATTGGACAGATTCGAAAAATAATGGGTTACACTTTATTTCGATAGTCACTTTAGAGTTTAGACGTTCTACTAATTATAAGTAACTTTTCAACTACATGTCAACTAACTCTCATTAGAGTATTAGTATATTATAGTAGACTGTCAGTAGACTGGTAGGTTATGGTTAGGGCTCGGGTTAAAAGAATAAGTTGACATGTAGTTAAAAGTTATTATAGTCAGTAGAATGTCTGTTGGGGGACCATCAAAATAAAGTGTTAGCAGATATTAAGCAGACAGTCTACTAATCCTCTAATGACAGTAAGTAAACATGTAGCTGCAAAGTAACTTATATTTAGTATAATGTCTATTGTGGACTGTCGAAATAGTGTTACCCCATTTTAATATATATTGTATAAAAATACATTTTTATCATTTTATTTTATCATTTCCATTACGTTGATCACTTTTGTCCCTTCTCAAGAATTTTAGTGTTAGTGTACCAAGGAGGACAACCGTGTCAGTTGTGCAAGGTGAAATAAGAGACTTGAGGAACACAAAGAAAACCAAGGTCAATATCATGTGAAGCTAATTACATTGTGTCATTTACAATCAAGCTATAATTTTGTCAAATTATGCAAAGGGTGCGAAAACATTGTTTAATTGAGTGTATTTAGAAGCTAGCTGTGAAATTAGCCTCAAGGAATTGGTTGTTTTATCTCAAAAATGTTCAAAATTTCATTTGAGATGTGTTGGAAATGAGACGTTTAGACAACAATGACAGAATTCTTCTGTGATGTATGTATGAATGAAGACAGAAAAGACTTTGATGAACGTTCGGTTTACATATGTATTCAAAATGCTTTGGTTTTAGATTGCATATTAATTTTGTTTCGAATGTGCTTATCTATAATATCCTGAATCTGATTTCATTAAACAGAAGGCACGTTTAACATGAAGGTATCTTCAAGGCCTCAGCCTGACCTCAAGATCTCAGACCTATTAATGTTCTATCATGAAAGGTATAGCCTGGTTTCATGCATCATGATGTGGAAGATGTCAGGGATGAAACTATATTTAGCCCTCAGCAGGTGGGAGTGTGTTTGTGCTTATGGCAGGATTATTTCTTGACAGTTTCAGCGTTGTCACCAAATCTTTACATCCCACATTTCAAGCACAGTTTATTGAAAAACCTGCATTCCTTTTACATATCAGTGGTGAACTAGGTTTGATATGATGTGAATTCATCAGCACATGATTTCTGTTGGTAAGGCTGTGTTTGATAGTCATTAATGCTCAAAATGACTTGTTTGGAATAATTCCTGCATGTTCCATTTTAATAATGGTTGAAGTAGTTATTATTATCAATGTGACATTTTCTTGAAGTGTTTTTTTTTCTTCAGTTTGTGGTTTAATTATTAATTAATCAGTTATAGAAAATAACACTTAAGAAATTATTTTCTCAGCATCTGTTAAGATTATGATTTAGGAAAATATAAAAACAATCCAATATGCATTCCAATTTAAAAAAAAAAAAAGAGAAAAATCCTAAATAAATCAATGTAATATTACTGCGTTTCACTATTACACCCCAATCAAAATTCTAAGGAGAACTGTGTCCACGTTATGCAAATAGTCTGTATCCATTGAATACACAGATGAGCTTCCACACAGACATTAAAGTCACCATGGTCCTCCACATGCTGCCAAAACAGAGCTGACCCACTGAGGCATGGACTCTTCAAGACCCCTGAAGGTGCCCTGAGGGATCTGGCAGCAGATCATTCAAGTGCTATAGGTTGCAAGGTGGAGCCGCCGTGGATTGAACTTGGTCCAGCACATCCTACAGATGGTTAATATAAAATTGAGATCTAGAGAAATTTGGAGGCCAGGGCAACACTTGACATCACTTCTCCAGGCACACACGTACATGGCCATCCATGTGACGTAAAATAAAACGGGAGTCATCGGACCTGGTGACCTTCTTCGACTGCTCCAAGGTCCAGTTCCGACACTCGTGCTCACTGTGGGCACTTTCAAACGGTGGAGGGGTCATCATAGGCTCTGATTGATCTTTTGCAGCATTTGCAACATTCTAGTCATTTAATGCCTACTATTTCAGCTACTATTGAAAAAATAACAGGTATTGTATTATATAGTGTGTAGGCTATACAGTAAACTAGGCCTATTCAATTTTGAACAAAGCCCTGATGTCTGTAGCTAAATGATGCCATCCAGTGTTTATCAAATGTACTGCAACCATAAACGCATTTTATTTTTATTAAATGAAAACTGTTTCTTCACATCATTCTATGTGGTTGATATAATATAGGCCTATTGCGAAGTTATCTCACATCACTAACAGAGATTCGCATATTTTGCACGTGTCTGATTTTTAAGTTCACATAAACGTCGATGCAATTAAAATCAGTGCAAGCCCCATCTCTTAAATACCAGTCACTATATAATTTCAAATAGCCCATTTAAAGTGTTTATATAACAAAACACGCCCCTATTTACTTAATAGGGTTTCTTACATTTTATTTAATCAATTGTCATTAGTATTATCATCACATAATGATCTATAGCGCGTTTATAGCAAACTGCATCTTTGTTGTACTCTACTTGTCAACATCCGCAAAATTGACCTATTTTTGTGACTCTCAGTTTTGGCCTGCCTCGCTGGCGTAAACAGTTTGGAGGCGTCGAGTGGACAAGCGGACCAATCAGATCGCTCGTTTCAGGGGCATCCAATGAGCGGGGCGCTTCTTATCGCGCCCTGAAACTCTCACGGCCGCCATGATGCTTGTTTCGTTGTTTGCCATCAGTGAGAAAGAGCAGCGGATCAGAAACAAAGGAAACGCGCACTAGTCTTTGTGAACTGGTATGAGCTTACAGGTAAAAACGAATACGCGTTTGAGGCGTTCCAGTTGTATCTAATGTTATATAAGCAAGGGAATATGTTTCTTTGCTACTGCTTTGCGCGTTGTGTTGGTCTAGTTTTGTGAACGTATAATCGCCTGTTAGCCAGTTAACGTTAGCGTATAAGCTAATTTGCTAAATCTGCACAGAGAGGAAATGAGGGATCTGTAAGATCTAATTTGTATTTTCTCCACTTTGCGTGCGTGTGCACTTTAAAAACGATGACGGATTGGATGAAATGGTCAACGAAGTGAATTTAAATGTTGGGATCTGTGTTGTTGGTTATGTAAGCAGTCTGCTGTGTCCGCATGAAAAGCTACATAAGCTAACGTTAACACAATATGCATTTATTAACATTATACACTTCTTATTAGTTTGTTCCAGACGATTAATATAGCACAAATGCACTTTCAAAGTTAAGGCGATGTTTGTCAAGAGAGGTTCCCTGCTGTAAACGGGCAGCACTAACATTGTAGGGGGTCCGATCAAACTAATTCACTTCAGCAGTTAGACAGCAAATCTGACTCAAGCACGATCTAAAGTCAATTAATTTCCTAATTGCTTGCCCATAATCGACTCATTAATACGCCTTGTTGTTCCGCTCATGAGTCAGGCTCGCTCGGCTAGCAGTCCTAGCTCTGTAACGTGGCTCTGGGAAATAAACACGAGGTGGTGGTGTTTTTGTTTGGGTTGAGTTGCACAGCGATGATGAAAGCTCAAAATTGACGCTCCTCTGGCCTGTTGGTTAAGTGATTAGTTAGCGATTAACACTACAGTTATGTAACTTAATGGAAATATACTGGCACGGTGTGTTTATATGGAGTGCAGTTGTAGACCGTTGCAAGCACTTCAGTTGCACCTTTGTGGCATGGCATTTGTAATTTGAGCCGAGTTTTTTTTTTTTTTTTCATGTCTGACTAAAATTGTACTCGGACGTGGTATAACTCGAATTTGCTTCGATATAGTAGCCCTTGCCCACAGTGCCAGCTGCTCGCGCAAGAACGCGGATTTACCAGCCATAGATATTAGTTTCATATATAACTTTGCTCAAAGTTTTTTTAGAGTGCTAATTTTGTCATAGACTATTAAAATCCTACTCGTGTTCGTTTTAATCGCCGCCTTTTGAAAGCTGCGTTATGTAAATTTGAGACGCCTGGCGGCGCGCGAGTATCTCTAATGGAAAAATCCCCTCGGCTATTGATTTTGGAATTGCTTTTGTTTGTGTTCTCACTCTCAGGGTTTTCTGTGTCATTTTCACTAGGCATTTCACCTGTTCTTTGCACAGTTGCACCCGTTCGGTTTCCTGTCAAGATACAAACAGCTTCATGTTTATGTAAAGAGCATGTGCAATACATTTTCTGTAATTGTGTTCAGTAGTGAAAGTGTTTGTTGTTTGTGTTTCAGTATTACAGGGATGCCCAAGGAAAAATATGATCCGCCTGACCCAAGGCGGATGTACACGATAATGTCCACTGAGGAGGCGGCAAATGGGAAGAAGTCATATTGGGCAGAGTTGGAGATTGTTGGTAATGTTGGGGTTCTCAGTGGGGGCCAACATGTCAAAGACAAATGAAATGATAAAATAGACCTAGTTTACTTAAAGTTGGTATGAGTTTTCTAAAAGCATTTGGCTAAATGCTACTTCTGGTTCAGTGTGACTTTAACATGCATTCCTGGTCTTTGTGGGTGATCATCTGTCCTCATTATTCCAAAGAAATTTTTTTGTACTACGAGTAATTTGCTCCAAGGTGAGACAAGCTGGAAATAATGTAAAAGTCACCATGAATATTATTTTTTTAGAGACTATTGCAGTGTTTATTATAAATGATTTATCTGTGCCTGTTTTTTATTTATTTTGTTAAATTGAGTGCTCTCGATCTTTGATCAAAATTACTTGCTTCAAAGAAGAATTGATTCTGATTGGCTGTTAAAGTTTTTATTGTTTATCAGCTGGGGGAAAAAAAATCATTTGGAAAGTGATTGTAATGATATCATTTGTGCCGTTAAAGTTGAGTGGACTGCTACCTTTTATTTTTAGAATGCTTTTTTAGAACTATATATCCTTTGGCCTTTAGGCTGTTGTTGTAGCCAATTTTGCACTTTTAAAATCTTGCCAATAAATAATGCAGTAATATGCCTTTTAATGTTAATTAAAATGTATATATTTTTTCATTTTAGGTGAAAATATTCAACACATTTGATTATTTAATATGTGCATGAAAACACATGCAAGCATTCCTGTCACTTTAAAGTAGTGGATATAAATGATGTCCACTTTTCACGTCCCTAAGCGCGTAATTTAATGTTTACGTTCTGTTGTCTTTGCAGGGAAAGTGAGAAGTTTGAGTACATCATTATGGTCCCTTACCCACCTCACTGCTCTTCATATCAGTGATAACTCACTTTCGCGAATCCCGCCTGACATTGCCAAACTACACAACTTGGTGTACCTGGACCTCTCGTCCAATAAGATCAGGAGCCTGCCTGCTGAGCTAGGCAACATGGTATCTCTCAGGTGGGTGGCTAATTGGCTGTGTATTTGCACACTGTATAAAGATTGTGGTTTGATGTTAGGCAGATGGATAAGGCTATTGTGGTAGTGTGCAGAGACTTTTTAACCCCAATACTTGCTGTTGTGCGATTCGTTGAACCTATGGGCATTGTTAATTGGGTCCTTTATTCTTCAAAGGTGATGTTAGTTTGCATCCAGGGCCTGAGCTCTGAACACCACTGTTCTCATATGTGGTTGACACAGTGGTTTGCTCTGAATCAATTTCATTTGTCACAGGTTGAAATGTTACCACTTCTTTGCTAGTGTGATTACTGCTGCTGTGGATGGTTATAAATCATGTTCTGAGAGGAGCTGAAATGCTACTGTATTAGGTACCTTTAAAGTGGTTGGGATTTTATCCAACAGCTGAAATGCACTGGGCTGCAATAGGTTTTGTGGAGCATGGGGGTTCATACGCCAAAATGGCCTGTTGACGTTGGATTTAATGTAGCATTTTGTATCCCTGTATGCTTTCAGATGCTTATTGCTGTATGATTGTTTTTATGGCATGCAAATTTTTATCTTTTTTTTGTTTTGTTTGTTTCACAGGGAACTGCTTTTAAATAACAACCAGTTACGAGTTCTGCCTTTTGAGCTTGGAAAACTCTTTCAGTTACAAACGTTGGGTTTGAAAGGTACTACTTCCTTTTATAACCCATAAAACTTCAGTTGTGCAGGCCCAGATGGTCGTTTTTTGCTTTTTATGTGCTGGCTTTAGGGAAATCTACAGAATAGATGTAGACATGGTAAATGTGTTTTTATTTTTTTACTGAGCTTATTGGTAGTTGAAATGCATATATTCAAATTAGACAAAATGCATAATAAACATTCAATGGCCAAAGAATATGAATCCATGTGGGCCTAGTTAATTTTTGATGTTTTGTTGCTCTACAGTAACTATTCATTAAGTGCATTTAACACTAGTCTGTTATTTTAGACTGTTATCTGGGTCATTCTACAATTGCAGTCACAAGCTGTTACTTTTAGATAGGAACTGTAAAGTTTGCTTTTTAAAACAAACCATTCCATTAAGTGATGTAGGCCATATACATGCATGCATGCGTACACAATTATTTCAATGCTTAACATATGCAACATTTAATTATAAAGTGTATATATATATATATGTATGTATATTAATATATATAAATAAGAATCCGTCTTAAAGAATGTGCTTGTCAAATGTTAACGCTCTTTTAAATGGCTAGTTTCCCTTTTATTTCCCTATTCCTGCATTTGAGAGAAATTCAGGTGGAAATGCAATTCTAGTAAGACCCATGCCATGTACTGGTTCTGTAGTTATCCATGTTCCTGTCCTGCTTCATGTTTGGTTGTTCTGTAGGAAACCCTCTTGCACAAGAAATTCTGAACCTCTACCAAGAGCCTGATGGGACACGCCGGCTCCTCAACTACCTGCTGGACAATCTTGCAGGCACCAAACGTGGTGAGTCAACTCTTGTACCGCTGCCTCGCTTGTACAGCGATCACTGAAAAGCTTCTATTCTTGTACATGTTCTCTTATTGATCACTTTCTTTTGATTTGAATTACTGTGGGGATAATAACTATGTTCTTGCATGGCATTGCAGCTGTCGCACCATATCCATTTGAGTTATTGCTCGGTTTGAGTGGTTCACTCACTGACCCTTTTTTTCTTTCTTTTTTGGCCATAGTATCTATAGACCAGCCACCATCTCGCTCATGGATACCACTGCAGGATACAGACAGAACACGGCCAGCTGGTGAGACACTTTCACTACACAGACATTAACTGTATCGTTTGTTCTTTCACTTCACCTTTACCCCTGGTGCAGCAATTTAGACAATTATTTTCAAATAATAAAAAAACAAGAAATATTCTCAGAGCACTGCCTTTACTTCATGAGAGATATGGTTGCACTATTAATCAAATAATTCTGAAGGCGTTTAGCAATTTAGCCGCAAAATGCTGAGATTTGATTAGACGGTTTCTGTAATATAGCCTACTTCTATAATATTCTTGGTATTTTAGCCATCTGTCTTTGGTTTGCTTTACATTTAGAGTCCTAGGAAATCAGCCCCCCCAATTCAGTGTTTTCCATTTTAATGGTTTGATTAAATTAATAATCAAAAAGCATCTAGCATAAGCATTAAACACATAATTGAATCAATACAATTAAGCATTTAATTTAAGACCATATGAATTCCTTTTTATTTTTCTGAATCTTTTAGTTTTTTGATTAACACAAATTTTATCAAATGAGATCATAAAACGTTACGGTTTAAACAGTAACAGTTGCTTTTGTCAAATTGCTTCACAGCAAAGGTTTGCTATAATTATTACATTGAGAAGTACAGTTTTTAGTATACAATTTCAAGTTTAACCAAACTTTTAATTTGATGGTTTGTAGTAAAGTTAAAAAAAAATTCCCTCCCCCAAATGAAATGGTGTAAGGCTCAAAGTAAACTCTAAAGTGTCCTTCTGTAGTGATTGGGCATAGGCAGAAAACACCAGCATCAGGCATGCTTGAGTGTGTGCAGTAGACCAAAATGTGCTGCTTATTCACTCTTGACACACGCAGGACATGCAGACTTGATATTTAAATGGCTGTCATTTATTTATTTTTATTTAATTGTACAGACCTGCTTTGTGTTGATTCAAATTCGCCAAATTCGCAAACATTTCACAATGCCTTAAAGGGATAGTTCACCCAAAAATGAAAATTGTCATCACTTACTCGCTCTCATGTTGTTCCAAACCTGTATGAGTTTCTTTGTTCTGTTGAACAAAATATATTTTAAAAGATGTTGGTAATCATACAGTTAATGGGCCCCATTCACTTCCATAGTAGGACAAATAAATACTATGGAAATCAATGGTGCCCATCAACTCTCTGGTTACCAACTTTCTTATAAAATATCATCTTTTGTGTTCAACAGAAGAAAGAAACTCATAAAGGGTCTCTTTTTTGTTTTGTTTTTTTTTGGGACCGATTCGGCCAGTTGTTCAAATTTGCTGGCCCATGTCCATCAGGCAGTCCTTGCTGTCGAGTCCTGAATATAATGCTATAGTGTAGTAATATTCTGTATCAATATTTTATTTAATGAGAACAACAATAATAGTACCAAAAATATCTTGTTGAATGACTTTTTTTGACATCCTCACTGAAATTTGGCTTCCTCTCCCTTCATAGCACTTTTCTCTGTAATGTGCTACAACGTGCTGTGTGATAAGTATGCCACACGTCAGCTCTATGGCTACTGTCCCTCCTGGGCTCTCAACTGGGAATACAGGAAGAAGTCCATCATGCAAGAGATCCTCAACTGTGGTGCCGACATCATCAGCCTACAGGTTTGTCAGCACTCGCATAAATAACTCGAGCTGGAGGACTGTGCTTTAAAGGCTTTTTGGCTAATCTGGTTACAATCTTTGCTTAAAAGCAGTTTATTCCATTAACACCAACGTCGTTTAATTATTCCCAATCCAGTCACAAGTTTTCTGGCAGAAGTTTGACCATTATGGATGCAGTTAGGGTTGTGTGAAAAACATTGGCTGTGTCCAAAATCACATACTTAAAGAATAACATAAACAATTTCTTTTGAATAAGTACTTTGCGATAGCTAAAAAAGTATATTTTGTATTGTATGTATTCATATTGAATGTGTGCGGTATGAATGAAATATGGATGCGTTACATGCGTCATGTTGTCATTATTTATCATGTTGCATCGCTTCACTGCCATTCATAAATCCTCTATAGAGTGCCGAAGTTATGACGTCACTTTGTAGGACAACTCGGAAGCTAGCGGCGCATGGGTTCCCTCGATCGAAAGGCTATGCTTAGACTTTTAGGAAATCGCAAAAAATAAGATCTGTGTTCAACAAAGAGTTGTGACCCTTACACGTTTTGTCTATCAAGATGATAATCTTTACAAATAATTCCAAAATGTATACATTTTGAAGCCTAAATAAAGCCGTTAGATATACAATGATAACGGTAAAAAGTTTAAAAAATCACAAGCAGGTTATAACTGGTGTGTTTTATGTCATGGATCAAAACGTGAAAATATTTAGAGGCTTTGTTAACCACAGACCTTATTTCAGGCGATTTAGCAAAAACCCATTCAAAAAACCCATAGACTTTAGGGCGAGGGACCTGGAAGTGCTAAAATGCTAACTCACTTCCGCGTTTTGGCCTACAAAGTGGCGTCGTAACTCCGGCACTCTATTGTGGCTTCATGGAATTGTAAAGTGTCCATCATATGCACAGAATCTGAGAATCTTCAGAATCTCGCTGGAATTTAGTAGGTTGTCCGGGTGCTTTTTGCTTACCTTTCTGAGTAATGTGCATTACATTATGTAATGCCTTTATGTAATGCCATTATGTTGTCTTTGGCTTGCTCAGTTGGGGATATTCAAATTAATTAACCAATCATACCATTGATCAGCTCTACCAAACTTGGATGTGTTTTTTCCAGTAATAAACAAACATTAAGTTGTTTTGATTGATACTGTGAAGCAGCTTTGATACAATCTGTATTGTGAAAAGCGCTATATAAATATACTTGACTTGACTATTGTCACATACTGTTTTTGCATACTATATAGTAGGGAAATATACAATTTTGAATGCAGCCATTCACATTTGTCACATTTGTGCCCATTAGGAAGTGGAGACAGAGCAGTACTACAACTACTTCTTGCTGGAGCTGAAGGAACAGGGTTACGAAGGATTCTTCAGCCCTAAGTCCCGAGCCAGGACAATGTCTGAATCTGACCGCAAACATGTGGACGGCTGCGCCGTTTTCTACAAAACAGACAAGTGAGTCTGGCATGAATAAGCAGACCGCAGGGCTTTAGTTTATTGGTTCTCAATCCTGGTCCTGGTGTTCTATCGGTACCCCAGGATTGAGAACCACTATTATTGTGTAGAATACCTGCAAGATGACTTTTAGAACAACAGTTGTTCTAGCATACTGTGTACTCCTCCTGACTTTGCTGTTTCTGTGTTGAGCAGGTTCAGTCTGGTACAGAAACACACAGTGGAGTTCAACCAGCTGGCTATGGCAAACTCCGAGGGCTCAGAGGCCATGTTGAACAGGGTGATGACGAAGGACAACATCGGAGTGGCTGTACTACTAGAGCTGCGGAAAGAGATCATGGAGCAGTCTGGTCTGTTTTCATTTTCCCTGTTCTTTTCTCTACACTACAGTTGCACTCTAAATTTGTATGATTTACTGACACACAAATATAAAATAATCACAGAATATATAAAATTATTTTTTAACTTAAACTTTTTACAGTACTGTACACTGTTTGACACTGTGTTAAAAGAAAAAGCATTGCAGTGTGATATTTCGGATTCATGTAATTGATCCATGTACTTTATAATCTGAACCACAATCATACATGTGGTTTGAAATATGTCAGATCTACTAATATTTTAAGCACGGCAACTAAATTAATTTTGATAACTAATAATAATTATTCCAAACAATGCAGTTTTCAGCAACATTTAGCAGAACGGTTGCCATAGAGGAATAATGGTGTAATGAGGTCACAGGTGTGGGTTTGTAGTGTTTTACAACAGCTTTATGGCTCAGCCAATCATAATCAATCTTTTTTTTATAATTAATTTAGAGCTGCATGATTAATCAATAAATGATCACGATTCAAACACCCACGCAATCTTATTCCTGAATGACAACGATTCAGCTATGTCTATTAAACCTTTGACAAAATCACAGCGAAACAATCAAATCTGTGTACTAGGGGTGCTATGATTGATCGGCTACCGATCGCTATGATGATCAATCTCTCAATTTACCGATCTTAGAAACCATTCTCATCTGTCGACGCAAAAAGATGGCCCACGTGCCGTGAGAGGTGTGGTGTGACATGCTTGCAGCATCGCCGTCTCAATCTCTTGTCTGGCGTGGGTGAAAAAAATAGATACAAAAATGCTGAAAATGATGTACACTTGCTGGGCAGTGTTGCATCGTCACCAACGTTTATAATTTGCACATCTTTTTAAGTCTTGCCAGTTTAAACATTCAAGCATTTTTAAACCCTTCAGCACTCGCGCGCTCTCCGAGAGACTGTGCGCTCATGCACAATTAAAGAACGCATAAAGCCGTCTTGCAAACGTCTCTCGGGTCTCTTCATGGATAATTGCACTTTAATGTATAAATGCACGTGTAAAATTACAGTCTTAGCGAGCATTCATGTAAACGCATTCGCAAACGCACTTGTAACAGTATATTGGAACCGTGCATCAGATTTTAAAGTAGCAGCAGCCTATAGATGCCCGTTGCGGTCTGTCATTTAATGTCAATCACTCACTGCTCTTGACTGAATAACTTTTGTGACTTTAAATTGTTCGAATTAATTGGTTATTTAATTTATTCAGGGAATACTATCTAGTGTTATTTTACATTTTGATTCCTTATTCAATTATTAGTTAAACTTAAAGCACTGTTTTTCATTTGTATCTTTACTGCATTTATTTGTGCTACTGCTTGTAATTTGTTTATTTGTTCTCATTTTATTACTGACTGCTTACTTTGTCTTTTTTGTAAATGTAATTCAAAGTTTGACATCGGGATTGTGCTGTGTAAGCTATTGTGCAACAAAATTGCCCTATCGTAAAAACAAACATTTGATCAACATTTAGGTGAGATAATTGTAATAAAAAAAAATAATAAAAAAATCTTTGAAGTGTCCCCCACCACCAACTTCCCCCTTAAAAAAAAAAAAAAAAACCCCAAAGAGTCACTTAAGAGGAGAATTCCCCCCCGTTTTCCAAAATGAAATTCAAGTCCTGAATTACTGTCTTTAAGATCCTGATCATCCCTATAAATAATGCTACATGATAAAAAGAAAAAGAAGGCTTCAAATAGACCCCATGATCTGTATTGGTGATCGGTATCGGCCGATACTGCTTCCTGTGATCGACCTGAAAAACCCTGATCGGAGCAGCCTTACTGTGTTGATGCTGCCACTGACCAAGAAAGAGCAGTTGTCATATACATAGGTATGAAACAGCTTCACAAACCGCCTTTACAATCACACAGTATCGATATTTCTGTTACTGAGATAAGTTTAGTTCCAATATAAACACTGTCTATGGTAGTGAAAAATAGGCACCTTTTGTAAGTAATTCGGAGCTTAAAATAAAACTTATTACATTGGTACACCTGTAGGTGACTTAAATTTTGTATTTGTCATTGAATTATTAATTCCAAAGATTCGTTCATCCAGTAATGAAACAAGTGGAGAATTTGATTATTTTTAGTAATTTAAACCTTTTTTTTTATTTATTAATTAATATTACACATTTTTAAATGGACTGCAGCAATTGACATTGTCAGAACCTCTAGTAAATGACTGACTTTTGTTGTCTGTTCTGAATCATGGGAGAATCGTGATCTCTATTTGAAACAGAAAAATTGTGGTTCTCAATTTATCCAGATTCATGCAGCTCTAATTAATTGTACATTCTCATTCCTTTACATTTATCTTTGCTGTCATCTAATTCTCATTTGGTTCATCCTTAAAAACACTTATTTAGTAAGACTGTTAAATGTAATCTTTCACAAATCTCAAATTGCATTACTTGTAGATTTTCTTTTTCTTTTAAGTGAAATGGTATAAAGTTTTAAAATTGTTTGTGGGCAGCAAGGTTATTATGGTTAGCTAAAATTATAAAACATTTGTTACTTGAAAATAAGATAACTGGAATATAATAAACATTTTATTCTGCCTAGTTTGCCAAGACAACATTTCTCTCATTTAGATTACTTGATATACATTTTTATATCGTCTTAATTGTAGCACAAGTGTGTAGACAGATTTAAAAAAAAAAAATTCAATGAAAACCGAAAATATGAAATTACAAACTAATTCAAAATATTTAGAAATCTAATAGTATCTCTGATGCTAACATAACACTTGAGCAGAGACTCGAAGGTCGGACAAGTATCTAAAGCAGTGTCTCTCTTTTTACTCCATAGCTGGAAAGTCTCTACATGGCATGGAGAAACAGCTCCTCCTGGTGGCCAATGCTCATATGCACTGGGACCCCGAGTACTCGGATGTGAAGCTTGTCCAGACTATGATGTTCCTGTCTGAAGTGAAGAACATTGTGGATAAGGCCACTCGTAGTCTGAAGCTCTCCTCAGTTTCTGGGGAAACCAATGCCATCCCCCTCGTCCTGTGCGCTGACCTCAACTCTCTACCTGACTCGGGTAGGTATGCCAGTACCAGTGTTTCGAGGTTTGATTTTCCTTGCTCGGTTCCTGATGTAGATTTTCATGCACGCACAGGTGTGGTGGAGTACCTGAGCACAGGTGGTGTGGACAGCACCCACAAGGACTTCAAAGAGCTGCGATACATTGACAGCTTGACCAACTTCAACTGCAACGGCAAGAACGGCACCTCCAGCACCAGGATCACGCACGGCTTCAAGCTGAAGAGTGCCTACGAGAACGGCCTGATGCCTTACACCAACTACACCTTTGACTTTAAGGTTTGTTTTTGCTGTTTTTCATTTGTTTTTTTTTAACTTTAAAAGGCTAAATTAGGGCTTTTACAGTATCACGTTTTACCTGAAAAATTGTGGCCAAAAGAGATCCCTGAAACTAGTGTCGCAGAGCGGGTGGGTTACGGATATGTGGGGTAAATTTTTGTAATCAAAAATCATGCCTAATTAATTGAAATATGAAACTTTTATTATAAACAATTATTAAACTTGTACAATATTTAAATTCTATGAAATTATTTATTTTTTCACAATTCTTTTTCTTTCTTTCTGGTAATCAAATGAAGACAATAAAACAATTAAATTTATTTTAATCATATGAAATTAAACTGTCAAACAATGTGCAGCACAATGAGCTTTACTGTTAAAATGAAAACATGGAAATAATTTAAGTTATCATAATTTATTTGTATTCGTGTTAGTATTTTTACATTGAGATCTATATTCTACTGTGCAACAGTAATATATTTGTCAAGTTAAACCGAACTTTAATTTTGACGAGTTGCCGTGAAGACCTTTGAGTTTCTGTATGTATGACATCATGATAGTTTCTCAAATGAAGCAGTTAAATGCTCACAAAGTGACTTTCAGAGCAGATCTAGAGTCTGGAAAGGAAGTTAATGTGTTCGTGTTCTCATAAAGGCAAAAAAAAAACTGCGAGCGTCACACGTGCTTCAGAGTGTGTGTGAGGTAAATGAAATTGCGCGTCGTCTGCACCATTCATTCTCACAGAATATGCAGGATTCGTATTAGTTTTTTTGTGGTTTAGTATTCACACTATTTAGTATTCACACATTCTAGTGTACTGAACAGCTATATCGCGAAAATCATAGCTGTTAAAGTTCGAGCATGAAGGGCGTGTTTTTTTGTTTTTTTTTTCAGGTTGGGAAGGGGGTTGTTTTGAGAGGGTGCTCAAATAATCTTATTCAGACTGTACTTTTGCAGTTTAGTGATCATGCAATATCAAACCACAATTGCAGCATCAAACCGTTGTCGGAGTTGAATATACTTGGCTTTTGAAGCCTTTAAGGTTTCTTCTCATTTAAGTACATGTTTTTACTTTGAGAGAACCCATGGAAAAAAATTGACAAATATTGAGTTAAATATTATATACCAAATATAATGCTAAAAAAATTATTAGATTTGAGTTCTTTTACATCGTATCATGCTTGAATGGTAAAAACCACACAAAATTGTCAATACCCATTTTTGGCAATTATCCTCGTAAGCACAGTCTTATCTAATTTAAGTCTTAAAGAGACGGGAGAAAATCGGATGTGTATCAGATCCGTGCCATTTGCGTCAGATCTTAAAGGGACAGCAGCCTAATAAACTCACTGCAGTCTGTGTCATTCTTAATCGAACAACAAAAGAAAAAAGAGAATCACTCACTGCTAGGGATATGCCGGCGTCAAATATCTTGCTCGGAAAGGCACTGAAAATGAATAACGCATTCTACGGAGCCCCTAAAGGGACATGGTTAGTCTTGCTGCGGTAGTGTGAATAAATTTTTCATACACTGATCGCTTGTAACCGTGCTGCAACAAATGCGGGTAAAAAAAATCTGCTTTGTAACATTGCTTTTTGTTAAAGAATTTTGACCATGCATGAGAATGAGATGACTTAGTGCGATCATCAGATCACAACGATAGTTATGTAAGCATATAAATATATAGTCTGACATGCTGCGTGTTTCAGAGTACTGCACCAGCACTGCTTTCAGTTTTGATTCACAGTAAATGTTACTCCAGTACTTATAATTTAACGCCTATAATTTGCATTTGGGAACGCAACATTTGCCATGAGAATCGTTTATAAATCTGTTGTCAACCAAGAGAAGCGATAAGGTCTTTCTGGTGTTTCCTACCATAAATAAGCTCAATTGAAAACATAGAAATTACATTAAATGTTAGTATTGTAATTGTAAAGTGAAAATAAATCACGTTCTGTTAATACTTTTATTATAACATGTATTGTATTATAATATCGCTGCTGTTCCCTAAGCGCCACTTACTATCTGAGAATGAATTTGCTCTTTCATTAAGTCCGTCTTTTTTTCCAGATATGCATAATTTCACAAAACTAAAGTCAGACCATTCTGTTTTTCCTTCAAATCCTATCATTACATCTCATTTAAACAACTGCTCATGCTACATGTGTGGCATCTTTGATTTTTGATATTTAAAATGTAGGGGTGCAACGGTACAGATAGCCCACGGTACGGTCCGTACCTCGGTTTTTGGGCCACGGTCTCGGTTCGGTTTCGGTACATGTTTTGTGCAGAAAGAGACTGCTATTTCATCCCAAAAATATGTTTTATTTTTCTTATGAACATAAACAGAATGTCACAGTAGGAAGAACATCAATGTGTATGGAATAAATTAACACTCTAGTCTGTACTGAACAACACTAAGTAATACAACCTCTTCAACTACCACTTATGAAATACAAAATGTAAACAAACACACTTTAGAATATTTAAGTGGATCCCAATTCCAAACCTTGACAACTGGTATATGAAGTGATCAATGTGAAAGAAAAAGTGCACTTTTACCTTCAAACAAACAAATTAGCTTGTGGTTTGAATAAAAAAAAGCAGAGCAAAATAATATAATAAAAAAATATATATTATCGGTGTCATTGGTTGTTGCGTTAAATCTTACCCAGATACAATAGTGCTATTTTCTGATTGGCTAACAACACCAGACGAATCCAGACGCGCTTGATTCCTGCCGGTTCTACTCTTGGGAGTTTTGGGCGCTGCGGCATATTAAATATATTACAAATAGTTTTTCAGCGTGAGAAATACAATGTGTGGCGGGAGAGCGTGACAAAAGACCGAAATGAGTGACTGTCACGCTCAATGCGTGACACTTGAGACGAGAGCCCTGCTAGTAATACGAGCCAGTGAGTGACAGAAGTTTGCGTGTGGGTGCACAACAGTGATTGATTGGACACATTAACTTGCGGGGGCGGGCTTTCGTCTGCATGGACAGGCAAACGCACCTGAAGGCGTGTAAAGCAAAAACTAAAAGTATCAGCGCGAACTCAATGGCAAAACCGAAGTCCCGCGGGACACGAGGGTAGATTGTCCCGTGCAGGGCTGACCGAACGGTCCGGGATTTTACCGTGTACCGTTGCATCCCTATTAAAATGCAGTGGTGCCTCTAGTTACAAATGGCTACAGATATTTTGTTTAAGACACCAGCTTGGCCTGTAATAAAGCAAATAAACGAATAGAGCAAATTCATGTGCTTAAAGAAAAAAAGCTTAAGGATTAATCCATATTTAATTTTCATCTTAAAGTTTAAAACCATCAATGGCACAATTGTAATGTTGTTGTTGTTGTTTTTTTTTCAGGGCATCATTGACTACATCTTCTACTCTCAACCTTTGCTCAACGTGCTGGGTGTACTGGGTCCCCTGGACCCCCACTGGCTCCACGAGAACAGTATCACTGGCTGCCCCCATCCTCACATCCCCTCTGATCACTTCTCCCTGTTTGCACAACTGGAGCTGCTCCTGCCCTACCCGCCTGCTGTCAACGGCATTCATCTGCCTGGCCGCAGGTAGTTCTCCGAGCCAGCGGGGGGGGCTCCGGCCCTTTTGCTCTCACGGTGGAGAGGGAACGAGGCACGGGCTGTTGTGTATAAATCTGAATCTCTTATGAGGAGATGAGGTATGGCAAACTTTTATTCCCATGGATTTTAACTGAAGCAGACACTTTTGTCAGTCTTATCTATACCACCTCCCACCGACTTTTTCTTTGTGTTTAATTTTCTCCCTCTGTTTCTGGGCACATGTTACCATTCTGTATTTTTTTTTTGTTATCTTTTTCTTTTTTCTTAAACCCAAGGGCCCCAAGTGATCATGTAAGTTTTACCTTAAGACCGGAAAAAAAATGATTTTGTTTTATATAAATAACTAAATGGCAATATCTTTGAAACGTGCAGGGAGTCCAGCTCAAGCGAAATATCATGAAATGCATAATTTGGATCATGCTATTATTAGGCCAGTTTAGAGCGAGCAGCTGAATTTGAAGACGGAGGAAAAAAACTAATTTCACCAGCTTAGGCCAGAGAGTACGATCTCCAGGAGCAACCCTTTAAAAAAGGGCTTTTAATGTGTAAAGAGAGCGGGCCGAACTCTCACGTTTGCACTCAATGGTGCTGAGGCCTCTCCACGGATGCTGCGCCTCGTGCTCTAGCTGTACACCAGTGACAGGTTTGCGCGGCCCACCATCACCTACTGGGCCTTTGCCCATCTCATAATTTAGTCCGTTGGATGCCAGAGTAATTGATGTTGTTTTTTTTACTCATGCTTTTAAGAAAGCAACATTTCAAGAGCCAAAATGGCCTAGTTATGAAGTTGTCAAGCTTCATGTGCCATAGAGCCCTCTTTGCGCTGAGGTGCCCGCAGATCTGGTGCGTACAGCCGAGCAAGAGTTTCAATTAAGGGAAATCATCTGTGTTTTAGCAAACGCCAGTGACCGTAGCCTTTGCACCTGAGGGAGTTTGGCAGGAGATCATGTTAAGATGACGAGAATATGCTAGAACGGGCAAAGAAAAGCACATCTCTCTCATAGACGGATAAATTAAACCCTCAGTGTCACCAGTAGACTCTTCGCCCAGCCAAGACTCAAGTTCACTCCTAGGTTTTTTTTTTGTTTGTTTGTTTTTCTCTACATGATTGTATACAAGCAACAAATGTCCTGATCTACTGCATCTATTTATTTAGTTAAAATTTTTTTTTTTTTTTTACGTACACTTTTAGATTTGGATGAAAATGATTGTATTGTAAATGAAAGCGAAATTTCTATCATTTTTAGATGTTCATACTAATGAACATTTCAAAAGACCAGCGTGTGTAAAATAATTTTTTTCAGGTATCTGCTGTGTAAAGTTGCACTTGTCCAGGTTCCCATTTTTACCCAGTGTACCAGTTGTTGTTGTTTTTTTTTTACTTTTTTTTTTTTTTAACTTTATTATTATTTTGGATGTATTCCACTGAGGCAGATATCTGGTGATGTGGTCCTGTTACCCACTTTGATATTCAAGAACACGTGACATTGTGCCTCACTGATTCGTTTCTCTAAGCGCACTGCCAGTGCTAACAGTGAACACCTGAACAGCCTCAATCTACTTATACAATATCCTCATTTATGTTTTTTTTTTTGGGTGTCTACAATGTCGAGGAAAGTGAGCGTTTCCGCTGTGCCGATCCGGGCTCGTGATCATTCTCATGTATTCCACCATTCCTCCTTCCATTTGCATCCTCTATTTACTGCCACTTCCTCCCTCTCGACTCAGGCAATTCACTTTAACCGTATATTTTTGCTTGTGTATTTCTCTATTCGTTCGGATCTCGTTCTGTATTCCACCTCCTGCTAGACCACGGTTATCTCCTCGTGTCGTGCCATCCAATGCATTCTGCCACAAGGCCAAGTGTAAAGCTCGATTTACTACTGTAAAGCCTGTTCTCTGACCTGATGAAAACGTACGTGGTGATTTTTGTCGGTTTTCTGCTCTAAACGCAAGGCCAGAGTACCATTCCTGTAGCACGGTCTGACTTTTAACTCCGTCTACAGTGGCATTGCGATTTAGCGCTGCGTCGTTTTCTTGCTGCGTGCTCTCAAAGCCAATTTGTTTTTCGGTTTCCCCCTCCCTCTCGAATTTGTCATGTTTTAAAAAATCGAATGGATTGACAAGCACTTATTGTAGATCACTGGTGCAGCTACTCATTGCTTTTTTTTTAAAAAAAAAGAAAAGAAAAAATGCAAACTTTTGCCACGAGGCAGAGGTCAATTTTAAGGACTTTTATCAAGCAAGAGTAAATCGATGAACTGGGAGGACCATCTTATAGTTCCCCTTTTGGTGTCCCTTTTTATTCCTCCTTATCTGTCCGTTTTTGTTTTCTTCTGGTTGTTTTTAATTGGAAGCAACTTGTCTGGTTATATTGGATTGCTGATGGTGTTGTAGTAAAAAGATTTTTGTAAAGTGTGAATAAATAATGTATCACGTTTCCTTTCTTTGACATGAATTGTGTTGATGTGTGTATTATATCTAATAGTTTTTGTCATTTTCGTTTTGCTTTTGTTTTGTAATACTCAACCAAATTTTTTGTAAAAATGTTGGCACACTGAATTATAGATTTATATTGTTGCTAACCTTCACTTCAAGAAACTTTTGAGAAAAAAGATACGTCAATGAAATCGTAAAGTCACAGAGAAATAAAGAGCTGTCATTTTGTCACCAAACAATTTCAACTTTGACCCTGAGCTTTGTGGCATTTCACCTGGTTTGAGCCAGTTAGTTTAAAGCGTGCAAATGTGTTTGGGTTGTGGCAAGAGTCTCTCTCTATCTATCTATCTATCTATCTTTCTTTCTATCTGTCTCTTGTTTTAATTTTAGGTGTTTTCTTGCTACCGCTCTCCAGGAGAAAGTAAGGTTGAGAGTAGGATGAGACTTTTTTTCTTTCCTCTTTTCTTTTTTTTTTTTACAAGTGTTCTTGTTCTCCCTCCTTGTGCTCTGTGCACAACTCTGTGTCACTGATCTCTGAAAAACAGTCACTTCTAATAAATAAATTGTGCATGTTTAGATATTGTTGCCATCACCATATTTTTTTTTGTTTCCTTTGGGTCAAAGACAATGGTTTCAGGTGGTGTCTTATGCACGACAAGCAAAAACGGCATAATGCTAATCACGTCAACATGCTCAACATGGCAATAATTGCTTGCATCCATCCCCCCTTTTCTGATCCACTTGAGCAGATGTTTCTGGCTTCACCATAGAAATCCTTTTCATTTCCTTTTCCTGTTTCATAGTTGACTTTTCTCTGTCAGTAGGGGTAGTAGTTCAATGGTCAGGATTGTGGTTGAATCAGCTGAGAGTCAATAAGTATTTAGGTAATGTCACTATATAATGCACTGGACCAACTCTTGTTTACCATTTATGGAATACCAGCATAACACTTGCACAATGTTTCAAATAAGAATGTTGCATATATATAAATAAATACATATATATGGTAAAAGATTATAGATATTTAATAAAAGAAAATCAAATAATGGCAGCTGTTTTTAATTCAATATTAAGTGTTGGGGATAAAAACCTAATGGTAAACAAGCGTTTTGGATTTCACTGTTTCTCCAGTTCTCTTGGTTCTCTGAGTAGTGATGTGTTTATAACAGGGTCAGCTTGTTTCCTTTACACCTATGTATTTTATTTTATTTTTTCCTACTCATGGTTAAATAAATTCTATATCTGTTTCAGTCTTGGTGTTTTGTGTTTATTCTTAGATTCGATGTAAATGTTAGAGCACGTTGTGTAGGTTAAAACGCGTGCAACAGCAATATCCTAATGGCTAATTGCAATATGCTAATTTTAGCATTAAAGGGTTAATTCACCCAAAAATGAAAATTCTGTCATTAATTACTCACCCTTATGTCGTTCCAACCCTTTAAGCCCTCTGTTCATTTTAAGAACACAAATGAAGATATTTTTGATGAAATCCTGGAGCTTTCTGACCCCCCTGTAGATGGCACTGTTATTACCATTTTCAAGGCCCAGAAAATTAAAGACAACGTTAAAATAATCCATGTGACTACAGGTCAACCTTAATTTAATGAGAATACTTTTTGTGTGCAAATTTTATTTTATTGTGCAATGATTTTATTCAACAATTTCTTCTCTGCTATGTCAGTCTGTGACGCTATTCACGTTGTAAACACAGTGCAGTACTTATGGGTTCTACACGTCTGAACGCCGACTGAATCTGAAATCGCCCCCAAACCCTCATTCACTATTCTCTACGT
Source organism: Semotilus atromaculatus (assembly GCA_031834385.1). Lineage (NCBI taxonomy): Eukaryota > Metazoa > Chordata > Actinopteri > Cypriniformes > Leuciscidae > Semotilus > Semotilus atromaculatus. The sequence goes on along the minus strand of JAULUF010000001.1, from coordinate 20,767,921 downwards.
TAGTCCACTTGAAGGAGTGAGCGAATTCGGACCGCTGTTGAGCGTACGTCGACTGATGCAGTGTGGGAAAGAATATGTGCACACAATAACATCCACTATGGTTTCGGACACCACATGGCTGTCCCCTCAAATGTTTTTTTTTTTAGGGTATTATGCGGCGATTTCGGATTCAGCCTTAGTATTGGTGGCTTCTGCGTCAGCATCACTCAGAAATGGTTGCTCTCTGATTTCATAAAAAAAAATCTTAATTTGGGGTCCGAAGATGAACGAAGGCCTTGTGGGTTTGGAACGACATGAGTGTAATGACCGAATTTTCTTTTTTGGGTGAATTATTCCATCAAACTTTTTTTTTTTTTTTTTTTTTTTTACAGGTTAACTGAACATCTTGCAGTGTTTTAACAAAATAGATAGTCACACCCCCAAACTCGTCATATCATTGGTTATGTCAGGATGCTCAAACCAACAGCAATGTTTTGATAGTAATCTCATTGTTCATTACACACACATACAGTTTTAACGGTAGCCAAGCTACACTTATCGTTCTTACAGTTGTCTCTACATATGAAACTGGGACAGGAGATTTTTGAGATAATAAAAATGACACACTTCGGCTTTCATTTTATTACCACCTTTAAAAATCTCCCCCAGACTTGTAGTTTTGCCTGCCTGATGTGCTTCACCCAGCAGATGGAGTGCATGTTTCATATATAGATGATCATGTTTCTTTTTTCTTTACTTCTCAGTGGTTATGAACTGGTCTCTTTTTTCCATCTGTAAGCTTGGCAAGAATTTTAAATGTGTGTGTATATATGTATATATATTAAAAAACACGTGTCTTATAAAACAAAAGCCACATGACGCTATAAGATTACAAAGGCTCCTGTAGAAAGAATCTGTACAAAGTTTTGTTAGATTACAGTGTGTTTTACCAGACACAGACGAATATGTATTATATTGTCCACAAAGCCCTCAAATTGACAGTCTGTATGAATGTGTAAACAGACATTTCCCTGCAGTTCCATTGTGATTTAATGCAATTACCATGGAGACAAACACTCCTGCAAAACGATCATCACAGGGAGCATAAACAGTCAGTCTTGGGTAGCAATGCGGCAAACATCTGCAGCACCGAGATGAATAAGTCATGTCAGTCATAATTTGTTTAAACTTTGTCAATAAGATAGCCAAGTGCTACAAATTATGTATCGCTGAGAACCTGGGATACATAATCATGAACACATGCATAATGTGGAAGATATCAAAGTATCAAAACAATATCTTGACCCGTCTCTGAGGCAGTAAGAAAAAGAAGCACCAGACAATTATCCGGGTGAAAATGTTACACATTAGATGGACTGACAAAGACAGTGAGACTAGACAGTGAGATAAAGAAATAGACAAACAGAGATATAGATAGATAGATGAGGAATGAATGGATGGATGGATGTTGGAGCTCATTTTGGTGTTTCTCTGCACATAAAATCCACAATAGGCTGTTAGAACATCACTATGTAATTTTGCTGCCTTAAAGCTGAAATTGTTTACAGGTTGGGTTTATCCTTGCATAGACTTCATTAGTTTTGAAGTTTCATTTCAAGGTTTGGTCCGTAGGGAATCTTTCTAAATTCTCTCTGTAGGTTGCTTATGACGACCGAAAGCAAAGATCCCTGCTAAACCTTTTCCGAAACAATCTCTTGGGACGGCCACTTTTTTTGAGGTATGATCACTTTAGAATTCGCTTGGCTTACACTGAGGGCCTTAATGCTGATCCTAAAACCACATTTTAAATCATTTGGTCCTCTGCCAGCAGAGTCATTTTTTACAAAATACATGTCCATGGCTGGGATTGTTTATCCCAAGGAGATCTATAATGGCCTAATTAATTAATTTAGGTTATATGACTCTACTGACATGAGCTCCATCTGTTTCTTTGCAAAGGTGTGCTGTTAGACTCCTACTAATAACAGGCCTATCAGTCTGTTAGGCTCAGTGGATAGGCCCATTACAAAACCATCATGTTCTGGTCAGCATTACTACCATTTCAACAGTTGATCCACCAACACTCCATTGAACAGATGATAAGAATCCAAGTCTCACATAATTAAACGTGCGATTTTTCATTAAGTTCAACAATTGTAGGCTACTCCCTGAAAGATACCGTTGAAATAAGAATACTTGTCTCTGTAAACGATAGTTTTGATAGATTATTTGTTTAAACCAATCAGAAGTGGCTTTCATCCTATATGAAGTCCATATATGGGAAGTTGAAACCGCTATACATGAATTTGGAGCGTGCATTGCGAAATGTTTATGTTTGCGATTTCCCGGCGTAGCCTACACAACCAAACGTCCTAAAAGGATTAGGAAGAATAAAATAAATAGACCAAAAAAAAAAGAGTCATAAGGAGAGTAAACACTGGCAAAACATTTAATCACTGGAGAGAGCAGAGAGTTTCAAAGTGTATGAAACTGGCCAAGATCGCTTTGCTTCTGCTTGACAGGTAAAAAAAAAAAAAAAAGGAGTAGAAAGGCCAATTCTAGTTCTGGTTTAAGTTCTACAACGGTTAACAAAGCTTGCATGACGTTCATAGAGATTTTGTAATTTTGCATTATGTTTGTGAGTTTGCAGTGATATTCAATTTAAGGTAAAATGCATGTAGGCCTATTTCAAGATACATTTCCAGAAACAAGTCTCAATATTTTATGTAGCTATTTTATGGTGTTTTTTATTACGGGAATACAAGAAAAAATACTGATAAAGTTATTTTGTACTGTAATTTGTGTAAATTCGGATTTTATATCGGTTATGTTAAATAGTAGCCTAAAAACGATTTATGTTTGCTGTTATTGAAAAACAATGCTAAATAACAGATTCTGCAAAAAGTATATGGCAACTTTTAATTGAGACTCAAAAATGTTTTATTGTAAGGTTCACAATTTAGTTTTATTGAAAAGACATTTGATGCCTGGTGCTGGTCAAGTAATTAAAATGGTTGAACACTTGTATAATATTATAAATGTAGTTTGAAGCAAGTTTATAGACAAAAATAGATTTTGTTCCATGGAAAATGGAAGCTCATGGTCCTCTGCTTTTCGTCCTCTTAGGCTCATAAATTGTTCAGTGGCTTTCGTAAATGAATAAATCAAGTATCCTGAGGTTCTTTATGAGTTGATGGTAATGCATGTGCATCTTTGTATTTTAGGATTTCATATTCTAACAGAATTTTCTCATATTCTTCAAAGTTTCTCTTTGATGTTCAAATACTTGTTATCAAATACACGTGGCATATTCATAATTCGTTTAAGTTTTTGTTCCTTTGAGGGGAATGCAAGAGGATAATAAGCTAAGACACTATGGCAAGACGTTTTAACATTTAGGCTAATCATTAACCTATAGCCTCTATTTTCATGCTATAGGTCTTATTTTTTAGATACTGGTGGTATCTTATCTATTCCATTAAGTACTTGTACTTAATCATTAGCTACTAGTGCTTATTCTTTAGGTACTAGTACCTTTTTAAAGATACTAGTACTTATTAGATAATAGTCCTTATTTATTAGATATTGCTTATTCATTCGTTACTAGTACTTATTCATTAGATTCTAGTGCCTATTAAATTGGTACTAGTACTTATTCATTAGATACTAGTACTTATTTCAATATTGACTACACTGTAAAAAAAAGTTGGATTAACTTAAAAAAGTAAGTTACCTGGTTGCCTTAAAATTCTGAGTTCATTGAAATTAAAAATTTGAGTTAATACAACAAAAGAGATTGGTTTAATAAATAGAAACGAATCGGTTACCTAACGTAACCTCGGTTCTCTCTAGATGAGGGAACGAGTATTGCGTAAGCTAGCTTACGCTACGGGAAAGATTCATCTTTTCTGAGAAATTGAAGCCAAAAAATTATCCTATAATTTTGTATCCATTATCAACGCAGTTCAGCTGCAGCAGACCATGAGCGGGCTAGCTAGCAGCTCATTGGATCGCTCACAGGGAACTGCTTAAGCCTATGAGGAGACGCGAATGAACTCTAGGCCAATGAGAGTCTGACGTGCTCTCATTGCGTCAGAACCCGCCGAGTAGGGCGTGGTCAGAGAGTGTAAATATCGGCGTCATAGGCTGTAACTCTGGTTTTCATAGAATGAAGCGAGAACGCTAGTAGCACAAGCACATTTTTTGGCTTCAATTTCTCAGAAAAGATGAATCTTTCCCGTAGCGTAAGCTAGCTTACGCAATACTCGTTCCCTCATCTAGAGAGAACTGAGGTTACGTTAGGTAACCGATTCGTTCTTGCGTAAGCTAGCTTACGCTACGGGAACACCTGGTCAACGCCGTGCGTGTTAAGCATCCACTAAGAGTCCCAGGGGAGACCCCGGGGAGACCCCGGGGAGCCCTTATGAGTGGGAATGAATACATGTACATGTGACAAAGGCCAGCATAGCGGGCCGGTGATTGTGTAGTACTTAAGCACATGATAGAGAGGGACAGAGCGAAACCGGTCTGTGTGGATAACTCCCTAAAGTGCGGCTCAACCAGAAGAGCTGTAACATACTAGACTGCTAGTAGTTTAGCCTGCAAGGCGGGAACCTCCAGATTGTAAAATCTGACAAAGGTGGAGGGGGAAGCCCATCCCGCTGCCACACAAATGTCATGAATGGAAATTCCGCTGGACCATGCCCACGATGAGGCCATGCCTCTAGTGGAATGCGCCCTGATGCCCAGAGGGCATGGCAGGTCTTTTGATGCGTATGCGGCTGCAATGGCATCAACTATCCATCTGGATAGAGTCTGTTTCGAGGCGGCCAACCCTTTGGTGCACCCACCGAACGAAACAAAAAGCTGCTCAGATCGTCTGACCGGAGCAGTACAAGTAATGTATAATCTCAGGGCCCTGACCGGACACAGGAGATTAGAGCCAGATTCGCTATCGGATGCAGGCAGAGCCGATAGGGAAATAACTTGTGCCCTGAACGGGGTACCAATCGCTTTCGGGACATAACCATGTCTAGGTTTGAGAACGACTAAGGAGTCATTGGGCCCAAACTCGAGACAGGACGCGCTAGTGGACAGCACGTGAAGGTCTCCCACACGTTTTACTGACGCGAGCGCGAGCAGAAAAACGGCTTTGAACGAAAGGTATTTGAGGTCCACGGTGTTTAGCGGTTCGAATGGGGGGGCTTTCATAGCTTCGAGAACTATGGAAAGATCCCAGATCGGCACCGATGGGGGGCGTGGGGGGTTCATCCTTCTAGCTCCCCTGAGGAAGCGGATGACCAAGCCATCTTTGCCCAGTGACTGGCCGCGCCGGGGTTCAGCGAACGCTGCGACGGCTGCTACATACACCTTGAGAGTGGACGGGGACCTGCCCTTGTCCAACATCTCTTGGAGAAAAGCTAGCAAGGACGGAACCTCGCATGACCGTGGGTCCACATTTCTGTCGGTGCACCATTTTGAGAACACAGACCATTTAGATGCATAAAGCCTTCTCGTGGAAGCCGCTCTAGCCTGCATGATCGTGTTTAACACTCCCTCTGGCCAAGCAACGGGTAGTTGTTGATCACCCACGCATGTAGTGCCCAGCGCTCTGGGTGGGGATGCCAGATCGTGCCGCGAGCTTGGGAGAGGAGATCTGCTCTGTCTGGAATGGGCCACGGGGCTGTCTGTGACAGCTGAGTGAGCTCCGGAAACCAAGTCTGACCCTCCCAACGCGGAGCTATGAGGAGCACCGAGTGGCGTGTTTCCCTGATTCTCTGAAGTACCTGTGGTAGTAGAGAAACCGGAGGGAATGCATAAAGCGGGCGGCTGGGCCAGGTCTGGGCTAGCGCGTTCTCGCTCTTTGAGAAAAATATTGGGCAGTGGGTGTTCTCTTCTGAGGCGAAGAGGTCCACCTCTGCTCTGCCGAATATTCGCCACAGTTTTTGGACTGTAAGAGTGTGCAGGGACCATTCCCCGGGGGAATGGGGTTCCTGGACAGGCTGTCTGGACCGTCGTTCAGATGGCCTGGCACGTGCGTCGCTCTGAGCGAGAGCAGGTGACACTGAGACCAAACTAAGATGCGTTCTGTCAGCCGGAAATGATTCCTGGATCTGACTCCGCCCTGACGGTTTAGATAGGAGACCACGGCTATATTGTCCGAACGGATCAGCACGTGGTGACCGTGAATGCGCGGGAGAAAGCGCGTGAGCGCGTTCTCGACCGCCAACATCTCCAAACAGTTTGTGTGGAGGAGGCTCTCTTGAGCTGACCAGGGGCCGAAGGCCGGTGAGCCCTCGCAGACCGCACCCCAACCTGTGTTGGATGCGTCTGTCGAGATAACTTTTCGGCGAGAAAAGGTCCCCATGGAAACGCCCCGCTGAAACCATTTTGCCACAGTCCATGGCTGCAGAGCTGTGATACAGGTCTGCGTTACTTTTATCAGCTGGCGGCCCGTGGTCCACGAGCGGTGAGACACACGGCTCTTCAACCAGAACTGAAGCGGGCGCATGCGCAGTAACCCCAGCTGGAGCACCACGGAGGCTGAGGCCATGTAACCCAACGCCTTCTGAAAGGTTTGAGTCTGTTCATCTGAAAAGATGCGGCGAGACGCTGAACACGGCGCGCACGCTGTGTTGACAGACGAGCCGTCATCGTGACCGAGTCTAACTCTATACCCAAGAAGGAGATAGTCTGACTGGGTTGTAACGCGCTCTTTGTCCAGTTGACAGAGAGGCCCAGAGCTTTCAGATGGTCGAGGAGAACTGTACGATGAGACAGTAGCTCTCTCTGTGATTGTGCCAAAATCAGCCAGTCGTCCAAATAGTTCAGTATTCGCAGCCCCTGACTCCGCAGGGGGGCAAGCGCCGCATCCATGCACTTCGTGAATGGATGCGGCGCTCCATGCACTTCGTGAATGTACGGGGCGCTAATGATAGGCCGAACGGGAGGACGGTATATTGATAAACCTGGCCTTCGAAGGCGAAACGTAAGAATGGCCTGTGAAGGGGATTTATCTGAATCTGAAAGTACGCATCTTTCAGATCTACTGAAATGAACCAGTCCCCCTGGTGCACATGCGCGAGGAGTTTTCTGATAGTGAGCATTAGGAACGGTCTCTTCATGAGAACTTTGTTCAGAAATCTGAGGTCTAAGATTGGTCTGAGGCCGCCGTCTTTCTTGGGAACAAGAAAATAACGACCGTAAAACCCCGACTCGCTCATAGACAGAGGAACTCTCTCTATAGCCCTTTTGCACAAAAGCTTTGCTATCTCTGAACGGAGCAGCGTCACTGCTTCTGGGTTCACGGTAGTTTCTAGCCGCGCTCGAAAACGTGGAGGGCGGCGGTGAAACTGTAAGCGATAGCCTAGCCTTATTGTGTTTAGTACCCACTGGGAAATTCCCGGAATAGCTTCCCACGCTTTGAAGCGTAACGCTAGGGGGTGAATGGCTACATGGTCCCCGTCGCTGCACATAGCGGGCTGCGTGAGCGCGCTCATAGTATTTATGACAGCGGGACTTACACTCAGAGAGGAGTTTTTGGGCCGTATAACAGAGTGAACAGAGGGAGGACGCGCACACGGGCTCGCTTATGCACCCTAAAACTCGAGCAGGTTGGAACCGCTTTATGAGGGTGGACTCTGTGTGAGACACGGGAACTGAAGTGCTTTTGTGTATGAGTGAACACCGTGTTGTGGGCACATTTTCTACACAAGAGGCTTTTATGCTCTTTTTATGATTTCTCTGGGTCGCCGTGAAAACGGCGTTTGTGCTCATGCAAGCGGGAAAAGAGACCGGCTTGGTAATGGCGGAATACACTGCTGTAGTAGCCGCGTGAGCGGGGACTAACAGAGGGCGAAACTTTGAAGGCGGTCCGGCCGCGGCGGGAGAGCACCGTCTTTTTCTCAGCTGTGCTAGGCAGACTTCGTGATCGGGTTTCAGCGTGATCCTAGGCCGAGGCCCCCGAGGAGGCGGCGGTCTGTGGCGGCTGTCAGAGCGAGAACGGGGGCGGCCGCCCTGGCGTCGCTGAGAAGTCTGACTGTGCTTAGCTGGGCGCTGGGGTGGGGCTCGTGCAGGAGGCTGGTCACGTGAGCGGCCTGCAGAGGAGCTAGCGCGACGAGGCAGAAAGAGATTCATGGCCTGGGAGGCTTTCTGCACTTCGGAAAATCGGTCGACGATACCCGTGACAGCAGATCCGAAGAGGCCGGATGGAGAGAGCGGGGCGTTGAGAAAGGCGGCGCGCTCAGAATCTCCCATGTCGGCGAGTGTGAGCCACAAATGTCTCTCAGACACACAAATGGCGTCCATGCATTTACCCAGGGCTTGCGCGGCAGATTTTGTAGCGCGAAGGGCAAGGTCCGTGGCGCTCCTCAAATCCGCGACTGGAGGGGGATTCCTTCCGCTCTCGTCCCATTCACGAAGAATGTCACCCTGTAGTATCTGAAGGACGGACATGGAGTGAAGTGCAGAGGCTGCTTGGCCGGCGGCTGAGTAAGCGCGGGCATGAAAGCTTGAAGTCGCTCTGCAGGCTTTAGAGGGAAGCACAGGTGATGACCGCCATCTCGCGGAGGGCGGGGCACAGATGTGCAGCGACCAGGTCCTCTACAGGGGGAATGGAGAGATAGCCCTTCTCTGCGGCTCCGTCCACAACGCGAAGCGGGGTGGAAGAATCAGAGCGAGTTCTAGCAGAGAGCGGGGCGCTCCAGGACTTCGTGAGTTCCGCGTGCAGTTCAGGCAGGAAGGGCGCGGCCCGCTTACTGGCGGGAGTCGAACGCTGGCGGAAGTAGCTGCCGTCCATACGGTTGGTGGTCTGCTCGGGGGGAGGGGACCACTCGAGCCCGAGGCGTTCGACGGCCTGTGAAAGGAGGCGCATTAATTCCTCCTCAATACCAGCGCGGGTCCCAGCGGATTCTCGGGCCGAGGAGGCGTGAGAACCGGACCATTCCTCACTGTCTGAAGCGAGAAGCGAACATGTCTCCTTGATGTCCGCGGCGTCATCGGAGGCAACAGAGCGGCCACTCGGCGGCAGCTGTATGTCCGGAAGCGGCGGAGACGGAGAGCGGGAGGCGACAGGCTCCGGCGGAATGAACGCTTCAGGCTGGGGTTCCGGCGGCCTCTGAGAGCGGCGTTTCTTCTTCCACGGTGAAGTCAGAGGCGGCGCGGAAGCATGTTTAATGGCCTGAAGTCGAGCCCGCACGGTCGACAACGGCATGTTTTCGCAGAGCTCGCAGCCGCCGTCGGCGAGGGCGAGCTCGGCGTGCTCCAATCCGAGGCAGAGAGCGCAGATGACGTGGCGGTCTCCACTCTCGAGGGGAGCGCGGCAAGAACCGCAGGAAATTTTTAGAGACATCTTGAAAAAGACGCTCAGCTCTTTAGGATACAATATAGGAAGCTTTTGTAAAAAAGGATACAAATCCGTCGGATGGCGCTAGCTCGCAGGACGGCTGAAGGTGGCGAAGACGGCCGGCTTCCTCAGTCTCCCAGATGCTCGCTAAAGTTGCCTTTTCAACGACGGCGGCTTCTCTCAAGATCAGCAGATGCGTGTAGCCTCGCTGAAGAGATGGAAATCAGAGTTACAGCCTATGACGCCGATATTTATACTCTCTGACCACGCCCTACTCGGCGGGTTCTGACGCAATGAGAGCACGTCAGACTCTCATAGGCCGAGAGTTCATTCGCGTCTCCTCATAGGCTTAAGCAGTTCCCTGTGAGCGATCCAATGAGCTGCTAGCTAGCCCGCTCATGGTCTGCTGCAGCTGAACTGCGTTGACAATGGATACAAAATTATAGAATAATTTTTGGCTTCAATTTCTCAGAAAAGATGAATCTTTCCCGTAGCGTAAGCTAGCTTACGCAATACGAGAGAACCTCTCGTAAGAGAACTCAAATATTATGCTATCTGAACTACATTATCTAAGTTGATTTGACAAAATATAAAAAGTTGTGAAAACAAATCATCAAAATTCATTTTTACAGTGTAGTAACTATTCTTTTGTTACTAGTAACAAGTTTATTTTTTTGCCATTGACTAGTATCTATTTAATAGGTACTAGTATCTAAAAAATAAGTAGCCTAGTGCTTAATGAATAACTACTATAGTATCTAATATATATGTACTAGTCACAATTGGAATACATACTAGTCAGAATTGAATAGTTATCTAAATGACAGACCCCCATAAAAGTAAATGGCAAAAAATAATAATAATTGTTACTAGTAACAAAAGAATAGCTACTACTATTCACTATCGAAATAAGTTGGCTACTAGTATCTAATGAAGTACTAGTATCAATTTAATAGGTACTAGTATCTAATGAATAAGTACAAGTATCTAATGAAAAAGTACTAGTACCAATTTAATAGGCACTAGTAGAATCTAATGAATAAGTAACGAATGAATAAGCACTATCTAATAAATAAGGACTAGTATAATGAATAAGTACTAGTATATTTAAAGAGGATAAGCCTAAAGAATACCTAAAGAATAAGCACTAGTAGCTAATGAATAAGTAGTACTTGGAATGGAATATATACTAGTATCTAAAAAATAAGTAGCCTACTAGTAGCATGAAAAATAGAGAATAGGTTTAAATTATTAAATGTTAAACCGGCTTGCCATAAAGACACCCTAAAATGGCTTGAGCAGCAATCTTGGTGTAAAAATAAAATAATTATGCTGCCATCTTTTTAAAGGTCCCCTGAAATCAAAATTTAAGCTTTTTAGTATGAATATATAGCCTTAAGGTTATAAATAAGCTGGTGTGTTCCAAAACATGACAATATTTGCATTTAGGATAAGCAATGCATTCAAAACTTAGTTTCTCACTTCCGTTAAAATGGATCACAGAATTTAATGACATCACAGCGGACTTCAGCTTCTCATCACATCTTCTGTCCAATCAAATGCTCTCTAGAATCTAAAGCGTCCCGCCTCCTATGCTATAAATACCACCTGGCCAAAGCCACCGTTGACACGTCACGGGGCAATATGGGTTGCTGATGTGTGTTCGGTTGCTCAAACGCTCGAGTTTTATTCAGTTTCCCAACTGTACGTTGGTTAAAAAAGAAATGGCCAGAATGTATTCACACCTCTACTGTTGAATCCTACGTATCATCAGTGCTCGGATTCGCTTCCATGGTGCTGTCAAGTATGACTTGCAGTCTGTGAGGTAAACTAAGCTCTATTAGCTATTTGAAAGGGGGGAGGAGCCATTAAATATGTCCTGCCTTAGCTTCCTGTTTCAGTGGAAATTACGTCAACGCATCATACAAAAGCTGCGCGTCCCAAGGCACTTCAGTGGGCCTTTAAAGTCAGTTTTACCCCCCTGTAATTTGGCTCCAAATCTCAGGTGAAAATTGTCATTTTGACCCCCCTCCACAAAACAGTTGATTATTCAGTAAATATACATCCATGGCATTTCATATTTTGGATTTCTGCTTCATTCATGCATTTCTTTCAACAGAAAAAATATATACATCAAAATTTATAGCCAGGGACCTCTGGCTGATTTGACAGGAAGATAATATATAGAGATCAGTGAGCTGGAACCAAATCTGTAGTGAATCACACAACTTTCACGGTTTGTTTAATGTAACAAAAACACTATGTACAAATAAGTGATACAAATGAATATTTTTAATTATTTTGAATTCGGAATAGCTATGTGGTTTTATTGTTCACAATATAATTCCTTTGTTTGTTTAGGCACGAATGTATGACATGTCGTAATAACAAACGTCTGACTTGGAGGTACGAGTTTCCAAGTGCACTCGAAGGCAGCATCATTGGGGCAGGAATATTCTCATTCTTAGCATTGTTTGGACAAAATGAAGAAATGCAGGATGAGTAATCAAAAGTTTAGGTATTCATATACAGTAGATGGGCTTAAAGCTCACAGAGAAGGATTAAAAGCTACACAATTCCTATTTTAATTAAAGGGAGTGTTTAACTCAATATAGAGAAAGTCGCCATCTCGCATCCCAGATGCGGATTACATTGTTGTTTTCAGTGGTAGTGCAAATAGAGTGGTAGCTCCGAGAGAAGTGCTGCCACACACACACACACACACACACAGATGGGTCCTTACTGCAGTCACCTCAGTGAGGTGGATTTGACATAAATCTTGGCAGACAGCTCCCAAATGCATCCTCCACACTTCCCTGAGTTGTGCTCCACTCACAATGTCACCTGCTTTTTTCCATTTTGCTATAGAAGAAAAGTTCATTTCGCAGAGAACCCTCTTCGCTCTTTACCTAACAAACCCGATTGATTTCTTGTCACCCTGCGAGTTACTTCCTTACTTTTGTCACTTCAAATTTTCGCCGTCATCCATCTGAGGCTCACAAGGACCCGCGTTACGTCAAAGAGTTATTTAAGTGAACTCCCTCAAATTGAGTTGTTGATGAAGCCACGGTCCGAGTTGAGAGATTTAGAGAACCAAAGCTAAACTGTAGCATCTAGAGCCGGGGAGAGGCGTTTGTCTCTGCCATGGTGTCGGCAGGGCATCAAGGACACTGATGTTTGTTAGTGGGAGAGCGAGGCTCAGCTGGAGGTGCAGGTACAGGTAGCATGAGAAGATGCAGGGTGACAGCAGTTCCAGGTAGCTGAATCCATGAATCCGTGGGGGAATGCTGAGCTCAGCAGTCTGAAGTGAAGTTAACAGAACAGGCAGCTTGCAAAAGTGCAGGCAGGAGTGTGAGGTGAGAAGGCACAGCAAACATGACTGAGCAGATGGGAATTTCTTATTGTTTACCAGAAGCTGCTCAAAAGGGAACGTGCTTTGGTTTCGAAAGAGCTTTTTTTTTTTTCGTTGCTTGAGCTCAAAATTTTAAATATGGAAAAATCAGTGCATGTACTCTGTTTATTACATTCTCTTGAAAGCAAAAGCAGAGCAGCTATGTTCGTACTACTTGCATGTTGCAACCTTTGGATACATATTTAGCTAGATTTAGAATATTACAGTCTTTATATAAGCTTTGATGACCATGCCACACATCCTCAAGCAACTTGCTTTTTGACCATCAGGAGAAATAAAATTGGGGGGTGTTTTGCTTTACTTCTCATATTTAGCTTGCAAAGTTTGGCCCTATTTTATCCACGCGTCAGGGTGCATTTGAAGTAGCTCACAATTCCACCATAAAAGGAGAATCTCTTGGTGGTAATAAAGGTAATAAGAAAGAAAACGTGTTTTGAGTAGGCGTTTTAAGTTTACAGGGGACAGGGTGTTGTCCATGTGGAAAACTAAAGTCCAATTTAAGAAAAAGAACTTGGTTTCATCAAACTGAAAGACAGTTTAATGAAACCAAGAAGCTGTAATAGAATGTCTGTATGAAACCACAAATGATCAAAATTAAGTAAAATGAAAATTTCTTTGTTTGCATTTGAAAGGCCTGTCAGCAAACTTGTCCTGTGATGTAATGCATCTTTTGATTTCTTTTACTGGACAAAAACTGAGACAGTAAGTTATGTTGTGGCGCTGAGAATTGTGGAGACACTCACCAGATTTACAGACAAGACGAGCAGTGAAAAACAAACTGTTCCTGAGACACCAGGGGATTTCAATTCTTTAAGTCACTTTTTGGAAGATTTCCCTCCCATCCATTCCATTTCTTTTCCTGTCCAACATTTCAATGGCTTTGATCATGGAATTGGAAGCAGAAGATGTGGAGCACATTGTCGAGAGCCAGCAATGGAGGCTGCTTCTGGTTAAACAGAGGGATTAAACCTTGCAATCTTGTTTGGTGCACACAGTCTGTTATTCAGTTCGTATTCGCATTTAAGGTTGATAGTCTGTCGCTCTCACCACGTTTCAGAGCCATGTAATCTGCACTTTCCGTGAATAGGGTGCAAAACAGTGCTTGAAACTCTTAGAAACTAGAAAGTATTTTACAAATCAGTGAGAAGAGGTGCCTAACCTTCACAAAATGCCATTCTTCTACCTCAAGAGGTTAAAGAAAGTATTATATAAACTATATAATTGTTTTCAATTTATAAAGCCCTGTTACTGAAATGTGGGACGTCTAAAACACTTCAAACCAAAGGTTTCTGGTTTTGTTATTTTCAAGCAGTAAACAGTAGATTAACATTAATATAATGTCACTATTGCAATATTGGTCTTTTTGGATGCACTTTATTTCGATAGTCCACTTTAGACACTCTTCTAACTATAAGTGACTTGTCTATAAGTAACTACATGTCATCTAACTCTCATTAGAGCATTAGTAGACTCTTAAGGCCTGTTCACACCGGGACGAATTTCGCGCGCGTTATTCGCCGACGTTTAACGCCTCGTGACTAAACAAAGGGCGCCAATGTGAGTGTTCACACCGACGCGTAAAACGCCACGCGTAAAAGCGTCATTTTTAAAAAAACGCCTCGGGTTCGTTTTTTTTGTTTGACGCGCCGCGTCAAAAACTATCCGACCAATGAGATTGCCGCTTTTGCTCACGTGTCTGGAGCTTCTGAAGTTACATTAAAACACAACTTGGGGGCGCTCAAACACAAAACGGTCTTGCCGACCGGCGGCGAAGAAGATATACGCCAAGTAGCGTCTACACTGCCGGGAAGAAATAGACGAGGAAGATGCAAGGCAAGATGAATGTAGAGATGCTGGTCTTGTTGGTGTCTTTATAAAGAGACACCAACGAGAATAAATAACTATATGACACACGCGACAAACTTGCTCTCTTCTTCTGAATGACAAGCGAGTGCACTTTGTGGACCGGGGTATTTCTGTACATTAAGCGCCATCTAATGTCAGGGAATGAATTTGCATGTTCACTCGGCTCATCGTCAGCGAAAATCGCTTGGGTGTGAACACAAAAAACGCGTTGAAAAACGCTGACGAATAACGCGAGCCGAAATTCGTCCCGGTGTGAACAGGCCTTTAGTAGACTCTTAAGGCCTGTTCACACCGGGACGAATTTCGCGCGCGTTATTCGCCGACGTTTAACGCCTCGTGACTAAACAAAGGGCGCCAATGTGAGTGTTCACACCGACGCGTAAAACGCCACGCGTAAAAGCGTCATTTTTAAAAAAAACGCCTCGGGTTCGTTTTTTTTGTTTGACGCGCCGCGTCAAAAACTATCCGACCAATGAGATTGCCGCTTTTGCTCACGTGTCTGGAGCTTCTGAAGTTACATTAAAACACAACTTGGGGGCGCTCAAACACAAAACGGTCTTGCCGACCGGCGGCGAAGAAGATATACGCCAAGTAGCGTCTACACTGCCGGGAAGAAATAGACGAGGAAGATGCAAGGCAAGATGAATGTAGAGCTGCTGTTCTCGTTGGTGTCCGAACATAAAGAACTATATGACAAACGCGACAGCGACTACAAAAATCTTGATAAAAGAGAACTGTTATGGAGTGGTATTGCAGAGGGTGTTTCTGTTTTACATTAAGCGCCATCTAATGTCTGGGAATGAATTTGCATGTTCACTCGGCTCATCGTCAGCGAAAATCGCTTGGGTGTGAACACTAAAAACGCGTTGAAAAACGCTGGCGAATAACGCGCGCTGATATTCGTCCCGGTGTGTACGGGCCTTTAGGGTTCGGGTTAGTAGAATAAGTTGACACGTAGTTGCAATAGTTATTTATAGTCAGTAGAAGGTCTGTTGAGGGAGCATTCAGATAAAGTGTTAGCAGATTTTAAGCAGACAGTCTACTAATTCACTAATAAGAGTTAGTTGACATGTAGTTGCAAAGTTACTTATTGGGTCACACTTAGGGTCAATTAGGGTCCAATTATCACTATTAACAAACTATTAAAGGACAACTCTGGCGCAAAATGAACCTTTGGTCTAATTACACATTGGTACATAGTCAACCGTTCTCTGAGATTTGTTTTCATGATTGTCGAATGTAAAGAGTTTTATCTAAAAATTGTTTAGCTTATAACGCTAGTATATTGGGCACAGAGTAATGAAAATAAAAATCGCTAGTTAATACCACTAAATAGCCCAACACTAACACGGTAGCATAATGAGGGTCCCTACCTGCAAACCGAAGCATTAAGAACGTTGTAAGTGTACAGACAGTTTAATGAGAAGATATTTTATAAAGACAGTCCACTTCGCTTACACAGACAGGAGCCGTCTTTGGAAAACAGTCTCGACTAATTGAATCATGAACGCCGAGCCGAACAACGGACCATATGAGATTCCAAGACAGATCAGCGCACTCGGCTCGGCGTTCATGATTCGACTGATCGAGACTGTTTTCCACAGTGGAAAGTGCGAAGTGGACTATCTTTATAAAATATCTTCTTATTAAACTGTCTGCACACTTATAAAGTTCTCAATGCTTCAGTTTGCAGGTAGGGACCCTCATTGTGCTACCGTGTTTGTTTTGGGCTATTTTGAGCCTTGTTAGTGGTATTACCGGTAACCAGCGATTTTTATTTTCATTACTCTGTGCCCTATATACTAGCGTTATAAGCTAAACAGTTTTTAGATAAAACTCTTTACATTCGACAATCATGAAAACAAATCTCAGAGAACGGTTGACTATGTACCAATGTGTAATTAGACCAAAGGTTCATTTTGTGACGGAGTTGTCCTTTAACTATGACTTTTGCTTTTTATAATTACTAATAAACAGCCAATATCATAGTAATATGAATTTTAATAAGAAACTAGTTAATAGTGAGAACTGGACCCTAAACTAAAGTGTTACCACTTAGTAGAACTTAAAAATAAAAGTAGGGCCATAAAATAAAAGTTATTTTTAGACATATTATCACGAATAGTCCAAAGATGAAAATGAAGGCAGGTTAATAAAAAAAATGACAAGGTTTATTTAAACAAGAAGCTAACACTTGAGACAGTGTGCAACTAAAACACAAACAACACTGGACAAATGAAGAGTGAACTTAAATACACAATGGTGATGAACTAAATGACGAACAGCTGTGTTGATTGAGTTAGTGTCCATGGAAACAGATGGATGTTGGGAAACTAAACAAAGGGAAACATGTGACTGAAGATAAACAAACTAAAAATCCATGAAAATGAATTTAACAGAACATAAATGTGACACATATGATATACAGTAAAGTTTATAAATCAATATGATTTGAAAATGTAACCATAAAATGTATTCTTTTAATTCTTTTTTCAGTTCTTTTATTATGATAACTTGACTAACATTTTTGTAATGGGGGAAAATTGTTATAACAGCGTCACAGAATGTGGGACACAGCAAAGTATTATGAATTTCTTTACTAAAATGACTTCATTTAATCAATTTGCACCTTGTACATGAAAAGTACCCTTTTTTATTTTTACAAAAGCGAATCTGTTGTCTTCTAATCCGAATAATTGTCCTATTTCCTCTGTGCTGTCAGTGCACATTGAAACAGTCGATGTTTGGAGGAGTACGTGTTTCCTGCAGGGACGACTTGTCTATGAAACACCCTCTAATGAGGAGCGCTGGTGTCGCTGTGTGTGTAACCACGGTGACAGTCTTCCCGGTCCGTTTTCGAGACAGATTCCACTGGCTGCTGTCACAGACATGTCTCATACAGCCCCCTCATGCTTTAGCCCCACATTCCTGAATTGGTGACTTTTCATTCGGTGCAAAGTCAATACAAGAGAAGATCCAGAAGACCTTGAGGTCCTCCCGGACCATACTGTGCACTGCTGATGTGGCATATGGCAGCTCAGTGGGTTTATTGTGTGCTACAGCAGGGAGCTCTCCCAATCTTCCTCCATTAAACAGCAGAAAGGGATAACCTTCACCTGAACCCACTCGGGATATCAATATCAAGGTGCAGTCGGATCTTCGTCTCCATCGCTTGAGAGAATGATGTACCTGCTAATGCATTCCTCGAAAATCCCTCACCATTATTCATAGTCATCTCAGCTGTGCGATCTTATAAACTGATGACACAGACAACAGAGCCTGTGTAAGATTTTATCCACACATCCGTTTCTGCTTGTTAAATGTATGCTCTGCATTTTTTGTCATTAAAAACGTATTGCATATATCAGTAGCTGAATAAAAGCTGTTTTATGTTACATTGGAGAGGGTCACCTCATGAGGGCAGACATTTTGAGATCACATGACCAGCCGAATACTGCATTTTTAATTTTATCTCTGTAAAGTCCCTTAGTCACCTTTGCTCGAAGAATAATATAACTCTTTCCCAGTCAGGTTTTTTTTTTTAAAGTTGACGACCACCAGCATGTTTGACCATTTTCACAAAACTTTCATGCCGCAGAATATTTTGCTGTATGCAATAGGCTATATCAAAAGAAAGAACAGAGCCTCTGCTTTTAAACGAAAAAATGGAGGAAACTGAGACGTTATGTCGAAAAGACTGACAAATGGGGTCTCACTTGGGAGCCCCAATCACCCCAAACCCCAGTTTTAGAAAAACAGCCAATGGAATTGGCGAGTGGAATTTGTATGCCAAGCCACTCCCCTACAAACGGGTATATAAGATGGCGGTACACATCCACTCATTCAAGTTTATTCTGAGGAGCCAAGACGAGGGCCTCGGCCTTTCAGTGGTGGTTCAGGGTTGTGGCAGGAGGGACATAACTTCTCTGTTCCTTCCATCAGGGAATGAGGGTTACATCAGTAATCAAGACATTCTCTATCTGTCGGTAAAGTTCGACGTTATGTCGAAAAGACTGACACATGGTGTCCCATGGAAAGCGCCACAACCACTGAACTGTGTAACGGGGGATGGAAATGCAATGCAGATGCTGGCAAGCTGTAGCGTGCCTTTTTGGTAACAGCTCTCCTTAAGTCGTAACCTACCCAGTGCCCAGTAAGCCCAGAATCTTAGTCTTCTATGCCAATGGTATGAAAGGGACAGGGCTTACCATTTTTCTGAAACTTCGAGGTGATTGGGGGCTTCCAAGTGAGCCACATTCGTCAGTCTTTTCGACATACCGTTGAATGTGACTGACAGATAGGGAACTCGTTTTATTCTAGCTTCAAGCATTACTTGAATGTGTCCAAGTTTTTCAAAGACTACAACATCGCTTTTATCACTTGCGTCCGCTCCTTTTTTTGCCTGTGTCGTGATTCAGAGATTCTCTACTCTTTCCGAAGTTGTGAAATAGCGCCAACCTATACCATATAACAGTGAAAACACGGAAAGCCGGAAAATTCCATCAATGGCGGGGAAGCATAAGACAGGGATACTGCAGGTCGAAGTATACGGGCGAGCTGAAAGGTGAATTGCTACAACAGAAACTAACCCCTAACCATACCCCACACCCTGACAGACAGCTATCGCGACCAATGATGAAGACATTTATTCATGCCCATTACTTCAACCTGCAGATACCCACACTTGGGAAGCTCTGTCTCATAAATGACGGAAAATTCTGTCAATGGTGGAGAAAGAGTCAATCATGTCCCTCTGCAAAAAGTGAGTGGCTGTTCATTTGCTAACACTTGTGTTTGCTTGATGCTGCATCCACACCAGGTGATAGTATGTGTCCAAGACAACTGTCGGTACAACTAAAAATACTGAGTACCTTTAAGAAAAAGCAGATTTTTGTCAAACCGGGTTTAAAGGTTTGCATGCATGTACAAGACTGGGTTTTATAGAGTTTTTATAAAGTTAAAGTTTTCAGAAAGCTGAACAACAGCTTTCATTACAGTGCCAGACTGCTCCCTTTACTAGTCCACTTTGTTTTCTTTCTGCTCCTGTAAATGTCATTTGTAAATCATGCTGCCCAGAGATGCTGTTCTTGACTCTTGAAGGACTCCAGTCAAAACCTTCCTATTAAGTCATTTTTTCTTGTGGGGTGAGCCACTGTATAAAATCATAATTCCTTCAACAAAGTTAAACCAAAACAGGTTTGCCATGGAAAATACACTGTTGAGGTATAAACCCCTCATGAGAGTTTTAAAAATGTGTGGTGATGTAATTTTTTTGCTTCATATGCAAATATCTATCCACCAAAACAGGGATTTGTGTGTCAGCTGAAAGGCATGGCAGTAAATCACACTGGTTTTGAGGTGTAAAGTATGTTACTGGGGTGTATGACGCAGAACCTGATTTTTATTAAGTGCAACGTGTTTCTGGATCAACATCTTTGTTCCTGGAAAAACATTCCAATCAACCAATCAGATTTGAGGGACAATTTTACAGTTTATGTCAAGTTTAGGCTCACAACCAGGTGCTTTTATCAGTGTTATTCAGCTATTATTTCCCTCTGATTTCAGGGATAACTTATGGGTAGGGTAAGATTTAGGGGTTTAGGGTATTAGTAGACAGGAATGTTGTTCCAAGATCAATAAAATATGTCGACCCAGAACACGTTTAACTCGGCATAAACAGGATGTGCAGTGTACGACCTTTTCAGAGGTTGTTCATCAATGGACTCAACAGATTTATTGTTTCCTTGAAGGAGTAGTTCATCTAAAAGTTAAATTATTGTCATCATTGTACAGTGTGCAGTGCCCATGATAAAAAAGGAAAAGTCTTTACAATTTTTTAAAAAAACACTTGCCAAGTCCTTAGTCTATGTGTTCTCGTTGGTTTCATATGCTTTTGATTTAATTAAGTTTATGTAATAGTTTATTTTGAATTAAATGAATTGACTCTAAAAACGTCATGTGGTGTAACCATCAAATACAAAGTAATAACATGTTTTCCTTACACATTGAATAAATGAGTGTACACATCTCAACACGTTTTAAAATATATATTTTAAGATGCATTATTTGTACAAATACCATGAATTATTAATTTAATTCATTTCATTTCAAGTAGATAAACACCAATATTACAATATAAATAAGATTAATAATATACATTCTAGATTATAAATTAATTATTTAAAAAATATAATTACAGTGTGATAACAGAGTGATTTTGATGGACATAGATTTTTCAAAAACATTATTAATAACAGTGAAGCAGTTTGTTTTAAATGTTTTGTTTTTTTTTACCAGAAGAAATGATAATAACAACAAATCATGCCAAACTACTTTTTTAATTTTGTCTTTTCTTTTTATTCTTCTTATAATATCAGGCCCGTTGTATCACCGTGAAATATTTGACCTCATGCCCTCGAAAAGTTTGAGCTTAAGAGCCTCATCCATTTTTCTTCAAAGAGAGCAGCATGAACATTCTTCATAACATCATCTTTTGTTTTCCACAGAAGAAATGCTGTAGGATGACCTGAGGGTGAATACACGATGACAGAATTTTCATTTTTGGGTGAACTTTGCCTTGTGTCTTGTCAGTACTTGTATTTGAGGGCTTGTATGCCTTTAAGCGTATGCTCATGTAATCCATGTGTCTGTTCAGCAGCAGCCGTTTAGCCCAGCAGGTCACGTGACACGTGAGTTTGTGCGGAAGGAGTTTCAGGAGGAGAGGGTAGAGAGGGAGCGAAGGAACAAATGTGAAACACACGTCCTGGCGGGACACACTGGCTCGGCCGTGGTTCGTTTGAAAGCCAGCAGTGACGGCAACATAGATCCAACTCTCTTTTACAACCCTTAAACAGTAACAAGTCCCTCTGCTGCTAACCTATGCCAACTCTGGACCCTATCCATGCAGTCTCAGATTAAAACCAAAGGCTAAGTAACACAGCATATCTGTCCTACATTTCCCAGATCCACATGAGTGAATCATATGACACATATGGTGGAATTGGCCGGATGCACCGGAACAAGAGAGGAATTCAAACAGTGTGATACATGCAGTACGACATGTTGTTGCACATGTGGTGTGTGAGAATATCATTGGTCATAATGTAAATTATGTTGCTCAGACGTCTCAGCTCTCAGGGACTTTAATGTGTTTAGACTTTAGGTTGTGTCTAAAGCCAGCTGCTGTATGTATCTGTTGGTTTATGTATCTAAAGGTTGTGTTTAGCTGCAGTGTGCATCTATTGGTTTTTCCCTTCAGGCTCTTTTACATGAAATTTGCTGATTCGTCTTTTTTGTCCACAGTGGGCAGTAAATAGGTAGGAATAGCAATAGTCCATTGTTGCCTGACAAGATTGTGTTTGTAAATGAAATTAAAAATGTGTTCTGACTGTGTTGCATTTACTGTTTGTATTGCTTACATTTAAATTTCAATTCATTTCTAGAAAAAAAATATATATAAATATTATTATTTAATATAAAATAATTTGATTATGTTTGTATCTTTAAATTTGTCAAAAGTTTAGAATAATAGTTCTTTTTAATGTTTTTGAATGAAGTCACTTATGCTCAAAAAGGCTACATTTAATTGATAAAAAATTCAGTAAAAACCGTAATATTGTGAAAAATGTATTTCTATTTTGATATATTTTAAAATCTAATTTATTCCTGTGATGGAAAACCTAAATTTCCAGCATCATCATTCCAGCGTCTCGTAATCCTTCAGAAGTCATTCTAATATGCTGATTTGGTGCACAATCATTTATTTATATATAGTGCTAGTTATCCAATAGCTTAGTTTTTTCACAGAGGTATTACAATTTTTAAAATGCTTAGAGAAAATATTCCTTTCGCAGATTGCCTCCAATGGTGTTATTTAGACAAGAATTAATATACATGACCATCTGCTTCCACATTTACTCTTTTGCAACTTCTTTCAGTTCAGTGAACCAAAACTCATGTAGCCTTTCCTCATCTGACATCACCATGCAAGTTCAAATGAAAAAACTCTCAACTATTCCCAGGATATAACCTTCCCCATAAGTATAAATTATACTTTTACAGCTTTAACATAATATTTGGCCTTTATATGGTGTACTACTCAAATTTTAAATGCAGTTATCCTTAGCATGTATACTCAATGCACCTAGTTTACATTCTAGATGCCCAGCTACAAGAGAGTTGCAAGCATGATAGCTTGACCCATCTGGCTATGAAGCTGGAATGTAGAGGTTCAATTAAACCATCGTCTCTCTAAACCACAGTGACAACCTCAGTATTTTACCTCAGTCAGAGAAGCATGAGAAATAGATGCGGTCCCCTTCAGAAACCCTCTCTTCTGCTCTGCACTTAAAATCCCACAATTTGAGGTCTCTGCAATTATGTCATAAAGTTAACCACTGCTGACTTTTGCTAACTGAGCTTATAGTGTAATAGTGTGCTGTTTTTTTTTTTTTTTTTACAGTCTTATCTGATTCAAAATGCTTCCCAAAACTGTTTTCTATAAACAAATATTTCTGTAGGTAAATTGTTTGTTTTTATAAAATTCTCTCATGAATGCAATGCAAATAAAAGTTAATTACTCCATATGATATAGCCTAAATGTGTATTGTAAAAAGTGTGTACGGTATAAAGTGTATGATTTTATATTTTCACTTGATGACTTTTGGAGTTGGGATACACAAGTTGATCTGTTATTGATCCCTTGATAATGTCTATTTTTATAAAGAATAATAGCCAAAATGGAAATAATAAATATAGCTGCAAGCAGCCATTAAGTGGCCAAGCACAAAGAAGGCACGATAAGTCATGCAAGCATGGCTGGGTATCAGACCAACTGCAATAATGAGCAATTAAAGGCATATTAAGATGATTTTTGGCAAAATGGTAAAAAAATTAAAATAAAAAATACAATCACTAGTGAAATGATTTACTGGTTTTATCACTTTTGACCAAAAGGTGGTGCTGTGATTAAATTGATGTGGTGTGGTCAGAGTAAGGTGACAATGACATATGCAAAGTGTAGTGTCAGTATGCCAAACAATTGCAGAGTCATTTTGGGTTTATCCCATCAAATTCATTGATGTGGCATACAAAAAAAGATGTTGTCTATCGACACGAAATCCACAACATTTTGCCATCATGGTCTAAAGATGATCTGTCTCAAATTTGGTGAAAATCAGACAAACGCTTGAGGAGTTCGAAAAAGGTTTTAACACATACCAAGTTCCGTTACAATACCCCAATGCGTTCGTAAAATATTGCACTTTAAGTCAAAATTCGAAATGGTCAACTTCCAAAATTGCCAAAGTTATTTGAGAACGGTTTGACTTATCAACTTGAATTCCGTAACTTTTTGTTGGCATGTAATTAAGATGATCTGGTTCAATTTTCGTGAAAATCTGAGCAACCGCCTAGTAGGAGTTTTTTTCATTTCCAAATGGCGGAAACATTTCTGAAAGGAAAATTATGTCATATGGTGCAATGAGTACAAATTTCAAATTTGGACAGTTGGTGGCGCTAGAGAGATTGAGTTAGAGACTCCAAATTTTGCTATGGTGACAGTTCCAACTGTCCACTATCTGTGTGCTAAATTGTATAACTTTCTCGCAAGCAGTTCTATGGGCTTCTAGACGAGTGGAGAAAGAAGAAGAAGAAGAACATTGCCACTTTGATGCTTGGCCCCTAATAATAATTTGCTGATCACAAAACAACTATATAAGTGGGCATGATGCGATTTCTCAGCTGTTGTGTAGGACAACATTTTCAAACTACTTTTATGGTACTTTTTTTCCTTTTTTGATCTTGACGGTCCCAGTTTACCATCCATAGCCTATTTGTTGTATGAACAAAAGCAGAATGTTCTTCCAAGCATCTGCTTTTGTTTTCCACAAAAGAAACAAAGTTAGTGTGTAAGTAATGACAGTCGGAATATTTTAGTAATATATGATCAAAGGAAAAATTATTGGAAAAAGCTATTTCGTGAGCTTAGAATTATAAGGTTCTATCTCCGTTTAGGGTAGTTCTGAGATATTGAGCATCAAAGTTTTTACATCCCAGCTGGCAGAACTGTTGGAACCTTTTTATTTTATTAATAACTACTAACAATTTTTTTTTTTTTTACAAAAATAACACCACACAGGCATTAATAAACACCTAATGGATCAGATTATCTATCTCCACCAAAAGTGGAGATAGAACCTTATAATTCTAAGCTCACGATTTATAAAATCACATTTCAAATTACTAATGTTAATGTCAGGTTGCTTTTACTCCATATAGTGCAAATGAAAAGCAACCTGTGGTGATGAGTTCTAGCATGTTATTGCTCATCATCAGTGTTTTAAAATAATGAAGGTAAATCATTGTACTTTTAGAGCCTTTGCCCCACAGAGGTTAGAGAAGTAAAGCTGCTGACAGATAGATGGCACATGATCCATTTCCTCCTGCGCCACAGAGATGCATTAGACATGCTTTTTCCAAGAACCCAGCATCCAATCTCACCAGGTGATTTATTTCAATAATCCACTAACTTCATAATAGAGCAGGATGCTTCTTCTCCAACTGCTGTGGTCCTGTATAACGTATGATATTAAAAATACTAGGGAAGACATTTTTAGTTATAAGAAATATGAATGGGAAAATGAGGAAGGATTTCTACAAGACATCATCCAAAAACTCAGCCACAAAAAGAGCATTTAGCTTTTCCATGAATGTAATCCTGTTTCCTTTACAAATGTAAATCGAAAGTACTCACCTTTTCTTTCTGAAATGTCTTAATTGGAAATGGGCATCTTAATCATTTCTTTTTCCTTCTAAAATGCTAAACAAGTAAAGGGGTTTGCCTGGTTAGTTTCCGCAGTTGTCTTGCCGGTTGATGCCGTACAGCATTAGATTTCTTAGTTTCTGATTCTCCTAAAGATATGTAACAACGTTATATTTTTCAGTGTATGCTGTTTTTCCCTTGTCTGCTGCCTTTACTGTATCGCACATCTCTATAATATCGATATAGAAAATCTCAACTGCTTAACTTTTAATTTGTTGCAAAATGTAGCTAAATTATCACCCTGCTCTTTATGTAAAATTGGATACATAAGTCCAAAAATGTGTCCAACTTCATTCGCATACATTCTTGCGTAGGGCGGTTATACTGTATACTAGCATATCTCAATGGCAACATTTGCTTGTATCTCACAAATGTCAACTATATTATTGCCCAGCTCTAATATGCTAAATACGACTAAGGCATGAAGATATTGGGATATGATTTTCAGTAAAGCTGCTTTGAAACAATGTGTATTGTGAAAAGTGCTATACAAATAAATTTGAGATGACTTTCTTGTTACAGCTCAGAATAGTCACCGTTGATGGATTTGGATTTTCTTGGTTTGTTAAGAAGTAGGCTATTCTACCTTTTATGCATATGATTTTTTGGTAAACAATATATAAATAATAGTAACAATAATAATAAATGCTAATAAAATAATAATATTAATAATTATTATTATTATTATTAGTAGTAGTAGTAGTAGTAGTTAGTAGTAGTAGTATTATTTGAGTATTATTTTCTGTCAGTTACATGGCTGGTCATGTGATGGCAGCATGGCGGTGCCCATAAGGGGGCGACCCTGTTTTTAGCTATGATTGGCCTCTCATGTGAGTGAACATTGATTTTTTTTTTGTGTAAAACTTTAGCAACTTTAGTTGCTAATACTAAATAATACAATAGCCTAGACTTCATACTCACATTCTTCACATTATATAGTATAGATATAATAAAGTTTCTTAAGCTCAATATACAGCATTCAATAATGTAGGCTAGTGGACAGTATAGCCTACATTATTGAAAATGTTGTCTATTGAGCTTAATAAACTTTTTAAAGAAAAAAAAAACTTATGACTTTGAGGTGTATCACAATTTGTCCATGTTTATCACCCGAGTGCATCACAGGAACGATAAAACTGGAATTCCCCGTCAACGTTGATGGGAAGAACGATCAGACGGGTGGTCTTCTGTTGTCATGAGAGGATCTGCATTCACGCTCACCGTGGACTGTGGAGGAGGAGAAGGGTCTGGAAAGGGAGGGTGAGAATGAGAGCCTATCTTCCCCGGTGCACTTTGCAGTCAGTCTGAAAGGGGAGGGGGGAAGGAGGGGGTAGCGTTCGTTCGCTGCTGGATCGCTTATCTGAGATCTCAAAGTCCGCCTTTCGCCCGTGCGCTCTCCCCTCTCCGCGGACCTGCCATGGATGTTACTCCTGGATGTGCATTCTTCATTATTTTCCTTCACTTTCAGCACGCAGATACTCTTTACATCGCTAACAGTATAGGTACGTGGAAAGGTTTTTATTTGTCAGTAGGCTACTGATCACGGTTACTTTATGCAGGAGATACGGATCCGTTCGGGTGTCCAGCTGTATGAAGCAGCAACTCATGTTTCAGCAACTTGTACTTTTATAGAGATGAACGAGTTTTGAGAAGAATGTTTCCTTGAATTTGAGTAGATCTGGAACTTTTCATGGCTTCTAAATTGAAATTTCTATAACTTTTGTTAGAGTAACAAGAACGTCATAATAAAATATGCATTTTATTATAGCCTATTTACGATGAACGCGTTGATCATGAAACTCAAAGGAAGCGCAAAAATCCATGCGACCTGTCAATAATGTAAAACAACTGATGGATCTAGTGTCTTCTGCTTGAAATAACTGTCGCAAAATGCTGACATTACTGTCAAGATGAGTATACAGAAGAGTAAATTAGACAGAAGAACCATGCACATTACTTAACTGTCAAATTAGATCAGCCAAATCATATTATAGTGTTTACTTTGCTGTAAGCTGCTCTTTCCTAGTGAAGTGAAGGACACTTATGCATATGCATAAACAGAGCAGCCAAATGTGTTGCTGCCTCTCTCATCAGCAAGAACGGAATGCATGACACATTGTAAGGGACAATGGGGTAAGATTTGTATACCCCTTCTTCTAAAAAACTACACAGTTTTTGTCAAATAGGTAGGCCTATTTGTTTTCAGCTGCACATTAGAAAAGTGATGATTTGCCTATTTTTTTAATGCTAAAAAGCAGTTTTTTGCATGTCTGAATTAATTTCATGACAGCTGTAGGCCTACTGTCCAAGAAAATCTATGCAGCTAAAAAAAAAAAGCATTTCGGAGAATTGCAAATTTACCTTTTTTTCAAATTTACGGGTGTGTCAGATGCTTTCGGGTAAAAGCTGTGCCACCGACTTATACTAGTGAACTGAATTTAGGAACACTAATATTTCTCTTTGAAATTCCTAAAGTGAGGACTAAAAACAATGATGTAGAATCACCTAACCCTGGGTGTTAGCTTAAACTTGACATCAACTGTAAACTTGTCCCCCAAATCTGATTGGTTGATTGGAATGTTGTTCCAAAGATGTTGATCCTGGAACATGTTGCATTTGGCAGGTTCTGCGATAGGTGATGGCATTTCTCATTTCTCATTGCCTAGAGCACAAGTTGAGCAAAAGGTGACGCAACTACCAACTCTCCTCAATGAATGAATTAATGAATGAGGCATTTATATAGTGCTTTCATATGTACTACTTTACACCCAAAGAACATTACAATCATTTCAGGGAATCTCTCCTCAACCAGCACCAGTGTGCTGCATCCACTTGGATGATGCGACGGCAGCCACAGTACAACGGCGCCAGTGTGCTCAACACACACCAGCTATAGGTGGAAAGGAGAGAGAATGATAGAGCCACATCAATGGATGGAGATTATTATTGGCATGATTGGCAAGTGCCAATGGGTGGAATATGGCCAGAACATCGGGGTTACACCCCTACTCTTTACGAGAAATGCCATGGGATTTTTAATGACCACAGAGAGTCTGTACCTCGGTTTAACGTCTCATCCGAAGGACGGATGCAATGCAATATGTTTCCATATTTTTTTTTTATTGTTACTTAGGCTACACTCTGGTTTGACCGAAAAAGTTTACATATGATTTTTTATTTTTTATTTTCTTCATCGGAATGGTACGAAGCTTGGTAAAGTTTTTGGCACTTGCTATGTGAACACACAAAACAATCATGGACATGATTCGAACAGGTTAAATGGTCTTGTAAAAAAAGTCACACGTGTGCTCCTCGCGGTCAAAAATGGCCGCATTGAAAATGAATGGGAGACGAATTTCACCTATAGTGAAAAGAAAACATTTGGTACTGCGCCAAATATAATCTTACTGAAAGCTAATTTTTTTAGATATCAGACTCAAATTTTGAACACAACTTGTTTAGATTTATGGCTTTGATTTTCTCACAGTTTTAGAGTAAAACATGTTTTTTAAAATATATATTTCATATAAAAATTGAAAATAGTATTTTTGCACATTTTTCATAACAATAAACGTAAAATTCTGTAACTTTTTTTAAGTTCACTTTTTAAAACATCTCTGAAAATAGATCAAACTTAAGTCTGTGCTCTAAAGCCTTCAAGATTCACGACAGTTTAAGTTTGAAATAAAATTTTCAGGTCTATGCTCAAAAAGGGAATAAATGGATTATAAATACTGCGTAAATATAACTTAGTACCATAAAATCCCATAAAAATACAAAATATTAAATAAAAAACATTATCAAACTAAAATACAGTACGTTAATTTCATTAAAAAAATAATAAATAAATGACCGACACGCGAAGAGCACCGGAGGGTTAAAAATATTTACACCTGTATCTTTAAGATGGTATTAAATAGGCTTCACATTTGCCATGTGTTTGGATAGCTGTGTAAGTATTGCAGCTGATTTCGAGATTGTTTGAGTTTTGACTGTTGTTAAGCTTCTGCTGTGTAATCTATTGACATTGTGTTTGTGTGCACATTTGAATGTTTGTACCTGTGTGCGTGCCCCTGACAGATTCCCTGCAGCATGTCCTGAGGGAGTACAGGCTAGTGAGGCCGGTGAGTGTGGATGCAGACGGCCGCTTCCTCTCCCACGCCATCTCTGCCAGCCGGTTGAGTGGGCAGGGGTCCCACCGGCGCAAGAGGAGGCAGGCCAACCAGGATGGAGAGACCAATGAGGAGCAGGACCACCTGAGGCACAAGGAGACACTCTTTTATAACGTCACTGTTTTCGGACAGGAGTTTCACCTTCGCCTCAGGCTAAATTCCAGGCTCGTGGCCCCAGGAGCAAAGGTGGAGTGGCTTGAGGACGATAACCAAACGCACTCTGAGCCCTTGTTGCCCAGTGACTGTTTATATGTGGGTTATGTGACCAATGTGCAGGATACATCAGTGGCTGTCAGCAACTGCGATGGCCTGGTAAGTCTATCATTTACTGCATGATGTTCATCTAGTAGGTTAATGACATGATGCCCACTTTTTGAAATATAAAAAAATACAACTCAAACATTTAATACATTAACATAAAATACATTTTAAAATGGGGGGGCTACCTGTCAAAAGTTAAAAAAAACAAATAAATAAAAAAGATTTTTTTTTTTTAAAGACGTTTCACAATGTTGTATTTATTGATAAAAATACAGTAAAAGCAGTAACATTGTAATATATATATATAATTTTTTTTTTTTAAATAACTATTTTATTATATGATATACTATTTTAATATATCAACCCCCCGCCCCCCATAAAAATAATGGCTATTATTTTTAATCAAATGAATCCAGCCTTGGTGAGCATAAGAGACATATTGAGAATTATTTTATGAATATATTTCATTGAGATCATCTTAAAATAACAATTATGTTTTTTTTTATATATGATTGCACGACATGACATTTTTAGAGTAATTATATGTTTTCTTGAAAATGACGTAGTTTATCAAAATCAATTTCTAAGGCTAGCCACGTGTTTTAAACTAGAATTTTTCTTTAACAAAAGATTGTGTGGCATTTGCTCATGTCCAAATAGAGCACAGTGCTTTTCAGTGAGGGCTGCAAAGGTAATGATTCAGATCAATTGTATACTGTCTTAATCGCTGTTATCTGTTGAGGAGGCTATTTAGCGACTTGCTATTGGATGTCCGCCAGAGGTCCTTCCTGACGGGTTTCTGCGCGTGCTTGAGCACTGACTGGCATGGTTAATTCTACTGAAAAAAGGCTGCCAGTCGCAGCTTATTTTGAGTGTGCTTTACATTGTTTTTATATACATCTCTTTACAGAGGGACGACATCAAGTATTTGCTACCATTTACCCCCTCACAAATCGCCCTTGAAAAGCTATTCGGCCTTGGCTGTTGTCCATGAATTAGAGATCGACACAGATATTATTCATGTGTTTATATCTTGGATGAAATTGGAAGGAATTACCATACGCTTTGGTGGTTTGAATGTGGTAAAGAAGAAGTGATTCTTTATTCAAGCGCAGTCCAGCTTGGGTTCTTAAAGGCTAACATGTGTGCCTCGCTTTTAAAAACACAAAATGACTGTCCTAAATGGATTTACATCCACGTTTGGTGATTAGTGTGTCCCATTGGCCATTTTATGATCTGGAAGTGTGCTGACAAGCACCGCATTTGTCTAGTTTAGACTTCACAATGGGCTACTACCCCAAGCCTAAGGGAAGTGTTGGGCCATTAAATCTTTTGTGTGCAATTTTAAATTTATAAGTCAAAAAGAGATGAGAACACAAAGACAGTGTTGAAAAATTACCGGTGTTATTTTGGACTCAATTTAGTATATAGACAAAAACAGTTATTCAAAAGAGTTTATATTGTGTTCCACAGAAGAAGGGTAGGCCTACTGGTTTGGAACAACATGAGAGTTATGATTTGCTCTCCCTCATTTTTGGGTGAACCAACACTTTAAGGATTTTGTGGAAATCCTGAAATTACCAAAAAGATGTTAGATTGAACTGAAACTGGTTTGCAGAAAAAAGGGAGCAGCTACTTTTTGTAGCTTTCAGTGATTGATACACTAGCTCTCCACTGTCTGTACTTGTAACTTTGCGGCGTTCCTCACGCGGAGGGTGTTACATTTCTTGGCCTGGAGCACGTGGAGTTTAGTGCATGTTTGGGCAGCATCGGAAAACACTCTGGAGTGACCTCACAAGTACAAGCCCCTGCTCCTCCATCAATTCAGGCAGAGAGGCGGGGGAACAGTAGCCCTGCAGTGAACTCGCAGACACGTACAGCACCACAGGAGAGCAGGGCCTGGCTTTTAGTCGAAGTAGAGTGGATTTCTGGATTATTCCATTTGACCCACTGGGTTGTTACTCCGGAGACAGAATCTGAAGGGGAAACAGTCACCTTTTTAGATTCCTCATAAAAGAGTAAAAGGAATTTAATGTTGCATTTGGGGAGAACTTCTCTACCCTTTAGCTAAATGCAGTCTAATTCAGCAGATCCGCTTTTTAACCGGTAATTGTGTTATTCTTAGACCATTTTTTTTTTTTTTTTGCACATTCAGGGGCGAATTGACTAAAAAGTTTCGCAGTGCAAGCAGTATTTCAGCACAAAAACTTTCTATACACTAAACTAAGCACTATTTGCTGGGTGCTGGTAACGTTGTGCTGTTATAGAGAAATGTAGGCGCTAAACAGAATTTATTTAAATAAGCTTTGTTTATATTCAATTTCAATCGATCATGGCATCTGTAATTCATCAAATGATGGTCAAATAATGGAGAAGACCAAGATAAACAGGTGTAGTGGTATAGTACAAGAACATTTTTATCAGTTAAAAGAGTCAGTTCTGGTATCTGGATCGCAGTGGATGCACAGCCTAAACTATGTCAGATTGCGGAAGAGTGTTGTATCCGAGTTGCAGGATGGGGAACATGCATCGTGCAAATTGTGTTTCAGTCAATTGTACTTTTTTTGTATAAACGATTTTATCAAATAAAGTGACAGCAAAACCGTGCAACTAAATGACACTATCAGTAGGCTCCAATCTATTTTAGTGAATTATAGTCCTCAGATTGAACAGCAAAATCTTTGTTGTACAATATCACACTCAATGACACATTCAAAGCATGTGACCTCAAAACCTAACTGCTTTTGATGCAGACTGCATAGTTCCATGCATATTTAATGTCTGAACCCCCCACATGCGCACGTACAAACACACACGCCTAATTCTTACATAATAGGAGTTTGTGGAAGAACAGAATTATGTAATTCCAGGGACTAGAATGGATTGTATGGAGATTAAGGAACACAGACATTTCTTAACCAACAAATAATCAATTATATGGATATTCATATTATATGCCCAAATTCTCCTTTCTTTTATAATTGTGGTAGAAGAGCAAAGAGTGACCTTACTTTAGTGCTCGGGTACAAAAATTTGGCAGA
Source organism: Semotilus atromaculatus (assembly GCA_031834385.1). Lineage (NCBI taxonomy): Eukaryota > Metazoa > Chordata > Actinopteri > Cypriniformes > Leuciscidae > Semotilus > Semotilus atromaculatus. The sequence continues at coordinate 20,735,025 of JAULUF010000001.1, read as the reverse complement.
GGGTTTTTTTTTTCTGAAGTGTGCAAAAGTAACTTAAAATGTGATAATTTTTTTAAATATATTTTCTTGTAAGCCATGAAACTTTTTTGCATAATTTTCTAATAATATATTAAATATATATATTTTTGCCCTCATGATAATGGAATAATATTACAATATTTGTGGGGAAAAGTGCATGTCACTCTCAACATAACTATTAAGAATGATAACATTAATAGAAAAACATGTGATAAATTTTTCACATCTTTGCAATTTAAAAAGCAATTGGCCCTAGCACCCTAAACTATTCCTATTGTCAGGAGGGCTCCATCTTTCTCTTGGAAATCTACATTCCTGCTGAGTTTAGTCTTAACCACTGCAACACCTGCCTGCAATTTTCAAGCGAGACTGCCAGGTGTTTGTTTAGAGTTGGAACTAAACTGCAGGAAGTTAGATTTCTAGGATCAGGAGTGATCTCTTCCTCTGGCCACGCCCCTTCTGCCACTGAGAAAAAAAGAAAAGAAAAAAAAACTGATTTCCTCTTTAATAACAAAGCAAATAACAAACACGATTAATGTAACCATTTTAAAGACAAAAGGGATGTTTTGTTATAGCTTTTGGAGCAAGGGCGCCGCCATCTTGTAATACCACAGCGCGTGACGACGTCACAGGGTTGGTTGCCTTTGCTGAGTTATAGAGGACTGACAGGGAAATTAAAGACAGAGACATTTAAAATGTTTTTATTTTTTATTTTTAAAGCGTTAAAGCAAAGGACAAAAGAGTTAATTTCCATAAACTGTCACTAAAACAGAGAACATAGTTTCATTGGCTAGAGGCACTGAAAAGGAAGAACCCTTCAATGGGCACTGATGTTAGAGTATGCAGTGAATTTTTTTTTAGGAAGATTACATTGAAGGGAAGACCTATGATTCGGGCAATTTAGTGATTCGCCATAAAAAGTATTCTCGTCGCTTCATAACATTAATGTTGAACCACCGTAGTCACATGGACTATTTTAACTATGTCTTTACTACCTTTCTGGGGCTTGAAAGAAAGTGGTAATGTATGCTGTAGGTGGGGGGTCAGAAAACTCTCGGATTTCATCAAAAATATCTTGCGTTTCTCCGTGTTTTTTTTTTTTTCTCTGGCTATAACGCGCTCTACCGTATGCCCAGTTGCGGTTCCAATCAAGTTTTCGCTGCGTTCACAAATCACCCCATATCAGACTACTGGTTTCCTCCAGCGAAAACAGAACATGAAGACACTCTATAGTTATTTATATATGGGATTTGGCCAAGCGGCAACCTCCCTGTCTCTCTCTTGAAACCAACACGGAAGTGAATTAAACTGCAATTCATCGACTGGCCGCTTGAGGCTGGCTGCAAAAGTGAGTCAAATCTGTATCTCCACCATGTTAAAATGCTCAACTTTACAGCAGAAAAAATATGTTTACAGCCTGTAGCAAAAAGTGGTTTTGGTCTATACAGCTAATTTTGCCCTATGACAACTATGAGGGGGGTGTGTGGGAGATTTTTTTTTACAACTCATCCGTTTAAATTATATTAAGCCTTAAAGTTCTGCATAATTAAGGGCGTGGCCACTTGATTGACAGGATTGCGGGAACTGCTAGCCGTTTGTCTGCTATCTGTTAAAGTCACCCTCAGCTAATTCCAGCCGCTGCTGTAGGCCTACTTGCCATCTCTGCCGTGTTTGTGCTTTTTTTCGGAATTATTTCATACAATTTAATACACGCATTATACCTTCGTCCACGCCGTTAGATTCCGTCGTTGTCGAGTATGGAGAGAACCAGCGCTGTATTTCCAGTTGGTTTACTCGCATGCACTAACGTTAATGGATGTCTGACATTTTCGTTGCTTTTTGGAGTTTAGATTTAAAAACGTCTATAGATATAGAGACCACAGTTGTTATGCGGTACTGATACTCTCACGGAACATACACTCACCGGCCACTTTATTAGGTACCCCATGCTAGTAACGGGTTGGACCCCCTTTTGCCTTCAGAACTGCCTCAATTGTTCGTGGCATAGATTCAACAAGGTGCTGGAAGCATTCCTCAGGGAGTTTGGTCCATATTGACATGATGGCATCACACAGTTGCCGCAGATTTGTCGGCTGCACATCCATGATGCGAATCTCCCGTTCCACCACATCCCAAAGATGCTCTATTGGATTGAGATCTGGTGACTGTGGAGGCCATTTGAGTACAGCGAACTCATTGTCATGTTCAAGAAACCAGTCTGAGATGATTCCAGCTTTATGACATGGCGCATTATCCTGCTGAAAGTAGCCATCAGAAGTTGGGTACATTGTGGTCATAAAGGGATGGACATGGTCAGCAACAATACTCAGGTAGGCTGTGGCGTTGCAACGATGCTCAATTGGTACCAAGGGGCCCAAAGAGTGCCAAGAAAATATTCCCCACACCATGACACCACCACCACCAGCCTGAACCGTTGATACAAGGCAGGATGGATCCATGCTTTCATGTTGTAGACGCCAAATTCTGACCCTACCATCCGAATGTCGCAGCAGAAATCGAGACTCATCAGACCAGGCAACGTTTTTCCAATCTTCTATTGTCCAATTTCGATGAGCTTGTGCAAATTGTAGCCTCAGTTTCCTGTTCTTAGCTGAAAGGAGTGGCACCCGGTGTGGTCTTCTGCTGCTGTAGCCCATCTGCCTCAAAGTTCGACGTACTGTGCGTTCAGAGATGCTCTTCTGCCCACCTTGGTTGTAACGGGTGGTTATTTGAGTCACTGTTGCCCTTCTATCAGCTCGAACCAGTCTGGCCATTCTCCTCTGACCTCTGGCATCAACAAGGCATTTCCGCCCACAGAACTGCCGCTCACTGGATGTTTTTTCTTTTTCGGACCATTCTCTGTAAACCCTAGAGATGGTTGTGCGTGAAAATCCCAGTAGATTAGCAGTTTCTGAAATACTCAGACCAGCCCTTCTGGCACCAACAATCATGCCACGTTCAAAGTCACTCAAATCACCTTTCTTCCCCATACTGATGCTCGGTTTGAACTGCAGGAGATTGTCTTGACCATGTCTACATGCCTAAATGCACTGAGTTGCCGCCATGTGATTGGCTGCTTAGAAATTAAGTGTTAAGGAGCAGTTGGACAGGTGTACCTAATAAAGTGGCCGGTGAGTGTATATGCTTATTTAACTTTTTAGTGTTACAAAAAGTACCGTCAGATGAAATCCTGCAAGTGACAGTGCTTTCTCTCCATCCATGCAATAACGTTAGATGCACACCCTTGAATGAGCGCGGATTTCTAGTGCATTTACTTGAACTTCTGAGGTAATACCATTTGAGAAATTGAGAGGTGGCCAAAATCAGATTTTAAAATGGACTGAATAAAGCTCTTTACGAACTTGACTTGCGATGCCGCGCTGACTGACATAACGAGTAACGTTATGCGCATGAATCACCGTCACACGCACAACTTCAGAGCAATATTGTAAGTTACTGCATGATAATACATTTTTAACTAGCAGAATAATAATGCATCACAATACACAGTGTCACTTTTAGTTTCGTCTTTTAACTATTATAGTATTTCGAAGGGCAAAAACATGAACTTTAACTATTGGCTTTACTTCTTCAATCAGCTATCACTTTAGCACGAGGCCAGTAGCATGTAGCATTAGCACCTCAGCTCCACCCACGTCCCGCCTCTTTGCCCATTTTATTTTATCCGGGAGTGACGAGAGGTGATGCGCTGCCAAGATGGCCACGGCCGGCCCCGCCCACTTTAGGCTCCAAAAACCAAGGGGGTAATCAATTAGCCGGAAACTGAAGCTTACCTTGGGGGCCGCCATTGTAGCAGACCATCACCTGCTGTTAGCATTCCATTGACTCCTATTCATTTTGGCGTCACTTTGACAGCGAATAACTTTACATCTGTGGTGTTTAAAGACTCCATTTGTACATTATTTCTTTCTAAAGAAACACAACAATGTATAAAAGGCTCAATTACCTTGTGTCTTACGTTATGGCCCCGTAGAAGCAGTTTTTGTAAAAATAGGCAAACGATTGCGTCATATCCACTCAACTCTCTGTCGCACAGTCGAGAGATTACCATGTAGACAGGCGGAGAAGCTCGCTTGGCAATCGGGGGGACGTGGAGGCATAAAGTCCGATAAAGTAAAGGGAGAAGTCCATAGAGAGTCATAAAGTTGATCCTGCTGCTAGCTCATGGACAGCTAATACTCACGATCTCCGTCTCTGCGAGTGTCACAGTCATCGCCTGCACCATTCTGTCTTCGTCTTCACTACACTTCCCAGAATCCTCTTTGTCTCCACACCTGAACTCACTCCCCCAATTACCCACCTGTTCATCGTCATCATCATCCATGTCACCTGTTCTCACCTTGTTATAGTTTATTAATGTCTGTATTTAGTTCTCTCTGATCAGTCTGTCGGTTCTCGTCTATGTTGCCTTGACGTTGTTGATGTATAGCGTGTTTTGTGGTCCCTGAGTTTTGTTCATATTAAATTCCTGTTTCTCATTGTTTTCCTCGTGCTTCCTACCAACACTTTCCCTGACAGCGATATTCGGAACGGAAATCATTCAGATTTCTCTCGTCACAGCTACTAGAAGACTTACAACTGTCAGACAAGTTGCTCACGTGACATCTACGTCGTCAAGCTCAGTTTGAGCCTGCGCAGTACGCTCAGCCATCAGGAAGTGAGTGCTTCTAATTGGCTTCACTTTTCTCTGTTGAAATCTATGGGGTCGCTGTGTCCATTTCCTTTACTGTCTATGTCAAAATCGCTCTTCAGAAACCTACGGGTGCAGTCACAGACACTACAGCCTTATTTTTTTATAGTCTATGGATTTGGCAAACGATTTGTGAAAAGTTGTTTTAAATCATTAAAAATATATTTTTTACAGTGCAGAGGAAAACAACACTCAGTCAATGCACGGGTTTAAAGGGCACCTATTATGGCATTTAAAATGTTCCTAATATTGTTTTGGAGGCCTTAACAACAGTTTTACAAGCATGCAATGACAAAAAACACTTTTGTTGTTTTATAATATGCATTTATTTTTACCTGATTTACTCAGTGACTCCCATATGAATCGTTCAACGACTCATTTTTCCAAACCCCGCCTTTGCGTGACGCTAATATGCGGTGATTGGTCAGATGACCCAGTCAGTTGGTTAACACAGAGTCAACAACCAGTCATTTGGTTAACACGGAGTACAGTGTACAATGCTTTTATCAATTACATTGTGTTATAATAATGATTATAGTGCACCGCTTTGTAGTAAAAAATTCAAAATAAGAGAAGGAATTTAAGTTGAGTTATGTTAGCGACCATAGCCCACAGTTCAGTGGTAAAAGCACATTCAGTCTTTGTTTGCGCGCATAAACATATTGATAATGCAGTACTACGAGGTATTGCTCTATTCTTTATGACAACTCCAATAACAACGACAAACACTTCACGTATTTCAATACAATTGACATTGAAGACTATAGAAGCTGTGCTGTGCGTACACAACACACAAAATAATTATTGAGCATGCTACATAAAACATAAAAGCAACAATTATTAATATTAATAATACTTACAGGTTGTGATTTGTAGGAGGAAGCTGATCCAACTAAACTTAACCTTCCTTCAATATCAGCCGGCTTGCAAATCCATAACGTTATTTGATAGCATTTATGTTTGTGAATAAAGAACACAGCGTCTCGTCGACATGATGTTTTCAAGGTTTCCCTGGCGTCTACGAGCGCAATAAGTGGGCGTCATCTAGACAGAGAAAAAGCATTGTTCGTCTATCGATTCATATCAGCGGCTCAGAGTCGACTCTTACTTTTGAGAGACAAGAACTTTGTATACGGTGAACTTTCATATTTAAAACTTTGCAGGATGTTTTCGTTCACTTAGATCTATGTTACACACTACATGAAAGGTAATTTTCAAAATTCCATAATAGGTGCCCTTTAAACTTTTTATCGGAGTGAATGAAAGAGAGAAACATCATGTTATTTTGTTCTACTAAATAATGACCCTGCAGCTGATTGTGACGTATAGCCTTACAGTAAAGGGATTTGTGTTTTTATGTCACTTTGGATTATAGAAGTGCAAATTGAGGTCACCTTGCCGGATCGGGTCAAATGCGTAAGCAATGACTTATTATGGGCTCAGCAGTCCTTTCAAGTTTGTCTTCCTCCATTTGAGAACAATGTGTTCAAAAAGTAAAGAAATGCTTATATTAAGCTGGGCGTACGCGTTGTGATTTATTTTTTTCACTCTGAGAAACGTACTATATCTTTTTACCTCAGACAACCAACCCATGACTTCATGTGCTAAATGTATTTATATGCATATATTTCGTCTGTGGAAGGCGGAGGCCCATAAAATGTTCGTCCAATTATTGCATTCGGTCTAAATGCAATGATTCAATGTCGTTCTTGCCTGTCAACAAATGTATTTCCTCACCAGCTCGTTTCATGCTATGCAGAGTTAGACAGATGTCAGTCACCGAGCACCGCAACCAAAGCAGCAGCAACTTTTACAGTTCCCCCTGAACCAAAAAAAAACGAGATTATGATGCGTTTACGCCCTAACTACTGTAATTTGGATGAGATGGAAACCTTTTATGTGTTTTGGACGAGCCATGGTTTTAGAGATGCTCTGAAGGGAGGGTGGGATCTCATGCTTTCAAAGCTAACTTGCTATTGCTAGCTGCTCCCAAAACTGTCTACTAGGGTTGGCAACTGTCCCGAATTAGCCGGGACGTCCCGATTATTGGGCCTAATATATTTGTCCCGTACGGGACCTCTCTTGTCCCGATTATTGAGTGCTACGCTGATCTGACTGATACAACAGCAACACGACACTTGAGAATGACCACGACACCGGTCATCATCCAGTCACGCGCATCAGACCATACCAGTAAACTATAAATTGAGAATTAGTTATTCTTTTGGGACAAATAATTTAATTTGCAAACAGAATCCTCTGCTGTCTGGTCGCTCCCGGTTCGATCCGGTCTCGCGCTAATCCCTTTCACTGTCCGGCCGCGTAGGGCGCGCAAACGGCAGAGAGAGAGAGACACCCCCCCCCCCCCCCCAAACCCACGATTGTCCCGCATTTTTCTTTGCCGAAGTTGGCAACCCTACTGTCTACCCTACCTTTAACCTCTGTCTGCTGAGGGTTGGAGGGTCAAATACAGTTGACATGACAAGACAACATTCCTCTAGGCTCTTCATTCTTCCTAGAACAAAATATCCTTATAAGGAGGCTGTTGTGATTGTATTTTTATTTACCCAATGTGTAATTCCACAAACCTGTTGTAACAGTATATAATTGGTACCAAACATTGGTATTGGCATTGGTGTCGGTGACTCATTTCAACCCTTTTCATTTGCGCTTCATGACAGCAAGGAATATGCTGTATACAAATGCATTGTGGGATATTATAGGCATGTCATGATACATGCTTTCTTCAAAAATGCCTTCATCAGATGTTACACAAACATCTAATCAGGATGTGGCTTGATGCCCTTTTTTTAGGTTTCTGAGACGTTTCAACTCCTTGTCAACCAGATCCATAAATATAATGACCGTTTGGCTTTGTTTTTTATGTGTTACAATTAGAACCAGGGTATCTGAATAGCTGAACGCTGATGTGTTTAACCACTACAGCATCATACACTCACACCAAGAACTATAATGATATCTGTAACTATAACATTTTTATAATCATTCTAATTCTATGAGAATAGAGAGGTCCACACCACATATACACAATAACGTCACAATATCGTTGGAATCACAGTAACACTTTACAATAAGGTCCCAGTAGATAACGTTAGTAAAAGGCTCACCACGGTTTAATCCAAGTCTTGTGAAGAGATGCAATCGCTTTATATGATGAACAAATTCAATTCATAAACAATGATCAACACATATAGCCTACATAGAGCACATCATGTATAGAAAAACACAGAATTTCAAACGTGCGTGCGCTGATGTTACGAGAACTAATGAGGTTTGTTCTAGCGTGTGACGCACAGAAGCTTCCGTGTTTTTTTTTAATTATGTGAAGTGCTCTGTGTATCTGTGTTTATATGTGAATAAAAGCCTTAAGTTAAATCTGTTTATCATATAAAGTAATTGCATTCATTCCCTAGACCACTTGATTCATAAGGATTTATTTCACTACGCTTTTATGACCTTTTTGGATCTTCTAAGTATTTGTGATACCTTGACTTTCAATGGAAAGACAAAAATTTCTCAGGTTTCATTGAAAATATCTTAATTTGTGTTTCGAAGATTAACCAAAGTCTTATGGGTTGAGATAACAACATGAGATAAAGTAAATGAAGACAAAATTTTATTTTTTTATTTTTGGGTGAACTATCCCTTTAAACTCACTTCCTGTTTGTTACTAATCTAAACAAGGAGAGCATCGAATAAGTCTCCTTGTGTCCTCACCGACACGCTGTAACACCTCCCTTAATTTAAGGTGATACATCTGAGTAAACAATGTAAAACTATATACAAAACCAAGTAACGTTTTAAACTGTTACAGTGCTCATGTTCTTTCTAGAGCAGAGGATGGAGCTCAGAGCTCATTGGTGCAGAGCCTGTCGTGGAGATCACTGGGGCACTTGCACGCTGTGAGGTCTGAACCCCTGCTAAGTGAGAAGTGAGTGGGAGGTGCACCGTGAGCTTGTGCCTTAGTTCTCCAGCAGGGGCACAAGCTGTTGCTGCAACTAAAGCTAGTTTGTAACAGGAAGCCTGGAATTAGCAGGTACTCCTACTCAATGAGGCTTAGCACAATATACAAGGGGATTATTTGGGCTTGTGGATAAGTAAGGTGTGTCTTTAAAGGTGGAGCGTGTCATTTTAATATTCATTCTCTTATCATGTATTAGAGTGTCATACGTGAGGCATTCGAGGATTGATTTTCCCTGAAAAGTGTAAATACTCTGACTGTGTTACTTTCAAAACATTGTTTGAGTCTGGTTTGTTTGATCTCCCCAGACGGACATAGCAACATCTACTCTACCAATAGTGTGAGTTTGGGGGCGGGACTATCTGTGTGGTTGACCAATGAAGTTCGGAGAGTGCTCTGGGAAACCTGTTGATCACAATAATTATTTTTGTAATTTCATTCAGTGATGCATTTGGCTCTGAAATTAAACTCTGCACCTTTTAGAGTCCGCAGTCACATTGAGGGGAAGCCTCATGAGGTGTCATCTTACAAATTCAGTCCACTGCTGAGATATGAGACGTTTTGTTTCATTCTTTTGTAATTTTGACATCATTGGTCCAGCACATCAGAGAATACAGAAACATTTGGAAAACTGAATGGAAATGAAAAGCCCCATTCATGTAAACAAGCATCCATTTTCTCATTAGTCCGATTGGTGCTTGTTTGGCTTCTTGACTCAGGGGTGAATGTTTGTGGTACTCTTTGTTACTGTAGCAATAGCCCTCGATGGTTGACTAGTCATCCAACAACTGACTAATGAGGTCAACTAGGTAATCTAGATTTCTTATAATATTTTTATTATTTGTATTATTTTTAGCCATGGTTTTAATTGTATTTTGTCCTGCACTGTAAAAAACTGACAGCTGTGGTTATTCACTGTAGAAAATACTGTGACAATGTTTCATTAACTTATATAATGCTAATATACTAAGCTACTTGAACTACCAAAATCTGCTTTTTACCTTACAGTACTGAAAACCACCATAATAATACAGGTGGTAAAATAAAAGGCTTTACATGATGAATCCGAGTTCATCGATAGTAGCCTGTCCATAAAACATAAAGAGTATAGATGGGGCTCATAGGCACAAAGACAAAATACCTTTATTAGGGTAACAAACATGACTCTAAAAGAATGCATTAAACATTCAAATAACATAACCAAATAACATAGAATATAGCAAACATTTTTAATGTGTGTTTGTATGGGAAGTTTGCATGGGAAACTCTCTTTGGGTAGTGGTATCTTTAAATTAATTTCTGTTAAAACACTGCTGCTACAGCGATAGAGTTCACAATCACTCTGGAGTCTTGGCCATTGTGTTGTCTTTCCATTCCATTCCATTTGTGCTCTGTCTAGCTGATGTTGAACACTTGTATAATAGAAACGCTTCCCAAGAAACATACAGCGCAACAGTCGGGTTGAGGAAGTAAAAAATCCCATCGACTTTCTCCATAGAGAAATTGTTCCTTAAAAACAATAACATGGAAATCTTTTATAACTAACCTACCATGAGCTCTGAGATTAAGTAATAATATATTGCAAACTGTGTATAATATCTGAATTTCTGATAAAGAACAGTGCCTTAAATCCTCTAATCAGAGAAGATGCTGTTCCCATTCAAATGAACACCCATAAAAAGCTCATTAGTGAACTCACATTCCCAATAAGCACCCTCAATTTGTAATTATTTGATTTTTATCATTAAACCTTAAATTTATTGAATTTTATTCTCATAATGTATGTATGATGTATAATGTATGATTTTTTTTTTTTTTTACGTTATTCATGGACTGCATAGTTTATTATTGCTTTCTATTGCATGTGGCCTTATTAATGCTGACTTGAAAATATGTATATGTGCATGCCCCTACTCATTCTATTTCGTGTTACTTGTGTGCATTTCTTGAAGTGGAATCCAGCAGTCATCCTCTGTACCAATACAATCCTTTCTCTCCACCTTTGATGAAACTGAGTGTACATTACTCTGATTCAAGATCCAACCGATAGCCTTTAATCTTCTGAACACTCTCTTTTGATGTCAGGTTTGTTCAGTCTGGGTTTAGGCAGCGTCATGAGAGCGGTGCACAAGCTTAGAGCTGAGAGTCTCAAGTGACCTCTGAGCTGTCTCAAATGAATTCAAAAAAAGCTCCGAATGAGAAACCGGGCGTTTTGAAAAGCGTTTGTGTGTGTGTCATTGCACTGTGGCGGAGGATGAAAGGAGAGCACTAGTCAGGTGGGGTTGCTCCAGAAATCTCCTGGCACCTGTCGCCTGGAAATCTTTCAGAGTGCTTTGAGGATGTCATTAACATTCCAGCAGCAACGCTCTCCAAAACATAAAGTGGCGGGGAAAGAAAGAAAGAAACAGTTTGCAAATTCCAGAGCGCGCTGCTCAGTGTGTTGAAGTAACAGAACGGTTTAGAGGTACAAATGAAATCACTCAAGAGCTTTGGGCATGGGATTGACTGGGAGTTGCCTTCCAGATGTATGACAGCTCTCATTTCTGGAATAACCTCCGTGCTTTTTATTGTGAACCTCGACTTGTGATGTGGCAGCTGTGAAAGAGAGAGCGGGAGAGTGGTCTGGCCTGCTTCAGAGAAGTCTCCTGATACCTTAAACACACGCTTCTCCTTCCTGTGGAGGGAAAAAGAGAGACTGGACTGACTCGCATGTGTTCAGGGAGGACTGGGAAGAGAGTCATAAGCCAGATAAGGAGTCCCTCCCTAAGGCTGTACTTACTTGAACTCACAGTGAGAAGCTCATATCTGAATTCCTCAAATTATTGGAGGACATGTGTTTGGGTTTGTTGGTTCATGGAGAGAAAGAGGTGTTTCCCTTATTGCTCTGTTTCTCGTTCTCCCTCTAGCCCAGTTGTGCTGAATGTGTGCTAACGGCACTGTTTTAAAGTGATATTTCTTGGCAGAGATTCCAGGCGAGTAAACTTTCTTTGCACAGCATTACAAAAAAAAAGCATTTTCTCAATCAGTATTTTTGCTTTGTTTTAAAGAAGTAAATTGTTTGAGATAATGAGACTTTTTTTTCTGAGAGTACATTACTTCTACCAGAAAGACTCGGGAGAATAATACTGTAACAATAAACCATTTATTAACAGCCCAGCAAGCAATATTATGATATAAAGTTCTTTGGCGTAGGCCCCGTCCGTAGCTAGCGATCCGAGGGTGCGGACTCTGCATTTCCTGCCTGAAGGCGAAGGCAGGGGCGCAGCCGACCCCCTGTGAGGTATGGGAAGGGACAGCCCGTTCTCATCCCAAGGCGTAATATAATGACGCTTTTGCCAAAGCGTCTATATCGAACGCGCATGGCACCCTTTAGCGTCAATATGAGACGCCGATATATATGGGTCAGAAGGCGCCTCCTAGCGGTCTAACCCTAACCCTACACCATACCTAAACCTACCCATCTCTCTGCGTGTTATATTGACGCTAAAGGGTTCCATGGGCGTTGGATTTAGACGCTTTGTCAAAGTGTCAGAATATGACGCCTTGGGATGAGGATGCGTTGGAAGGGACCATCCTGGTGGTGGTGGGGAGGATGGAGGGGAAGGAACCATCTTGGTGGTGGGGAGGGTGGAGGTGAATGAAAGCGTCAGCATCTGTGAACTCAGACATGTGTAAGTACCCATCTTTTATACCACAAGTATTAAAACGCGATTGGATAGATGAGAAGGTAATGAGTGACGTAACAATTGAGTCTTCCCGGCAGAACTTACGCTGAGGCCTCTCATTGTTCAAAAGTTTGGGGTCGTTGATTTAACATAAGTGTCTTATGTTCACCATTTACTTGATCCAAAATACAGTAAAAACAATACTATTATCTAAGTCTAATATTTCTATATTTAAATCTAATATTTCTATAATCTAGATTAATATTTATCAATGTTGAAAACGATTATCAATATTTGTGTAGAAACTGTGATTTTCTTCAGGTTTCTTTGATGAATAGAAAGTTCAACAGCTTTGATTTGAAATAGAAATCTTTTGTAACACTGTAAATGTTTTTACCATCACTTTGGATCAATGTAATGCATTCACGCTGAATAAAACTGTTATATTATTAATTACTTTCAAAAGAAAATCTTACTGACTCCAAACTTTTGAATTTCAGTGAATATCTGAATTAAGTTTATTTTTCTTACCCCATAAGTATATTCTAGTATATTATATATAGTATTGTCACGTACTGCTCTGAAAAACAGGATAAGGATCCTTGTGCAGCTTTTATTCAGGCAATCCAGATTAGAATTATAATCCATAAAACAAAACACAGGGCAGACAATACAAACAGTAAAAACAGGGCAGAATACACAGGTAAACAGGATAATCCACGAATTTTTTCTTTTTTTGCTTGATAGACCCTGGTCCCCGGTTCACTTTTATTGTATGAACAAGCAGCATGAACTTTTTGCTGAATGTCTTCTTTTGCGTTCTGTGGAGGTAAAAAATCATACACATTTGGAAAATAAGGTGAATAAATGATAAATTAAGTTTAATTATTTATTTATTTTGGCGCGAGCATAAAGCAGTGGAGACTAATTCTTAATAAACTTTAGCCGTATTTAATTTAGGTTTTTGCTTGGCTTTGATTTGATCTCTTCTCAAAGGAAACGCCAAGGATTAACCTTGTTTTAACCGTGGAAGTGCAAGTCAGATGTGAGTGTCCGTTTTTCCTTGTGTTTAGGAAAGAGAAAGGAAAAAGTCAATGAATTCCTTTCAGCTGATGATGTGGCGAAGAGCCTGTAACATGAGATCATGGTTTCAGTTACCGATAGGCCCATTGATAGAAAAGATTTCCAGTGAAAGCTGACACTGAAAAGTTTTGAAAAAAGGTAAATTTCTAGGTTTAAATATGTTATTAGCTGTTTGGCTGGACTTTCTAATGCTCTTAGGAAACAACGCTGGAACTGGAAGTGCTGAATTTTGGTTTTCCAAGACCCCTGACAGGAAAAACTATGCGTGTGTGTGAGGTCTGACCTGATTCATATACAACGTGTGTGTGCACATGTGTGTAAATACTTTCCAGTACTTAGAACTCACGGTCATTGCTTCATCACATCAACATTCCTGTTAAACTCTTTGCCATAATTGGGGAATTTTGGCTCTTTCCCCCCCCCTTCATCTATCATCCTTTAATGGCACCAACACCAAAAAATCTGCAAAGAAGTCCCGAGCTCTTCCACCTCTCTGAGAGCTGTTCATATTCCCTGTCAGTTGTTTAGAAAGGAGAAGAGATGTCTGTATGAAATACAGGCCAGCCATTGGACAGGCTGTGGAAAAGCAGTAGGTTTGGCTCGGGGAACGTTGTTGTCTTTGCCCGGCTCAGGAAATAAATGATCAGAAGGAACATGTAAGGCTGTGCCTCTCTCTGTGGAATTGCTATTCCACTTCACCGTGTGTCTGATCACGCACACTCAGGGTTCTGCTTTAAATCACGGTTCAATAAGCCTTGAGTAATCTGACATGAATCATTGGCCTGGCACAATATACCACATGGGTAACAAAGACTAAAATTCACTTTCACAAAAGATAAAGTGTGGCAGAGTTTATATAATTTTGAATAAAGGCATAACTCACCTCAAAATCAAAATTCTGTAATCATTGACTTGTTTTTGTTCTTCTGCCATGTCTGGTTCCAAACCAGTATAACTTTTTTCAGGGAAACATAAAAGGAAGGAGAGTAAATGATGATATTACATTTTTTTGGAGAACTATCCCTTTAGAGAGGCCATGTTGTTGCCTTTTGGAATTATATTCCAGTACCATATCAATTATCAGATGATGTTAATGATTTTTTTTATTGGTCGTTATTGGATATATATCGACCAATATTGGATATTTATTTGTACATGCTCATTTCCTCTATTTTTACATTTAGATTGTCATTGCTATCATCTAACACTCACTCAAAGTACTTAAAAAAAACCCTACTAATTAAATAACACTTGAATGTAATCTTTTATAAAGGTCAAAAATGAATATATGCATATATGCATTTTAATACTGTACATTATTTTGCACTACCATCACAATGACAGTGATGATAGTGATGCATAAATGAAATTGATTACTTTTATTAGTATTTGTTTTTTTTTATAGTGCCCCATTATAGTTTTTCGAATATTCCCTTTCATGCAGTGTGTAATATATCTGTCTGTGAATGTAAATGAAAAGATCATGATGAATAAAGTTATTGTCTCCCAAAAGAAAGAATTGAACCGCCTAAACTAGTCATCAGGAATCCGAATCCCAATCAGTTACGGCTACACGTCACTAGCTAATACATTAGCATAATGTCCGCCTATGTTCTACGTTGGCAGCTCGCGTCGCGAAAAACTTGACCCGTCCTTCAAATGGGATTTGCAAAACACTTCCTCTTGAAAGATGGGTCAGTAACCAGTATATTTGGACCAGCTTGCTCCTCAGAATCACAACCTATATGATTATTATTGATGTATATATTTTCAACCGGGTGTTCAAAATACTTCATTTTGTGTTTTATATTGTGTAGGTCTTCAGCTAACCGGCTAACTCACGTTATTACTGTCTTACTGAAATACTTCTGCTAATCAGCTGTGTGCCACTATTACCTAAAACTGCTCTATTAATGGAGATTGTCTGTCATTCTTAGTACTTTAAGATGATGAAGATTTGAGCAAGATTTGTTTTGCAGACTTCAATGTTTGAAACTTCATTCATGTTAGTGCTCGGCTAACATATGTTATTTATACAGTTCCTGCAATTGCACCGCAATAAATTAGACATATACACATCAGTTTGTTGATGGACATACACTTGTTAATGCTGATGGTGAGCAATTGCTTCTGTAACATCTCATAATGTACCTCAAAATGAGTAGCGTATCACTGAGAAACGTTCTGTCGACTTCAAGTCGTCCTTGCGATGGAGGTTCAGTTTGAATAACTAGATCTTCCAATGTTTCATTATCGGACTTGAGCTCGGATTGATATGGTAAAATCGACACCATCATTTACTGTCTTGCATCATGCATCATCTCAGTACAATCGCTGAGCTTTAAGCCTCCGGAGCTGAAGTTCAGTTATGGTAATGGCCGTTGAGTTTCCGACACGTCCTGTAAGCGGTTGACCAATCACAACAGACTGGGCCGTCTAGCCAATCAGAGCAGTGTAGGCTCTCAGAAAGGAGGGAGTGATTCATCTGTTGAGTCTTTTGAGAATCATTAAAAAATGTGGTGATGTGCAATGTATATTATGAGAAATTAAAAGTGTTTTTGACCCTTGATGCATGTAAACCTATTGTAGGAGACCTCCAAACACTAGGGGTACTTAAAAGTACTATAGAATTTTAATATCAACATTTATTGGTTATCATGCATAGCATGAAAATAGCTGTCAGCTTATTGGTATTGACCAGAATTGTAATGTTGTGCATTCCTGGTAGCTTTGTATTTTTCAAGTATTTGTACATGCTCATTTTCTCTCTTTTTACATTTAGATAATCATGTCATCTAAACATAACATAAAGTTACTCAAAACATTTGAATATATACGGTATATGATATGAATAGAGGAGACCGATTTAAGATAAATCACAGGCAAGCACAATCAGCTCTGTTGTCCCAACAAAAACACACACGAGGAAGCTCATCATCATAAGTCTGACTGATCAAAGACCTCATATGTGCCTTGGCTTTGCTTAAAACGAAATGAATGAAAAACACTGTTCTGTGTTAATGAAAACACGAGTCACTGCTTTTGTACAGCAGATATCCTTACAGTTCTGAATGAAGCAAATCAAATTTAAAAACAAGGTTAATATCCCATTTTCTTATAACACGGCCATGTTTGGAAACAGTCCAAATCCGATCTTGATTGAAACCTAAACCTGAGCTGCTCTTCTTTCTCCCAAGGCTAGTATTGAATAACAGTCATCAGGAACTATGGAAAAACTGCTCTCATCTAGGATCCAAAGCATACGCGGCTGGTCTACCATGTACTATATTCCCTGACTGACAGTCTAGTTCATCATATGCCGCTCTTTTAAAAGAGTTTTAATATACCTGGAGAGAGCTATTGCTTAGCATTTCCAATTATCTGAGAAGCATTTGCTTCTCTACAAGTATTTGGATGCTGTTATAGCATTTATTTAATTTTGAATAAAAGAAATACATTTCTGCCATCATTTACTAATCATTGTGTCATTCCAAACCTTTATGACTGTCTTTAAGATTTCTGATACAGCTGGAGAAAGCTATCTCTTAGCATTTCCATTCATCTCATTAGCATGTACTTGCTTATAGCATGCTGCTATGTAAAAAAGGGAAAACAAAATTGTTTTCTTGATTCAAAAAAATCGTGTACATGTTTGTATGGCTGTCAATTGGAGAAACCTTTTTGTCTGCATATTGTTGCAGTTCCAGCTGCTGTTACTGTTGCAGTTCTATCACCAGGGGAAAATTGTGGAAGCTAACCAGGCAAAGATTACATGATTTTTTTAAGTTGCAGGGCAACATTTTGAAGGAATAGTTCAACTACATTAGGGTGTCACGAATTGCTGGTCAGTAAACACAGCGATAGAGAAATCAATATATACTATATATTGATTTCTCTATCATTTCTCTATTGTAATGTTGCATGTCAGTTCATTTGAGTCTATATAGACTAAATTAACTGACATGCAACATTACAATAGTCACCACTTCCGGAAGGCGCATCATAATAAGTCCAACCAAGGAGGGACGATGTGCGCAAACAGGATGAAATGGAGGGAGAAATCAAGGTGGCGATGATGGTGGGAGGAGCCAGGAGCAGGAGGAGCCAGGCGGGGACCCAGACCGCAGCAAGTATAAAATGAAGCAAGATAACCAAGGATTCCGTTTACCCCGGGTTTAGAATGATCCAAGGTTAATTATTAATTATTGTATGAAAAGCCATGGTGTGGTCCTAAAGGCTTTGTTGCTCCTGCTCTGGAGAGCAGTTGAACTGCTGGTAAGTCCATAATAATCTTTTCTGATCACGAATTGCTGGTCTTTAAACACAACGATAGAACACTCCCTATATAGACTTTAATTAACTGACACTTAGGAGAATACAGGAACAGGAATGATAGACATTAACCTAACATGCAACGTTACAGAGGGTGATTAAAATATGACTATGCTTTAGACTGAGCTATTCCATTAATATCTTGTTCATTTGTCATGGTCCACACTCTGACATTATCCCATTGATGGATTGGACAGTAATACATTTAATGTTGTCTCTCCATCGTCATTAGTGTCATTACACCCAACCACCCACACGCCTCTCTTTTTTTACACTATATAAACAGCTTTCTAATAGCCTCCTGTGTTATTTCAGAGGTTCTCATGCTGGAGAAGGACTGCACTGCACTTCCTCACTGTCTCATGGACTCAGCTCTAACTGTAATACTGTAATACTAGACTCAGCTCTACTGTAATTGTCTCTCTCTCTCTTTTCTCTCTTATGCTGCGTTCACACCAAAAGCGAATAGAGCGTAAAATTCGCGTCTATTGTGTCTAGTTGGACGCTTAAACATTTTGAATGCATTCACGCGTGCAGAGCGAATTTGACGTGCGTAAAAAGCAAAGGTTTGAAGCGAAATTGACACGCGTCTGAGGCGAAATCCGCTTCTTGTGGGAGGGGCAAGTGCTGCAAATGTTGATCGAGCATTCATCGTTCATCGAAAGAGTTTCCGCTCTGTATTTGCTCTCGAACTAGACGCGAATTTGACTCTCTATTCGTGAACTGGTCTTTTATTATTTTATTTATTTATTTTATTTGAAAACAAAACAAAAGGGACAATACATATTAATGAACATTGTCACAAATGTAAATATGCCAGATTATAGGCATAGGTTCATTTCCATCTGCAGACCCCCTGACGCTCAATTTGCGTATTCGCATCTACCGGAATTTTTTTTACGCGCTCTAAAGATGGCGACGAGGTGAGAGAAATGTCAAATGTACATAAACTTTAATTCGATATTGAACTAAAAAGCATAAAAATCGAAATGTTATGTAATTAAAAAAGTGATTTATTTACCCAATATTTGAAAGTGCTATATATACTTATGAAAGTGCTATATATATACTATGCTTAAAAGATTATTGCACAATTAGCTTAGCAAAATGCTAATGTCTGCCTATGTAGAGAGTGTGATATTTCATGACAGTTAGAATGCTCTCTTAAAAGGCGGCTGCCTGTGTAGGTTCCTTCGTGAAAAATACGAGTGCATAGTTATAATGAAAGTGCACTTCAAGATTCAATACTTATTGTCATATGATACGGGGAAACAGTCATTACACCATAAAATGAAATTGCAAATCCTCCTGCAACCACAAACACAAATTATACTTATATAACTATACATAACATATTATAATACATTTAATTAAGTATATTTCTGTAATAAGTAGCCTCAGTGTACTTTTTTTTCCAAGTTGTATGGACTGCGAAACAAGGCAGCTTGCTAAGTTTAGAGTAGAGCTTTTGTCTTAAATGTCATGATTGAATGATGAACTCCCGTCTGTGATACCTCAGTTCAAATTGGAACTTCTAAATTGACACTCATTGTATTTTCTCCTGGCTGTGGATTGGGTGTAAATGAAAAATATTTCTCACTCTTTGAAGTGAAGACAGTAATTTGCTATAGGCGGTGGGGCATTGAGAGATACCTTGCGAAAATATCTTGGCTATCAATTCCTGTTAAATTTGACAACAAGAAAAGTTATGTTAGAGCCAAAGTGGCCAGGTGGAGCCAAGAAAACTAGAAGCCGTAATGGCAATAGAATAGCTACAGTGCTCTTTGTTTTGTAGCTGTCTGACTCAAACAAATATCAGCTTTATGAGCAATCACACACATACAGAGGGTTATGGATTTCTTATTGGACTGGGAGGTTGGCCAGTTCCCACACATTCATGCACATACAAACACAGATAATGCTTCTGAATCTTCTCATGAACTCTGTTGGATATTTTGGCAGATAGTGGCACTTCAGACCGGCTGATGTCCACCCAACGACAGTTTCGCTGGTATGGAGGTCTTAGATGAAGTTTGATGGTGCAGCTGGCCTGGCTTGTTCTGTTGGTTTTGTGTTGTATTATTATTATTTATTTTTTTTGCTTAGACTGTAACAAACCAGAACATTTTACTATAGATTGTTAATTTGAAACCATTAGAGGCTAACTGTGTGTGCTCGAGAGGGCCAAAAGATAGGCATTAGCCATAGTTTCTCCATGAGGAAAGAGGGGCTTTGGTTTTGATGACGGGTTCCATTTCAGATTACAGGATCTGGAGATGTCCCAAAGGAGTCCAAATGGAAAGAATTAGTCGGTTGAAACGCAGACATGTTCGATTGTCCTCTAAAATTATATAGTGACTCGTTTTTCCAAGTAGTCGGTCAGCCTCAGTTCCTTGCACAAAGTATGAAAATGTGTTTTTTGGTAAAATGTTATTGGAAACAATGCATTGTGTCCAGAGTCTGAACAAGAATTTTTCAAAGGGGCTCAGATTCTTCTTTTACATCTGCCCACAGGAAGGGTCCATTTGACTGACTTGATTGACTGACATAAGGCTAATTTATGGATACATCTAAACAAACTTGGATACATTTGTTCATCGACTAAATCAAAATCCTCTGAAAGGAATCCCAACAATATTGTTTCTCTTTGTTGCATCCTTTTCTCTATGTTTTGGCCATCCGTCCACACACATTTTTGGAGCTTTTTGAAGACACTCTACCAAGAGGATACATTTGAAAACATCATATTACACTCCTGCAAAGATAACAAAAATGATTGTGGAAACACTTGAAACACTTGTGTGCAAAGAAGAGCATTTTGGAGGGAAAAAAATTGTTTGATTAACAATAAAATGTACTTTTTACCAAAAGGTGAAACCCTTAAAAAAATCTAATAAAATATTAACAACTTACCGGCCCCAGACTTTTGAACGATAGTGTGTGTGTGTATTTTTTGTGTATCTTGCGCATTATTGCTTAAATGTTTTAAAAAAAGTTTTAAAAAAGGAAATTGATATAGTTTCACATATGTTTTGATATTTTTATTGGTAAATAAGGAAAAAATGCTTACTTTGCAGAGTGTATAACATGTTATGCAGGTCATGCAGTATACTATTAATTGCTTCTTTAACCTCTGGTGACACTGTCATTTCCATTTGCAATAGAGACGACACACACTGTTTTGAGTGGATTTTAGGAGAGGACAAAAGTATATGCGAGTCTATTTTGTTTTTACATCAGCACTTTCAGTCATTGTATGTGTAGACCAACGGCAAAACGGCAGCTCTTCATGCAGTGGTGTCGATTTATGCAGCGCACGGGCATTTCCTTCGTAATGAACCCTCGGGGGAAGCAGGAGGGAGTGAGGGAGGTGGCGGGACCACTCGCTGTGTAATATTTCCTGGGAGACCAAGCTAAATGACTAGCTCAGCGGCCTGCACTCTGCCGGGGCTTCAGTATTGTGATGACTGAGGGGGCTCCGGCGTGACTTTAACAGCCCTGTTTGAAGTTCATATTTGATATTCCACCACATCAGAGAAAAGGTCTAACATTGCTATTCAATTCATGCTCTCATTGGGGCTGTCTAATTTGCTATGGAAGCAAAGGGAAAAGACCCTGTGCTCTGGCAGGGAAAAGCCAATAAGACGTAGGGACTGCGACATGTCCTACAATCGATTAGCTCTGTGTGTCTAAAGCCTTGTAGACTCTCTCTCTCTTTCTCTCTCTCTCTCTCTCACTCTCTCATTACGTTCTCAGCACCCCTGGCAGTGGATACGGCTCGTCGCTCAAAGCCAACGAATCTCAACTAGACACAGCGAGATCAGAACATGAGCTGTCAAGTGTGTCTGTCAGTGAGTTTGTTCACTCTGGCAGAGAGATTCATATTGATCTTTGCTCGCGGTTTGGATTTCCCTCTTTGCCCTCATAGACTATTCTCACCGTCATCTTTAACTGCACAAACAAGACGATCTCATGTTTGCTCCTTTAAAGCAGCAAATTGTTCTGAAACATTAGCAAAAGTTTGTTTTTGCTTATGACGGGCAATGTCACAGAGTTTTAGAGATGGTCGGGGGCCGGGGCCCGAACACACAAGTTAGAAGCAGAAAAGGGATGGATCAATTCAGAGATCAGGTTGCCCCAGGGTTTCTTCCAAAGCTGATGAAAACATGATATAGCAGGCTTACAGAAATAGCCTTTATAACTGATTCGCTTAATGGACTTGATGTGCAAGCTTTGCGCTGTACCTGCCTTTGAAATACCTAATCTCTACCTCTCTCTCTTTCTCTCTTTCAAACCTGTCAGGCAGGGATGATCCGTGCAGGTCAAGAGGAGTTTTTTATCGAGCCACTGGAGAGAGGAGGCGACATGACAGGAGAGGAGGAAGGAGGACCCGGGCGTCATCACATCGTCTACCGCTCCTCTGACATCAAGAAGCCGCCCGTCAATCAACCCGCTGACTTTCACCCCAGAGGTCATATCACCTTCATGACACCAGCTCTTCATGGAGCGCTGCAGCGAGTCCTTCACATGCATGCTGATGACTAGGGAGGGATACTGAGGTTCAATTTCAATGCTGGTTTATGGCAGTTTGGGGCCGGATTGGCTTTGTCTTTCTGATGAAACTGGCTGGCCTAGGGAGGCTTGATGGTTAAGTTAGCAGAGCTCAGCAGTAAGCGATTTTCTTCTTGCCTGGTCAACCCAGTAGTTCAAATTTCTACTTGCTTTACCAACAGCTTCCCTGGGCCCACCATAAAAGGATTATAAATACATTCATTTTAATTAACTTTAACAGCTCACTGACCCCCTCCTTCCTCCCCAATTACTGAGAGGTTTTAGTTTAAAAAAACTAAATTCCTGCCAGAATAGGCACTGGAATAAACCAAATCTACAACATCTAGGCTTCATACTGTATATCAACACTATACAGTTAGGAAATTCCATAAATGTATTAGTAAAATAATGGCATACATGGCAAAACATTACTGATTGGTTTGTAAGTTTCAATCTATTCTCATTGATGCCACCAAGACTCAAATCATTCTCAAATCTAAAATCCGTATTGCAATATAAACCAACAGTTAGAAAAAGTTGATAAACTAGAATTTGCTATTAAATCTCTGAGAAAAACAAAAGTTTAAGTTTACAAGGCATAAAAACGTAGGTACGGTTGCACTGACCCCATGGATACATGGATCTCACATTGACCCAGATATGAACGAGTTTAGATAAAATATTTGGCATGATTGTTAAAATAATGTGTGAAGCACATTACATTTTAAAGCGTGTTAAATGTAACCCTTTTAGCAATACTGCTTAGGCTGTATCCATTTGAACTAGTTTACAATCAGAGCTTCACTGTCTATCAAAGCTAAAAGCCAAGTCTTGTAGTGTAAAAGAAATTGTTTCTTCAAAAACTGACAATTCAGGTGAGTAAATAATGTAACATTTTTTGGTTGAACTATTTCTTACTAAATCAGGATACAGTACGTGGATGAAGTAAAGAAAGTTCTCCAGGGCTGAGTCATTGCCCGGGTTGTTCGTACGTCCCTCCACCCCCTTATTTTGTCTCGCTCAGCATCCCGTGTGAAGACAGGAGCAGCAGAGTGACTGGATAAAGTCATAAACTTCTCTAAAAAGGATTCACATGTCACTTTGAGTTTGAGCGGTCGAGTTCAGCCGGGGGATATGGAGAGGCTCGACATGTGTCACAGTCCCTTCGCGTTTTCATTTTTCTTCCCAGCCTTGTTGTTTCAGAGGGCTGCATGAATTGCTGAACTGCAGTGCTGCATAACAGAACTCTGTATTGACCATTTGACAGAAATTCTTTATTATCCCTTAAAGGACTTTAGGATTAGCTCTGTAAAAGTAACACTTTTAAAAAGCTATTTACTTTTATTTTATTTTTAAAAGCGACATTACAATATTGCATGATGCATCATAAAAAGTAAAGGCCCATTCACATCAAGAATGAAAATTGTATTGGTGTTTACACCCAATGGATGATAATGTTTATTTTCGGTATATTGAGAATGGTTTTTGATTGGCTATCATTCATCGACTAAAACAAAATGCTCTGAAAGGGATCCCAACAATATTGTTTCTCTTTGTCGTTATTATTATGCTTGTGGTGAGGACTTCACTATTAGAATTTTTTATGGTCAAAGTTAATATTGTAGGTGCCTTGAACGGGCCTTAACTTATTACATTTACAATTACTTTTTCTGGAAGTAATACGCTTTTGTGTTACTTTTTATTATTATAGGGTTAACTGAGAGTCGATCTTGTTGGCTTTTTTTTTTTTTTTTTAGGTTTTTTGTTGATCAACTAGGGTGAATTCAAGTTGATTGGGACAGCTTTCTCCAGACATCTCAATGGCAAAAAGTGTCCTAATCACCCTGAATTCATCCCTACTATTCAACATTTCAATATAAGTTTGGTTTGGTTTGGTTTGTTTCAATATTGTAATGTTTTTGAACCTAGGAGACATTTATGTGTCAAAAATTCAGTACAGGCAATATTATTGTGAAAAATTAAAACATCAGTTTTCTATTTGAATATATTTTAAAATAAATTAAAATTTTCAGCAGCAAGTGCTAAATATTTCTTATTAATATCAATGTTTAAAACAGTTGTTGCTGCTTAATATTTTTGTGGAAACTGATACTTTTTTTGATGAATAGAATGTTCAAAAGAACGTTTTAGAAATCATTTGTAAAGTTATACGTTAATGTCTCTGATGTCACTTTTGATCAATTGAATGTGTCAATGCTAAACACTTTGCTTGCAATAACAACTATCAGTGTTTCCCAAATTCTTTAAATGCGGGTAAATTAATGTATACAAGAATGAAAATAGTGAGGAACAAATGAATAAACCCTTAATGGACCAAAGTCTCAAGTTTGCCTAGGTTTAAAGAGTTTTTTTTTGACAAGATGTATATGCTGGTTGTCTTGACACTGAAAGCTTGTTACTTTTTAATGATTCTAAAACAAAATTTCAAAGTGAAATGTGTATGGTCAGTATAAAGACTGAAGTCAGCAACTATAATAAGCGTTTTCTCTCACATTTCAGGCGATTGTTTCTACACAGCAGTTGATACTTTTTTTCGGACACATCAAATTAAAGTCATAAATCAGCCATAACCCTTAGAGGTGTGTCCGTTTATCAGATTCAGCTTTATTCAGCTTTAACCTGAGTGGAAAGGTTACACGTGTGGCAGTAGGCTTGATGTTGAATTGCATTGTGGAAGTGCGGTTATGCCCAAGCCGGTACTAAAAATAACAGGACAATATATCTGTAAGTGAATCTCTGTGTCTTGAGCGAGCAGGTCTTTGGCGACATCAGCTGGAGCGCGTGTGTGCGTATGAGAAGCTGCTGCTCTCATTGAATTCCAGCAGAGACATGCTGGACTCAGACAGCCAGTGTCTACGTGGCAGAGCTTGATGAGAGTTTAAGTTCTGCTTGGCAGACGTGCACAATTCAGAATTGCTGCAAAAATGGTGGGAGGAGAGAAGGGTGAGAGGCTTTTTCCCTACGTTTCATAATCAGATATTCTGGATAAACTCCTCCGCTCTGTTTATATAATTTCTTTATAGTTTATTTGGTTTAGGTTTGTTTTGTGAATTACCATGAACTTGTATGGACCAGATTTGACCTTGACTTAGTCTTTGGCTTTCTAGATATTGACTCTATAATGATGTATCTCATGCTAACAGGGGATTGGATAGTGCATGAATGTCTTATTTTATTGTACTTTTTGGAAGTGTCTTCCAGTCTCAAGCATTTGTATGACTTATATGACTTTAGAAGCTGTGGCTGCACTCTTTCTAGAAAGCTCTTATTCTGTTTACTTACACAATCATAAAAGGACTTCCTGTTACTGTAACCTGAGAAAGAGGGCTAGCCTTCACAATATTGAATCATCAATACTTTGTGCTTTCTCTACAAACATTGCTTTTGGTATTTTGTTCTGACCTATCAGAATAATGCAGGTGAATCCAGAGTATCCCTCCTCTGTGGAACGTTTCCCATTTGAGGACGGCTGTTTTTCAAACTACATGGCGGACATGCTAATTATTTAGCATGTTTCAATCCAAGTTGCGGGTTTAATTAGACATTCTGTCTCATTCCAATAAGCCGATAGTTAGGCCTACATTTTCATGATTTCATTTTCACGGATGCAAAGCTATAAAATTCTATATTATTTTGACTAAATCAATTAAAAATATAACACTAAAGATATGAATCAATTGTTTTAAATGCAAACATTTTTTATTTGGGCATCACAACATTATAATGTATATTACATCATAATGTTTATTCTGTAAATTACAGAATAAAGTACTTTTATTTTTCCATCATTGTTATATGCAGAAGAAAACGTGTACATTTTATTTGATACATTTCTTAATTTCTTATTCATATTTGCTAAATTTGTGGATGCAAATCTGTCTATTGAAAGCAATAGGTATCATAACAAATATAATTGAGGATGACCTTACATATAAAGGTGGAAAAATCTGAGCCTTTTTGCCTCGTCACTGCATTTGAGAAGAGTGTCGTTTCTGCACTTTTGTGACATTTCAGCCCACACATATCAAGCTGCAGCATACCAAATATGCCATAATGCCTCCAGATAGCCATCGAAAATCATACAGGTCTGTGCGTGTGGCTGTATGCGTGTTCAAGGCTTTAGAAAATGTGTGACAGCATGTGTTTTTCATTTAACGTTTTCCCAATCCCTGAAACAAAAACATTCCGGTTGTTCCATTGACTAATAGATGTTGGCTTGGTCTTACGGAAAGGAGGAGCACCGGCTTTCTCAAGTGCTGCAAATATCTCCATTTGTGCTGGGCCACCTTTGAAGCAGTGCAATGTCTTAAGAAGGAGAAAGGAGAGCTAATGAAGAATGATATTTCCGTGCCTCGAAATTCCGGCTTGTGAGATGAGCTAACTCAACAATGCTCTGATAACTGATGGTGCTTATGTGAATGAGACATTAACTTACAGATTACAGGGTTTATAGGTTTAACATTGATAGCCAAGGTAAAAATGTGATGAAGTACTCCTGATAGATGATGGGAAAATCGAGGTAATCGGTCTACGATTCACATTTGTTTGTTTGTTACTAGTCAACTAGTCATTTTAAGTTGACAATGTTGTAGAAAATGGCATATGTTTTTGGATGCTGGTTTGTTGATGTCAGCAGATGTGAATGGTCAACCAATTTTACCTGAAATCCTGACATATATATATATATATATATATATATATATATATATATATGTATATATGAAGTAGCCTATGTATGAATGAATTTAACTTTATTTCTAAAGCGCTTTATACAATATAGATTGTTTCAAAGCACCTTCACAAGAAACAGATTTAAATTCTGCTGTAAAGCAGCTCTAACAAGTCGATAGTGTCATTATTATTCAGCTCAGGTCAGTTCAGTATTGATTCAGTTCAGTTCCATAACAGTGTAAAATTCATTAGTTGTGCACATACTGTATACAGTGTGTTTGTTCACATACATGTATACGTGTGACAAACTCCTGTACACTCCACTGCACACTGAACAAGCAAAAGACACAAGAGAATAGTTTTACATGTTTCACATCTCTGTGTAGTTTGGTGTCTATGGAACTAATCATTTTATATTTGTGTGTAGAGAATTTTTAGGAGAGTTAAAATAGGTTTGAATGAAGTGTTTACTTTTGCAAGAGATGTGTGACGTTGTGCATCTTGTGTGCATGTTTTGTGGTTTTGTTTGTAGAGTTGAGAGAAAGGAAGTCATAGTTTCAAAAACTGTGTGTAACCTTTTTTGAAAAACTGTACATGTACAGTATGTGTATGTGTGTGTGTGTGTGTGTGTGTGTGTGTGTGTGTGCGCGGGCTCATATTCCTCTGTGCTGAGTCACTCCTTCATTGAGGATACTCTTGCTTGTCTAAGCAGACGGACCTTCATTCATCCTGCAGGCAACAGTTTTTCAATCTGTGTTGTAATAGAGGAACAATTTGGTTCATTCTAGACAACCTACATTTGTGCAACATTCATAACCAATCAATTTTGTCATTGTTCTTGTCTTTGTTGAAATCAGTGCAGATTAGAGTTTAATGAACTTTCATTGCATCACCTGTTTGTTGAACATTAAAAGTTATGTATCTTAGTTTAATTTACTCCGCATTTTTTTCAGACTATTCAGACTGTTTTTGCAGTTACATCTGTCAGCATTGATTTAAAAAACAAGCTGTATACTTGTTTTGCATGGCAATTTGTTTTGTTTTGCAATGTGTTTTGCAATAAAAGTCTAATTTGATTCAAAATGAACTTTACCATCAGAAATGTAAACACGAAACAGTGTCTCTGAGGTATGTTTATACAGAAGAAGAAAAAACGTGTCAAAAGAGCTTCCGCTGCCATATTAAAAGAGGATTTCTCCAGTTGTTAACAGATCCGAATGACTTTGATTTCATTTTCAAAGCAAAGGTTCTACTTGAAAGCTTCTAAAAGATTCAGTTTTCATTTTATCCTTGCAGATTTTCGCGACGCTCTCGTTCCCTGAATACAAATAACCCTGATATGTCAGAACTGACAAGCCCAGCACTCATTGATTCGAAGAATTATGATAATTGGCAACAGTTACTAACTGCCTGGCCTTCATCAATATTCTGTACATCAGCATATCGTCCCTTGCAGACCGGTGTTGGAAACCCCAGCTACAGTTGAAAACGCCAATGACTTCAGGTCAGGGGATAACTCCACTCTAAAAAATAATTCAGGGGCTTAGTAAATATCACAGTAATAATTAACTGTATTAACTTAATAAAATCTCTGAATATTTACTTGATTGTTTGAGTTGAACATACCAAAATAATTGACTAAAAATCCAACAGTTAATTTTGTCTAGAATTTACAGTTATATATAAGTTTTTTTCACTAAAAGAATTTAGTATTTGACTAACCAATTGTTTCTTTTAAATAAACTTAATATATTTGTGAAATTTCTATCAAAATATTTGAGAATTGAGAATTAAACAGATCTGTTTCAAGAACCACAAAAATTACTTAATTTAAGTCAATATTATTAATATATTTAACACACTTAAGAAATTGAGTAAGTTTACTCAATTAAAACAATGTACCCCTCCCCCACCCTCTAAAGTGACGACAGCTCAACGGTCGAGTGAGCGCGGGCTGTTTGGACTCCAGTCTCCAGAAGAACAGTTCTCCTCTTTTCTTCTCAGTGTCGCCGAAACTTCCCAGTCTCTGCGAAATTCAGGTTTGTGTATGTTTTATTTTATCTATAAAATCATTACTGTGCTTTAAATCATTGTATTTAATGCAAAACAACATACAAAGGCGTAATGTGACACCTAAACGACTGTTTTTTCGCGTGATTGAAACGCCTTGCATAAAACACACGAGTTTATTCATCATAATGATAATGAATATAATTAATTTGGATGATAAAATGTCCTCAGAACTGTGCACTGTTTGTTTATTGGCAGGTTATGGAGTCAGTCGTCGCAGCATCTTTCGGCTATGAGTGAAACGCAAGACGGCGGTCTGGAGTCCGAAGTTCACCCGCAGAGCGCGAGTCCATCTCCGGCACAAGGACCAGCGCTGATACGGTGGATATTGGATAACAGGCCTGTTGATTACTCTTGAATTAGGCTACCTAAATGTTTAATGTTTAATTTTTACTTCTAAAATGTTTGTTAAATTAGTTTAAATGTAGGCAATATTGTATGTTAAAACAGTGTAAAATATGCTGTTTGCTGTACTCATTGACAATAAAGGCCAATGTCATGTATACTGGTGGTTGTATGGAATATTATTTTACAAAGGTTTAGAGGAAATAAAAAAGTTAATATTACTCATAAATAAAAACAGCTAATATTACTCATAAATATTGGTTTTTAAATTTTTAAATGTTAAATTATTTCTACTCAATTTTATTTGTTGATATACCAGATGCATTTACTCAGATTTACTTAATATTTTTACTTGCATTTACTCAATTCATACAGTATATTTAATTGATTTCACAGCACTAAGTGTAAAAATGTTTCACCAAAAAAATTGAGTAAATCATGGTTAGACTTTTTAGAGTGTAGGAGCAGACGTGGTCTATGAGAATGGCAACCAGAATATAAGATGCTTGTTTTTAGCTTTCTATTTTTAGCCAATAGCAAAAGAACGCAAGGCCGTTACCCTTGAAATACGATGACTGTGGGATTCGGTTGGGTGTCAGCTGACATTGTGATACTTGCTTGACTGTAACAATGAGAGTAGTGTAATGGTGCTGACTTTACAGTCACTTCATAGTTTTACCTTAAAGTTCACCCCAAAATGAAGATTCTCTCATCATTTACTCACCCTTAAGTTGATCCAAACCTGTATGATTTTTTTCTTCCTCTGCTGAACACAAAAGTTAAGGGCAGTTCAAAAGTTAAAAGGTATTTTTAAGAACATGGGTACGGAATACAGGGTTGGAACAACTTGAGTGTGAGACACAAATGATAAAATAATTAGAAATTTGCTGTAACCTATCCTTTAATACTAACATTTACTTAGTTTTTGTAAATAAAGTATAACTATTAAAGGCTGTATCAGCGATTTCAGGCCCAAAAATAAAGGATCACATTCATCTAATCTTTCCTAACGATCCGCTAGCTGCCCGCCCCATAAGCAGGCTGTCAAAAAAACGCGTCTCTGTAGGCAACCTAGGCTCTGAGATCTGCACACAAAAACAAATGGGTACACCACCACTCAAAACCAGAAATCGCTGATACAGCCTTTAAGTAAATAAATAACTACTAAGTAAATACAAATATAACTATCTTCATTATTTAATCAGGTTTTTTTTTTTTTTGGTATAAACACAGTAAAGGAGTTTAATTGAATCTCAGTCAGGGTGACAGTAGCAAACATGAAAAGGTAAATTCATACTTAATACAACAAAAACAACTAATAAACGGTCAGAAATTTGAGTCTATCCACTGCTTTTTATAGCAACTCTTGGTCTGTGCTGATTCTCATTTGAAAGTAATTTTTATTCTAAGCAAATACTTAACCTTTTCCATGACACTGGCCTTTTGTGTGGATGTCCTGGTAATTGCCTCTATCCTTTGTGTTGTTCCAGCACTAGACGCACATTTACAGGTCACCCTAACATATTAGTACTTGTTTTCTACAAGTCTAATTTGACTTTTTAATTTGGCAGAAAACTTCAGTTTGAGTGACATGGACCAGCTTTGGTTTTCCTCTTAAGTTTATTTCTAGTGTAATGTGCATATAAATACACAGCTTGATTATTTGGAAGTAGTAAAACAGATGTCTATTGCACAAACAAAGCTGATGGTCCATTTTTATGGTAATTTCTCATATCAAACAAGGTAATAAGCATTGTCTGATGGCAGATATTGACCTAAATTATAGTTTATTTATAATTTATTTTAGGAATTTGTACATTTATTGTTTCTGCTAATTTCTTTTTGGCAACATTTGCAGCATTTGCGCTTATAAATGAATGTTAATTTTGGCAGTAAACATTGCTGATTTTTGTGGTGCTTTTGTTTGACTTCCCATTTGGTTAATATATCAGGGTGTTGCTTGTTTGAAAATGAGCCAAAAGTTGATCAAATTCTATTTTATTATTAAACATAAACAAGAAGTTTATCAGATGATGTACACCGCTTTGCCTCTTCCAAAACATTTGCCTCCATTCTGATCTGTATTCATAGACTGTATTTACATATTACCCTAAAAGTTATAAACTAGGGGAAATAAAATCTGAAAGGAACTAGAAGAGCATTTGTTTGAATCTTGAAATCCTGTATCGCTGATTCACAGAAAAATTGTGATTCATAGTTACCGCAGGCAGAAAACAAAAGAAAAGGAAGAATCATCAGCAAAACTTGAAATGGCTCAGAATATGTTTGAGATTGTGAATATAAGCCAGATGCTGAATGTACTGGTAAATGAGCTCTGATGATGGTATAAAAACCAGTGATGATGGTATAAAACATCTGCCATAATAAACATAAGTTATTCCTAAAATCAGAGGGAAATGACGTAGAAGCACCTAACACTGGTTGTTAGCTTAAACTTGACATAAACTGTAAACTTGTCCCTCAAATCTGATTGGTACATTGGAATGTTGTTTCAGGATCAATAAAGATGTTGATCCAGGAACATGTTGGACTTGGTGAAATCGGGTTCTGCCATTTAAATAGTATTGCATATAGTATAAAATGCCATGCATTCAAAGTTGTTTTGCAAAACATTCAAACAAGTTGTTTGACAGTGTCAGGAGAACTGATTATGCCATCCACTGTGCTTGATGGGAGTGGGCGGTCACTTCTGAGCTCTTTTGCTGGGATTCTGGTTTCCATAGTAACAGCGACTTCTCTGATTGGTGAATCACTCCTTTAGGATTATCTCATTACTTCTGAATACATTCTGAAATTATATTAGAACATCAAATGGCATATAAAAATCTGTAGTCATAAGGTTTATCACCTTGGGAAGACACATAGCAGCGTAGTAGTCACTGAGCACATAGCAGCGACTTACAAAAAAGCAACATGTTTTTGGACATGATACCATGGTGTTGTAAAGTACCATGTAAATACCATGGTAAATGAATATGATAATCATTGGTACACCACAGTGATTAT
This sequence comes from Semotilus atromaculatus, assembly GCA_031834385.1. Taxonomy (NCBI): domain Eukaryota; kingdom Metazoa; phylum Chordata; class Actinopteri; order Cypriniformes; family Leuciscidae; genus Semotilus; species Semotilus atromaculatus. The sequence goes on along the minus strand of JAULUF010000001.1, from coordinate 20,702,549 downwards.
TTTGAAGTGGAAGTCAAAGGCAAGATATCACTGAATTGGTACAGTAATCTTTTTCTGCCTGTCATTGGATTCACACTGTCCCTCGCTCGAGCAGTTTTGGCACAGAGATACATGAGAGACATGCCTCAGTTGCACCCAATCTGAACATGAAAGCTCTTTGAGTTATGAGAGTGTTTTTGCCGTGTATTAGGTGACGAGAGAGAATGTGCCGAATCAAATGAGAAACATACTGCCACTGTTTTTCCACATTTTTGTTTATCATTGTACAGCTATTACCTTATTCAGAAATGGGCTGAATAATGATCTTAATCTACAGTCTGAAGAATATACTAAGGGCAATTTAGTTTCCGTGGCTCAGTTGAAGGAATAGTTCAACCAAAAATGAAATGATCCCCATTTACTCACCCTCAAGCCATCCTAGTTGTATATGACTTTCTTTTTCAGTCGAACACAGAGATAAATTAAAAAATATCCTGGCTCTTCCCAACTTTGTGATGGCATTGAATATTGCATTGAATTGAATAGAGTTTTTGAAGCTCCAAAAAGCGCATCCATCCATTATAAAAGTAATCCATACGGCTCCAGTGGTTTAGGAATTTCCTTCTGAAGCGAAGCTGTGTTTTAAAAAAAACATTCATATTTAAAACGTTATAAACTATAATCACTGGCATCAGCCATACGCGCGTTCACGAGAGAGTTGAGTTCCAGCGGAAGGGTGACCTCTGACCCGACGTATGACATAGGACATATGATGTAGCGTAAGCTCAGGTGAGAATTGAAGACCGCAGCAGCACAGAGAACAACACTGCTAAAGATGTACTTAAATCCTAGTTATGTGGATCAATAAAACACTCTTTGCATTAAATACATATTAAAATATAATACATTTTCATTAATTGCAAAAAGTATGCAATTAAGAATCTGAAAACATTACAATCACTTCGCACTTAAGTATTTTCTTATATATACTAAGTATTATTTACTTAATAAGTAGGCCTGCTCTTTTTAAAAAGTATGCCAACGTGTCATTGTACTTTTTTTTAATTATTATTTAAATGTATTTTCCTCTGTGCTCCACTTCTGGTTCTGAAAGTTACAGTATGTTTTCATTGTACCCAAAAGATCACGGGAAATTTGATTCCCCATGATTTGACCTTTTTAAATGATATTCTTGAATATTTTGTGTGCCTTTTTTTTTGCAGGTGCCCCTTTGGGTGGTCTGGCTGGAATGGAGTATTTACACCACCACGTTAAGAAGAAAATAAAGAGCAAGACACGAGCTCGTAGAGAGACGTATGAGGATGAGATCTTTAACATCGAGGTTATGTTGGGGGTGGACTGCTCTGTGGTGATGTTTCATGGCAGAGAGCACATCCAGAAGTACCTCCTCACCCTCATGCACATTGTAAGTTTCCCAAACTCCAAAATTTGTAAACAAATTTACACTGATTTCATGTAAATATGTGTACATTTGTAGACCTTTTGTACATAATTTGAAGAGTTTCTGAGATAACCCTATTATCATAAGCAAAGCAAAACCCTCAGTTTTTCCCACACTCACCAAAATAAAGGTTATTTTTTGGCTTCTATGGAGAACCTTTTAAAGGGTTAGTTCAACCAAAAATGAAAATTATGTCAGTAATTACTCACCCTCATGTTGTTCCAACCCCGTAAGACTTTCGTTCATCTTCGGAACACAAATTAAGAAATTTTTGATTAAATCCGAGAGCTGTCTCACTCCTCCATAGGCTTCTGGGATTGAAACTTGCCGGCCCAGAAAAGTAATTTGTGTGACGTACAACACAGAAGTGCTGCGCTGTTACACAACGTGAACTCACTCGAGGCCCACAGAGAAGGAAATTAATAGTTGAGTAAAGTCGTTATTTTGGGGGGTTTTTGCGCCCAAAAAGTATTCTCGTCACTTGATAAACTTAAGATTGAGCCACTGTAGTCACTTGGACTATTTTAACAATGTCTTTAATAACTTTTCTGAGCCGACAAGTTTCAACCCCATAGAAGCCTATGGAGGAGTGATCCAGCTCTCAGATTTAATCAAAAATATCTTAATTTGTGTTCCGAAGATGAACGAAAGTCTTACGAGGACTTTCATCCTCGCATTGCACAAAAGGTTCTTTACAGAGCAAAAAGGTTCTTCAGATTATTAAAAAGTTTGTTACACTAAGAAAACATTTTTCTTTTAAGAACTGTTCATAGTAAGGGTTCTTATCCCAAATCCCGAACCATCCCGAAATGGTTCTTCTATTTCACTGTTGTGAAAACACCCTTTTGCCTTTATAATTAAAGGGATATTTCAGGCAAAATTATATTTTTGGTGAATATGGTCTCCATTGACTTCCATAGTATGGAAAAAAAATTCTGTGGAGGTCAATGGGGTCTATCAACTGTTATCAACATTCTTCAAAATATTTTCTTTTTATGTTCAACAAAGGAAATAAATTGATGGTGACAAAATAAAGAACATTAACAACTTGAGGGTGAGTAAATGATGACAATTTTCAGTTTTGGATGAACTATTCTTTTAAGAGTTCAGGGAAAGAGTTCTTCTACTTCAAGTTACTTTCTATAAAAGGCGTTTGCTAAATGAGTAAATTATGAGTAATTTACCTTAGGAACTTTTTGGTTCTGCGTCTTGTGCAAATAGATCAACACTTATTCAAAAATCTCCCACAATGTCACTTTGCTATATCCAACGATAATTATATCAAACTCAAAGAGGGAAATTAGCATTACTGTACACAATGCTTGGATGTCGGAGGTTGAGCCAAGCCTCCATCTTTTTCCCTGACAACCAATTCCATTGGCTCGTTCAATAGTAATCGAAGACGATTGGCTCCCTGGCGCGATCCCCATTCAGTCGACGTCGACTACGTCTGACGCTCTCGACTGAAAGGGAACCCCAGATTCAGTGTCCCGTAGTCAATTTGAAGATACTTAACACAAACTTTTATGTTGATGTGGTGGTAACAAACCTCAGAATTACCTTCAAATGCCTGTGACAATAAACCAAAGTGTTTAGATAGCTATAAACATGCTAACTAAATAAAACTAACCATGGCAATGTTCAAAATGCAATGCATATTTGCTTTGAGAGTCTGACATTTTGAAACGCAAAAACACACCAAATCGAATTTGCATAGCTAGAAACGTTTTCGTTTTTTTTGTGCTTGTGTAAAGTATGTTTTAGGGATAAAAGTGACTAGCTACCAGTTCCAAAGGTCTTGCAACTTATATTCCAGTGTTCCTCCATGCTCATAATTCCATCATTCACAGTTCATTTTTGTTTGCACGGCGGTTCCGTGGCTAAGCAGAAGACAAGCTCCGATGGTATACCTTGCTGCATTATTAATTAAGTCCTAATGATTTTCTGGCACTTTGGCCTCTTACACGTCAATTAGCTACCTGCTAAAGACAAGCTGAGATCTGGACTAATAAAATCCTGACAGGGTCCTGGAGAGGGCCAGAGACAGCCAGCACTAATGAGAGACTTGCTGCTAAGGTGATTAGTATGGTGTGTGTGTGGGAGAGAAGAGAATACAAACAAGAGAGTATGTGCTGATAATAGTCATTAATGTGCCGGGTTACATAGCTGTCATTACTGAGAGCCAAGACACATGGTTTCAGGTGGGATCAGGGTTACTTGGCACTGTTTCTTAGAGACTGATAGGCTTAGCAACAACAATGAATTGTTACTTTAACAACAAGGAAAAAATCTCTTATTTCTCTCATTATAAATATATAATAATTAAATTAAATTAAATATTTTGCGCCCTAATCTTCAAATTAATGGAAACATATTAAAGCAGCTTCTTACTCTGTCTTCAGTTCTTTTGGCATCCCTCCTCCTCCCCTTCTCATCCTTTACGTATTTCGCCATACGTAGTAGTCCGGACGGGCCAAATCGGAGCTCAAGTAGAATATTCTCTCCAAACCCCTCTATTGACCTTATGCACCCGAGAAACAAGGGCGCTGCACTCTTTAGAATATTGTCTTTGAACTTCCGTTTTTGCGGTCGCTCTGTATATCTCTTATTGCTGTCCAGGAGTAATTAGCTTTTGAAGTGAATTTACTTAATGTAAAGTTAACGAAAGTTATCATAAGGATTGTAATGTTTAAAGCAGATGTCTTAACAAATGTCAGTCGACCAGGAAGATTTTAAAACAAGCCGTTTCTATACGCAAGATCGCATTGAAATACAGACCGGAAGACAAAAGACAACTACATAAAGTCTATAGCTTATAACTTTTTTCTTTCTCCTAAAAACGTTTTGGCTGTCCTTTACACGACAATGGCGTTTTGGGGGCCTGAAAATGCAAAGTTTTGAAAGCAGGTTTCAAAGTGCAAGTCTTTGAAAACGATACTCCGTGTAAACTACAAAAACGCGAATTTGTGAAAACGATGACGTTGTGCACATGTGTATTACGTGTTCAGTCTATAGGTAGTCTATACAAAGTGACATCGCCAACTACTGGCCTGGCATGGATAATACAGCACTTTTAGTCACTGTTTTCACAGATTTTGTCATTTTATCATATAGTCATTTTGACATTGTCTTTTTTACGCAAATGGTGAAAACGTTTCCATTTTTAGTACATCGTTGTTGTATAAATACACCCTAAAAAAGTTTGGTCGCTCTAAAATGTATTTGTAATGTTTATTTTTCATCATTCATTCTTGACATTCTAGGAGTTTTTCAATATATCAATACATTAATATATTCTTTTTCCCCCTATTGTGACACATATCGGAGTTAAATGGCTTTTCAAACAAGAAAACATTTTTGGGGAATTGATTGGATGGTCGTGGTTTGCTTGCTGTGATGTCATGTGAGTGACAGGTTTTCCCGCCCTTGCGCCAGTGAACACGTCATCAGAGAAGAAAAGATAAATCATTCATAATAAATACTGCAATATTCCATACAAAAAGAAAAGTCAATTTTGATTTCATGGTGACTAAAATATCAAAAGATTTTTAGAAAAATTATTATTATTTCCTTAAGTCATTATGTGAACACACAAGTGGTGTTATAAGAAACAGGTATCTAATTGTATCTGTGTGCATTCTGGTGAAAGGTTGAAGCATTCTAGTGGAAACTATAGCTAGCTCAGTGTCTGCTCTCCATAATCAGGCTCAGATTTTTAAACAGCCTCTAGTCGAGCTGTCATCCATCTGTCAGTGTGTGTGTGTGGTTTAGTGCTTCATTCGTTTTCTTTCTTACACACCCTGGTCATTTAGCCAGAGCTTAGCGCCTCCTTACAGATTTCTTCCCAGGTTCCCCCAGGGCATTGTGTAAATGAGTGGAGAGAAGTCAGGTGTGAGCATGGTGAGACTGTTTCTCTTCTTCAGGCCCATGTAATGCTGAAATTGAACCGGGGATCTTAAATCTATGTTCTTTTATGAAGGGATGCAGATATGCAGGGGTGTCTTTCTTTTTCTTTCTTTGAGATAACACTTGTACACCTACTGTTCACTTCTCTTACATTTGTTTTTAATAAAACTTTTTTAATAAGCATTTTTATACATTTTTAACACTTTTTTTCCCTCAGGTACCCTAGGACGTCACTTTTATATATACTTTTTTTACGTACAAATTTGTACCTAGAAATATTTTTTTCATTTAAAAATCTATGCCTGAAAAATTTGAAAGAACATGTACAATAGACATAACACTACAGGTATATACTTTACACATACCTAAACACATGTCAAGGCACTAGTAAATGATGACTCAGGGTTCAGGGGTCACCTTTAAAACCTTCTCAAGGTGACTGTAAGGCTAAGTGCTGTGCATTTTTCAGCTCACAGGCAGTAAACTCTGTAACTTCTCAAACTGTCTCTGGCTCTGTGACAGTTTTTCCTGCCTACATAATTTTGGTATCCGTGTTATTGCCCAGACGGATTACAGATCCATGCATCACATCTAGGCTGTGTTTGTGTTATCTTTCTTCTCGTTTATCCTTTATTTTTTTCTTATGAATCGTTCTACAGGTGAATGAGATTTATCAGGACAGCTCCCTGGGTGCCAATATTAATGTTGTCCTGGTTAGAATCATGATGCTCTGCTCCTCCAAGGTAAGACGGCATCAGCCAGCTTCCTTCTGAAACTTTTTTTGGATGACTTTGGTTGTATCAACAGCACTTCAAAGTATGAAAATATCTTAACTATGAAAATATGATAATCTAGTGTACTCGACTGTCCAACAGAGACTGTTTTGAAGTATATCCTGTTATCGCAATCCAAAGCAAAGTCTCACCTCTGTAGCTGAAGAAGAATGTTTTAAAGTTAGACTTTTTGATTTATGTCTGGAGCCTGGACACATTAACAAAGGCCTGAATGCCTAAGAATTTTTTTTAAGCTTAAAATGAGAAAATTGTGTACACACAAAAAAAAAACTGAAAACATAAATGTAATTATTTTAGGTTCAGTCAAAGTGGTGTTGAAGTTCACTGCATACTTATGACCTCTACGAAAGACTTTGATTGATTTGTTTCTAATTGTCTCTTGTATTCTAAGATAGAAACTAAATTCTGAAACCTTAATTGAAATCTGGTTGAAATTGAAATTGAAATTGAAACTTTTGAAATTGAAATATATATAATTGAAAATATATATATTAAATATATATAAATCATCTTTACCTGCAGTACAGAGTCGTTCACAAGATGCACATGCAATAAAGAGCTGCTTTATCATTCACTGACAATAGAAGACATATGTAAAAGTTTTGTTTCCAACAATGGATTGTAGCAATATTCACCTCATCCAGCGCTCTTTTTGTTTTCTCTTTTATAAAGTATCCTGTTACACTGTAATAAACCGCTGAACATTTTCAGACCTTTTTGCAAACCCATTTGACAGATCAAAAGAGTGATTAATTCACAAATTTGCCATTCTCATCTGTGATTCTACACAACTGATAGAAAACACACAACATGATTGCTAAAATATTATCAGGGAAAATAATTCTCAGGTCCGGACATTGACACATAAGGATTGATCAGTAATATTCTACTGGGACTCATGCCCCAGTAAAAAGGGTCTAGTGACAAAGTGGGAGTGTATGAACCTGTGATTTGTGTTGATTTTGTCAGTCCATGGGTTTGATTGAGCTGGGCAACGCCTCTAAGAGTCTGGAGAACGTCTGTCTCTGGGCCTTCGGGCAGAGGAAAGAGGACAAGAATGATGCAGAATACCACGATCATGCCATTTTCCTCACCAGGCAGGAGTTTGGGCCCACTGGCATGCAGGGTAATACTTTTATGAAAACATAACATGATGCATACTAGAGTTGTCAAAAGTACAGATTTCACAATCAGAGGTGTTTAAGAATCCGTTCAACAACGCTCAAAATGCTAGAGGGAAATGCTGGTATCATCACATTTTTAAATTTCAGTACCGACTTCTTGTACCGAAGTCGGAACTTTTTGACAACTCTATCATGTAAAATTCAGCTAAAATTCATGAAACGAGTAGAGTCACACAAAGTTATTTTCAGCAAGACTTGCCGATTTGAGGCAGCATAAACATCAGACTGTTGTTAATGCGACTGTTGAGTTATGTGACTATGCAAATACTTCTATACTTTTCTACTCTCACTTTTAACTTCCCTTTCTTTGCAGGTTATGCTCCTGTGACAGGAATGTGTGACCCTGTGAGAAGTTGCACTCTGAACCACGAGGATGGCTTCTCCTCTGCTTTTGTTGTGGCCCATGAGACAGGACATGTGTGAGAAAAACTTGATCAAACCATAATTTGCCACCACCATGTGTTCCCATGTTGGAGAAGCTAATATGAAAGTGTTAAGCCTCAAGATACTCCTCATTTAAAGTAGTTGAACTACAGTCAAGTCCTCAAGTCAAGCCACTATGTGCCAGATTTACTAATAGCTTGTGCCAGCGTAAACCCTCTTTTTGCATAAAAAACTACTGTCAGGATTTACTAAAGCCACGCAGTGAAAAAATTGTGCTGAAAAGGCATGGACAGTTATTTTTGCGGCTGACCTTACTGCATATTACATTTGTAGGAGTTTCCCTTTCAGATGTCAAATTTATGGCAGGAGAGTATTTAAATGAATCATGCAAGGTACTAATTTACTAAGGTTTGCGCTAGTTAATTTTCTGGTATTTGCTCTATTATTTTAGAGAACAAATTATGTTGTTTGTACTCGTTCTGGAAAAACTGGTATCTGTAATGCTTTAGGTCCGATGAAGATGATAAAGTTTCCAAACCAAAAGTATTTATTCAATAAAACAAACTCTGATAATCCACAGGTATGCAGGCACCGTAACACAAGACAATACCAGACAAAGAACTGAAAACACAGGAGCTTAAATATACAAAGATAATAAGCTCAATGTGAACAGATGTGCTGATTGAATGAGTCTCCATAGAAACTAAAGACTGTCTGGGAAACTGGAACAAAGGAGCACAGAAAACAGGTTACTGAAGAGAAACAAACTAACAGTCCATGAAAATGAAACGTAACTGAAACCGAACATGACAGAATCGGTGCATCCTTAATATTTCAATGAATTAGATATTATATTATACATAATATATAATGTATTACATACTTACATTCTCTCACCCATGTTTCCTTTAAGTACAAAAGATGACTGAGAGAGTAATATTTGTTTGTAATATTCAGACTGGGGATGGAGCATGACGGCCAGGCGAATGAGTGCGGGGATGAGGTTCCCATGGGCAGTATCATGGCTCCACTGGTTCAAGCAGCCTTCCACCGCTTTCACTGGTCCCTATGCAGTCAACAGGTGCTCAGGCGATACCTCAAGTGAGTAACTGTGTTTTTGTAGCTTCCTGATTTGTAGTATATGAACATATTCACCCGGTTTCATTGATTGCAAATCCTAAAATAGTGCTGTTACTCATGCAGTGGATATGACTGTCTTCGTGACGACCCTTTTGATCACGAGTGGCCAACTCTGCCCCAGCTGCCTGGTCTGCATTACTCTATGAACGAACAGTGCCGCTTTGACTTTGGCATGGGCTACATGATGTGCACTGCGGTGAGTGAAACAGAAACTTTATCACATCCAACCATATAAACTAGTAAGATTTATAGTTAGTGAATCTGGCAATCTGGCAATAAAGTTTTAGTTTTTTTTTTTTTTTTAAACTGTGAAATGTCATGAGATAAAATAAAGAAGGAATACTGAAAGGGATAGTTCACCCCACATTACTGCAGATGAACAAAAGTCTTACGGGTTTGGAACGACATGAGGGAGTAATTGATGACAGAATTTTCATTTTTGGGGAACTAACACTTTAAGTGTCTATATTATTTCTAATATGATTAATCAAATGACATTGCTCATGTAAGTCTTTGTACAGATGATTATATGTTCTTGCTTCCATTGAAGCACAAGATGCTCTTTGGAACATTCTCAAATCATTGAACATGCAAGTAGAACATGCAGGAGAACATGATCATCAGATTTGACAGTTTTCAGGTCTTTTTTTCTTCTTAAAAAATTACCTTTACAACAATTTTGAAAAAGAAACAACCTTTTTTAACAATTTTGTAATATGTAAGGTACTACTATGGAATTTTAGGGGTAAATAAGGTGCAAAGTTGTCCCTTTAAGGTTACTTAAACTGTTGTATCCCTAAAGGCACAAGATTTGCAAAAATATGTGAATGTTTATTATATAAATTATAATTTAACAAAGAGTAATAAATTACACCGGGTAAGGTTACATAAATTTTATTAATTTATTAATTTGTAGTATTTTTAATCATTTTCTTTTTACTTTAAATCAGAGTTTACTTTATTATTATTAACAAGGTTGCTGTAGATGTATTTCTCATTTGTAGATGTATTTTCCATTTACTTGTGTATGACTTGTGCCCATTGTCATTAATGGTTTCCTGTTATGACAAGTAAAAAAAAGTAACAAAACAATGCAAAATAGAAACATTTCTGGACTCTAGGACTCCACAAATATGTTTATCCTCTTATATTAAGAAGTAGCGTTGTTTAAGCAGGTGAAAGCAGGGAATTCACCTCTAAACAAACCATTTAAAAAACACAAGTCCTCTGTCACTTTCCTATTTTCCTGCCACCATTAACCATGTAATCTGAGCTTGTCTCACGAGCTTTAGCTTTCACAGGCTACGTGTATGAATGAGAGCATGACTGTTTCTTTTAGTACAGCACCTACGATCCTTGCAAGCAGTTGTGGTGCAGCCACCCGGAGAACCCTTTCTTCTGCAAGACCAAGAAGGGCCCTCCTATCGACGGGACCAAGTGTGCACCAGGAAATGTTAGACTTGTAGACCTTCTATTCTACTGTACATTACACAGAACCAAAATAACAGATACCACATTTATCTTTGACTTTTTCTTCTCTCTATTTCTCTAGAACTGTTTTAAGGGTCACTGTATCAAGCTGACACCAGACATTCTTAGGCAGGATGGCCACTGGGGTCAGTGGACCAAGTTCGGTTCCTGTTCTCGGACCTGTGGTGGTGGAGTACGGTTCCGCACTCGAGAGTGTAACAACCCAATGTGAGTGAGTGTCTTCAGATTGATCGTCCCATCACCTTTCTCGTCTGTTGACTTGAACAAACCCGTTCTGTGTTTTAGTCCTGCCAATGGGGGGCGCACTTGTTATGGAAACAACTATGAGTTCCAGCTCTGTAACATAGAGGAGTGTGCAAAGGCCCTGGCTGACTTCAGAGAGGAGCAGTGCAAGATGTGGAACCCCCACTTTGAGCATGAAGACACCAAACACCATTGGCTGCCCTACGAGCACCCTGAACGTGAGTCAAAGCTATTTATTTTAGTGTTATTAATCCCCAAATCATTTTCCACTTTTGTTGGAGGTGAAAAAGACATTGGCACACTCACATGTTATACTTTTCATTTTAATGCTTCCTGATGTTCGCCATGTGTCTTGGTCCATGTTCGTCTTTCATTCAAAGGAATGTGCTTTTTAAATATTCACAAAGCTACATTTTTTGTTAATGCTTTCCCTCGCCCCTGTAATCTGTGTTCAAGGAAGTTATTATGTGGCATTTAGAACCACTTTTTTTTGTATTCTTGTAACTTTACGCTTCTGCATTTTTAGATATTTGCAACACTTTACAGTAAGGTTTTATTTGTTAGCATTAGCTTCCCTGATCTAAAGAAATGCTCTAGCGACTGACACTAGAGGCTGCGGTCTTTAGCTTTTCCTTGTTAGAGCGCCCGCCTCCCACGCTGGAAATCACGGTTCGATTCCCGCTCAGGACTGGTTACACTAGTAAAAATAAATTCAGAATCAAAAGTTGGATCTGTTAACATTATTTAATGCACAAACATACTAACATTAACAAAAGTTAAATACTATAAAAAAAATGTATTGCTTGTTGTTAGTTCATGTTAGTCAATGCATTAACTAATGTTAACAAATCAGACCTAATTGTAAAGTGTTACAGAGATATTTTCTTTTATGCTGTGCCTTTAAAACCTCAATGCAGAACAGCAACAAAGAGAATGGAAATTAAATTAATGGAGAGGACGAAACCAAAACTCCTTTCTGGGGGAAAAAAAATCCCTTTTTTTATTTTATTTTTTGGCTGGGATTTTTTTCTCCTTCAGGATTATGGTCTCATTATTTATGTATTTATTTGGTCAACATTAAGAATTTAGAAAGAGTAATAGGGTTGTTACTCAACTGGAGAGTTACTCTTAGCTGCCTGGATACCTTCGCCAAAGGTTTGGTCTAGTCTCTGAGAAGGGCATCAGCCAAGCGTTGGACAGCAGCAGTAGGAAGAAAGGCACATTGAAATGTGATTAAGCGGCAATGGCATCTCCAGTTATCCACTGGGGCTGAATTACTGCTACAGTAAAAGGAATGCAGGTACTATCCAGCTAATAACCACTCCAGTGTCCAGTGTCCTTCTACTGCTGAGAGGAATAAACAGTCTTGCTTTCTGTACACTGTATGAACAATGTTGCAGTGGTTGCAGAAACTTTGTTATTATTTATGATTATTTATGTAGCAGACACCTTCATTTAGGACACATACACTGCAAAGATATCACTGGTATTCTTATTAAATCTATGTCATTTATTCCTGTGAGAGCAAAGCTGAATTTTCAGCATACAGATGTTTTTAAACAAAAATTTATGCAAAATAATACATTTAATTTATTTTAACATTCTAAAGTGTCAGCTTGAGTTAAGTGACGAAATCCTTCAAAACACACCATCCCCCGGTTTCACAGACAAGGCTTAAGACTAGTCACAGACTAAAATGCATGTTTGAGCTGTTTTAACTGAAAGCAACTAGCACTGACTGGCAAATATCTCAGTGCCATTGTTTTGTCTCAAGATGCAAATGTAATGTTTTTTTTTTTTCTAAGACATATTTATAAGAGCTACTTAAATGTCCTAATTGAACTAAGGCCTAATCCTGACTTAATCTAAGCCATGTCTGTGAAACCAGTAAATCTAATAGAAAAAATAATGTCAAATTAAGTGTGAAGTAAACGTGATGCAGTGAACATTTTTAATCAACCTCATTAAAATGCAATAAAACAACAACCTATTAATTCCATGAATTATATGAGCTTAAAAAGGTTTTGTACACATTTTGTGAATTTGGGGGTGGAGCTGTCAAGATAGGGGTGTGGACCTTTTGGCTAGGGGGCGTGTTGTGATGATTTCAAATATCAACAGCCTTTCTCAGATATCACTTACTGCACCTTTAATGCTTATTATTCATTTCAGTGTCAAAAATACAAAAATGTATGTGTGCTAAAACTGCACCTCGCATACAAATAGCTAAAAAAATGAATTGTATGAATTTGTCTGTGGTCTGCTTTTGTTTTTGTTTTGTTTTTGGACAGCTGACGAGAGATGTCAACTATACTGCCAGTCAAAAGAGACCGGAGACGTGGTGCCCATGAAGAGAATGGTGCATGATGGCACACGTTGTTCCTACAAAGACCCTTACAGCGTGTGTGTGCGTGGGGAGTGTGAGGTAAAGGTTATTCAAACACACACACACACAAACACACACGCACACACACACACACACGCAGACACACACACACACACACACACACACACACACACACACACACACACAAACCATCCATCACTGAAGTTCATCCTCCAAAATGCCATAGAATGAATAATATCAGGTCTAATATAATCAGCTTTCTGAGGTTTTTCCACTCCTCATTGCCAGTTAAAGTGTAAAGCTAGAACAGAAAACTCTCTTGAATGGTTTGTTTTTTAGCTTGTTCTGTTATTGGTGGAATACATGACTGTGATGTCCTGTGGGTAGGGCAGATTTATAAAGTACATGCTTAGATTTCTATGTTTTGCTACTGGAATTAAAAGATAAAGTGCATTCCGATATGTATTGCTTTATAATCTGAGAAGGATGTGAATGTCTGGAAAAGGATGGGTTTGAATTTGTTCTGGCACTGACACTCAGTAAGGGAAAGAGAGGATCTGTGATTGTCTCAATTCAGTTGTGTGCTCAAGATTGTTTCCTACTTGAACGTCTAACTTTATTGACGGTTATTTGATTTTATTGGCAAATAGGAGTACTGGTTTGAATTAGTATTTAGAGCTAGAGTTTAGAGTTAATGTACCATCCACACATAATGTTGTCTTAGCCTTTAAAATGACATTACTGCTATGGTTGCAGCACCGCACACACAAGCAAAGGTTTTCAGTTATTGATTAAAATTGTGCAATTATGTATTTATATACATTTTATTTTTTTTGATGTTTTTACTGAGAAAAAATACTAATTAAAAAAGATTTTTGCAGTATTTATTTGCCTATTAGTGGCCCATGATTATTACGGATTAATTTTGTATTTGGCTGGTCATCTGAACATAGAAGGCCTCAAAAGGGCAACCCACTCCATACATAATAAATCAGCATTATTGGATGTCACTAGTGTGATGCTAAATCATTTATATTTTTAATAATACTATTGATCATTTCTTCTTGAGTGAAACCTTTTAAAGGCACAATATGTAATTTTCGCCACTAGAGGTCGCTTATTCTTAAAAAGCCGTTGCTTGATTACACCGTAATTTCTCGCAATCATGGCAGTTGTTGTCTTCACCTCTACAGGCGGTGGAAAAAATCTGATGGGACTCGGGCAGAAATCGGATGAGCAAATTTATTAAAGATTTATTAACATTACATGAAGCAGGGTGGGGCTGAAAACGCTTCCGTTGGAGCGGAACGAGGCCGCTGGAGCGATTGCTAATGAGAGACAAGCACGACACACATCTCGAGAGCAGTGGAGCTTCTATTACTCTGCAGACAACCACTTTCGCATTGTCCGGTCATGCGTATGTGGGGTAACACAACGCTGGTTTATCATATTAGATACAGTGTGTTGAAAGTTATGTTATCACTCTGTGCGTTCACTTGGCGGCTACTATGAGACCGTTTCTTGCACACTGCAGTGAGCTAGATCGATATTAGGCATGGTACAACATGGTACTCATGGAAAACGAGATTTAAAAAATACGAATAATTGTGTTGAGCTATTTAACACTGATTAGTTTTCTGTTGATGAATGTATCCAGTTGCTCACCTGTCTAATAAAACATAATATATTAAAGTGGCTTTGGGGGTTTCTACATGGTTTCTACAAAATAAAAGCGAAAATCACCAAACATTCTTAGAAACATTTGGGATAATGTAAGTACACAAGTCAAAAAAATATTTAACATTGTTCTGGTGGTTTTTGGATATTTTAATCTACAAACCTTACATATTGTGCCTTTAATGACAAAAAAGCACCTAGAATGAAATAACACACCTGTGTTATGAAATAACATTTCTGTGAATCTGCTCAACTTATCTATATCCAACTTATCCACAATCCATTTTCTTGGTTCTCCTAAACCCTGCTCTCTGCACAGAAAGTGGGCTGTGACAATGTTATAGCCTCGGAGCTAGAGGACGATAAATGTGGTGTGTGTGGAGGAGACAACTCCACCTGCAAGATTGTCAAAGGAAACTTCACCCGCAGCACAAGGAAACCAGGTGAGCTTCTGCCCTCGCTGCAGACTCCATTCAGGTCACTCAATGTTTTCAACCCAGATTCATTCTAAGATTTCATCATAATCAGGAAATCCTTCCATTTTCAAATCTCATTTTGGCTTTTGTGAATTTCATTCTTAGGTTTTCTGAAGATCCTGGAGATTCCTAGAGGAGCACGCCACATACAGATCCGTGAATTCAAAGGGACTCCACATATTCTAGGTAGAAGCTCATTCTCAGTAAATGGCAGTGTGATTCATTTCTCCGACACAGGCCCTCATAGTGCAAGTGTCTGGCCTCCCACTGTTTGTTATTGATGGAGAGGTTTGGACTCCTCTTGCCACTGATAACATTAGGAGCTCCAGCTCAGTGGCCGTGAAGCACCTTAGCCACTTTGAAGTAATGCCTTCCAAAATTGTGATTTATAGGTACAAGAAACATATAAAAACAGCTTGATGAAGACTGATCTTTGTTTTTTTCTCACTGGGTGCATAAATTGGACTGCATAAAGATGAGATTGTCCTAAATGTTAATTGTCCTCTGCTAGCGGTGAAGAACCAGGCCACAGATCATCTCTTCCTGAACGACGAGGGTGATTTTCCTGAGTCACGTACAGTAATCGAGAAAGGTGTGGCGTGGGAGTATGCTAACAATGATGACATGGAGACGGTCCAGACCACCGGACCACTCAAATACGGAGTTCTCATAATGGTGAGAATGAGCATTATATTCAAAATGACCAAAGTAGATAACTATAAATCCAGAACTAAGCGCAAAGGAAGTTCAGGGACAGTAAGGGCACAAGATCTATTAGTATATTTCTAAATACTTCTAGTTGGGAGGTAGTTCACTCAAAGATTTTAATATTTTTTTTATTTCATTAATATTCATAATTAATTTCATTTAATTACATACATTACATTCATAATTTACTCACCGTCATGTCATCCTCAATATATATGACTTTCTTTGTTCAGATAAGCACAAACAAAGATTTTTAGGAAAATAATCCATCTCTGTGAGTCCATGCAAGTGAATTGGTCCCGCTCAGTTGATGCTTGAAAAACCACACACAGCGATTGTGACGCCAATCCATAAGCGATTTTCTCCTGAAGTGAAATGATAGGTGAGAATAAATATATTCTTTATGATTTTTGTAGCCGAATTGTATCACTGAAGATTTTGAAGACATCTTCTCCCGCTCCCAGACAACCACAGCTCACTTTCTTGGGAGTTGCTTTGAAAGGTGGCGGGGATGGGTGACAGCGGTAACAAAAATACATAATTAGCAATGACCATACATTATTGCTTGGATTTGAATCAGTACGTTTTACATCCAATAAAAGCAAGGATGTTAACAAAAAAAAAATAGACAATATACTGGCAATTTAGTGATTTTCCACAGTTATGTTCTTGACTGGTCTTGAAAAAAAATTGCGAGTCCTCAATGTCTGAGACCGAGACCATCAAAAAGTGGTCTCGAGTAGCTACTACAACACTAGGGACACAGGCTTTTTGATTTGTGACGCACCTACGTCACATATAACAACGTCCCTCTCATGAACACATGTATGACCCACGCTCGTATGACCGAAGACCGGAAGCAATGATTTATATTTTTTAGTTGAGTTAAAATTATTAGTATTTCTATCATGACAACTCTTTTAGCATAATGGATGTTATCAATGAAGAGAGAATTAATCTCGGTTGAAATAACGCCTAATCTAGTGGTGAAGTCAAGGGGCTTCAGACAAAACATTACAAAATGGATTTGACAATGTTTATGTATTTGGTTTTGGCGGAATAGATCTGCTACGCTGCTGCTATTGCAGAGCAAGTACACAGACTTGCTACTGCCAATACATACACAGACACACTGCTGCGAGAGTTGCCCCTTTCACACAGTGCGATGATCCCGGCAAATTGCCAGAAGGCCTTCTGTGTGAACGCAAACACGACCCGAGATTGATACCGGCATCGATGCCGGGTTAGGGACCTAGTAACATTGCCGGAATCAGTCCCAGAACGCGCCCTGTGTGAACAAAAGCCAGGACCAATGCCGTAAGGGGTGTGTTATAGTGACGTGCCATTGCGCGACTCTGTTGCTCTTAGAAGAAAAATTGTGTTCGTCATCAACAAAGAAAGAACTAAAAAATTTCTGCAAACTGGAACGAAGCAGAGACCAGGAGCTCCTCACTATCCGCACTGAAGCTGAGATCGTTTGCCAGCTCTGTGGAACGGTATGCGCGTGTACATGTTTTCGACGCGTACGTTACACGTCTCATCCTGACGTCATGTCTTTACAGGATCTTTACGGGATGTGTGTGACTCACAGATCCCCGAAAATCACTGGCAGTGTGAATGAACCAAAATCAAACAATCCCGGGACAAATGTCAGGTCACATTATCCGTGTATTTTCCGCAATCTCTGTGTGAAAGGGGCTAATGTAAGACATGCTGCTGCATAAATAGCATATATTAAAAAAATTGCCAGTAGCAGATCTATACAGGTGGAGCTGGGGAAGATGGAGGGTTTCAGAGGAACTCTGAAAGTACGCTGCAAACTGGTAGCAAACACTGACAAACTATTTAAATGTTGAGCAGCAGCTCATTGACTGCAGATGCATAGGAACCAATCAGCTGCTGGCGTGTAGTTAACGATGTGATTGTCTGCAGGTTGCTGCTTTAAGGACCCATCAGCCTGTGCCGTCTAGAGTTTCATGACAGAACTTTGTATTTTTCTTACGCACACCTATCATTTTGTTTCAGAAAACATTCATTCATCCAGTGGAGTTATATGGATTACCTTCACGTGTGTGTGTGTGTGTGTGTGTGTGTGTGTGTGTGTGTGTTTGTGTTTTTAAGCACAACAGTGCAGCACCCATTCAATGGAATTATATGGACATAGATTGATTATTTTCCTACAAATTTTTAGTTGTGTTTATCTGAATAAAGAAAGTAATTTACATTGAGGATGGCATGAGGGTGAGTAAATGAAGTGAAATTAATCTATCCCTAGATGGTAAGTACAATTAAGGTTAAATCACATGATAGCAATACGGCTAGTCAATAGAATGTATTTTATAAAAGTAACATACTTCACCAATATCAAACATCTTCTCCAGGTTCAGTCTCAGAGCATTTCTAAAGTCACGCTTTCATACAAATACATCCTGCCTGAAGACCCGCTCTCATCGATGGAGAACACCCTGCCTCAGGATGACACAATTTACTTCGAGTGGGCTCTCAGGAAGTGGTCGCACTGTTCCAAGCCATGTGGCGGAGGTACACAGCAATATAGAACAAAGTTTCTCATTTTCAATTCACTTTCAATAGTCTTAGAATTTAAATTTAATTGACAATGTCCCGCTTTATTTTGGATTATAATTTAGTTAGGAATGACAATTAAATACTCGTTTAAAAATAAATTTTTTAATAGGTGGCATTTCAGACTAATTAAAAAGTTTTATGTACAAAACGGTTCAAAAGTTTGGGGTTGGTATGATTTTTTTAATATGTTTTTGAAAGAATTGTCTTATGTAAAAATTAATTAAAAAAAATATTGTAAAAAAAAAGAATGCTGATTTGGTGCTTAAAAAAACATTTATATTAATAGAAATGTTGAAAACAGTTGTGCTGCTTATTATTGTGGAAACCATGATTCATTTTTATGGATTTTTTGATAAATATAAAGTATTTTAACAGCATTTATTTGTAACACTAATATTTTGTAGCAATATAAAAGTATTACCGTATATGATAACAGATCTGTGTGTAATTCATACTCAAAAGTAAAAGTATTGATTGTTTGTTATTTAATGTTACTTTCTTAAATTAAGGTTTGAATTAGAGTTCTGTATTCTGTTTGGTACCTCGCTTCAGATTCAGTTCAATTTGAGGAAAATTGATAAAATAATTTAATTCTCAGTTCACCTCTGAACAGGGGACAACCCTGGCAGACACGAGCTATGATTGAAACTTGGATCAACCGTAGAAGACAACAGCTTGTATTGTGGTGTTTTGTCTATTTGTCTGGCTTGCAGGGAAACAGTACACACGTTTTGGATGCCGGAGGAAGTCGGATGGCAAAATGGTCCACCGCACACTCTGCGCCAACATACCCAAACCCCGTGCCATCAGTCGAGCTTGCAACCAGAAGGAGTGCTCAGAACCAATGTAAGCAAATGAGGGTCACCATGTGGTAGTTTTCAAACCAATATCATACAATTGTACTTGAACACACAATGAGTGACAGATGATGGTGTAAGGATATATGGGTTTGTGGACATTTTTTTAAATGTGTGTTGTGTATATCAGCTGGATGACAGGAGAATGGGAGGAGTGCACTAAATCATGTGGTAAGACCGGTTCTCAGACTCGACCTGTCCGCTGTGTGAGACTTGAACTGGACGGCTCATACAAAGCCATCAGCGCCAAATACTGCAACGACGACCGGCCTGAAGGACGACAACCCTGCAATCGTCACCTATGCCCCGCACAGTGGAGAACTGGACGTTGGTCTCAGGCGAGTTAGATTTTTTTTCATTTATCTTAGAAAAAAACTCTGGATCAATATTGGATATTTAATTGTACATGCTCTTTTCCCATAATTTTGTCACCATCTAATGCTCAAAGTTATTCACTTGTAGCATTTAAAATTGATTCTAGTGTTTAGTGCTTTATTTTTTACATTTTTAGACAAAGTTTTAAAAAGTTTGTATACACTAGTTCAGGTTCATTTAAACTGTTCCATCATTAGTAATATGTTAAAGAAGTAACTAAGTTTCCCCAAAACTGAAAATTCTGTTTAACATTATTTTTCATTTTTAATATTTTTTCTGTGGAACACAAAATACATTTTGAAGAATGTTGATAACCAAGCAGTTTTGGTCACCATTGACTTCCATTGCAATAACTCTTTGATATGATTATATATGATATTGCATGTTTCTGCATCTTCTTCACCTGTGTTTTGATCAGGATATTCAGTTCTCTTTCAGAAGATGTCAAAGCGCCCCCTACCATATAACACTGAAAACACGGAAACAGAAAATTGAGTGTTTGGCAGGGAAACGGTTAACAAAAAAACACTGAGACATTCCTTAAAATGTCTATTATGTTCCACAGAAGATAGAAAGCCCATTTCTGGATATATATTTAAGGGTGTCCCTTTTGAGGTTACATTTACTTTTATGCTGTGACTTTTTTTATTATTAAAATGTGATAGATTACTTTTATATGCTAATGTACTGTAACAACCTTATTCTCAAAACATTCCCAAGACAAGTTTACAAATCAGTATTATTGTCACATTCTGCTATACGTTTACATGTGTATGTATGTGCAGTGCTCAGTGACCTGTGGTAATGGGACTCAGGAGCGGCAGGTCATGTGCAGCACCCCTGATAATGCCATCGGCATCTGCATGGACACAAAGCCTGAGAACATCAGAGCGTGTCTGCTGACACCGTGTTCAAGTGAGTGTCCATACAGCTCCTCAGAATTCACTTAAGACTCCTTTAAAACCACAATAACCCTGTTCTTAAATCCTCTCTCCCAACTCCCAGATGAAAGAGGGAACTTCCTCATCCAGTGGCTCTCCAGAGCTGACCCCGAGTTCCCAGCGCCCAAGATCTCCTCAAGTAAACGTCCCGTCTCCAGTCCTCAGCCTGCTGTGTGCTGCATGGCCGCTCTTTCCTGGACCCTGCCTCTCTCTCTTACACTATGGCTCTGTTACACTCTGCCTTGAGCGCTTTTCTGTCCCTCTCAGAGTCTTAACATTTCCTTCGTTCGAGGGAATTCTGCGGGCTGTTTCTTTCCTCTGCCCTTGTTTGCTCTGTACATGGTCTTCCGCAGGGCTGAGGGCAAAACACGGCCTAAAGGTGCGGAAGGGGCCTTGTTTTGAGAAGCCATGATGGTTGTGCTACGTCAGGTAATATGGATATGACTGTTGTGACGACTTCCAGGGTGAATCATTCAACGAACTCAATGAAACAAACTCCTGTGTGAGGGAGTCGGTCCAGTACTGAAAGTAACTGGAGCATTTCAGTCAATTTGTCAATTCAATACGTATACAAAATGAGCATAAAGAATATATCACTAAAATGGCAAAGTGAGCCATAATCGTTCTTTATTTTGACTGTTAAATGTCATGTATTTTTGTATATATTTTCTTGAAGAATGGCTTCAGAACTGAGTATATAGAAGGAATCATTAAAAGCTATTTTATTTTCGATATGATAATGGTGCACGCTTTAACACTCACATTTTATTTTATAAATCGGTTGCGTGCCGGCGTTTGATGTTGTATTGAAGGATAAAAAATACCTCATGCTTCTGCGTAATTAGTTTCCACTCACATCAGACATTTTTGCCT
Organism: Semotilus atromaculatus; assembly: GCA_031834385.1. NCBI lineage: Eukaryota > Metazoa > Chordata > Actinopteri > Cypriniformes > Leuciscidae > Semotilus > Semotilus atromaculatus. The sequence goes on along the minus strand of JAULUF010000001.1, from coordinate 20,681,126 downwards.
TATTTAAGGTTGAAGGGACACGAGTTTACGTTTGCATGCCCACTGAATTTCGAAAAGAGGCAGCTAAAAAAAAAAGAAGAGCAACGAATATGGATGTTTACAGCTAAGGGAGTGTAGACAGTTGCTGCTCCTCAGATCTCCGGTTATATCACAGTCTCTCACTGCTGTATGATTACGAGTCTGAGGAAAGACGAAGCTTTAGCGATGCAGACGATGTCTAAAGGCCTTTTTTAAAACTATACAGCGATTATGTGTATATATTAAATGATGTTGAACATACTTAGTAACGTTAATAACATATTCAATGACTGTTATCTCTTACACCAGTAACAAAAGTAATATATTGTATTTATCTATGTATTTTGACCTTACAGGCCATGTTTCCTTGCTTGGAAAGTAATGATTTGAGATGCATATAGTATATATCATGATGAAAAGAGTATTTAAAGTTACAAAAATATTTTAAAGGATTATAAAGTGTATATGTGCGCATTTGTGTGTGTGATTCTGTTTTTTTTTTAATGGGAATGCTTGTACTCTGAGTAACTGGAAGAAATATAACAGGGTCTAGGCTGAAAATCCTCCTTTATTTAAACACACGAGACTTCGATACAAGCTTTACAATAAAAAGCATTAACGGTAGCATTTGTTTTCAACAGTTCTTCCAGCACGTTTCTGGAATTACATGTTCAAACCACCTCACATCTGGACACATTATTGAAGTATTTAAAACTGATTAAAGTGATATCAGATAGGGTGATGAAGGCAGCATGTGGCCTGTAGTCAGATCTCTGCTGAATGCTGGCATCTGTAGGTCTTATTTGTCATGGCTCTTTCATTCCAGTGTAGCATTATATAACATTACAGTACGTGCTGTGTTACGTTTTGTGATTGTTTAAATGTAATCCAGGATGTGCCATTTTTCCTTTTTTTAATTTTTTTATATAACTATAATAATCAAAATTATCCGTTTTTCAATGGATTTGATGGTGTTGAGATGTTTTACCAAAATGTTTACTAAACTGTGAATGGTGTGATATTTCAAAGTTGTATGTGTTGTCTTGTATACGCTCTATATTTGACAGGAAGTCTCTATGTAACTATGTGGTTTCTTGTCGGCTGTGTTTATGGGAATAAAGGGTCAATTAATATATTGAATACTTAAAACCCTCTGAATATGTGCTCTTGCTCTATCATTTTTTGTTACTGTTTTGCTTAGTGTGGCTAACTATATTTGCATTCCACTTTTACCCCTCATTTCCTGGTGTTCTGCATCTTTCATTTTCTTATTTCATTTTTTTTTCCATTTTTTTTTCCATTATTACATATTTTCAATCTGTTTGATTTTCTTATCCAAATTTTTAATTGTTTTATTTCTCTTGTATTGACATCACTCTGCACTTAGCCTCTTGTTCGTTCATTTTCATATTTCATAAATCTTTTTGTTTATACAATATGAATATTACACACTTTCGCACATTGTTGCGTTTTTTTTTTTTTTTTTTTGCTTTTCTTTTTTTATAAAATAAGGATTAATGGATTAAGGATTAAAAAAGAATTAACAATGCAGATGTATTTTTTACATCCATCTTTGATCATATTCTGACCACCACTATATATATATATATATATATATATATATATATATATATATATATATATATACACACTACCAGTCAAAAGTTTCTGATCGTTTTTTTATGTTTTTAAAATAATTCTCTTCTGCTCACCAAGGCTGCATTTATTTGATTAAAAATACAAAAAAGTAATATTGTTAAATATTATGACAATTTAAAATAACTGTTTTCTATTTTAATGTTTTAAAAATGTAATTTATTCCTGTGATCAAAGCTGAATTTTCAGTATCATTACTCCAGTCTTCAGTGTCACATGATCCTTCAGAAATCATTCTAATATGCAGATTTGATGCTCAAAAATTATTATTATCAATGTTGAAAACAGTTGTGGTAAAAAAAAAATCAGGATTCTTTGATAAATAGAAAGGTCAAAAGAACATTTATTTGAAATAGAACATTTTGTAACATTACAAATGTCTTTACTGTTACTTTTGATCAATTTAATTCATCCTTGACGAATAAAAGTATTGTTTTTTTCTCTACCCCCCCCCCCCCCTTAACTTTCTATTTCAGATAATCATTTTCATCGAAAAATCCTGAAATAAAAATGTAAATAACTGTTTTCAACATTGATAATAATGAGAAATATTTCTTGAGCATTAAATCATTAGATCATGTGACACTGAAGACTGGATTTTTTTTTTTTTTTTTTTTTGGGTCACAGGAATAAATTACACTTTACTATATATTCACATAGAAAACAGCTGTTTTAAATCGTGTTTTGTTTTTGTTTTTTGAATGCAAAATGCAGCCTTGATGAGCAGACAAGACTTCTTTTAAAAACATTATAAATCTTACAGATCCAAAACTTTCGACTTGTAGTGTATGTAGTTATGTTATATTTAATAAATTTTCTTTTTTCCACCATTATTGTACTGACGTCAGTCTCCTGCTGGTTTATCTTATCAGGATCTTGTAAAGGAGACAAGTCTGTGATCTGTCGAATGGAGGTTCTCAGTAAGTACTGCTCCAACCTTGGCTACAGGCAGATGTGCTGCAAGTCCTGCAACGAAGGCAACTACACCTCTGAATTCAAACTGACCAGACCCTGGATCTACACCACTCTTGCCCCACCCATAACTCCCACTGCAACATCTCCCGTTCACATGACACAGCTGTACAGGACCTCACAGAAGCCCAGCACAAAAATCACACCATCAGTCAGCAGGTGGAGAAACATCAGCACCAACCCCGCATCTTGGGGCCACACAACCACTCTGAACCCAATGACCCTAAAACAAAGAACCACAATCACTTTCACCACTGGCTCTGTCACTGTGGACACTAAGCGTCCCAGCACACTAGACTACGAAGAGGAAACCAGCGCCCCCTTCTACGAGGACGAAACCTGGACCGACGTCTCAGCTGAACACTTCTCGCAATCGGAATCTCATGAGTTCATCTCATCGTCTACAGAGCCTTGGTCAACCACTACACAGTATTCAACCACACCTGAGAATGAAAACATCCAGACAACGGTTATGACAACGCTGCCGCCAAAAATGACTGCAACAACGAGCCCTCCTGCCATAGTTAGTCTCCATCGGTCAGAAGACAAGAAGGAGAATAACTCCATTGACGTGCCCTACAGGATTGTTAGTCCGAACGAGGTCACACTCAACCACTTTGTCCCCAAAAAGCGAGTGCCGTTCCGTGAGAGAACGCATAATAAAAGAATTCAAGAGCTCCTTGCAGAGAAAAGACAAGACTTCCTGCTTCAAAGACTGAAACGAAAACCAGGAGACTGATAGATTTCCTTTCCTTTATCCCTGTGGTATTTTTTGAGTATATTTTTGAAGTGGTTTTATGGCCTCTACACTCTCTTTTGGCATTTACAATATTTTTACAGGAAATAACCTCAGATCTCAATCTTTCATGTTGTATCTGTTCAAGGCATCTGATCGGAAAGAAAAATCACCCTAGTCAAAGGCTTTTTCTGAAGATGACCCAGAGGTTTACCACATTTAGCTACTTAAAACACATGGGATGAATGCAGGGTTGTAAGAAGCTTTCTGTTGTGGAGATCTGGTGGTTTAAGCTTCATCTAAACTGGGCACATACTGTACGATTTTTCCAGTTCTTTACGGTTTTTGTACATGATCCCAATGAGATCTGTGGTAAAAAGTCATGGAACACTGTGTGACATCAGTCACATACACATCATAACCAAGACTTTGGTCCCAATGGTGCCCTTGACAGCTTGCACGAGCGGTCACACTGTGTGACTGTGACGGAAAATTTCACCGCCACAATTTCATTGGAGGCTGTGTCATTGTGTAGAAAATTATTTGTCCGATAGTGAATACACGTGTCTTACAAAGACCTCAGATTTTGTGCTACAAAAAGCGACATCTTGAATGATCCCAAAATGTATCTTGGGTGGTAAAATCCTGCAGTTTGAACCTGATTTAAAGCAAAATTTCTCAGATGTCTCGGACCTTTTAAATGTACTCGAATGAACAATGGTTGCACATTTCATTACTTTAAAATTGAGATATCCATAAATCTTATTTTTCACAAACTGTGCCATATTTCTCTTAACCTGATGGAAAAGTAATGTTGATAGTCATTGTCCTTGAAAGGTTTATTGACTCCGCTTAAAACAAAATGAAACCAGCTTTAGCTGGTTTTAGATTAGGTTTTGGTCAGCTGGTGAGGCGGGGAGACTAGCTAGCTTAACACCACACTGTAAAAAAAATTGTTGGATTAACTTAAAAAAGTAAGTTACCTGGTTGCCTTAAAATTTTGAGTTCATTGAAATTAAACATTTGAGTTAATACAACAAAGGAGATTGGTTTAATAAATAGAAACTCAAAATATTGTGCTATCTGAACTACATTAATTATCTAAGTTGATTTGACAAAATATAAAAAGTTGTGAAAACAAATTATCAAAATTCATTTTACAGTGCATTGACCAGGCATGGAGACCAGCTAGACCAGCTTAAACCAAGCAAAGATCAGCCAAAAAGCTGGTTTAATGTTGATTTTATCTGTGGAATGATTTTTCAACATCTGGTCCCTCTTGTCAGTACTTTTCAAGTCAACTTGCTTTAAATATCAATTGCATTGCAGTATGTAGAGTCAACTGTCCAAGAACAATGTGTAAAAGTGTGGTCACATTTGTGAATTTTTTTGTGGGCAAAAAAGGTTAATTGTCAATTGTCATTTTCTGTGGCCAACTTGAACCCGATGCAAAATCAATGTGCGGAAATCTTTCGCCCTCGTGAGAAATTCCTGATTGCGTGGATTCATATAGAAATTACTTGATTTTGTATTGGATTTTTGGATTTTGATTGAAGTGTGATCACATTAACAGCAAAATTTTGCAGGCAAAAAAGGTCCCCTCTTTATATTAGTAATGGTTGTATGTTATTATGTTCTGTTTTGGTTTAGTTTCATTGTGTTTCAGTGTCTGTTTTCCCTGTTCCTGTTTGTCTGTGTGACCCAGTGTTCTAGTGTGTGCCAGTTTAGCCCTATTCGGACAGGTCTAGTTTTCTAAACGACGTTTGAGTTACAATTCTTATCACTCAGTGTCTGTGATTTCATATACAGATTCGGACGGGACTAACATCTCCATGTTGTCATGCAGGGGGTTATTGCATGCATCACATGACGTAGTGTTGTCAAAAGTACTGAAAATTGTAAAAAATTAACGGATGAAAATGAAATTGAACAGATTCTTAAACACCCCTGGTTGGCCATTGCGTTCACGCGCTCAACATACAGTATATGTCTGTAAATGGCTACAATGATCAACAACATGTTTTCACTGAGGGCTTACACAGGTGAAAGCAGACACTCAAAATGCTAGATGGAAATGCTGGTATCGTCACATTTTTTAATTTCAGTACCGTCTTGGTACCTTAGGGAGTTTTTGGAATTAACGTGCCAGATGCACTATCCTGACCTACATATACATCTCCAACCTCAGCAAGTGGTCCAGGGCACGCCTCCCAATAAGTGGTCCTTGTGAGGACTTTCCCGCACTCTCAGAGTGGGTGCTGGTGAACAACAAGTCTGTGTTCACCATCGGCCATGCAGAGGACGACACCATTCCCACTCGAAACTCAGAGCCCAGTCAGCCTTCACCCTGCCGGACAGAACAGATGTTTGTGCCCACCACAGACATTGAGCCAGTACCTGTTGCGAACAATGAGCCAGAAGACCCATCTGAGCCATGCCCCGTCCCGGAGCCTGAGCCCAAGGATAGCCCTGACCAGGCGCGCTGGCCGGCAATAACACTTGTCTCTGAAGGAATGCTTGTGGAGTTTGAGGACATGGCTGGAAGCCCTACCCACACTCCCTCCGCTGTGAATAAGTGATGCCTGGCCTCTGGAAATATTTTGAATGAATTTGAGGTAGTAATACCCCTGATTCTCCCTTCCCCGGTTCCACCCAACTCAGAATTTCCTGTGTCCCTGCTGGTTTTGCCCAGCTCAGAATCTCCTGCGTCCCCCTGGTTCTGTCCAGCTCAAAGTCTACAGAGATCCCTCCCAGCCTTTCCTCTGCTGGTTCCTGTCAGTCCCTCGGCTCATCCTTAGTTATTGGCTCCCTGCAGTGTTGCGGATCCACCTCAGTTCTTCCAGTCCTCAGCTCCACCTAAGCATGATGATTCCGTTTCCACCTTCAGCCACCGAGCCCCAAATCCAACTCAGTCCTCTGACTCATCGGCTCCGCCTTGGCATCATGTTCCTTCATCTCCACGATGGCCCATCATCCCACCACGCACCTTTGTCTCCCCCCCATCTCTGCGTTGGTCAGGCATCACCCTGGTTCCACCACGGGATTCCAGGCCTCCGGTTACACCTGTAACCTGTACCATCCCTTCAACTCTCCCGAGCTTCACTTTCCCTCCTGCTACAACGTTGCCCTTTCGCAACTGCTCCACAGAGGTCTTCCGGATCCCCGTCTCTACCCTGGTCCCAAGCGCCGTTTGTTCCACCTTGGCCCTACAGACCTGCAGTGTCACCTTGGCTCTGTCTCCTCGGCTTACTGTAACCGTTCTATTCTGTTTTGGCTTAGCTTAATTTAGTTTTACTTCCTGTTTGCCTGTGTAACCTTGTTTTCTAGTGCGTGCCAGTTTGTTCTCTTGATTAAAGATTCCGTTCAAATGTCGTTCCATTAAATAACTCATTTAGTATGTGTGGATTATTGAATTAAAGACAATAGTGAAGTTATGTATGAAGAGTTCAGCTCACACAGAACCAAGCAGCTTTCTGTTTTCCAGCATAGAAAATCCATGTGACCTTCTTCTATGGGGTTTAACCAATCAGTTTTTTTTTGTTTTTTTTTTATCAGAGTAATTTTTCCATTATTCTTGAATATATTGTCATTATACAGTAGATCCTGATGACTATTATCCACACGACCAGCTGGACCCTGTTACAAAATCTGCTTGGGGAAGTCTTTCAACATTCCAGATCTTGTTGATTCCAATTGAAATGATTTTTGCCTGTGAAAATTTGCTGAAAAATGTGACCGTGCCTTAATGAACCGTATGTTGAAAAATCATAGCCCTTTGGTGTCATTTGTGTGTTCAAAAATGTTTATATCTTTCTAAATGAATAGGCCCTAAATGTAAATCAGATAGATGAAGCAAAATGGAATGTAAACTACTTCTAACTTGAGCAAGAATCTAAATAAACAGCGAGAAGCATTGCAGCAGTCAAATATGTCACACTGTTTACATGGGAAAAACAACACAGATGGACGCAAGTGTGAATGGCCCCTTAAAAGGTTGCTAAGCATTTTTTTTTAACCTTGATCATCTTATGACATTTTGGGTGAAAACATTAATTCTGTAACCACATGACTGTTTCTTTCCAAAACTTGTCCATCTAGCACAGATCTGAATCCCTTAGTAAATGTTGTAAATATGAACTAGAATTTTATTTTTGTATTTATTGAAGTACCTGTGCTTTTTCACAGAGCTGTTGTGTTTATCAGACCACTTTGAGCTTTTTTGTGCATGCTGCATGAGTGACAATCCTACGTATCCAAGAGCCAATATGATATCTCCTCCACATTGTCCGAGCACTGTATTGAGAAATCAGTGTTAGTATTTTAAGAATGCAGAGGACGTCATGTCTGCATTCTTCATTTATTACTGTCTACTTGATTTAAGGGTATATGAGTGGACTTCAACATTCTTGATTCATCACATTCTTGACTTAATAAAGCAACCAAAAATAACTAACAGCGTTGTTCTTATTAGAGCTACACATTTCATTCAGTGTGTGCAGGGAGGGTTTTTTTCCATCTTGGACTGAACATAACACAGCTGTCATAGAATTGAACGATACCGGTTCCAATTCAAAACCGGTTAAGGGAACTAAATAGTAGTTTCTAGTTTTTAATGTCTCTATAGCCTAAACTAAAATTGCGTGTTGAATAATTTACAAAAAAATAATGCTTATGGATAAGTTTATAATTAAACAATTTCGTCATAGAGCATGAAGCTGTCAAATTGGGCTATTTATTTAGCCTAATAACTTTTGGGGATAACTCCTGTTTTCATACACAGCAAAATTTTACAACACCAGTAACAACAGCCCATGTTCTTCATGAAATGATTGACACACAATGAACAGTGAGTAGGTGAAAGGGACAACGCATTAGTCAAGAGAGAATAGTAATAGAAGATCTTATAACTTTACTGGAGCTGAAGAAACTTCAACGGGATCATAAATCGGATTATCAAAAAGTTGTCAGAGTGGATATTGCCTTCAAAGGAGCAGGTAGGCTAAAATGTTTGCTAGTGGCTAACATTATTGAAATAACAATAAACATGAACAATCCTGAAAGATTGGTAGAAACATCAGTTTGGTTTTATGCCAAGAGCTCAAAAGATAACACAAATTCAATTTTATTAGAAAAAGAGGTCTGAAAATGTTTTAGACATAAAGAAAAATATTATGGATTCTCAATTTGTGATGCAGCTGCGAGCTATAACGCACATATGTGCTCTTTTTATGATAACTTTTTGCTTAAAAACTCAATCCTGTTACTTTCAGTCCTGTTACTTATATGCAAAATAACGGGAGTGAGTTAAAGTAACAGAAGGGAGTAGAGTCCACTGATTTGTTGATTTAATGCTGTACATTTTTAAAACAATTATATACTTGAGGCTTCGGTCTTCTTTAAAATGAAAAAAGAAATGGCTTTGTGTTTTTTTATTAAAATACTCATTGCCTTAATATATAGTGATGTTTTGTCACAAATACTATTTGAACATATAACCAACTATTTCTTTAAAATAAACACTTTCGTGTGGGAATTAATAGACATGCTTTTAAACATGCTTTTTAAATGGCACATGAGTTTCGGTAACAGGACTGAGAAAACATGCGTCGATCTTCGACTTAGAAACCTTGTAATAAATGTAATGAAGTTGCCTGAGATTGACTAATGCACATTTTGAATAGTTAAATATGTGTAGTATTAGATTCAGTGTTGAAAAAAATAATAATAAAGTTTAATTTGGAAGAATTACAACAAGTAAATGTCACTCATTCGGTAGAATGGCTCTTTCTCCTTTCAGTCATGCACACAAAAAAAATTTCTTTGTTTCATCATATAAGAATAATGTTGGTCTTCGGACCACTCTCACCCAGCATCACTTTATAAGAGAGTGGTCCAGTCACAGTCTTTATGTTCCCCGGAATCCATTTCGGTCCATAGCTAAAGTCCAATAATAACCGACTGCAGAACCGCAGAACCATTACGTCATAACAATCTGAGGACCACAGCGCCAGCCCGACTGTCTGAGCGCGGAAGTGGGCGGGTAGCAGTCCGTTGCCGGAAGTGTACGGAGTTCATGTTTAGACATGTGTTTAGACTAGACAGTAAAAGGTTTTTAGACAGTAAAAGATAGACAGTAAAAGGTTTCAATAGTAACCAACTGCAGAACCGCAGAACCATACGTCATAGCAGTGTGAGGACGACAGCGCCAGTCTAACAGTCTGATGCCTTTTAAAGCAGCCTTTAAAATGTATTTTGAGCCTGTAAAGTTTTTAAAAATCGAAAACCCCAAAGATCTGTATCTCTGCTAAATGAATTTAATATGTTTGTGATGCCGTTTATCCTTTGTTTGTTTCTTTTCTTTTTTTCCAAATTATTGTTGTTTCAAGTTATTCTTACCAAATGTGAAAATGTGTAAAAGAAATGTGTCAAGAACTTGATATTAAATTTTGTCATTTTGAAAATTCAATAAAAAAATATAAAAAACAGTCTGATGACGGAAGTGGGCGTGGCAAGGCATTGCGCTACTTCTGTGTTTTAGAACGTTTCAAAGTTTAAAACAATGCTATTATAAATATATATATTTTTAACGATTTCGTTAAAAAATATATATTTAAGAGATGGGCCTATATATATATATATATATATCAAATATTATAAAATATAATATAAAAGACAGGCAATGTAGCCTACTATTCACAAATGTTATATTATACTATTATAATTTTATATGTTATATTATATATGTTATAGCCTACTATTAACAAATAGTTTTTTTTTAAAGTTTTTTAAAGTTAAAATTATACTTTATGCATTTGTTTTGTGTCAAATGATTAACAATATAAATTGAACAAAGCTTAAAACAAACAAAATAATAAAATGAAAACAAAGCTTGAGCATTTGAACATTTGATTTAATTGAATTGATTTTAAATAAAATTTATTTTTTCCCCCTCTGAAATAGCAAAAGCATCACACACTAGATGTACCTGCTCCAAATAAATAATAGTAATTAAATAAAAATACAAAATCGAAATAAATAAAAATAAATAAATTATATAAAACAAAATTTAACCAAAGAAAATAAATCTTATTAAAGTTATGCAGGCACACATTTAACAATAATTCTCAAGTGACAAATAAACTAAATAAATAAAAATTCCATACACATGGAGTTAATCCTGACGATTCCTGAGGCGCCTTTCGTCATGACACTCGCTTTTATAAGATTTATTTTCTTTGGTTTGATTTTGTTTTTTATAATTTATTTCATTTAGTTCGATTTTGTATTTTTATTTAATTACTATTATTTATTTAGAACAGGTACATCTAGTGTGTGATGCTTTTGCCATTTCAGAGGGAAAAAAATATTTAATTAATATTTTTTGTTTCAGTCCACCATAGAATTATGTTGTGTTTGGTCTATGAAAAAAAATGTGTTAGTTGTGAAATGGTTGAGTATTAACAAACGTTAATAGTTTTTTAAAAGTTAAAATTATACTTTATCCATTTGTTGTGTCAAATGATTAACAATATAAATTGAACAAAGCTTTAAACAAAAATAATAATAAAATGAAAACAAAGCTTGAACATTTGATTGTATTGAAAAGCATTTTTAATAGTATATTGTCTTTTGTTAATATTATCTTATATTTTATAATATTTGATATAGGCCTATATACTCACCGGCCACTTTATTAGGTACACCTGTCCAACTGCTCGTTAACACTTAATTTCTAAGCAGCCAATCACATGGCGCCAACTCAGTGCATTTAGGCATGTAGACATGGTCAAGACAATCTCCTGCAGTTCAAACCGAGCATCAGTATGGGGAAGAAAGGTGATTTGAGTGACTTTGAACGTGGCATGATTGTTGGTGCCAGAAGGGCTGGTCTGAGTATTTCAGAAACTGCTAATCTACTGGGATTTTCACGCACAACCATCTCTAGGGTTTACAGAGAATGGTCCGAAAAAGAAAAAACATCCAGTGAGCGGCAGTTCTGTGGGCGGAAATGCCTTGTTGATGCCAGAGGTCAGAGGAGAATGGCCAGACTGGTTCGAGCTGATAGAAGGGCAACAGTGACTCAAATAACCACCCGTTACAACCAAGGTGGGCAGAAGAGCATCTCTGAACGCACAGTACGTCGAACTTTGAGGCAGATGGGCTACAGCAGCAGAAGACCACACCGGGTGCCACTCCTTTCAGCTAAGAACAGGAAACTGAGGCTACAATTTGCACAAGCTCATCGAAATTGGACAATAGAAGATTGGAAAAACGTTGCCTGGTCTGATGAGTCTCGATTTCTGCTGCGACATTCGGATGGTAGGGTCAGAATTTGGCGTCTACAACATGAAAGCATGGATCCATCCTGCCTTGTATCAACGGTTCAGGCTGGTGGTGGTGGTGTCATGGTGTGGGGAATATTTTCTTGGCACTCTTTGGGCCCCTTGGTACCAATTGAGCATCGTTGCAACGCCACAGCCTACCTGAGTATTGTTGCTGACCATGTCCATCCCTTTATGACCACAATGTACACAACTTCTGATGGCTACTTTCAGCAGGATAATGCGCCATGTCATAAAGCTGGAATCATCTCAGACTGGTTTCTTGAACATGACAATGAGTTCGCTGTACTCAAATGGCCTCCACAGTCACCAGATCTCAATCCAATAGAGCATCTTTGGGACGTGGTGGAACGGGAGATTCGCATCATGGATGTGCAGCCGACAAATCTGCGGCAACTGTGTGATGCCATCATGTCAATATGGACCAAACTCCCTGAGGAATGCTTCCAGCACCTTGTTGAATCTATGCCACGAAGAATTCAGGCAGTTCTGAAGGCAAAAGGGGGTCCAACCCGTTACTAGCATGGGGTACCTAATAAAGTGGCCGGTGAGTATGTATACAGGTGAAACTCGAAAAATTTGAATATCGTGCAAAAGTTATAATTTTGATGATTATGGTTTACAGCTTATGAAAACCCCAAATTTAAAATATCAGAAAATTAGAATATTACATGAAATCAATACAAAAAAGGATTTTAAATACAGAAATGTCGGCCCTCTGAAAAGTATAATCATGCATAGGCCTATGTGTATAGTTATATACGAAATATATTAGTTTCACCTTTAATTTGAATTACTGAAATACATGAACTTTTGCACAATATTCTAATTTTTCAGAGTTTCACCTGTATATACAACTATATAATTATATATATACACACACATCTTAAATATATCTTTAATTAAATATATTTATAATAGCTTTGTTTTAAACTTTGAAACGTTCTAAAACACAGAAGTAGCGCAATGCCTTGCCACGCCCACTTCCGGCATCTTAGGCTGGCGCTGTCGACTGTCTCACACTGTTATGACGTATGGTTCTGCGGTTCTGCAGTCGGACCTATCTCCTAAAGTCCGGCATCTTATGTGAAAGAACTGCACCCATAAGGAGAAAAATCACATGATAAAATCACCTCCTGCTGGGGGTCTTAGTGGACCAGAACTTGTACTGAGTGGATCATTCCCTTGGACTAAGAAAAAGCAGCCTCTTGTTCCCCCTCCCAGTTCCATTTTTCATCTTTTCGCAGCAATTTGTGCACAGGGGCTAAAACGGTAGACAAGTTGGGTAAAAACTTATTATAGTAGTTTTACAGTCCCAAATAGGCCTTCAACTCTGTCACATTCTTTGGTGAGGGAGCGTTTTGAATAGCAGTCACCTTTTCTGGTACTGGGTGGAGGCCAGTCTCATCTACTTTATGGCCCAAGACTAAACCTCTAGACTCTCGTGGATTTTTAATTATGCCTTTACTACCTTTCTGGGGCTTGAAAGTGGTAGTTGCGACGTTGCGTAGCTGTCAATGGAGGGACAGAAAGGTCTCAGATTTCATTAAAAAAATCTTAATTTGTGTTGAAGATGAACGAAAGATTTATGGGTTTGGAACGACATGAGGGTGAGTGACAGAATTCAAATTTTTGTGTGACCTAATCCTTTAGGCAGGCGATACCAACTGATGGCCACAAGATGGCAATGCTTCTCTTTTTGTCAGTTTTCCTGGAACTGAAGTGAGTAGTCTTTAGGCTATGTCTCTCAATTTCTCATTCCTGGAATTATTTGTCTCTGTCTACACGTTTAAACTGCTAATCACATACAGAGTTTATTTCAGGATGGAGAACAACAGTTTTTAATTTGAGTCTCTCAGTCAATATATTGTATTTACAGACAGCAGGTGGCAGTTTAGTGACACTGCTTTTATCACTTTTTACTCATGTTTTCCTACTGTTGCGCGGTCAAGGTCTGTTGCTGTTTTCACATTGAAGCAACCTTGTGTTATTACTATTAGACATTAAATGAAAGCCTGACGAAAATAGCTTGCCTATTGCTGCAAAAAAAATAAAAATAAAAAAAAGGCTATTTAAGTTTATTATGATACATTAGAAACATGCTTTGTATCATTGCAATTATGACAGACTAATCTGTTATTTAGTGTCTTTTTAGTTGCCTAGTCATAATAACATGACATAACATCTTAAAAACTTTAGTTGCCCCGTGGCACATGTTTATATATCAACTTCCTCATGGCTTTTGTATCAGATGACTGTCTTATCTGTGGTGGAAACACAAACAGGACAAAAATAAACCTTATCTGCATATACAATTGTGGTCTCATATCAAAAACCAAACTGAACTGGAAATACTAACATTTATTTTCTTTTGACTGCAGATGGATGGTACTTATTTCAATTCAAGTTGTTGTTTTTTAATCCATACTGTTTCGAGGCAATTTACAGAAAATGCTTATTTCAATGTTACATTCAGGAAGTATTTTGTTATTATCAGCCAGAGATAGCAGACTACTTATATACTATTTACAACATAGCACATAAAACTTGTAGGTTTTCTATTAATGATTTGCCTGATGTTTCTTTTGAATTTTTTGATTGCAAATTCAAAATGAACATCTTATTTTCCCCTCCTATTTTTCCTCCGACCCTATCAAAACCCATTGGACAGATATTATTGAAGTTTTAAGACTGTTTCACCACAGACACGCACTTTTCAGAAATGTGACTAAAACACATGTCGTAACACTAACAATGAAATCAATCAAAACAAACCGCCATCAGGAGCGAACAATTTGCAGTGTTTACACCAATCAATGAATCATATTACACTTGATTGTATTTATTCATGTTTTTTGTACAAATATGTAAACAGAAGTAATGTAAACTGTAAATTTGGCTTAAAACTAGTTCTGGCAAGATAAGAAAATATTGTATCATATAAGCATATATATATATCATACATATTTCAATGGCATTTTAATCGTTTTAATCACTGCAGTTTCTTTTTGAATTGAACTGTTTTGGATCATAACCAGTTGTAAATATGACTGAATAATGAAAATAGCAGAGAGCGTGATGTATTTTAAATTGTAGCTTGTTAATTAAATAATTTTGTATGTAATGCATCCTTCTTATCTGCAAAACATCAACAGGAATGTTCTGTCGTCCTTCCTTCTCCCATACAGTGTGTACAGAACATTTACAACAAACAAATCCATTCATGTAATCCAATCAATATTTCATGGCTTTATTTCTTACCACAGAGAGCAGCACTGAAAATTTAATGGTCACTCCACTGCTCTGGTGAAGTTGACTTTGTCTTAAAAATCCCTGAATAATTCAGCAGAGTTGCGAATAAAAAAATCCTTTGGAACCTTGAGGCCTTGTTCTATCTCTCCTCAACCAACGCACACTTCTGCTTGGTGGCGTTTTATATAACTGAATTGTGTAAGAGTTACTTAAAAAGATCCCTGAATACAACTGGCAAACTAATGGAGGTTTTTTTTTGGGGGGGGGGGGGGGCAAACTGCTTTCTTCTGTCAAGTAACATGCCGTTGCATAATTTTACAGTTTGTGTATCACGCTAGCTTTGAAATTCCATTACCAAATGACTTTACATCTCTTTTACGACGTGTTATAGGTGGTTTGCAACACAAAGAATGAAATTTTTTGTATAGTTGTAGGTTAAAATTAGATTATTAAATCAACTGTGCCAACCTTAAAATGTTCACAAAATGACTTTAAAAATGTTCAGATGTTCAACAAAGTGGGGCAAATTTTCTTGTATTGCATTAAGAACTCCATTATACACTGGCACCAACATCTCTGAGACTTTCTGGAGTCAGCAATGGAGTTAATGGACGCAAATGACCACTGGGATATGCAACTGCAGGTCCTGTCCTTTACCTTCAGCCTAAACACTGTCAGTAAGAAAGTAACAGCTGAGCATTATTAGTTCTGTTCATTACTCATTATTATAGTTGCATTCTTCAAAAAAAGAAGTATGTTATGTGTTCATGACGTGTATTACGTCATGTGCGGCGCATCGCAGAGCTATAGTGCAAGCTAGCATTTGTTTGTTTTTTTAGAAAATGATAATCTTTCGATAGATAAGACCCTTATTTCTCGGCTGAGCCCTTTGAAGCTGCATTAAAAATTTGGACCTTCAAACCATTGATTACCTTTGAAGTCCACTATATGGGGAAAAATCCTGGAATGTTTTCCTCAAAAACCTTAATTTCTTTTCGACTGAAGAAAGAAAGACATGTACGTCTTGGATGACGTGGGGGTGAGTAAATGATCAGGACATTTTAATTCTGAAGTGAACTAATCCTTTAATAACAGCAATATTCTCACTTTCATACTGCCTGTTTTGCAAAATTTCAAATTTTATTATAAATAGTGGAACTATATTCACATTTTTCTGATTATTTTACTGTTAAAAGTCATGTAATTAAAGTTCAACAAGGGGAGCTTGCACACATAATCGTAGAATATTTCTTTCAAAAATATGTTTTTAGAGGCCAAGTACAAAGACAAAACCTTTTCAATTTACGACTCTTATGACAATGTAAATTGAAAACGTTTTGTCTTTGTATATTTGGCCTCTAAATAAAAAAAATAATTGTATAAGCAATTTTCTACAATTTTGTGTGCGAGCTCCTCTTGAACTTTGATATGTTTTTGAGCTTACCCACCAAAGTAATTTGTTTATCTATTAATTCCTTCAGTATTTGGCGTTGCCAGCCACCGCCAGCATTTTTGATAATTTTCACAAAATGTCATGGCCCTCAGAATATTTTGTTGCATGAACATCTGAACATGCAATATAGCAAAAGATAGAAAAACAGAACATCTGTTTATAAACAAACAAAGAAAAAAAAACAACACTTGAATTTGGGTAAGTTTCGTTTAAAAAAAAAAAAGCAACATTTTGAACAAAAAGGCAAAAAGAAAAACGTGTTTTCCCCCCCAAAGACATAAGCAATGCTTGTCGCTTGTTTCCCTCGAAGTGCCTTGAAACGAGCAGCGCGTGTTGACGTAATTTCCACTGAAACAGGAAGACAGGGCGGGACATATTGGCCAGCTCCTCCCCTTTTATAAAATAGCCAATAGTGTTTAGTTTATATCACAGCTCGGCCTAGTGTATCTATACCGGAACTGTGAAGGTTTGCGTGACACTAACGTGAAACCAGACTTCATTCGCCCCCATGGAAAACATATTTACACTGAATCATTCCCTACATCCTTTATGTAGTGCCATTCACCACAAAATAGTAAATGTGTGAACAAGTGGCCGATTTTAGCCGCAGCTTCAGCGTCTATTTATAATGTAAGGGACGGGACGCTTTAGATTCTAGAGAGCATTTGATTGGACAGAAAATATGATTTAAAGCTGAAGTGCAGACTGATGTAAAAAAAAAATCATTGATCCACATTGGCAGAAGTGAGAGACGGTGGCTGCATCCGAAATAGCATACAGTAGGTGGAAAACATATGACAAAAGTAGTATGTCCGAATTCACAGTACTTTTTTTAGCGGTCGTGAAGAAATTACTTCTTCAAAATAAGTACCTACGCAAGAGAGTATTGTGGTAGATTTTTCCCTAAACCTAACTATAATATTTATATCTAGCGAGTCGACTTCAGCCGAGTCCCCTAACTATAGCCTACTAAGCGAGTCTACCGTCGACTACAGCCCAGTCCCATAACTATACTCCCGTAATCTAACTTGTTTCCTGCGCAGGAATAATCGACTAACAGACTTCAGCAAATGTCCTTTAAATGCTTCGATCACGGCTGGGAGAGTACTCGAGCAGTTCTCAGAGCATCTCTCCAAAGAAGAAGCAAGGCCGGAGGATCTCAGACAAATTTCAGAGAGAATCCCACCGAAAACACGGATACAACCGTTTTTATAGAATAGGGAGGTATGGCAAAATGACATGAATTTGATTGGTTCTTCACAGAGAAACTCTTCTGTTACTAGGTAAAGCAAACTTTGTTTTAATGATTACCCCATTGTTAATCAAGTTCTAACCTAGTCATCTGTCTAGTTTCATTTCTCATATGTTATATTTACACTCAACCGGGGTATGGCAACACAGGCCTACGTCATTCAAAATCACAGAACAGAACATTTTCAAAGTGTTAGCATGTTAAATAAGGTTAGATGTTAGAAACATGTTTGTTTATTCAGTTTAAAATTTCCATAACAGTATGCAGTTTTGGACGCAGCGAGTATGTTTTCAATGCTTATATCTTCTAAATGCTAATTTTGTCATTGTTTTGGAGCAAACTACAGTAGCTTATAGATTACAGTAAGGCTAAAACATTCATACTAAAAGCCAAAAAAAAAAAAAAAAGATTTTTATTCCTTTATTTATCTTGAATATTTTATTATGATCTTTGGAGTTGGAGTAGTACCACAAAAATAATTAGGCTACTAGTCAAAATTGTTGTTGATTTGAGCACGTCAATAGGTTAGATATTCCATGAGAGAAATTACAGAGAAGATTAACATTCTCAGCTGTGTTAAGAAAACCAGGGCAGACACCTGTACACGAAAATTATTGTCTAATATAATGTCTCAAAACATTATCTTATGTGCACCATATGCCCCAAAAGGCTGTCTATAGCCAGGAGACACAGCAAATTACTCATTCAACAGTTCAACTTTTTTTTTTTTCTTTTTTTTTTTTTTATAACTAGCAAAATATCAAAGGAGGGTGAGTTATGTTTGGCTTGCCATAGCTTGATCAAAGCCTTTGATGCCAGATCACATGCTGCACGCTTCATTTATTAAAGAGACAGGGAGATGATGCAGCAGTCACGAACAGAAGATCGATAAAGGTATCGTGTCGCCTGAGAGCAAAACATCTTTAGTAACCCCTGCTCTGTCAATGCTGAGGGAGAATGACAAAGGTCATCTTCTCAAAGGATCTTACATCAGGTCCCTATTCTGCACGTGATAAACAGGTAACACATGCTAAAATATATCTGCACAGTTGCTCATAAACCAGTCATTCCAGCTCATGTTGTACCTTTTCGCCCTTCTGTGTCGTGTTTATTAATATATCTGAGCTCACAGGCTCTACAGATTTATTTAGCTATGGTAATTAATTTGTTGCTTACTTAATAATATTTGAAGAAGTCATTTCACATCACTGGATATACAAGTTCAATAAATAATAAAATAAATAAATAATAAATAAACGCTTTGCAATTTGCAAGTATAATGCCAAAACATGCATTTACATACAAACAATATTGACAAATATTGCAATAAACAAATATTTTAGCTTTAAATAAAATGTAAAATATACAATTCAGTCTCGCACTTTAAGAAAAAACAGTACTTTAACAGTACCTCTTATGTTTTTCCACTTTTTCAACTTTAGTTAGTGTGTAATGTTGCTGTTTGAGTGTAAAAAAGATCTGCAAGGTTACAGAGCTCAAAGTCCCCTCCAAAGGGAGATACTTTATTTTAAATCCCCCAGTAGTGCATAATTTTATCACTTGATCACCAAAATGACATATGTAAACGTTTTCCCTTCAAAAAAAATCTTCATGCCTTAAAATAGCTTGAATGTAACTCTAAACCCTTGCTTCATTTAGTATACGCGGTTTTATGAATATGCAAATTAGCCCCGCCTACAGTCACTCACACCATCTCAGAGATCCACTCGTTGAAGATCACAAGTTGACATGATTGGTTAAAAGGTAGTTTGTTACGTCAGAAACACCAGCAGTTTCAAACCGCGTTTTATGAATTTGCCCATGGTTTGTCTTGAAGCATATTAAAAACACCACATAGACATATAAACAACATTAAAACCGTTGTATCTGTCTGCTGCACATTTTATGGAGAACTAGTTTTCTGTTGCTTTTGTAAGCTCTCGCTTTTGTAAGACGGTTAGCCACTCCTTTAGTCAAATTAACCATTTTTTGTGATCGATTACAGTTTCCACGTAATTGCGTATTACGTGAGTCACGAACACGCATCACAGAACAGAGCAAGGCGAACATTTGTGCTTATAAAATTTAAACTTTTTTATTTGTTTTTGAAATGACCGATCGTTTCGCTAGATAAGACCCTTATTCATCGTCTGGTATCGTTTATCGTCTGGTAAGCTGCACTGAAACTCTCATTTTGAACTTGAACTGTTTGGTTCCCATTGAAGTCCATTATATGGAGAAAAATCCTGGAATGTTTTCATCAAAAACCTTAATTTCTTTTCGACTGAAGAAAGAAAGACATTGACATCTTGGATGACATGGGGGTGAGTAAATTATCAGCAAAAGTTTTTTTTAAAGTGAACTAATCCTTTAAGAGGAACTCGCGGTTCGCGGATGTGAAGGGGCAGGACACGCGCTGAGCACTGCCAATCACAACACACTACGCCAGCTAACCAATCACAGGACATTTCATATTTCGGAAGGAGGGACTTCGTCGAAATCGGTATGTTTGAGCCAGACTGAGGAGAGAGGTGCTGTAATAATGTAAAATTTTTTTTTTTTTTTAAACAATCAAGCATAAAAATAATTCTAGTACACCCCAAAAACAAAATCAAGATTTCATACAAGGGCATAATAGGACCCCTTTAAACACTATTGGTAAACTAAGCATAACGTTTTAACTAGTGCAGATTAGTAATCACACATTGAACATGTTTTGAGAGATTGTTCATAACATATTGTGATTATTCAAATAAACTCAGGTGACTATTCAATGAGGTACCAGAGGCTAGTGTTTGATATAGACATGTTATGATGGCCAAACACATCATTCATAACATCAAATGACACATTTTCTAATTAAACACTTTTCTTTTGGAAGGAACTGTTCCATAATTTGTTTTGTTAAACTAAAATAATATTTATTGGTGATAATGTGAACTTGTGCACCTTTGCTCAAAAAGCAAACATCAGTGAACAAAGCTTCTCAGCCATGTGTTACCAAAAAAAACTATTTAAAGGTGCCCTAGAATGTGAAATTGAATTTATTTTGGCATAGTTAAATAACAAGAGTTCAGTACATGGACATGACATACAGTGAGTCTCAAACACCATTGTTTTCTCCTTCTTACTAAAATCTAGTTTTTGAAAAACACCCCTGAAAAATAGGCGAATCTCCACATAACACCGACTGTGACGCAACAGTCGGGATCATTAATATGTACACCTCCAAAAATGTGCATATGCCAGCCCATGTTCAATGACAGGCGGAACTGCGCAGCCGAAGCATGGCAGTTGATCAGTGTTTGGATGTACAAATGAACACAAAGGTATTTAGTTCCTTCATCCGAGCCTCTGAAGAAACAATGGGTTAATTTTATTTTCTCTGGAAATGTCCAAACATTTCACCGACGAGACTGTTTCCTCAACTTGGGCCAAGCTGGCATCGATCGATCGAGCTACCAAGCAACACTTTCTGAATGTGTAATTGTTCAAGTTCAGACAGGTAATCTTTCTCTCAAAATCGTTCAATCCTGTATTTACATCATCAT
The DNA here is from genome assembly GCA_031834385.1 of Semotilus atromaculatus. NCBI lineage: Eukaryota > Metazoa > Chordata > Actinopteri > Cypriniformes > Leuciscidae > Semotilus > Semotilus atromaculatus. The sequence continues at coordinate 20,659,894 of JAULUF010000001.1, read as the reverse complement.
GTTTGCATTGGTGAAAGCATTAGAGAGAGTGCAGAAACTGCGTTGCAATGATAAGATCTTCATTCTCGCGATCAACACACTGTCATCTGTTTGCTCAATCGGCAACATTTTATGTGATGGGAATAGATCTAAATACTTTAAAAATATCTCAAGATTCGTTAATCTCTATAGCTGTAATAGTAAAAATGTATAATATCTGTAGTAAAAGTATTCCAGAGAGTTTCACATGTAATACGTAGCTATTTCATATGCAAGCATGTCAGCCAATCACAGCAGAGGCCGGTTACACACAGCAGACACGCCCCTTCAAACAGAGTGTTTGGGCTCAGGGCTAAAATCCTTTTATTTCTAGGAAAAATGCCTTTTATTTCTAAATTATGACTATTTTTGATCTAAAAAACATACTAACATTATAAGGGCAACCCAGAAAACATTATACAATAAAAATAAAAACCATTCTAGGGCACCTTTAAACAAAAATAGACTGTTCTCAAAAAAGGGCTGTCCCCGAAATTACCCCCTATACCCTTAAATAGGAATATAAATATTCGAAGGGACTGCCATTTGTAGTGGTGTCCGAAAACAGAGTGGACATTATCAAGTGCACTCAATCAATCCCACAATGCACCGCAATAATGAGGGTACAACTGATGTACTATCAATCGCTATAGAATACCCATAATGCACAGTGAGAGTCACACGCTGAATGAATTCCCACATCTGACCAGAAGATGGAGGCCACAGCTGAATCATCCATCCTCCATCATCCATCCTCCAAACCACTGGTCCAATGTGGCTACACCGTAATATCATACAGGTATTCCTTTTTAATTGATTATTAAATTATATAAATTATAAATATATAATTAAGGTTCAAACCGTTTCCATTACAGAGTTATACATCTTTTCATCTTACTACTGGAGCAGCCAGTTTGCTAAGTTTCAAATAATTATTAAACAGAAAGCACAAACTTTGCAAAAGTGTCAGCCCTTCCGGCGCACTGGAACAATGAGTCGAGGTGGAGCAGAACGTTCTGAGGCCGGAGGTGGAGACACGGACATCAGACGTCTAGGAGGAGATGGCTCCCAGCAGTCCCGAGGTTTATCCATGACAGTGATGACTGGGTGGCAGGAGTGGCTGAGGAGGAGAATGGAGAACAGAACAAAAGCCAACAAAAATCAAAGCCTTGTGTGTGAGAAGGTGAAGGAGAGAAGGAGAAGGAGGCTGGGCGGGGTTAACAGGACTGAAGATGATGATACACATTCTGGCATGATGAAGGGACACATCTCTCCATGATTCATCTCTCCACACTCACCTAAATTGTCCTTTAAAACCAGCCGGTACTCTCTCAATAGCGGGAGGGTGGGCGGGGTTAGTTTCCATTCCCTCGTACTCCACAAGGACTCCCACAGCAATGGATGGTGCAGCCGGCCCGCGCACCTGGTCAGACTCTAATGGCTCAGGGGTGATGTTCTGTTCAGTGAGGTAGATTAGGATTAGTGCGGGCTCGGCAAAAGTGCGAATCAAGGGCGCAAATCAACCACTTGGGGGCGCTCGCGAGCACCCTTCTGAGATCTAAAAAATGACAAATGGGACACACTACGGTCTCACGGACTTAACGGACACGCGCACGCGGCAGCCATTGTAAGTCCACAAGACCGAAAGTGCTCATGAAGTGTGCGATTTGGGACTGGGCCATCGCCACGCTTGACTTCGAGGTGTAACTTTTATTATTGTTCGGTCTGAAACGGCGCCCAGTGATGGATGGTTTAGCAATATTGTTGTCCGGGTGGAAATCGGGAGAAATTCGGGAGTCTCCCGGAAAAATCGGGAGGGTTGGCATGTATACGATTTCAAAGATTGTTCATTATTAATATCCTCGTTTAGATGCTGGTTATGGTTATATAGTACAATCCTAACATTATTAATAGAAAAAAGAATGAAAAAAATCCATTCACTCTATTGGCTGTACAGCCGCAGAGAAGTTGACCAATGTAAGCTGTCCGGCCGGACAGCTTGCATTGGTCAACTGCTCTCATCCAATCACCAGCTCCACTTGAAACTCCGCCTGGCGCTCGCGTCCCCACCCCACCGCACCCGCACCCGCCCCCCTCCTGCAACATGAAATTGTGCGCGTAGCAGCTGACAGTCTATGGTAGCTAGTTAAGTAGCATTATCAGCAATGGATAAAAAAAAAAAAAAGACAGCAGCAAGCGTCCCCTGCTTGCCCCTACAGTAAAGTTAGGACGAAAGAGAAAGTCATTAGAGGAACGAGCAGAGATAAAAAAAAAAATGTGAAGAACGCCGAACTTTGAGTAGGATAAATATAGGGTCCACCATTGACCGTTGGAGGAAGCTTCAGGAAGATCTGGGACTGAAGACCGACGCTGACACGGCTGACTTTTTGTTGAGCACGTAAACATTTATTTATACTTTTATGGTGTGACGTGTTACATAAATAGCTTTTTATCAGTTTGACAACTTGCTCATGCTGCCGGTCGGCATTGGAATGTTAGCCGTTTAGCATCGCCTATCACGGGTCAAAGTAATTATATTTCTTGAAGTCCTTGAATATATTTCAGTAGGCCTAGCGGGTTTCTACCGGTGATCACAGCTTGACTGAGTGACGTTGTTCAATTAGTTTCCCGGTGGGAGGGATCAGGTAGCACAGAGGGGAGGGGTGTGTGTGTGGAGGGGCGGGATGAGTTTTTTAAAACTTCCCTACCGTCTCAGGCTTTCTCGACCGATTTTTAACATCGTATACTATAGCTTTAACGAGAAACATCTGAACTAAATTATGAATCAAATTAACAACCATGACAACAAACTCAACTCAGGAAAACTGTGTAAACTGAAAAACAAAGTCCAAATGGTGTGTGACTGTTGCTGCGTCTCATTTCGCCTACTTATACTACGCCCTAAAAGTAGCTATGTACTACATTTTGACCACTCTACGCGCCTCTGCTGGCATGCTCTGGCGCCCCCCAGGGGAGGGGCGCCCCACACTTTGAAAACCCCTGATCTAAACCTCTCACAGTCTGTCGTGCATATCCACCATGTTTTGTAGTTTTCTGAACACTTTTAACTTGTGTTTGTAGTTCTGAACTGAATCCTCTTCCAAAACGCAATGGGTTGTGGGCAATATTAGCCTATATTGTGTGCACAGACCAACACTTTGAAAATCGACCGCAAATAGTATAGACAGGACTTCTGGCATACTCTTTTCAACATACTATGCTTTGGAACACACTTATGTTAATCAACTTACTGTTTAGGATGGATATGGACATTGAGACACAGCGTGTGACAGCAATGTTCAGAGAGAGAAAGAAAAAAAGAATTGTCCATTTTGATTTATTTCATGGTGACTTTAAATGTGCTTGGTCTCCTGCAGATCATACATGATTCAGTTCTGTGCTGGAAATGAAAGGAACGTGTGAATCTCTTCATTGCTGAGAGTCGCCGCAGTACAAGATGGTTTATGATATGAGAATATATCAGCTCGGTGTGACTGTAGTTCATTGAGGGCAACACAGTTCAGTTTGTAGCATGATCCGCATGTGTTGCCATGGTTTTCTGTCTTTCAGCACTCACTGCCCGTGCCATTATAGTCCTTATTATAAAGCTCCATAGTTCTTCTGTATTCCCTCTTGTCACTCATTTTGTTCTTCCTTCATCTGACTCAGGTTGACCTACTTAGCACAGAAGACTCTGTCTTTCTGATTTTTTTTTTATCTTCTTCTTTTTTTAATACATACTTTATTATCTTTTCCTAATCCTCATTCTCTCATCTTCCTCTTAATAATTTTTGTCTTTCATTCCACATCCCCCATAGTATTTGGAAGTACTCATACATGAACACTTGGACAAATGGTCACAGGCACAAAGACGCAGTTTTATTTAATTGAGCTGAGGACTCCTTAAAAAAAAAAACTCACAGGCCATTATTTCAAATAATTCAAATAATTGGAGTTCTAATTAATATTAAGCTTGAATTAATCCATTAATTTGCAATTTGGAAAAGTTGCTTTCAAAAGTAAAGCATTACAATATTGTGTTACTCCCTAAAAAAGTAACTAATTACATTACTTAGTTACTTTTTATGGAAAGTAATTAGATATGTTGCTATAGCAAATTATGTTTATCTGAAGTTAATTTTAGTTATTGGTTTGGTTGAACTGGATTATCGAATATCAGCAGCAAACACAATAGTTAAAGTGGATTATACATAAAGTAGTTCTGTATTTAATTATTGCAGCTTTTCATAATATTCTATTTGTTTGAATTGCACAATTTGTCTTCATTTTGATGAATACTGAATCTGTTTTTGTGCAAACGAGATGAGCAACGTCATTGCCTGATATGTTTTTGGACACAGCCCTTATTTAGCTATTTCAGTAGTGTTTGATCAGGGTTGCAGCTGAATTGTGAAGGTAGGTAGATCTCCAGGAACAGCATTAAACACCCCTGGTGTACACTTTGTGTTTTTTTTTTGTTTTTTTTTTTACTTTTGGGGATCCACTACACTTCCATTATAGACTATTATTACCATTATTTTTCTTGAAATCTCTATTTGTGTTTATCTGAAGAAAGAGAATCTTTAATTTTTTGGGTGGAGTATTTGAAAGGACATTGCATGTGTTCTTAGAGATCTATGTTCGAGTCTTTGATAATTAATTAAACGATTCAATCAAATTAAAATGACATTTTCAATAAATTACGTAATGGTGCACCTGACCCAGTGCTTTCTTTGGCCAGTCCATACCTGAGTCAGGGTTACTAAATTAAAATATTTTTTAGTTTAAAAAAAACCTTAAACTTACTTTATTTCAGCTAGTTGCCAAGACATTATTTATGTATTAACTTGATTTACTAAAATAACTAAAACTAAAAGTGAAATAAAATATATACAGTGAAGAAATAAGTATAAGCAAATAAGTATTTGAACACCTGAGAAAATCAACGTTAATATTTGGTACAGTAGCCTTTGTTTGCAATTACAGAGGTCAAACGTTTCCTGTAGTTTTTCACCAGGTTTGCACACACTGCAGGAGGGATTTTGGCCCACTCCTCCACACAGATCTTCTCTAGATCAGTCAGGTTTCTGGGCTGTCGCTGAGAAACACGGAGTTTGAGCTCCCTCCAAAGATTCTCTATTGGGTTTAGGTCTGGAGACTGGCTAGGCCACGCCAGAACCTTGCTTCTTACAGAGCCACTCCTTGGTTATCCTGGCTGTGTGCTTCGGGTCATTGTCATGTTGGAAGACCCAGCCTCGACCCATCTTCAATGCTCTAACTGAGGGAAGGAGGTTGTTCCCCAAAATCTCGCAATACATGGCCCCGGTCATCCTCTCCTTAATACAGTGCAGTCGCCCTGTCCCATGTGCAGAAAAACACCCCCAAAGCATGATGCTACCACCCCCATGCTTCACAGTAGGGATGGTGTTCTTGGGATGGTACTCATCATTCTTCTTCCTCCAAACACGGTTAGTGGAATTATGACCAAAAAGTTATATTTTGGTCTCATCTGACCACATGACTTTCTCCCATGACTCCTCTGGATCATCCAAATGGTCATTGGCAAACTGAAGACGGGCCTTGACATGTGCTGGTTTAAGCAGGGGAACCTTCCGTGCCATGCATGATTTCAAATCATGACGTCTTAGTGTATTACCAACAGTAACCTTGGAAACGGTGGTCCCAGCTTTTTTCAGGTCATTGACTAGCTCCTCCCGTGTAGTTCTGGGCTGATTTCTCACCTTTCTTAGGATCATTGAGACCCCACGAGGTGAGATCTTGCATGGAGCCCCAGTCCGAGGGAGATTGACAGTCATGTTTAGCTTCTTCCATTTTCTAATGATTGCTCCAAACAGTGGACCTTTTTTCACCAAGCTGCTTGGCAATTTCCCCATAGCCCTTTCCAGCCTTGTGGAGGTGTACAATTTTGTCTCTAGTGTGGAGGTGGACATTTTAAAGGCAGACTAACAGTTCTTTGAGGGTCAGATTTCTAGCTGATAGACAGGTGTTCAAATACTTATTTGCAGCTGTATCTTATGTCTGGATTTTTTTTTTTAGATTATGTCTCTCACAGTGGACATGCACCTACGATGACAATTTTAGACCCCTCCATGATTTCTAAGTGGGAGAACTTGCAAAATAGCAGGGTGTTCAAATACTTATTTTCTTCACTGTAAAAACTATAGACAGATAGTCACCACAACAAATTTACTAAATATACAAATAAAACGTATTCAAAATATTAATAAAAAACTATAATATAATATCTCTCAGGTTCATAGTTTTGTTTAGTGCGTTTTGATTCAGTTCTGTTTCTCTATCATTATTTGATCTGATTTCCTAGTTTGTCACCTTGGTTACCCATTAATTAATCTTTCTGTTCAGCTGGTCTTGATTAGTTCCCTTTGTTTGCTCCTTGTATTTAAAACCTGTTTCATGTTGTTCCTTGTCTGGTATTGTCCATGTTAAAGTGTAGTTGCCCTTTCTGCAGTCATTCTGAGTCGTGCGTGTTATACTATATGCTTGATACTTAAAATAACACTGCTTTAAGTGGAATGAATTCAATCAGAGCAGACTGAAAATCTTCTCATTTGACCTCTGACCAGAAGTTAAATGGAATGGGATTATATTGAATTTAACAGGGCTGGTCTGTAAACGTGCTTATTTCCAAACTGCTCCACCTTCAGAACAACCACCTCCCTCTCAACATGTCCCTACCTTTCACTCCCTTTCTCTTTTTCTCACACCCTGACCCTTCCTTGTCAGACAAACACTTTTAAGACTGAACATGATGTTTGTGGCTTAAACAGGGCAGTCTACCTTTTATGAAGCTTGTGTTGACGATATCATCTAATAACTACAACAATTACTCCAACAAACGTGGAATATACGGGACAGCTATCTACCATCACAGGTGAGGGACTTTGCACAACAAAAACATGTTTATTTACAAAAGCTGTCACTGGGGCAGTACCCTTTCAAAAAGGTACACCTTTGTACTAGTGCATATTAGTATCTCAAAGGTACATATTAGTACCAAATGTATATACCTAAATAGTACAGAACCTTTTTATAGGGTGCCGTCCCAGTGATAGCTTATACAATTTTTTTTCTGAGAGTGTATGTCAGTTTGGCTTGAGAAGGATACAAAAGATTACTCTGTGTATTGTTCTTGAGTTTTCCATTGCACGTATGTCTACACGTGTGGAGAATCGACACCTATACAGTCGTGCTGTTTGTTATATTGACGCTCACAAGTTTACTGCCCTTCCACTGTTTGACAGCAACGTAAACATGATGAAAGGTCATTGAGGGCTCAATATACCTGCAGACAGAGCTATATATAGCTGTATAAACACTCTCTTCACTCAAGATAAGAGCACCACTCAGCAAACCAAGGTAAAAAAATAGGCATATCTTGAAAATTGCTTGCCAAAATGACTTGCTTATTTCATCCTTGTAAAAAAGCAACCATGAGAGAGCAATGCATGATATTGAAAAATTCAATTAAGACTGTTGACTTGGTATAAGGAATGGACCAGTGTGGTCAAGTGTGGCTCAACCTAAGCCTAAAGTGTGTCCATAAACCCTCCTTCTTCCCCAGCTCCACATAGATCTGCTCCAGGGGGATATTTCATGTATGTTATATGTGCAGCAGCAGTGTAGCAAATCTATTCCACCAAGACCAAATACGTTAGCATTGCCATATCCATTACTATAACAATCTCACAGAGTTGTCATGACAGAACTACTATTAATCATGTCAGTGCATTAATTACATTTAAACGACTTGCATTTAATTAACATTTCGTGAGCTTAGAATTATAAGGTTCTATCTCCGTTTAGGGTAGTTCTGAGATATTGAGCATCAAAGGTTTTACATCCCAGCTGGCAGAACTGTTGGAACCTTTTTATTTTATTAATAACTACTAACAAAATTTTTTTTTTACAAAAATAACACCACACAGGCATTAATAAACATCTAATGGATCAGATTATGTAAAAAACTCAATTTCGACCAAAAGTGGAGATAGAACCTTATAATTCTAAGCTCACGTTTTGTAGTTACACTGTTAACTTTACCCCTAACCATAACCTAAAACCTAACTCTAACACTTATAATCCTAATCCTAACTCTGCCTTCACTCCTAATCCTGTAAATGTAAATGTGGGAATTTTACACGGTTTCACGGTGAATCCATAGTCTTGTATTTAATGTTAGTTCATAATGTAAAGTGTGACCAACTGAGTCTTCCACAGAATTAGTGTATTTTTAATACTGATATGCATCATGTCCCTTTTTAACTTTAGGGTTATTTTAATCAATGTGTCAATTACAATCTGTCTATTATATATCACTCATTTAGGGGTATGATTTAGGAGGTCCTTTTTTTCTCAGACTATTTTTCCATACTGTCATACAAACTTCTTCCCCTCTCCTGTTTCTTTCTCCCCACCCCTCCGTTAAAATCCGTTTTGCAAATGATTCTTCGCAGCCACAGGGACGGGAACGAAGGTGCTATTTTTAGCACTGACCAAGGGAGGAGAGAGAGTGAGGCGCACGGGAGAGGGCGAGCAAGCAAACAGGCAAGAGAGAAAGAGGGAGGGAGAGACAGGAGAAAATCATTATTTTTGTGTGTAGAAGCAGTTGGAGGCTCTGAGCTAAGGCAGGGAAGAGGAGACGAAACGAGAGGAGTGGAGGAAGAATAAGAGATCCACAGCAAAACCAGGCATCCGGAGAGACCCATCTCAGGTGGGACGCCACTCACACCACTGGCCTTAATACAAACCAGGGAAGGGTATGGTTACATTATACGTCAGGTTTTCATATATAACACAATCCGACAATTCCAAATTTATTTTAGGATTAGGGCCAGAGATACTTTAAATATTGTCTATTGTTGTCAGAAACGGCGACCCACGCCAGATGTCCGTCGTAATGGGATGTGTAAGACAGCTCTGCTTTGATCTTGAAATATGTTGGTTCTTTTTTCCTTATAGATTGTTGTAGGAGCATTTGAGACCTGGGAAAATCCAAGCATGTTTAGGCAACTGAAATTATTTGAAAATAGGGATGGGTGGGAATTGGTGCTGGGTTGTTTACATTGGTCCGCCACAATAAAGAGGGGTGTTCAGATGATTTGGGCACAGGGCAGCAGGGGGTGGTGTAGGAGCTGCTTCACGGTGTGTGTGTGTGTGTGTGTGTGTGTGTGTTTATGTGTGTGTGTCTATGTATGTGCTCTCCGATTGCTGTGAAATCTGAGCACAGCCTGGGATGTGATGGGAAGAGGCGTTGTCATGGAGACTGGGCTTGCTGCACATATTCCTGTAACCAATCCCTCCCATTATATACATTGATTTCTGGCATTTACTGTACAGAGCATCATTAAGGAAGGATTGAGCAGGTTATTACAACTTCTGAAATGATGCTGTTATTAATTATGAATACAGAAACAATGTGGGTCAAAGTTAATAAGAGATTCATTAGAGGTCTGTGAGTGAGAGTATGTGTTTATGCTGGTGAATTTGATATCTGTAATAAATTATGTTTAACTAACATTAAAAAAGGGTTAATAAATACTGCATGTCTTGCTTATTATTAGTTAATGTCTTAACTATTGTTAACTAAAGGAACCTTATTTTAAATTAAATTATATGGCTGTGAATTTATGTTGTTATGGTTCCCTGAAAGTTGTATTCAGAGGTTTTTCTTTCCTAGATCAGTAATTCTCTTGAATCGACTTTGTCTCAAATTGTCTAAAATGCCATAAGAGAAATAATGAGATGATAATAATAATGTGGATATCATAGACCAGATCATTTGAATTTGACTAGGAATATTTTAAGAGTGATTCCTGTCTTGATATCATATACAATTATAGTGAATTATATTTTTTTTATATAAAACTTAATATTTAATATTTTTATAAACATTTCTGTCTCGTTTCTGTTTGTCAGCAGATGTATATCAGTAACGGTGGTGTATTTGGTTGCAGTTTATTTTTTGATTTTGCTGGAACAGTTAGAGATGAGGAATGGCATGATGTGTGGGGGAAGCGCTGCGTGTCGAACATTGCCACCGCTGCCTCCACAGCAGATTTGAGAGAAGAATAATACTTCATGTAACAAACCTTAATGTGTTTTACCAAGACATTTAGAGGTGACATATATTGTTTAGCAAATTTCACAGACAAAACAGTCATTTCAATGGGAATCAGTGTGATCTGAGAGGAGATTTTGCAACAGGTTCAAGCTTGTCGTGCAGATTTGTCACGTTGACCAGCAGAAAGCTGCTTGGTTTGACTTCTGTGAACTGTGCATCATACATCACTACACTACTGAAGAAAGACTGTTTTTGCCCACAAATTTGACCACACCTTCAAATGCGATGTCTCCATTTGCTCTCCATTTAAACTCATTGCTTATGTCGAAACAACTGATATATTAAAGTAATCTGTAACACTTTACAATAAGTAGTTATATATTAGTTAACTACATTAGTTAACATGAACTAACGATACCAAAATTACAAATAAATTACATTTATTAATCTTAGTTTGTATTATTTAATGGACCTGAGCTAACAATGAACAGTTGAATTTGAATTAGACAGGATTGATAAATGCTTGTGTCTTGCTTTGTTAGTTAATGTTAGGGAAAGCATGTTATCTAATGGGACCATATTGTTTAAGGTGTTATCATGATATACTATGTATTTTTTTTGACAGTCACACTTTAGATTAGGGTCCAACTATGACTTTTGCCTCAGCAAACTCCTTATTACTGCTTATTAATAGTTAGTATGGTAGTTGTTAAGTTTGGGTATTAGGAAGGATTAAGGATGTAGAATATGGTTGTGCAGAATAAGGCATTAATATGTGCTTTATAAGTACTAATAAACAGATAATATCCTAGTAATATGCATGCTAATAATCTACTAGTGAGAATTGGACCCTAAACTAATGTGTTACCCATTTTTTTTTCTCTATCATGTACATATCTATTTAATAAAGCACTATTTCTGCTTTTACAGTCATGCGTCCCAGGTCCAGATTACTGGCTAAACGGGGCCTCCCCACCATCAGGGAGGGCTATGAGGAGCTGGTACAGGACCTGAACCAGACCAACAGCCAGCACACCACCACACAGGACTACTTCCTCTCCATCTGCCATCTGGCCCGGCCTACCTTCCCTCTGCATGAGCCCGACTGTGACATCCTCTCCATCGGCCCTTTGGATTCCCCAAAGCCCTGCCTGCGACTGCAACGCCTGCGCCAGCATCTGCAGTCTCCACTGCCCCACACCTCCACGAGCAACAACCAGACAGTTGAACAAGTTAATAAAGAGAAAGAGGCCACCAGATCTGCTCCATCAGAACCACTGCAGGCCCAAGCCGCCCCAGAGGACGACAACGGATGCAGAGATGACGTCCCCAGCCCTGCAGATCCGCTGGAGTACCTCTACAGCAACAGAGGTGCGATAGTGCTCCCTACCAGAAGGGGGAGCATTCCTCCACGTCGGCCACGCAGCGACACCTACCCGTGCTGTTCCTCACCAGCTAACGCCCCGCGCAAGAGCAGCTGCCCAGAGATTTGCCTGGCGGAGACAGTCACTGCAGCGACGGTCCTGCAGCGGTCACCTCTCAGCAGGAAGAAGCTGGACGACGGGGGCCTGGCTGCGCGCAGCGGCATTCCCAACAAGCTCGACGACGCCCCTGCTGGCTGGAGGGGAAAGAGCAGTCGCTGCATGGACAAACAGACCATAGTGTCCCACTGGATTGCAGAATGCCGCAGCGCGTGGAAGGAAGCCCGCATTCGTGCTTGCATGCTGCCCGCCATCGCCGAGAAGTAATCTGCTTTTGCTAAAAATCTCTTTCCGGTGAGGCTAAACATCACGTAGAGTAATGTGGATTATTTGGGAATTATGACTTTGCACTTCAGGTTTATATGCATATACATTTTTGGTGTATTTTTTAAAACCGTAACCCTATAGATGGTGCCATGTCGATACCACACCATAGTGTAGAGTTACCATGAATGTCAATGATAAGACTGAGTCAGTCCAGTAAATGTCCAGTCGTAATCAATAAACGCATTGATTGTATATGAGATTTTTTTTTTTTTTTTTTTACAGGTCTAATATACAATTGCAATTGCAGTTCTTATATACGCAACACAATGTAGTGGTAAAGAAATGCATAATATTCACAGAAAATAATCTCACTTTTTTGAACACCCGGGTTTTAGCAAATTCACATATTAGGCAGCTACTGTGGTGCAGAATGAATATGCCATGCTTCCTTGAAATATTATTGAACATTTGATGGCATTTCCAAGATTTTTGGGAAACCGGTTCAGCAAAAGATCTGACTTGGATTAGGGCGCCTTTTTCTATAATAAATAAATATTATGTCCAACATTTATTTCTATATAGTCTCAAACCCTAGTTCACTTTAATATATTGGTATTTACACAACAAGCTATGATAATTCAATCTTCTCACAACAAAGGACAAATGACATGAGATCATGTTGAAAACAGCCATTATGTTTGTTTTCAGGCCCTTGGTTTGCAGTTTAAAAATGCAACATGGTGTGACAGCTGTAGAGTGAATTGAGTAGTCTGGTAAGAGGATCAATTAAATTAAATGTCCTGGTTAGGAATCGACTTTGTTCAACAACAGAAAATAAAATGTAAAATCTGACCTACATCATTTTAATATTCACATTTATGGCAAAAGGCCAATGTAGAACTGCACTGTTATCCTATAAGACTGTTTGTACACAGAAAATCTGTTTTTCTCTGCATTGATTTGGTGTTTCAGTATTTTGAGATTGTCTTACTGTTAAAAGATTAATTAGTACGGTTGCATGTGAATTTGTAAATTATTTTGTATTCATGCATAATAAATTTCTTTTAATTGTTATTATTATGGATGTAATAATTTGAGAGAAATTGTATATTACACATGAGAAAAGAAAATCTGTTGTTCATTTTCAGCAACCTTGTACTTTTTCCTCCACTTTTTTTAAATTAATAAATTGTCTGTTTTATGTATGGATTTTGTGTGTGTGTGTGTGGTGTGGTGTGGGGTGGGGTGTGGGGTGGGGTGGGGGGGGGGGGGGGTGTATTTCTGTTCAATCAACTAGATTAAAAAGTTAGTCAGTGAGTCTTCTCATGCAATTAGTAGTATTATATCAATACATTTAAATAAATTGTATTGATCAACAGAAAAGCTGATGAGCATTATGGCTTAATGTGACTACACATTACTATTGTGTTTAATACTAAGTATTTTTAAGTAACTTATTGTAAATTGCTAAAACACAGTGACAGCAGTGAGCTGCTTCTTTAAATACTAGATAGTATGACAATGCTGTGGCAAAAATTGTCCTTACTGGAGCAATACATTTATTTTTTTAAAGCAAATTTTAATACAACACGTGTTGTGTAAATGCTGTTGTCAACTTTGGTTACAATAATAAAACAGATCTAAATGCAGCAGGTTTTATTTTATAAACCAGAAACTCCAAACAAAACACTCAAGATACTTAGGGGAATTTTACACTGAGCTCGTTTGCTGCGGCCCGAGCCCAATTGTTCCCGGCGCCCCCCGCGGCGTTGGTCTGGTTTCACACTCGATTCTATCGAACTCTGGTGCGTTTGCGTAGATCTTACGTCATCGCAAACGTGCACGGCGCATGATAGAAAGCAGAACGCAGTCAAATTCTGTGTTATAATGCGCAGCTGAGTGAACAACACAGGTTTACTGTGTGTGTTTCGCATAAGGTGGCCTTCTGCTGCTTGCAAACTGACTCTTTTGAGGAGACAGTGGATTTCCATTCATTTGTTGCCCTGATTCCACGTGCTATGCGCGAATACACTGCAAGCTCACTCTTGCTCATATCCAATCATCAACACTATCATCCCTTACATGTGTTTTATTTAACCAAATACATCATAATCAGCCAAAATGCATGCACAGGTCACTTTACTTCCGGAACAATCCGCGCATCCGAGTCTATGTTGCTTTCACATTCACGTGAACCGCGGCACGGTTCGGGAGCAACCGAACTCAGGTAGTCTCGGGTTCGGTACCCCAGTGCACACCCGGGTCCACATGACAGCATTCACACTAGCGATTTTTCATGCGAACCGTGCCTCGTTCCGAACTAAACTGCCAGTGTGAAAGCCCCCTTAGATTAGACTCAACTGGAACAGACACTGGTAAATCAGATGAGAACAGACAGACAACGAAAGAGCAGGTCTTAAATCAGGCAAACTAATCAATGAAATGAACAATAGGTGCACATGATGATTATTTCAAAGAAAACCCATAGAAACAAATACAAACAAGAAAACCACTAGAAAACGTGCAAAACCAATACAAAACAAACACAGGCAAGATAACACTTGACAAAAAAAAAACAGAACTCAGGAATCCCTTATATTTCCACATAGAGGGTGGGAGGGGGCTTAGGTGGAAGGCACTGGGCAGACTGGATATGAGCTCTAGGAGGAGGGCGGAGACAAAGGTGGACAGAACACAGAAGGATGACCAGGACACAGGGTTGAGGGAGGGAGGAGCCATGGTGGAGACTTTGCAGGCAAAACCAGGAGAAAGACTGACTGAGATGGAGCTGGCGACCACAGAAGGCTCTGAAGACCATGGTGGAGACACTGGGACGAGCAGTTGAGGTGGAGCCAATGCGCCCGAGGACTGAGGCGGTGCCAGAGGGAAGGCGGAGCCAAAGCGGTGGAGAGACGAGTCACAGTCAAAGGCAGAGTGACGACTGACCAAGGCAAAGCTGGAGGGACGAGGAGCTGACAAACTATCAGCCCAATGCGGATCCACAATGTACTCAATAGGGAGCGTAGGTGGAGACGAAGAGCTTATGTGAGGCAGTGAAGAGAGGGCTGAAGCACTGGGTAGTGTGGGCAGGGGTTACAAAATGGCCTTCCTGGCTGATAATGGACACACAAACAATCTAAAAATGGCACAAAAAAAACTAATACAAACCCAGGAAACAGAATTACAGCACGAGCAAAACCAATTCAAATAGAACACAGGCAAGATAACGCATGACAAAACAAGCCAGAACTGCCAGAAAACTGATGCGGAGCTGGTGTGCCCGAAGACTGCGGTGGAGCCGGAGGGAAGGCGGAGCCAAAGGGGTGGAGGGACGAGTCACAGACGGATTAAAATCAATACAAAACTTCACTTGAGGCAAGAACTGGGGTAATGTGCTCCCTCTTTTTTGTCCCTGTTAGGACACTAGCAACAGTATTTTGCACCAACTGCAAACTAGCCAAGAGACAATTGTGGAGGACCGAAAAAAAGTGTTGCAGTAGTTAAGCCTTGATGTAATAAATAGCACCTCACAGCGCTCACTCCATTATTACAATACAAGTACACATACACGACAGAGTGAATCACTGTTTCCAAGTCGTTCCTGGGTAAGAAAGTGATAGCCCTAAGATGGAAAAAGCTCCCCCTAAGCACTACACTGATTTGCTTATTAAAATAATAGCTTAAAATAGAGCAGCGCCTTGAAAGAGGAGGCTGTGAGGGATAGACTTGTCGTGTTGGCATCCGCCAAATAAGCTGCTAGATCACTTATAATTTTCCACAACTCGTGTTGTCTGGAGTTTTTTTGTACTGAAATTTCTTGGAAAAATATTTTTGCAGTGTTTTGTCAGCAGAACAATCCAGAAACACATTAAATAATAGTACAACCCACTGTGCCTATCCTTCACAGCCTCACTTTCATTCCCGTTAAAACTCAAAGATGGTGCTGTGAATGAGGTCTTTTAGGATGTGTTGAACAAGACAGGTTTTTTTTACATGAGACTGAGCATTAGATAAGGCAGAGCTAGGAGAGCCTAGGATCAGCATTTCGGCTGCGAAAAGTTACTAGCCATCCAGGTTTTAATTTCCTCAAAGTACTCCAACTTACCAGTTTGAGTTAGTAGGTAAATGAAATTGGGTATCATCAGCTTAGCAATGGATATTAGAGATAGGAGATATTACATTTCTGAATAATGTAGCTCAGAGGAAGCATATAAAGAGGGGACAGCAATGGTGATAACAGGCCCCTGAGGAACCCCATGGTGTAAAGGAGCTTAAAAAGATGAAAAATCACCTGCATGTAGTGGTAAGGCAACAACACTATGATCATACCATTTCAGTTCTGTTGGTTTATTACACAATTAAATATATTTGGAGTATATAATGAGCTTTGTAAATTACTGAACTGTTTTACTATGGTATGCTTAATTTTACGAAATGTGTTCTTTGCTATTTTGTATGTGTGTTGGGATTTGGTGGGGTGCCATAAACCATTCAAGCTCATTTGATTAGAGAGAATAACCACCTCAGCCCCCTTGTGTTAATCCCTGTGCCACACCCTCCACCAAACACCAACACACCACAACACCCTCCTTTAAGGCACTATAGGGTCCCCTGCACCACCCACCACAGCCCTGGCAGGAGGAACTATAGCCTATTACTTGTGGCTTCATGTGGTTCATTGGGGGTCCTTATGTGAGTACATGAGGTCCAGAGGGCGCCAATGGAAACAAAAGCATCTTACTAATCACTGAAGAATCACATGCAGTTTGTTAGTTTGGTGTCATGACTGAATTTTGGTGGTGGTGGTGTGTGTATACCCATACAGTAACAATCTTCTAATTCCTTAAAAGCAGACAGAGAGGAAAGAAAATGGGGGGGGGGGGGGGGGGGGGGGGGGAAGAAAACAGCAGGAACATTACAATGCCTATACTATTACAATAGCCTACCAGAAAGTCTGAAGACATGCAATAATTAGAACTATATGTATTTGTGGAAAAGGTGGAATAAATCTTAATCACCTGGTTGTCCATTGAGGACTTGCAGTTCTCCGCATTGGCTTACTGTAGAAGGGATATTAAATAAAAAGTCATGTAATGCCAAAAAAGAACAGGTTTGCTACTATGAAGGTGAGTAGGCTACATAATAACTCGTTTTTGGGTTAATTTACTTGCATAGCTAAGATAATTAGCTATGAAATAATCACCGAGTAATCATTAGCTATGCAATGTGTATGTAAACATACTTGGCAATAAATCTCTTTCTGATTCTGATAGCTGCTGTGTATTTATTTTAGGTCTTTTACTGCCTCGTGCGGCTAGTTGAAGTACTGCAGCAGTTGCTGTGATGACGATAATAACAAATCAAAGTATCGCGAGATTGGGAGACTGCAGCCCCAGTTGTTTTGTCGTGGTTGGCTTATTGTCAGAGACCTAAAGGAAGTTGAAGTTATGGCAGATAGAGAGGCCAACTCTTCTCAAACATATGTGCGGTGTAATTTAACCATTCGGTTAAACGTGTCCTCAGTGCCTCTGTTGGACTGTTAGCTGCTGTAGAGGAGGTGCGTGAAGACTTGAGCTCGCCAGCACATCCCTCAAACCGGTTACGGGTCGCCGAAACTGGATTGAACAGCTAGTAGGCTCATTTACATACCATTCAACAAATATTGTCGTGTTTGTTCAAATGTGAGGTATTATTCAGTATTTCAGTGATTGTTCCTAATCTACTTTCCAACTTATTGAAACAATGTTTTGATAAAAGAAGCGTGTTGTTGTGTTTAACGCTAGTGCATTGACGTAGCGAAAATCCAGTAGCAGCTAACGTACTGTGAAAGTGAACAGCATTAACGTTACATAACATCATCCGGACAGACAGCTGCGTGATCCCTTTAACAGCATTGCGTTATCACTTCAATAACGGTGTTTAGTCTTATTATAGACCGTGTTCAGATGCATTTCTTATCACACGTGGCATCTTCTCAGACAAAAGGGTTGTCTTGCATTGGTTGTCAGTCATAAGTTCCTCGTGTTTCTCCAGCTTTTTCTGTCTTAAACTGGCTGTGCTAGTACTGGCGTCCCACAATGCTGACTGAGCAAACTTCAGCTTGTCAGCAAGATCAACCAGTGCTCTAGCAGTGGTGATCCAGCCGCCTATAACAGGTAAGATACGAACAAATATGCTTTTAATATCTAAACATAATTGCGTTGACAACTCTTCACTCAGCTAGGAAATAATTTCATGTTTATAGTGCTAAATTAATGGCATATTGTCTTGGATATACAGTTACTTTAGAGTACATTTTGTGCAAAGGCAGTCATATTTGTTATTGAAAAAGGCATGATAGAGAAGATTTAAATAGGGTCTTAAATAAAATATTATCTTGGACATGGTAAGTATTAACATGGTTAATTTGGACAGCACATGTTTTGGAAATTGTAGGCCTATAGCTTGGGTGATTTGACCAAAAATATTATGACAGTATTTTTGTTCAATTTTGTTATTGCCGCACAATATAATGTGTATACTTGCTATGTAAATTAAAACATGGATGAAAAATGTCATGGTTTTACGATGTTCCTTACATAAAATGATAATAAATGTAATGTTGTAATAAGTTGTATAATATCTGGGATTTTGGAATTTCAGCCACTTTCATTGGCAATGACGTTGTGTGGTCAGTCACTTGCACAATGATGCAGAGGGTCAATTGAACACTGTACCAAAGGGTTTCAGAACGGTGTCTCTTTAATGATTAATCTGAGGTTGTTGGATGTTTCTTTGGCCTTAAAATCAAATATTGCTTGGTTAATGTGTAACTTGATCCTTTCTCTTGATTTCATCTGTAGTTTTGATCCAGTCTCCTTTGATTGGGTTTGTCCAGGCTATCTTCACATTTTGGTCTAACAGAAACCCTTCAGTCAGTAGCCATGGTGTCCAGACCTGGAGACCTTCCAGGTAAAGAATATATTTAGATCTGTTTATGTTACACATTGCAGTGCATAAAGTGAAAGGGGTCAAGGGTATTAAACATTTACCTAAATTGTCAATGCGTTTAATAGATTGTAGATGGTTATGTTACACCAATTTCTACTTTAAATGCATAAAATAATGTGTTTGTTCAGATGTTGTTGTTTTACTCTTTTACCTCAGCCCTGGAAGCAGGTCCAGGTTCCTCAGAGGGACTCCTCGGAGGGATGTCCATTCCAGTCGGGATGACCCGTCGAGCTTTCAGCTATGATGATAATCTTGAGCGGCCTATGTCTCCTCCTCCAAATGACATTAATATTAACAACCTGTGGAGGCGACCTGTTATACCAGAGAGGAAGTTTGCACGACTTGCTGAGGTTCGTGTGTATTGCTTATTCTTTGACCGATTTGCCCGCAGGTACATACAAATACAATACACTCACACACATTATAGAGTCATGTGAAAAAGAAAGTACACCCTTTTAAATTCTATGGTATTATGTATCAGACATAATAAAAAAAATTCTGGCCCTTGGCAGGTCTTAAAATTAGGTAAATACAACCTCAGATGAACTAGCCTACAACACATGACACCGGGACGCATATTACACCATGTCATCGTTTATTTAACAAAAACTAATCAATCAAAGAAGTTGAGTCCTTGTGCTGTGCGTCAGGTGCAGAACTGAGTGACGCATGAGTGCTGCCAGCATTGCTTTAGATCAGGGGTCGGCAAGTAACTAAAATATTTTTTTTAGCCAGTAGATGGTGGGCCAGCTGCACGGTGTAGGCCTATGGATACATATTAAATGAAGAGCTCTTTTCCAAAACACGATAAACGCCATTTAAAAAAAAAACAATGAGTTTGTCATGTCATTTTGTTGTGTACTGAAACTATTCACTGTTCCATCAACGTTTCATGCCAAATCGCTATATTTCCTTGTTTAAAATGTACTGCAAGATGCAGTTCCTTTTCAAACCGTGATAAGCGCCGAACCTATTTTTAGCCTAAACGCGATAAATCCTCTCGAATAATAAGAATTCGGTGAGCGTTCTACGCAATACAACATGTCGGCGCGCTGAACAGAGTTTTGTTTTATGTTCATTCATTCCTCAAAATGAGTGCTTTAAACGGTAGGGATGCAACGGTACACGGTAAAATCCCGGACCGTTCGGTCAGCCCTGCACGGGACAATCTACCCTTGTGTCCCGCGGGACTTCGGTTTTGCCATTGAGTTCGCGCTGATCCTTTTAGTTTTTGCTTTACACGCCTTCAGGTGCGTTTGCCTGTCCAGGCAGACGAAAGCCCGTCCCCGCGAGTTAATGTGTCCAATCAATCACTGTCGTGCACCCACACACTAACTTCTGTCACTCACTGGCTCGTATTACTAGCAGGGCTCTCGTCTCAAGTGTCACTCATTTCGGTCTTTTGTCACGCTCTCCCGCCACACATTGTATTTCTCACGCTGAAAAACTATTTGTAATATATTTAATATGCCGCAGCGCCCAAAACTACCAAGAGTAGAACCGGCAGGAATCAAGCGCGTCTGGATTCGTCTGGTGTTGTTAGCCAATCAGAAAATAGCACTATTGTATCTGGGTAAGATTTAACGCAACAACCAATGACACCCCGATAATAAATTTTTTTTATTATATTATTTTGCTCTGCTTTTTTTTATTCAAACCACAAGCTAATTTATGTTTGTTTAAAGGTAAAAGTGCACTTTTTCTTTCACATTGATCACTTCATATACCAGTTATCAAGGTTTGGAATTGGGATCCACTTGAATATTCTAAAGTGTGTTTGTTTACATTTTGTATTTTATAAGTGGTAGTTGAAGAGGTTGTATTACTTAGTGTTGTTCAGTACAGACTAGAGTGTTAATTTATTCCATACACATTGATTTTCTTCCTACTGTGACATTCTGTTTATGCTCATAAGAAAAATAAAACATATTTTTGGGATGAAATAACAGTCTCTTTCTGCACAAAACATGTACCGAAACCGAACCGAGACCGTGGCCCAAAAACCGAGGTACGGACCGTACCGTGGGCTATCTGTACCGTTGCACCCCTATTAAACGGTGATAACACTTTTGATGGCCTTGATGAGCCAGTGAGACCTACGCCTGGGGGTAGATGCTGCTGCCAAAGTATATTGTATATTTACTTCTTTATTAAATCCAGGCACTTGGTTGATGAAAAAAATTATTAAAATTAAGATTCAATTTATACAAAATGAAATTCACTTTAAAGAGCCCCTATCATGGCATTTGAAATGTTCCTATTTTTGTTTTGAGAGTTCCCAAAAATGGTTTCACATGCATGCAAGGACAAAAAACACTTTAATTGTCTTATAATATGCATTTATTTTTACCTGGTTTGCTCAACGACTTTCAAATGATTCGTTTAACGATTCATTTTCCCAAACACCTATCATATTTTCTAAACACTGCGTGACGCAAATCTGCGGTGATTGGTCAAATGACTCAGTTTATGTTAGCGAGTCGACCATAGCCCACAGCTCGGTGGTAAACACACAATCAATCAAGTCATTATTTGCGTTAGCCCAACGCAGAAGCATATTGATAAAGCACTGCAGTAGTAGCTACACCAAGTAATAACAACGACAAACATTTGGCATTTCTAAACAATTGAGAGCGAACACGTTGCTGTTAAATGGAGACCTAGAAGCTGCGCGGAGCGTACACAACACGCACAACAAAATACGTATTGCGCATGCTACAGAAAACATAACAGCAAACATTATTTATAATACTTACAGGTTGTGATTCGGAGGAGGACAAAGCTGATCCATATACACTGGGTACTGAGCCCTCCTTCAGGAACAACCGGCTTGCGAATCCACAGTTGAATTCATTGTTTGTCAAGGATTCGTCATTAAAATGATGAGAACACAACACAATCGGGATATACTGTTGTGGTATCGTTGCAAATATGAACTTTAACCACTTATCCTTCACATGCTCGTCCCTGGGCAGTGAAAACAGAGCGGCTGTCTATCTTTGCATTGTAGAACACAGCATCTTCTCGACATTATGCTATTCAGCTGAAGTATTGAATGTGTTCAAGACTTCAAGTTTACACTTGCGTCTGCGCGCGCAATAACTGGGCTCGGCCAATATGTTAATGTTTCGTATCTACATCACTACGAAATGGCTAATGACTCGTTTCATAAACAATTCATTTCATAGACTCAGTCGACTCTCACTTTTGAAAGACAGTAACTTTATATACTGTGCACTTTCAGATATAAAACTTTGCATGATGTTTTCATTCACTTAGAGCTATAGTACACACTAACAGTCATTTTCAAAAATCCATGATAGGCGCTCTTTAAAAAAAGGCTTTCTACATCCTATCTTACTCATGCTGTTGACACACATACACACCTAAGGTTTAAGGAGGTTTCTTTATCAGAAAATCGGAAAACGAGTCATGATTCGTTTTTTCATTTTAGTTCAGGAAATAAATCATGGAAAAACAAGTCGTTTTTCATTTTTGGTTTTAATTTGAAAAAACGATTGAATGACACACTGGGCCTATTTGTAAACCGTTATTGTAAAATAAAAATAGGCTGATTAAAAAAAAACTTCCAAAATAATCCGGCGGGCCAGAAAATATTGATGGCGGGCCAGTTTTGGCCGCCTGTTGCCGACCCCTGCTTTAGATGTTGCAGAAGCGGAAGGTCAGCTTGTCAGTGCTCAGACCATACGCCACACACTGCAACAAGTCGGTTTACATGGCCGTTGTCCCAGAAGGAAGCCTCTTCTGAAGCTGACTCACAAGAAAGCCCGCAAACAGTTTGCTGAAAGCAACCTGTCCACGAGAATGAATTACTGAAACCATGTCCTGTGGTCTGATGAGACTAAGATAAACTTGTTTGGCTCAGATGGTGTCCAGAATGTGTGGCGATGCCCTGGTGAGGAGTACCAAGAACATTGTGTCTTGCCGACAGTCGAGCATGGTGATGGTAGCATCACGGTCTGGGGCTGCATGAGCGCTGCTGGTACTGGGGAGCTGCGCTTCATTGAGGGAAACGTGGATTCCAACATGTACTGAACAGAACATGATGCCCTCCCTTCAGAAAATGGGCCCAAACACACCGCCAAGATGACAACTGCCTTCCTGAGGAAGCTGAAGGTGATCGAGTGACCAAATATTTCTCCAGATCTGAAACCGATTGAGCACCAGTGGGGCGTCCTCAAGCAGAGGGTGGAGAAGTGCCATGTGTCTAACGTCCAGCAGCTCCGTGAAGTCATTATGGAGGAGTGGAAGAGGATCCCAGCAACAACCTGTGCAGCTCTGGTGAACTCCATGCCCAGGAGGATTAAGGCAGTGCTAGATAACAATGGTGCTCACACAAAATATTGACATTTTGGACACAGTTTTGACATGTTCACTAAGGGTGTACTCATTTTTGTTGCCAGCTATTTTGACAATGATGGCTGTATGTTTAGTTCTTTTCAGAGGACAGTAAATATTTACTGCTATACAAGGAAAAAACTAATCCTCAAAACAGTTACTGAGGAGAAGTAAACAGTCAGCAATACAATAAGATCAAATAAACTAATTACAAAGAAAATGGACAAATAAATACAACAGATAAGTTTTTCATGAAGATGTACTTACAATGGTATTCAGGCAAGTAACAGCCTACAACAGAAATTGAATAAAGTAATCAAATATAAAATAACACTGCAATGTCTTCACTGTATACATTAAATATAGCTTAATCTTTATTAAAGACACAAAATGTATTTATTTGAAAGCAGGGATTTTTATCTTTGTATTTTGTTTTTAACATTAACGACACAGACCGAAACAGTAATATAGGGCGGCTGTCACTTTTAATGGCTTCATGGACCTATTATACTGTCACACATGAATTTTCTTTCTCAACTGTTTACATCAACTTAATACATAAATGAGTGTGTTACGAGGATACTTACCAAAACAGCATTTTTGTGTGTAGGTTATTTGACCATTTAGACTTGAATCCGAAGCCCACAGTATACTTATGTGCTTTCAGCTCCATCTCGCAGCGCGGGCACAGAAAGCTGCCTGGGTAACAGTGTCTCTATCACAGCTTAATACGCTAATGACACTGTTTAATATCAGGCATGTCACAGTTTAGCAACGGTAGACTGCATTTTACAACACTCACTGATTCGGCTGATTTAGATGTTAAGGTTAGTTGATTAGGAAGGAATGAAATTGCAATTCTGAATATGGCAGCTGCAAAATAATCGTTTTTTTCAATTAATTGATCACATTTTTTTTATTTATTAATCGCACAGCCTTAGTCCTGATACATAAACCATAGAATTCAAAAGGGTGTGCTTTCTTTTTCACATGACTGTATTCTCCATACCACAGTTTAAGTCTAATACCACAGTTAGACTAATGCTAACAATTATTCTGGTATTTCCTGTATATGTTTAGGAGGATGAGTCAGAAGGAGGGGCAAAACAAAGTGCTACCTTTGAATCCACTAAACCTCCTGGCCCTGTGGTGAAAGCCAAAGCTTCGTCTGTCATGAACTCCCTCATCATCAGTAAGAATGTTACGATGACTGCCTCATGCACCAAATTTCACAGTGTTAACTGCTCTTTAGTGGAAAATTTAGTTTAGTTCAGGCCTAATTGAACCTGTTGTGTCATGTTACAGAGCAGACCCAGGAGAGCATGCACAAGTTCGAGAAGCAGGCAGGATTGACCGATACAGGCTACACTCCACACAAAGGCCTGAATGCAGAGGAGACCCGATACCATCGTCTGGCAGAGTCAATGCATGTAGGCAGAGATCCTCTTTACATCAGCTCCAAATGTTATAGGATAGATTTTGTATTTCCAATACAGGTATTAAAAAAAAAAAAAAAACATAAATTGTGTGTATTGGATGTTGTAGAAGCTTCAAATCCAAAGTGTGGATGTCAAAGAAGAGAAACAGCCTTCATCTAATCAGTCAACGCCTTCTGGGACCCCTCAATCCTCACCCAAGCAGAAACGCAGGTGCCTAAATGAGTCAGCAGCTTCACAGCCTTTGTTTTGCATTAATCATTTTGTGGGTTGTAATTTTGAGTGTGTGTTTGGCAGGGGCTGGTTCAGTAGTCAGGGCTCCACAGCATCTCTCACAGGCTCTGAGATGAGCACCAGCTCTAGCTCCAGTATAGATCTGGCTTCAGTCGACGGACCTGTAGAGCGCTGGGGTGTTTTTGGACCTCGGCCTCAAGTCAGCAAGTCCACCACTGACCCAGGTACAGATTCAGCCATGACAGGTAAACCACACGGTGCACTTTACATGTAGGGAATCCTTTCTGCATACTCTCTTTAAATATCAAATTGACCCCCACTTGCGTTCAAATAATTCACTCTGGGTAACAGCACAGTCGATCAAATATTCCCATGTTGTCATAATAACAGTAATAATATAATAACAGTAGATTTTGGTGATTTTTGTCAATCCATCTTATTGCTCCCAACCTTGTTAGTGTATCTACAATCTACTCATAATTTTGAAGTATTTATAGTAAAATCTAGATTTTTTTTTTATCATCAGGCAGGTTCTTACTAAGAATGAGAACAAATCTGTTTTTCACGTTGCCTTCCATTTTACTCACTTGAGTTTTCACTCTCCTCAAAGTCTGATTGAAAACAGTTATGCGCAAAAAAAAAAGCGCATTTAAAAAACAGATTGAATAAGTATATAGTTGATATGCACACATTTTTGTTAGCTGAAAATAGGGGACAGTTAAGTTTATAAACTATATATTCTTGGCAAAAGACAGGAATAAATAACATTTTCTAATATCTTTAAATAGAAAGAGTTATTTTAAATTGTAATATTATTTCAGTATAATTGTTTTATTTTTTATTTACTTTTTTACTGTATTTCTGACTAAATGAGCACAAGATACTTTTTTTTTTCAAAAACAAGTCTTACCGACCCCAAAGTTTTGGACAGTAGTGTATATCCCATAATTTCAGTGCCATTTTACGTAATTTAGACCAGCCAGCTTCTTATGTTATCCAAGTCCTTTCATCTTTATGTATTAACCACTGCAGAGACCAACTCTGTTCTATTACGTTAACACTGCTCGACCAATCAAATTTAAGGACCAGTACAAATCGCCGTATAAAACGGTGTAAAGCTCTGCAGGCAGATTTTACACATGCAGTGCTTCAGATGTCGGAAGTTCATTGGACTTCACCCTCTAATTCGTGGCAACACACCCAACGTCATTCCTGTGTGTTTACAGGGGGCTTTGCCCTGCAGTCCTATAAGGGAGCTCAGAAACCCACCCCTATGGAAGTGATGAAGGCTCAGGCCACCCGCTTGGCCGAGGACCCCAGCTTCAAAGCTCCCCCTAAGATGGAGATCCCCACAATGGAGGGGAAGAGACAGGTGACCCGACCTCACAAACTCAAACACCGGGACATGAACGTCCTTACGCCCTCTGGATTCTGAGAGAATCCCTACATTCACCTCAGCTGTACACATTGTGAACCTGTAGCTGGTCTACCCTCTCTTTCCCTCTTGCCGTCATGCTGTTGGGTCACTGCAGTAGTAATTGCTTTTCCCTTCACAGGCGCATCTTTTTGCTAGTGTCTAAAGTGAGTGATCATCCTCCGATGTCGTGCGAGTGTGTATGAGCACTTTTGTTGGTGCAATTGTCTTTTGTTAGCCTCCTCTTTGCCTTTTAAAGTGTTACTTTAAGTTCGTATGTGTGAGAGTGTGCGTGCCTTGATGTTTTTGGATGTACTGTGGTGTAATTACTCCTGGCTTACTTTAACGCTGACTGACTATGATGAACAAAATCAGTGTTTTTTTATGTGTTGGATTTTTCGTTCCATCACATACAGTAGCAAAAACTTTTTTTGTCTGCCTAGAACAATTGTTATATATTCAGTAATGATGTTGTGATTTCCTGTGTAACATCATCGATACACACAATAGGTTTAGTGATAACTTAATTCTTTAAGTCGTTGCTGTGTGTATTATGACGTTTAAAGCATTGTTATATGGTTGTGTCGAGGACGGTGTAAGAAATGACGAGAGCACTAAATTGACTGAAGACTAAAATAACTTTGGCTAAAATTGTATTTAATGTAACAGCTCTGGACTGAGACTTTCTTATATTTTTGTTACAAGTTTCACATTGTTTCATTTTATTATACATGTTAATACATGAATGAATAAATGGACAAATGATTTTTGCTTTTTCAAATTTCTTTCCTGCAATTCCGTTTACTTTTTTCTTTTCTTTTTTTTTTCTTTTTTTGACAATGAGTTCAAATAAATCTTTATTACACATGGGCTTTTATTTTTTAGACATTTGAGCCAAGTGTCCATGCTTATATAGTGAAATATTATGGCAACCGACTAGTGAGTCCTCACTAGTTAGTTAAAGAGAAAAAAAGTAATCTAGTGTTTTGTACGTTTCTGTGATGGGTAGGGGTAGGTTAAGGTGATAGAAAATATTATTAAACTGATATAAAATTGATGAAGTCTATACAATATCCTCACTAATATAGTGAAACAAACTGGAGGCTCCTGAATATTTTTTCTTCTACTAGTCATGTGACATGTTCCCTCCCTCTTGTAATATTTTGATCTGCCTTTAAGTGGCAGTGGCTTCCCACAAGTGTTGTCTTTTAGTGTAGCAACTCTAACATAGAAACAAAGGTTCAGTGGGTAAACTGAGATTTCTCAAATTATTCTTTTATATTTGTATTTTCCTCTTTGGATAGTCCAATAAATACATCTGCATGCCTTTTTGATCCCACTTTATATATAGTGTATTTAACTAGTTTATACTGCCATTGTCATTTATAATTAATAATACAATGCACTTATTGTGTACATGTTGTGTACATGCACAAACACCTATAGAAGGACAACACCAGACGATGAACATGAGAAACCCTGGGGTTTTTATTCACAAGGGGTGTCTGGCAAACAACCTGGGAACAATCAGGGTAAATAT
Source organism: Semotilus atromaculatus (assembly GCA_031834385.1). Taxonomy (NCBI): domain Eukaryota; kingdom Metazoa; phylum Chordata; class Actinopteri; order Cypriniformes; family Leuciscidae; genus Semotilus; species Semotilus atromaculatus. Next base: position 20,632,053 of record JAULUF010000001.1, on the reverse strand, counting down.
GGAACAAACAAGGCAGGCAAGTCAACAAGGGGAACAGGAACTGAACACAGAAAAACACTTCAAAATAAGAGTCCAACACAACATTTACATTTAGTCATTTAGCAGACGCTTTTATCCAAAGCGACTTACAACGTCACAAGACAGAGTAAAAGCGGTCTGGGTCATAACAATGATTTACCCTTCCCTTACACCTCAACCCACCCTTAGCACCAAACCTGTCCCTAATCTTACCCCTATCCTAGGAGCTAAAGTGTTTTGCAATACAACATGAACACAATAAGTGCATTGTATAGCTAATTTAATGTAAGTACATGGTAGTTAAAGACCATGTACTTTAACCACCTTTCCTAAAACGGTTAGCTAAATATTGTATTTAATAAAAAAAATATATATATATATATATAATTATATATAATTTTTTTTTTTTTTTTTGGGGGGGCAATTGGCAAGGCAAATTCTAGAATAAATGCACATTTAAAAAAAACATTTTATCATGTGAATCAATATATTATTTATTCAAAATAAAATATATAAAAAAAAAAACTTTTTTCCCACATGGAGTAGTTGTAACCACTGACACGTTCTTTATATATACACGTCATTAATATGTGTGTTTTATATATATATATATATATATATATATATAGATGGATATATATATAGAGGGAGAGGGTGTGTGTGAGAGACTGCATTATGACATGTTTTATTCCTTATTGGAGTTTGGACACAGACATTATCTTACAGAGTAAATATACAAAATTTAAATTAAGTATATTTCAAAAGTAAAATCTGGCCACAAATGTTAACTTACCAGTGGGATTAATTATCCAAACAAAACAGGATAAATTGAAATTATTTGCGGTAATCTTTGGACCAGTATTGTTATAGGTTCGTTTTATAGCTTAACATTATCATTTTAATTTCTGCTTTCTAGTTTTAGTAACTTTAAAAGAAATGTAACTTTTTTTCCAAATACTCACTGACCCTAATTCAAAAAGCCATTCTGATCTCATCATAAGGGAGGGTGTGTAATCATAATCATGATTGTGCTCTTGAATCACAGCATGGCAGACTTTGGCTGTTTTATGAGTAACATCAGGAATGCAATCAAACTTTATATGTATGTGCACGACACCACAGAGCGTTATCCGTGAGCTCTGAAGCCGTGTCCACATGTTGTGGTCAGACTGTGATCTCATAGCTCTATCACAGTGACTCACATGCAACAGAGGCCCTCACACTCTGAGCTGGGTGGACCGCCAGGCTTCATATTAAATCCAGACATCCCAGTGGGACTGAAAACGTAGGAAATGACCTACGATGTCGATGTGTCAGCGTGTAAAAGTACAACGTCACAGAGGGATTACAATAGGGCTCTGGGAGGAAGTGATCATCTGTATGTGTGTGTGTGGGAGAGAGTGTTATTGGGTGGAGGCTGGTGGGGGCTGGACTTCCAGGAAAGCCTGTGTTTACCATGGCAGCATCAGATGTGAGGAGACTGCCAATGAAGCAGCAGAAAAACAGAGAAAACTCTGAAGGATGAAGCTAATGTTGGATGTTAGTAGTGTAGTGTTTTTTTTTTTTGTGATGTGGTATTGTGTGAAGGATACTGACATTAAAGAATATTGATCACTTATGTTGGAAGATTACCTCTTTATTTCAACTCTTGCATTCCTCGATGACCTCTTGGTGGAAATAACTTCACAATTATTTCCACCAAGAGGGGATATTCAAATTAATTAACCAATCATTAATACCATTGATCAGCCCTACCAAACGTGGAGGTTGAACGTTGTTTTGTTGTTTTGATTGATACTGTGAAGCTGCTGCAATCTATGTTGTGAAAAGCGCTATATAAATATACTTGAAGAGGTGCATACATTTTTGGTCAAGATCTGACAATGCAAAAGTCCAGCACTCTGTAAAGTCTCCTCCAGCACATCCCAAAGACTTTCAATGAATTTAAGGTCTGAACTCAGAGGTGCCAGTTCCTGTGTGAACATGATTCTTCGTTTCTTCTTTCCATTCTTTCACAATTTGAGCCTGATGAGTCTTGGCTTCGTCATCCTGGAATACGGCCGTGATGTGTCTTCCTACATGGTCCAATCTTTTACCATCGTGTCGATTTTGATTCATATGCGCGAGGGAGGGAGAGAGAGAGAGAGAGAGCAAGACAGTTTGAAGGCGCGTGCGGCCGGGGCTCGCTCGCTGTCTGCTCGTTCTTTCAGTAACATGCCCTGTCACACTTATCTGATCACTCACCATTCAAATAAAGCTTTGGCGCGCTGCATATGCTGCAAATAAACTGCATCCGACTGCTTTCCCTGACGCCTGGATCGTTCGGCAGCGTATTCAAACATGTTGTTTGTCCACAGCCAGGAACAGCACATCTGCGTGGCATCCATAGACTGTGGTGGCATCACAGTCATCTTGTAAACAGACCCACTCGCTGCACGACAACGCATGCGATGATGCGAAATAAGGCGTAGTTGTCCTGCGCTGGAGGCGGTCATATGCAAACAACTGGTACGTCACTTCGTACCGTGACGTCACTTCATACCATGGATCCACAACGAGCTGTATTTAGAGCTTGATTAAATAAATGCTTCGTTTATAATGGGGAGGACATCTTAAGCTATGAAACTTGCAGGAAGTTTTAATAGTACATAGATCTCTTATATACCAAAAGATCAAGGCAAATGTGGTTTCTCATGTCATGACCCCTTTAAGCATTTGCCTATTTAAATTCAAAACAGCAACTTTTTTTTTTTGGCTGGGCAGTGTATGTTACTATTTGTACTAGTTATGGTTTTGTTTATAAGCTGTTTTCCTGCTAATAAGTTTGTCCTTTTGCACAAGGAAGTGACTTTTATTAGGATTACATTATAGGATTTTAAAAAGCATCTGCTGTTTGCATGAATTCACATTAGTATGCACCTTTGATCGTCAACCTGATCGACTTGTGGGAAATGGGAGTAATAGTAATTTCCATTAATGAGTGCTCAGTGTGTGCTATAATTTGAGGTGACTTGTGGCAGAAGGGCGAGATCATAATATGCTTTAATGAGAGGATCTTGGGAAGTTAAATCACTTGACATACATTCCAATGTCACATGCAGATGCTCTGAGCATTGAGCCTTTCAGTTTGATTGGCACTGAGCAAGAAAAGTCTGATCAGAACTCAGTGGTCCGCTACCACAGCTCTTGATTTAATCGTGAACACCGCAGCGGCCTAATGTAATGATGCCAATCCAAGTTTGTGAGCAGTGAACTATTAAATCCATGGTTCTGTATTCAGGAAATACATAGAGGGAGGGAAAAACCTTCATAGAATGACATTGAATCTTGCTATAAATGAATGATCAAAGAGGATGTCTCTGTGCGATAATGCAGAATTCTCTTTTTGAATGATGATGCATTTTTCTAGGCATTAAAGTACAGAAAAAGTAAGCGAGTTAAATTTTTATTCAACATGTTTAATAATAATTAATTAGAGACAGATTCAGGGTTTGTTCCTCATATTTTTGGAAAACCTTTGGGTTTTAGCTTTATTTAAATTGGTATTTAATACTAAAACATGCCACCTGATGTTTGGCTTTTGCTAATTGTAAACATTTGTTTATGAATGAACATAGTGATATATTATATTATATTATATTATATATCCAGCCGTGCGATATTCCACCAGAATCAGGACTGGAGCCATTTCACTGTTTTAATCACTACTGTCATGGCAGTCGAGCAAATCCACCATATATATATATATTTTTTTTTTTTTACACTAAACACTACTGTTATTGTGTCACGGTCACGGAATGTAGTTTTAACAGTTTTTTTTAGGCGAGAATATAGTTATTTAGACCTCAAATATGTGACTCATATGAATATAGTTCCTATTTTACAATTTGTTTAGAACTTTTTGGAGATTGACCTCCAGGCCGCCACCAGCCGTTCAGCGTTCATGTACCCACAGAGAACAGCATCATCTCGGCCAGTCCTTCGGGCATTTGGATCTGGCTCTTACATTTGGAGTTATATCAAGCGGGCTATCTTTAATGCTATAATTCATTTATTCAAATAAATGTAATCTTACCGCACTACTTTATCTCTGTGTCTGATTCAAAGCGGGCAGAATGCTAGATCTAACGAGCCATAAATGACGAAAATAACCGTCAATAATTCCCAGACAGCAACATAGTGGAATCCATGTGTACGATAAGGGCCAGATCTGGGCCGACAATATGTCGCTGTCAGGGAATTATATTATATTATACTATACCACTCAAAGTAGAAAAATAAATCTGGCAATCTTTCTGAAAATTGGTATTAGTGATGGCATCAAGTCAAAGTCTATTTGGCTTGGACAAGAAAGTCTAAATGATCTCAACCGCTGTGCTGCTTTGCACAACAGCATTTACCTCAAAGGTTTGAAGTGATGGAAAATCTCACCCACAGGGTTTCAGTGTGTCATGGAACATTAATGACCATATTTTCAAAAATTCCTTTGTATTTTTAAGAAATGTTGTGTATTTTATGGTAGTGCTGCATAATAACATTCATAATGTTCTTTATTAAGTAATTAACAAATATATAAAGCTTAACAGATCACTTTTTTCATTTCACATATGACTGTCCATGAACTACTATCTGTTAAACATTATATAAAGAGTTTTCATAACCTATTTCCCATTTAATGTATTGTTTTGTATCGTCTGAAGCGATGCCAGCTTGATATACAGTAGAAGATAGTGAAACAAGATAGTGAGATAAAAATAAACTGATAACAGTGAGTTGGGTGCTAAAAAGAAATACCAATTGCAACACAGCCACCACTGGAACTGCACTTTGTCTTAGAGAGATATTTGAGGGTGTGACTGTTTGCTGTCTATACCACCCTTTTAGTGGTCACTGTCTGCCCACTCATGACACCATTCACACCACATATTCAAATATTTAAAAAAAAAAATTTTTTTGAACATTATATTTATTGCATTTTAACAAAACAAGCAAGTGATACATTGACATAAGCTTAATATTTCACAACTTAATCCCCTAAGTAAAAAGTAAAAACATCACATAACAGAATAACAAAGACAGTGTTAAAAAATAAATAAATACAAATAAATAATAATAATAATAAATAAAAATAGAAAATAAAAACAACTCGGCAGTCAGCTTTACTTTCTTAATTTCCTTCATAATGTCTTAGAAACTCAGTTAATGGTGACCATATTTCTTCAAAATTTCTTCCCTTTCCTCTAACAATATAAGTGAGTCGTTCCAATACAATACATCATGCCATCTCCTTCACCCACATATGATTTGAGGGTACATCCATTTTCTTCCAGTACAGAGATATTAACCGCCTGGCTTGCGGTTCCAATTCTTTGCGGTTCCAATTCCATTCTTTGGAATGTTATATGTTTGGCATAACTGCTCAAATGTAAGAAAGTTGCCATCCTTATAGAGGTCTGCCAGCTTCTGTACACCTTTATCCGCCCAGATTTTGAAACCTCCATCAGCTCTTCCTGCCTTAAAACCTGTGTTGCCCCAAATAGGCGAAAAATGAGAAATGGGAGGAATACCTCCCATATACTGATGGGCCCTATACCAAATATCAATTGTGTTTTTTAAAAAGGGGTTTTTTGTAATTTTCCCCAATTTTTTGGGGCATGCTGAATATAAATACAAATTCAATTTAAGTTTTGTTTCTAGTTGTTCAATTTTTATCCATGCTGGGGGTGTCTCAGTTGCAAAGTAGAAAATGGCTGAGCGCAGCTGTGCAGACCAGTAATATAATTTAAAATTAGGGAGTTGTAACCCCCCTCTCTCATATGGCATGTACAGCAGTCGAAGCCTTAGTCTAGCAAATATTTAATATTTAATTAAATATTTATCTTGTTTTGTTTTGTTATGTTTAGATTTGATAAATCATAGGATTCTGACGTAGCTTAAAACTACAACTATGAATTAGTGGACCTAATTTTTTTTTTTTACGTGAGAGAGAAATATCTATTGTTACTTACAGTAAATACATCTGTTTGTAATTTACACTAGCAAGCTGGTTCAGTGTATGAATCACTTTACATCATATTGGACGATACAGCATATAGTATAAGTGAATATCAATAAGCACAAATGGCGAGTTGGTCCTCCTTTACAGCTTCCACTCTTCCTCTAAATGTTAAATAATGGATCTGAGAATCAAGGAGGTCTGGTTTCAATTCCCCTGAAAATAGTGGGATTCTATATGGGACAGGTGTGCTGGAGCAGAAAACTTTTGCAACAAAGTCGGAAGCACATAATTCCCTAGAACGTAATTGTATGATGTAGCAGATTGGTTTCACTGGAATTAAGTTAAAAATTCAAACCCATTATTTAGAAGGGCTTTTTACCTGAAATTGCCTAATTCGAAATTTCGAAATCCCTGAGCCATATTTGGCCTGAAACCAAAACATTAAAATCTATAAATCTTTCAGCTTCTGTGTGTAGATATCATCTCACCTCAGTTCTGCTCACCTTGTATGGCTTGAATTCTTATGGTCCCTTGGGAGTCACTGTGGTGGGACGGATCCACAAATCTTTACAATAACCCCCCACAGGGTGACCACACAGGGCCCGTGTCTTATTCAGCTTAACATGACACAGATGCCTGGACAAGAGAGACTTTACAGTGTTAAAGCTGCAGCAAGACCAATTGTTAAAAAGTGAAAACATTAACACTGAAATGTTAGCTCTCTATTTTGGTTTATCATTGGTTATCATTTCTAAGAAACACAATTCAGTTCCTAATGCTCACTTCCAGTGAAGCCTTAATTCTATTACAAAGACATTATGAGGAAACCTGTGGTTCCAAATCCGTAACAAAATTTAGGCAAGGCTCGTTTTCTATTGCAGCGGGACAATGGCCCTTTTTTTATGTTCCACTGAAGGAAGAAAGTCATACAGGTTTGGAATGACATGAGGGTGAGTAAATTATGACAGAATTTAAGGGAAACTATCCCATTAAGTGTGAATTGAATGTAATACTATTTAATTACAATTAAATGAAAATGTATTATACGGAAAATGTATTATTGTAAGGGATCCACTGGAGGCAAGTTGTAGCGAGAACCCAAGTGCAGTATTTATTCAAAATGAACATATAACAAGATCAAAACATTACATGAAACAAAACCGTGGACATAGACTTACACACACAGTGGTTACAGGAAACAATACTTGACAAAGACACATGGCAAACATGAGGGCTTAAATACAACATTAAAGACTAATGACAAGACAGGGACACCTGTAAACAATAAACAGACGATTATCCAATGACAAGACACATGGCAGGATCACATGACAAACAGGGAATCACATGACAGACATGGAACATGACATGAACAAACCAAATCGTGACAATTATAGTTTAAATTTATATTACGGTAAATGCAATTAGTAGGTCTTTAGTAATTTCATAATTACCTCTATTATCTTCTGTTCTGAACAATAGCCGAAATGCATCATTTTCCTGTTTTCACTGTAAAGCTGCTTTGAAACAATCAGTGTTGTATAAAGCACTATATAAATAAAGGTGACTTAACTTGACTTGAAATATGAAAATGTACTACCGAATACTACCAATTTATGGTCAACTAAAATGTAATGTCCTTTCGATTGAAACTATTTTGTTTAAATAAATTTGTCTAATTTTACATTTGTTTTGATGAACTTAAAATGTAGTACATTTAAACTATATTTACTTTAAATGTAATATTGAAAAAAACACTCAACAGTTTAAATTGAAATCAAGTGCTTTACATGTGCTTTAACACATTAAAATAAGTGTTCTACTTAAGTGTGTTAAGATACATATCATGAAAGTGTACTCTCTTTAAGTTACACTGAGGTGGCCTTTCATTTCATCAGTATTATATTACCTGTACATAGTTTTTTTTAAATATACTTTTAAGATTTGAAATAAGTTCGCAATCAATAATTATGCACACTTTTGTTAACAAGGTACCTGAAACTCAATGATGCTTTTGTGTTTAAATGGGATCAAATCCCTCTATCCATGTTAGTGTAAATTCTTCACAGAAGCAACTCACCATTAATACCAGTGGTTTTGAAATGATGTGGTTAACAAACTCACACATGGGTGTGGTTTCCACAAACTTTTGGCTATAGCATATGTGAGTCAGGCGACTGAGGCTAGTTGTCACATTTAGATGTTTCTTAGGGTTGTGGGAAGTTTGTTTACTATATTCAAAAACACTAGAAGCATGTGGTTAGTCATCATTTACACAGGATTGTGTAAATATATGCTTAGGCTGATCTATTTTTCAATAATTTATTCATTTATTATATTAAATGGTAATTATATTAATTACCATTCTATAGTATAGTATACAATTTTTTAAGGGGTCATGAAGTGAGAAATTGAACTTTCCTTGATCTTTTGATAAAGAATTGTCCTATAAAAATATCCTGTAAGTTTCAGAACTCAAACCTATCTTGTTAGTCCAAAAACAGCTAAAACCAAGCTCGGAAAACGACTCGTTTCAGATTTTGTCATATTATTACATCACAGTGCAAGGAAAGGCAGATCAACATCATCTTCTACATCATTGCCTCTTTAGCCCCGCCCACCGATTCACACATGCCGTGTAGTGGTAAATACATTGGCTAAATTACTCCAGCAACAAAATGATAGAGTTGCCTCAAAGGAAAGACGCTTTGAAGTGCCAAGTTGTGGGAAAACAGTCTTTGCATTGCCATTAGGGTTGGGCCGATAGACGATATCATCATCTATCGTGATGGCTGACAGACATCACGATGTTAAGCTGACATCGCGACCCGCTTTGCACGTGATTCACCACTGCCAAAATAGCGCTGTATTACAGATGTAGCGCTTTTATTTCTAAATATTAACAAACTTGCTTACCATGTCATCAACTATCTTCTATTCTGATTCTCAAATACGTTTATTTTTTTAGCTGTTCTAAATCCACTGTAAAGGGTTTGCGGGGCTTATTGCTTAAGTGAAAAATTTTACAATTACATTTAAAATTTATTACATTTAAATTTTACCACGCCCCCCCTCCCGATGACATCGTCCATCGCGATGTTTCACTGTACACATCGTCTGATGCCAAATTGGTAGACAACACCCAACCCTAATTGCCATCAATCAATGTGATCCTAAAACTAAGAAAGAATGGATTTTTAACGAAGTTCCACTCAGATTGCGTATAAGTAACAGTGTTTTTACCATGTGTCACTATTGCTTTGTCTGATACAGATCGGTATATATGAGTATTAATACTGTAGCGCCGTAGTCAAACTGAATAGTTGTGATTTACTGTTCTTTCCTTTTCTTCGGCATTTAAATATTTAATGCGTTGGATTATCGGATATGGAAGAGAACATGTGGAGAACGTCTCCGTTTACTGACTTTGCGTACAGCTAGCTGATGCTATAACACCTTTCTTTTAGAAATACTGAAGCCTGGGGCAGAAATACTGATGCAATGGCATTAAGCGAATTTAAGGCTTCAGTATTTCTAGGAGAAAGGTGTTCCTGCGTCAGCTAGCTGTACGGAAAGTCGAGAGACCATCTTGAAAGGAAAAGCGGCTGCTTCTTTTTTTTTTTTTATCTAGGCCTAAACCATTTGCTATAATCCTGAATAAAAGCTTCAGTGAGTGACATCCTCTGTGTTGTCATCAGTAAAAGACATTACAACATGTTTTATTTTAAAGGGGTCATGACATGAGAAACCAAATATGCCTTGATCTTTTGGTATTTAAGGGGTCTTTGTACCATTAAAACTTCCTGCAAGTTTCATAGCTTAAGACGTCCTCCCCATTATAAACAAAGCATTTATTTAATCAAGCTCTAAATACAGCTCGTTGTGGATCCATGGTATGAAGTGACGTCACGGTACGAAGTGACGTACCAGTCGTTTGCATATGACCGCCTCCAGCGCAAGACAACTACGCCTCATTTCTGATCATCGCATGCGTTGTCGTGCAGCGAGTGGGTCTGTTTACAAGATGACTGCGATGCCACGCAGATGTGCCGTTCCTGGCTGTGGACAAACAACATGTTTGAATACGCTGCCGAACGATCCAGACGTCAGGGAAAGCAGTTGGATGCAGTTTATTTGCAGCATATGCAGCCCGCCAAAGCCTTATTTGATCAGTGAGTGATGTAGATGATTGTGACAGGGCGCATGTTACTGAAAGAACGAGCAGAGAGAGAGAGAGAGAGAGAGAGAGAGAGAGAGCCCCGGCAGTGCGCGCGCCTTCAAACTGTCTTGCTCTCTCTCTCCCTCCCTCGCGCATATGAATCAAAATCAATTGAGAATTGCCACGATGGTAAAAGATCGGAAGACCGAAGTTTCACGTGGTGGAGCATTGTGTAGTCTACATGTGATACAAAATGATTAACGTTAATAATTTATGCATAAGCAGCACTGACGTTAGCCAATCATAACAGTGAGCGTTAACACTGAACTCTTAAAGGGGAAATACCTCCAAAACAGACTTTGAATCAGAGGTTGGGAAATAGGGTGGGGAAATGTCATAAATCACTACATTTACTAGTGATTACATCACTACAAGTTATTTTGTACAAAAAACTATAGTAATACTATAATTGCACCTAAGGGAACATAATAAAACAAAACAAAAAAACTTGTCATGACCCCTTTAAAACAGGGCACTGCAAATGACAATGCATACGTTTTTCAAAAACTATGAATTTGAACTGTGACAAATGGTACATTAATTCATAATTCCTTTTACACGAAACATACCATAAGTCATCCTTTGTCAGTTAATTGTCAGTTAATAATTGTGGTAAATCCAAATACTTCAACTTTATTTGCCACAACCAAGACTTATAAAGCATGCATAAATGTTTCACATTGCTGGCAAATTTTTCAACTATGTAAAGGAATAATGAAAATTAATTTAATAAGCAAAACTTTGACCCAATCATACCAGTTGGCATTTACGTTGTGGCAACGTCTGTGGCACGTTGTATTTCTGCTATGGCAATGTTGCTGTCTACGTGCTCGCAACATTGGAACAACGTAGAATTATATAAGCCCAATTTATACTTCTGCGTCGAACTTACGCCGTAGCTACGCCATAGGCTGTGAGTAGCGCGCGTACCCTATGGCGTACCCTGACGTGCACCTCTCCAAAAATAGGGGGGTTGGTGGGGGCAGCTTTGGGAGGGCCCAGATTTGGGGGGGGCAGCTTTGGGGGGGGGGGGGGCAGCTTGCAAAAGGTTGAGAACCCCTGGTGTAGAGGCACCGGCGTAGGTCCGACGCAGAAGTATATCAGACAGGACTACAGTAGCAACGTTGTTGCGCGACATTCAGCAACTGAGAGACGACGTTCTGATATATTTTTTTAAGCTAGATAGGCCAATAGATACCCCATTTAGCATTTTGTTTTGAGGTTAATTTTTAATTAGTCAGATGTTAGATAGTTATATACTTTTTAAATATTGTTTATCATTATTATTATTATTTAATTATATTATAATTATTTAATTTAATCAGTAAATTAGCCTAATTATAATAAACACCTGCAAGTGTAGATACACTTTGAATAGTAAAAAATTACAGAAGTTTACGTTAATTCTACTTTATTAAAACTGCATGGTTATCAAATTGCACTTCCAAAAGTCATACATTTGTGAAAAAAAGAAAAAAACGAATATGCAAATGTCTTTTAAGTATAATAAATAAAACATAAAAAGCAAAGATCAGAACATTTAATGAACAAAACCGGGTTCTACTCTATTTTTTACAGTCTGTGGTTTTACAGTACACATGGCAGGTAGTCACGCCGGGGGGCGATAAAGTTCGGTAACCGGAATCAGTCCAGGAAAAATCCACAAATCCAGAGGAGGAAAGAAACGAATGAGACTAAATAGCAGACAAACCAAAGAAAATAAAGTTGTAGTGCTTTAATATATACTTATCTTATTTAGCTGAGGTAGGCTAAATTAAACTTCAATACTCACGTATCCTTGCTCGATGAAGAATGTGTCAACTAAGGAATGAGCCCAACAACGGGTGGTTGAAATTTAAAAGGCTGATTTTCGCGCGAAGGCAAGCAATGGCCCCGAACGGTGGTTTAATGTCAACATTGTGACAACACTGTAACAACCTTTACCACACAACGTAGTTATAGCACCCTTTTGGCCAAGGTGTTAAAACGTTGTTAGAAGGTTTTGTACGTTGTGCCAACGTTCTGTGTTTGCTGCGACATGCCCATCAAAACCATAGATCAAAACGCAGTGTTCGAAAGACAGGGTCAAAAACTGTATAGAAAATAGCTTATTTCTTCTAAACTAGGATTTTTTTTTGTGTACAAATCTTGATAGCATTATAAGTGGACCAAAGAGAACATTATACAAAAATGAAGTTTATGACCCCTTTAAATCTGGCTTCCTTCCTCCATTTTAAAGGCATAATTTGGATAAACAAATGTATACGTGGCGCACAACAATCACAATAGCCTGTGTTGAGCGTATTCACAGTCAATAGTCTGTAATAAATTCTGATCTGAAAACTAGTGTTATTAACAAAAACAGGAATCCTTAATATCAAGCACTCAAGTCCTTTCAGTCAGCCAGTGGACAGTGGTGGGCGGGGCTGACGTTGCCTTGGGAACCAGAGAGGTGGAGCAGGTTATAAGTTGTAAGTCCAGGCGGCTGTTAGTAAATCCTCCTCGAAGTCTTTGGATCATATTGCGACTTGCTCTGCCGCCTCACTACCAGACCCTCCAAACTACCTTCAGCTTCAAAGAATACACTTGAACGATGTGCGGTAAGTTCAGCTTGTTACTGTACAGGAAAAGGAATGCTGCGTATGATAAGAATAACTTCTCATACTGTTCGTTTTCAGGTTGCTATTGTCTCTATTAAATTATTAGTCCCAGTGTGTGAACATGACGAGTCGAATGCCAGCGTCATCATGTAAATATTTGTTTGGTCTGGTCATCATTCATGGAGTTGTGACAGTTGAAGTGACAGATCCGGTTTGCAATGCGACAGCGGTCGTGATTCAAAACCTACCTAGGTTGCATTTCTAGACATCAAACGCACCTAATTTTGTCAAATATGTTGCCTGGTAACGTTATTTCGGTTTGAGAATGAGAATGATATGACGCAGAAGAATCCTGTCAACGTCGCAAGCAGCTCAAACTGCGTTTTAAGACACATAAACTCGACGTGGCTGATCCCAAATATGTTGAATGAACTTTATCACTTTGTCTACTATTATTAAAAATAACAAGTAAGGTATAGTATAGGCCTATATTTAACTGTAGTTTGCAGTTAATATAAAATTAAATTAAATAAAAGACAAGTTAGGCAATGAAAGAGAGTAAGTTACACTTTCATGTTTTTTCATGGCTGTTTCTTAAAGTACACTGATACACTTTGTAAAAATGTCAAATTAAGTTTTACTTTACTAAAGTAACTTACATTTTGATTCATTAGCCTGTTTTAATCATTTTGTTGCTGTGCTACAGTTATTTTGGTGTGTTGACGTCATCATACTAAATCAAATGTAAAGTATTTCTAATTTAACTGTAGTGTGTTGTTTGATATTTAAAGTTGATATGTTCCAAATCATCTATCTATCTATCTATCTATCTATCTATCTATCTATCTATCTATCTATCTATCTATCTATCTATCTATCTATATATTTGCCGACAAGCATATTTTAGTAAATTGGTTTATCTGAATCCTTCACTCTGTTAATGTCATATTTATCGTCTTAATGTGAATTGATATGAACTTTTTTAATTCGCCACTAGTATTTTTGCTCCCTTTCTAAGCCTTGTTATCTTGTATCTGGCAGGAATCTTCGCCTACCTGAATTACAGAGTGCCACGGACGAGGGGGGATATCATTCAGACCCTCATAAAGGGACTTCTAAGGCTGGAGTACAGGGGTTATGACTCTGCAGGTAAGACTGCCACTCCCACCTCTGTGAAAGTAATGTCAGTGTGTTCCGCAGGTAACAGATACGGCACAAGAACTGAACAGTAGCCTCGTTTCTTGTATATTGGCAGCGCAGGGGGCCTGGAGTGTCAGCTCTTCCAGCTGAAGCAGTCAGTTGATATTTGTGTGAAGGGGATTATTCTGCAGTTAATTTTTTTTGCATTCTCATAACTTCTTTCTCACCTTATGCACTTATTTTGTTTTTATAAAGAGAGATTGTAACCATAAATTATGTTGTGGATCATTTATCTGGTTTCTTGTATATATTTTTCTGGTCAGGTGTTGCAGTAGATGGCCCAGGAAAAGATCACACAGCAAATATCAGCCTCTATAAGAAGACAGGGAAAGTGAAAGCTCTTGATGAAGAAATCTACAGTATGTTAAACCACTTTATTGTTAGTCTTATCTTTTATCTTTAAAGTGCTTCCATAGTGATTCATTAAAAAAACAAACAAAAAACTCATTTGTATCATCAGAGAACAACTCCATCGATCTTGAGGCAGAACTGGACACACACTTTGGCATTGCACACACTCGCTGGGCCACGCATGGAGAGCCCAGTTCGCTCAACAGCCACCCTCAACGATCCGACAAAAACAATGGTAAGAGGTCGAGCGAGATGAGAGACAACGCAAATGAACTGACCCTCAAGGTGGTCATCTGGTTTATATCCCGTCATTAGTAAACCAGCTGTGGTTGCCGTCAGTTTATGTGCTCTTTATCCAGGAAAGACAGGACTTGGCAGCCAAAACAGGCTTTAAAGCCATTAGGTTTTGTTTGTTAATGAAAGGCTAGTGAAAGCTGTAATACTGTCAATAATGGTTCAGATGTGAAAGTTCACCTCAGAAAATAAACACCTAAGTAGGGGGTAGAAACAGACAGCAGGAGGTTCCTCTCGCCACACAGTTTGCTGTGCTACTGATTCTGGATCTGCTTTCTCCTGTAATTCATACAGGTATGTTTAGTGAGGTTCAAAAGTTTTATATATTTTTTTCTTTTATATTTTACCTGATGAGCATATTATCCAATTTGATTTGAGAATGATCCAATGGGCATCTTAGGTTCGATAGGCACAAGAGCATCTGTACAAAGCAGTGCAGATGATCATTGTCAGAAAGTTACTTACCGGTACATTCAATTTGTGACAGAAGTATTTTTGTTAAATATTTTTCTTATATTATTAATATTTTATGTTATAACTTTTATATATATATATTTTTTTTTACTTATTAAATTCTTTAAAATTATTCTTCAGGATTTAAAGTACTAGTCAAAATTGTGGACACCTGGGGCCAGATTCACAAAACATTCTTAAGAATAACTACCAATTTATTCTTATTTTCTAACTTAAGAATAAAGTTAAGAATATTTTGCATTCCTAAAAAAAAATTCTTAAGAATGTTCTTAAGGTAAAATTAAAGGATTAGTTCATCTAAAAATGAAAATGATCTCATGAATTACGCACCCTCAAGCCATACAAGGTGTATATGACTTTCTTCTTTCAGCCAAACACAATGGGAGTTATATTTAAAAATAAGCTTTATAATGGTAGTGAATGGCACCCTAGATTTTGAAGCCCAAAAAAGCGCATCCATCCATCATAGAAGTAATCCATATGACTCCAGGGGGTTAATAAAGGCCATCTGATGAATTTTTCTAAGAAAAATATCCATATTTATAACTTTATATACTGGCTCCCGGTAACGGCCGTACTCAAGTCAAGTTCCGACAGAAGAGTGACCTCTGACCTTTTTTGGGCATCAAAATCTAGGGTACCATTCACTGCCATTATGAAGCTTGGGAGAGCCAGGACATTTTTTAATAAGTAATCTTTTAACATTTTTAAAGTAATCTTTTAAAAAAGCTTTTTTGACTTGACACGGCGCATTAAAAACACAATACTGAATGATTAACTCCCAGCAAGCCAGTCGGGACGAAAGTAGTCTGCGCTCTTATTATGATGACTATGGTAATCTATAGGCAGTGGAAAAAGGCTGACTTTGTTTGAGGAGTTAAAGGAAATATCCGCCTTTCAATCAAGTAACAAGAAAGCCTATCATTTCCTTCTTAAGAAAAAATAATTTCTTAAGAAATTGAAGTATTTAAGACCTTTTCAAGAATTGCTCTGAGGAACATTTTTAGAATTTATCTTAAGAATTTTCTTTCTTAAAGGAGCATTGCGTAAGTTCTGAAATGTCTAACTGTTACTGACACCAGTGGCCGTTAGGGAAACTGCAGCCAGTCTCATGCTCGTTCTCGGTGCGCACGCTCGTACGAGCACGACCACAGCAACCAGAGAGTTGCCGCAACAACCACAGACGGCTCATCGAGATTGACCAGCATGTTGAATTGAAACACTACTGCTAGCGATTGCCGCTGCTTACTAATGGCTGCCGTACGGATGTAAGCCCAAGTAGATGAGAACGTGCATGACGTCACATTTTGTGAATTTTCGCGCCAATTCACTGCCATGGCTACAGAGCCTACAGGCTGATAGAGGCATCCGTGGTGGACATTCAAGGTGTAATTCTGTCTATTACATTATGGTTGGCTCATAAATGTACAAATGAAAACTCTATCTTAAAGATTTTTAAAGTAAAAACCTACACATTGCCCCTTTAAGAATATTGTCATAAATCCTGCAGGTGTACACATTTTTTAATATTTGTCAAAGTCGTCAAATCTCTCTCTCTCTCTCTCTCTCTCTCTCTCTCAGATCAAAACTATTTTATTTTATACCTTTTACACACATTTTCTCAACCAACTTCATTAGGTGCATCCTGGGATGCTTTTCCAATATTATTGAATGAGTTCAGTTCACATGTACGCTAAGCACATTGAATGCTTTTTCTTTACTCTTTGGTCCAATTCATCAATTAAAAAAAAAGTAAACTATAAACTGGTAAACGATTACACTGTCGTGTAGCATTAAAGTATAAGCCTGTAGGTCTTTAAGATCATGAGAAAAATGAGGGTGTATTTGAATTTTTGACTAGTATTGTGCTTTCAATGAGGACAAACTGTACAATAGAACAATAGTACCTACCTATATAAAATTACTAAACCACACGTAGATCATGAACAGTTTGTCAAACATCCCTTCTTCAAGTATATTTCACATTGAAATAGAAGGCATGTAGGCTTACATTCATGAATGACTTGACTAATGACAGCCATTGTTGTGTATCAGCTATTATATATGCTGTATGTTGGATCTGACAGACGGCATGTTTTGTAGGTGAGGATGTCATAAAGAGAAACGTGGCCCTGCTTGCTGCTGTTACATAGTACATTTACAAAAATGCATAACATGCTTTATCTCAGATGCCTTTCTAATTTAGCCTTTTATGTTGATTTAAGTGGAGGGCCTTCCAGCAAGAGTTTTGCTCAAATATCACTATTTTACAATTAAAACAACACACATGAACCAGCTAATCAAGGTTTTCAGGATTATCATGTTGGAAGGTTGCACTCTAGGAACAGGATTGGACACCCCTGTATAATTTGTTTCCTCATGGATTTTAACAAAAGTAATTAAAGTAATTTTGCACTGTATTTATTCATCCTTCTATTTACGTTTCTCTCCAGAGTTTGTTGTCATCCACAACGGCATCATCACAAATTACAAGGAGCTGAAAAAGTACCTGGTGAGCAGTATTTTTAAATACCTCTTTAGTCTTTACTGGAGCCAGTGTTGTGCCATCCATTCAGAAAAAAATGCAGGGCGGGGATCATTTTGAATCTAAAAAGGAGGCGCTACATACCAGAAAAGATCCAGAACCAGTTTGATGAAACAATGCCAAACGATAGTAAACCACACAGCCTACTTGACATCAGCGGAAAAGGAAAGTTGTTTCAGAGAAAAAGGAAGCTAATACATTTTAATGAATAATTATGATCAATTCTTTTTTCTTTTGAAATAACATGCACAGAAGAAACGTTCAAATTAAGACCAGTGTTTTGACTTCATAAAGATCTTGATTGTCAACAGTGTTCCGCACACACAGAAGTCACTCTCAAACCAAGCAGCTTTCCTTTGGTCAACGCAGCGAATCCGTGTGACCAACTTGAACCTGTTGCAAAATCTGTGTGGGAAAATTGTTTGCCTTAAGCGAAATTCCAAATCGCGCAGATTCGTATTGGAGTGACTGGATTTCGCAAGCGATAATTTGCATAACTGCAATAAATGTGACTGCACCTGAAGTGCAATTGATTTGTCGAGATATAAAGAGAAAATGTCACAAGCCTGGTCTTCTTAGCATAACTTAATAATTATTTTTAAGTCAAAATGCTTATGACATAGTGTAGAAAATATGTAATTGTTCATGACATATCACAAATTATGTCTTTATCATTTTAGTGGTACACAATCACATCATGTAATTTATTGTCTAGTAGTTAGTTGCACGGTATCCCACAAAACAACATTCAAAAGCAATGAGGAAGCGTTCAAAACCAATTTAAGTTTAGTATTTACTCTCTCTCTGTCTTTCACTTTCATTTATCTTTGATTCCTTCTTTCTGTCCCTATTTCACAAAAGAAAAACATATTTTGTTTTGCTGCTGCTTGTGTCTGTAACCATGGCTTTTCCATCCCAACCCATTGATAGGTTTCCAAAGGCTATGAGTTTGAGTCGGACACAGACACAGAGGTCATCCCTAAGTTGATCAAGTATCTCTATGACAACCGCGAGAACGATTATGTGTCCTTCTCCACCCTAGTGGAGCGCGTCATTCAGCAGCTGGTAAGCATCACGAGTGTGTACGTGTTTGTGTGTGTGTGTGTTTGGGGTGAGGGGGTGGTCTTACTCATGCCTCTGGGAACCCCTTGCTCGGATTGTGAAAGTGAAAAGCCAGTTCTTGCTCATTTTCAGCCCTCTTAAAAACAAGGAAAAGAAGTTCAGAAGTTCTGTTCTGTTTGAAGGGTAGTTACATGATTTTTCACCACCCTTAATATTTGTAGTCAAATTCGCACTGATAAATCAAGTAAGGCCAAGTAAATCATAAGGGCTGGGCAAAATAATGGAAGGGCTAACTGTGCTTTAATTTGCGTGCGTGTGTGTGGGGGGTAGGGGGTGGGGGGGAGGGGTTGTAAGCATATTCATCTTCAACAAATATATCATGCAGTCAAAGTTTGGACCTTGTTTTATGAGTCTTTGTCAGTACCTTTGAACGACTCTCATAACCATAATATTCTCTGCTGGGAAGTTCAGCTCTATCCAAACATTGTTCCGTGACGTTGTATGAGCGAGGGAGGTGCCCTTGGAAATATTCTTGACAGGAATAACAGGAATTCTTTATCATTGGTTTATAAAACAACCTACTTTTCCTATCAGCATGACATTCCCCGTTTTTTACCATGTCTATACCCTGCCTTTTTTATGGCATCTTCTGTAAATTGATTACACAAAATTTTGATTGCTCTCTATCTAAACAGCTTTGGCAGCCATCTTAGCGATGGAAGGCTGAGAGATAAAATAATGATAACGTCGAGGTGTTGTTTAAATAAGGAATAATTGACGACAGGCCGTTGAATTATTAGAAAATGTATGCACACCCGAGGTGGTAATGCCTCGGGTGTGCATTATTTTTCAATAATTCAACGGGCCAGGGTCAATTATTCAGCTTATACTACGGTTACCACACCTCCAAATATTGTTCAGATTTGTTAGGTTTTTGTCATTAAAACGCTCTTGTGTGTAGGACTTATTTCTTACTCCTCTAAATCCATTCCTCTATTGCTAATTCCAAAACGTCATTTGAGAGGTAGTAACCGAGGCTTTTGAGCCATTGATGGCAGACTAATGCAGTTATTAGAGAGAGCGAGAGAGCGCGAGAGAGAGAGAGAGAGAGATTAAGCGTATGTGAGTCTGGTGCGAAACATATTACTGAAATACTTTGGCGAGTTGATATGGAACTGTAATGCAGTCAAGACCTACCTGGAACTACTTTAGCAGTGCGTTTCTCTGAAAAAAATTGCCCACCTTAAAACATTCGTCAACCAATCAGATTCAAGCATTAAACTGCCACGTAGTATAATAATAATTATCATTATTGTAATTCAAAATAATTATATAATAATAAAATTATTGTTTAAGATATATACACTACCTATATTTTTACTGCCTTTATTCTGATTTTAAAAAGTAAAAATCATCCTATGGTATGAAAAAGTATTTTGTGAAATATTTCACAATATTACTAATTTTACTTTAATTTTGATTTAATAAATGTAGTGAGCATTTTTGTTTTAAAAACATTTTAAAAAATCATACTGACTTCAAACTGTTGAATGGTAGTGTAGATATTCTGTGTGTGTAATTAGATAGATAGATAGATAGATAGATGTGTCTTGTAGGAACAAACTGTGTATAAAGCAATTTAGTAAAGGCTGCATGTGTTGAAGCACGTAGATGTAAAATGTCTACAAAGTGAGTTGTGTATCAGTGTGTCTGTGTTATATGTGTGTGTACTGGAGTGCGTGTGCTTTCCTTTGGGCAGAAATAAGCTCCCTCAGCACACAGAGAGGGCCCCTATTCCCCTTAGTTCAACCCTCACTGTGGGGCTCTGTTCCTCCCAGCTCCCCGATGCCCCTCCGCTTCAGGCCTGATCCTCAGCTGGGCTACAGAGGTGGGCTGGCGAAGAAACGCGAGACCCTTTGCCTGTTCAACAGAATGACGATGTTTCCATTTAGATCTGTATCATAGCTATTCCTCTCGCCAATGAACATTTGTCTCATTCACTGTTTTTTTTTTTCTCTATCTTCCCTCAGGAAGGGGCATTTGCTCTGGTTTTCAAAAGCATTCATTTCCCAGGAGAGGCTGTTGCCACCAGGTCAGCAAGAGCTATGGTTTCTCTGAACTGTAACACACTCAGGTTTCCTCATTCCTTTCTTGCTCTTTCCATCTTCTGAGATGAACTCCTTCCCATTATTTTCCTTCGTGCCAGTGAACAGGAGCCAGAAGGTTACAATTCGCTGTCGCCAGAAAAGATTTATGATGTTCACTTGCGCATTTAAAGACAAGGAACTAGTGTCCTTAAAAAGTTGTGCCTGTTTAGGAATCAGGGATATAACAAAGGTGTTTATTAAGGGTTGTTTCACCATGCTTGGTTGGTACTCTGACCCTGTATATATAATTGTGAGTCGACTGAGGCCAAGACCAAAGTTAATTATTCCCATCTGCCCATCGCTGATTGTGACGAATGTGTTGTTGGTTTTGGTCAATTCTGTCCTGCTGTGAAGGGAACATTTTAAGACAGGCCATGTTGCAAGACCCATCAGTGCGGGTTTCTGCATAGACACTAAAATCATGTTTTTGTTTTTGCACCATCTAAAAGTAAGAGACTTTTTGGAAAGGTTATTCATGGAACCTTTTATGGGGGATGTTGCTTGGAATATTTGTGAGTGGTGTTTCTTCAAACTCTTTGATGCCAAGGACCCTATCGACTTGTATTGTGTGGACTACACATTTTTAACTTTGATAGCCCTAAAAAAAAATTGGTAAAGTTCTGGAAGTATATATATATTTTTTCCATAAATTTTTCCCATAGGTATTTTAAAATAGTCTTTGTTAAAGGTAGGGTAGGCAGTTTTTGTCTAAAAAAACTTTTTCCAAATTTGTTTAAACTGTCTTTATATACCAATACATAATTACAATGTAAGTACTCTGAAAAAGAGATTATAAAAATCGAGTGTCTGTAGTCCTCTCAGGGCTGCAATAAACACAGCTAATTATTTCCATTCGGAACGAATTAAATGATTGGCTGGGTGACTGTCACTCTCCCTTGCTACCATGGCTACCAGCCCTGCTGCTACAGGAGCCGCCCACATGCACGCACCCGTTTGACTCGAGGAGTGGAAGAGGCACAGAAGCTAGTAAGAATCACAATTATGGCAGAGAATTGAGACGTTAAAATTACCAGTACCTGCATATACAGTCAGCGAAGGCAAAAAAAGGAAGACCGCATTCGACCCGGACCTGTCCTTGAGCCGACGATGCGGTACTTGTCTCCGGAGTGTAGTCTTCATCAGAGCCAACAGTGCTTTTTTAATTGTGGAAGCTCTTATATACAAAACACCGTATATGTTATGAATCTTACGCAAAATTCACCTTCATCACAGTGTAACTGATGGTAACGGGAAAACGTGTATCAATGCAACCTGTTTTTATCTTTGCATTATGTTACTAGCTCGTTACCGAATCAAACTCAATATATTTTAAACTTTACCAGTATCGGTATCCTGGCTTGATAGTGAGTACTAACAGCCATGTTAGTTGTTTATATTCATAATGATAAAGTTAGATATTTTATTACATGTGATTCTGACATGATGTCACTACATGCACTGCTCCTCTCCGCTCGGCGCTGGTAAACTCGTCCTCCAGCTGAGCGATCGCAAATTTATGTGTTTTGGGGGCGTGGCTTTGGAAGGCGCCGAGAAGGGAGGGGGTGGGAGTGAATGGAATAAGTAGCTGTGATTATGGCAGCCCTGAGAGGACTACAGACACTCGATATAATCTCTTTTTCAGAGTACTTACATTTTAATTATGTATTGGTATAAAGATAGTTTAAACTAATTTGGAAAAAAGTTTTTTAGACAAAAACTGCCTACCCTACCTTTAAAGAGTTAAGCCATGAAACAAGTTAAGCAGCTAAAAGGTGAATCAAAACACTACAAACTTTGATTTGAACGTCTATATACCTATATAGATTTTATACGTCTATAAACGTCTATATTGAGGGAAATAAACTGCATAATCAAATTAAAAACGATGGAGAAAAATAAAACTACTCATTTTCAAATGTTGATTATATGTATAAAACAATATATTTTAAGTTCATTGCAAAAAAAATATGCATATACATACAAACATTTCAGTATTTTGAGAGTGTAGAGAGACCTACTCGATTATGTCATTGGCAGTGCTTCGTGGGAGTGGGCGGAGCTAAAGAGCTCTGAAGAATTCTACTGTTAAACACGATTATTAAAAAAAAAAAAGATGAAATAATGCAGGCTGACAGCAAATTTGAATTTGTAGTGGCACTACTCACATTCAGTGTTTTATTGTTATTATTGGTAACAAAAAAACATTTTCATTCATTTAAATAAAGATTAAATAAAATGTAATATAAATATAAATTAGATGAAACCTTAAATGAAAATGATAGAAATGTTACTTCAGTAACTAACTGAAATAAAATAATCGTAAGTACTAAAATGACTAAAACTGAAATAAAAAATGTATTAAAGCTAAATGGAAATATTAACTCTTTCCCCACCATTGATGGAATTTTCCAGCTTTTTGTGTTTTCATCGTTATATGGTAGTGGGCGCTTTTGATGTGTGATCAAAAATCAAATCTGCTAATGTTACTGAATGAAATGTTGACGAGCTGTAGGACTGTGAAGTTTTTGGGATGTTGATGGACGTGATCTACTCCATCTATGTTTTGATCATCGTTCTGAATCCAATCTGGACGTAGTCTTTGAAAAAAAAGTGATTTTCTCAATTTTTTGCTCAAAATGTTTTGCTTTTTTATGAGACTTACCGACATCCAACTTACAATTCATTGTTTTATAAATTAATTAAAAAAAAACTTTGTTCCTTCCCTGCTTTTTGACCATTCCCTCCCCTTTATTAGATTAAATAATACAAATGACATGTGTGTACGTCCTTACAAAGATGATTGCAACATTGACATTATTATCAATCATGTTAACATTTTCTAACCTTTCACAATTCTGAACAGGTTGGGATGACCAAAATCTTATTTCATGGAACAAGTTATTTAATATTTTTTAAATGTAATTTTATAATTACAATAATAGATATTTAATTTAATTTTATCTTTGTTTTTAACAAAAAAAAAAACGTGAACATATTACACCTGTCCTAGCCTCCTTGCACTGGCTTCCAGTACAGTCTAGGATACAATTTAAAATAATGTTGATGGTTTTTAAATCTCTTCACGCCCTGTCCCCCAGCTACATAACAGATATCATTCAACATCACTTAGCTCCCAGGTCCCTCAGATCCTCCAGTCAAGGCCTCCTCTAGGTCCCACGGTCCCGGCTTAAGCAAAATGGTGACAGAGCCTTTTCTGTTGCTGGCCCTCAGCTGTGGAACCGACTGCCATCTGACATCAGAAGTGCCCCTTCAATTGTAATTTTCAAAGCCAGGCTCAAAACTCACCTTTTTACATTGGCCTTCACGGCATCTTAATTTTCTTATCCTGCTATGTTTGTAATTAAGTGTTTGGCTTTTTATGTGGATTTAGCCTAAATCATTGATTTATAAGTGTATTTTACTTTATTTTACCTTGTGGCTACTGCGCTATGTACAGCACTTTGGTCGCCGCGAGCTGTTTTAAATGTGCTATAGAAATAAACCTTACTTACTTACTTATTTACTTACGTAGGCTACCCAATGGAACACATACGATTTATTTTTACAAATTCATTAAAGACACCTGACTGTGTTTACGTGAATACTCGCCAGGACGTGCATTTTTACCTAGAAATTTGATTATTCAATCTTAACAATCCGCGAAAGAGAACTGAAGTCGTGATCGCATGCTGTGTGAAAGGCATGTGCGCGCGCTTCAGAACTGAGCCCGGCAGCGCAAGCACGTCCCGCGCTTTATTTTCTCATGCATGCATGTTTCGCTGTGCGTATATATTACTGTTCTGCTTCCGTTGTTTAGTGAATGAAAACAGTGGAAGCAGAGCTCTGCACACACATCCTGACTCCGGCTGTCACACATCGACGCAAAATAAAGAAATACTGATCTTATTATTTAGAGGTCTGTCACTCTTAAAGTACCGGTTCTAATAATTTCATATCGTACCGATTTTAATAGCTGGGTATCGCGATTTACCTTTCTAGTACCGGTATATCGTACAACACTACTTCCATCCGGTGTGGAGTTAGAATCCAAAATAAACGTCATGGGATAGTGAACATTTGGCTTGCTACACACACTGAAATGCATCTGCCTAACCAGTTCAAACAAAGCAAGCACTGAGAAACTGCTCCAGCGTGGACCCTTTTGGCACGTCAGCATAAGAGACTGTGGGCTGCGTCAAGCAAGATAGGTGGTGCATGTAAAGGACACGTCTGAAATATTTCCTCAAACAGGGATGAGGTGGGTGGACCGAAACAAGGATATGATGAAATATGGAGAGAGTGAACACAGGGATCTTGTTAACAGCAGGACTACGCTAACACCTTCCATTGACTGTACATTGAAACTAGGGCAAAGTCCTGCGGGTGTGCTGTTGTGCCATGGAAACAAAATAATATTTTTTTAATGTGAAGGAAGAAGGAGATTAAATGTCTTTGCACTTTCTTACACACAAAGTATGCTTTCCATAAGCAGTTGATAGCAAATTTATCCCTCTGTCTCATCTTGTTTCAAACAGGAGGGGCAGCCCGCTGCTTATTGGTGTGCGCAGTAAGTTTAAGCTTTCTACCAAGGAGATCCCCGTCCAGTACAACTGTGGTAAGTCCAGCCCAAATAATCCTTTCTTCTCATCTGCTCAAACCAGTTCGGTTCATTAAAATACATTTGTGAACAACAAGACACCACACCCATACGTCTTTTATGTGCTTGTTAAACGTTGCATTCCAAAACTGTTTGCATAAATAGTGAGTTGGTCCTCCCTAACATCTTCTCCCTCTTCTAAGACGGTTTTGTGCTGTATGTTGGAACATGCACTATTATTCAAATGTTTGGGAAGGAAGTAATAGTTACATTCAGCAAGGGTGCATCAAACTGACAGTAAAGACATTCATACTGTTACAAAATATTTCTATATCAAATAAATGCTGTTTGTTTCAAATTTGTATTCGTCAAATAATCGACAAACAACAAATTGAAACGACAAACAACAAATCAGCATATTAGAATGATTTCTGAAGGATCATGTGACAATGAGTAATGATGCTGAAAATTCAACTTTGACATCACAGGAATAAATAACATTTTAAATACAATAAAATAGAAAACAGATATTTTAAATTGTAATGATATTTATGTGATGTGTAGTTCTATGTCTGTTATGTTTTCTCTGTTCTTGTTTGCATGAGTTTCCTATGCTTATTAGTTTCCGTAGTTCCTAATTTACGCACCTGTTCTGTTTTCCGTCTGTATATTTAAGCCTTCAGTTCTTGGTTCGGTCTCGTTTACGTCTTTATGTGGTTGTTATACTATCACTCCAGAGATCTTCTGCGTGTTCCTGTTGGATTAGCTATGCGCTGTATTGCAGCCACTTTACTCATTACAATTTCACAATATTCTAGTTTTTGCTGTATTTTTGTTCAAAAATACAGCCTTGGTGAGAATAAGAGACTTCTTTCAAAACACAAAATTCTTGCCGACCCCATACTTTTGAATGGTATTGTAGCTTTCTGGGATTTGCTCCCATTCAGACACAGATCCAATTCATCCCAAATGTGTTAATTGTCATGCTAGAATAGAAAAGGCCTTTCCTAAACTGTTGCCACAAAGTTGGAAACCCACAGTTCTCTATAATGGCATTCTACATTGAGATTTGTCTTGAAGGGATAGTTCATCTAAAAATAAAAAATTCTGTCATTATTTACTCACCATCATGTTGTTCCAAACCCTTAAGACTTTTGTTCATCTTTGGAAAACAAATGAAGATCTTTTTGATGAAATCGGAGTGATTTTTGACACTTCAAAAAGTTCATTAAGAGATCGTAAAACTAATCCATATGAATTGAGCGGTTTAGGCCAAATTTTCTGAAGAGACTCGATCGCTTTATATGATGAACAGATTTATTTTAGGCTTTTATTCAGATATTCATTAACTCACACATCAGTTGTGGTAAACGGAAGCTCAAGCATGTTTGCTTGACGTGTGAGAACCAATGAGGTTCATTCTCGTGTTACGCAGCACGTTTGAGCTTCTGCATGAGGTTTGTTCTTACGCGTCAAGCAGGTTTGGTTGACCTTCTGTTTATGTTATGTTATGTTAAGATCAATGTTTAAATGTGAATAAAAGCCTAAATTCAATCTGTTCGTCATATAAAGTGATCATGTCTCTTCAGAAAATTTGGACTAAACCACTCAATTCACATGGATTAGTTTTACAATCTCTTTATTAACTTTTTGAAGCGTCAAAATGGTAGTTGCGTAGCTGTCAACAGAGGGACTGAAAGCTCTCAAAGAGAGCTTAATTTGTTTTCCGAAGATAAACGAAAGTCTTACAAGTTTGAAACAATATGAGGGTGAGTAATTAATGACAGATTTTTCATTTTTGTTTGACTGGAATTGAGGAGACTAACTAAACTAAACTGAAGGGGGTCTCACATACTTTTGGCCACAAAGTTTTGCCACAAAAACAAAGTATGTGCTTTAGAAAAAGTCAAAAGGCAGCTTTGCCGTCATTTTGTCCTCTAGCACATTTTGGGCCGAGTTATTGGAAATGCTTGTGGCATCCTGCCCAAGCCTGGTTTCGAAATATGGTCTTTTATGATGACAGTCGTCATCATCTATTTGCGATAACCGTAACGCTCCTATATTATCTTTTTATGTGAGCATGTGATATGATTATATAGTGAAAGTATAAAACAAACTGTTGTATAGTGAATATTTAAATTGGTTTTAAACTAGGGCTGTCAAATGATTAATCGTGATTAATCACATCCAAAATAAAAGTTTTTTTTACATAATATATGTGGGTGCACTGTGTATAATTATTTTATATATATAAATACACACACATGCTTGTATATATTTAAGAAATATTTTCATGTATATACTGTATATAGATTTATATATAATTTATATTATATATAAATATAAATATTTTATATATAAATTATATTTTTTTCTTAAATATACATGCATGTGTGTGTATTTATATATATACAAAATAATTATACACAGTGCACCCACATATATTATGTAAAAAAAACTTTTATTTTGGATGTGATTAATCGTGATTAATCATTTGACAGCCCTATTTTAAACGTTTAAAAAAAAACATCTATTTTTCTATTTAATTTTAAGATATTTTTAATTAATATTTTAACTGTATGCTAACAGAAATGGTCAATTAATTGTATATTAAATCACCTGACTTTAATTCTCTGTTTAGTGTTTATATTTTACCGAATGTACTTTTAGATGTTAATAAGTGTGATTGTTTTTTCCTTTTTCCTTAAGGTGATTCCAGGAGAGATGAACAGGAGAAAAACTTGCTGAATCAAGTGGGCAGCACCAATGCCTTGCACTCAGTCCATGACAGATTGGCGGTGGAGTTTTACTTTGCCTCTGATGCTAGGTAACATACACGCACATATTACACTGTTGAATCTAGAGCATTAACATAATATTGACATTATGAAGCCTAGAAGACGGCAGACTTCCTGGTTAAACAGGTTATACCAGTTGCTAAGTGACATGGTGACAACATTGATGATGGCAGTTCAGCAATGCACCCTGCTGACCAAAAAACCTCATTACAAATGTGATTGTGGTAGTAAACTTAAAGTAAAAGGTGATTTACTTTTATTTTTCTCTGTCAGTGCCATCATTGAGCACACCAACAAGGTGGTTTATCTGGAAGACGATGACGTCGCCGTGGTGGTGGAGGGGAAGTTGTCTGTGCACCGTGTTAAGCGTAAAGTTGGGGAAGACCATGTCCGTCTCATTCAGACCCTACAGGTGGAGCTCCAGCAGATCATGAAAGGTCCCAGATCACACTAACACTATCAAAACAATGATTAAAACACCCTACCACTGAATAATTCAAAAAATGATTAGTGAATTAAAATTGAATAAAGAAATAACGCATCAAATACAATAACAAACAGGTGAAAATATGACCATAACTCTGAAAATCGAACACATCTTAACTAGGCATGATGCAACAGATTTGCAACAGATAAATGCATTTACATTTTTGCATTTGGCATTCGCTTTTATCCAAAGTGACTTATGTTTCATACATTTCTATCAGTCATTGCATTACCTTCTAATCGAACCCACGACTTTGCTGTTGCTTTCAGAACATTTTTGGCAGACATTTTTGTTCATCTAAAAATGAATTTGGTCATTATGTACCAAATAACATGGCAAATGCATTTGCTGTTAGTTTAGCGGAAAAACAAAAAGGAACAGTTTGGGAGAACTTCCAGTCAAATGGGCATATCAGTATCAGTTGTTTAGATCTTTGTCTGCAAGGTCTTTGGTTTGATAACAGTGACTTGGTTTTGGTTTTGAGCTAACAGCGTTTCATACTTTTAGGTAACTTCGAGGCTTTCATGCAGAAGGAGATCTTTGAGCAGCCTGAATCTGTCTTTAACACAATGAGAGGCAGAATCTGCTTTGACAGCAACATAGGTACGACATGACCTTCCACTTTGCCAGAATATCCATGTCAAATGAAATTAGGCTACTTCTTGTAGCACATCCCTGAGAGTGCTGCCTGATTTGATATCGTAGAATTACAGCCAATATCAAAGTATGCACCATTAACATCATCAAATGGAAACTACATCAAACCACATTGAGTCAATGTTGCCTAATGGTTACACTTTTCCTGGAAATCAGCCTACGAATAGGAAGTTAAATATTTCACATTTAACTAATAGTTATTTAACAAATAATGCAGCCAGGTGTTTGGTTGCTAAGAATCTTATAACCAGGGAATTTGAGTCTGATTTTCTTTGTCTTTTGGATCAGTTAGCATGTCTATTTTTGTGCACAGTTCTTCTTGGTGGACTGTCCGACCATCTAAAGGAGATCAAGAGATGCAGACGCTTGATCATTATCGGCTGTGGAACCAGTTACCATGCTGGAGTAGCAGTGAGTTTTTTGTCTTTTTTTTTTTTTGTCTGGAGCATAACAGATAGCTATTTTATTGCATTCATATATGAAAAGGATGATAGAATGAGATTGTTTTTTGTATACTTGCTAATATAGTTACCCATTTTCATTACAAGGCTCTTTTCTTTCATTTCAAAATGCTCTCTGTCCACACTATCTTTTTCCAAAAGTTGATCATCCACACTGAAATGTTGTAAACCGTATAAATCGTCTTACTGCACATACATAAATGTAATAAAAACTTACTGTGATGATACCGAGAGACTAGACACACAGCAATAAAGTTATTATGCTATTCTTGTACAATCATTTAATTTGCAAAATATCCCCCCATTAACTCTTACAAATCGCTATTCCATGTATGGTCTAAAACACAGTTGCCGTCATGTTTTGCCACAGGAAAACATTTATTTTGAATATAGATTTATTTTTATTAACACTATGAAAATAAATAGAAGGCACAACAATGCCGGTTGTAACCATAAATATCAATAGGCTCAATAACTCTTTTGTTTCCGGTTATGTATATTTTCAATGTGCTGTAGTCACTTATTTGACTAAACACCACTTAAAATGAGTGTCCCCAAGAAGATTTAAAAATCTGGACATTTTCAGAGACAGGAGAAGAGATATTCTGATGATTACTGTATAAAGAATTTTCCAAACTCAACGGAACATGTGGTTTTAATGAATTCAACACAAGCCGATCTGATAAAGCAGTGGCTGTTAAACATACGCGATTATTTCTCTGCTAGACATCAGTGCTTGTCTAAACTAGTGACCGTGATGAAAAAGATCAATCTGAAACTTTATTTATTTGTGTACCGAGTCAGCTCAAGGGGGAAATATTAATAATAGCTCATAACTTGTTATGATTAATTATGAAAATTTGGGTCAGTTAATTGGATTAACTTGATGTAACTATATTAAAGGATTAGTTTACTTTTAAAAAAACTTTTGCTGATAATTTACTCACCCCCATGTCATCCAAGATGTCCATGTCTTTCTTTCTTCAGTCGAAAATAAATTAAGGTTTTTGATGAAAACATCACAGGATTTTTCTCCATATAATGGACTTCAATGGACCCCAAACGGTTCAATGTCCAAATGACAGTTTCAGTGCAGCTTACCAGACGATAAACGATACCAGACGACGAATAAGGGTCTTATCTAGCGAAACGATCGGTCATTTAAAAAATAAATAAAAAAGTTTAAGTTTTATAAGCACAAATGCTCGCCTTGCTCTGTTCTGTGATGCGCGTTCGTGACACACTTAATACGTAATTACGTTCAAAAGGTGACGCTTCTGTCCTGACGAAAATCTTCTTTTAGCCTTTTTAATATTAAACCAACCAGGATACGCACACGAAAATGGGCATTTTAAACAATAAACTGACACAAAGACATTTGAATGTGTATATGGTCCTCCTTCCTCATAATTGTAAACACTGACTCGGTACTTCGGCGTACGTCAAGCGTGACCTTTTGAACGATAGAAAACAATATTTTCCTGCTTTTTTGTCCTTCACATCACAATGTGTTTTGTCCTGCCAATCACATGCCTGAATTGGGTCTGATTGGTCTCAGTCGTTACATTTATGTAATTTTTCATTGTAAATTACATAGGCCTACAGTGAAATTATTGACATGTTTATGCAACGCTCAAAATGACACCATAAAATTATACTTTTTTATTATTATTATTTTGATCCTATTTATTTAGATTTTTTTTATGCAATTACTTTTTGCAGATTTTTCATTTTATTTACTTTTAAATGACTAGATTTGATCAATAAATAAGAATAAATAATAATTTAAGCACATTCTTTCAACTTAAATTCAAAATAATTCCAAACTAAATTCAAAAATAATTTCATGCATAACCCTTTTAATTCAGCTCAAAATATGGTGTCTTTGCCAACCTTTTGTGGAAAGAAAATAATATAACATGATATTTCAGGACTCTTGTTGGCTTTTTAGCTCTATATGGACCAAATTAGCTGTTCTGCTGGGTCCTAAATTCAGTTGTTCTTCAGTATGCATTCAGATACAGAGAACATGATTCATTGTTTTAATCAATTAACAGCCATAAAAGGTAATAATAATCTGCGTTCTCTTGAGTAATGTAGGTGCGCTGAACGCCGTTACCGGAAACTCCCGAGTTGTAATAAAGTAGAACGCAAAAGTGGTTGTGCAAGTACTGTACATTGATTGTTAAACTGTATATTTGACTGCTGTCTGATTTCAAATTGAAGGACTTCTTTAAGAGCTTTATGTCAATGACCAGCTGGCTGTACATTTCCCTTACTTGAGCACATGATCACATCACAGCATTATCTCTGATTCTCTCTTGCAGACACGTCAGATCCTTGAGGAGTTGACTGAGCTTCCTGTTATGGTCGAGTTGGCCAGCGATTTCCTAGACCGCATCACGCCAGTTTTCAGAGACGATGTCTGTTTTTTCATCAGCCAGTCGGGTAAAGTGCAGTTCTTTACCGTCAATCTCATGATTTATATTCCAGAAAGGGTTGATAATAATTACCTTTGAACTGATATGGCACTGAATTACACAACAGTAAGTGCATGAGGTGATATAATCTCCAGAAACACAGATGCCCACAGCACAGAAAAAAACACAGATATCTCAGTTGTTTCTACCAGATGCTAATGAGATTAAATGGAAAGTCTCCTACCTCCTTTTCTCCCAAGAAAAAAGACACCATGAATTTCATAAGAGGTCTCAGGATGTCTCAAACTTTGCTCTGATTTGTCAGGATGTCAAAGTCTGTGATCAAAAGTCAGATATTTGAATATGAGTGCAAAAATTTCTGAGAACTCGATTCTCTTCTAAAAGAGCACTCTTGGAGCAGTAAAATATTCTTCTAGCTGTGGCACATTACTAAAACTCATTGGGTATATTATTGAGCAAAGTAAAATACTATAAATGTTACTGTTATATATTATATTATTATTAATGTTGTATAGTACTGTTAATCCTGTAGGTTTCGTGTTGATGACACTAACACATGCATGGCAATGCTGCTGATAAAGATATTAGTTTATGAAAATATTGATATGATTTTGATTAGGTGAAACAGCGGACACTCTGATGGCGCTACGCTACTGTAAGAAGCGCGGGGCACTGACTGTGGGCGTCACCAACACCGTGGGCAGCTCCATCTGCAGAGAGACCGACTGTGGAGTTCACATCAATGCTGGGCCTGAGGTCGGAGTCGCCAGCACTAAGGTACTGAATTACCATCTTAGACTAATGATAAATAAACAATATGTAATATAGAACATACAAATATTATGTTATATTATATTATAGTCTAAAGTTTAGGGTTGGTAAGATTCTACTTACCAAAGATGCATTTATTTGATCAATAATACAGTAAAACTGTAATATTGTGAGCTATTATTACAATTTGAAATTGGCGTTTCCTTTTTTAATATATTTTCAAATGCATTTTAAGAGTTTAAAATGAATTTTGAATTGTCAGCATCATTACTCCAGTCTTCAGTGTCACATGATCCTTCAGAAATCATTCTGATTTGCTGCTCATCATTTATATTATAATTAGGATTTTTTTTTTTTTAAGAATAGAAAGTTCAAAAGAATAGCATTTATTTTAAATAGAAATCCTTTGTACCAATTTTCAAGTCTTGAATAAAAGTATTAATTTATTTCAAAACAATTGTACTTACCCTACATTTTTGAATGCTGGTTCAATATTATATTGTTGGTTTTAACTCCCCCGCCCCTTGTTTTGTTTTTTGGTGCAACAAATTGCTTATGAATCGAGTTTGTGTTTTAATCATCTGCAGGCTTACACCAGTCAGTTTGTGTCTCTGATCATGTTTGGTCTGATGATGAGTGAAGACAGGCTCTCAATGCAGCCGAGAAGACTGGAGATCATCAATGGCCTCAAAAAACTGCCAGGTGTGTGTGTGTGTTCATGTTTTTCTATCCTGGTGGGGACTTCTGTGATGGGTAGAGTTAGTGTAAAGGGATAGTATATGCAGTTTGTACAGTATAAAAACCATTACGTTAATGGAGAGTCCCCACAATTATAGTAAACCAGTCGTGTGTGTGTGTGTGTGTGTGTATTACATAATTGTTGTAATGGCTGGTATATTGCAGTAGTTCATTAGTGCTTTGATATAATATTAACTTTGACATTGTCTTCCATTTAGAGTTGATCAAGGAAGTCCTGGCTCTTGATGACATCATCAAAAGCCTTGCAGATGAGCTCCACCATCAGAAGTCTCTTTTGGTCATGGGTCGAGGCTATAACTATGCCACCTGCCTAGAGGGGGCGCTGGTGAGTATCATGCAATATATATAGATAGAGAAAAGCATTATAACCAAGCATATGATCAGAAGAGTGGTGAAGTAAAGCACACTTTTTTGGTCTTTGTTCACTGTAGAAAATTAAAGAGATCACGTACATGCACTCAGAGGGCATTATGGCTGGAGAGTTGAAGCACGGCCCTTTGGCGTTGATCGACAAGCATATGCCAGTCATCATGATCATTATGAAAGATGCCTGCTACCAAAAGTGCCACAATGCCTTGCAGCAGGTCACGGCTAGACAGGTAACAGTCATCAGACTTTCATCATATGAAATCATAGAGATAATGATATAGATATAGAGATAATGTGATTAAACAGGTCACCAGTAATATATGCTACTGTTTAAAAATTTGGGGTCGATAGGATTTTTCTTTTTTTAAGATGTCTCTTATGCTCACCAAGTCTGCATTCATTTAATCAAAAATACAATAAAAACAGTAATATTGTGAAATTTGATTACAATTTAAATAACTTTTTTCTATTTGAATATATTTTCAAACATAATTTGGTGGCAAAGCTGAATTGTCAGCATCATTACTCCAGTCTTCAGTGTCACATGATCCTTCAGAAATCATTCTTATGTTCTGATTTAGTGCTTGACATTTTTTTTAATCTTATCAATGTTATGAACGGGTCATATTTGTAATATTCTGCTTGATATTTTTGTAGAAAACCTGATACTTTTTTTTCCATACTTTTTGTTCTTGATGAACAAAGTTCAAAATAACAGCATTTATTTGCAAACTTTTGTAACATTATAAATGTCTTTACTGTCACTTTTGATCAAAACCTTGCTGAATAAAAATATGAATAAAAAAAAAAATCTTACTGACCCCAACATTTTGAACGGTAGTGTACATACAGATTCTGAAATATCACCAATCATCCAACACTTAGTGATGACTAATATCTTGTGAATATCTTTTAGGGCCGCCCCATCATCATATGCTGCCAGGACGACCCAGAGATCAGTAAAATGGCATATAAGACTATTGAACTTCCTCAAACGGTGGACTGTCTGCAGGGCATCCTCAGTGTCATTCCACTGCAGCTCATGTCTTTCCATCTGGCAGTTCTCAGAGGATATGATGTACGTTTACATTTACATTATTCATTTATTAAAAGCTTTATCAAAAAAGGAAATGTGTCTGAATTTTAGAAAGAGTATGGAATCAAAGAAAATGGAATCATGCTTACTGATTTCCTCTGTTGCAAGTCGCTTTGGATAAAAACGTATGCTAAATTTCCATGTGACATATTACACTCTTAACAAAACTATTCACTGCTGGGAAGATGGACTTTTTTTGATGTTTTTTTAATCTGTGCTACATGACTTATATTTGTATTTTTACTAAATTGAATACACATTCATAACGTTATACTTTGTGTTATATTACTGTGGCAGTAAATTACAAAACATTAATTCACGCTGATGCGAGGGTGTTTCTAATACAACGGCTTGAGGGAGTGACGACGAATTTGACATCTTTCTCTCTTCTGACTGCTGTAATCAATCTCACGACATTTTCCGTGGAAACGCTATCACAGATTTTTTTCTTTTGCTATTAGAGCAAATGCAAATACAAAATTATATTGGCTGTCATCTCCCTTTCACCGCTATAGACCGTGTCTAGACGCTATAAAAGGGTCTATACCGAGATAACATACCTTTTAAATATAACGATTAATTATAAAAAGAAAATATAATACAACAAAAGTATAATAATTCTAAAGTAAATACAATATTCTATTTCAAAATGATTATTCAAAAAAATTGTCAATATTTTATTATAGTATTCTAACAAATTTTTTTAATTAATTTGTCACTTTGCAGTACTATTTACATTTAACTATTCAAGGCAAATGGATGAATCGGTTTTGTGTATTTTTATTACATATTATTATTTGTTTCGTTCCCATCAGGTGGACTGCCCAAGGAACCTGGCCAAATCTGTGACAGTGGAGTAGCTCCTCACAGGAAATGTGAACTAATCAAAGTAGAAGAGGAGAATACTGACCACCGAAGTGCAATTACCATTGTGTGTGTTTATGTGTGTTTGCAACTGTGTGAATGTGGAAGTGTGGGTATTTATGAATTATGATAAAATCCCTAAAGGCCACAAGACCTGAATGGATCCGGTGGGGTGGGATTTTATTCTAGTGAGATAGTGAGAAGTAGTAACTTTTGCTACATATGTGCCTCAGCATCCAAGTGCAAATGAAGGGAACCCCTGAACTGTGCCTTACACCCTTTTCTCTCAGCTCTTAGCTGAGCCTGAAGGATCACAACTGTCTAATGTTTACCTCTGACCAGGGGCGGTTCTAGGATTTCATCCTCGGGGGGGTTTAAGCCCTCGTGAGAATCTGTAGCAAGAGACCATTGCCTAAGTGGTGCTTCTTTAAATCGACACCACTATATTACTATATATTAATTCAGAAGTAGCCTACCGGTACTTAAATTGGTACTAAGTCAATACAAAATGTTTTCAATTATATTATGATACCAGTCTTTTTGCTGTAAAGTTTAAATCTGTACACTGTTTGACTGACCGAAAATGGTTAGTCAAACAGTAATTAGATATTTATTTGCCCTGCCAAAGCATTCACTTGCGTAAATGAATAAATAAGTCAAAATCAATGGAAGCGATAACTTCATGTAAACTCATGATAGCAATATTTTAGATACCAGTGAGATTTCACAATTCTCGATTCCAATTTACGATCGCAGCAAAAAATAATACTAGCCTAACTAATATAAAGTTCAAACATTAAAGACAAGTAAACAGTGAATAATAACATAAGAAGGAATAAACTATTAACAAATAAACAAGAGAACAAATATGCAAATTAAACACCTTACAGTAGGCCTACTTGTGAAAAGTGTATTACTGTATGAAATAAATATACAGAAGTGATTTAGTTGAGAGCAATAAGACCTTCTGTTTTAATAATGTTCATCGAACATCAAAAGAAAAACAGATTATCAATGATTCTGCTTTCACTTTATCACCTAATTATGTCACGGATGTGTATATTTACACATCCGATATTTTGAATTAATAAATGTCTATATTGTCATTGTACAAGTACAACGAAATTGAAATGCAATCCTTTGGGTGCATAATCTGATCAAATAAATCGAAATTAATAAAAATAAAAAAATTTTGAATATACTATTCAGCAGACAGTTGCGTGACTTACATTCAACGTTGCACATAATGTTCGGTTTAAGTTATTGCAGTATTTATTACTGATATGGCTTTGGCATAGAAACTGTTAATCTCACATTCAGCAGACAGTTGCACGACTCAAGATGTTCAGTTTAAGTTATTTCTTAACTGTTTACATTTACTTAAGACTATGTTTATGTGGATACTCGTCAATACTTGTCATTTTGTGCGTATTTTCTCAAGAAGATGCAAAAGATCACTCAGTTTGGTGCAGAAACGATCACAGCATGTCAGTACCGCACCGCATCTTGCGCTAGAATGGCTTAAAATCACTTGAATGTTTAAACTGACAAGACTAAACACGTGAAAATGGTCAACTTTCTAGAGGAAGGACCACTGGCCCTATCATTCAGATAGGTGATTATAGTTTTATGGGGGCTGAGACGAAAGATATGTTGGCTGAAGCCTCCCTAAAAAGTGCCTAGAACCGCCCCTGCTTCTGACAAACCAAAGTGCAATACCTTAATCTGCACAATTAATCTGTGTGTTTAAGAAATGTGCCACCAATCACGGGAACCAAAGATCTTAGCTATGTTGATTGGGCAAGGAAGTGATGCGTAGATGTGGAAGTGCCTGAATGTGCAAGCCAAGTGTGAATTGTTTTTAAATTAAGTATCATTTTCAATACTAGGAAACACTATTTGTCATTATTGTTATTGCATTGCACACATTTGTCTGTACTACAGAAAATGATGTCAAATATTCAGATGGGGCAAACAAGTGTTAATCACATGAACTGACATAGACCATTCAATCGCTTTAGAGAAATATTGTATCATGTTAATAACTGGGTTCCACTGGAAGATTTACTGTACTGTTTGAGTTTACTTTGACTGTGAAGCACTCATTGTGGGAACAATCATTGTATTAGACATTTAAAAAAAAAAAATTTTTATTATGAATGATTTCAGTGATTTTTATTTTATCTGTATGTTGTGCCGAAATGAGATTTCAAACCCTCAGTGTAACTTTTTTTTCTTTTACAGCCTTGCTGGGACAAAATCCTTCGTGATTGTCCCTGTCAAGTTTCAAACAATTATGGTTTAAACATTGTTTCCCTGGTATACACAGTTGTCATATACATCTATTTTAAATCTGTTTTATATTTTTAAAGTTATGGGTTGAGGGTTGTAACATGAAGAGCAGCTGTGACAAAAAGGGCTTTATTTTACAGTGATCGCTAATAAATCAAATAATGAAATAAATCAAATGAAGTACAACCAGCAACAGTGTCAGTTACTTCAATCATTCCATGTGATTTTATTGTCTTTTGTTTATTTATTTACTCATTCATTTTCCTACAGATACACTTCTGAAGTAAAGGTTCAGTGGAGGTCTTTATAAAGCCCTAGGGTTCTCGACTCAATTTTAAAGAACCCTTGATGCCAAAAAAGGAGAAATGTCTTAAATAGTTTCATAATACTTGTTTACCAGGTCATGTTTAACAGGTTATTTAAAAAAAATTGTCTGTGATAAAGTATGTCTACAAACGTTTTAACCGAATTTATTAAATAAAACCAAATCTATAAAATGATCCCATGATGGGAACCCATGAAAGGTTATGGTATGAGGTGCCTGAAAGAACCCTTTAAGGTTTTATAGAACCTTTTCTTCTAAGTGTCGTTTTTATGGTCTTGGGCATATAGATTTGCAGGATGCCTGAAAGATAAAAAACAAAACAAACATTGAATAAATTTAATGGAATAATTGTCTAACAGTTCTATAATTTTATACAAGTTATACAGTCACTTAAAGTTACACATAATCGGCTGTCTGTCCATTTTAAATTGGCTTGAATTAATGCATGGCTTTTCTGTGATCATGTTTGTAATCTCCGTCTCTAGAGTGAAGTGCGCACTGGCTTTATCTACCTTCCACAACAGCACAACGTCATACTGCCATACGCTTGTTAAAATGAGCTCAGCTGTTTCTTTCTGGAGGTTCACTAGTTGGCGGACTGCTATTTGGCACTGTGTTCAATTTGGCAGTTTGGAGCAGTTAGTCAGTTATTCAATTAATTAACTGAAATGAATTTGTATAGTTATATACAATCACCGGCCACTTTATTAGGTACACCTGTCCAACTGCTCCTTAACACTTAATTTCTAAGCAGCCAATCACATGGCGGCAACTCAGTGCATTTAGGCATGTAGACAT
This sequence comes from Semotilus atromaculatus, assembly GCA_031834385.1. Taxonomy (NCBI): domain Eukaryota; kingdom Metazoa; phylum Chordata; class Actinopteri; order Cypriniformes; family Leuciscidae; genus Semotilus; species Semotilus atromaculatus. The sequence goes on along the minus strand of JAULUF010000001.1, from coordinate 20,592,430 downwards.
GGTCAAGACAATCTCCTGCAGTTCAAACCGAGCATCAGTATGGGGAAGAAAGGTGATTTGAGTGACTTTGAACGTGGCATGATTGTTGGTGCCAGAAGGGCTGGTCTGAGTATTTCAGAAACTGCTAATCTACTGGGATTTTCACGCACAACCATCTCTAGGGTTTACAGAGAATGGTCCGAAAAAGAAAAAACATCCAGTGAGCGGCAGTTCTGTGGGCGGAAATGCCTTGTTGATGCCAGAGGTCAGAGGAGAATGGCCAGACTGGTTCGAGCTGATAGAAGGGCAACAGTGACTCAAATAACCACCCGTTACAACCAAGGTGCGCAGAAGAGCATCTCTGAACGCACAGTACGTCGAACTTTGAGGCAGATGGGCTACAGCAGCAGAAGACCACACTGGGTGCCACTCCTTTCAGCTAAGAACAGGAAACTGAGGCTACAATTTGCACAAGCTCATCGAAACTGGACAATAGAAGATTGGAAAAACGTTGCCTGGTCTGATGAGTCTCGATTTCTGCTGCGACATTCGGATGGTAGGGTCAGAATTTGGCGTCTACAACATGAAAGCATGGATCCATCCTGCCTTGTATCAACGGTTCAGGCTGGTGGTAGTGGTGTCATGGTGTGGGGAATATTTTCTTGGCACTCTTTGGGCCCCTTGGTACCAATTGAGCATCGCTGCAACGCCACAGCCTACCTGAGTATTGTTGCTGACCATGTCCATCCCTTTATGACCACAATGTACACAACTTCTGATGGCTACTTTCAGCAGGATAATGCGCCATGTCATAAAGCTGGAATCATCTCAGACTGGTTTCTTGAACATGACAATGAGTTCGCTGTACTCAAATGGCCTCCACAGTCACCAGATCTCAATCCAATAGAGCATCTTTGGGATGTGGTGGAACGGGAGATTCGCATCATGGATGTGCAGCCGACAAATCTGCGGCAACTGTGTGATGCCATCATGTCAATATGGACCAAACTCCCTGAGGAATGCTTCCAGCACCTTGTTGAATCTATGCCACGAAGAATTGAGGCAGTTCTGAAGGCAAAAGGGGGTCCAACCCGTTATTAGCATGGGGTACCTAATAAAGTGGCCGGTGAGTGTAGATCTCAGAATAAATATAGTTCGTTTATATAGTATATTCATTTTGCATGCATTTATTCTTATAATAAATACAGTCTTGTATTTATAATAAAAGAACAATGTCCTGATGAAAATGTTAACAATAATAATAATACAGAATACTTACCCTTTAAAACATTCCAGTCTAACTTGGCACACAACTGATCAAACGTCTTAGCAGTTGTGATGGGAATTGTGGGATTTTTAACTTCTCTGTAAATCTCCAGTTTGCTCTCATCTCTCATCTTCTTTGTGAGACATACTGTACCTTTGCTGAAACATGGATTTATCTGACCACAGCACACATTTCCACTGTCTGTTAGTCAGACCATCTGAGGTGAGCTCGGGCCTGAGAACTCGGCAGCATCTCTGCATTGAACAGATGTATAGCTTTCTGCTAGAGATTCAAGTTGCATTTATTGCAAGTGGTGAGCCATGACATATCTTTGCTTGCAGTTTTTGGTGGATGCTCCTTTTGTACCCAAACACGATCCCCACACCAGTTCACCCGCTAAATGTGGACTGTTTAAACAGTTTAACTATACGATATTCTAGTCTTTTCACATTTATTTTGCTCTGTCACAACTTTTTTTTGGAGTGTGTTGCAGCCATCAAAATCAAACTTTGCTTATATTTACAAAGTACAATTCATTTGGCCAGTGAAAACATTGGAATTGTTTTCTTTGTACTTTTGTCAATTAAGGTTACAGAGAATCAACAAAACTTAAATTTAGTGCATTTTACAAAATCCCCCAACTTTTCTGGATGCATGGACATTTCTCTTAGTTATCATGGTTTCAGTTATGATTCAAGAGTACTTTGAAGAGCTCAGTCTATTTAAAAGGATTGTAACCACCAGAGGAAAACCACATCATCTGGGATGGTGTTAAGCTCCTCGATCTCCCTTATCACGCAGCACAGAGAGCCACTTACAAATCCGATTCAACAGTGTGTTCATTATCATCAGCATAGAAAGGTCATTTGGCAATATAGCGGCGTTCCCGGTTTAAAAGCGTAAATCCATGCTTCTCAGTTGAGGTCATTGCTTGCTGAAGTCAATATCTGCATCACAAACCGGGATGTTGTGGACTCAAAGGAAACACAACAAAACCCAGACGACAATATTGACCTGGGATGTTAAGGATGGATCTCTTTTACACCATCAATATAAAATTGTATACAAAATAAAAGTTATTACGTACTGTAAATTTAATGATTAATATTCTTCATTTAAAATGGTATTTTGAGCACTGTACCTATACATTAAATCAATTTAAAATGAACTTTCATTGTTAATTGAAATTAATTCATTTAAATATATCTCAATTGTTCGTTCTAAAAAAAACTTTTTTTCTGCAGTCTTTTCTGACGGAGGCCCGGGATTTCTCCGTTCCCATTGCATTTCGTCATGTCTTTTTCAGTTTCCACTGGGATTGAGTCAGAACTGTTTCTTTGATGAGACAAGGGTGGGGGACGGATGGATGGACCCCGACCGATTAGCTCATTCGTGAAGTTGTACCTCTTTCATGATGTCAAGACCAGTGGGTTCACTTGACTCAATCTCAACCTCAGTGGGTGGCTTCCTTATCTCAAAACTGATTCTTACTCATATGATCTTATGACTTTATCAGGCCGAAACAAATAACAGACATATCCCAGTGTTGCACAATCCATGTAATTACAAGAGATATACTGTATACACATACTGTAAGGGTGTAGCAAATAGTTCATTTCCACCCATCTTCTTTAGATGACATCTCACGTTCTTATCAATCCAGCAGTAATAAACATTAGATGACAGCTGTCAACCTTTTCCTGGTGTGTCACTGCAATCCTATTTAGTAAAGTGTTGCAAAATTTTTTTTTTAGTTGTTAATGTTTAGTAAGTTTTGGGCAGGTTAAGGTTTGAAAACTTCATTTCGTGCTTAACATCTGTATGTTTCATTGTGCCAGTCGGTTGACAGACTTCATCTCCGCAAGTAAATTCATATGACTGGATGAATATAACATGAAATTCAAAGATCTTAGAGCATTAATAGCATAAAGTAGGCCTTGCACAAAGCTACAGACAGTGAATAATAAAAAGAAAATAAGTTTGTTTAAATTAAAAACAAAGTCATCAAAAGGATTTATTTTAAAGAAAAAAATACATTGTGCTGTTTAACATCAAAGTTGCAGTGCAGGATGAGGCCTGAGAGTGCACTGTCTGCATACAGCACATGGCCTAGTCAGGACGATGTTTAGACAGCGAGTCAATTGTCTTTGAGACACAATCTCAATTTGACTGGATATGGTACAGTTTTAATCCATCTGCACTTCCTAAATTCATCTGATTCTGCACAGAACTTTTTTTTTATTAATACAAAAAAAATACAAAATTGACATGTTTATAATACACAATTTTTGAACAAAATTGAACAGTAATACACCCCTTGTCAGCAGAATATAGAAAAAAAGTCAACAATACTTTGCTAATGACAGAAAAAGATAAATAAAGATAGGAGGGAAAAGAAAAAAGAAAATGTATTTATAGCCTGCATCAATACAAATTAAATAGGCCTATATTGCAAATGAGAGTAGTGATGATTTATAATGAACACACTTGTCTGAACAGTGCACCTTTCTTCTTGCTTTCTTATTTACTGAAGATGAAATGGTGTTGAAATACTGTTGTTTAAATTCTTTTTAAAACAAGAATAATGGTTTGTTGTTGGTGAACCTAAATATAAAATGTGCAGAGACGATACGTTTAAAACAAAACAAGCATTGAAAAAAAGAGTCAGAATCGTATTGTCCTAAAATATTGTCTTTAAAAGTTATACTTACACCTTACATGATAGGATGTCTTCCTGCAACTTTCAGGCTGCATCAAAGTTACAACTTGACCTGACGAGTGCGCCATTACGTCATCCCTAGCCAGCGCGCGCGCGCGCTCGAGAGAGAGGCGTCGAAAAATAACTGTCCCACCACCAACCTCCGCCCCTGCAGTCATGCCACGCTCTGGACTTCACCGTCAAGCCTCTTAAAAGAGAGGAAATCTGATTTAACCATCATCCCGGCTGACGGTTTTTAATGTGGAAGCGATAAACGCCGACACTTCCGCGGTCCAGAGGATCTGCTGGCTTGCCTGCGTGTGTATGTATGCATGGGAGTGAACTGGAGAAAGCGAGGAGAAGAAGAGGAGGTAAGCACGCAGCGAGCTAGCGAGAATTCATCCACCTCAGACAGTCGTATATTTCTATTAGCGACCATGAACACGTGCTTTCGTGTTTTTACAAACGAGCGACTTGAACGCGCGTGTTTGTGCGATAGTGTTTGTCTTTGAAGTGGCAGTTCGCCGGGAGTTTGGCATGGACATCTGCAGCAGAGCTCTCAGCTCTGGCCTCGCGCTGGTTAAGGCCGACGAGCCTAGGACGAGCGTTTGTAGCTGTAAATACATTTGTTTTATGCGTGAGTGATTAACTGGTGTGTGGTGTATCTTTTGCTTGGATCGGATGTAGCTAGCTGCTATTGGAGGACTAACGTTAAAGCTTGCTGTGATGGAGCGAGCGCAACCTGGCAGTCGCCTGACCTGACTTGATAACGTGGTGGTGCACTGCACTGCACTGCACTGTGTGCTACATTGAAACTACACTTAATAATCTCTGGGTTTGTATAGTATTCCTAAATTGTCATAGAACTCCGTATATATCATCTAAAGAAGAGGTCAGTAGTGCTGTGATGCATGAACAGATGGAATGTGTTGACATACTGCCAGTCTAGAGTGAACTGACATACATTTAACCTCGCAATTAATGTATGTGGCGTGTAACTGACATGTCAGTATGATTGAAAAAACTTTTCAATAATAATAATTATTTTTTTTTTTATAAATTGATTTTTGTATGAATCCCCCTAGTTTACATGTGTCAGTAGATTTTCCTTTTTTTATTTGGGCTTGTATATGATGACATGTTAAATATTAGGTTTAGTGAAATGGCAAGCTTTCATTTAGCACATGGGTCAATGACATGACGTGCATATTTTTGTGTCCCAAGTGCATCATTTCATTTTAAAATTAGGCCTATTTGATAAATTCATGACCTATAACACTTTATTCTCCAAAAATGTCAGGTGGTGCAACTGTTAGAACAAATGAACAGACTAAGAAAACTATTTAAAATGGTCTAGTTAAAAAAAAAAATACTATGGTATAATTTTAGGTTTGAAACCTTTCATAAACAAATTGTATAAGTATAACCAAATTTATAAAAAAGAATTTGAAGCATTATTTGTCAATGATCCGCATGCTTTTTATTCATAGTATTTTTCATTATACTTGTTATAGTGACAGGCCTGAGGATAACTACTTGTGCTCATTGAAATTTTCATTTTTGTTGACAACAAATAGGCCTAGTAGTTATTAAAGATTTCAGAGCCTAGGCTGCCTACAGAGACGCGGTTTTTGGACGGTATGCTTATGGGGCGGGCAGCTAGCGGATCGTTAGGAAAGATTATTAGATGAATGTGATCATTTATGTTTCGGCCTTTTTTGGGCCTGAAATGACTGATACAACCTTTAAGCTCTGGTTTTGATTCAGGTTCTAGATTTGACTGTCTTTACAATCTAACATATAATGTTAATATGACAGTGAACTGAGTAGGCACAACAGTATTCAAACTTAAGTTGCCATGAAGTGAAATTAGCTATCTATTTGGTAAATGCATGTTATTGATTTTATTGTGAATTATTTGTCCATGTGTATGTACACTCACCGGCCACTTTATTAGGTACCCCATGCTAGTAACGGGTTGGACCCCCTTTTGCCTTCAGAACTGCCTCAATTCTTCGTGGCATAGATTCAACAAGGTGCTGGAAGCATTCCTCAGGGAGTTTGGTCCATATTGACATGATGGCATCACACAGTTGCCGCAGATTTGTCGGCTGCACATCCATGATGCGAATCTCCCGTTCCACCACATCCCAAAGATGCTCTATTGGATTGAGATCTGGTGACTGTGGAGGCCATTTGAGTACAGCGAACTCATTGTCATGTTCAAGAAACCAGTCCGAGATGATTCCAGCTTTATGACATGGCGCATTATCCTGCTGAAAGTAGCCATCAGAAGTTGGGTACATTGTGGTCATAAAGGGATGGACATGGTCAGCAACAATACTCAGGTAGGCTGTGGCGTTGCAACGATGCTCAATTGGTACCAAGGGGCCCAAAGAGTGCCAAGAAAATATTCCCCACACCATGACACCACCACCACCAGCCTGAACCGTTGATACAAGGCAGGATGGATCCATGCTTTCATGTTGTAGACGCCAAATTCTGACCCTACCATCCGAATGTCGCAGCAGAAATCGAGACTCATCAGACCAGGCAACGTTTTTCCAATCTTCTATTGTCCAATTTCGATGAGCTTGTGCAAATTGTAGCCTCAGTTTCCTGTTCTTAGCTGAAAGGAGTGGCACCCGGTGTGGTCTTCTGCTGCTGTAGCCCATCTGCCTCAAAGTTCGACGTACTGTGCGTTCAGAGATGCTCTTCTGCCCACCTTGGTTGTAACGGGTGGTTATTTGAGTCACTGTTGCCCTTCTATCAGCTCGAACCAGTCTGGCCATTATCCTCTGACCTCTGGCATCAACAAGGCATTTCCGCCCACAGAACTGCCGCTCACTGGATGTTTTTTCTTTTTCGGACCATTCTCTGTAAACCCTAGAGATGGTTGTGCGTGAAAATCCCAGTAGATTAGCAGTTTCTGAAATACTCAGACCAGCCCTTCTGGCACCAACAATCATGCCACGTTCAAAGTCACTCAAATCATCTTTCTTCCCCATACTGATGCTCGGTTTGAACTGCAGGAGATTGTCTTGACCATGTCTACATGCCTAAATGCACTGAGTTGCCGCCATGTGATTGGCTGCTTAGAAATTAAGTGTTAAGGAGCAGTTGGACAGGTGTACCTAATAAAGTGGCCGGTGAGTGTATATTTATTTATTTAAAAAAAACGTCAGTCTTCATTGTGGTGGCGTATGCCAGGCTTCTCCATTCATTTAGTACGCTTTACAGCCTTATCTCAAAATCCAATCACAGATGAATAAACCCCTACACTACTTTTTTTTCTTGATAATCCGTAACACTCGGTTGTCACAATAAAGAAGAAAAGATCTGTCGCAACTACTTTTTCATCGCATTTTTAACATGATAGTAAAAGGTAATTGAATCGCACAAAAGAAATTGTGGTCGACACAATACATATACAATATAGGAAACTTATCTGCTTAAATGTTAATATGTCTTTTTTATCTTAATAATGTGCAAATATAAAGCATTTTATTATGTGATTGTGTACTGTAGGGTTGTTTGACTCTCCAGTCTTTGGCCCTGTGGTTAATAGACATGCTGTGACCCATTTTCAGGTCATGGCCCACCAGTCACTACTGTTAGAAAGAATATGAATCTTATTGGATCTAATTTGACTGACATAAGCATCTGTTATTTTGTAACAATACTATGAAGTCATCTCAGAGAGCCTGGCAGCACTGCCCTAATGTTCATGCATTTTAACAGCAACCTAGTTAGAGAATTAGTTACATGTATTGCTTACGAGATACTAATACTTAGTCTCATCTTATCAACATCCAACTCATTTTGTCTGAATCATATCTCTCCACAGCTGTCCTCCCATTTGCCATGTTTGTCAGGATATAGTTCAGTTGTAATGGTCAGGGATGCATTGACAAAATGCTCTTTTCTCCCGTATGTGGAAAACATGGCCCTGAAACAGCTTTTGGGCAGAAATACAATTCAGGCTAGTGGTCCTGTTGGCTGCAGCATGCTAAAACAGGGCAGGCCGTTTTGACTGTGTCACTGCATGGCCTAGCAGCATGACTGTTATTCAGGCTGGGCATAAGCTGGAGTCTGTGCGGAGGGAGAGTGTTCTAGCATCATGTTGCTCAAGCTTTATACGTTGCCTTGCCTTGCCTATTGTGTATCGACGATAGCCAGAGATAATGTCAAAAGCATCAGCTATCTGTGATTATCAAGAGGATTTGGCATTTCAAATTAATGTATTAGGCCTAAATATTATTATTATTATTAAATTAATAATCAAATATATATTTTTTTTCAATACATATCGATACTGAAATATCTGAAACGCTTCCAATGCTAATTTTTCCGCTAGATGCACAATTCTCTCTGTCAGCGAGTTGACACACAAACCCTCCTCCCCTCGCTCGTTTTATTTGCTCCTGATGAATATTGTTGGTGTTACGGAAAATAATTACAAAATACCGGTCTTGACGAGTATTCACGTAAACAGTCAGTTATGTTTTAAGTGAATGTAAACACATGTGTAAGTTAACAGTATAATGGATCAGTGTAAAGGCAGCCTAATATTCCTGCTGCCAAATTATGAGATGATATTAAAATATCTATATGGCCATTTTTTTTCCCAATGATATCAATGTCAGAATTGTGGCCAGTGAAAATGTTCAGTGGCTAGTAACTTTATTAAACCACTAGCCACAGTTTCTGGTGAGCAAAAAAGTTAATGTCAAGCCCTGATTATGCAATTCAAATTATATTAAAGCAGTGACAGTCTGTAATAGGCATGAACACTGTGATAATCAGTCCTCAATGAAAATTAAGAGCAGCTTTATTTTAAACAGCAGCTTTATTTCAAAAAGAACTTGTTTAAAACAAAATACTTCTCTTCTAATATTTATTTGTTACGGATGGGCCACAAGAGAATTATTAAAGGGGTCATGACATGGTTTTTTGTTTTGTTTTATTATGTTCCCTTGGGTGCAATTATAGTATTACTATAGTTTTTTTTTTTACAAAAAAATTTAGTGGTTTATGACTTTTTCCCACCCTGTTTCTCACCTCTGATTCAAACAGTCTGTTTTGGGGGCGTTTCCCCTTTAAGACTTCAGTGTTAACACCCACTGTTATGATTGGCTAACGTCAGTGCTGCTTATGCATAAATTATTAACGTTAATCATTTTGTATCACATGTAGACTACACAATGCTCCACCACGTGAAACTTCGGTCTGCCAATCTTTTACCATCGTGGCAATTCTCAATTGATTTTGATTCATATGCGCGAGGGAGGGAGGGAGAGAGAGAGAGAGAGAGAGACAGTTTGAAGGCGCGCGCGCGGCCGGGGCTCGCTCGCTCTCTGCTCGTTCTTTCAGTAACATGCCCTGTCACACTCATCTCACTCACCGTTCAAATAAGGCTTTGGCGCGCTGCATATGCTGCAAATAAACTGCATCCGACTGCTTTCCCTGACGTCTGGATCGTCCGGCAGCGTATTCAAACACTCAAACAGGAACAGCACATCTGCGTGGCAAAGCAATCTTGTAAACAGACCCACTCGCTGCACGTCGAGTCGTCGACTGAACACATGTGGGCACGAGCCGCACGACAACGATGCGAAATGAGGCGTACTTGTCTTGTGCTGGAGGCGGTCATATGCAAACGACTGGTACGTCACTTCGCACCGTGACGTCACTTCTAACCATGGATCCAGAACGAGCTGTATTTAGAGCTTGATTAAATAAATGCTTCGTTTATAATGGGGAGGACGTCTTAAGCTATGAAACTTGCAGGAAGTTTTAATAGTACATAGATCTCTTAGGCTATATACCAAAAGATCAAGGCAAATTTGGTTTCTCATGTCATGACCCCTTTAAGAAAATAAATGAAGGCAGTTATATACTGAGTCTGTTACCAGCATATGTTGAAGAAGTAGATTCATCTCTCATCGCCTCTGAGAGAATATCTGCCGTTATTGCAGCATCAGATGTCAAAAGCTTGGTCAGTCTCTACTTTCACTTACTTTAGTGAATAGTTGACTGTAGTTTGAAACTTTCTCACTTGTTCATTGTCATAACTCTTGTGCAAAGATTGCACATTGCTTGTTTAAAATAAATATTTCCAATATTGAGACGTGAGATTTTGTTTTTTTTATCACCAACTCCGGCTATTCTGTCAAAATTACCAATTTTGTACACGTCATTTCCCGCAAAAGCTAAAAACTGCACGGCAAATTGCTATGATTGACAGTGATGCATCGTAAAGGTATTTATCAGTGGATCCTTGTTGCGGCCTGTTTTTTATATATTAATTTTGATGTCATCTAGCACTAACTTAGAGAGATAGCACTAGATTATGGTAAATATTTAACTTTTTAACAGTGCTATTTGAACAGCACAGTGCTGTTATTAACAATTTTTCTCAATTATTACTATCGTATGTGTATATTTTCATGCTATATTACACTGTTGTTATGCTAAATTCACTTAAGCATCACAACTGATTTGACATAATACAAATATTAAATAAATATTTAGATTAAAAATATTGTTTAAAATAAATATAAATATATTCAAACCAGATATCAGTCGGATTTTTTCATTTCCACTAATGAAGAGTTGTATCTGATAATGAGGAACATATGGCTTAAGATTGTAAATGTGCTTCAAACAGTGATGTTTCAGTGACTGATTCCTCCTGTATCAGTTCCTGTAGTCTGGATTTCAAACACTGTGATGCTTCATCTCTGCTCCATTACAATATTGGATTATTGGGCTTGCTTTAAATGGATAGTGTTTAGCCATGGTGAAATTGGATCTAGTGGCTTTAAGGAATCAGCTTAACATTTATAAGTCCCGGATCACTGTTGAAACTTTTTTTTTTAGTATATCAGTGCCAGCTTTGTCTAATATTGGCGTGAAAGTTATCTAACTATAGCACTTCGTCTTGGTTTGGTTTACTGATGAGTCACTGAGGGATGTTGAACATGTTAAAATGGAAGCTTCAAAATACTTTGGGATTTTCTTTGTTGCATAGAAAATGACAGGAAAAAGCAGAAAGAGGATCCCTCAGAAAGACTGAATCCCACAGGAGAACCTGTTTATCAGGTAGCATGATATTTCTGATATTTGAAGGGATTTTATCTGAAAAGACAAAAGGTTCAGTGTTTATGATGTAGTTTTAGCTCTTGCTCTCAGAAGGGAAAGAGAGGACATGAAAGAAAAGCTTAAGATTCAGACTCCCACAGGGAGTTTGTCAGATGACACAAGAAGTTGTTTGCATCAGTGCATTTGACAGGATATAAAGAGTAGAAGTAACTAGATTCATAGTTTCTCAAAACATTGTTACGCCATGTCTACCATAGGCACGTTGTCCATTGACACGATTCACCATAATGACTTGAGGCTGTCTTCACTGGACCTGGTTTTGTAGTTTTCAAACAGAATTTTAATGGTGCATCTGATCACTTAGAAAAGTAATACCACACCTTTTCGTAAAAGGGCCTCATTGAGTGTCTCATCGAGTTTCTGGTGGCCTAGTTTTACCGCTTTTTTTTTTTAATTTACTGCTTTTTGGCAAAAATGTCTGTGAGAGATCACTCTGATTGACTGTTCAGCTTAGTGAGCCAGTACAGGAAAAGAAAAAAGATAGCAATGTAAGCATGCAAACGACAAAGAGGGCAAAATGGTAAGCAAGCACGGCTTTGTTTTGCCTTGTTTGCTCTTTAGGCTTCCCTTTTTGAATGATGAATACAGACTACTGCCACATGCTGGTAGAGTGGGCGATATGGCCAAAATCTTATATCACGATATGAGTAATTTTATTTCACGAAAACTATATCACAATATAGTTATTTTTGAGGATGAGTTTTTATGATTTCAATGATGAATTTAATAATTCTGGTCACCATTTTCAATATCACAAAACAAAACTAATACACTACTAGCCTAAGTAAACAAAACTTACTGGTAACTTATGGTAAACCGTGATAAAGAAAGAACAAAGAAACTAATTACAAGCATATAGGAAATCAGTACAATAGAACAAAGACACAAATGAAATAGACCTACCTGAAAACTTCAAGCACTGGAAATAAGAAATACTACATACATTGTATGTAAAAGTAATCAAATGTATAAAACACTCTGCATAGTCTTCACTGTGTAAATTATTTATTATTAAAGTTACAAAAGTGTTTCAGTCAAGAGCATTGAGATTTTCACTTTTTTGTTGATTATCATTAATAACAACACCAGGTAAATTTGGATTGTCATTTTAAGACCGACTGCATGGATCCATTATACTGGTGTGTATTCTTTCTCAACCGTTTATGTTCACTTAAGACACAAATGACTGTTTACTTGCAAAGACATGGTCACTTTGACTCAAGTATGTGTATTAGTCTGCAAAAAGCACCCAGTTAAGTTCTCACCCAGTTTTTTAAGCTGGCGTTCTAAATCATCCCGCCGCTCCACGATCGCTGCCTGCACCCTGTCATCACACACACCGTTAGAAAGCTCTCTCTCTCCTGTACAATCCTGTCGGATCCAAATGTGGTCATTTCCTTTTTATCAGCAGCCAATCGTGAAAGTAAAAGGTTTAAAGTAAAAATTTAACTCTAAATGCGCAATCTCATTTTACAATAAATCTTTAAAGCCCGTTTTCTCAAAATGACTTTTCTCTCATAGTCCAAGTCCGAAATCTCCACTTCAGTAGCACATATATACACCAAACTTTCCAGTCTTGTACCTAGTTATATTATGACGACATTTAGAGAGGGATTTATAAATATATTATTCCTAGCCTGATTTATATAACATTTTATTACAAAAAAGCATGGAGAAAATCAATGTAAGGCTATTGACAGTATATTCTGATTTACAGGATAACAAAAGTGGATATCCATAAATCCCTCTGTAATTTTTTCCCCATCTAATTATGAGAACACAATGAAAAAATCATTTTGAACCAATATCCAATACTCAGATTTATTTTTAAAAAATGTATGCAAATTAGCGCATATTTAATTAGATCATGCCTAATTTGCATATTTAAACATTAAATGACAGAAAACTTGTAATATGTTTTTTTTCTCATCTTCTCATCAACTGGGAAAGTTTCATGGTGACATCTGCTAGTTAACATTTTTACCCTATTCACATGTAGTGTCTTGCCTTAAATGCATCAAGAATGGCCTTTCAGTGGACCAGTTTTATCTCTGTGCTCTATCTCTGGCTTGACTCTCGAATGGCATCCTATAGGTATCCTGTGTCATTCAGTATGGCTATGCATTATATCTGATTCTCCTTGGATGAGTCACCATCGGCAATGTCATCCCCCCCACACGTTGCAGTAAACACGGGGGAGTGAGCTCAGGATGCAATCATCGCTGCCACGTCTCACATCATCTCTTCGTCTCACATCATCTCTTCATCTCTCTCATCTACTGCGCTCCTTCTCTCTGTCAGGTTTGATTTGTCTCACGGCACTCAGTGGGAGGAGCCATGACCGAGGGGGAGGAACAGTTTTACAGCGTGCAGGTGGGGGACTCCACCTTTACGGTGCTCAGGAGGTACCAGCAGCTCCGCGCCATCGGATCCGGTGCCCAGGGTATCGTCTGGTGAGTGGGCGGCTGGAATTAGCAGAGTTTTATCTGCCTCCATACTAATGATGTCATCATCACACATCCCATTAGGCTTCGCCTGTCTCCATTTGTCATGAACGCAGCAGATGTGATTTTGTCATTGACCTGAATGTCTCATTAGAGATTTGGATCCCTGGTTTATAGCTGAAGTAATAAGAAGGGGGATTTTTACAGCCAGCTGCATGTCTAAATTGTTTACCCAAGTGCAGGAGATGGACACTAAACCATACAATACAGTAATGACATGTAAAAGGGGATTGAGGTACAATAGGACATTGCCCATGCACAAATATGGATATGAATCATGTTTGAACTGCTGATGATGGTTACTACAATGATGAATCATGTTCTTTCTGCCAAACTCTTATAGAAGCATGTTTTATTAGATTGTGCTGGTTAACCCTGTGAGATACCTCAGTTAACTTTTTTAAAAGAAATTTACCAGTGTTTTTAAGTCTTCCCTCAAAACAAAATTTTTAGGGTAGCTTTTATCTGACTTATTTGATTACTTCTAAATATTTTTTCTATTCTATTTACTTATTGCATTGTGTTGATAAGGTTTTATTTGTGTTAGTGATGCTCCGATTGATCGGCCGCCGATCTTGGCTAAAAATAGCTTGATCGGCGAACCCCTAATGCACCGATCAAAAAAGCCGATCACGTGACGTAAATTACTCGCGTGACTTTTTTCCTCCTGCGTGCATGTGCACGGGCACACAACATCACAGCTGAGCTTGCCAGTGTCAACATGAATTCTCCCTTCTGGAAGTTTTTCAAAGTGTCTGACAGAGACGTTGCTAACGGCGAGAGTAAATACATAGATTTAACTATTTGTAGCGTGTATTCTAATTCTATTCACGAGTTGCATGCGCTTGATGAGCGCTCTGCTAGTTAACTGGAGATTAGATGTCCGATGTTCATGGGACACGAGTTGCATACGCTTAATGCACGTCTCATAAATCGTTAAAAAATTTAAACGTCTGGGAGAAAGAGAAGAGACGCGAAAGAGCTTTATTCGGTATGTTTTTCTGTGCACACACACACACACACAACCAACGCGAAGCGTGCAGCCCTGCACATAGACCGCTATACAGCGCGCGAGGACTGAATTGAGCTCTCTTTTGCGTCTGAATGGACAAATACGCACACAATTATGTCTAAATGTCAGTTTTGGAGAGTATTCGTGTAAACACACTCGGTTATGTCTTTACAGAGTGTACAGTTGTGAGAATATCGGACGTGCATCAGTGCAATTGGAACTCGGTCTTAAAGTGACAGTGCGTAATAAACCTAATGCCGTCTGTACACTTAATATGAATCAAACAACAAAATAAAAAGAGAAAAGCATTCACTGTTCTTTTAATAAGGATTAATTATATTTAATTTATAGGCTACAAATAAATATGTCTGCTTGAAAGAATAAAGAATGATGTATGTTAAAAAGTGCATCATTCATTGAAGAAAAAAAGACTGTTTTACTTTAGGAGAAGTGTTTAATTTAATTTTAAGATTTTCTATAATCGTTAAGATTTTATGTCACAGTGCTTAATCTGTGTCTGTATTCCATGTTCAATCTTTTAAAATTATTCATATTAACAGGTTAATAGATGTTTTCTACAGGAATATATAAGGGGTTTGGAAATTAAACTAAATTAATGCATTACAATTTAACTAAACCCATTATATTTTAGTCGACTAAATCTACTAAATTCTTTCGACTAAAACTAGACTAAAACAATTCAGATGACTAAAACTAAATGGCATTTTAGTCAAAAGTCTGACTAAAACTAAATCAAAATTTGCTGTCAAAATTAACACTGCAGTATATTAAGAGGCTACAATTTCCAAGTATGCCTAAGTGTAACTTGATCCCATCCCATTAAGCTGATCTAATGTGTGTTGGTCTGCCTGACCCCTCTTTGTTTGGAATAATTTTATGTTACTCTGCCTTATTTGGGGAAGATGGCCCACAGTAGCCTTAAGTTATCTCATTTTCTAAATACAATTAAATAAACACTTGGTGGTTCTTCAAGATCTTGACTGTAGCATATTTATTTCTACTGGGTTTTTTTCTCAATACAGTTTATTCATAGTTTCATTTCTACAAATGGTGCAAACTCTGCTAGATTATAGATAAAAGATTCCCATTCCCCTGCCTTTCTGTGATCGGCAGTAATCGGCAGATCTTGATTTTGGTAATCGGTGATCGGCTCCAAAAATGCTGATCGGAGCATCTCTAATTTTTGTATTGTAGGCTATATCTGAATGTACTTCTATTTTATGAATGCATTTATTTTATATAATTGTATTTCTCCTTTTATTTTTTTTAAAGCGCTTTGAGATGTAGAAAATGACGTTTATTATTCTTATTAAAAAACGAATATAGGTTTAGAGGTGTTTTTTTTGTTTTTTTTTTGGCAGAAATAAATTGTAAAAACCTGATATAGTTTTACTGCAGATATTTCTCACCCTTAAAATAGCCACAGAAGCTGGCATTAAAAAACAACTAATTTTCTTTTTAAACTACAATGATGATTGTGATTATTTGAGTGTGCCTGTTTTTCTGCCCCATTAAGCTCCGCTTTGGACACCGTACTTGGCATCCCAGTTGCCGTGAAGAAACTGAGCCGGCCCTTTCAGAACCAGACCCATGCGAAGAGGGCATACAGAGAGCTGGTTCTGCTCAAGTGTGTTAATCACAAGAACGTAGGTCCCCTTAACAGTGCACTCTTCCACTCAGAAGTACAATTTGAACTGACTGAATTAACTCTATTTTGGTCAGGGCTGTTGCACCTGCGGACTGTTTATGTGGAATGTCAGACTTTTGTCACACTCACCGGTTAAGAATAGAAGAAGAGTAATGGTCTAAACAACTACCTCTGATAATTCTCTCCAATTGCCTGTCACTGAACAGCCTATTTTGGATGAGAAAACAATGTGAAGTTAAGAAATAAGAACAGGAGTACCACATAAACACAAACTGTTGGCATAACCTGAATTCAGATGTAATTCTTGGACTAACATTACCCAGTTAGAATGTTTTTTTTTTACAATTTTGAATTTGACAAAATTACGACAGCCATGAATATTGGTATTGCAATTTTACTATTGCTCCATAAAGTATTTTTTTTATTATTATTATTCAATTTTAATATTTTCAATGACCCATTCATCAAGATGTTATTGTTGTTGTTGTTGTTGTTGTATAGTCAGAATGGGATTTGAATGGGATTCATAAAAACAAAAGCGTGAATGTTGCCTGAGACTCGAGACATTTTTTTTTTTTTTTTTTACATTTTGTGGAGGGCTTTGAATCCCTTGTTACGGGTGGCCTGCAATTGGTATCCTCTAAATAATTGTTCAGTCATCTGTATTTTAAAACATTTAGACTGTTGAATATTAACTTAAATTTAATTTAGCAGTAATTACTGTTAATATTAATAATAATGAAAAATACACAAAATAATTTAAACATTTCTTTCAACTTTGGATTGATAAGTATATTGAATCTAGTACATAATATAGTCCTACTCATATTGTTTAATCTGCAACCAGTAAGCATATTTGATTAAATTATTCATTTGATAGCAGCCAATTCTCCAGGGACTGCGATGCTTATTGAAAATCAGCTAGTGAGATCCTGGCCTTTGTTGTCAGGCTGATTCTTATGTGTAGATTATTCCAGATATTTTTTTTATCATGTTTCACTTTTCTTTTTTCAGATAATCCGTTTGCTTAACGTCTTCACGCCTCAGAAGTCATTAGAAGAGTTCCAGGATTTGTAAGTTTTGAGTTTATAAATTAATGCTGACCTTGTAATTTAGTGTAAGCAGATTTTGTATAGCCGCAGGGTCTATTGCTGCTTTGGCCCTCGTGTGATTATTAACATTCATAGATTTGCTGAGATCACAATGCAATCTCAAGAGGAACTGATGAATTGCACTGTCCTACTCCTGCATGTGATAATTACAGTTTTAGGATTGAAAATTATATGTTATTAAATCAAGATTAATTACAGCTCCTGACAACAGCACTTCTATTGCTGTTTTCTAAAAGTGTTGCTGACTCAATGTATTAATCTTGGGATCTTGGCGTGCTTTATGCTAGTCAGTGCTGTGCATGAGCACAGAAAACCCTGAAGAATCTGGTTTCTCACCTCAGGTATTTGGTGATGGAGCTGATGGATGCTAGCCTTTGTCAGGTGATCCACATGGACCTGGACCATGAGAGGATGTCTTACCTGCTCTACCAGATCCTGTGTGGCATCAGACATCTACACTCAGCTGGCATCATTCACAGGGTGAGATGTAACTACTACTCGTGTGGCAGTTAAGTAAGAATAAAACAAAAATAATTAGAAAAACTGAAGAAAAAAACAAACAAACATGTAATGCCTCAAACTTAACTTAATAAAACAAAAATAACCATGTTAACTAAACATATTTGTTTAATTTTTTGGTACACTGTACATTATAACATTTGAACCTTGATTAAAAATGATCCCACTTATTAACATGGCTGTGTAATAAATACATGTAAATGAAACATGGATTTGAGTGACATTTCTTTATTTTCTAAGAAATAGGCTACAAAGTGATATGAAAGACTAGCACCACTACACTGAAAACGTTTGATTGTACAGTTCAGCGGTCATTATGCTAAAATACACTCACCTAAAGGATTATTAGGAACACCATACTAATACTGTGTTTGACCCCCTTTCGCCTTCAGAACTGCCTTAATTCTACGTGGCATTGATTCAACAAGGTGCTGAAAGCATTCTTTAGAAATGTTGGCCCATATTGATAGGATAGCATCTTGCAGTCAATGGAGATTTGTGGGATGCACATCCAGGGCACGAAGCTCCCGTTCCAGTCCAGTCATTTTTCCAGTCTTCAACTGTCCAATTTTGGTGAGCTCTTGCAAATTGTAGCATCTTCTTCCTATTTGTAGTGGAGATGAGTGGTACCCAGTGGGGTCTTCTGCTGTTGTAGCCCATCCGCCTCAAGGTTGTGCGTGTTGTGGCTTCACAAATGCTTTGCTGCATACCTCGGTTGTTACGAGTGGTTATTTCAGTCAAAGTTGCTCCTCTATCAGCTTGAATCAGTCGGCCCATTTTCCTCTGACCTCTAGCATCAACAAGGCATTTTCGCCCACAGTACTGCCGCATACTGGATGTTTTTCCCTTTTCACACCATTCTTCTGTAAACCCTAGAAATGGTTGTGCGTGAAAATCCCAGTAACTGAGCAGATTGTGAAATACTCAGACCGGCCCGTCTGGCACCAACAACCATGCCACGGTCAAAATTGCTTAAATCACCTTTTCTTTCCCATTCTGACATTCAGTTTGGAGTTCAAGAGATTGTCTTGAACAGCCCTAAATGCATTGAAGCAACTGCCATGTGATTAGTTGATTAGATAATTGCAATAATGAGAAGAACAGGTGTTCCTAATAATCCTTTAGATGAGTGTATGTGACCATTTAAGTATTTCAGAGAGCTTATACAGTGATTGTGTTTTCTTTGACTTTAAAAAATGTCTAAAACTACACCTAAAATATAACTTCATCAAATACTAAGCAAAAACTGATTGGGAATTAATGATTGTTAAACTAAACTGAAAATTTAAACGAAACTAAATGAAAAATTCTAAACTATAATAACATTGTATGGATGGATGGATTGATTGAACTTAATTTTCTATGAAATATGAAAATGTTCCTTCTTATAAAAACAAAAACATTGTACACATTTAAGACACAAACAATAATCATAATCAATCAACAAATTCGAAACAACCACCCAATAAAAGTAATCTTTTTCATTAATTTTTCTTACCCTTACTTAATTCCATTCAATATTTTCACTACCACTGGTGTTTGGGGACTTTCTTTCAGATGGAAGTTTTACAAATTCAAATCACTTGTATAATTTGTACCCTGCTAAAGGCTTCAAACTCAGGTTTAAATAATGGCAATTGTTTTCTTTCAATACGTTAAGACCGAATCCAACATGACACATCTCCAGCTGTGTTCTCTGAGCCATTTGGCATTACAGTATACCAACGTGTGAGATTGTCTTTCAGCAAGACTGTATGAGACTGTATCATCTCTGCCTCGCAGGATCTGAAGCCCAGTAACATAGTAGTGAAGTCCGACTGCACTTTAAAGATTTTAGACTTTGGGCTGGCCAGAACCGCCTGCACTAACTTCATGATGACACCCTACGTAGTGACCAGATATTACAGAGCGCCAGAGGTCATCCTGGGCATGAAATACAAGGAGAATGGTAATGCAAATTATTTTTTTTTTTTTATTTTTTTTTCAGTAATATTCTTGAAAGCCATTGGAGAGATACAAATAAATTTGTTATTAATATTTGATTGTTTTGCCAGTGGATATCTGGTCGGTGGGCTGCATCATGGGTGAGATGGTCAAAGGGGGCGTCATATTCCAGGGCACTGATCGTATCCTCTTGATCCTTGTTCAATAGCTTGTTCATTATCACATGTGAAAATATGCATTCAAACTATGCATTTGTATAGATGTAACTTTTAAATCCAAATTAAAGCATAGAAAGCAGAAAATAGAAAGCTTTTGTAACAAGCTGCCGTTTAAAAGTTTGGGGTCAGTTCAGTTTTTTTGGAAAGAAATTGATTGTTTTATTCAGCAAGGATGCATTAAATTGATCAAAAGTGACAGGTGACAGTAAAGAGATTTATAATGTTACAAAAGTTTTTATTTAAAATAAATGCAGAATGCTGTTCTTTTGAACTTTATATTCATCAAAATTGTTACAACAGTTTTCCACATTTGATGACAATTAAAAAAATTTCTTGAGCACTAAATCAGCATAGTAGAATGATTTGTGAAGGATCATGCGACACTGAAGACTGGAGTAATGATGATGATAAGTTCAGCTTTGCCATCATAGGAATAAATTACATTTTAAAATATTCAAATAGAACAGATATTTTAAATTGTAAAAAATATATCACAATATTAATGTTTTTACTGTATTTTGGATCAAATAAATGAAGCCTTGTTGAGCATAAGAGACTTCTTTTAAAAACATTTTTAAAAATCTTACCGATCCGAAACTTTTGAACGTGTGTGTGCAGCATTCTGAAAAGTTGAGATGTTTTTATCTCGATGCGGCGTGGACACGCTTGGAAAAACGGCCGCGTCGCTTCCATTATGAGCGCGCATACATTTGAAATAACAAACTTGAGCACGCAAAAGACACGATATGTGAACAGACCCTTAACCGATCGTTAACGTTACTCTGTCAACAGCCTATTGTCTAAATTACCGAGCTAACAGAGCTAACGATACGTAAACAGAGCGAACATGAGAGCACCCGACTGCAGACGTCAATAATGCAGCTTATGGAATAATCTACCGATCAAACTCCGCTTCCCGAAAGTTATAAAGTTACAAAAATCTATTCAACAAAAATAGTGATGCAGTTAAGTGTTTTTTTCGCTCAGCCGAGCCCTCTCCGTTGCTGTGTGGAGCAGCCTGTGTCAGTCACCTCTTCCTGAACGTCACTCACTCACTCACTCTACGCGCATAAAGCGTCTTTGCATTGACCTGAAATCACTCGCGCCAGACTTTCAATTCGCGTCTGGTGTGAACGCACCATAACTCACTCATCCGGGCATGCACTGCGGTCTCATAAGGAAACACAGCTTTTTGATATAAAGGTTTTTTTTGTTCCCGAATACAAATATTTTTTAAGTATTTGTTCGAAATAAGTATTCGTAAAAAAAACGTTATTTGTGCCTTTCCGAATACCGTATTCGGGTTCGGCTCCACCCCTAATATATATATATATATATGTATGTATGTATGTATACATTTTTTTTTTTTTTTTTTTTTTTTTCACAAACTGCCTGCTGTTCTATCATGAGACTCTATGGGTATGTGAAACCCTGGTGTGATGGATTAGACCTCATACTGCTTGTCTCTGAATAGTTCTGGGTAACACTTTATTTTACAGTGTCCTTGGTACACATTACATGTAGTTACTAGTATGACTATAAATTATACATAATTACATGCAACTAACACTAAACCAAACCATAATACTTCCCCAACCTTGTAGAAAGAACATGTAATTTATTTATACTAATTTGTACTTAAATACACTGTAACACATTACACATACACTGTAACACAGGACACATTACAATAAAGTGTAACCTAGTTCTGCAAAGTATCGTTCACTCATGATTGTTACACGTTTGATGTTTCCTGTCTGGTTTTGGTTTAGAAAAGTTCATCATACTTCATGTCTCATTAAATATTCACTTTAGTTTGTCCCTATCTGTGTCTGTCCTAGTCTTTGAAAAATAAGTTATTCTCGGTTTCAATGCCATGTGAATCTTTCACCTTGACCTCCTTAATTGAGTCAATCTCAGATATTGACCAGTGGAATAAGGTAATTGAGATACTGGGAACCCCATCGCATGAGTTCATGAACCGTTTGATGGAGACTGTTAGGAACTACGTGATGAATAAACCTCAGTTTCCCGGAGTCAGTTTGAATGAGCTTTTTCCCGATTGGGCCTTCCCATCAGAGACCGAGCATGACAAGATCAAAAGTAAGACATCCTAAATCTTCCATGTCTGTAACTTTTCTTTTTTTTTGTTCTTTTTTTTTGGTCATCTTACTTTGCTGTCTCTCTGAGTACTGTCTTAATGGTGTTCTAAACAAACTTTTTACATTGTTCCTAATGTAGCTAGTCAAGCACGAGACCTGCTGTCCAAGATGCTGGTAATCGACCCCGAAAGCCGTATCTCTGTGCAGGAGGCCCTCAGTCACCCTTACATCCACGTGTGGTACGACCCAGCCGAGGCCGATGCGGTCAGTGCACCCTTATCCTTTCATGTCACTTTGTCCTCTCAAGGGAGAACCTCCTTGGCATTGTACAAATGTCCCCTGTAAAACAGTTTCAACTTGACTGGACAGAAGGACTTGTAATGATTGTTTTGTGTGTTCAGCCGCCTCCACAGATATCAGACAAGCAGTTGGAGGAGCGGGAACACAGCATTGAGCAGTGGAAAGGTACAAATGCCCTGTCACTACCTCCTGTTGAGCTATAAGCTTCTTGTAGGAAATAAATCCCTACAGCAGAAATGATCACTGAAGATCTTTTGCTTTCTCATTTATTCTACAGTAATGGGTAGTTTTTCAGTCTTGACGTTATAAGCTAATGTCTGCTGAAGGGTTGAGTTGGCTTTATTAGTGATTTGTAAAAAGATGGAAATGGACTCAGCTTATGTTTTCTCTCCCTGCAGAGCTGATTTATAAAGAAGTAATGGACTGGGAGGAGAGGAACAAGAATGGAGTCCTGAAAGAGGAGTGTTTAGGTGAGTCACTTGTACAAATGTAAAATCTGTGTATTCATCCAGCTGTCTGTCTAGTTGACAATGATTAATGCTGAAAATGATAGAAATTGGGTTGAATTTTGACTTTGGACTGTAAACAGATGAAAATAATCATTCTAGATACATTTGATGAACTTTGCCATACTGAGCAGGGGAGATATATATGTAGATATTTATGTCACCTATAAGTCCCATTTATTTCAAATACAATTAGTGATTTAAGGTGCATTCAGTAGTTTGGTGCTAATTTAAAAAGTTTTACACATATACCTCATCATCATACAAATAAATTGTTTTTGTGAAGTCAACTTGAATGGTGTACACTCTTATGAGATGATTGTTCTTATAATAATTTTCTATAAAAAGCGTTTTAATTATGATTAGTGCAGATAACCCCCTCAATGTATTTCTCCATGATATGATGTAACCACTGTTTAACTAAACGCCTGAGAGAATTCTCATGCTCAGTGGCTGCCGCCTCTAAAGATACACGTCACGTGTGGTGTACTGTAGTTTGGTGAATATTGAAAATGTGGCAAATTATCATACTGTACCAGCAGAGACTACAGGAGTACCTGTACCGTACGTTCAAACAAGACAAGCAGAAAAGATCTAAAGCCAGAAAGACTGACAATGTCAAAACATCTGCGTAAACATCATTATGGCAGACATTTTGAACATTTCACTCATGTTTGTGATTAAAAATTGATGTGTGAGAACTGTAAAATGTATCTGTAATGACTTGAATGTCATAACTTAAATATCTTAAATGGTAAACAGACATCATAATGATCATTTATGAGATAATTTAAAGAGTTAAATTAGAGGATGGAAAAACTGAAATTGCGATTACAGACTAATGTTGTTATTATTAAACTTCCAAAGGCTATGATTTTATTAAATATATATATATCAGCGGCAGCGCTGCACATTTCAAAGTACAAATGCAGCACTGTTGCACGTTTACAGGCTTGTGGTTTTAGAGCAGTTCAGTGTCAATGAATTGAACACCATTTATGCCAATTGATTACTGTTAATAAATTATGACAGTGTATTGATGGTGCTCATATTGTAATATTTTTTAAGATGGTTGTGAGAGTGTGTTTCATCTCCATCACCTTTTTGAACGAGCAATGGTAAAGCATACAAATTCCAAAATAAGAGTCCTGGTGCATTTCAGGCTTGTTCATAATTAAAAGTCCCTCATTATGCATAGTTTTTTTCACCTGGCTATTATTGGCATTTTGGTTGTACAAAACCATCTGGCATTTAATTCAACACTCCTTAAACTCTTGTAGCTTCTGTCTGGGTTGCCCCGTCACAGGAAGGAAAGACTAAAAACATGATTTAACACGTATTCAAAATATAGATTTGACTGGTCACATGTGCTCTTTGGGGAAGAAAGTAAGCATCAAACGCTGCAGGATGGAAAGATTTGATGATAAAGTAGTGATGTCCTAGATTCTTCTTTTGTGTTGGACAGTTAAGAGAATTAATTGTCGCTGTCTAAAACTCACTAGTATCAGTGTAATTTACGTAAAACTCAGAGACGATCATGCTGATCCTCGTCGATAGATGGCAATGTAGCATCTAACACCATTGAGGTTTTAATACTTAGCTAGCATTAGCATTGCTGTTCTTTGTGTATTTAAGTAACTTCTGAATTACTGTAATTTACTGAAAAAACAATTTTGAAACACAATGAAAGATGTAATAGTAAAATTTTTATCTGCATTCAGTAAATATAACAATGTTTGACATTAAGATTTAGCGCATTGTCTTGGGCCCTAATTTTGATGCATTGCTCTGTGTGTTGTAGATGGTACGGTGAACAGCAGCGCCACTGCCTCCCAGTCGTCCTCTATTAATGACATCTCGTCCATGTCAACGGAGCAGACACTGGCTTCAGACACTGACAGCTCCTGCATCGACACCCTCACGGGGCCGTTAGAGGAGTGAATCAAGTGACGACTTCTCGCTTGTCACGTCCCTCTCCCTCGCCAGTGTGGCCCATGCCGTGGTCTTGACTGAAGAGAACTGTGGCTGCACGTTCATACAGCTGCAGGTTTACACTCGTAATTGTTTACTCTTGCTTTTTTCCTCTGTCCCATCTCTCGTATACAAACATTCATGTAATCTTCTTAATTCTGTCGCGATTGATCAAAAAAAAAATCTTTATCCATTTCTTGTATGTTTAACTGCATCTTCACACTTTTACGTTTAGATTTTAAAATTAACTGTTTAAAAATGGGTAGATAGGTAATAGGTTTATGCATTAATGCATTCGCATTTTACTTCATATAATCTAATATTAATTACCACAATCTTATCCATCTTGTGGAGTTATTATTGCAGAAGCATGCGTGATATCTGAATCTATCCTTGTCATTTATGTCCCCTCTCTCTGTGCGAAGTAGCTTTTATCACTGTTCATTTTATCACCTAAAAGAAGCACAGATATAAATTCTCTGACAAATTTATAGCTAGTGAGCCCAACTGGAACAAGTTCCTCTTACAAGTATTGCTGCATGATAACAAAGAAGACTTACTAGACAGACCATTTAACTACAGATCACTGAAATATGCCTAAACACATCTAGAAATGGAACAATACGGTGCCTGCCTCTGTACATAGTCACCATACATACACCCATTTTAAAAGAGAACCTAATGATGCATTTCTGTTGGTTAGGGTGTAGTCATGTGTGTATATATATATACGTACATAGATTTTGTGTAAATGTTCTTTCTTTGTGCTGTGGAAACATTTTTACAGCTTCTGAATATGATTTTGCATATGTACTCTAAAACAAACTATGTATTGAACTTGAAACTGATTTTAAAAGAAAATTGCGCAAATGAGCATATTCGGTTTAAAACGAACAAAAACTTGCATCTAGATCTGAGATGGAAAACTGTGGATGCAATATCCTAATCAAAGCCCCTGTTCCTCATCATTCCAAGGGTAATTAATCACTGCTGGCAAGTTCGTGACATCTCATAAGATTGTAAATTTAATTGCATGAGCTAATGCAAACCATTGCCTTTTTTAATTTCCTCAGACTTGAAAAGCCCATAAGAATGTTGTACAAAGCAAATTTATGGTTTCTTTCCTTTTGAAAAAAAACAGGATTGTCAGCAGGTTTTTATTTCTTCACTTTCTTCTTGAAGATTTCTTTTCAGTGAAACACTGAATAATTTTCATGTTTGTATGGCCATATCATTTCATATTTTTTATATATATATTTCTAATCAGCCTTAGTTTACTGTGTGCATACTTGCAATTCAGTGACACTGTGGCTTACCATGCACTTAGAGACCTGTTTTGGACTGTTCTTTAACACTGGTATTCATTCACTCAATTCATTTGTCAACCTTTCTGCTTCCTTTTTCATCCAGTGTTCAGTTCAAATGTTGTAGAATGTATGATGTGTCCTGTACCTTAAATTCATTGTTATGCATGAAAACACGAGCCCTCTTCATCTAAAACTTGAGGACATTGCAGAAACCTGTCCTTTTGTTGTAGAAGACTAAATTGGGAGCCTCAGAATATAGAAGACACAGGTGTATTGAGTGTATTGAGTTTTTGGTCCTTCAAGCTCTTCTGATGGACTGAAACATGAATGTAGAATTTTCACTGATGGACAGGCCTGGAGGATGAACTTAGCTTCACCATAACAATCATGCCTTAAGCATCTCACTAACACCATTACAGCTCGGCCTGGAGATCACAAAATGGTTGACAGTAATGTGCCTGCAATCAAGTTTTGTTTATTTTTCAGCAGTCTGGAATGTTTGCTACCATGCCACAACCTCCTTGAGCTTGTGCGATCTCATTTGGTGCTTCACCTTACTTCACCTTAAAGTGATAATGTATTACAACAACGCAATAGTGCATTGTGTTCCATTTTCATTTCGGAAGCCTCATGCACATTAGTTTCGCTGTTGTGGACTCATTGATTCCTCTAATGAATACTGGTGATGGACCTCAGTGTCATTTAGACCTCCAAGACAATGAACAAAGCTGGCTCACACATTCTCAGGGGCTCTTATTTTGGGTGTCTGTTTCCCTTGTGGGAGAGGGTGTGTGTCTTTGAAAAATTGTGTTTTGTCACTGACTATCACTAGAGGTGGAATCTGTAATGACTTGAAGAATTATTGACTTCTTGGATATTTACTTCTCAGACTATCTTCCCAAGAAAACAGTTCTCATGATTGTCATCATCAATCTTCTCAATCAAATCCTGTAAACGGAATTAATATCTAACTGCTCTGTGCTAGTAATGTCCGTTTAGTTTTCATGTGTTTTGTATTGTTGTGCTACATATGGGTGCCCTCTCAGTGGGCTATGATGGGAGTTACCCAATCACAAACCTGTCTGAAGCATATGCAAAACTTTAATGGGATTCTCTGTCTACAATAATAGAGACATCTTTTCTCTACGAAAAGAAAAAAGAACCATGTGTTACGACTGTCCAAATAAAAATCTCAAACTAAAGTAATGTTTGATGTCTTTTTATTTATTTATTTATTCCATTTTATTTCATAGGATACAAATACATTCAGTGTATGAAGAATTTGTTTTTGTACAAGGTATGAGTGTCTTCACTCATGAATGTACTCAATTAGTGTATGAATGTACTCAATTAGATAATGTACAGTGACCCCAAGCCAGGGCAGAGACTTTTTAAGTCTGAGCTCATTTATCGTAGAGCATCCCTAGGGACAAGTTTTCATTAGAATCTCTTTTCTCAAATATGTCATCCATGCTCAAACCATGATGTCTACATTGTGAAACTCTATCCTACTTTTGGGTCCATTCCATTGTCTTTGAACACTTAAATGGCTTTAATATTATTTTGAACATGCTGGTCCATACAGTCGCTCAGGCAACAGAACTGTACTTAAAAGTGGGGCAATGGTTTCCCTCAGGAATGCATCCTCATGTATACAGCCCTGAAACAGACTTCTGATTTGAACAGTTATTACTCTGAAACTGGTGTTTCCCAGCCCTGATATTGGAGTACTTCCAACATTACATATGTCTCCTTAATTCTAAACTCAGCAGCTGGTTTGCGAAACTCCATGACTTCTTTCTGAAATGGGGCTGTCAGAGGAAGATATCCAAAATGTGTACTATTAGGGGTACTCCCTGACCACAGTTGGAAAACACTGCCCTAAAACATTGAAACCTTTCATATGCTGCTAAGCTTAGATTTGTTGCACAGCATGTGAATCACAAACAGCACGTGAATTCAAAAACTCTGAACAATGCGACTGGTTTTCCGGGCCTCTGCTTTAAGCTCGCCGAATGTTTCAAAGAACTGCTCCATCTCCTGTTGCAGAGTGGCGTTCCGTCTGTCAGCATCTGCACGGGCTCGTTCTACATTTCGCATCTTGATCTCGGCCACACTGACCCAGCGTCGCTGCTGTTCCAGAGTTGAGCGGAGCCCTACAACTTCTCCCTGAAGTACCTTGTTCCTCTGCTCCAGCCTGAAGACAGAGAAGAGAATGTGATAAACATACTGTGTTCATGCACACTCATTTATTAATCTAGTATTTCTCAACTGTGTTCCTGGAGGCACACCAACACGGCACATTTTCAAAATCTTCCTAATCTAATACACCTGATTCAACTCATCAGCTTGTTAGTTAACTTGTTAGACTCTGAGACCTAAAATGGAAGGGTCTGGAGAGCTACTTTCCTGAACCATTCAAAACCAACCTTGCTCTTGGAGAGCTACCTTCCTGCACTGTTCAGACCCAACCCTGTTCCAACACACCTGCATGTAATTTAAGTAATCCCAAACACCTTCATTTTGCTGATTCCGGTGTGTTTGATAAGGGTTACAGCTAAACTCTTCAGGACAGTTAGTTCTTTATAGTAGAGTAGAGCAGAGTTTCTGCCTCTGCGTTAATGTAATGACAGTGGCAGAAATGTGAAATTTTCCCTTACAAAACAATTGTGGTACAAAGACAATTGATGATGTGATCTTACCTGTTCATTTTTGCTTCATACTCTGCTTTTTGCCTGGTCATCTGTTGACGAAGCCCTGCAACGAGGCACTGCATGGCATGGGAGGCTGGAAAGCCTAAGGGCTCTTGGGGAGCACTTGGCAAAAAGACTTCACTGCTGCCGGTGCTTAAAGGGGCATCTGTGGGAGCAGATGATGAGGCAGGGGAGTTAGGTCGAAGGTCTTCTTCACCAGAGTCCATTCTGAATGAGGGGAACTGTACTGGAGAACCATGGCATGGGCTTGCAGCTCCACCACTTCCACTGCCCCCTTCCAAAGGCACAATCTCACAGGAGGACCAAGAGCTGCTGCTCTCAGCCATGCTGGCAGTACCTTTGGCCTCCGTGTCTTCTATATATCGCTCCTCAGTAACTATGTTGTCATAGACAGATAAGGTACTATCCTGGACTTCACTGCTGCCTCCACTCTCCCCTAGTGCTCTCTCTGGACTCCAGCTGGGTTCTTCTATGTCAGGCCAGCTCCTTGACTGCACACAAATTTCAACCCCAGCTTCCAGCACTTTGGTCATAGAAGGGCGGGCAGGTGGTGGGGTGGAGGGTGTAGATACATGTCTTTTATGGAGACATTCTTGTGCTGAGCTGTGTTGACTGTGGTTGTCATAAATCAGAGTAGCGCTGGTTGGTGAAGAGTCATCTTGAAGCTGTCTCTCTGTGTCTGATAGATGATGGTTAATGTTTTTCTCACAAGGGCTTTGAAAAGACTCTCTCCTCTCTGTGGTTAGTGGTAGAGAGTTTACACGTGGACAGGCTACAGTTTGATCTGGAAGGGTCACGTGATCTTTGCCAAGCAGAGGCTCCCTCAGGTGGGAAGGTGGTTCATGCACCCATTCCACAAGGTTACTGTGTCTTTGTTTTTGGTGGACGGCTTGCAAAGATGTTTCAGGAGGGTTGCAGTTCTCTCTGGAGAAGAGCAAGCTGTGCTCACGAATCAGTTCAGACATAAGATGTTGCACAACTGCTGCCCCTAGTGTAGGAGAGGGACGTTTAAGTGTGTGGTCCACATCCATGTGGCAAACAGCATCAAACGTATTTGACCTCACAAGCAAATAAATAAGCACATACACTAACTTAAAGGTGCAATGTGTGATTGATTTTTAGCGAGGTTGTGAATTGCAACCAACAGAAGTTACAGTGGCCGACAGGAAAATGTCGTCTGAGACAGCAGAGAGTACCCAGTTTAGCAATGAGGGTTCTTTACAAATATAATTTAAGAAATTGTTCACTTAATAATTCAGAAAAACTATGTTATTGTGTCAGTGTTTTATTCTCTGACTTTAGCTTGGTTCTTTGCACGAAGAACAACATAGTGACTAAACGCATTTGTCCGTTTAGGGCTACTGTAGAAACACGTCGGCCCAAAATGGCTATTTCATTTCGCGGTGTAGATAGAAATGGCTTATTCTAAGCTAATAAAAACATAACAGTTCATTATGTAAGGTCTTTATACACCACTGAAAACATAGTTATGTATGTAATATTGCATTTCTGTCAACAGATCCTCCTAAATATTACACAATGCACCTTTAAGATGTATCTAAATCTCAGAAAAGTCATTAACCCTTGGCCTCAGACCCTTTTTTATCGACATCTAAATATTGCTCACCTCCAATGATACTTTCTGGGTCCTCTGCTTTAGGACGGAGAATATTTGGCCCGAAAACAGTTGCCAAGTTCTGGATACTCATCTTGTTGACATTGGAGAATGATTGGACATCATTTAAGAATCTGGTACAAAGATGTCATAGCAAGATGTGTTATCTGACATGAGCCATGACTAAAGACTAGACACTTCATGGCAAATTAGGTTAAAGCTCCAAATGTCAATATCTAGATATTGAAAACCAAATCCTTAGATCTTTGGATGAAACAAAAAATCTTACTGGCAGATGTATTTCAGGAGGTTGAAGTTTGCTACAGGCAGCTCATAAAGGAGACTTTTCAAATCTTGCAAACCCTGAAGTTCAGGATGAGATTATAAGAAACAAAATTCTTGTCTGCCCTTAAATGTCCAGAATGTAATCGTACTGTCTTGTTTAAATTGATCAAATAGCATCGTGGTCTTCTTTGAAGTGAGTGAAATAGTTGACAATACCTTTTCTCTGTCTGAGGGGATTCTTTTGGCACATAGAAGAAACTCCTCATAGCGGGAAAATGGCACCAAAGGTTCAGGCAGCTCCCTGAGGTATAGCTTCAGCAAAGATGCCACTGTGTGGACATCTGTGCTGCTGAGAGAGCAAAGATGTATTCACTACAAGAGTAAATTCACTTACTAATAAACACACACACACACACGTTAGGTTTCGGTATCTTTGTGGGGACTCTCCATAGACATAATGATTTTTCTATCCCCTAATCCTAACCATACCTCTAAACCTAAAACCTGTTGAAAAAAAACTTCTTTTTTTGAGTTTAGTATGTTGCAGTGGTGGGCAAAATTTTGACTTGAATCAGTGCCATTTTAATTCAGTAAATTGACCATGTCCAACATGAAGTCAAATTATAATTGTAGGCAGTGCAATTTACTGAATTATAATTAAAATACATTTTTCAGATAATTATATGTTGGGAAAGTGTTTTTTGCACTTGGCACGATTTCCCATACATTGGAGTACAAATGTCTATAGATGACATTTCATACAGATAAGTCTGTCTGTAAGGCCTATAAAACTTTCAAAATTCAAGACTTATTCAAGATGTTGATTTAAACATTATCTCTGCTGTACCTACCGATTAATGTCAATCTCTTACCTGTCAAAAGATGGTTTCTCCCCAGCATCAAAAGCTTCCTGCAGCTCTTTAACCAGCGTAGCCTGGCCAGGCTGCCTGAAGAGTCCCACCTCTGTGAGCCCATGCTCTCGGATAAAATCGACACACTGCTCTACCACCAGAGGAGCCATGTGATCCCCATACCTCCTCTCATACAGGACTGTCTCCTCCAACCTTTGACCAAACACACCTGTGATGATAAAATACAGGTATAGAGTTATCAATGACAGACCCCTTTAGCTTTTCACTTAAATTTGTCAATATGTGCTGAAATAGTGAGAGGACTCACTATAAATGCAGTTAACCTCATAAGCAAAAACAAAGATCCCGTTGAGTCCGCAGAAAAAGGACAAAATGCATCAAACAATAATAATTTTCTGCTAAAAAAGTGCCTTCAGGATTAATGTACGCTGCTGCTGCACTGCACCAAAATCTACCTCTGTGTGTGATGATGGTGTGCCCTCTCCCTGTCTAATATTTAATACTCACGTCTTCTGAAGCTCAGCACCCTTTTTATCTTCCTGTAAGCAGAGTGAGACAGATAGCTTCCAGTCCGCTGGATTGTCTGCTTGTTTTCAGGCATCTTTTATCCGGCTGTCTTTTTTTTGGGGGACACGCTTCCACTATCCTGACCTCAGTAGCAATCTTGAAACTGGCACCGAACGATTGTCCTCAATGAACCTAAATCCCTTTTGCTCATGTTTTACAAACTTGTTTAGTCTAGGACTGGATGTTCCTTTCCCTTTGCTCTTCCTCCTCCCTCTCTCTCGCTCTCCTGTCTGCAGGTAAGGCTTAGTTCTCTCTCTCGCTCTCTCTCGCTCTCTCTCTCTCTCTCGCTCTCTCTCTCTCTCGCTGATGTGCAACAGTGACCCTCCAGCTCAGATATGCATGCTTATCGGAAATATCAGCATTCCAAATCGGATGACAGTCCTCATTCTGAAAGAGGAGGCATTGTTTAAGTGCACACCTCTCATTTCCAGCACATTTCTGTAAAAAGTGTTCCTTCAGTTTCAATTCTGAAAGTTGAAGGACAGAAGCTTAGCAAAGGTTTTTATCACAAAAAAAGTATTTGTCATAAACAATTTGGTGTCCTTAGTCCAGGGAAAAAAAAAAAGAGACAACTGGTTTAATTTGTCCCAGTTCAATATACGTCCTGAAAGATAGTTATGGAAACACTTCCTCCACACTGTTGTCCATTTAGTGCTCGACCTCTTCTACCGTGACGGTTGCTTCCTGCGGGGGCTCACCAATGTACCGCCTGGTGCTTTTCAATAATAATTTTCCTTTGACGCCGCCTCTGGAAGTGGACGTCTCAGTCATATGCCACTGTTGACAGTGACATCAACCGAGACATGTCTGTGTTCGCCTCTGAAGGGGAGGTTATGTTCGTCTGTACTTAATTGTCCAAAGTTTCCAGTGACGTGAGTCAGCACCTCCTTGGTTTACTGTTAAATTAAGTCTGCCTTCTTAATTACAAGGGAGGAATTACAAATATTGTTACACTTTCTCTTTCTTGCTGTCATTCACTGCTGTTGATTGTTTATGCTATCTTTCCCTTACGCTCTTTTCCAAAGGTCTTGTCTGTATTAAGCTACTCCACTATCATTAACACCACAAAACACATATTGACTAAAAATAAGTGAGCTAGAACTTTCTGCTGGTTACTTTGTTATATCTCCCTTTCTTTCTCTCTGTCCCTGTGTACCTCACATGGCCTGCTTCCAAGAAATTTCCATTGGACACAGCTTAACACACCCCTTCAACCCTTTTTATACATTTGTGCCTGGTAACTTGGCCCCTGATGAGATTCCCAGTCTAAAATGGATCCTTAGACATTGGCCCAGTGAGTGTGCAGTGCATGTGAATGTGGCTGTGTGTTATCTGGAAGGGCATCTCTCACCTTCTAGGAGCCCCAGAGCTGTGTTGAGTTATGTTGGAGAGGTAATGTCGGGAATTCATTGGGAATGTTAATCTCTCCTGGGAAATAAGCATCAACATGGACTCTGCAGTTCAAGTTTCGCCTTCAGCTCAGATTTGCATGTTTTAACAAGGATAGTATCAGACGTTTCCTCGCACAATATCTTTGCAAAAAATAACGTCTACTGGGTGTTTGGGTTATATTTGATTAAAACTGTCATTTTATAAACAATATTGCCTAATGCATGCTAGGGCTAGCTCTCTATTCAATTGACCCTTCACAAGACCCATCCCCCTTAGTTACTGTTGCTACATCTGACAGGTTTTTGGGACCAGGCCAGTACTACCAGCCATGGCCCTTTCACCCCAGACATCATTATACGTTTACATGCAC
The DNA here is from genome assembly GCA_031834385.1 of Semotilus atromaculatus. Taxonomy (NCBI): domain Eukaryota; kingdom Metazoa; phylum Chordata; class Actinopteri; order Cypriniformes; family Leuciscidae; genus Semotilus; species Semotilus atromaculatus. The sequence continues at coordinate 20,558,343 of JAULUF010000001.1, read as the reverse complement.
CCTCATAATACCCCATGTAAACACAATACTTTCAATTAAACTTATGTGATTAAGCTTCTAATCATAGTAATCAATCACAAATAAACTGTGGCGTACGCCTATTTTAATCGCAATAACAGTCATGACTCATGTAAACATCTTAATCGCATTATTACCACTGACCATCAGTGTTGGGTGTAACGCAAAGTAACACAAGTTGCGTAATCTAAGTAACTATTAAAGTAACACATTACTTTTAAATTTACAGTTATTTTCTCAAATGAGTAGCGCAAGTTACTTTGTTTTTCCAATTATAGAGTATAGACTGACACCTCGTGAAATCATGAGTAAGTGCAGAGGTGTTGTGTGCGCATTTAGCGCAAAAACATTTAGTATTTCTCAAAATGAATAAAAACAGTAAAATGTTAACTCGGAATATTACACAAACCTGAAATAATTAAATGTTACATTACACAAATATACTTTATGAATTTAATCTCACTTTATTAAACAATGTCTTTGCTGCTGATCTTCGATTATCCAATTCAACCATACAAACAAAAATGACTAGATAAACATCACATTTGTGTTTATTTTTTTATTTTTTATTTGCTGAAGTACGTACGTTGTATTTTTATTCAGCAGCAGAGCTGAAAGATTAGTTTGAGCTGCGACCCTCAACTGTACAGGTGTGAATTTGCATTTCCTTAAGCCTTATTCATTTCACTTTTGGTGTAAAGGGCCTTAACATTTGCAAAAAAATATAACTTTTCTGTTATTACAAAACAAACAAGCAAGCCTAAAAGTAACGCAAAAGTAACGTATCGGATTATTTTCCATAAAAAGTAACCAAGTAATGTAATTAGTTACTTTTTAGGGAGTAACGCAATATTGTAATGCATTACTTTAAAAAGTAACTTTCCCCAACACTGCTGACCATGTGCTCAGGCCTATATACAGACGCCATGTGTTCTTCAACTTCTTGAATGAACTCTGTGACATTGTTCAGTTTTCCCTTCGCTCCGAATCGGTAAACTGTCAACACAACTCGCTGTGCTGTCTCTGCTATGTATCTTCATGCAGAGATGGTGCGAAGAAAGCGGTGTAGTGTAGACAAACCCAATTACAACGGCATTGCGATGTTCATCTCGGCGCAAAATAACCTTCCAATACTTCCATAGAAATTTTAAATGGAAATTTTAAACTGTGGCCAGTAACACGCCTATTAATTCTGTACCTGAGTTGCTGTGGGGTATGCGAAAAATAGCAATAAAAATAACCAACTCATAACAAATAATCAGAATAATGAAAATTGCATGGTTTGCTTTCATGTAAACATGTTACTGTTAACGTAGTAAATGTTCTCACACGTGCCGACAGACAAGATATTTATTTTTATTTTTTTGGAAAATTGTTGTTAAGAAATTCAAACAATACCATTTTGTAGCACTTTAATGTGTCATGACAAATCACTGTAGCGCCTCAGTTCAAGTGGCAAGTGAACGGAGCATCTCTTCCACCTTACTTGTTATAGCACAAAATAAACACGTATGAACATCAGAAGGTATGTTATTTCATTCACAGAAAGACATCTGTCACGGTTCATGAATTCGCTGACTCTTTCTCGCGCTGTGTTTATGTGTGTGTGTGTGTGGTGTGTAACATCAATACACACCATTTTTCAAGTTCCAAGTCCACCAACGTTAATCAACTCTTCTGTCTGGTCTGTTTGTCAGACAAAATGGCGGATAGCAACATGATATTGGCATTATGATTGGTCAGATTTTCTGTCAATTACAATTAAATTTTATTCATTTTTGATTAATTTGGGCACATTTCAATATAATTTATTAAACCGATATAATCAGCACAAAAAACTTGTCCGTGGATGCCAGCTGAAATAAAATTAAAACTGACAATTGATTTGACGCTTCAGTTATAAAGTGTTCGAGTCTTTTTGTTTGATTTATTAAAAGGGGCATATGTCCGTAAATGGGATTACACTGTGGTATGGGTTTCTGATTTACTAAAAAGTACCTGCGAGTCATTTGTTCATGAATCAAACCTTACTGGTTGCGCTATCTGTTTTTGATTACAGTACTGGTCGTATTGTGTTATTGCATGCTGCCTGTAAACTTTTTATCGTATCACATTCAATTTGGACTGTAAAACATGACTTCCTTTGCCATAGGGCTGTAGATTTAGCAGCAGAAGTGTGCCATACTGGAACAGAGTAAAAGATTGAGTTTCCCTATTATTTGAATGAAGATCGGGATTGATCCATATTTTTTATCCTACTTTAATGCATTTTCTTTTTTCCTTTATGAAAATATATATTTGTAACATATATGTATATTTGTTTTTGTGTCTTGCACTCCCAAAACTACTTCATTGTATGGGTGTGATGGGGGTTGATGGCTCTCATGAGAAAAACAAGGTGTATTGTAACATTATTATTCCCAGGCACACTGCCAAGATGGACACACAGCTGCCGCCCACAACCCCTCACACTCACACTGCAAGTAATAGAGGAGCAAAAGACTGATGGATGAACCACTGAGACAAGTTCTTGAAATGGTGCTTGAACTAATGGCTGAAAAACACTTGCTAACCTTGTTTGTGATGTTTTTTAGCCAAAATCATGTGGTAAATTCTCAATATACCTTTCGAAATTACATCAGCTCTAGCGGCATGTGTTTTTCAGCATTTCGTGAGATTTGCGACTGTAGACAAAGCGCAGCCTGTGATGAGACTAGTCATTAGAGTGTGTAATTCATGGCCCATGATTTGGAAATGACTGGAATGTGTGTGTGGTGTGAGTGTGTTGTTATGTCTATGGCTGGAGCCCTGACTGATTGGATCTGCTGTTTCATCGTATTCAGGCAGTCACACTGAATGTTTTTCAATGACTCGCAAAGGCCTGGATTTTCCAGAGACCACAGAGTGTAGAAACAAAATTAGTCAGATATTCAGGTCCTAAACTACAGTGTGAGTGTGTACCTGTAAAAGGTATCCAAATGCCCTTATTTAGGCTCTTCAGCCACTCCTCCCCCTGACCACAGCTGTTTGACAGGAAGAAATAGGAGCCAGGACTAACCAATACGTCCCTGTTTCCTCCTAATTGAGAGACGGAGGGAAAATAAATAGAAAAGGTTAGTTTGTTTATCCCACATCATCCAAATACTCAAAAGTCACTTAATTTAGAATTCCAAACAAATTTAGCAACATAATCTTGACCTACAGCCTGATACACAACACATACACTACCGGTCAAAAGTTCGGGGTCAGTAAGATTTTTTATGTTTTTAAATGAAGTCTCTTCTGCTCACCAAGGCTGCAATTATTTGATAAAAAATACAAAAAAAAACAGTAATATTGTGAAATATTATTACAATTTAAAACAGCGGTTTTCTATGTAAATATACACTCACCGGCCACTTTATTAGGTACACCTGTCCAACTGCTCCTTAACACTTAATTTCTAAGCAGCCAATCACATGGCGCCAACTCAGTGCATTTAGGCATGGTAGACATGGTCAAGACAATCTGCAGTTCAAACCGAGCATCAGTATGGGGAAGAAAGGTAATTTGAGTGACTTTGAACGTGGCATGATTGTTGGTGCCAGAAGGGCTGGTCTGAGTATTTCAGAAACTGCTAATCTACTGGGATTTTCACGCACAACCATCTCTAGGGTTTACAGAGAATGGTCCGAAAAAGAAAAAACATCCAGTGAGCGGCAGTTCTGTGGGCGGAAATGCCTTGTTGATGCCAGAGGTCAGAGGAGAATGGCCAGACTGGTTCGAGCTGATAGAAGGGCAACAGTGACTCAAATAACCACCCGTTACAACCAAGGTGGGCAGAAGAGCATCTCTGAACGCACAGTACGTCGAACTTTGAGGCAGATGGGCTACAGCAGCAGAAGACCACACCGGGTGCCACTCCTTTCAGCTAAGAACAGGAAACTGAGGCTACAATTTGCACAAGCTCATCGAAATTGGACAATAGAAGATTGGAAAAACGTTGCCTGGTCTGATGAGTCTCGATTTCTGCTGCGACATTCGGATGGTAGGGTCAGAATTTGGCGTCTACAACATGAAAGCATGGATCCATCCTGCCTTGTATCAACGGTTCAGGCTGGTGGTGGTGGTGTCATGGTGTGGGGAATATTTTCTTGGCACTCTTTGGGCCCCTTGGTACCAATTGAGCATCGTTGCAACGCCACAGCCTACCTGAGTATTGTTGCTGACCATGTCCATCCCTTTATGACCACAATGTACCCAACTTCTGATGGCTACTTTCAGCAGGATAATGCGCCATGTCATAAAGCTGGAATCATCTCAGACTGGTTTCTTGAACATGACAATGAGTTCGCTGTACTCAAATGGCCTCCACAGTCACCAGATCTCAATCCAATAGAGCATCTTTGGGATGTGGTGGAACGGGAGATTCGCATCATGGATGTGCAGCCGACAAATCTGCGGCAACTGTGTGATGCCATCATGTCAATATGGACCAAACTCCCTGAGGAATGCTTCCAGCACCTTGTTGAATCTATGCCACGAAGAATTGAGGCAGTTCTGAAGGCAAAAGGGGGTCCAACCCGTTACTAGCATGGGGTACCTAATAAAGTGGCCGGTGAGTGTATAGTGAAGTGTAATTTATTCCTGTGATCAAAGCTGAATTTACAGCATCATTACTCCAGTCTTCAGTGTCACATTTTTTAAATTATTATTATATGAAATTATTATAATATGATGCTCAAGAAACATTTATGATTATTATCCATGTTGAAAACAGTTTTTTAGATTTTTATTTCAGGATTCTTTGATGAATAGAAAGTTCAAAAGAACAGCATTGATCTGAAATGGAAAGCTTTTGTAACATTAATCACTACCATTCAAAAGTTTGGGGTCAGTAAAAATAAAATTTTTATTTTTGGGGGAAAGAAATTAGAAAATACTTTTATTCATCAAGGATGAGTTAAATTGATCAAAAGTTATACAGTAAAGACATTTATAATGCTAGAAAAGATTATATTTTAAATAAATGCTGTTCTTTTGAACTTTCTATTCATCAAAGAATCCTGAAATAAAAATGTAAAAAACTGTTTTCAACATGGATAATAATCATAAATGTTTCTTGAGCATCATATTATAATAATTTCATATTATAATAATTTAAAAAATGTGACACTGAAGACTGGAGTAATGATGCTGTAAATTCAGCTTTGATCACAGGAATAAATTAATTACCGCTGTTTTAAATTGTAATAATATTTCACAATATTACTGTTTTTTATTTTATTTTTTATCAAATAATTGCAGCCTTGGTGAGCAGAAGAGACTTCATTTAAAAACATAAAAAATCTTACTGACCCCGAACTTTTGACCGGTAGTGTATGTATGCATAAACTATCAGTCCTAATATGTAATGAACAAAGTTGTTATGACAAAGACATTATTGACTCTTATAGATAAAATGTAAGCAAAGCTCATGGACCGGTCACAAAGGCCACGTACACACTGCTGCCAAATTTGGTTAATACATCTTTTAGTGCGTTCTGTACACGCAAGTTCATTAATACACAGGAGTGACAACCGCATGTACAAAAATTATATTCCGCGTGAACGGAACTGACTGAACAAGTTGTTAATGACGTATTTAAACACATTAGATAATCCAGAAGTAGATAAATGTTGGATGGAGTGTGGGAAGGTATGAGACCACACACATATTTTGGGAATGTCCAAATTTAGTTACATTTTGGCAAGGGGTTATGGGTGAGATTATGAACATTTAGCATGTAGGCCTGCCTTTTACTCCCTTGTATTTTTTACTTAAAACCCCAAGATTTTTGTAGTCAAAACCAGAGATATATTCTGCATGTACTCCTATTATTTGCATGAAAAAACATAATTAATTGGATGAAGCCACACCCACCAAAAATGAGGCAATTGAGAGAGAAACTTGTATATATATTTACAAAGTGGAACATATGACTGCCCAACTGAAACTGGACAAAGGTGGACACATTAGTATATATATTGAGACATTGAGGGTGAACTGATTGGTGTGAAACTTTTACTTATTCTCTGTTGTATTAATATATATGTATATAATTTTTTTTTTTTTTTTCATTTTTACTATTGTATAGTGTTTTATGTATTTTCTTTTTCACTTTTTCTATTTCTGTATCCCTTTTATTTCGGCCACCGTTGTTGTCAATGAATGTTTAGTTTGTTGATATAATTTGTTAAATTTTAAAAAAAAAATAATAATAAACACATCAGATATGTGGCTGTGAAAGAAAATGACGGAAAGAAGTACAAGCCGAAACTCGTTTTGCTAGAAAAAGAAAAAAAACAGAAAACAAGAACAAGCACATAGTAAACCTAAATAAATGCTTTATATGGAAAATAACTACATAATATTAATCAATTTATGTGCCAAGCCCAAAATGCTTATAATAATGTTACCCTGGACCACAAAACCAGTCACATAGGGTCCATCTTTTGAAGATTTACATCACACTTCCCATTGATGTATGGTTTGTTAGGATATAGGACAATATTTGGCCAAGATACAACTATTTGAAAATCTGGAATCTGATCGAAACAGATTTGAAACAAATCGAAACATTGAGTTTATATATATATATATATATATATATATATATATATATATATATATATATATATATATATATATATATATATATTTACAGTAGGAAATTTACAAAATATCTTCATGGAACATAATCTTTACTTAATATCCAAATGATTTTTGGCATGAAAGAAAAATCGATCGTTTTGACCCATACAATGTATTGTTGGCTATTGCCACAAACAGAATGAACCTCATTGGTTCTTACTGAAGCTCATTTGTGTTCCGAAGATGAAAGAAGGTCTTATGGGTTTGGAACGATGATGAGGGTAATTAATGACAACATTTTTATTTTTGGGTGAACTAACCCTTTAAAGTGCTTTCAATGATTACAAAAAAAACTTGTTTTCTGAGTGCAGTAAGGCTAACGCTAAGTGGTGTATATTGCTCTTTACTGTGTAAAAATCCCTCTCTGTCCTTAATGGTCACTGTGTCCTTCAAGCTTCCATCTGTGAGCTAACTGGAAGACAGCCCAAGATGAATCAGATGACCATTTCTTATCTTTAAGCACCGCAAGAGTTCAACGGGGGAAAGGAGCGCATTGATTTTCATAATTTAATTAAAAACTCTTGGCATTTTTTCTACTTCATGTATTTCTCAAAGACATTATTAATCACAGGATGGGTCTCAGTCACAATTAAAGTATGCCCCAGATCCCACTCACATTTGCCGGTAGAGTGCAGTAATTAATTCCAAAGAGGACACTTTCCGTAACAAGACAGAGCTGTAAAAATCCAGCTAAGTGGTTTATCAATACCGAGCGCTCGTCAAATCTGGCCTGAGCAATAATGATATTAAAAGGAGAGCATTGAAATGCCATAAAAGAGCATTTCACAGATTCAGAGCAGTGACCGCCACAGTTAAAGGGTTGGTTCACTCATATCATGTCTTATATGACACTCTCTTTTTTTCCATGGATCACAAAGGGACATGTGCCCATTTTTCTCTTCCAGTTGATGAAAGTGAAGAACTTTTTCAAGCTCCAGAAATGACAAAAAAAAGCACCTTAAAAGTAGTGTGCTATATTTCTCGTCCTCTAAACATGTTCTGAAGACTGATTTTACAGCTTTTGAATCTCAAACGCTGGGGACAATTTTCAGAGATTAATAACTTAAAGTTTTGTATGTTTCTCATGCAAAGCAACAGTATGTCTTTAGAAGACCTGGAATATAGTGCAAAGTTGTATTATATTGTGCTTTTTTGAGTAATGCATTGTCCTTTCCCATTCACAGTGAGCATATGGAAAAGAGCTGCATTAACATTCTGATTGACATCTCCTATTGTGTTCCACATAAGGAAAGAAGTAGAGAGTGAGAGTAAATAAAGAATTTTCTTTTTGTGTATTCCTTTAACAGGCTCAAAGTAAGTACTTAGAGAAATATAAGAAGTAGTTGGTTCACTGACATGATATGTTTAATAGACAGGAATGTTGTAATCAAGAGTGACGGGGGTTTGGTACTCTGTTTTGTCAACTCAGTAATTGAAAGAATTGTAAGTGCTTCCTTAAGTGGTTATACCGCAAAAAAACAACAGCAGAGTCTTTTTCTGTTTTCATGAATTTGACGGACATTTTTCACTCACGGTCATGACTTGCCTAATAGTTTGCACTCAAGACTTACACATGGGTTTCTAATGATTGCCAAAGATCCTCTTTTATATCAAGTTCCTTTGACTGTTAAACATATTCTGTTGAACTGTAATTTTGATGATACTGCTAGAAAATGCTTTTATTCAAACATATGTCAATATTTTAGAATGTATAAACAGGATGTATTTAAAATGTTCTATCTTATGTCAAGTTGAAATGTTTTATATAATAATAAAAATTTTATGGATTGTTGGGATATTGACCTTGTGTTTGCCATGTAAATAGCCCTGATGCTAACATGGTGTTAAAAACATAATAAACAAACAAATCTAATAGTTTGCATTCTTCTAAGTGGTGGTGATTACTTGTACCTGGTATATGCAACAGGTAAAGTAGCAGAGCTGTTCCTCATCCAAAGGTTTTAAACCCAGTATTTAAAGGGAGGTTATCTATCCTTTTGTCTTCGTAATTTCTCTGCAAATTACATCTATTCGGAGTCCGTCCCAAACATCCTCAGTCGCTCTGCTTGCTTGTCTCATCTGAGTCTTTTCAAGCTCATTATTTTAATTATTTTAGTGCCCCAACCACACATAAAGCCAAACTGGCTATATACCTGTCGCTTCTTGGTTTTAATGTATTCATAAGTGAAATCTCTGTCAACACGGCATGGGGTCCGTCCTTCATGTTCTGCTTCCCTTCCAGCCCAGAAACCCAGAAACTCCAATAAAATGTATTTTGAGCTGCAAGATTTTAACATACTGTGAAGTGTGAATGGTACATCTAATTTTGATCGACATCTCTCTATCCGACTACATACTAATGTAATGTTGAATCCAGATCAGCAGGTCATGTCTTATATAAGTGCATGCTATAGGCTATCTATATCAAGTTCACACACTCAGGTCATTGCATATGGCGAGCCAGAAAGACTGACACTGAAGCACTCGCTCACCTTTCTGTGCAGCACTGTTGTACTTCCAGGACTTGAAGCAGGTGAGTCCCATCCTGCAGGTGGGTGTCTCTTGAGATGCCTCAGCCGAGCTCAGATCCTCTATGGGTGCGCATCATCATCATCATCATCATCAGCGCTGGGGCTCTAGCGGCTCCTGGTCGGTGGAGGCTGGCCACGCTGGCGGCATCCCTGAGCGCAGGCTCCCCAGCACTGCCATGGCCTGAACACAAGCCCCATCTGTCTCTCTACCCCTATCTCCCTTCTCATCCATCTCATCAATAAAGCCCCAGCCCTATCCCGTTGGCAGCAGCTTTGCTGGGGAGATGGAAGGGCGGGGCATGGACCCTCTGCGGCAGACTATTCCGGACACGCATGCATACAAACACACACACACACATCTGGCCTCAGCATCCCTCCAGCAACTATAATTACTTCAGTACAGTATGCCGTCTCAAGCAGCCAGGGCCAATTTCCCTAATGCATCCACAACCCCCCGCCCACCCCCAGACCAGCTCCGCATTTGGTTTAATGGCCATCGATGTGATCGGCCCTCACCCGCACACAATGACTCAAAGATGTTATAAAGACGTGAGCGGGTGGCCGGCACGTTAAACTTTTGAACCGTCCTCCATTAGACTAAGAGGAGCCGTCGTCTCTCTCATCCTCCCTTCCCCATCTGCCCTCTCTCTCTCCTTCTCGCTCGCTTTCCTTCTCACTGCAAGCCAGATTTATGATTCCCGGCCTGGCAGGATCTCAGGCATATATTGATCCTGATGAAAGAGGTTCACTTCATTTGGCAAGAGGAATGGGTCTTCTCAGTAGACTTTACACATCCCATCAAGTGTAGGAGTCGGAGCTGTATACTGACGTGGCCACTGACTTGTGTATTCTCTGTGTCTGAGAATTCATGACAATCCAGTGATGTACCTTTGTACATTTTCACTAAACGATTGCTTCAAAATTTAAATATTTGGTAAGTTTGCCAAGTGTACATGTTCTGACTGCAGATGCTATTCAGTGGGCATTATTTGAAATATGGACCACTGTTAATGCCAGTGCTCTTGGTGTTGTTACAACCTTCGGCGTATTTTTGTAGGCCAACTCAGAAGATAGCATCACCCTGGTTCCCTTGAGAAAAAACAATAGGATTTTTCCATTGGCTTTTGGATGATTGCAGTAAATAAGCTCTGTTACTAACAAACGTTTGTGATTCTTAAATGTTTTGTCCATCAAGAATAACTTGCTAAAAAACACAACTGAATTTTGAACAATCACCACAAGTAAAAAGCTAAACGTAGGCTATAAACGGTTGTATGACTTCAACACCACCACCATTAAGCTTCCAACAACTCTTTCAGTCTTTATTTAAAATCTACAAGTTGGAAAGTTTGAGTTAGAATAGTTTGAAAGAGTGCGATTATGAACACAAGGCTGTAAAAGCAGACTAGATGTAGCCTAGGCTCTGAGATCTGGGGCGGGCAGCTAGCGGATCGTTAGGAAAGATTAGATGAATGTGATCATTTATGTTTCGGCCTTTTTTGGGCCTGAAATCACTGATACAACCTTTAACTAAAACCCCATTCAAAAACCCCACTAACTTTGGGAAAATGGAACGAGAGGTGCAAAAATGCTAACTTAATTCCAGGTTTTAGGACTCATTCCTGCAGCACTCTATTCAGTACCATCAATGAGTCTTGTTAGAAATGACTTTCTGACTGCTGCAAATCTATTGGAATGTGTGAAAGTATTCTGGCACACCCATTTTGAATTCGGCCCTCTGGTTTCTCCGCTCTGACCCCTGCTGCACAGTGGCTGGGCAGTTTCAATTATCACTAAGAGCTTTTTCGCTCCTCTTTTGTCAATATGCACGATACACGGTTTTGTGCTGAGCAAAGGCTCTTCTGAAAATGAAACTTGTCAGACACACAAGTTACACACTAGGACTCCTTCGCATGCACGCACACACAATTCATCTCATGACAGGTTCATCTTTTTACTGGAATTGAAATGGAAGGCAGTAGTGAAAATAGAAATCCAGTAAGTGATATTCCATGATTTATATATAGCTTGTAGCTTATATGAATACATATTTAATTGCCAACATCTTAATTGAGGATATGTCATAATAGCAACAACACTATGAATTTGATTTGAATGATTTTACTCAATTAGCCTAAAAACAATTATTTGGGTCCATAAATCCCTCATTAACAAATAGACACAAAAACCTTTGATACATAATTCAACATAATACAATGTCACAGATCAATATTTTCCAGAGACAGAAATGTTGATATTCAGATGAAATTATTAAATAAGTACATAACCATTCATTAAAGTGTTGGGATAAGATTTTGTGACTTAATGATGAGAAAAAACATAAGGCATCTTATACCCTGCCATACAATCAGAGACGATTCATCTTGAGCAACTTGAGGTTAAAAGTCAGGCGGTACTGTAAATAAATACTGTAAATAAGTACATACTGCAGTAAAATGTCAACTAGATATTTGAGGAAGAAAAATGTTTATGATAGTGGAAAGTGTCTTTTTAAAAAAAATAAAATTATTATTGTTCAGTCAAGGTGACTGTGAACAGGAAAGATAGAACTTAACAATTTAAAGGGACAGTTTAATCCAAAATGATTCATGTCATCGAGTACTCACCCTCATGTCGTTTCAAACCCGTAAGACATTCGTTCATCTTCAGAACACAAATTAATATCTTTTTAATGAAATCTGAGAGCTTTCTGAAGAGACTTGATCGCTTTATATGCTGAACAGACTAAATTTAGGCTTTTATTCATAAACATTCATCAACACACACATCAGTTGTGTTAAATGGAAGCTCAAGCATGTTTGTTGTTTGATGTGCGAGAACCAATGAGGTTCTCGTGTTACGCAGCACTTTGAGCTTCCGCAAGAACCAATGAGATTTGTTCAAGCAGGTTAGGTTGAGCTTCTCTTTATGTTCGCTGATCAATGTTTAAATGTGATAAAAGCCTAAATTCAATCTGTTCATCATATAAAGTGATTGAGTCTCTTTAGAAAATTTGGACTAAACCGTTCAATTCATATGGATTAGTTTTACAATCTCTTTATGAAGTTTTTAAAGCATCAAAGAGGTAGTTGTGTAGACTCTCAGATTTCTTTTAAAAGATCTTCATTTGTGTTCAGAAGATGAATGAAAGACTTACGGGGTTGGAACGACATGAGGGTGGGTAAATTATGACAGAAATTTCATTTTTGGGTGAACTATCCCTTTAAATGATTCCCTGAGGACATGACAAGGTGATGTCACCTGATCCTAAAAAAGAGGACCCTTTTACCATATAAAACAGGGATTTTAATTTTAGACCAGTCTTCATTGGTTCATTCCTAACGAAATGATCACTATGTTAAAACACTGACTTCCACATTAAAGGGAGTGTTGTGGGGAGCTTCAAGGGTTTTTTATTACCATGCCTTACAGATTTATAATTCCACAGGGACTAATCAGAGAAAAAGTTGTCATGGCCAGTGGCGGGTGATCATTTAAGTTAATAAATCAGGCACAAAGCAAGTGATCTATATGGTGAAAGTAGAAAGACATGTTTTAATTATTCTTAACAGAATAAAGTATTTCTTTAATCCAGATGTTTAAAAGACCCAGACTCTCAGTCATCCCAGGGACACACTACAAAATTTTTTATTTAATACTTCAATTATATTCATTAAATAACATTATCTGTCGAATACAAGATCATTTGGTTTATATTTGGAAATGTCATTACAATATTTTAAGAAAAATCTCTCTCTCTTTTTTTTGTTGCCTATTTATCTTCTCATCAGACCCACTGCAGTTCCTTCATGGACCTCTAGAGGTCTACAGAATCCTGAAATTGGAAAACCTTGACTTTAATTCATAAGAACAAACGATGAATATTTACATTATTGTGTTCGTTAGTGTTTCTGTCAAGTGAAGAGTAACAATAGAAATATAAAACATTAAACTGTTTAGACATATGATTATGTCCTTTCACTGGTGAATGAATAATAATTATTAAGATGTATCAATAATAATAATTAGAATAAAAAGTTGTATTCATCAATCTTGTTTTGTGTATAAATTTAAAGATGTAGAAGAGTTTGCAGAGGAGGCGACAGGCTACTCTGCTCTGGGATAGTTTTATAGGCTTTTACAGTTTCATAATCATCTTTAAACTTTGATTTATTTATTTGAGACAACTTCTCTGATAATAATAAAGAAAGGCCTGGTTTCGCAGACAGGGCTTAGATTAAGCCAGGGTTAAGACAACACAATATGCAGTGACATATTTGAAGATGTTCAGTTCAGTTAAGACAACTCAAACATGCATTTTAGTCTGGAACTAGGCTGTGAAACCGGGGGGAAATCTTTAAATTCTAATGTCATACTCACTCAAGAAGACTTGTGCTTTGTTGAGTGTTTACCCAGAAATCCTCACCACCGGAAGCGGTCCTTTAATGTAAAGCGGAAGTCATATAATAAACGGCTACGGAGTTCAGTCTGGAAAGTCTTATTTCACGATTTGAAAATAACCGGTGAAAGGTGAGTGTATTTTAAGTTAAAATATGTTATATTTATATATATAATAGACTGTCTTTTACAAGTGTATTAATTACATTGAGGCTGCGGTGGTGACTAAGTTAGTGTAAGTTCCTTGCCTCTGCATGGATGCTAACTCACTAGCCACCCAAGAAAACACTCAGACTTGAAGCGTTCTTTTTGATGAATAATTCGATTTTTGTGCGTTCTGGTTACCAACTTTAATAACTACATAATCCAGTTAGTGCACAGTCGCCTGGTATTGTATCGTGAGTAAGTTAGGTTTGTTTGTTTATATTCGAGGCAGAAGGGCGGTGGCGGCTAAAGCGCGAGTGAGATTAGCTCTTTGTCACCAGGCAACCAAAAAATTAAAGTTAGACTGCGACTGTAAACAAACAAATGTTTGATTTTATAGACATCATGATCAAATCTATTTCTACATTTACTGCGGGACATTGCGTTCAATGTGCCGGGATGAGTATTGAACCTTAATTTAGAGTAACTAAACCTAAATGGTGATTGTTTAATCGCTTGTAAATAAGTTATGTAACGTTAATATCCGGATTTTACTGCATGGTAAACTGCTCAGCTCATTTTTTAACAAGTCAAAACAACTGCAGCATGAAACTCGATCTGGAGCGGAGAGCTGGCATCACCTCGGCTGTCTTGAATTTTACAACCCAGCGGGGTGTAGGCAATGTCCTGGGATACTGTTTCCCTGTCATATTTTTTATGACTTGGCCCTTTTTTTCTATTCTGGTGTGGTGAGATGCGGCGATCTAAGCGGATGCGGTCTCCGGATGGCTGGATCGCGGAGTACAGCTGGGAGGAGAGAGTGGAGGTGCACAAGAGACCGAAGCGTAACGGTACCTCGCCCAGCGGAGAACGAGACCGACAGCCCGGGCGAACACATCACTATAAAACATACGAGAGGTAAGACTGACTCATTCACTGTAAAGATATGAATTGACTTACACTGTGTATTTTCATTTTCTTTCAGTTAGAATGGACTTTATTTGATAGATTTGTTGTTGACGACTCTGGCATGTTTGCAGTGCCTTACAAGATGTAGTGTAGCATGTTCTTGGATTCAAAGACAAACTGTCAGGGTGACAAGCCTGTCAGAGGCTCCTGATCTGGGCTCGCAATTCAGAGAATCCTGATGATGTAAAATCCTTCTGTCATTAGGACTGCAAGTAGGACTTGATACAAAATTTATGCTGTGAGATTATGATGTTTTCAATGTCTGTTCATAGTGCTACCACTAAAGCTAATTGGCGATGTATCATTGCTGGTAAAAAGTGATGTAATATGCGGTTCAGCTCAACTTTTAACAAGTCAAAAAAACAATAACCCAGAAATATGGGAGGGTGATCTTCCCAAAATTTCATATCACGATCTGAATTGATATCTTCCCAATTTTGAGATGTATTATTGAGAAGATCCAGTCTGGAACAAGCCTATGCACTTATCTATTTGCACAATTTAAAACACAGTATTGCATTAAACAATCAGTTGTCAAAATGGTCAGTAAACCCTCTTTTAAACTTTAAAACACTGCATAGTCTTCACTGTATGAATTGAAAATTCATGATTCGTATTAAAACTACTAAAGTTATTCAGTTAAGAGCAGATTGTGAGTGAGTTATTTGCTTTAGGCTTTAAGATCGAATGCATGGTTCTAATGACACGCATCCGATTTCTTTCCCAACTGTTTATTCACTGAAGACATAACTGTCTGTCTTCATATAAATACTGTTAATAATGTAAATTATTTTGACATTATTATATTGTGTATATTTGACCATTTAGGTGACCATTATTACCTCTTGTACTTTGCTCATCCGTGTTCTGCTCCATCTTAAAGTCACGTTGCACGATTTTACAGATTTATATGTTAAGGTTTCAAGGAGAGGCGAAAGCACACTGCTTTAAAGGGAAGAAACTGCATGCGGCACAATAATAATTTTATCTTGATCACGTTTTCATAATCGCTGGAAGCCAAAATCGAAACCTGAACTAAAATTGTATTCATCGCATAGCCCTACTGCTGTTGAATTGTTTTTCGAATGCGTCAACATGCATTAAAGACACATGATAGTAGGGTTGCCAACTTCAGAAAAGAAATATACGGAACAATCGTGGTTCTTTACAGGAAAACCGATATATTTTAAATAAGTGGCAAGAAGAGTGGATTATGTGCAAGAATAATAAGCTGTATGAAACTCATCCGGAAATTACAAACAAGACTTTTTATCAATTTTAAAACTAGACTTGATCAAGTAGTCTACACCAGATGCTGTATGGGTCACACAAGTTTAACCCATGCTTTTTTGCTTAAAGGTGAAGACCCAACTTTATGTATGTTTTGTAAGATTCCCTTATCTGTCAAACATATTCTATTAGATTGTCCTGGACTTAACGCAAGCAGAATGCTCTTTTATGAAGTTACTTCATGGAAGGACATATTTAATGAGATTATGCCTGAAAAGGTTTTGGATTTTTTATTATGTTAACTTAAAAAAATATATTGTATAATATGACTTGTTTATATTTGTTTTGTTTTTATTGTATTTATATGATATTTGTATTTTTGTAATTGAATTTTTTCCATGAAAATAGCTTTGATTGCTGACATGGCAGTACATAAAATAATCTGAATCTTTACAGGAAAATAAGGGACACTCAAAATATTTGTACTGTATCACACAGTATGTCATTTCAGGTTTGTATGTGTTTAAAAGGTTCTCAGACATTTGTTTTGCTTAACCTATTTATGTACAATTTAATTCTAAAACCAATTTTAAGGTCATACAAAAGTCATATTACACACAAACCATAGTTCAAAATAATATAATTGATCTGAAATGGAAAGCTTTTGTAACATTATAGACTACATTTGAAAGAAAATAAAGTAATAGCCTACTTTTATTCAGCAAAGACGCATTCAATTAATCAAAAGTGACAGTAAAGACATTTATAACATTACAAAAGCTTTTACTTTCTATTCATCAAAGAATCCTGACATTTTTTTTAAACATTGATAATAATCAGAAATGTTTCTTGAGCAGCAAATCACATCAGCATATTATTCCCTCAAGTAGACTTCATGTTTTCTTGCGTGGCTGGATGTTGAGCAATAATCATGTTGTTTGAATTCGCCAAAACTGATTTGCTGAAATAAACCCGGACAGTGAAAGGGATTTGCTGTTAGTGCGAGTCTGGATCGAACCGGGAACGACCAGACAGCAGATCATTCTGTTTTGCAAATCAGACAATGATTTGTCCCAAAAGAATGATTCATTCTCAATTTAGAGTTTATTATCCGTATGATCTGATGCACATGAGGGCTGTGATTGGATGATGACTGGTGTTGTTGTGATTATTCTCTAGTGTCATGTTGCTGTCGTATCAGTCAGTGGTTAGATCAGTGTAGCAGTCAATAAACGGGACAAGGGAGGTCACGTACGGGACAAATAAATTAGGCCCAATATAGGGGACAAATAAATTAGGTCAAATATATGGGACATCCCGGCTAATACGGGATAGTTGGCAACCCTACACGATAGAGACACATGATATAATTTGGCCAGCCTGCACGGCCATCTAGTAGGCAGTCATTGCAGTATTTTAACTTTATTACGAGGACATAAAGATCACAATCTCTATGATTTGCTTGAAAAGCAGATCGTGGATGTCTTCAAGTCTTCATCGCCCACCCCTACCCAGAATTTTTTTTTTTTTTTTGTGGATGTTTTTTATACGGTAGGAAGTCAAAAGCCATTTCATTAGCTTTCTTTTGACCCACCCAGACAATCTGAAGTGCAAACTGAGAGCTTGTAAAGGCTTGTTAACTCCAGGAATGATAACTATATTAGCACCACACCAGTGACGCATTCTTTAACGTTCTCTAAGTGTTATGTCGTCCAACACTTCAAAGTCGGCATGAAATACATGTTAAATGCATGTTACATAGGCTGTCTTACTGTGAACGAATGTGTTTGTTAAATTTTTCATAACTGGATCTTGAAATTGACTCCTCTCTGGTGACGTATCCTGGACTTCTCTTATCATTTAATCTGCTTAAACCACGCCCCTGCATGTTTGCGTTCATCTATTGTAAAATCCGTTACATATTTGTTTTGTTTGGTAAGCCCTTTCACTCAGATATACATCAAAATACGGAAGAAAATATTTTTCGTTACTTTCGTTTCATCCCGACTTTAAAAGCTCGAGCTAGATTCTAATTTGGCTGTCAATGTTTTTATCACCTATCATGTGGGAAAAAATAGTTCTGAAAGCTATTCCAGAGATTTTTTTTTTTCTGTCGTTATTTTTCTAGTTGTGGTGTTTGGATGCATTTATTCTCAAAAGAATTAGAATAATTGTTAACGTTATAACGTTAGCATTATAATCATCGTCTTTGTTGTGAACGGGCCTTAAATCTGCACTTATTTTTCTAATGCAGAAAATATGCAGAGTGCATCTGATACTCTTTTTAAAAAAAGGATGTTATGGTTTGTTAAAGGGACATTCACCCAAAAAGGAAAATTCTGTCATTAATTACTCACCCATGTCTTTCAAAACCAGTAAGACTTTCATTTATCTTTGGAACACAAATAAAGATCTTTTTGATGAACTCTGAGAGAGTTCTGTCCCTCCATAGACATCTACACAACTACCACTTGAATCTTTGAATCTTCAGAAAGTTCATAAAGAGATCGTAAAACTAATCCATATGAATCGAGCGGTTTAGTCCAAATTTTCTGAAGAGACTCGATCGCTTTATATGATGAACAGATTGAATTTAGGCTTTATCACATTTAAATATTGATCAGCGAACATAAACAGCTCAACCGAACCTGCTTGCCGCACGAGAACAAACCTCATTGGTTCTTGCGGAAGCTCAAACGTGCTGCGTAACACAAGAATGATCCTCATTGGTTCTCGTATATCAAGCATATCAAGATTATGCTTGAGCTTGAGTCGATGAATGTTTATATGTGAATAAAAGCCTAAATTCTATATGTTCATCATATAAAGCATCAAAAGGATATTCATCAAAAAGATCTTAATTTGTGATTTACGGGTCTTACGGTTTTGGAACGACATGAGGGTGAGCAATTAATGACAGAATTTACCATTTTGGGTGAACTAACTAAATTTTCACTGGGCAGGAAAGCTTCAAGTTGTCCCAGAACGTTCTGCTACTCTACTATAGGCTGACAGCTGTGACTTGGATCACAAGTTGTTTAAATCAAACACAACACTCAGGCATCCTCCTAACAGATTTACTGCTTCAACATTGACAGGTTAAAGCATCGCTTTCACTCATAACTGCTCTCTCAGAGGTAGTTTCTGTGGCTCTTTCTAAGTATAGCTTGTTCTTGAACTCCACTCTTTCGAGAAGACACTTGATGCTTTCAGCACCCAGCAGATCACGATTCAGCATTCCTTATCCCCTGCTGAAAGGATTGATAAATTGCAGCAAAGTGAAAGCCACTTATAAATTTAGCTGTCAGAATCTCATTGTCATTAGATGTAGAGCTGTGTCATCTTCCTCACTGATGTTTGTTTTTGTTAGGTGTCACATTAGCTCCAAGAGGCTGGAGTGCCGAGAGCGCAGGGCCAGAGAGGCCAGTCCGGAGCATGGCGATTATAAGGGTCAGGTAGACCCGGTCAGCGAGACGGAGAGGGAGAAAGACGGCAAACATTACAGCCAGTCATCCGCACGCAGCGGGCGCAGTCGACGCAGCAGCAGAGAGCACCAACGTTCACGCCACCCCAGTCCCTCCTCAAACTCGGTAAACCATTTGTCATTATTTTTACTTAGCTGATGCATTTGTTAATGTTTCTAAAATCCAGATTTACCATAGTAACCCTCCGCTGTATACTTGCAGTAAGGTGGTCAAGGAAATCAGTCGATTTTCACTTGATCTACACTCATTGGTTGCAGAAATGGCTATTTGTTGATTGGTTGAGGGTCATGAACAGAATTAGCTGCACTTCAAAGAAAGTTGTTTCTTGTCTGAAAATGTGTTGCCATGTCTTTCTTCTGTAACACACACTATGGTGGCCCTGTGCCGTTGCTTGGCGATGAATTTGAATTTGCTGCTGCCGCCGTGGCCTGGCGTGGGGGTCCGAATCACTCCCTCTCCTTCATCAACCCCCCCCTCGCTGAATGAATGAATGATGCGTACGGGCCTGATTCTGACTGGTGTTTGATGGTGGTGATGATGTACCCCAGAGAAGTCATCGCAGGAAAAGAACCAAGAGTATTGAGGATGATGAGGAGGGTCACCTGGTCTATCACAATGGAGACATGCTAAGAGCAAGATGTATAGAACACAAACCTTTCTCTATATAACTGTCTGTTCTGTGTCTATTAGTGGGACAATTCAGCCTACACTTGGGGGTTATAAGGGGACCTTTGAAGACTTCTAATATTAACCACTTAGAATTTAACTTTCATGTGTGAAACTTTAATTTGGCACAGACTTTTATACTCAATGAATATGATTTAATGAGCTTGTTAAAGGGATAGTTTACTGTTGTTCATGTTGTTCCAAACTTGTAAGACTTTCGTTCATCTTCGGAACACAAATGAAAACCTTTTTGATGAAATCTGAGAGCTTTTTGTCCCTCTGTTGACCGCTACGCAACTACAACTTTGACACCTCAAAAAGTTCATAAAGAGATCCTAAAACTAATCCTTATGAATTGAACGGTTTAGACTTAATTTGTGTTCCGAAGATGAGTGAATGTCTTACAGATTTGGAATGACAACAGGCTAGTTAATGATAGAATTTTCATTTTTGGGTGAACTATCCCTTTAAGTACCTGTTAGTTCTGTAAAATCTATGCTTTTGTATGTAGCATCCTCCAGTCACAAAGCCTTACTTATGATTATTTCTTCACCCTGTTTATAGATGAGATTATAGGGACTCTTGGCGAAGGAGCCTTTGGAAAAGTGGTGCAGTGCCTCGATCACTCAAAGTAAGCCAGATTCTGTGACTTCTTTGTCATGCATATTTTTTCTTTTAACATTTGCTATGTTTACATGCACCAAAATAATGTCAAGTATGTAAATACTTGAATATATTCAAAAATACCTTAAATGTTTTTATAAATTTTTATAATAATATCTGTTTACATATGCACAATTTTAAAAAGTAAAACGTGTTTACGTCTTACAAACCAGCCAGAGGAGATTGAACATTTACTAAGTATTTGCTTAAAAAAGCTCTTCTGACTGGGGCTGTCGATTAATCGAAATTGTAATAAAATCATGATGTGAGCATGCACAGTTTCTGCTATGGTTCTGCTGGGATCTTTGTTTGGAACTATTTTTGCTCAGTATCAGTCAATATTGGGTCTTAAAGTGATGTTAATATTAACTACTTTTTAATTGTACCGTTAAATGAAATCAGTGTCACATTTTCAATCGTGATGGTATTCAGGAAAACCTCCACATTTTGAATTTTTACTACACTGTTAAATGAGTCTCC
Organism: Semotilus atromaculatus; assembly: GCA_031834385.1. NCBI lineage: Eukaryota > Metazoa > Chordata > Actinopteri > Cypriniformes > Leuciscidae > Semotilus > Semotilus atromaculatus. Next base: position 20,537,086 of record JAULUF010000001.1, on the reverse strand, counting down.
AGCTTTGAATGTATTGGCCGGGGATCTGTGCATGCGTGGAAGTTTGCATATGTAAACATAAATGCAAAGTATAGCCTTCATATAAAGAGAACTTTCAAAATTTGAAATCAGATTGGAGTAATTCGTATTAGCAAAAATGCATGTAAGCATAACCAGTGTGCTTTTGTTTGCAGAGGTAGTGCACGAGTGGCGTTGAAGATCATCAAAAATATTGAGCGCTACCGTGAGGCAGCCATGTCAGAAGTTGATGTGCTTGAGCGGATAAATTCGCTTGATGGTGAAAAAAGATTGTGAGTATTTAATTTTAAGGTAGAAATACTTTGCTTCATCTGAAAACTTTACTTTTTTTCCAATGTAATAATGTACCTCTGTGTTGTTGCAGTGCTTGTGTCCGGATGCTAGACTGGTTCGATCACCATGGCCACGTCTGCATAGTGTTTGAGCTGCTGGGACTGAGCACATATGACTTCCTGAAGGAGAATGGATTCATGCCCTTCTCACTGCACCAGATCAGACTCATGGCAGATCAGATTTTTAGAGCCGTGCAATGTGAGTATACATGTATGCATCACTGATACAGATCCTTGTTAAGCACCATTTCATAGGAGTGATAAACCACTTAATCTATTTCATAATAGTGATAAATCACTTTATTATTCCCCTTGTTTCCATCAGTTCTGCATCGAAATAAGTTGACGCACACCGACCTTAAGCCTGAAAACATTCTCTTTGTGGACTCCAACTATGACATTAAATATAACTTCAAGATGGTGAGTAAAAGTACATTATGAAATGTCAGTATAGATCGAAAGTTTGGGGTCAGTAAGATTTTGATCTGTTTTTGAAAATAAATAAATACCTTCATTCAGCAAGGATCTATTAATTTGATGAAAATTGTCAGTAAATACATGTATAATATTACAAAAGATTCCCATTTCAAATAAATGCTGGTCTTTTGAAGTATGTGATGGTGGCAGTTTTTTTACCACCGCTATGGTAATTGACCACGATCACATACAAAACATACTTAAAAATAAAAAGTTTTGGCGGACCACCGCCGGTGCTGCGGTTGTCAAGTTTACCGGCACATTTTGAAGTTTCTATATATTAAAGAATCTTCATCAAAAAAAAATCACATTTTCTCAAGAATAGTATTTTTTTGATCAAATAAATGCAGTTTTAGGGCAGGTTGGCGTTAGAGACTTCTTCAAAAAAATTACAAATTCTTACCAACCCTGAATTTTTGATCAGTAGTGTTATGTCTGTTAGAAGATAAGTGCTGATTTATAGTTAGGAGGGGATGCTGACCGTAATGTTCATTATGTTACAGAAGCGAGATGAAAGGACCTTGAAGAGGTTGGATGTGAAAGTGGTGGACTTTGGCAATGCTACCTATGACCATGAGCATCACACCTCTCTTGTGTCAACACGCCACTACAGAGCTCCGGAAGTTATTTTGGGTGAACTATTTGTACTATTCCATCTACCAGTTTTACAGACAAGGTTTAAGACTAGTCACAGACTAAAATGCATGTTTGAGCTGTTTTAACTGAAAGCAACATGCACTGACATATCTTAAAATATGTCAGTGCCATTGTTTTGTCTCAAGATGCACACCAGTAATGTTTTTTTTCTAAGGCACGTTTATAAAACCTATTTAAAAGTCCTAATTGAACTAAGGCCTAATCCTGGCTTAATCCAAGCCCTGTCTGTGAAACCAGGCCTTTATGGCCACTGAAATCGGGGCATGATTTTGTAAATTGCTAAATGTGGATCTCTGCTGGCAGAACTGGGCTGGAACCAGTCGTGTGACGTCTGGAGTTTGGGCTGCATCCTGATTGAGTTCTATCTGGGATTAACATTATTTCAGGTATGACGTTTTGCATACAAACGTTACCATTGCCTCATAGCATGATTTTAAATGCAGCGTACTTATAGAAACTTGCTCTTTTCAGACTCATGACAGTAAGGAGCATCTGGCCATGATGGAGAAGGTTCTAGGCCCCATACCTACACACCTACTCCAGAAAACCAGGTGCAGTATTGTAACATGAGACTACCTTGCGTTGCTTGTTTCTTAATGCTAGTTTATTATTTATGATTTATGATATCTCTCTTTGACTCATGCATGATTACGCTTCATTGTCAGGAAACGGCGTTATGTGCATCATGACAAACTGGACTGGGACGAGCACAGCTCAGCAGGGAGATACGTGAGGAAACACTGTAAACCTCTAAAGGTAAAGATCATTGTAAACTGACCTTCTAAATTCTCAAACCCCAAAATCTTAATTATAAAATGCTAGGGCTGCCCCATAATAGTGGACTAGATGAGGCTTAGTCTATCAATTATATTAGTCGGTTAGTCGTAGAAAAAAAGGCACTTTTTCCAAGACACTTCAGTGAGCCTTTAACAGAGGGTCCTTGTGGTCATTTTTTTCCTGATAACAGCGGAAACAAAATACTGTTGATTTTGTTCATACAGATAAGAGTAATGAATCATTCAAAATTAGGTCTACTTTTTTGTGTAAACTCACAATATCAAAACTTTGTGCTTTTGTAAAATAAAGAAAACAAACAGGATGCCCTTTCTGCTGTCTCAGTTTCCCTGAACAGGAACCGAAACTCAGCGTATTAGTCGACTAATGTCATGAATGAAGGACTACTAGTCGACTAGAAAAATCTTTAGTCGGGGCAGGCCTACTGCTATGCTAATAATGACTCCTTTTTATAATCCTGTAAACCATTTTCTATAAATATATTTATATTCCCTCTTGAGTTGTTTTGATCGTTTTGTTCTATATATAAACACAAGTACAAAATGTTTGAGGTTTTTGGAATGAAAATGCTGCATGTTTTTCTCTGAATTGATGGTTGTTTTCTGTTGATAAATTCCAGTGGTATTTAATCCCCCCCCACCAGTAATTGCTCTGCATGTTTAACACTTAAAGTCTTGTGGACTACTACTTTTGAAGATGCATTGATGCCAGTATGTAACTGAGACATACTGTTGTTTGGGTTGCCGTAAATAATGTAATTGAATCTTTGCTCCGTACGCAGCAATACATGTCCTCTAAAACCCCGGAGCACGAGCTGCTTTTTGACCTGCTGCAGAAGATGATGGAGTACGATTCATCCAGGCGAATCACCCTGGAGCAGGCCATCGGACATCCCTTTTTCAATCCGTTAAGAAAAGAGAGAAAGTGACTCGAAGGCGACATCGAATGAACATTACTGCTCCCAGGGAGACTGCTGCTGACTGTATCAGTCTGCTTTAAGACTGCCTGCTTCATTACCTGTCCGTATTTATTGTCAGTTTGAATATAGGGGCCAAATTCCTCTGTACTTTTGACAAATTAAACTTGAATGATTTGAATGCACACCATTGTTGTCTATTTATTTAGTCATTCTTATTGATAATAGTGGACTGACCTTCAGAGCAATTACAGTGCATTAGGCCTTTTTATTAAAATTCATCCATCATTAGGCAACATGAAAACGCACCGGTAATATAATGTCTCTCCTGCAGATGGCACCATAAGCTCTTCTATTTCTGCAGTCTGATAATGTTTACTGTAATGTTGGACAGCATATGGTCATCATGTGGGGACAATCTTGAGATTTCGCAATATGTAAAGCAAATCTTGGCTGCAACTCTAATATGTGTTTTTTATTACAGACGGATAAAAACAATGCTTTGTGCAATAAACCACTACTAATTTGACATTTACAGGGACATCATGTATTGTATGCACAAAAAAAGGTTCTTGCTGTATTTCTTTGACCCTTGCGTTCCATAGACTGAGTTTTGGACTACGCATCATTAGTACATTTAATCTTTATCGGCCTTTAAGTACGTTTTGTACAAACCAAATTGTATTGTCCGTACTGAAGTAACATCTTTTGGACCTCTAGTGGTTGAAACATAAACTTACAAGTTACTTAAGGAAGAACATTGGTGTAGTGCCTATTTGAGCTTTCATGACATCAAAAACAAATAAATAAATAAAAAGTAAGAAAGAGAAAGATGGATAGCCTATCTGAAAAATTTACGTAAAATATTTGGTTCTATATTGTCCCTATGTTGGAGGATGATTATGTAAATATAAAGAATATTGTTGTCGGAACTTCTCTTTATTTAAGGACATGCCGTAAAAAGGTTTTTCATATACTTTCTCATTAATAAAACAATTATACAACATTCCATAAAAATATATAAATAGTTTATTTCAATTCCATGGTGACTTGTTTTTAAACATAACTTGTTTATAGTTTTTTTTGTTTTTGTATTTTTGTTTATATTTGTGATATGTGGTCAAAATAAAGTGATACATATTTATAGTTTTTATACTACATCAACGCGCAACCTGACTTGTAGCCTAATCTCTCTCTCTCTCTCTTGTGGTTACTGAAACGTTTGGAAACTCTGAAACTCATATAGCCTACTTGCATAGTAAAATAATAGAAATCCTGTTCTCAAAACCCTCCGTCAATCTTTTGTTTTGACTTTTGACCTTTGGGTCAGGGAGGGGAGAAGACACTTGCGCGCACACACAATTCGCACAACTGTCGTTTGCAATGATTTATTTAAGGTAGTTGAGCTGCGAGAAAGGGACTGACTAGAGAGAGACACTTCAGAGGGAAACAACTTAACCTGCGCTCGAGACGGAGAGAAGCGCGCGACCATCAGCTCGTCTCGCGCAGCAGACTTTCAGTAGTACACGCTCTCTTCTAGTGTGCGTCACATCGTCGCGTCTCTCTTAGTGTCAGCCGCAGTTACGCTGAAGCCACAATCTCCTCTTTACTGAAATAAAGAGCCACTCGTGTTTCAAAAAAGGATTCAAGAACAAGGATACTATTTTGTCAGATAACCATAATGCCAAAAATGGTTTCAACTGGGGATTCAAAAGATGTGTCAAAGACGTCAAACGGCAATGGACATCACACATCACAGATATTTCATTGCTTAACAACCCTCGTATGTTTTATGCTGTCGGCGTCTTCGGTGGCAGTTTGTCTGTTTATGAACGTCAAAACTTCTCATCTTGAGCGTAAAGTTGAGCTTCTGGAGATGGAGAGACTGTCTGTGATTCAACCTGTGCACGCGACACTGGATGCGCACGCGACTCTTTGGGATGCCATAGAGAAACTTGTGCAAGAGGTGAGTGAGACGACTTTTTAAATTTATTCATTTCTTCCCTACTTTTGTGAACATTGAATGAAAATGAGGCTATGAAAAAAAAAAAATTTATGTTGTATTATTTAGAACACATTTATTATGCGACTAACGCGCTTCAAAGTGAAATGAATTAGATAATAAATAAACTTCCGTATTGATTTTTCTCAGGCGTTTTCCCCCTTTTTGAATTACGCGTGGGTTTGTGTTCTAAGATTAAATACAATCTGTGAATTTAACAAAACACCAATAGCCTGTACACTGTAAAAAAATATTGTTGGTTTAACTTCATTGAAATAAAAAAATTAATGAAGGACATTGGTTTAATCAACAGAAACACAATATATTATGTTATCTGAACCACATAAATGATCTTATCTCATCTTAAGTTGATTTGATTTTTCTTTCTTTTTTTGGATAAATCATGAACATAATGTTTACAGTTCTGTTTTCCTATGGATTTTACGCCCAAACAGTGTTATTTTAAATTCTAATGTGTAAATGTATGTATATCTCATATACATCTGTTTTCTCAGAGACTCAAAGAGGGGGTGTCGAAAATTCGCACAGCTCGAGAAGCAGCGCAAGAGTGCTCGTGTCCTCCAGGTTTGTTCTTCTGCATGTGCCAGAGATACTTTTAAGTTTTGTTTATCTTTCTTTCTCTAAAACTACTGAGCCATCTTCACTCTATTTTTATCTCAAAATCTGAACAATGCCTTTTAATTGGTTCAATAAATGATGCAGCAGGTGACTTCCTGCTAGCATGTTGATGTGAGTGTTCAGCTCAATAGGGACTTGTCTTATACATCTGTCTTCAGTTGTACTTTATCCCACCAAGACATTTTGTATATATTTCTGTATTTGGTGGTGGGTATTTTAAAAGAACTGTTTCAATCAAGCTCTTGGAATGATGGAATTAGTCACTGTTGCATCTCACCATTGCAATCTACACTGTTAAAATTTCAAACGTAAGTTTAATTGCTGCTGTAAAGTTAAATGGTGCCAAAGTTATAACCTGCAGTATGAGTTGAATTACCGATAATGAAAATCAAGTTTAAACTCTGAAAACTCACATAATTGAGACGGAGTAACAGACATTATTGTGACAGGTTAAATAGATGGATGCAGAAATCTTGTAATGATGAGAACAATTTTTTACAGCGTGGATAAGTGACAGTGTTCTGAATTTTCAGTGTGACCACAGGCAGAACCACAGCTTATATACTTCATGCTGAATTAAATAACTCGCATGTGGAAGTTATAAAGATGAGAGTGGCGCTCATCTGTCCACAGAGGCCAGTGGATCCCACAGATTTATTGTGTAAGCTCAGCTACGAGACATTAAAATTCATTACCAGCTATTGGTGCAAAGTAGGGGATAGACAGAGGTTACTTAACCTTGCATGAATTTGTTGCTTTGTTTTCATGTTTTAGTCATTAGAAATTTGACTGTTGCCTGAAAGAAAATGACAGGTTTACACCAGCACTGTTAAAGAGATGTACGCTCCCGGGGCATTGTGGAATTATGCATGGAGAAATTTACTAGCCTATGAAGATTTCATGGTAGCGGTGCCTACCAAAAGAGGGCCTCCCATATACCCTCTGATGTTGTTGCTAAAATGTGGGTGCAATTTAACTTTTAGTCCTGTCCCATTGGACACTACAGTTTTATTTAAGCTCAACTCAACTTTAAAGCTCTTTTATCTTTTCTTCTCTGTATTCTTTTCCCAAGGACTGGTTTCATATCTATTCGTATAACCTTATCATGCTCTCTGTTCTCTTTCCATGCTTAAAACTTTGCCATGAGCAAAGAGCATATTAGAAATTCAGTTTATCCCTGATATTGAAATATCAAAGAGCACAAAAGCCTTAAGAATAGAAGGAAGAACAGGAAAGACATCAAAAGTAATCTTGTAAGATCAGTGAACACTGATAACTTTAAAAAGGACCTTATCTCATATCTTCAATTGCCTGTAAGAGATTTGGTTTGGCTTCTACAGTGTTGGAGAAAGTTACTTTTACAAGCAGTGTGTTATATTGCGTTACTCCCTAAAAAAAGTAACAAATTTTGCATTAACTTTTCTCACTTGGGCTTGGCTTGCTTGTTTGTTTTTTAATAACAGCAATAGAAATGTAAATGCCCTTTCACACAAAAAGTGAAATGAATAAGCCTCAGGCTGAAGGAAATGCAAATTCACGTCTGTAGAGGGCGCAGATCAAACTAATGCAGGAGAAGGCAGATTTGCATAATAATCCCAGTGTTTTGATACATATTGAGGAATACTGAATCTATTTTTGCTCATGTGATGAGTAAACTACAGTAACCATCATGTTCACACAGCGCACACAACGCCTCTGCACTTACTCATGATTTCATGAGGACAGCAGAGGTGTCAGTCTATAAATGGAAAAACTTGCGTTTCTTTTTTGAAAATGTTGCTCAGAAATGTTGTTGTAAATTTAAAACCAATGCATTACTTTACTAGTTACTTGAAAAGTACACGATAACATAACTTGCGTTACTTGTAATGCGCTACCCCCAACATTGGCAGACAGATGTTTTAAGATCTCTTTGGAGGAACCATTTCTCCATGTTAAGTTTTGTGTATGTAACCCCTCCGGCTCTACTCGCACTGCTCTGAGCGGGATGCGAACCGGCATGGGAGGCCCACAGCATCTAGTGTCAGTCGCTAGTGCGCCTCTTGAAGCTCGAGGTGTGAGGTTTACTCTCACAGCTCTTACTAGCCGGCCTCTGATACATGTAGATCCCAATAACATTATTCATCAGACACTTGATACTTCTGTGATGTTCTTTAAAGCGGTGCTTGTAAGGCAACCATTACTAGTAGTGTTTAACCAATGAGATGTTCTATTACTTTTCAAAGCAATCATTATGTATGGTGTATGATATGACACCTATACCTACACTAAAGGAGCTGCAACTAGGACCAGAATCAAAGGGCTCTTTTTAATGTGGGCCATCATCACTATCTACCGTGTATCAACGTGCCATTACCCACTCAGATCACCTTAGCCAATCCATTGCAATGTTCTGAAACAATCCAGTATACACCTGCGCATTGAGGTATTCAGCTTTTTTTAGACAAACACCACTCACTTTTTCTTTAGTGTAAATGTAAAATAACGGTTTATTTTAAAAAATATAGTTTGTCCTTCACAGTGACATTTTAAATCACATTATGGAATGATATTAATATAAAAACACTGTTGTTTAATAGGTTTAATTTTATGATGTACAACTTATAATTACCAGTTTACACCAAAATAGTGAAGTCAATTCTATTAAATAAAATTCAGCCTGTTTTTATGATGCTCATGGGAGCTTTTACTGGCTCACAAACTATAGTTGATGGCATTTGTTTAATGTCAATGTTATTAAGGATATCTATAATTTACAGGCCCAATAACATGGATATTTAATCATGTTATTTACTGTGATATAATTCTCTTTAGTTGAACGCTATTCGTTATTATTCATGGTCCGGGACCAAAACATGCTTAAAAAAATACAATTGAAGTGGCCGGGAAGTAAGTCTTGTTTCTTATAGGTTTTCTGCAGTGAATAGACCTTTTGTCTTTCTCACTTATGTTGCACTTCCTGTCTCCAATTAAAGACCAAAGGTGCTTTCAGTGAATCGAAATGTTTTCTTGAGCTGAATGGTAAACCTGAGTCATCCATCTGTGCAACTTGCTGTTCCTTCCTTTGCCTTTAATGGGCTTCCTTTCATGGCAAACATCAGAAAAAACACTTGAACTATAGACACAAAAGCACTACCTGTGGACCATAATGAGCTCAACAAAGCAATTAATTGACTCAGGCCTTGTCAAAGCTGAATCCACTCAGACTTTCCTCTCAACCTGAAATGACGACACTGGTCACTCAGAGCTGATGAATGAGATATTGAAACAACCAGCTGCTCAGACACTTCCCAAAGACAGTTGAATTCATTCTAGCTACTGTGCTAGCTACTCTAGCTAAGTGAAATGTTGACTTAACTTAAAAAAGGAGACCCATTGCCGTAAAATTATTAAGTAAACTTTACGCATAATTGAAAAAATGAAGTTTTGCGAACTTATTTTTTTAAAATTACGAATGGTTTATTTACCTAATTTTTTAAGGCCACAGGTTTCCTCACCCTTTTTTAATTTGTCAACTGATCACTTTTTACAGTGCTGCTACCAGTAATTCACAAACTGTAAAATAATACATCAGTATGGTCTTTAGCAATGTTAAAACATTTTAACAATAAATTATAATGTCAGATACTTTTGGTTAAAAATCTACTAAAATACCATTTTGTTTTGTTTTTTATTTTTGAGTTTTAAAACATTTTGGTTTAACATACATTTCTGTGGTCAATAGGTAAAAGCATTCATTCAATTCAACGTGAATTTTCTTCATATTTCATATGACCTTGACCGTGACCTTGTCATAATTATTATTATTATTATTATTGTCCTATTGTCTTAAGGATGAAACATCGTCATTTTAAAGTGCCCTATACTCTACATATTGTGACGCATCACCAGAATACAGATATTTGGATTCATTCTCTATACCACATTCATAACTGAGTTCAATAATACATCTACGTTTTTTTTCTTTTCACCTGCCTGAAGCTATTGGCCAGTGCTTTGAAAACCACTGTTATTGTCGCTACAGACAAATACATTATTTTAAAGCCCAAATCTGAGCATGACTGTGAAAAGCTACAGCAGGAAAGATCTGAATGTTTCACATAACTGCGTGACCGTGTCTGAACCTGAGGGCAATGTAGATCCTAACCGCACTGTAAAGAGATTGCTGTAAATTTTACAGTAACTTACTGGCAGCTGGATGCCAGTAATTTACTGTAAAATGTTTTACAGTATTATTACTGTATTTCACAATTACAGTATACTGGACCTTTACTGTATTTTCACTTACAGTTTACTGTACCTTTACTGTATTTTCATTTACAGTATACAACCATTTACTGTATTTGGATTTACAGTAATATTACCGTATTTTCATTTACAGTATTAGTATTGAGTTTTTTTTGGTTTTTTTTTACATGTTTACCCCACTCCCAAAAATTACAACAACACATGAACATTTGTCCTTATAATATTCTTTTTAATCATTAAACATTTTGTTTTTAGAAGTACAAATTACAAATCTTGACCTCAATAGCTGGGAAAAAAAAGGCAAAATCACCAAAGTCCATTGAACTAATCTCCTGCAGACCATTTGTATCTGTAGCATGGCAAAACGTACACACACTGAAAACCAAAACAGGCCTTAAAAAATTAAATACAGTAAAAGTCAGTTTGTGGTGTTATATTTCAGTAATTTTGCCAGTCAAAGTTGACAAGCTCTCTGATGAGAAACACTGAGGGGTTCAGGCGGATGCTTTTTTTTTTTGGGATCCTTCCAGATTTCCATCTGCTCTGTGCCTTTAGTGTTTGGTGCCATCAGGGTTGATTCTCAGAATGAACCTGCAAGCACAAAGGGGGAAAAAATACATTAATTTTGAGATCGCTGTTGTCAGAATTTGCTCTAAGTCTCAAACTTGATGCTGCATGTACTTTTATGTTGATAAAAGCAAAACATCTGATTCTGAATGCACCTATAGGGACGGTACATAATTACCTCATAATTCATTACATTCAAATCATTTAAAGGGGACATATCATGCTAAATCCACTTTTTTAGCCCTTAAATGCATTTTGTTGTATATTTGGAGTGATTATAAGTACAGAAAAGTTGAAATTAGTCTCTTCAGGCACTTCTTTGATATCTTTATATTCTGTTTTGGACATATTTTGCAACCTGTTCGGATTTTTCTATTCTCTATGACGTTTTTTAACAATAATATTTTTAATTACACGTCTGTAGCAGTATTACGCCCGTTTCACACATACTCCGTATGCGGTGCGTATGCGGTACAGGAGCAGCACGCGCTATAGTGCTTTCACATATGCTGCGTTTGCAGTGTGCAACTGATCCGCGTCTGTACCACAAACACATTTACTCACTATTTGTATTTCACATCCAGAAGTTATCAGCAACTTTTATTTTTGTTAAATAGTCGTTGTAAAACATGCAGTATTGTAGTAGTGGGCATGGATGGAGAAGTTACTGTAAATACAGTAACACACCATTGCGATACATCCATATGAAGACGTTGTTCTGCAGGTTCGTCGTCTTCATTTTCATCTCGCTCCGGGTCCGACTCTGGTTCGGAGCGAGATGAAAATGAAGACGACGAACCTGCAGAACAACATCTTCATATGGATGTATCGCAAAGGACAAGTCGTCCGTTGTTGACATTTTGTTAATAACGTGTGAATAAAAAGTTTCTGTGCCGCTAGATAATCGTAAATCTCTACTATCAAACTACAAAAATGGCCGAACAGGGTGGAGTTGAACCGAGTGTCACCTCTGCAGCATGGAGAGGGGGCGGGGTATGAAGTGTCTCTTTTGCATTTAAAGAGACCGCACCAAAACGAGTTGCTCTCAGACGCATATCAGAAAAGGGGTAGAAAAGGGGCCTGTGGAGCTATAATAATGAGGAATTCAGACCCAAGTATTGCAGTTCCGCTTTATATAGACCACAAATGTACGATTTATATGTAAAAAGGAACGATTTAAAAGCATGATATGTCCCCTTTAAGCTTTATTATTTTACAATACATTCCTGTGTAGCTTAAACAGCAGAGGAACTCCCTGTATATTTTCTATATTTCTCCCCTATATTTAGATAGGTAGGCAAATGCATTTCTGTCTCAGTGCATGCATTGTCTTAGTCTGGCAGTGCCGCCGTTAGCTTAGCGTAGCATAATAAATGGAACCCTTTGTTGCCGGATAGCATGTTGTGAGTAAAAGTGATTAAAAAAACTCAATTACTTCTTGTGGCCTGCGTATTCACAACGAGTACAAGTAGCAATGCAGATTAAGACTAGGCGATTTCCTAGCCAGATATTGACTTGGGACTATATTGGAGCGAAGCACAGGCGAAGGACTGCTACTTGGGCGCAGAGATATCACGCAACACCTGAAATCCCCCAACTTCCATCAACATACCGGCGTGAATATTAGCTGGCTATTTTTCCTACAGTAGACATAGTGAATGGTGATAAACATGGCGGATTTTGTGAGAGACGAAGAGGATGACTTCTCAGACAGTCAAGATCCAGAACCATACCTCTACGAACCAGAGTTTTCAGAAGAGGAGCTGCGTGCTTTGGAAATAGAACGACAGGAGGAGGAGGTTGCGATCGCTCAACAGCCTGAGGACGTGAGGAGAGCCGACACAAACTGGTGGTGTGAGTGTGGGGGAATATGCCAGCCTATGCCGACTGAAATACAGTATCTGTGCTGTAGCGAGTGGGACAAGGTACTGCCATCGATGACCAGGCTCAACGTGTCAGATCAAGATGAGGTGCCCGCAGTTGTGTCTCAGCTACCAAGGATTTCTCTGCGTTGATCCATCCTGCAGTCCTCGACTTTTTTGAGAAGTCATCTTCTTTGTCTCTCACAAAATCCGCCATATTCATCGCCATTCACTACGTCTACTGTAGGAAAAATAGCGAACTAATATTCACGGCGGTATGTTGACGGAAGTTGGGGAATTTCAGGTGTTGCGTGATATCTCTGCGCCCAAGTAGCAGTGCTTTGCCTGTGCTTCAAGTCAATATCTGCCTAGGAAATCGCCTAGTCTTAAAGGAACACACCTTTTTGGGACTTTAGCTTCTTCACCGTATCCCCCAGAGTTAGATAAGTCCATACATACCTTTTTCATCTCCGTGTGTGCTGTAACTCTGTCTGACACACCCACCGCTAGCCTAGCTAAGCACAAATACTGGAGGTAAACGGCTCCAGCTAGCATACTGCTCCCAATAAGTGACAAAATAATGCCGACATTTTCCTATTTACATGTTGTGATTTGTATAGTCACAGTGTGTACAAATAACAAGGTCACATGAGACACAGGCATCTTTTAACCATATAAATACTAGGAACTATATTCTCAGAAGGCGAAGCACTGCTACTTCTGTGGAGTGATTTGCTCGCAGCACCTGAGAAGCCCCGTGGTGAGGAGCAGAGAGTTCGCTCAGAGTTGCGGTAATCACTCCGCCCAAGTAGCAGTGCTTCACCTTCTGATAATATAGTTCCCAGTATTTATATGGTTAAAAGATGGCTGTGTCTCATATGACCTTGTTATTTGTACATGCTGTGACTATACAAATCACAACATGTAAATAGGAAAATGTTGGTGTTATTTTGTCACTTATTAGGATTAGTATGCTAGCTGGAGCTATTTACATCCAGTCTTTGGGCTAAGCTACTGTAGGCTAGCGGTGGGTGCGTCAGACAGAGTTACGGCACGCACAGAGATGAAAAAGGTATGTATGGACTTATCTCACTCTGGGGGATACGGTGAATAAGCTGAAGTCCCAAAAAGTCGGCATGTTCCTTTAAACTGCATTGCTATTTTTACTCGTTGTGAATATGGTCACTTTTACTAAATACATGCTATCCAGACATGCTATCCGGCGGCGCTGCCAAACGCGAATAGAGCGTAAAATTCTCGTCTACCACTTCTAGTTGGACGCTTGAACATTTTGAATCCATTCGCGCGTCCAAAGCGAAATTGACACGCGTAAAAAGCAAGCATTTGAAGTGAAATTGACGCGCATCCAATGCGAAATCCGCTTCTTGTGGGAGGGGCAAGTGCTAGACGGTTGTCTGTTTGCAAGATGGCTGATGTTGATTGACCTCTAGACGTGCGTCTTTACATTGACTTAACATTTAAATCACTCGCACCAGACGTTCTATTCGCGTTTGGTGTGAACGCACCACAAGACAATGCATGCACTGAGACAAAAATGCGTTTGCCCACTTATCTAAATATAGGGGAGACAGTGAAAAACCCCTATTTCAAAAAACGGCATCGTGTTCCTTTAAACTTAAATACAATGTAAGTTGCTTTGGATAAAAGTGTCAAATGCATGAATGTAAATGTAATGTAAAAAATATATATATTTTGGGTTACCTAATTCTGCATTCGACAAAATGGACAGCTAATGCTGAAGAAGAGTCTGTTAGCTGTTGTAACTGGATGATGAGTCTGCCCTTCATAGTCAGCATCCATGTTTTTGCTTAGAGAACAGACTCTCCTGAAACAGACAAAGTCACAGCAGCCTTTTAGTGTTGTTATAGTTCACAGAAATAAAATACAATAACAGAACTTATTACTAACAACAACGACATGAGGGGTAAAGATGATGTAAGACATGATGTTGTATGGTGTTTATAGTTTTTAATAAATTAAACAACATTTAAAATATTAGTTAGCAAAATTTTGCTATATTGATAATGGTATATTGCTAACCCTTTCCTCCTCCTCCTCCTCCTCCTCCTCAAACGTCAACCTGTTCTGTGTATTAGTGGAGAGCGTCAGCAGTGATGTACAGTCCGGAGGGAATGGCTTCTGCAAATTCAAAATAAAGAACAGAAACTGATGGATGATTATTTAAAAAGCACTTTAACTCTGCTGCCTGTTAAACCCGTTTTCTCCCCTTCCGTTGGTTTCATCGGCAGTTACATTATATTATGTTTGCCTGCTTAACTAACGCATTCTTCAGCTAATTTAGTTGATGTCATCTTACTCACCTGTAGATGTCATCACCATTACGACAGCAATCACAAGAAAAGACTCCAAAACACACCTCCGACATTGCAGACATGATTCTGACCACAAACTTGAAAATAAAACAAAAGATAGTAATTAACAATGGCGTCGCTTAAAGGGTTAGTTTACTTAAAAAATGAAAATTATGTCACCATTTACCTCAACTTGTTCATAACCTGTATTAATTTATTTCTTGTGCTGTAAACAAAAGAAGATATTTAAAATATATATATATATACACAAACGTTATTGTTATCGTTTTAACAAAGGAATATTTCGGATAATATAGATGAACTTAGCTTACTTACCAGTTAATAGCCTATTATCACCGTGACGGAGATCCGGCCGACAGTCAGGAAAAAAAGGCACCAAAACCATTCCGACGAAAACAAAAAGACAAATCATGTTAGTTTGCTGTTAACATAAATGAAAACATTTGCAAATATGTGTTTTACATAAAATATAAATAATATACTAACCTTTTTGGAGTTACCGGCATCTTTTGTCCACATTAACTGCCACTTCAACCATACAGTCAAAAAAATTAAAAAGAAATCTCTCTTGCCATTGGTCAGTTTTTCGCGGGCAAGTTCACTACTGTAAATTGATTTACAGTAGAAAAGAATTACAGTAGTGACCATATATTTTCCCATAATCCTTTGCTGTTTACAGTACCATACTGTATAAACGTTTTACAGTATCTTACAGTACATATTACAGTAAAATACTGTTCAAATTACAGAAACCAGTTACAGTGCGGTCACGGATCCGGACACCTAGTCTCCTCTCACAGGTTGGGAGGTTGTTCTGGAAACAGTGCGACGTGCTTGGATAAACGTGCCTCTTAAGAATGTAATCCGCCCTTGTTTTATTGGCCTACCCATTGAGACGGCTGTAAGCTTTAATGCTTCCTCCAAAAGCTGTCTAGGGCTGTAAGGGTTTCGCTGTGGGTGAGATGGAGGGGTACAGATTATCTGTTGGCCTCTGTGTTGGTTTTGAACTTTTTCATCTCTGATCTACGTTAAGCTTTCCCCTCTGTGCATAAGTGTAGTCATATGCTATACCTTCACATTGATTTAAGTAGGCATGAAGCGAGGTAACGTGAAAATCTAGCCCTTTCGGTGCACCCTGGGTGCTTATGTGTTTTTCCACACCGTGTTCGAAGGTTACTTTGCTGAGAAAACGAGGAGATGCTCTGGAAAATTAATAAATATTTCTCGTCAGAACCGACTGGCCAACTTTAGCAATTGAATCTCCAGCACACATTTTGCATTGCTTTGTCAAGGTGACTCCAAAATAATAATGCAGAAACTATTTTGAAAGGACAATTCGCCCAAAAATGAAAATTCTGTCATAATTTGCCTAAACTCGTGTGGTTCTGAAAACTTTCTTTCTTCTGTGGAATATAAAAGATGATATTTTGAGAAAACTTTTTTTTTGTTCATATTATGGAAATCAATAGTAACCAAATAGTTTGATTACCACATTCTTCAAAATATATTCTTTAATGTTTCACAGAAGAGAGTAAGTCATACAGGTTTGAAACGACACAAGGGTGGATAAATGATGAACTTTTCTTTAAGTGCAGCCATATGAGCACATATGTGGCACAAACTTTTCTTATTACTTTTAATTTACATGAGTCTGTAGCTGCTTTTGTTTTGCGAAATATGTAGTCAGAATGTATCTCCATCAGGATCTAGCTAAATAAATAAAAAATAAAGGCAATAGTGGTATGGGTTCTGTACTCTCGGCTTATTAAAAGCATCTGTCTGTAGTTTGTGGGAGGGCATTTTGCCATACTCTCAACATCACTGTAAAAACTCCCTCCCTGTTTGGCTGCAATATTTCCCAGTTTCATTTGAATGAAATGTGAGGCCAGTGTACCCACTGAAAATAGAGAGGAGATGTGGAAGCAATTATGGCATGTTAGGTCTGATTTGAAGAAAAAATAGGTGATTTGTTGATCATATGGAAGACTCTCGCTTTTTCTCCCCGTCATCACACCTCTCAAGATTTTATAGATTTGGAGGACATTTATATCTCCTTGCTCAATCCATGATTTAAAAAATCTCCAATTACAGTAAAATAAAACCAGGGTGCTTTTGTAACTATTTTATAACTGCCATGAAAGCACATTCAATGTTTTTCCTTTTTGTCCAAAGTGATCAACCTTATCTTTTCTGTTTAATCTCAAAGATGATGCCGAATTAGAAATGATAAGAGTGCCGTGTTCTCTTTGTGGTGCAGTCCTGAATTTCATGCCTGTGAAGACCTTTTTTTTTTTAGTGGTTAAGAGTTTTTACTCATCAGATCTTGGCTCAGCTGTTTGTTTGTTTCGGTCTGCATGCACAGAAGATTTGGCAGGGCTGTTGCTGTTTTAATTTGTCTCCTAATTTGTTAAACAAGTGTTAAAATGCTCGTTAAGCACTTGCAGTTGGCAGAACAGAGCCAATTCTCAGGCTCTCTGAAATATAAGTAAGCCAGTAATTCAGTGTTCTCATAACAGCTTACTGGATTCTATCATCATTCATTTATATTCATGTCAATCCATATCATATACAATCGTTTTCATCAAAGTTGTGATTGTGAGAGTGAAGTCTGTTTTGAATATGATTAAAAAGTGTTGTCAGATTCATGAACGAATGACTCTTATGATCCGGTTCTTTTAGTGAATCAAAAGCAGTGTCCTATTCACAAAAAATAAATAACTCTTTTGAGCTGGTTCTTTAAAAATAAATAGAAATATTATTCATTTTCATTTTTAAGGATGTTTATTTACAGCATTAGCAGAGAGACAATTTTTTCATATATATCATTATACAAGCAAATTGGACAATGAAATGTACCTTTATTGATTCTGAATCAAATCAGAGCTTGTGAATCAGAATCAAATTGGAGGATGTGTATTTGGACAGAGAGAGATAGAAGAGAGAATTTATCTTTTTTTTACTCTAGTCTCTCCACTGAACCATTCTTTATTATCTCATTCACATATCCCATTTACTCCAAGTTATTCTTGATCTTTCAATGGGGTCACACATGCCGCACATCATGCTGTCTGTTTGCATAATTGTGTGTACTAAAGCAGCCTGGTCCTTGTCCTAGCGTCGTCAGGCCTAATCTTAATTGCAAATCTCCCAAATGCCTCCAGCGAGCCAGAGAATTTATTTTCTCCCTCTGTTGTATCCCCCATCTGTGTGGCAGCGTGCCATGTCTTTTCACATTTTAAACTTCTCCCCTAACTGTACTTTGTGTTGCATGGTCCACGGCAGAAACTTGGAGCTGTGGAGCCTTGTTTCCTAGACTGGGATTTTGAACAGGGTTGCACTTTTTTCAGTGCCATGGGGAGATCTTGCCATTTTCCTGAAACGTTTTTTACTGTCAAGCTGTGAGGTTTGTTTTGCATCGTTTTCACCTCTGGGTTTTCTGGAAACTGGTCTTGGGTGATTAAAAAAAGGAAAAAGAATCGGACTATTTAGTTCAGATGTTGCTTAATTTAATGTAAAACCATGCAAAGACAGTTATGGTTCCTTAGCTATCAATCAAGCAACTTTACCGTTTTGACCATAACTTTTTTACAGTCATTTACCATCAAAAATACAAACATTTTTAGGCTGTATGAGCTATAGTATTAGCCTTAGCAAGCACAAAGATTATGGTTTTACAAAGCCTCCGCAAACATCTAAGAGTCACAGGAAAATGATTGCAAATGTAAAATAAGGGTACGTTTACACGACAATGATGTAGCAAAAAAAGGAAAAGTTTTTTCTTTGTCATTTTGAAAAGTTTCTCGTACAGAGGACAACGTTGTCAAAACGGTCCCCGTTCACACTGATCCGCAAGCACGACTAAAACCGCTGTATTATTCATGCCAAGCCAGTAGATGGCAATGTCACTATGTAAAGAAACACTTCGCTCCTATAGACTGAACACGTAATGCGCGAATAAATAAATTTATAGCTTAATGCATTCTTTTTTTTATCAACACTTGAATGTGGGTAAGTTCAATAAAATAGAAATATATTTGAGCTGAGAAAAACATGTTTCTGTCAAAGACTACGTCCAGATCAGATTCAGAACGATGATCGAAACATAGATGGAGTAGATCACATCTGTCAACACCCCTAATGTTTGCACAGTCCTACAGCTCGTCCTGGGTCGACATTTCATTCAGTAACATTAGGCAGTTTTGATTTATATGCCGTTGATGTTGATGATCGTGTTATTTTACACCTACAGCTGCCTACATATGCTATCGCTTGTTTCTGCTTCATCTTCGCAAGTGTTTTGATCAGGAGATTCAGTACTCTTTCAGAAGATGTGTAATAGCGCCCCCTAATATATTACACTGAAACACTGAAAGGCGGAAATTTTTGTCAATGCCGAGGAAACAGTTTAACGTACTTGACTAAAATGCTAAAAAGTACACAATCAAGATGTGAACTGAATATTCCTTTTATTATTTCTCACATAACTTAATTTATTAAAAAACAAACAGTTCTTGACATTTCTGTAATCACAAACAGGATTGAGGTTAATTAATTTGGGATATTGACAATCCCGGTTTCTGTTAATAAAAATGTTTGAAAACAAGCAGCTTTGACATTATTACAACAGAAATACCATGGGGGTTCTTTGAGTCAGAAAGGTTAAAAAGCTGCTGTAGAAGAGTCTGAATTAAATAGCCAACACTACATGTGGACCTCCCTCTCCATGCTCTCTCAGTTCTGTGCACTGCTGTACTGATTCATTCTGGGACGTCTGATAAACAAGCATCAGTGAGACATGGCCTTAGTGCAGCTGCATTCAGTTATCTGAAGAGAAAGAATTCAAATCCATGTGAAGACTATTTTGCAGACTAAGTCTGAGTTGCGTGCAGTTGTTGGATTTGGGATGATGGTAATCTCCTAATTGTGTGTGTTATTGTAGCCTGTTTTGATTGACTGAGAGATAAGATGCTTTGTCTTCCTCCTTCAACCAGACTATTGAAGAGCAATTCAACAGATGCCATTTATATAATTTTTTTTTACTTTTCTTCACTGGAGGAAAAACACACTCTATATTTTATAAGTGTACTGTGCTGACCTGTTGAAATGTATGATACATTCTCCCAGGATAAACAGACTCTTTTTGTGAATGTTTTTCCTGTATTTTCTATTAAGCGTATACAGCTTGTTTATATGTGTGTTTTGGCACTGGCAGGCCGGTTTGTGTTTGTGTTTTTTGAGTCTGAGTGAATGTGTAGGCCTCTAGCACTTGGTTGGTGGGGGTGAACGTCTGGCATCCCTGTGATAGTGTAAGTCAGACTTTGTCTGCTGCTAGTGAGCTTCAGCTGTGTCAAATAAACATGATCCTGTTTTGGACTGCAACTGTTGATTACACACAGTTGTAAAGTACATTTCAAACATTCTATTAGACAAATAAGTAACATGTTTAAGTGTTAAACTGCATTGTGGCATCTCAAGATCAATTAATAAAAATTCGGTAACACTTTATAGGTCCAATTCTCACTATTAACTATTTGTTTATTAGCATGCATATTTCTAGGATATTGGCTGTTTATTAGTACTTATAAAGCACATATTAATGCCTTATTCTGTATGACCATACTCTACATCCCTAAAGGTTGTTTCAGTCATTTCAGGCCCAAAAAAGGCCGAAACATAAATGATCACATCCATCTAATAATCTTTCCTAACGATCCGCTAGCTGCCCGCCCCATAAGCATGCCGTCCAAAAAACGCGTCTCTGTAGGCAGCCTAGGCTCTGAAATCTGCACACAAAAACAAATGGGTACACCACCACTCAAAACCAAAATAAACAGGGTTTCAACCAATCACCGACAGGGACGGGTGTTGTGAGGTTTTGCGCTCGTGCACGGCTGGACGCGAAGTCGGAGCAACAACCGGATCGTTAGGAAAGATTAGGTGAATGTGATCATTTATGTTTCGGCCTTTTTTGGACCTGAAATCACTGATACAACCTTTAATTCTACCCAATACCTGGGGTCTCATTTATAAAACTGTGCGTGTGATCCTTACTAAAAGTGTAGGCCTACGTGCGCCCGAAAGCCAAAAATGGTGTATGCAAAAAAATATCCAGACTTAAAAAATAGTGTGTACGCCAGAACCTGCGCAGAATTCACTTTATAAATCCCAGTCAGCGGAAGATTGTGCGCACATGCGTCTCCTCCCCGAAATAACCATATATGAGCTTACAACGCCTACTTTTATCATTTGCATATGATTATTCATCCACGCGATAACATGTTTAATGGTACAAGACATTAGGAAAAGATGAAATACGGATGTGCCGTTACATTACATTAATAAAAATAATTTAGTAGCCTATCCTTGCCTTGTTTTTGAATAAATAAATAAAATAGTGTAAAATACATTTCAGAGAAAGTTCTTCTCAATCTTTTGAACTGGCCAAAAAGTATTTTTAATTGATTTATATTTTGAATGGAAACAGATAGACCTTGTTGTGCATTATTTGCACGAAAATATTTTCTCAGACAATCTGCTATTATCATGATATGAAATTATCTCTGTAGTTAAAACATTTAAACAGCATGCCAGAGGAAAAGTGTTCAAAAGCATTGCATCCGCTACAAATATTTCTATTTATTGAATATAAAAAATGTTGTAACTTCTCAGTAATGATTTCATGTAGTTTGTTAGCATGTAAGTGTTTAACTACATTAACGAGAATATGGCATATCTAAACTAAATGTTTATATCAGAAGTAAAACATTTAAATCATTATTTTATTTATTTAAATTGTTATTGTGAACATGCACTGTTTTTATGATTAGGACTCATAATGAAGTTTTACTTCATCTGCCGTTAGATAGGCTCGCTGGCATGGACATTTAAGAAGGGATGGATATTTGCTTCAAGTGATAGGCTTCGTGAGTGAAATAATATTTGTATTATCTTTCTGTATGTGAAGAGTTCAGATGCAAAAGCCTCTAAGTGCCATTTGAAATTTTCTTCTAGAATGATGATTTTTATCAAGCTTGTATATTTAAGTTCAGTCATTTCACTTAAATGGCAATGAAGATGACCTATTAATTGTAATTTAAGTGAAATTACTGAACTTAAATATACAAGCTTGATAAAAATCATCATTCTAGAAGAAAATTTCAAATGGCACTTAGAGGCTTTTGCATCTGAACTCTTCATGTATAATTTTCTTTAGATTTTCTGTCTAAAAGTGACCAAAAAGACATTTAACTCCAGCTCACCATCGGCGTCGCCAAACTGCTCCGTCTCCAAAACGTTCGTACGCATGGGTCAGAGTTTGCGTGCAGGTGCGCAAATTTTCCCGTCAAGTTTGTTTTTATAAATCACAACTTATGCATCGGGTAATGGCGTACGCCTCTTTCAGGGCCTGTTTTGTGCGTACGCAACGGTTATAAATGAGGTCCCTGAACTTAACAACTACCTTACTAACTATTAATAAGCAGTAATAAGGAGTTTATTGAGGCAAAAGTCGTAGTTAATAGTTAGTTAATAGTGAGCATGGGACCCTAATCTAAAGTGTGACCAAAAATCCAATGAGGAGTAGTTTAAACATTTAAGGTTTTAAATTTGTTTAAATGAAAATGGAAGAAGTCTCTTATTATGCTCACCAGGGCTGTATTAATTGGATCAAAAATAGTCAAAACGGCAATATTGTGGATTGTTACAATTTTAAAATCACTGTTTTCTATTTTAACATCTTTTAAAATGTAATTTATTCATGTGATGCAAAGCTGAATTTTTTGCATCATTACTCCAGTCTTCAGTGTCACGTGATCCTTCAGAAATCATTCTAATATGCTGATTTGCTGCTCAAGAAACATTTCTTTTAAAACTCTTAACATTTATGTTAAAAACAGTTGTGCTGCTTAATATTTTTGTGGAAACTGTGTTCATTTGTCATCATTTTTATCAGGATTCTTTGAATAGAAAGTTCAAAATAACAGCATCAATTTGAAATATAATTGTTTGATCAATTTAATGTGCCCCTGCTAAATAAAAGTATTTCTTTAAAAACAACCAAGAACACAAACAAACAAACAAAACAATAGTGACCTATATAGGTTTAGAAGGCTTATTTCATAGGCAAGGAGGAATTTGAAAGACTGGCCAAAAAAATTTCTGTATTACCTCAGTTAAACTTGGCATTGATTATTATTTTGTATTTTTTAAATAAAAAATAAATAATTATTTATTTATTTATTATTCCCCCCCATTTGGATCCGACATTGTGCTTTCAGTTTGATCTCTTGGAATTGATTGTGTTTGAGATTCAAATGCAGAAAATTGTTAAGGGTGTCTCTTCAGGTAGTGTTGTGCATGTGCGTATTTGACATTTTGGTGACTCCCATCACACAGACATTTCCATCCCTCTCATCCTTCACAGAGAAGCACAAACTTCCGGACGTCCCCCTAGCGTTCATGCCGTGGTGAGAATGTTAGTATGTGTTAGAGAACAGAGGTGGGTCTGTTTCCCCCTGCCTACTTAGAAAATGAAAAGTGCTGGTCGTTGTTTTACTCTGTTTGTTTATGCTGTTCTATAGTGAAACAACAAGGACAGTTTATGGAAAGTTAAATGAGCTGGAATAAATACCCTCTATTTGTTTTTCCCTTTCTTGCACGTCTTTTGTTGAACGCTACAAATGTTGAGTCTGGTTTACAGAGGAGCATCCCGTGCCTGAGAGGTCATTGAAGTGTTGGGCTGGATTAGAGGTTTGCCTAAACAATGTGAGTCTGGTTTTGTGTTTTGGCTTGGAATGAGTACTTTTAAGTGAGTGATGGAAATCAACAGATTAAGTATAACAATGTGAAGGGAGTAATGTTTACTACAACGTGTTAAACCAGGATAGCTTGTGTTAGTGAGACCTCCGACTCTTATCTAGACCGACGGCTCCCCTGTCAGCTTGGACACAGACCACACAAAGTCAACTAAAGGTCAGACCAAACTAAAAAACGTGATGTCATCTAAACAACACGCATCATTGGGGGGCAATTACGTTCTTTCTGCTCTCAGAATAGACATTTTATATAATTTTTTTTATTATATGATACCTTTTTAAAATTAAATTATATTATTTTGCACATTATTACATTATATTAGCCAGATCTTAACAAATACAATTTTTAACAATATTAACAGTTTTGCAACCTAAAAACACCAGATGATAAAAATGTAAAATGATGATAAAGATGTGAAAGAATAATCCTTTATCTACAATGTGCGTAACATGCAAACTTACATAAACAAACAGCAAACATAAACTGTAAATTAAAATTAAAAATAGTCTTGGTCTACTGCTTTTTTTTGCTCAGCAGGCTCAGATGTCATATGCTGCTTATTGACAAGGCCATAGAGGAATGGTTATGAAAATGCAGTGTTGTTTTTATCTTTATACGTGCCCCGGTTTCATTGAGCCTTCAGGTGTTACTGCTGCAGTTTGACATCAATTCTTGCCATTCACTCAGTAGCACATCTGTTCCTGTCAGCATGCACACAATCACACATTACTCACCAGACAATCTTCTAGATAGTGACTCATCTGCAACTATACACACAAACTGTCTGTTTACAGTTAATCAGGAAATAGATTCTGAACCTTCTTTCACTTTTGATTATTCTGTCTCCTCCACTTAGTAATACAGCTCATCTGTCTCAGTTTGGCTTGGATATCTATTAATGTTCATCCAAGACCGGGAGCATTTAATTTAGCCATCTGCTAATGTGATTATAGTAATTCCAGTGAATCTTCATTGAGTTTACTGAGCCTTGTTTAATATCACTACTGTGGACGCTAAAGTTCAGTTAACCGTATCTGATCTGCATCACTTACATCATGGAACTCTGAAGTTCATGGCATTGAAAAGTTGTAAAATTAAACAATGTCACACAAAAAGAGTTCCATTTTACTGAATATCAGCAGGAATCATGTAATTCAGCAGTAAGGTGCGAGAGGTTTTGAAAATGGAGATGTATAGTAGTAATAATAATAAAGTTAAATAGTAAAGATTTTTACATTTATTACAGTTTTGATTATATAATATATAGATAAACAGAAGCTCAACCAAACTTGCTTGATGCCTGAGAACAAACCTCATTGGTTCTTGCAGAAGCTCAAACGTGCTGCGTAACACGAGAATGAATCTCATTGTTTCTCGAACATCAGGCGAACATGCTTGAGCTTCTGTTTACCACAACTGATGTGTGAGTTGATGAATGTTTATATGTGAATAAAAGCCTAAATTCAATCTGTTCATCATTTAGATCAATCAAGTCGCTTCAGAAAATTTTGACTAAACCACTCAATTCATATGGATTAATTTTACGATTTCTTTATGAACTTTTTGATGCATCAAAGTGGTAGTTGTGTAGCTGTCTATGGAGGGACAGAAATCATAGATTTCATCAAAAAGATCTTCATTTGTATTCCTAAGATGAACAAAAGTCTTATGGGTGAGGGTGAGTAATAGATGACAGAATTTTTTATTTTGGGTGAACTAGCCCTTCAATATTTTGGTCATTTTATCATTACAGTTACAAAGCTAAAGTTCAGCCAAATGTTTAATGTTGCGGGGATGCTATTTATCCCAGCGCCTCGGGCCATAGACATTCTAAAATGGATGATTTATTAATGATTATTTTAGTGCCTTTGCAATGTAAGCATCACAACAAAGTATGTAAATACATTTATATGGCAAGTACTTTTTTAGGCTTACCAGTCTGAAAAAGGTTAAAGACCCCTGGTTCAGACGTAAGAGATTTTGAGTATACATGTCCTCAGTGTTTGCTTGGTGCCTGAGAACTGAGCGAAGCCCCATAAGTGTTGCTCCGCTGTCTTTTTATTATTACTTCTTGTTTTTAAAAGCCTGTTAAGATGACTGACCTCTGTGAAATGTTTGAAGGCTTGTATTAACTATTAATCTAAACAGATACTTAGCACCCGGCTTTCCCAGAGCCTCAAAGATCATGGGCAGTGCAGGTGTACACCAGTAGCACAGCACTTCTGATGAAATATGGTCCAGACTTTAGACCTGTGTTTCTCATTACCACGCATCGAGATTTAAGCTTTCTGGAGTGGCGTCTTCCCTCCTTCGCTTCTAATGGAAAGAGTGTGAGATCTGTGCACAGCAGAGATACAGGAGGAAACTCAGGAGACTGACAGGGCTTCTGGCCTACATGTGTTATTGTCGTTACTCTGTTCAGTTAATGAGGAAAGACTGGGAGTACAGGTTGTAAAAGTAAACCCTGTAGAACCGAATCCTTCCTGTGCATTTTTTGTTGGACAGTTAACATCAGGTACAGCTGGACACACTGTGTTCCCAGATCTGGCCCACCTTTGAAGATCAGGTCAGGGATATTGACACTCATTGATCCGTTGTCAATGTGTTTCTTTTTACAATACACACCTGCTCTGAACCCCATACAAGATAGACTGACATCACTTGAATGTTTTAAAGGCTTCTGTCTTTAAGATGTAATTCAGCTCAAACTATCGGAGAGATTTGTAACTTTTTGAGTCTGCTTCACATTAAGTTATTTGACATAATTATTTACAGGCTTTAGAGTAAATGTCATATTTAAAGGTTGAGACATTTTGACCAGGAAGTGGGCATTGCACACCAGAGTGGTCTCCATATTACTGGTAGTTGACATCAGCCAAAAAGGAAATTGATTTCAGGCAGAACAAGTTATTAGGCTATGTTTATGAAAGATTGTTATGTTTTTTTACAGAAACATGTACAGATGTATCATCCACAAAACGACCAGGAACATGTATTAAGAAAGGAAATGGGGTCAATTTTGACTTTAAGAAAGTACAGAAGAACTGGGTGTTGTTAGAATTCCCAAATTGATTAAATTACTCACAAACTCTTGATTTGATTTGGTTACTTGTTTAATTCAGTTTGGCTATGTTCACACTGCCAGTTTTTGGGATTGACAATCACATTTACTTACAGGTGTGTCTCGAAATCGTGCCGTTCAAACAGAAACTTCTTGAATTAAGTCTGTATAAATGTGTAATGGGAGTCAATCCCCTTTTCTCTTACCAGTAACCATATCAGCAGTGACTAAAGTATATCAAAGATAGCAACGACCCTAAAACTGAAAAATCTTATCACTTTTCATACGACAAAAGTTCAAGTTTTATTTAGCAAGGGGAGCATTCAATTGATCAAAAGTGACAGTAAAGGCATTTATAATGTTACAAAAGATTTTCATCCATAGAATCCTGAAAACAATATGTCATGTCTTCCACAAAAATTTTAAGCAGAACAACTGTTTTCAACATTGAAAATTAAAGAAATGTTTCTTGAGCAGCAAATCAGCATATAATGATTTCTGAAGGATCACGTGACACTGAAGACTGGAGTAATGATGCTGAAAATTCTGCTTTGATCACAGGAATAAATTGCATTTTAGAAACAGTTGAAGGCAGAATGGATGTCCAGAGTGGATGTTTGTTTTCGGTTTTGGTTAAACCATCAAAACACTAAACTTGGTTAAGGTTTTTATCTGACAAAATTATTTGGCAAAAAAGGGGCAAACTACAGCTACGAGTTTTATTTTACTATGCAAAAAAAAAAAAAACACACAACAAGCTCACATGAAAAAGCATAAATTGACTTACAACATAATCAGTTATTAATATTTTGTTGGTTATCTCGTTTTTGCATGTCTTCAGAATTTCTTAAATGACAGCCTTGCCAAAAATAGTCCACTCCTTTTGGCATGTTTCATTGCGTTATCACAAATAAAATATTTACTCCAAGCACAGCTACACAATATGCGAACAAAATGTGTAAAACATTTTTTATAGTATTTAAAAAAAAAGGTAAGCATGTAAATTTTCCTAGGCTGGACATTACTTTTGGTCACACTACTGTATATTCAAATAGAAAAAAAACGTATTTAAAATTTTATTAATATTTCACAGTATTTGAATCGTAGTGTATTTAAATTAAAGTGAAATGTATTTAAGTGTTTTATTAAAATATTCTGTCACTGAATGTCCTGATAACTTGAAGATGTTGATTCAGTTACTGATCTGACAGATTCAGTGGGTTCATTCAGTGAAAATTTGGCAGTTTGTACTGATTCATGAAGAGGATCGACGCAAAGCCATTTGTTCATGAATCAGACTACACTGGTGGCACTTTATTGCATGCAGCCAACGAAGACAATTCAGAAAGACTAAAACTGCTGCATAACACATCTAAACAGGAACTCAGTTCCCATCAATGGAAAGTGTTTTGCTGGAGTTTTTGTACGTGTCTACTTTAGGTTTCATGTTAAAGAATTTGATTCCAGTTAAAGAGCAAAAGCGTCTGTATGTAAGCTGAGCCCAGAAATGCACAATGGGTTAAAGAAGAAGAAGAAGAAGGCAGTGTAGAAGAGAAGTTTGTCACCCTGTGAGTGATGGCTTAGATGAATGGTCTGGTTACGCTACCCCGCTGATAAAGGCCGGTCTGGTGTCAG
The DNA here is from genome assembly GCA_031834385.1 of Semotilus atromaculatus. Classification (NCBI taxonomy): domain Eukaryota; kingdom Metazoa; phylum Chordata; class Actinopteri; order Cypriniformes; family Leuciscidae; genus Semotilus; species Semotilus atromaculatus. Next base: position 20,508,709 of record JAULUF010000001.1, on the reverse strand, counting down.
CACCTCTGATGTGAGGAGTATGTCATATTGATGTGGACAAGGACCTAGTATTTGCTATAGATGGCAGGGACAGTCCAGGCTTATGGAACATGGCTGTAGACAGGACTCTTAAATTAGCTTTGAATATGTAGTAGTCAAACACTGCCTGGTAACATGCAATCTGTCATTTGGGTGAATGTGATTAAGTCCAAGCAGTGACAGCTGTGTGAAAGCACTCACATGTTTCAGTCTCAGGTTTTGAGGTTTAGCAGACGTTCACATCATTATGCTGCCAGTCAGAAGCAGTGACAGCTGGTTCGGTTGGAGTTTGATTGACTTCTCTTCAGCTGATCCTCTGTCAAGACGGTAAAGGTGAATGGAGGGTCACTATAGCCTATTTGTGCATATCCAATTGGAATCTGATCATATTTAGCAAGTAGGAACTGCCGAAAATCGCATGAAATGTGATTTTTACACTTTTTTTTGAGCTACTGTTATATGTGGTTTGAAATCCTATTCAAATCGCGTTTATGGAAATCTGTTTCAGTCTGACCGCTCTGATCAGATTTCGCATGGTTTGTCTTTTTCTCACGCCATGTCAAAATGTAAATGTCAGACGTTGTTATAGTACACATGCTGAAAGTTGCTGCTGACACAAAGTTGTGTTAAGCCGTTTGAGCAGAAACTGACAATACAATGGAGATATGTTTTGAGAACTGCGGAGATGACAGCACAGAATAAAGCACGCATACCAGCTTCCTATGTTTCTGCTGCTGGCTAGCCCAGCACTGCGGCTAATATATTGTCATGATGTAAATAAGACAACATATTTCAAACCCCTCCACATGCTGCTGTTGTTGTTTTTGGCATATGCCTACCAACATAAACGTCATTGCCATAGAAACCAATTCAGATATTTCGGAAAATGAAAGTGCCACGGGACACACAAATCGAATCTGAACAGTTGCGATACACAACATAGGCCTATTATTTCGATCAGATAGATCGGATACACAAATAGTCAAGTCAAGTCACCTTTATTTATATAGCGCTTTTCTTGAAGAAAATGGAGTCATATTCCAGCTTAAGTAAGTTCAGTGATGGTTCGTTTTTGTTGTAAAAAAGTTATTAATTTAGTTCATTTATAGCTGCTCTGGAGAAAACCGTGATGTCATCGTCCAGATCAGTTCAGTTCAAATAATCAGATTTGAGAAGATGAGAAGGTTTGGTGTTTTTATAAAAGCTAGTGATCTTGGGATGGTCTCCTCATACACTTCACATGCCTAGCATGATTTACTGCGACATGTTTCTAACTTCCTAGATCAAAATTTGATCAACTAATCATATTTTAGCAGTAGGAGCTTTAACAACTTTCTTTTTATTTCTATATTTTACAAAGGCTTGTTTGATAAGAATAAGTTGCCTGTTCAGATAGTGAGGTTGACTATTGGTGTTTTTTTAACATTCATATCTTTAATCAATGTGTTTTAAAGCGAATGAGTGTAGAAACAAAGGGACAGTCTATGCTGACAGTTTGATATTTCTATTGACAGTTCAGCTGCTTATTATTTTCTTTTGTACATGAACATGTATGTCTTTATATTTAAGAAGGGAATCCTTTGCAACAGGATCATCTTATTTAAGGGTCCTTGGCATAATAAAGTTTGAAAATCCCTAAGTGAGACTGTCAGCACACTAAAAACCCTCTACAGAAACTTGTCTCTAATTTCATCCACTTTAAAGCACCGCCGCTACAACCATCAAAGCACCACTTTAACAAATCAACTGCCTTAAACAATCAATTTCAAGACAATTACTGTCAGACTTCAAATCGTCCATCAAATATTCCTGTTATTATGCCTAATCCATAGGTCACCATTTTTTGTAAGGACTATGCTGGTTCAGGCCAATCAACAGTTATTTAAGCACATATGTTTTCGGTGAATGTATGTCCGATATCCTGGAGCTGCTCTTAGCATTTATGGGCCTGTTTACTTCTGGTCCCTTCATGTGTTTTTACTGATCAGATAGCTAACTTTGTTAAATCTCTTCCATTTACACTTGATCACATAAATGTGTCTCTGTAAAACGAATATAAATCTGCTCTTTAATTGATTGTGTGGTGAGCCTTCAGTGAACTTTTAGATTATTTTGTGGCATTTTGCACGTCGGCTTGCTGAGATAGGCTGCTCATCTGCGGCAGCTCATACCTGTAGCGGTGCATGTTGCAGTAGCACTGTCATAATATGTGACTATTGGGAGCTGGTAGCCTATAACACGTTCTCGCTTGTTTATTTATTTTTACCATTTTGGAAGGAGTAAAATTTGGTTTCAACAACCAGATTCATTTACACTTGGCTAGTTTCATCTGGAATGCGTCTCAAACCACCTCCTGAAGTGGTTTGAGTGATTTAAATCAGCCTCAAATGCATTTCGGAGAACATTTACATCTGGTCTCGTCTCTGATGACGTGTTTTCTAGCACAAGGGCGGGACAGCCTGTCACTCGCATGACCAATAGCAAACCACAACCATCCAATCAATTCCCAATGGACAAAATCAAGTCCCACCCTACATTTTTCTTGTTCAAGAAACCATTTCACTTGAATATACGTCACAATAGGGAAGAAAAGACTCGAAACCTGCCATTTTATGCTGACTTTCAGGCTGCTTAGGAGTTAATGTGTGTAAATCAATCCGATCTTATAATGTGGCTATTTCATATGGATTCGGAATACGGAAATGTAAGCCGATTGTATGAAAACGTATGCATGGGATATTACGATATCATATGAAATGGCTAACAATTCACAAAAATGTAAAATAGTTACGCATTGCCATGAGAGTGTGTTGGCACAGAAGAGGGATTGTCGGAAGGGAGTAAATGGCCCTGACCTTTCCCGAAACAGTGAAGACTGAGGAGGAATGTGGCCCTCCACCTGCATGACGAAAGACAAACCTACCAACCGCAGTATGTCTGGAATGTGGGCCATTTGCTGCTTTGGACAGCTGCAACTGGCCAGCTCCTGTATAAAGTCCTGGCATGGCCGATAGATCAACGCCCTGCCCAGTGTGATGTTTATTCACTGCAGGAGTGCAGCACAGCACCTGCTGCACCATCACTGCATTGCTAGGGGCGACCCATTAAGGTAATGTGCTCTCTCTCTCACATTCTCACTCTAAATCTCCAAGCAAAACAAATGACCCTAACTGCAGAAATAAAAATAATTGGAGAGTTTTAATCACTCTAAATGTCCCAAAATACCTTCAAACATGATGATGTCATTAAGTCATTTTAAGAAGCTATTTGTTTCTCATTTCCCGATAGTAAATGTAATTCATGATATTTCCCCCCAAAGTGCACATGTTTTAAATGAGAAACACCTGTTATCCATTAGGCAGCATTAGTGAACTGTTTTTGAATGCATTTTGGTAGCATTGAATATTAATTCAGTGCTAATTTTGCTTGTTCTATTTAAGAGTGAAAATCATTTTAGGAATCTGACCAGATCTATTGCCCATCTGTTGTGCTCTTGGGAGCAGAGACTGTGCACTGGCCTTGGAAGATGTAACCTTTCGAGAATGTCAGTTTGCATAACGTTCTTAGGGCCACGTTTAATTCACATCTTGCGTAATTCTCTCTTTGAGGCTTTGTGGCACTTTGGTCTTTAAGCTTTTGAGGCTTTGTGAATCTTTCTTTTTTTCTTTTAACAGTGCTTCCTGGATAATACTGACACATAAATAGTGATGCTGTACAGCTGGGACATTGACTGATGCTTTTTTTCTGGTTGAAAAATGACAAAAGACAGAACAGTGCTTTTCATTTTCATGGTTTTAAGCCAAACTCAAATATGTCATATATTTAATTACATTTATTATCATATAAAAATATTATTAATGTCTGTATGAAATAGGCCTATATGATTAATGCATTACAACTGATCATTGTTCATATTAGCTCAACTCCATGAAATAATATTAACAATATTAACTCTTGAGTTTAATAATATTAGTAAAAGTTGGAATGAACAATTATTTAGAATTGAAATGTTTTCATTGTTAGGTTATGTTAACTAATGTTACCTACATGTTAGCTATATATTTGTTAGCTATAATATTTTTGTCTAAAAATATTAAAAATAGTAATGTTTCCAAACTTTTGACCGGTGCTGTATGTGTATATTATACACACAGTACCGGTCAAAAGTTTGGAAACATTACTATTTTTAATATTTTTAGACAAAAATATTTTTCAGGATTCATTGAAGAATAAAATTTTAAAAAGAACAGCATTTATTCAAAATAGAAATCTTTTTTTAACAATATAAATCTTTACTATTACTTTGTATCAATTTAGCACATCCTTGCTGAGTAAAAGTATTCATTTCTTTTTTTTCTTTTTCTTTTTGAAAAAAAAATACTGATCCCAAACTTTTGAACTGTAGTGAATGTTGTTACAAAATGGTTATATTTTAAATAAATACTGTTATTTATTTTATTTTTTAAACTTTTTATTCATCAAAGAATCCTGAAAAAAGTTTCACATAAAATGAAGCAGCTCAACTGTTTCCAACATTGATAATAAATCAGCATATTAGAATGATTTCTGAAGGATCATGTGACACTGAAAACCGTAATAATATTGTTGAAAATTCTGCTTTGCATTACAGAAATAAATTATATTTTAAAGTTTAAAGTTATATTTTACAATATTACACTTTTTTGATCATATAAATGTTATAAGAGACTTCTTTCAAAAACATTAAAAATAGGAATGTTTCCAAACTTTTAAAGTTATAAACTTAAAAATATAATTTATTATTATGGAAAAAAAACTGAGGTAAACTATAATTTCTTTTCTACAGCATTCCTAGATTTAAAATGCCTAAGTGAGGTTTAGCTGAATTGTTTTTAGTGGCATCATGGGCACTTTGTGGGTCAAGGTTTGGCTCCTGTCCTGCCTCAGACCAGGGCACTGAACCCTCTGACCCCAGCCTTCCTACAGCCTGGGGAACAGAGAGAAGTCCAGCATGCCCAGTTAAACCAAAGCATTTAGCAGCACTCTCTTTAAACCATTACCTCTGCTGATTACTCCACAAAGACTTTAAGGTCCATGTCCACCGAGTTTACATTTGTTTATACACAACACGTGCCCTGTTTCCGTCTTTGGTTGAAAACAATCTAAATAAGACAGTTGTGGTGGGGAATAAACACAATTTCATTACTGAGTGGGCTTTTCAGCAGCTGCGCGCTCTTGCTAGCGCTCATTAATTAGCGCTCATTCATCGTGATTACAGAGGGGAATGAGGCTGGTGGAGTCAGGCTGGGAAGTACAGCACAATTATGGGAAGCATTTCCTCCGTGTCTAATGGGTCTCTAATAGCTGTGGATTACCGTAGGTTTGGAACTGGTAAAACGGCAGTGGTTTTCAAACGTAGCCCCCAAAGGGACATCTGACTGGGCACTCAGGGCTCGGCCTAAACCAAAGAGGCGGTCGGGAGGTTACCTCAAGATCTACTGCAGATGATTGGTCTTTCTTGAGAGGGCGGGATGGGTTTAGGATTTGGAAAGCAGTGGCTCAGGATTTATGGTGCATGCATATGCACTGACCTTCACTGTAATGGATTTTCACTCTGTGTTTAGGACGCATTAGAAATCAACAGGCACAACAAATCCTGCAGGAGAGCCCCAGTCTTTGCACTCCTGCATGCGTCTGTCCCTCATTATAGACATCCACACCCGCAGCAGCCACAGCCCAAATGTTTTCTTAGTTAAGAGAACTCAGGCAGAATAAACATTAACACAGTGGCTTTCTGCCCATCAGAGGATTGAAAGAAAGAAAGAAAACAAATAACTATCACCATATGCGTCCTTCCCGCACATATTCACCATAAACCCTCACTGAGAAGGTTAAACTTTTAACTGAGCAATGGAAGCCAACATACCCCTAAGATATTGATGGTGAGTGTATACAAGGCACAATCCTTAAATAAACAACCAAAACACATACTTTATGAAAAAGCAGGAAATTTCTTTCTGACTAAACTGGAGTGGTTGGATAGTGTCCATGATAAAGAAGAAAAACCTTATTGAAACCACTTTGAAATGTTGTTGGTTTCATATGGTTTTGATAAACTTTTATACCATTTTCAAGAAAAGTTTTAACTAAAATGTAATATAGTATATAATATAAAAAGTAATTAAGGTGAAGTAGTTGTGTTAAAAAAAGAAAATAAATAATAATAAAAAATATTATGCCAAACAATTTTTTTATTCTGTAAATTAGGCTTTTTCTTCAATAGTTTGATATTAAAAATATTTAGAATTGTTTTTCGTTGTTAGGTTATGTTAACTATATGTAGTTATCTAATGTTAACAAATGGAACCTAATTGTAAAATGTAATCATAGCATTTTATATAAGAATATGTAACATCTCAAATACATGCTGGTGAGACTCGATTAGAATAAAGTGCAAAATTAGAATATTGTGCAAAAGTTATAATTGAAATGATTATGGTTTACAGCTTATGAAAACCCCAAATTCAAAATCTCAGAAAATGTGAATATTACATGAAATAAATAAATAACAAGATTTTAAATACAGAAATGTCGGCCCTCTGAAAAGTATAATCATGCATATGTAGTTATATATACTAAATATATTAGTTTCACCTTTTAATTTGAATTACTAAAATACATGAAGTTTTGCATGATATTCAAACCTGTATGTGCACAGTCCTTGCTCAAGAGTTTACACCTTGCAGAATCTGCAAAATGTTAATTATTTTATAAAAATAAGTTAATTTAGTGCTGTCCTGAATAAGATATTTTACATAAAAGATGTTTACATATAGTCCACAGGACAAAAACATAGATGAATCACATCATTGACCCTATGACAAGCGTAGTATGAATAAGATTTGACTTGCCTCCTTATTCCTGCATGGATGCTCAGTGGAGCATGTGTTTTTAATTTATTCTCTTACAGGTCAGCAGTGTGTCTGTCCTCAGGACGAATCAGGTATGATTTGAGTGTGTTTTGTGTTGTGTGATCTTAGCTCTACTGTATGATTGGATTAAAAAACATTTTGCACATTGCATCTCAGAATCATTGTGGTGCATCACTCATTCACAAACATGAAGAACCCGTTAGAAAGAGTGTGAAGGATGACAAGACAATCTAAAGAGAGAAATGCAGACAGACAGGCAGGAATGCCCCTTGCTGTGTCTGCGATGCTGAATTGTCCATACTCTTCAGGTGAAGTCTATGGTGTCCAATCATATATCACTGGATATGGCAGCGTCAGTCCAGATGGATGTGGTTAGACGTCTGTAAAACTTCTGACCTTTCGCTTTTCTTGACGGGTCACAGAAGGGGGAAAGGGTTAAATGAGGTGTTGTCATCTGAGGAGTAATTTGAAAAATGATTGCACCTTTTGTAGTGTGCTTTTAATTTTAGCCCATTTTTAAATTCTACACTCTCAATTAGCTCTGCATTCAAAGCTACACTGAAGAGGTTTCATTTGCGAACAAATTGTCCAAAGCTACATAATTCATCTTTTCAGCTTTAAACCCACTAGGAGGCCATACTTTTATCTGCGTTTGACGTGGCAAATGGAGATGTCCGAGAAGAGAAGTTGGAGGGCAGGAGGTCCTGTGGATGCTAACTCTTATGCTCCATCTCTTTCTTTCCTCTGGAAGACATGTGGTACGAATCAGTTCGAGAGGAAACAAAGTGGTATGATGCACCAGGGGTCCTTGTCTATAATAATTCAAAACTTATAAAAGATCATGGGCAAGGCATTGATTGCTTGGGAAAGGCTGGAGGAGGGTCCATTGGCATGGTTTGGATCTTCTTTGTAGCTCAGCAAATTGTTTTTAGTTTTAGACTTGAGGGTGTATATCAAAGCATAAAGAGGATTGCTTTCTACCCTTCAAAAACAAAAGTCATTTTGACCGCAACTTTAACTGTGAAAATATTTACCACCAGATGAGCAGAGATTTGTCAGCAGAGAGGTTTAAGCCCAGGCTCATTGGAAAAACGTACCTGTGGCAACATTTTTGCAAAACGCATGAATTCGTTGCGTCATCCACGTTCCGTGACAATTTCAAAGTGATATGTACATTGAGTGGCGCTAAAAGCACGTTTAGTTTTTTTCCGGAACAGATGAACGTGAACATGGCAACGTTTTAATACGTTGGTGTTTGTACGTACCACCGCAGTTCTGAATTGAAATGTGGTGCTAAAAGCTTAGTGTTTTAAAATAACATACATCTACTCTAAACCCTAAACTTACCCCATAGTGTTAACAAAAGCAAGTGTGACATAAAAATGAAATTGTAACCATGTCAATTTAGCTTGTTTTTGAGCTCTTTTATCATGACTTGTCTTTCACGGGATTCGTACTCAAGCTCTCAGCATCACAAGTATACAATGCATGCTGTACCAGCTGAGCTACCGAGCAAGCTTAGTACATCAGAAAAGCCGAACTAAGTGATCCAAACTCCAAAATGTATTCGAGTGTTTTGAGGTCATAATATTTTGTCTTTATTAAACAAGTCTTTATTAATCCATAATCTGCCCCTGTAATCATAATGGTGAAATATGAAATATTTTCAATATGAAAACGATTAAAAGTGCTTGCTGTTTTACTGCCACTAGTGTTCATGTCTGTTGGAAACGGCAGTGATAAACGTATTGGTACGTATTTTGTGTATTGCAATAATGTTGCCACAGGTATGTTTTTCCAGTTAGCCTATGTTTCTTGAGAGAATATTGTGCTAACAAAGACTGAATTTATTTGATCAAAAATACAGTTAAAAAACTATTATTACAATTTAAAATATCTGTTTTCTATTTTAATATAAATCTTTTTTACATGTTATTTATTCCTGTAATTTTCAGCATCATTACTCCAGTCTTGAGTGTCACACGATCCTTCAGAAATCATTTAATATGCTGATTTGCTGCTCAAAAAACATTTCTTATTATTATCAATGTTGTGCTGCTTAATATTTTTGTGAAACCTGTCATTTTTTATTACTGTAATGCATTCTTTAAGAATAAAAGGAATAAAAATTATTGACTGTGCCTGAAACAAAATTGCAAGTTACTTCTGGATGAAAATTGTTTAGTGGCATTTGTGGCACAGAACCTTTAATTGTTTTTATAGGCAGAAACATGGACAGATTTCATAGTTGTGATAATAATTGACCTTTAACAGAACGTTAATAATCAGAAAATCAGTCGGTACATGTTTGTGTCTCTACACACACTAAACGTCCCGTGGAGAATGTTGTCATAGTCAGCGCAAACATGTCGTTCTGATCATATTTCATTTGCTGTTAGGAAAACAATTTGGCAGGGATGTTACAACATGGCCTTGATCTCATTCTAATTAATCACACATCCTGTCACACAGCGTCAGTGAGTCAGTCAACACTTTTATTTAGGAGATGGCTTCTTGGCTCGCGCTGCTAAACAAGGGCATACCTAAAATGAGCAGTGCTCCAGCTGTAAAAGTTCCTCTTGAAATGATGCCACTGCACACTGTGGGAAAGTATCTGCTGAGAAGAGGTCTATTCCAACATCGTGACACAGAGGCTTTTACTATCTTCCATTAGCATCAGCTAGTGCTGCCGATTGACAGCAGATGATAAAATCATTTTTATCAGGCATTAATCGGTACTTGACATTGCACATTGTTGTGGGATGTCCTAAATGTGTTTAAACTGGAAAAATTATGCTGAAAATTCAGCTTTGCCATCATAAAATAAATTAAATTTTAACATATATTAAAATAGGAAGATATTATTTTAAATTGTAATAATATTTCACAGTATTGCTGTTTTTACTATATTTTTGTTTAAATAAAATGCAGCCTTGGTTAGCAGAAGAGACTTTTTTCAAAACCTTTGAACGTTAGTGTACATACAACAGTTTTTCACACACAAACACATGCACAAATGTTGACTAATATATACACATGAAGGTCATCCTAGTTGGAAACATTTATTTGAGAAAATCTCCATAAAGCCTGTATGAACACAGCATTTGACACTTGACCATTGTTGATAATCTACGTCTAAACAGTGCTTAGGTTATCTAACGGCTCATAAGAGATGACAAATGATACACCGAGCAGGAGATGAGTGTGTTGTGAAGTTGTGTGTGGCTGAGACACACTGTAAAGGAATCTCACACTGAACAGCCAGATGATTATGCATGTACATCGACCGTGGTGTGTTTGATGGCTCTGAAGAAGTTTAGTAGTTTGACCCTAAAGTTTACAAATGCTCCACCATCATTTGGAAACAGGTTGGTTTAGAGTATCCTGGCTGTGCTTTAGCCAGATTTTACATTGGATGTTTACAAGTGGTGAACAAAGCCAGTACCAGAATCAATAAAATGTTAGGGATACTACAATATAAAAATTGTATCCAATACCAGTAAGCTGATAATTATTTTCATGTTATGTCTGATAAAATGTCTGATATTAAAATTCAACTATTTTGTCTAAATAAATTCAAAATAAAACAATAAAAAAATAAGCAATTAGTATTTTTTTTATATATATATTTTTTAATGATAGAATTTTTTAGTTTATTTCCCAGAATAAGTATTCTGCTCTCCATTTTATTTTTCTTGCAATATATACATTCTGAAACCACCTTCCATTCCTTTTTAAATATACTTTTTCTCACAGTACACAGTTATTGCGCATAACCATTACTTGGTTAAGGTACAGTAGGCCGTTATGCATTTAATCTCATAGGTCACACACTGAACCAGAAGTGGTGTAATGCATCGCACAATGAGCACATTATCCTGTACTTGTGTGCTCAAGTTCAGGATGGCAGTCCAAAAGTTCAGTTCAAGAAAGAACAAAACGGCATTGATGAGTTTGAAGTTCAGTGTGAATGAAAAAAATGCTGCAGTAGCACAAATGGAAATATTAGAAAGGGAGATGTATAGGCAATATCCTTACATGTGGTGCTAAAGACAAAAGACATGATTATGGATTTTAGAACAGAAGCTCATTCTTCCCAGCTTACGCTCATTAAGGGTGAGAAGGTGGAGTGTGTGGAAAGTTATTCATATCTGGGGACAATGTGTAAGAAGCCATGTGTAAAAAGAAACATCAGCGCCTATACTGTCTAAGAAAATAAGATCATTTAATATAGACAAGACTTTGATAAGATGTTGTCCACATACACTTTGAAAAGACAAGTGTAAATGCGCTTGAACGGAATCGGTATTCCGATCAGCGTGTCCAGGTTCGGAGGTAGTCGAGGACGCTTTGTGATCGGATCTCAGTGTAATATAAATGCATCGCGTCTGGATTCACAGGTGAACGTCACATGAAAAACCCCACCCACTGTAATAATTCCCCCTCATCACTCCAGGAATTGCTGCACGTAGCTGTGTGGTTTTGCAATACAGTCGAGTACTAAGTTAATCGCAAATGTCCTGAAATGTTTGCCTTAGCACCCGAAAGTTGCAGAACCGTTCATTTTCTGTGAAGAACGCACATTTTCCCCACGACAGCTGGCGACGTTCTCGGACCCATACGTTTCTCTGTACCACCAGCATCCACCAACCAGCATGCGTTTCCATTACAGCATCCGGTTACACTTTATTTTAAGGTGACCTTGTAACAGTGTAATTATGTATTTAAGTACAGAGTAATATTAAGTAACTACATGTACTTACTATAGGGATAGGGTAGGATTAGGGTTTGGTTGAGGGTTAGTTGCATGTAATTATGCATAATTACTACAGTAAGTACATGTAACATATGTAACAAGGACACCGTAAAATAAAGTGTTACCCAGCATCCATCCACATTATTAGTACTTGCAGCCTCTTCATCCTCTTCATTTTGTGAGATCAGTAAAATGTGAAAACTGTTTTTAAAAGAAAACCCACCTCTTCAGGTCGACTTCGCACCGGAGCTATCCTTATTTTTCTTTTCTTTTTTTTTCAGCGGGAATGTGAGATCCAAGCTGTTATCCAGATACAGAAGCCACTTGGATGTGGACACGTGTAAACACACCGTGTCCTGATTGGCTTATGATCCGATCTGCTTTATCGTATCACGTATCATCGCATGTTAATGCCAAGTGTAAACGCAGCCTAAGACCAAACACAACAAGTCCAAACTAACGTGATTGTGACAGAACGCCTTTAACGGTCTTTATTAACCCCCTGGAGTTGTATGGATTACTTTTATGATTGATGGATGCGCTTTTTGGAGCTTCAAAATCTCTATTCACTGCCATTATAAAGCTTGGAAGAGCCAGGATGTTTTTTAATTTAACTCAGATTGTGTTTGGCTGAAAGAAGAAAGTCATATACACCTAGGATGGCTTGAAGGTGATCAAATTATGAGATCATTTTCATTTTTGGGTAATTCTGCAACTGCATTCTCCTGCAGGCTCTATGTTTTGCACGGACTACAATATAATGTTGTGCCTTGTTTTGCGCATGACTTTAATAGGAAATGCTGAGGGCGTGCTTTTGGACTTTATGTTGTATATAAAGACATTAAACTTTGGTCTTGTGAAACTGAGAATGTCCAGCACTCCATCTCTTCACAGTTTCCCAATGCACATCAGTGTTCTCTGCTGTGATGTAAACGGAGAAAGGAGAGAGAGAAAGACAGATTAGAATAGTGCAAAAACACATCAGAGGTCACAAACTAGGGCCAAGCACTATGCAATCCTTTAGATTTATAGCTATGTCCTGTTGTATTTGGTGTAAAAGTCTGTTTTAATGGGAAAGAAGGCAGCATAAACATGATCAGACGTCAGCAACGACAATCCTCACGGTTTACGTGAGAAGACACATTACGCGAGAAACCGGGTGACCTGGGGAGCCTGTGTCAGCCAAGCTGAGTGATGTGGAAAGCTTCATTTATACACTGTCATGTCCATTTTTCATATAGTGTGTTTTTCCGTCTGGAAGGCTGTGACACAGCTCCTCTCCAGGACTCCCAGGGACTGAGCACGAGTTAATCTCCCAGGGATTCTCTGCAATTTCCTCCACGGACCCCGTGGCATCAGTCCTGGCTGCTTTCTCTGTCAACATTGACTCGGTCCAGTGGGAAATCAAGAAATCCCAAATAAAAAAGACAATCCTTTATTACATGTCCAACCCAGTGAGCGAGGCTCTCCCTTCTCCCCGGCATGTCGAGGATGAGAGATGTTATTTGGCATGCCTCCTGACCAAATGAGTGATACGGGTTACTTTTTCCCATTAGATCTCATTCCAGTGAAGATGGGATTTACACGGCTATTACTTAAAACAGCTCATGTGTTATTGCTGTAGGAAAATACACAAGCTGTTTTTTAGATGAATTGATCTCCTGAGGTACAGTCGTTGAATGAGGAGGTGATGCTTACAGTTATTGGTCCACCGCCATCCATCAAGAGGGGAGAACTTTGTTTTCCTGACTTCTGACTCCTCTTCCCCTTTTGTGACTCAGTGCAGTGCAGTTGAGAGCAAACACAGAGTTCCTGTGGTCTCTCAACCGAACTGGAACTGCGAAACATGGGTCATAACATGAGCATGAATTACGGCACACCTATTTAAAGAAGCCTTGATCATTTGAATAATTGAGGAGTATTTAGGGATACTCTTTCATCCTCTGCGAAATAATACATAAAGTAAATAGTGATTGTTTTCAATTGGCCTAGCAACTGACTAAATCTGGGAATCAATACAGATTTTCCAATTCGACTCTCTCAGTGCAGGAAGATTTGATTGTGTTCCATTTTGATTTGATTCGATTCAATTTATTAACATACAATTCAGTTATAATGCCCATTTGGTGACACTTCATAAATATTGCAGGCAAAAAAGGTCTATTGTTAAATAAGGTCTAGCAAAGCTCGCATAGAAATCACATTTAAACAGAATAGGTATCTGTTTCTCAACGTGACAAATCAGATTCATCAACTTGAACACATTGCAAAATCTTTCTCCCTCATGTGAAATTCCAGATTGTGTGTATTTTTATTGAAATGACAAAACGTTTTCACACACAAACATTTGCCGGACAGCGATAAATGTGACCTCGCTGTAACTTATCTTTGAGTAATCATTAAAAGAACCGACTCATAAAAGTCATTTAGTTCAGAAATTATGCCACATTGACATATGCCACATTCACTCAAAAAGAACAGTCTTGTAAGAGCAATTTGTGCATGTATTGGACCATACGTTTGTATTTTATGTATGTTTTGGCTTAAAATTAAAACTGTTTATGTTAGCTTGTTATTGGTCATTGAAGGCATAACCAAATTAGGCCAAATATTTAATGGGTAAATGATTGGTGGAATCATATGGTCTGGTCTGTTTTGGTATTTATTTTTTTGAGCTATTCATTTTTATTATTGGAGTTTTAGGGACCATGCACAACATTTTAATCTGTATAGTAATTTGAGTCAATTATTCTTATGTGCCTTTTAAACATGTATGTTCCTTACTGTATAGCTTTCTAATTTGGTTGTTGTGGCTGATTTATTTATTATTTAAATTTATTAGGATTAACCCCTTGAGATGTAACATCTCGTTTTCGATTTATTATTTAGAATTAGCTGTTTGTGTGATTTTCCTGTTTGTAATTAACCCTTCGCATGAAGTTTGATTGACAGGCGATCTGACCAATCATAATCCACCATCCGCCGAATCCGCCATTTTGTCCGACAAAGCAGTCAGGAGAGTATAAAGATTAACGTTGGTGGATTTGAACTTGAAAAACGGTGTGTACTGACGTTTTTTCCACGGTTGAAACAACATTCCTTCTGATGTTCATTCATGTTTATTTGATGCTATAAATTAACTAGAAGGAAGAGATAATCACTCAGTTCACGAGCAGCTTTAACTGAGGTGCTACAGTGATCTGTCACAACACATTAAAGAGCCACAAAACGGTATTTGTTGTTTTAATTTCTTAAAAAATTTCCAAATTTGAAAGTTGAGACTTTGTTTCATATAAAAAGTAACCTGATCTGTCCTTTCTGTCAGCACGTTGTCAGTTTCCTCTTTGCTCCGTGATGTATTTTTCATTGCGTGAGAACATGGTGTGGCTTGAGAGCGGCATGGCTTGACGGACATAGCAGCAACAGTAACTAAAGGGGGCGGTTCTTTGCGAACGGTCAATTGTTATGTGTTGTGTGAGCTACTGGATGCTTGAATTTCCCAAAATGGATGAATAAAGTATTTATCAATCAATCAATAGCTAACAGGAGTTACAGTTCTAGAGAAATCTGAGCTTTTGGCAGTTGCGGACTCCATGAGGGGTCTGTTCATGACACTTCTTCGTATCCATTACCATCTCTGAGTTTAAACCACTTACCACACTGTCTGTTTGATATCAGACTCATTTTATGGTCTCTTTCTCTTACTTAGAGTGACTTGTACTAACCCTCAGGCTTTTTAGAATCATTGACCTTTTCAGAATGCAACATGAAAAATAGTAGTGAAGAATGCATCTATTATTGCCTGGCCAAACTCTTCATAGCTTCCCTCCCTCACTGCAGTCAACCCCAAATGATGAACACTCGAAGATAAATATATGCTGTTAGTCACAAAGACTCATTATTTTCAACGTTTTTCTACCAGTGAGTCGCCTTGTCAGGATTCATCACGGACCACAGGC
Organism: Semotilus atromaculatus; assembly: GCA_031834385.1. Lineage (NCBI taxonomy): Eukaryota > Metazoa > Chordata > Actinopteri > Cypriniformes > Leuciscidae > Semotilus > Semotilus atromaculatus. The sequence continues at coordinate 20,493,065 of JAULUF010000001.1, read as the reverse complement.
ACCACAAGAGTCATCTCTTCTAATAGTCTGACCATGTGCTTATGTAATAATGATATGGTGTAAAGAAAAATGGGCCCTGCTTTCTGTTATGATAAGCAATGTGGGGAACAGACCATTTTAGTTGTGATCTCCAATTCAATGGGCTCTGAGAAACCAAACACATCTATTTTTAATCTTGAATTCCCCACTTCAGAATGTGCTGATTTTTCTCCCCGTGTTTGATATCCCGCTGGAGCCCAGCACTGACTGGCTGACTGGGGAATGTGTGTGGAATTTGAAAGCTGGACTTTCTGCTAATGCTCATTGTTGAGCCTGCAGAGCCTCATGTGTGGCCGGCCGGCGGGGTGGTGAGTGAAGCCAGTGGTGGTTTTTTTTTGGGTGGAGGTACAACTAGAGAGCAGAGGTCAGCCATGAATGACCCTGACGAAGACCAGTGCAGCTGAACGTTTTGCTACTAAATTCTGGCCGTATAAATCACCTGCACTTGCTGGACACTTAACGTCACTGAAGATGGCAGACCTGGGTCTCACCTCTGACCTGAGCGTTTACAAGATGGCTAAGAAAGTTATGAGGAAGGAAACTTACGAGCTGTGTCCCAATGTGAAGGATGCATCCTTCGAAGGCCGTATTTGAAGGCCGATTGCGTCACAGCGGCGCGACAAAGGATGTCCCAATTCAAAGGTTGCATCTTCGCAGGCCGCATTTGAAGGACGATTGCGTCACCACGGCGCGACGAAGGCTACCCTGATTCAAAAGCGACGCCAAATGCACCCTTCGTTTCCCCGTGAAAGGAAGGATACATAAATGGACACTTAGCGGCCTATCCTACCCCATAAGTCATTGCGCGCCGGTGACGACAGCATTTTTATTAAAAAAATAAAAAAACGGACGATTGTTTTTGTCCCCTAGCAACTGTAACAGCTACCGATGACGAGCGGGAGTAACATTTGAACTGCACTTTTTTATATTCAACTGGTTTTTATTCCCGTGTGACGGAGGGAACACAGTCAAACCTGTGGGGAGAAAAAATTATCGGTGGCGACGGTTTTGCAATCCGTCCCTTCAGTTTATAAACTGTATTCACGAATTCTTAAACTGTTCCCTCGGTTTAACAAATCGTGCACACGGATTTAAAAAAAACGTAACTTACCCACGAGTTCCTAATCCGTGCTCTCAGATTTGTAAACCTTGCCTTCTGTTCTTTGCAATATGTACCCACAAATTCATAAACCGTGCCCACGCTTTCGCAATCCGTTCCCAATCCCTTTTCTACAAATACATTATTTAAAATATTTAATAATATAAGGTCCGTGTAAATTTTGCATTCATTCGTTTTTTCTTTTTTAACCCATTGTTGAAAAACAAAAAATGAACGGTTGTTGTATTTTTAAAACGCAAAGTTGAACACTAAAATTGGAATTTGAACTTTAGGCTGCCTACACACCAAATGCAGCAAAAAAAAAAAAAAAAAAGACAGATTTTTGTTTATGACTTTTTGCCCCTTTATGAAACATTTAAAATATTCACAAATTAATAAAGGAAAAAAATCGATTTGACTGCTTTTCTAAGGCCAAATTAGAACCTGGAAATGATTTTTTCCCCACAGTGCTGAATGAGAAGAGCCTCTGGAACCACAGAGATGATTTATAGGCTAATGATAATGAATGTGTCTGAAAAAATAACGAGGCATTTTAATTGTTCGTTTAAAAGTGAAATACAATATAGCCTATATAAAGCTTGAAATGTCCAGTTCATTTATGAGACGCAATCCAGTTCATGGAGATCATGAAAGTATGACCAGAAATGATAAAGTATTTTAAGTTGTTTCCACTGTAGGAAAATGCAAGTGTTCGCGCCCGCGCATCCGTGCCATGCAGTGCGCGCTCCACAACTCCACACAAACACATGCGTCAAAATCTTGTGTTTATTTGTGATAATCTTAGCCCTGTATTATTATTGTCTAACCTGTATCATGACTGACATTTGACATTGCTTTGTTAATTTTTTGGATAAAAGCGCCTTTTAAATATAGCCTAAATGTAATATAATAATGATAGGCTATTTATTATTATAATTTGCATTTAATGAGTTCACTGAAGACAGTAATATGTTAATCATAAAATAATTGATGTATGTTTTATTTTTATATAACCTAACCTTGTGTTTGTGTTATATTTCTTTTTTTATATGTGAAGTTTGTTTTGCTTATTCTATTATACTGAGCTTTTTCTCCCCAAAAAATGGACTTTAAAGATACAAGTAGCCTAAATGTCGTTTGAACACACACACACACACACACACACACACACACACACACACACACACACACACACACACACACACACACACATATATGTATGTTTTCTTTTCTTTTCATATTTCATTTCATTATTTACGTAAATTAACGCCCAATAATTGAACAGTTAGTTCAGGAGTCAGGACACAGCTTCGGAATTGGGACAGTAAACCAGCTCTGGCCATGGTCTTGGCTAAGCCGAAAATACATGACCCGCGGCGTTGGGGGTGAAACATCCTCCCCATGTCCTCCAGTATATAAAACATAAAAATGACAATAGCCAATTCTGGCTCCATAGCTGTTTACTCAATTATAACAAATGAATTATCAGGATGGCAGCTCAGCTGTAGCCTACTCTCATCTCGCACCGTTGCTTGGCGCCAGGAGCTGTAATCGGGAACACCTGGATGCGCAATTAGGAAATCCTACGAAGGCTACATGGTGCGTCCTTCGAAGGACGAATAGGCTGCATCCTTCGAAGTCCGTGGCCTTCGGACAGCATGCATTGCAACATGAAGCTTTTCATTTGATTGTCACCATTGTTGAGATTCATATGCTGATTGTTGATGTTTATGTGTGACAAAGTAGCATGGCATTGTAAAAAAAAAAATCTGCATAATGTTTTTACAATTGTTCAAATTATAACAATCCTGTTTGATTTCCTGCTGTAAAATCACAGGACTTTCATATCAATCATATGGAAAGACCCAGACAAGAGATTAAACTCGAGATGAAATGAGGTGCTACTGCCTTATAATCTTTATTGATGACAACATCAATATGCAGTCATAGTCACTGGATCACTTTACTCTTGGCTTTTTTGTTATAAAAATTGTGCCTTTTAAACACACAGGTAAAGCAGCCAGAGAAAAACTAATGTTCAAATGTCAAGGGCAAGAGCCCAACTTAAGCCAACACTTATCACCATTATGGTGATACAAATTAAACAATAATTCATCAACATCTAAACCTCCGTTAATTCTCAATACCGTCTGCTGCCGAGGCCTGTGCTTGTCCCACCAGGTAGAGCCCCTTGGATGCACGTTAGACGGGGGTCTTTTCACGTGACCAGGCAGGTTTTTGAATTAGCCCCCTCCCCTTCCTTATGAAACTAAACATACCAGGTTATCTCTGCTAAACCTTATTAGTGCAATGAATCTTTCAGCTAAATAGTACAAATAACTTATGTTGTTTAGTAATGATAGCAAGTTTTTCACTAAACATAAAATAATAAGTATTGATCACTCGTAAGTTTAATTGGAAACCAAATCTGGGTTCACAGTGTACTTTTATTCAGCAAGGATACATCAAATTGATTTAAAGTTACAAAATCAGTTTCAAATAAATGCTGTTATTTTAAACTTTCTATTCATCAAAGCATGTATAAAATGTATCTCGGTTTCCACAAAAATTGTCACAATTGTTATTCTGCACAACTGCAGAGCATCTGTTTTCAACATGATGATAATAAGAAATGATGCTGAAAATTTAGCTTTGACATCACAGGAAAATATTTTACATTTAAAATTTATTAAAAGAGAAAAGAGTTATAATACATATGCACAAATATAAGACCCAACAGATGTGGGTACTACTTTGAGTGATTTGCTATGGCTTGTTAGTGGAGCACCAGTGATCTTTTTGCTCTCCCAAGGAGCATCTCTGTCATTCAACCTCTTAGATCTCAGGTCAGGAGGTACAGAGGTCATGACCCTGGCTGGAATGGGTGCTGGGAGAAGGTCTTTGTGTCAGCAGAGGTGAGAGGATATCAGGGCCGATGACTGACAGACCAGGGCCTTACAGCTCTGACACATACAAACACAAACAGGAAAAGCTTGATGTGTATTAACTGAAATGAATTGTGAGTAATTAGAGGCGGACTTCAGATAGTAGTTCAACACACAAGATATGACCTACGTAAAAAAGGCCACAATAGATGATAGCTAGCATCAAGAGTCCAAATGAAGTATTGAATCTTTAGGACACACTGTTCACAATATCATACTGTGATGATCTGTCATTTTATTGTTATTCAGAGGCTTTGTTGATTCTTTAATTGTTCAGATTCCTAAAGAGTACATTATAAATCATTTAGAATTTTTTTTGTCATTCAGCCACAATCACATTCTATGCTCATGTTCAGACTGCTGGTAAATGTGGCCTAAATCAGATTTTTTTGCTCATATGTGACTAATTCTACTATTTTAATTTTTTTTAAATGCTTTAGCTACGGTAACGCCTGGCGTCCTCACTACTCCGGAGTATTCAACCCTCGAAAATGGAGACTTTTGGAAATGCTGCAGACCCCGTTTTAGTTTGAAAACTCCGGGGTTGCGTTTCAGTCTACACAGACCAAAATTGATACTTTTGAAAACGAAGGCTGCCCACATTTGCTCCCTGATTGGTTCTTCGGGGTCATTGTACTCATACTCATAACTATGACTGTGACAGCTCATACAAGCCAAACACAAGGGCTCGAATCATAAATGTATTTTTATGCACCATTGACTTTGTTTTTTATATTGGCTGCTTATAAATACACTGGCTTCCACAGAAGATCACGTTATAAATAAACACGAAATCACTTGCTTTAATGTTCTCCATGTTTACATTATGCATCCGGGTCAGTCCAGGACAATGATCTGTTCTCACTGGAATCTGATATTGGCCACATTTAAAACAACAATGTGAACAGCTATACTAAAAAATCGGATCTGAGCAATAAATCTGAATTGAGCACTAAGGCTCGCAGCGAAAATTAGATACTTGTATATAACTGTTTTTAATTCTCAGAGGAATCTCTGGTGATTTTAGCTACACTGAGTCCTGTTTTTGACACAATCTGCTCTCAATTACTCTGCCCAGAGTTTAATAGACGCTTCAAAAACTCTCCCCTCTCAGCTTGTTAACATCTACCACAACATCTTTGGTTCACAAAGAAATGTGATGTTCATTTTCTGACTTTTATTACACAAGATTATTAATATATTATTGCATATCTTTTTGCTTTAACTTTTTAATTGTCAGACTTTTTGCTGACACTGTGTCCAAAATAGATGTGTTTATTTACTAGATGTAAATAAACATTTTTGTCCAAAGCATCTTTAATGAACTACCTGATGTTTTGTTGATTTTTTAGGTTTCTTTTTCTGCACAGCATTTTGCCTTCTTTTACCCATCATGCTTGGTTACATTTCAGCATACTTGTAAAAAGAGTAGTTATTGTTGAAATAATATAAATTAAAAGACTATGCTTACGTGCAAACTGAATGTAATGTCTTCAGACACTTATTTTCATGCTAATTGACATGTATAGTTTCATATAAATGCAGTTAGTTGAACATTAGAGTATATTGCTCAATATACTGACAAGCATTTATGGTAAACTACTTTAAACTTCTGTGTCATGTATTTAAATATATTTATAATTAGATATTTATATCGATGAAGCTGCAATTCAGTACATTAACAATGTATTCACTTTATTTCGATTAACACTCTACAGTTCAAATGATAATTAAATGCTGTACTTGTTTTAGTATTTTAATCAACACATCAAAAATAAGTGTACTTTACAGCATGTCAAAAGATAAGATTTGTAACAAATTATGTAAAATGTACAAATAATGATGTAAAACTTTTAATTGGACAAAATTCATTACGTTTGCCATTTGATGTTGGGCAATGTTGTGGTTGCGCCTACATTTGAAATAACGAAATTTTTGTAGGCAGGAAAAAATGGTCCAACGAACCGTTCGGTTTGTAATGCGTATTGCATACCGAACCGAAAGCCTCGTACCGAACGGTTCAATACAAATACGTGCATTGTTACACCCTTAAAAAAATTTTTAATAAGTAATAATTATATATATTAGGGGTGTAACGGTTCACACAATTCACGGTTCGGTTCGATACGATACACTGGTGTTACGGTTCGGTTCGGTACGGTTCGGTACGTTTTTGAAAGAAAGAAATGCCAGAGAAATTTTCAATTTTTTTTAAATGATAGTTTTATTAAAACTAACATCATAAAGTATGATATTTTTTTACTTTGAGCGATGTTGGGCAATGTTGTGGTCGAGCCAGCATCGCGAGCACGTGCAACACGCCTATTTGAAATAACTAAATTTTGGTCGGCAGGAAAAATGGTCCAACGAACCGTTCGGTTTGTAATGCGTACCGAAAACCGAACCGAAAGCCTCGTACCAAACGGTTCAATACGAATACGTGTATCGTTACACCCCTAATATATATATATATATATATATATATATATATTTATACTGAACAAAATTATAAACGCAACAAATCTGTCTAAATCTGTGTAAGGGAGCACTTCTCCTTTGCCACCTCACAGGTGTGGCTTATCAAGATGCTGATTAGACAGCATGATATTGCACAAGTGTGCCTTAGGCTGGCCACAATAAAAGGCCACTCTAAAATGTGCAGTTTTATCACACAGCACAATGCCACGGATGTCGCAAATTTTGAGGGAGCGTGCAATTGGCATGCTGACTGCAGGATTGTCCACCAGAGCTGTTGCCAGTGAATTGAATGTTCATTTCTCTACCATAAGCTGTCTCCAAAGGCATTTCAGAGAATTTGGCAGTACATCCAACCGGCCTCACAACCGCAAACCACTTGTGACCACACCAGCCTCCAGGCAGCCAGGACCTCCACATCCAGCATCTTCACCTCCAAGATCGTCTGATACCAGCCACCTGGACAGCTGCTGCAACATTCGGTTTGCATAACCAAATAATTTCTGCACAAACTGTCAGAAACCGTCTCAGGGAAGCTCACCTGGATGCTCGTCATCCTCATCGGGGTCTCGACCTGACTGCAGTTTGTCATTGTAACCGACTTTAGTGGGAAAATGCTCACATTAAATGGCATCTGGCACCTTGGAGAGGTGTTCTCTTCACGGATGAATCCCGGTTTTCACTGTACAGGGCAGATGGCAGACAGCGTGTATGGTGTCATGTAGGTGAGCGGTTTGCTGGCAAAATGGGGGCAAAAACAAAAGTGTTGCGTTTATAATTTTGTTCAGTGTAGTTCTGGAAGTCTTACAGTTATAACAGTCTACACATTTTTATAATAAGATTTGAGAGGTTAAAATACTGTGAAACATTTATTTTTCTCTAGCGTGTGTGTGTTTATCCTGTTTTATTCCTCACTCTCTCTTCCTCTTTCTTTGGTCAAGGTGAACCGTGACTTGTCTCTCCAGGTGTGCAAAAATTAATGTGTTTGCGTTTATAGACCCATGAAGTCCAGAGAGTGGAATGTGTATCATGTTTTAAAACATTTTCAGGTTTCTAAACCTGACCTGTCTGCTAAAGAAAGTGTGATGCAGACAGACAGCTATAATTAATTACTTGGTCAGACTGCAGTGGGCTGAATGCATATGCTGTTGACACACTGTCGGATGGTAGGGCTGCAGGCAGTGCATTCATGTGTTTGACCTACTTGTAAAGTCTTCTTGGATTAAAGCTGGATAAAAGGGATATTAGAGCTGTTTTCGGATTATTTATTTACACAAGCTGGTGCTGGTTACTCAGTTGCGATGCTGTTAGCAGTGTTATATCAGTGTAGATTGGAATGTATACAGTTCATTGGTGCTATGGCACATCTGTGCAGAGGTCCCATGGAGTTGTAAGGCCTTACCACTGTGAGCAGAGAAGAAAGATAAACAGAGGCTTTTACGCAAATGCTTACTTACTAGGGGGTTGCTTACTGGTCCAGGTGAAACGAGCCCAGCTCAAAATCTTGAAAATCATGATATTCTTTTTCCTACACTGTGAAAAATGTCCTGTTAAATTTATAGTAAATAATGGCAACTGCCATAAATTCACTGTAAAAATATGGTGAAAGTGTTTCATATTGTGTCAATTTTATGTTTTCACAGTTAAGGTGGCTCATATTTTTACTTTTACTTAAAAAAAAACATAATTTTAACAATAATTTACTGTGAAAGTATAAGTCACAGGTGTAGCAGGGATGAGGAGAGGTGAGGATCTTTAGCAAACAGTCTTTATTCCATTAACACATAAACAAAGATAATCCAAACCAAGAGCCGATGGCAATAATCCAAACATGAGGACAAAGGGAACACAGGAGATGCAACAGCTTTACAACAGATGTAAAGACAATGACTGAAAACTACAGACTGAAACACAAGGGTAGAAATACACTGAGTAACAAGAGAGATGATGAGGAACAGGTGTGGGACATTAGTAACCATGGACACTAACAAGGGTAACTATAGAAACAGGAACTAAACACAGGATTCCAGATGTTCCCAAACTGACACAAGAGTTCAGGTGGTGGAGTGGAGGCAGAACAGTTCTAGGGATGGAGGCCTGACCCATATGGTGAAAGTGGGCCTAGAGACCAAGGCAGAGCCGGCAGTTCAGGTTGCCAAGATGGAGCCGGCAGGGCAGGAAACCAGGCCGGAGCCGGCAGAGCAAGTGTCCAATGCAGAGCAGAAGACCCCCAAGGCAGAGCAGATGGAGGCGAAGACCACCACGACGGAGAAAACGACCACCACAGCAGAGCATATGGGACAGAAGACATCCACAGCGGAGCAGGAGACCACCAAGGTGGAGCAGGTGGATTAGAAGATCACCACAGCAGAGCAGATGAGACTGAAGACACTCATGGCAGAGCAAGAGACCCCCAAAGTGGAGCAGGCAGGGCATGGAACTGATATGAGACATTGGCCAATTCGAGGGTGTTAGGAACGACCTCACTGGTGGTGATGGGAGGAGCTGCTGCGGGCAGTGTGTGCAACCCAAACACAAAATATGGCGGTAGCTATCACAGGAAGCTCCGCTGAAGGTGGAAGGACCTCTGAGACCAACGGACTCGAGACAACCAGACTCGGAAGCACTAAGACCACTGGACTTGTGACCACCAGACTTGGAAGCGCTGAGACCAACGGGCTTGGAACCAACAAAAAAATAAATCTCCTGGGAAAACCTGAGCGACCATGGTGTTACGAGACTGTGGCGTGGCGTCCACAATGGCTAGAGACCATGGTGTGACGGTCTTGACTTATCTATGTGCATTTTCTTGTTGAGTATTTTATAGATTTAAACTGTAAATTATATAGTAATTGATATTTTTGTACAAATTTGAAAAAACTATTTTTAGGATATTGTAATTTTTTTTAAAGGCAATTAGTATAATACAATGTTAAACTATTTCTAATTTTTTCGCTGTAAAGTGTATGGTAAGGTAACTTAGAGTTAACAAATGTACAATTTTTACAGTAGTATTTTTTTCTCAACTTTTTTTTTGAAATCTGTATGGTTTGGATCTCTCTGCCAATGTAAGTCAATGGTCTTGCTTTCTCCAGGCAAACATTATGACTTATCATTTAGAAAGTAATAGCACGTCTCCTCAACAATCCACATGATTTGAGTATTCATTTTCATGTCCATAGGATGAAATATTCAAATTTTTATATATTTAGTATTTTGCACCTCTCGACCTTCCTCTTGTTCTGTATGAAAGTATCTCCTAGCATTACGCCTTAAAAGGGTCCTCTGGAGTATCTTTCCATAATCAGCCACAGATTTGAGCAGTTTCACATGGATCATAGTGGCATTCACATTACAGCCATGGCTCTAGAGAGCTTTATCACAGAGAGAAAATTCCCACATGACCTGTGTGGTTGAACTGGCTCAGCATTTCACAGCTATTTTGTGAGAGGAGGAATGGATGCATGTTGTTTTCATTGTGATATTTCCATATTAAAGAGCCTCTCAGATCAAATGGATCATCAAACACATGTTTTTCATTTTTTAGTCTGTAATTTAAACTGGATTTGAATAGTTTGATTGTCTTAATCCACACAAATCCCCATGTGAGTTGGTAAACTACTTAACTGACCGCATCATTATCGACCCTGTAAGCACAAAATGCTGTTCCTCGTTACGCCAGCGGTGACCTGTGGCTCAAACCCCTTGCAGAGTTTCTCCATGCTTTGGGGCCCAGTGGACTGGGGTGATGACGGCTGTTAGCCAATGGCCAGGAGAAGATAGGCACTTATCATAAACCTGTGCCCTCTCTAACTGAGGGAGTCAACCTGGGCCACCCTCGTGAGAATTGTCAAAATCAGGCGACTCGATGATCAGAGTTGGACTTACACTATTGTGACATACTGTTAATAGGGGTTGTTTTAAAGGAATGTTCTGGGTTACCACAGAAAGTTTTTGACTCGTATCTTTTATGCAAGTGGTAAGATCAAAATATTCACCCCAGACCTCAGCGAGAAGAAGCACTTGATGTCTATTCAAAGATGGTGTCGATTAACATGCATAGACCTTTTAACTTGGATAAAAAAGAGGGTGTGAGGGATGGACTTTACAACCTTTACACATATGGCATGTGCTGTATAAAGGTCCTAGATCACGTAATGGTCACAACTCACAACTTTCAATACTGTTTTCTTGGTTATGTGGATGTTAAAGGAACATACCATTTTGCAAACATTATGGGATTATTACTTTTCATTGTTCTCTGAATATTCAGGAACAAGTAGTAACATTCATTTACAAATGTTAGACGTACATCCAGCTAAAAATTTTTGTAAGTTGTCCGTGTTAGAGTGTAATTACACATTTAAGTACTGAGTTGTCATGCATGCATGCATTCTGGTTGTCAGAAGGGTTTTTTGTCAGGTCAGTTTTAGAGTAACAAAGAGTAATGATCTATGATTTTTGTATTAATCATTTTCAATGGCTATATGTTTCATTTATAATATCTTCCTGAATATATCATGTTGATATGTTGGAAGCAATTCATTGTGCCACAATATACGCAAGTTTCCCCTCTGATCAGCCTTACAGGCTCAATATGGTGGGAATAGTTTTGTGGTTAGGATTATATGTCAGCCTGACTGGCTCGATGTGGGGCACCTTTCAACAATGAGCACGTTACACTTTCAACAAACAGTTTACTTCATAACTGTGACTAATCAATGTTTGTACTCTATGAAAAAGAAGAAGCTTGTTTCACTTTTATTCTGGATGTTGTTTGTCCTCACCCTGCCTCTGTTGTTTTGGTCTGAGTTCTCTTAAGTTTTGCCAGAAAGGAGTCCTTTATTCTGGTGAAGTATGTGGTTTTTCCTGAAAGCTAACTTAAAATGCTTCAAGTGTTTTGATTGTCAGAATATGTAGTTGAATCACAGATATTGTACAGTTGTGTAATATACCAAATCATTAGTAAGGCTATTATTTTATGTTCACTATCTTAGTTTCAGCTCTTATCTCAGCCCTTACATCTCTGGATTTCTGAAATAATATCTTCTTGGGTGTGAAAACTACACTTAGAGCACAGACATAAATAAGACAGACAGACAAAAAAAAAAACACCCCCCTTGTCAAGTCCCTATTAGCCATGCATCTTCACTTCATGAGAATTTTGTCTTAGCCCTCCTGCTGTGTTAATAAAATAGGTCCTCTGTTTGGGTTGGAGTCAAATTGACCCAAAATGTATATAATTATATATATCCTATGATATATGTCAAAACAAAACCAAACTGAACATAAACATTACTACTTTTATCGTTTATTTTTCCTGATGCTTTGGCGTTTTTCAATGTGCAGATTTTTGGCAGGTTGGACCTCTAACATCATGGTTGGCACAAAATTTGTGCATCCTTTCCATAACACATTTGAAACTTTGCATGCAGATTCATTACTCTGTTAGATGTTCTTTGTTTGTTTGGACTTTTATTTTGTATTTCTAGTTTCCTGTTTCCTGTGTCTAGTTTTGTAGTCCCTTGTAGTCCTTTTGTTTAATTGGTTCCGCTTGATTGTATCCACAGGTATGTCTTGTGACTTGGGGTGCGTCTCAAGCAGCTCTCTAGTTCAGTAGTCAGAGCACTGATCAGGAAGTCAGCTGTCTCAATCGCAAAATCCCTCCAGTCCACTGAAACATTCCTAAAAGGTCCTATGCACTGTGAAAACCAGGGAGCATCTATGCTCACTATGTTCCCTTAAACTGAAGTTCTAAAGCTCAAAACATAAATCGCGTGAGGCAACTCACAACACATAATGACATTTGATAGATGTTTTTTTTAAATACAAACCATTATCTAATTATATGTCAATAACATACATTGCTAGACAGGTAATGAACATAATCTAGCTAACATTTATAATTTATTTACGTCTGAAATGTTGCACATATATGTAAAAAGCAAAGTATGCATCATAATGGCCGTTAAATAACAATAAAAAATAATATAATAGAGTCCTGCTGTTGTTCATAAATACTAGAAGTGATGTTGTACAATGAGGACGTTATCATGCCACTGGAAATAGTCATCAGTGTCCCAATATGTTTTGAGCCAGGCTCCTTACTGTTTACCAGTGCCCAAATATGTGTACTGTGTACAGTACATGATATATTGATTCATGACCTAATAAGCTAAGGTGTTGATTGAGATGTACCCCATGTTATCTTGTCTGTTTAAATAGGCCTTGTGTTTTCCATGTTGTTTATCAGGTCTTTCTATAGCTGTATGTTGGTGCACTTCTGTTTAGTTCTTTTAGTTCTGTTTAGCCTTCTGCATTTGGATCCAACCCTCTCTCATCTCTCGCATCATCTTCTGTGAGGAAAATACAGAAATTAAATTTTCTGTCTGTTGAAAAAAGATGCATTGACATTATTGACGGCAAAAATTATTTTGTGGGGTACAGGAGAGGGTAATACATTTCAGTTTGTTTCTTACGCAAAGCTATCATATTGCTTTAAATGACTTTTTTTAATGAAAATTTGATGCTGCTTTTTTGAAACTCGATAGTCTCTGGTCACTATGAACTATTGTTGTGTGGCAAGAATAGAGTAACATGAGATTGGTTGAATGACAAAAATCACAGTCATCCCAACACCTTTCCTTTTTTCTCATGCAATGCAAATACAAACTGTAAAATGATAACATTTGTTGCTAGCACTGCTTGAGACCCATACTGTATACACAATACCAATCGCCATGGTCCTCCGATGTTTGTTCTCTTTGCACGGCTCTATCATACCTACCGCAGATACTCATATACTATACAGGTTGATTAATCATTTCACACACAAACACACACACACACACACACACACGACTACCACACTGAGCTCTCAGGGTGTATATTTAAGGTTCTGCAATTCTGCAATTAAAAATAAACCACATGGTAAGATTGATAGCACAAACTGGAGCATTAAGATCCTGTTAACATAACTCGAATGTGTGTAATTTCTGCTTCAGTGTGTGAATTACACATTTTGTTGGTCCATCTGGAGTCCAGAATAACTTCCCTTTAACAGGGGCCTCTTCATAGCAACACTGTTTGCTAAAATATGTTGATGCCACAGCCATCGACAGTCAGTTCAAAGCCTGTTATGTGGTAAAAAGTTACAAAATCAGCCTGGATTCGTCCGCCTCACTCATCATCAATACACATGGAGCGTCTTCTTTTGATATGCGTGTGAATACCCCCCACCCTCTTAAGTCAGATGAAGGAGTCGATTTTACAGCCCATCATTTCTCCAGAGACCAACAGTTTGATTTGATCACATGATAGGTGCAAACCCCATTGTCCCCCATCTGGAGCCACGGAGGAATGAAATCAATTATGTGCACACAGACGAAAACATACTTCACAATTACAGACAGTATTCTCAAGTATGTCTTTGAGGACACAATGGATGACATTGTTCAGAAAGATAAACATACCTCTAAAACTTCATTATGTGGCTTCATTCATGCTTTGCTAGATGTCAGAGATCCAAATAAATCAGAAGGAGGAGAAAACACTCCGGCCTTTTATGGGGCGTTCAGTATTTGTTGTTGAATTATAAAGCCTGTCATTTCTTAGCGGGGTGTCTGAAGGAGACAGGAAGATCAGATGGCTGTCTTGGAATCTGTGGACAACTCATCCCAGATCTAGTTTGCATATGGTCAGACATATTTTTCCACTGCTGTATTAGTGTTTGTGTGCACACACAAGGAAGAGATTGAGCAAGAAAAGACGTATTAGCTATTCCAAAGACAACATTGTTGTGGTATAGAGCAAATTTCCTGTGTAGTACTACCACTTTACAGAAAACATCACACTATTTACTATATGTCGTCATTTTCTCCACAAGACGTGATAGTGCATTTTGATGTGTCTTGGCAGCTTGTGTGAATCCTGATATGCTTCAGTCTTTTTATTTCAGCTCGCTGCCTCAAAAAAGACAAAGGCCTCTTCACAGTTTCCTACGTTATGTCAGTAGAGTTGTAGATTTTACATCCATCTGAATGACTTCAGATAAAGGGGTCATACATACAGTTGTCCTTGATTCCTTTTGGATAAAATAGTTCAACGTACAATGAAAGCCATACTTTTCAGAACTCCTGAGTGAAAAATGTAAACATGAATTAATCTGACATCAGAAAGATGAAGATATCTGCCCACACAAATTTGCCCCCTTTCATATAAACGGCAGCCGAACCTGATTTCACCAAAGTAAAACATGTTTCATGTGGAGCAAAATTCCAATTAACCAATTCGATGTGAGGGACAAGTTTACAGTTTATGTTAAGTTTTAGCTTACAACCAGGGATAGGTGCTTCAACATCAGTGTTATTCACTTATCATTTCCCTCTGGTTTTAGGGATAGCTTATGGATAGGGATAGGGTTATGACTACATTTTCAGACTGGAATGTTGTTCCAGGATCAACTAAATATGTTGACCTAGGAATGAGTCTAATTTGGCTAAATCAAGATGTGCATAAACTGCAAATCATACTCTTTTAGATTGATCTGGTGTGTGAAATATACTGTAGATGTTAATCGGGAAAAGGTTAAAAATGATATTGTTTATTAAATGTACACCAGTTACTTCAGATCCTCAAAGCTGGAGTGCTGATGTCTCACCAGTATCAGCAGCACTGGGACTGTTCACTGTTTGTATCACTCTGCTGATCTCTGCACATTCTAGACAGGCAGCATTATTTTATATTGTAATACTATTTCACTATATTACTGTTTTTACTGTATTTTTGATCAAATGTACCAAGCTTGGTGAGCTTGGTGAGAGACATCTTTTTAAAAATATCTTACCGACCCAAAACTTTTTTTTTTTTCTGGCCTGAACTTCTCTTTAAATAATTCTCTTTTTCTGTCCAGATTGAATCTGGAGTTCAATATCAATCTTAGAATTATTTCTTAAGTATACAGATATGAAATGCCAGGAAAGATGCCAACACCCCATGCCTTTCTTAACCGAGTAACTCATACAGATCAAGTTTTTCCCTAATACTATAATGATGCACTTCCAAACTTAACTGTGCTCTATGGTGCCAAAGCAAACATGTTGCGGTATATGACCAAGCACAAGAGAAGATAATTCACTTCTAATGAAAGTGGCAATTTTGCTGTTGACTAATAGAAGGGTGAGCTCACTTACTGTTTGAGCTGCTCTCGCATGGCTGAAGTGCTTGAACAAAATGTTCTTAAAACAGCCACTCACAGAGATGAATCATAAACAGGGTCTTATTAAAAACAGAGCAACATAAATGATGTGCCTTGGTTTTAGGCTTAAGACAGCATTTTATTTTGTCTTTTTTCAAGTTAAAAATATATCAATATCCTTATAGTCATAATAATTTGGCATAATAATGTGTGCTACAATATATAACTCAGGCCGAAAACAAGCCGTAATAAATGGCATATATTACAATTTCTTCAGAATAAATTAAAAATAAAACAAAAATCAAATCAGTCATTTTAAATGCTTCAAGTAAATTTAGACATAACAACATTAAAATGTAGTTTCTAAAAGGGATATATTTATTTTGAGTTTTGCTTAAGATTATGTTTAACTTATTATATCAATTATTAATTCGTTTTTAAATATTAAATTTAGTTGACTGTTAGATGACTTCAATGCTAAACTAATTGCAAAAACTCATTCAATTATTTATTTAAAATAATAATAATATTTTTAAACAATTAGAAATGTAATAATTTAGCTTAATGTAATAATAATTCTACAGAAGAAAAAAGAGTCATATAGGGTTAAATAATGATCTACTTCGACGGACTTCTCTATTATTTAATGTGTTGCTCAAATGTTTATGTCTTCTTTATAGCCTTTCGTCCTCGTGTTGCTTAATATCATAATTTTAAGATTTAAGACGTTGTCATATTAACCCTCTTTAGAGTGGTATAACAATAACAATCTTTCATTCCTAAAGGGGAAGAATTATTGAGCTGTCAGCGGGTATTATTCTCAAAGTTATGAGTACTTGGGTTCTTTTGACCTCTTAAGGACAGTCTTTGAGAACACAAAACATATGCACACATCACATACAATATTTATGTGTGCACGGTCACTTCTCTGCATGCATCAAATACACAACAAGCCGTATACTATAACCTTCTTCTGTGCTGAATATCTACATGTGTCCACTTTAAACAGTCCACAAAAGAAGGAGTATTTACATTACATGTATTGTCTGAAGTCTCGATATTGTCTAGAACTCCAGGGGTTCTAAAGCAGAAGACCACAGAAACAGGATATCCAGCTTTCATTGTCCTCTGTGGGCCAGAGATCTGTCTTCACCGACTCATTCTCCACCGTCTCTGCTCTTCTAAACAATGACACCCTCCCTGCTGAGATCTCCTGTGGGCAGCTTTTATATCAGCGTTAGCTGTGTCTGTTCAGCTGGGTGACAGAAATGTCTCAGACTCTGGGGCCGTCCAATGGAAGTGCTGTTTACAGCCTGTGAAAACACCAGGTCACCACATCTGGTGCCATCTGGAACCTCCCAACCTGGAGATCTCCCCCAGTCTGTCGACATATGCACAGCGTCTGTCTTCACTAGAGGTCAAGAAGATACATGCAGACAGTTGTTCTCCAACCTTTTTTGTCTTATGTATACCCCCACAAAGCCCTCACTAGCCTCAAAGTAGTTTATCCACAAATTTAATTCTGTCATCATTTTCCCACCCTCATGTGTTTCACAAAGAAGATATTGAGTTTTTTTTTTTTTGTCCATACAATGAAAACTAAGTATCCAATGTTGTTTTGGACCCCAGAGACTCATTGTACGAACGAAAACAGTTGGGTGGAGGAGGGTGTCCTTGTCAAAGATCCTTGCTAAGACCTTTCCACGTGACCAGCAGTAAATTTAATTTAAATTTAATCTGCAGTAGAAGTGTTTCATGCTCGCTGCCCATTTCGTTGCATAGGCCTATAGTGCGAAAAATCCGTGAATTTAACGGACGTGCCTTGATGAAGTTGACGATTTCACGACGTCATGCAGTACAGATAAAAGTTCACCTGGCATGTTTTTCGTTGCTAGGGCTTCTCGGTGGATGCTGCAGTGCACCCAGGAAATTGGTGCAACTTTTCGGATGAGAGCTACTGCTCCTTTGTGTCTCCCTGTCATTGATTTTGCCCCATCTGTACAAACTCCAACACAGCACGCCCAGTCAATTTCGTGTACTCTGAAAAAGCTATCAAATTAAAAATATCTTCCCGTTGAACGAGTGACAAGGGGACGGCAAAACAAAAAATATTCATGAACTGTGTTCTCAAATAAATAACGGACATAGACCAGAAGATTAGCTAGATTCGCTACGTCGGTAGTCTCGTCGACTTGCAGTGAGAAGCATTCACAGTTTTTTATTCTGCTTATTAGCTGGGTGAGGATGTCAGTAGATGTCAAATCAATGCGATGAGCCACAGTATTGTCAGAGAGAGGGATTTTGTCCAGCGTCTTTGCTGCTTTTTCCCTGAGCATACGGTTTACCAAATCTTTGGCAACAGGTAAGCACATATTTTCTCCAATTGTGTGGGGCATACCTTTTTTAGCTATGCGGTAGCTCGCCAGATATGAAGCTTTCTGTGCAGTTTTGGAAGTCCCTAAGCCTTAATAGGAGTGGATAATTTTTTTCTTCTTATGCAGTTCCTCCAATTTTCCTTGGAAAAACTTGCAGGCATGTCTTGTAATTGACTATGTCTTGTTTGTAAGTGCCGGACCATATTTCAAGGCTTGAGACTGCTATTAGCTAAAACTTTCCCACAGATTACACATTGCAGGTTTGGACTTTCTGAATCACCAATCCATGTAAACCCGAAACCAATGTAACTGTCACTGTATTTGCGTTTCTTACTTGACATTTTCTCACTCTCGAATGTAGGCCTATTTCTCTTGACCAGCACATCTCTGTTAGGTTTCTCTGTTCCCGCCTCTTCACCTCATTATCCTAATGACCATAGTCGGTGCGATCGGGTTTCTCCATATTCAGCGCCGTGCACATCGGTGCACATCTCCACAGAAGATGTCGATGTAGACTGCTCACTCCTACTGTCCCTTGATTTTTTTAAAGTGCCTGTTTTTAACCAGGTGTCCATTTTGATGAATGTAATCGAAAAAATAAATGAAGGAATTATCACTTAGCGCCTAATATGAACAGGGCGGGGCTATTGTGACACAGACGTGCTTGTAAAATGAAATTAAATCATGAGTAATTTTCCGCTTGTAATGTGAAATTATATTTCTCAATAAAACTTTGGCATGTGAAGTTTACCTCAGTTAAATACATAAAAAGAATAAAAAAATTACACATTATTTTTTCCCGCCATTACAAACATTCTCTCGCGCGCACCCCAGTTTTGCTCTATTGAGAAAACCCAATTGGTTCCTGCTGTATCAGTAGTCAATGAGCTCGACCTTCAAATACTTGGTCAGCACACTTTCAGAAACCATCCACCTTCCCCAGCTCCACCTGTATAGATCTGCTTCTGGTAATTCATGTATATTATATTGTACAGCAGCAGCAGGAGCATGTCTTACTTGCTCACAGCAGCGTGGACAAGTATTGGCAGTAGCAAGTCCCAAACTTTCTCTGCAGCAGCAGCAATAACAGCAGCAGCAGCATAGCACATCTATTTACACAAGACCATACATATCAACATTGTCATAACCATTACCATGCCAAAAAATCAGAGTTGTCATGACAGAAATACAATTAAGTCTTAATAAGGGATGCAGCAATATAAAGATTCTGCTGGTAATTATAGTATTGATTTACGCTAAAGATTACATCTAACAGTGCTGCTAAATTATAGTTTGAAAGATTAACTAAAAGTGAGCAAGGGCGAAGGACATTTTATTTATAATAATTATTTAGCTTAATGTAAATATAGTTACATTCAGAATTGGCTGGTAACTATTGTATTGGTGAACAAAGCAAATTCAAATGATCAGCAAGTACCTGCTAGAACCCCTGGTTAGGACTCTGGTAAGCCCTGCTGTCATCCCTTCTCTCTTTCTCTTCATGCCTCGAGCGCAGGGTTGCAGGGAAGTCTGTCGGCCAGTGGCCAGCATAATGAACAGAGGGAATGTTTTCACAACTGGTGTGCATTTACCCTCACTAGAGGCTTTCTTATATACAACAGCATTATTTTCAGAATAACAAGCCTCCTCTAAGGAACTCACGAACCACATTAGTAAATACAAACGTTGTCCCTGCATTTCCTCGGCTCTGCCATTAAAGTTGGTTTTCAGAAAGAATGCAGCCTTTATAGAGTACCGGAAAAGATTGGTAAGATAAAAGCTAAATGTTATCATGTTCAATGTCTTTACTGTGTCATGCTGCAGGGGTCTGAATTGTTAATAAAAAAGCAGAGAGCTATGGGAGATTTACAGGGCAGTCAAAGAAAAGGGGGTCCTTATGATAATGAATAGATAAATCAGGTGGGAGTCTGGGGTACCAGCATTCAGTTGCACTGGTATCAGAGAACAAGCATCTTTATGTGCTGACTGCTGTTGGCCTCTTGAAGAATTCCATCTCATTCTTAAATTGATAAAAAAAAATTCTGTCATCATTTAGTCACCCTCTTTCCAAACCCATATGCTATTATTTTTCCTAAGTAGACAGTTTTGAAGCTGCTCTCACAATGCAACTTTAAAGTTTCATTCTTCTTTTCTTTAAGGTATGCTTCAACAAAATCAGGCCGAAACTAAGTTCATTTGGTGGTCATTTTGGGAGTTCGAAAAGTGCTGGCTGTTTTCTCAGTTTTGTTGTGTTTATTATGTTATTGAGAGAAAAGCGCACAGCACATATTTATATATTCATCTAAATGCTGCTCTCAGCAGTGTGGGTAGCATCAAATGTTTGCTAACAGTATATGGCTGGTCACATATTTTGAACTTCGTTTTACCCCTAAGTGAAGAATGAAAAATAACTTTGTTTTGAGTATATCAGGCCTTTAGTGTATGACATGTTATATCTGTATTTTCTGTATTTTTTACATTATATTCTGACTCTTTTATCCAAAATAACTTCAACTGCATTTAGGTGTACACTTTATCAGTTCATACATTCCCTGGTAATCAGACCCATGGCGGTGGTGCGTGACACAAATTTCTGACAGATTTTTGTAACAGCATACGTGCAGGTTGCACATGCGCATTTCTTTTTATTTTTGCAGTAATTAGTTTATCCACAAGGTGGCAACCGTGCCCGAACAGACCAGAACACATGCAAGCTACAAGCTAGAGATTGTTTGAAGAGATTAGAAAGTACCCTCATTTGTACAAGTCTAGCTTGGAAGAATACAAAGATATTTGGGATGTAACTCGTGGTGTGAGATTGCTCAAAACTGTGCATGCGTTGAACGCCTGTGTACGCATACGAGTCAAATGCACTATACTTTGGTTCGACTGTGCGCGTATACTCACGTACACATAAAAAGTATACTTTCTGCTTAATGCTGCAATGTTACGAATGGCACTGTTAAATTTAAGTTGCATGTTACCATGTTAAAGGGTTAGATCACCCAAAATTGAAAATTCTGTCAGTAATTACTCTCCCTCATGTCGTTCCAAACCAATAAGACCTTCGTTCATCTTCAGTCAGAAAAAAACAAATTAAGATATTTTTGATGAAATCCGATGGCTCAGGAGGGGCTCCATTGACTGCTTTTTAACACTTTAAAGGCCCACAAAGGTAGGAAAAACATAGTTAAAATAGTCCATGTGACTACAGTGGTTCAACCAAATGACATGAGCGTGACTAATTAATGACAGAATTTTCATTTTTGGGTGAACTATCCCTTTAAAGTGTGTTCATCGATTCCCTCATTAGTGACAGGAGAGGCCAGAGGTAAATATTATCACTCCATATATAAAATAAATGGATTTTCCTCCTGTATGTGTGTCTGTATAAATTTATGAGAACATTTGGCCAAGCTCAGCTCATTCATCATAGGTGTGCTTTTCATTATATCAAGCTCAACAAAAGTTTGTGTTCTCCTTTGCCAAAGAGGTGCCGTTCGTAATTTATTTGAGGCTATGATCCTCTGTCTCACTGAAGAAATAGGGGAGAAAAGGATCAGTCTATTCCTCCTCCACCTCCATCTCTCTCATTTTATTTGACAACTTGTTTTGATGCCTTCGGCTGCCTTCAGCTTCAGCCAAAAAAGATTTGGAGCTTCATTAATGAACTTATAAAATATAATATGATGCATAATGATTTATCAGACTTATTAGACCTTCCAGTAAACATGACCATAATAAACAGAAAATTACCTTATTCCCTAATTGTAAACCCTATAGCTGTGTTTACACCTAGACAAGCCCTACATGTCTGCAAACACACATGCCCTAAATGTCCTAATAAATATGCCTTTGATTTAAACAATCTCAAAGGATAACTATGCTGCCATGGATTGTTTTAATAATGGGATATTAAATGTAATTTTCTGAAAGAACTAGGTCATGCTTTTCTCAGAAGCCTTATTATTACCTCCTTTGGTTTGAATCTAAATAACAAAGTTAAACCTCTTTCCAATGCAATGTATTTGATTACATTTGTACATCAGTTCACCTGTTGATCCCAGCCTTATGTTGTAGTTCTCTCTTGAATTATTATGTGTGAGTTTCATAATGAAGTTTTCACCCCATCAGAGCTTTATGATCACTAAATCAAGAGCATTTACTGTAAACCCAGAGACGCTCATAACTTCCTGCTCAACCTTTGTAGGGGCTCTTTGAAGTGAAACACCAGGGTGTCAAAATCAAATCCTGTTGCTCATCAGCTCAAATGAGCTTTTTATTCCAATCCAATGCCATTTGAATCCAACCTCGTTCCAAATCAGTTATTTAAGCCAAACATAATGTATTCTGTAATACAGATACCATTGTGGTATTTTGGCAGCATATTATAATTAGACTTTGTGCCAGAAACCGACACATTTCAGCGCATGCCGTACGAATTACTACATATTTTGACACTCAGGTTACGTTATCATTAGTAAAGTAAGATTTGTAAATAATGAATCAGATTTTGTGGTATGATCATGTCTGTGGATCATTATTTTATATTAAACTTTATATTCTGCGTGCAAGTTTAGCCACGCAAACATCTTCTCAAACAGAATAAGTCGGGTTGTGTGTTCCAGTCTGTCATTAGAATTTACTAGCCAAGCATGACTCAAAAGATCAGGTTGTAAAGCCGTTTTGCCGCTCACCTCTCGGGACCATACGTTAACGATTATGATAAGATTATAACGTCCCGGACTCCTTCCAACCACGTCGGTTATTTGAAACAACGAGCAGAAAATACAGCGTGCTGTTTTTCAAAGCCAATCGAGAACAGAAGTGTGTTTTTCTGTAGTTGGATATTCTGCCCATCAATCTCTCTTGTTTCTGGGTTTAAATACTTGTTAGAGACAGCTGTGAAGGATTGAGTGGCCATTTCAGTTGACCTGCATCTAGTTTTTCAATAATACACTGCTTTAAGAGGAATAATGCCATATTTGGAAGGCAAAGTATTATTTTCATGTCGTCCCCTTGGAATTATAAGGTTCTATCTGACATTTTTGTCAAAATTGAGTTATTCACATATTCTTATTCTGTGACAACTTATTTACATTATGTGATGTGTTTTGTACATTTAGGGTCCCTGTTATTTTTATGTTTAAAAGAAACTTGTTCCCCATACACATTTTCCTATGTGTAATGCAAAAACTTTGAAGCTCAATATCTCAAAACTGCTCAGAACGCAGATAGAACCTTATAATTCCAAGGGGACGATGTGTTTTACATGAGTTAGTGAAGACTGTAGACTGTGTTCTAGAATTCAGCATGCAATTTTCAGCAGGCAAAACCAAGACAAAAAATACCTTTGACTGACACTGAAGGTCTATGGTATTTTTGGCCTCTTTTGACTCAAAAAACAACCACAATTTTGCTAAAAACACTCAGAAGACCGCATAGCACTGTCCTGAAGCAATGGCGGTGAGTTTTTTCACAGGCGAATGCAACTGACATTTTCTTCATAACATGCAAAAATCTAGTTTGAACCTAATTGTGCGTGATTACATTTGCTCAGAGTTGTTTAAAAGCATCAGTTTTATGTATTTTTTTTTAATTATTTTTTTTTTAAATCATTTCTTAGAGGAGCTCAGGAAAGACTGCACACTATAATCACTTGACTGATTCATTGTTTCAGCTCTTTAACCATGTGTAACTACAGCTGAATAGCTTATATGGATCATATTAAATCAAAGTCAGGACCATGGCTGTTTTGTTATACTGGTTTTTCCAGGACGTGCTCCATGCAAAACGTCTGAGCATTTGATATCCATTTATAACCGCCATAAATAAGAGTCTAGACAGAGACTTGATGTATTACCTTTCATCTTGAGAGATGGCTGCCCTGTAGACAGTAGCAAGAAGAGAGGGCCGTGGAGACAGATCTCTGCACTAAAGTTCTTCCATACAGCAGATCTCTGGGTTATGGGGGTTCAACATGGGGTTAAAGGCTTGAAGATCAGTTCAGCAATTCATCATAAAAATCTAACAAATACCAATGCACCACACCACAGTCAGTATTTAATCAGTAAATAGTCAGTCAGTCAGTAAATAATGACATACCGATAAAGACTTTATGATTGAATAATCTGGTCAAATAAAATATTATTTTTTATAGAACACGATTTTTAAAGGGGAAATGTTGAGTTTGACAAATGCAACATTTTCTCTTATTAAAAATTACATTGAAAGCAGGATATTTTAAGATGAAATAGTGGTGATGAACGGGACATGCACATTGAGTGATAGTCCAATGAAAAACATTACAAAAAATATCATTATAAATATAAAATGAAATATAAAAATATATTTTTTAAATTAAATACTTTTGCTTGTCAAATAATGTGACTAAATTCAGTATCCTATATCAGTAACAAATCATGGGGACACAGTTAGCAAACAAATGACAAAGACTCCTGAGTATTTATTTGTTGTCTGAAGAAAACATTGAGCTTTTAAAGACATCATAATAGTTATAGATAGAGAGATACACCCTAGATGTTCCATAGGCAGATCTTATGAAAGGGATAAACAGTATATTATTTCTGCTCGGTAGGTGCTTTGAACATCTGCCATTGCTGTTGTATAAATCTTAAGTCTTCTATTCTTTGCAGATAGGCCTAATGGTTAATTTAGTCACGGTTTTCATCCCTGTCTTTGATCTTTGTTTAACTTTATTTTTTTTGAGAAATATGCTTTTGAATCAGTTGCTGTGATCTTTATTCCTAGTAGGCCAAGAAAAGCATGTTTGGAAAAGCGTACTGTACTGTTCTCACAAATGTCTCAATATATAGTAGGACTTGCAATGCATACTGTTTAAAGTATGTAATTTTTTTGTAGCTGTTTGTTTGTTTGTTTTACTAGTGTAACTACAAAAATAGTTTAATATTTAAGCGTTAAAAGCACATCAATGGTTCAAGGAAAGAACAAACATATGCTATAGCGATTGAGACTCTTGGTTGGTGTTGGCGGCAGGGTCTGAAGCGGAGCCTTGATATCCTAAGATGTGGATCAGCCGTCTTCATCTCAGTCTGGTCTGAATTTGATCTCAGGTGGGTGGGTGAGTAACAAGGGGGCAATTAATGGCTTTTCCTCCCTCTTTTCACACCCTTTCTGCCAAATTAGCCTGTTCTCTGGTGTTAAAAATTAAAGTTTTAACATATAACACCTGTTCAATTAATGCCCCAGGAATTCAGAATAAAAGACCCCATTAATTACACACTCTCAGGCCGCTCCTAATACAACACTGATGGAGGGCCGGAGCCCTTATCCAAGCACCTGACAATACTTTGCAATCAAAGTGTTAAGGAATGAATTAACGTTAGGTCTTTTTAAAAGCTAGGTGTAAATGTTATCAAGGGCTCGTTCCTTTTTAAGTAAATTCATTTTGGTCCAAAAGCATTCTCAAAGGAAATGTCTTCCATGAACATTACGGATTTCATTAACTTTTAAAATGATTAGTTGTCGCTGAAGGATATGTGAATGACCCTATTGATTTGTGTGTGTGTGATGAGATCCACAGTCAAATGTCAACACTAAAGATCCAATTCAGGTTAATTGTTATTATGTCACTTAATTAAACAAATTCGGAGTCTGTATGTTAGGTGGTCAGTTTTACATCATTACGCCTGTAGGTGGCCAAAAGTTGAGTCAATGATTTGTTCAAAAACACTGATTCATAAAGAAATTAAACAAATGTGGCTGCATCCAAAACCTGAAAAATGCTGCCTCCGGAAGCAGCATACAGAGGTAGGAAGGCAACAAGGCCATCCTGAATCAGCATAGGCTGCGTTTACACGTGTCCACATCAAGTGGCTTCTGTATCTGGATAACAGATCGGATACAGAGAAACGTATGGGTCTGAGAACGTTGTCAGCTGTGGTGGGAAAAATGTGCGAAGGCAAACATTTCAGTATATTTGCGATGTACTTTGCACTCGACTGTATTGCAAAACCACACAGCTACGTGCAGCAATTCCTGGAGTGAGGAGGGGGAATTGTAGTGGGCGGGGTTTTGTGTGACGTCCACCTGTGAATGCAGACACGATGGCTGGATTGCGTTTACATTACACTGAGATCCGATCACAAAGCGTCCTCGACTACCTCCGAACCTGGACACGCTAATCGGATAACATTCTGATCAGAAGCGGGTTTGCACTTGTCTTTTCAATGTGTATGTGGACAACATCCGGATACAGGTCGCATGTTAATGCCAAGTGTAAACGCAGCCATAGATGTATCTGTTGCTGCCTATGATATCCCACAATCCTGTGCAGTTCATTTCGTGCCATTTGAACTAAATAATAAATATGTCTGAAAGTTGCGGTTAGTGGTCAGTTTGTTTGTTTTTGTTTGTTTTTGGACAACTTTTTCTACTTTTGTAATGCTGTAAATAAATATTTGTTTAGTTACACCAAAGCTCTATTTTGTTGTAGATCATTAAAACCGTTATGCTGCCCTCAGAAGTCTGTCCGAAATCAGTTTCATCAGGTACTTTTGTGCGCAAATGCTGCCTGCAAAGTCATTGCAGTTAACCGGTTAGGGCAGCAAGGCCACAAGTCAGCTGCCTAAGCTTTCGGACGCAGCCATCGTCTTTATAGGTGCGTCTTTGTATCATTCACTCCATCGATTTGACAACTGAAACACTCAAGTTTACTCGATAATGTCCACTATGGTTTTGGAGACCAATACAAATGGCTGCCCCCTCAGATCATGCACTAAGGGTATAGGGGGCGATTTCAGACACAGCATTTGTTTCATTTACTCAAATGATTTGTTCAACAACACTGACTCATTCAGGAATGAACCACCACTGGACTTCTATCCCTGGCAGAGCAAAACTGACAAAAGTGCCTGGCAATATTGCGTATAAAATGCACGTTTCTTGATTTATTTGTTTGTTTATTGAAATGTTTTTATAAAAGCAGTCATATAAAAGCATATACCATGCTTTTGGTTTTAATTCAGAACAGTACCATTCTTGCTAGTGTGATGTTGCCTAGATAAACCCTAACATATATCTTTGAGTAGTCTAGGTTTAGATAAATCACCATTTGGTTGCTAATTCAGGGACCTGTCACGAGCTTGCCTATGTGACAGAAGCGTGAGGAGGCTTTTCGGGAGTACGCTGAAAGCTTGAGGATGAACATAAGTGTTTGTAGTCCATCTCTGAAAAGCTATTCGTGGTATCAGACGGGCTTAACAGAAAGGCTTTTGGGGCAAACCTCAGATTTTACACTAAAATCTTTCTTCCATTTGGTGGTTTCAATTAGGAGAACAGGAAGTAAACTCTACCTCCAAGCATATTTGGCCAGGGTAATTTCAACAGTTAAAGATGCATAAGCTAAAAAGTGCCTGACCCAGCTTTTCCCTGTGATAAATCTCCCACGCCCAGCTCATGCCCTGTGGAGGGGAGCCGATGTTTATGCGAGACATTATAAGGGTGTTGGTATAGATTACTACAGATCGTAGAGCAGAGTGTGCAAAATGTCTTCCATATGATATCCACATATTCTAAACCAGACATTATGTCTGTCAATCATTCAGCTCATGAAAATTTTCACACAAACCACCATTTACATTTTTGTGTGAGCCCCTCAAATAATAACTAGCACGAGTGTGCATGGTTGCAACATGGTTGCAAACTTTCAGACTTTAATAGAGTAATACAATCAAGTTTTATGCAAGTAATAAATGATAAATTAATCTCATATGCCTTAACTTTTAACACGGGCCTGTTGCTAAAGTTTCCTCAAAGTTTGGGGTGGAAGTATTTTATTTATTTATTTATTTACAAATAAAAGCTTGTATGCATTAGAATAATGTCATTTTAGTAAAGGAACAATGTGTACAGTATCATCTAGGGGACAACATGTTTATTGCACCCAGTTGTTTGGCAAATTGAGAAATGTCGAACTTCACTTTGATGCATAACATGCAAGTGGAGAAAATGAAACCAGAAGGTCCCAGAAGAGCCCTGCCCATGTAAATGAGACACATCGCATCTATGAAAAGGCCAGAAATAACACACACAAACACACACACACACACAGGTGAATTTTGATCCACTGTTTCAACTTGATGTGTCCCGATTCTTTAATTTTCAGCATGATGAAAGTTTTTTTGACTTAAATTAGTTCTGTCATGTCAGCTCTCAGACAGATTGGCATGGGAATGGATATGGAAATGTTAAACTATTTAGTATTTGCAGAATACATCTGCTACGCTGATGCTGCTGCTGTAGCAGAGCAAGTACAGACACTGTTGTGAGCATGCAAGACATGTTGCTGTTTCTGCACATGTAACATGCATGGAATACCCCCTCTTAGCAGATCTATACAGGTGGAGCTGGGGAAGGAGAAGGGTTTCTGGAAGCGTGCTGCAGGTTGCTAACATCAACTACCGGTAATTGTTTGAATGTTGAGCCACAGCTCATTGGCCGCTGATGCAACAGCAACCAATCAGCTATGTAGATGACGATATGATTGCTACCAAATGAGTTAAATACCTATCAGCCTGCACCATCTAGAGCTTCATGCCAGGTAATGCAAATGTGTTTTTTCAGCAGATGTGGAATTTTACTAAAATTGTGGAATAGAACTAGCCTGGTTGACACCAGTCGTAACTGAGAGTGGGTCTGGGGAAGGTTCATTCACAGCACGGACGTCGCTAAAATGATTCTGGGCGCAATTGGATAGACCTAAAACCAACTAGATCGATCATCATCGTGTAAATCGCTTGCAGAGCAAATCTAAATTTGCCGGAAGTTCGTCTGGGTTTTCCCAGGCTAGAATTTAACTAAAATGACCAAAAATATGGACTCTATGCTGGTTTTTGACAGCTGTGATACAATATGTACTGCACAAACTTACTTTTTCAATAGCGAATACAGCAGCAAAGGACCGAAAACTTTACTTGTCAAATGATTTTATTTATTTATTTATCTCAACTGTATTCCGTAGACACAGTTGATCCTCACTGAATATTCACTTCAGAATTTATAATGAAACTAACCTACACAATATTAATTAGAACAACTTAAAATATGATAGACTCTACCTTCAATGCTGTTGCTTTCTTGAAAAGAGCATAATGAGGGCTCCAGCTTCTAATTAATTAAAATGTTTTTATTAAATGATCTCAAATTAATCAAAACAAATTCCAAAAGCAAAATTAATCAAAGCAAATGATCTAGCTAATCATTGTGCTCTAGTGGTGGCATCTTAAATTATGAATTTATATTGTCTAGAGTAGACTCTAGAGTATAAAACATTGAATAGTTGTACTATATAGTTGTACTTTTCCAACTTCAACCTTCCTCCTCTTCTCTTTTATATTTCTGTTAGTCTACTTTGTGAGAAGTCATTGTGTTTGTTTGACTGGACCCATGTGAAGTAATTTTTGGCAGCTATTGTGCTGCAGAAGGGGACTGCAAAGATTTTCTTTCCTTGTCTAAAAAAGATACTTTTTCCCACCTCTCTTATCTGGGGGGGTGGACACTCCTGGGGAAGTTTCCACCAAAATTATCACCCCAGCTTGTGGAAAAGGATGTGTTCCTCTCACATTGGGGAGGGGATCAGTGATATCTGCACAGCCTGTTGTTAAGAACAAGAGTTTACATCACATATACAGCTTAAGGTGCAGTCACATTTTCCGTTGCTCTGTGAAATTTCGCGGGCAAAATCCAGTCAGACATCTGTGTGAACTGTACTTCATACATCGCCACACTATTGACAGTGGACAATGGATTTTTTTTTGCATGCACAATATCACTGAAATTTCAGTATATAAACACACTTGTAAGAGGTCTCTGACCAATAAGTATCAGAAAGTATTCCAGAGAGCTGTGTAATAAAATTAGTGAGTACTATATAGTAACACGATGCATAGATCTTGAGATAATCCTATAGAGAGGCATTACATGCTGCTTTGCTAAAGCTGTACGAAATCCAGGGTCTGATGATGCAGTGTTTTGTAACGTCATTTGACACAGTCGGAAAGGATCAACAAATCGGGGACTGTTTTTCAGCGGAGGCGCGCTTGATATGGATTGATCACTCAGATTGACAGTTCTTGAGTTTACCATTCACCAAAGAATAGTAGCGCACAGCTGCTTGTGACATTTCGTCTACATTCAACGCGCATGGCACCCTTTAGCGTCAATATGAGACGCAGATATATATGGGTCAGAAGGCGCCTCCTAGCTGTCTAACCCTAACCCTACCCCAGACCTAAACCTACCCATTTCTGTGCGTGTTATATTGACGTTAAAGGGTACCATGCGCGTTGGATTTAGACGAAATGTCAAAAGTGTCAGATATGACGCCCTAGGATGAGAATGCGTTGGAAGATCAGTGCTCATCCACTAGGATCATATTACTTCTTACTTTCAACCTTTTTTTTTAAAATGTTTACACGTGCAAGTAATTCTTATGTTCATGTATTTGAGTGATTATTGTCATGTATGCAGGATTTTTCTTCTTTCCCACAAAAAAAAAACAAAAACATTGTGTGTCATTTGATTGGGTGAGCCAGCCATCAATCTGAGTTGCCCAGTCAGTGCCACATTTCACCCTTTGTTACCCTCTGTTCACAGGTCCTCCTGGAAAACGGGGAAGAAAAGGAAACCCTGGTGAGTACCTGTACATTACACACACATTTGTACACATCTCATAGTTTAAAAACGACCGAACCTAACCTAAAATTACAGCAAAACAAATGTTAAGTGATTTTCAGCTGTTCTCCAGGAGAAAGGGTCAGGATCCTCTCATGTGTTCCAGACCTTTCGTTCTTCATGTCATGTTTGATTTGTGTTTCTTTGAGGAACCATTGAACAGATGGAAATGCCTGTACATATTATGCGGTTTGAAAAAAAAGACTTTTTTGGTAGTCTAGGTGACGTTTCTATCATATTGATCAGTGGGGGTCGAAGAGAGGCATTCTCCTCATCATCAGTCATTTTCCCAGCATGATGTTTGTTTTACTGCTGATCTCTTAACCTCAGAAATCTGAGAGTCCTTTGAAGTTGATAACACCATGTTCCAGCAGGCAACAATGATTATAATTATGATGTAGCTGCATATGTAGTGCTTAAGCCCAACAGAAATCAATGCCTTTCTGTCATCCTGCAGCCCAATTTGGTATTAGTAGTCAAGGCCGTGTACCCTCTGACAGACTCCCAGGAAGAAAAAAAAATCACTGAAGTATTTTAAATAATCCCTGTACTTGGACAGAGATAACCCACATTTGCATGATAACCCACAATGGCCATGGACCCTGTTGTATTTTGTTAATAGACATTTATATAGTTTTCGACCTGTCATAGAAAAAGAATTTTTCAGAGCAGCTCTTTGTGTAGCTTTCTGTACTGTGGAAGTATAAATATCCTTCCCATGATAATAGAGCCATAAAATACTTTTCAAGTAAATCTACTTAGGAGCAGTCCTGCACTAAATATACATCTAGTGACACATATACACTCACTGGCCACTAATTTAGGTACACCTTGCTAGTACCGGGTTGTACCTCCTTTTGCCTTCAGAACTGACCTAATTCTTCAGAGATTTTGGTCCATATTGACATAATTGCATCAGTTGCTGCTGATTTGTCGGCTGCAAATCATTGATGTGAATCTGTCATTCCATCACATCAAAAATATACTCTAATGGGTTGAGATCTGGTGACTGTGGAGGCCATCTGAGTAAATGTAACTCATTTAACTCGTTCAAGAAACCAGTTTTAGATGATTTGAGCTTTGTGACATGGCACGTTATCCTGCTGAAGGAGCCATCAGAAGATGGGTACACTGTGGTTATAAAGGGATAGACATGGTCAGCAACAATACTCAAGTTGACTGTGGTGTTTAAACGATGTCAAAACGACGAATTATTACAAAGAGGCCCAAAGTGTGCCAAAAAAACACACAAAAAAAAAAAAACACCCCACACATTACAGCACCAGCAGCAGCCTTGATACAAGACAGGATAGATCCATGCT
This sequence comes from Semotilus atromaculatus, assembly GCA_031834385.1. Classification (NCBI taxonomy): domain Eukaryota; kingdom Metazoa; phylum Chordata; class Actinopteri; order Cypriniformes; family Leuciscidae; genus Semotilus; species Semotilus atromaculatus. Next base: position 20,460,900 of record JAULUF010000001.1, on the reverse strand, counting down.
TTCATGTTGTTTATGCCAAATTCTGACCCTACCATCTGAATGTTGCAGCAGATGTCAAGACTCATCAGACCAGGCAACTTTTTTTCAATCTTCTGTTGTCCAATTTTGGTGAGCCCGTGTGAATTGTAGCCACAGTTTTCTGTTCTTATCTGACAGAGGAGTGGCACCTGGTGTGTCTTCTGCTGCTGTAGCCCATCTGCTTCAAGGTTCGACATGTTGTGTGTTCAGAGATTCTCTTCTGCAGACCTTGGTTGTAACGAGTGGTTATTTAAATTACTGTTGCATTTCTATCAGCTCAAACCAGTCTGGCCATTCTCCTCTGACCTCTGGCATCAACAAGGCATTTTTCCCCACATATCTGCCGCTCACTGGAGATTTTCTCATTTGCTAACCATTCTATGTAAACCCTAGAGATGGTTGTGCCTGAAAATCCCAGCAGCTCGTCTGGGACCAACAACCATGTCACGTTCAAAGTCACTTAAATCACCTTTCTTGCCCATTCATGATGCTGAGTTTGAACTTCAGCAGATTTATTTTTGGTCTATTATTTTCATTATTATTATTGTTATTATATCATGCTGCTCGGTAAGCTAAACAACTAGCTTGGTGAATTTATGTTGGGCTTATTTATGATAGAGAAATAATCAGCCTTGTTTTACGAAGTAGCCAAGTATAAATAGCCATCCAAGAAAAAACGGCTTCCTGAAGTTCTTTCATTCTGGGAGGTCTTTTTCTGCTCCTACCTGGAGTTATGAACATATAATCGCATTCAGGACATGTAATTGTCTTGCAAACCTGGCTTGAACACTCCTTTACACTTGCAAAATCTATTGTGCAGCTCTGTTTACCGACAGCTCTGGTCAATTAAACGTCTTTTATAGTCCCTCGTTTGCGATATAAAGTGGATTGTTCTGTATCTGGAAAACTTATGCGTAACACAACGGCCCATTTCGGATTAATTCTTGGGTGGGTGGTGGCAGTAAATAAGGGAGATGTTTTTTCTCTGCCGTGGGGCTGCTGCTCTGGTGGTCCAGTACATTCGATGGCAGGCTCGATATGTTCGTCTTTTTTGTCGTTTTATTTTATTATTTTTATTATAAGCAGTTTTATTGTCGTGTTCATGTAAATTATCATGTAAGACGAGTGCTAATGGACCAAATCATGCTCAGCATGCGGACCCTAGAAGTGTTCTCAAAGCAGATATGATGCGCTAACTGTGTCTTTGTTCTGAGTGTGATGACTTTGGCGGTTGATGGGAGGACTAACAACCTCCAAAACACACAGCCTGGTGTCCATAAAAAGCTCCTTTCTTGCCGCAGGACTCTGGGTGACCTAAACTTGACACAGTGGGAATCTCTTTTCCTCTGTTCACCATGACAGAGACGGGTCAAATCTCCCACATGGCCATGTGACTGAAAGCACTCTTATCACCACAGCCATTTGTAGGAGTTATCACTTATTTACTTGGCTCTCTGATCCTGTCCGGGGCAGATCTGGATCCTCCCAGCACCGTTTGTTTCTCCGGATCTATTCAGTGTCACATTCCACTCCCTTTCACATCCCTCAGGCATCAGAGCAGAGAGACATGACTGTCTTGTGCATTATGTTCTTTGTGCTGACCAAAAGCGAGGAAAGATGTGCAGCAGAGGAAATAGCAACCCAGATGTCTACTGAAGCTTTTGACGCTTCATAAAGGGTTACTGCAGGAGCTTGACCTATTCACGAACCCCTGCACATTTTCCATTGAGTGCATGATTCAGCTTTCACTGGAATACCGCATGATTTTGCATAGCTGAAATGATTCGCCATTAAATCAAAATCATAGATGTGAACATAAATGTGAACTTATTATTACACAAGAATGTTTTTTTGGACACCAGGATCATTTCCACACTACTGGAATGTTTTGGAATTCTTTCTCGCCTGAAATCATTAAGGATTCTCCAGATTCACAGACTGTTGAAATCTGTTAAGTGATCTCAAATTCCATATTGGAATTAAAATTAAACAGCGCCATTAAACATGTATTTCTGTAGACATTTTGGCCTTCTAAGTGCAAAATATCTGGTAACGCGGAGCCTCCCACTATGTGCAGTTATTCTTTTACAGCTCAGAAGACTTTATGGAGTTCTCGGCTATGTTTCATTTTAGTGTCAACTTTGTCTTGGATGTTTCTCATAAAATTCCTTTGCAAAAATAAAGCTCGACACAAATGAGACGACTGTTCACATACGGCAGGAGTACAGAGCTATAAAATGAGCTGCTGTGAAAATTGGATCTTAGAAGAATTTATTGAATAAAGCTTGAGTTAATATTGAAAACGAAGTCTTTATATCGCAGACTTTGGTATTTTGCAAACCTGGGCATGATTTAAGACATTGTTTATACCTCTTATGAAACTAAAGACTCTCGTCTGAGACGAAGTATTGAACATTATTGTTTCGATGATAGTTGAAGTGATAGATACAGTAGAAGTGATAGTTCACCCCAAAGATGAAAATTCTGTCATCATTTACTCACCCTCAAGTTGTTCGAAACCTCTATGACAGGGTTCCTCAATCTCGGTCCTGGAGGGCCGGTGTCCTGCACAGTTTAGCTCCAACCCTGATCAAACACACCTGAGCAAGCTAATCAAGGTCTTCAGGATCACTAGAAACTCACAGGAAGGTGTGTTTGATCAGGGTTGGAGCTAAACTGTGCAGGACACCTGCCCTCCAGGACCGAGATTGAGGAACCCTGCTCTATGATATTCATTCTTCTGCTGAACACAAAATATTTTTTTGAAGCAGAAAAAATAAACTCATATATGTTTAGGGTTATAGGTTTATATATAAACTCAACTTGAGGGTGGGTATATTATGACAGAACTTTTTGGGTGAACTATCCCTTTAAATGTATCCCTTAAAAAGTTCTCGTTCAAGCTAGCATAGATGACATTTTGTCAAAATTTTGAGTATATATATAGTAAGCAATATAATTAAAAAAGCACATTAAATATATTCATTAAAAAAAAATTTCTTTGTGAAAATACTAATGTGTCTAAGACTTTTGCACAGTACTGTATATTCATTAAAAACATACTGTATATGTTTTTGTTTTTTTAAGGTAATAATAATATAATATATACAAAAGTAAAGGACAAGTAAAAATCTTAACTGTTAGTCCGTTTAAATATTTTATTTTGAGCCCTGCTCCTAATTTTTCTTTCCTATAGGCAGTGCTCAGAGCTGTCCACCCATTCACTTTTTTTAAATCACACACAGACTTTTGCCAAATCTGGAGTTGCTCAAAAGTGGAAAAGAAACAAGGGTCTATTTATATCTGTGCCGCCATATTGATTGATCAATGCTATGAGCCAGAACCAGGTTTCTGTGTGTGCAGATATACAGTATAAATGTGTGTTGTGTTTGTTTGTGCGCACTGACCTCATTGACTCTAGCATCTAAAGAGATATGCAACTCACATTGACATAGTTTTACTTCTTCATATCGACAGAAACGAAACAACATATTAATCATTGTATCATTTATTACTTTAGGATTAATGTCCTGCACACAGACAGTATTGCATGATGCTTACTCTTTAGCGCAACAAATAGTTGTGACTTACATACAACTGTTTATCTTACTCTGTTTCAGGAACTCCAGTAAGTACCCCGTTATCACTGAGGCTTTAATTCAGAACAAATGTGAGTTGGGCAGATACAGCATGGCATGATCCGTGTTGGCTTTGCAACCTTGATATAGACTGCAAAATGAGGTGAGATAAGAGGGAAGGGAGGATATATGCTCCAGGAGACAGTTTCTGAATCGATCACACTCCATTTTTCACTGTCTGGCATCCATCCTGACCGCCTGTATCCTAATAACCAGACGTGCCTTTAAAAATCCAACAGCTGATACAAATCTGTTTGTGCCTTCGCACAGAATGCATAGTAAACACTAGGACATGTTCAAGTGTGCATGTGTGCAATCCTCCCTATCATACTAACACTGTAGCACCACAACAATCTTTTATTGCTTTGGTTGTGTCATATTTCTCAACATGAGCAGGAAGCCACAGTAATAAAGGAGAAGAGAGAGAGAGAGAGAGTAGGCTAAATATGCATGGTTGCCCCAAACACGCTCCATTTTTTATGTGCTATTTGTCACATAAGTAGTGTTTATGTATTGCAAACACACTGTTGAAGACAACAATGCAGTATGGAGCACTTTGTACTTGTACATATTTGGGGGTTTGGGATGTGAACGTTTATTTTTTATTTATATTATTCATTCAGATGTTTTAAATGTTTTAATTGTAATGTTTTTTTCTTCAATAAATCCTAACAGGGCACACCAGGACGAGATGGCTACCCGGTAATTGTCACTCTGGTTATACAGTGATCACATCTGCTCTAACCACAGGCACACACAGTACTTGAGGACTCGTTCAGACCTCAGCTGATAGGCAGTGTTAAGTGTCGTAGTGCACCACCTGCTGGACATATAAAAAATATCCAAACAAGGTTTTTTTTGTTGTTTAAATGTCAATAACATTCACCAAATGAAATAAAACATCTGATTTATCGCATGCATAAACCTGTTGATGCCAAGAAGCTTGTCCTTGGCTTACATTTTGAGTAAAACAGGTTTTGTTGGGGTTAGATGGGGCAAAACACATCAATATACTTTTTTTTCACAAAGGTTTTCATATGGTATATACTGTATAATGGGACCTATAGAATTGTATGAATATACAATGTATTACTATCCATCTATATGTATAACCTACCTATTAGACATGAACCTCAAACTTCAGAAAGATTAGTTCAAATGAATTTTACTTAGTAATATCAAATAAGTTCATTTAATCACATCAAATCTTATTTGAATAAAGTTATTATATAACAATAGTTATTCTCAAATGCAGTTTTTAACCTCTGCGCCTACACAAATCTTACAGAACAGAGAACTATTGTTCTTTCCAATAGTTTTGCTTTTAAAGGAGGCATTAGTTGCGTGAAGCCTCCCTGACAGGCCATCGCAATCCAGATGCGATCAGTTGCATGCGTTGGCAGCCTCCGCTCCGTATAAAGATCAACTGGGAAATATAGCCCTGTGTGAAGTCTCTCCAAGCATAACAAGAGAGCTGCTCCAAACTGAACCGTGTGCAGGACTGCACCACATGTGGCCCTTACCGGATTTCCAACTGCACTCAGAACCATCAGCACACAAGTCATCCGTTTCTTTTTGCTCATGCCGAATAGACCGACTGCATGCTCTCTTGTCACTTGTCCGTTCTGAAAGCACAAGCACACACTATTAGACCAAGACAGACAGCTCTATTGTCTGTGGTTTCTGGCTGTGTTGGTCTGAATAAAGACACACAGGGAGAGAATGATCAGAAATCTGTTTAGCATTATATTTTTGTTTAGTTTTTTTGTTTGTTTGGTCTAATTTTACAGTGTGTATACAACGTTATGTTGACACATTCTTTTAATACCTATTGCATTTAGAGCGACCTAGCTTTTGTTTTTAACATTTATCAGGACCTTTTGTTTTAAAGGTCTGCAGTCAGAAAGTGTTCATATTTCGTTTAGTTAAGTACCGGTATGTTTCACAGGTCTAAGAGCTCCCTTGCAAAGACTCCTTTCAGCACCTTCAGTGCCGTGGACAGCGACCTCCCGTCCTCTAGTCTGAGCTTACTGAAGCCAGTGATGATGATGGACTAAACTTTTCCTTGCTCTAATCAATTAGAACAGGGGTCAAATAATCATTATATAATATTTAGTTAAGACTCCACCAAAGATAAAGTTAAGAAGCCATATTTTTGCTAATTATTTCATTGTCCTTTCCCCATTCAAATGTTAATTAGGTTAAAGTCTGCATGAAATAAAAATTCACCCAATCTATTTTCTAAATGCATGTCGCTGAACATATTCTGCACGATTCATACATGCATATGTTTTTAATAATTATTTAATAATTTTTAATCAAAATGTCAAAACTCAATCTTCAATCTTTATGATTGCCTTGAAATAACTAATAATTCAATGTCCTTTTCTCTCTCTGTCTCTTTAAGGGTCCATTGGGTATGGATGGCAAGCCTGTAAGTATCTTCTCTCAGGGTACAGTTTTTTAAACCAGATCATATTAGATCAGATCAGTTTTTAACATCATTGGTTTAATTCCACTTATACTGTTTGTAGGGATGTATATTTATTGCTGTATTGCATGCGTCATACTGCAGAAAATGAACTTATCTATCATTATAGGGACCTTCAGAACAAAAAGGCAGTCAGGTTAGGTTCTTTATCATTTCAGTCTAAAAAACGTGAAATAGACTCAGACTGAAATAAATGCAAATTCACACCTGTACAGAAGAGGGCGCAGTTAACAAAAACGAAGAATAGGATGCAGGAGAACACGCTTACTTCAGCAATACAAATAAAATAAAATAAAACACAAATGTGATGTTTATCGAAAGTCTTTTTTGCTTGTTAGTATGGTTGAAATGGATCAACGAAGGTCAGCAGCAAAGACATTGGTTAATAAAGTGAGATTAAATACAGTATATTTTTTGTAATTTAATTAATTTTTGCAGGTTTGTGTAATATTCTGAGTTTGCATTTCACTGTTTTTTTTATCAATTTTGAGTAATACTGAATCTGTTTTTGTGCAACTCAGATGAGTAATGCCTGCTTACATTTAGTCTAGAACTACAATAACCATCATGTTCACACAGCGCACACAACGCTGCTTACTCACGATTTCACTCAACATGAGGAGAGGTGTCAGTCTATAAATGGGAAAACAAAGTAACTTGCGCTGCTTATTTGAAAAAGTAACTCAGATAGTTTGTTTTAAATTTGAAAGTAATGCATTACTTTACTAGTTACTTGAAAAAGTTCATCTGATTACGTAACTTAAGTTACTTGTAATGCGCAACCCGTAACATCGGTTGCCAGTGTGCAATGCATCTTAGATTTTAAGAATGCACAGATACCATACTTTCATTTTTGGTACTCGCCGATACCGTATAACCGATACGTGTATTTTCACTGCATTTGTAATTTTTAAATGTAAAACTAAAAGAATATAAATCATATTAGTTGGCTTGATTTGTTCATCAAATAAATATTTCCTTCAGTTATTTTCATGCTTAATTAAGCCTGCTAAAATGCATTGTATGAGCTTCTGTTACTTTCACTCTTCATTCTATTACTCTATCATATTTTATATTTAATTTAATAGTACAGCACATATTTAGTGCAGCTCCTGCAGGGCTCAGTGCTGAGGATTGGGTCAGTGGTACAAATGTTTAGACACCAGTGAAATATCAGTTCTTTATTCCAATTGTGATACTACAACAAAAACTACAGTAATCAATCAAATGTGAAAAAACACTGCATATTCATTACTGAATACATTAAATATTGATGGATCTTTTTGTAAAGTTACAAAAAGTAGCCTATTTATTCAAGAGTAGTGAGTAATTTATTTGTCCTTTGTTTGATTAACATTAAAACACATCAGCAGGTTTATTAGACTGCTGCCCATTTAAAACCGAACGCACGCACCATTTGTAAATATTTGTAAATGTCTACGTTCACTTGAATTCGTCAGTACAAGCAAGAGACGTGAAAGACAATTCAGTTCAGTATTTGCGCGCTGAGACGCTGGTTTTCGGGGTGCGCGCTTTGGATGTTTGCGTTCATGGAACTTCTTGACTTGCACACGTCCTGTAATAATGTAGGGAATCACTTGTTATACATAAAACAGGTAACGCTTCATGTTTTACTTACATATATTACAATTTAGGTTTAATCCAAATAACACGTGCTGAGTGAACGATCAGCAATCAAGAGCATTCAACATAAGTTGAATGCTCTCTCTCTCTCTCGTCAGTTAATGTAATAAGTAGCATGCCTCGTTTTACTTTTTTTTTTGCATCTGACTGAACTACAAACTTTCTACTGACGTCTGTGAAAAGGGATGCGCTCGACCAGCTCTCGCGTCTGTGCCACTGCGCGCTCAATCCACTGCGCGTTTTTCTCTTATCAGCTCACGCACCACAGTGTGTTACTATATTTCGTTTAATATTCCACTAATAAGATACATTTACTTCATATACAGCTTTCTTTTTTATCCCCATTATACTCTCTGTTGTGTTTCTTTGTCTGGACACAAGTGTACAAACGCTGCCTGGTATCGGTTGTTGGTATCGAGTATTTTTACTAGTATGAGTACATGAACTCAGTATCGGGCCCAATACCGATATCGGTGCATCTCTGTTAGATTCATAATGCAGCAGCAGCTGGTATAAACCAGTCACACCTCCTGGTTTGTACATCACATAAACTTCAACCCATCACCTCATTCATAAGAGACTCCAGGGGCCAGTTGCACCAACTGGTTAGGCAAAACTTATCCAAGTTGTGGCGAAAATGTGTACTAAGTTACGATATATGAATATTAAACTTAGAAATGTAATCCCACTTATAAAATAATTTATGAAAACCTAATGAAAGATTAAAATTTTCATGATCAGGTTTGTTGTATTAGTACTCTACTAATTTTGGAAACATTTCTTAAAATTAAGTTACACTTTATTTTGATGGTCCCCTTTAGACATTCTGTTGACTATAAGTATGTTGCACCTACATGTCAACTAACTCTCATGTATTATATTAGTAAACAGTCTGCTTAATATCTGCTAACACTTTATTGTGAAGGTCCCCCATCTTAACTGTACAGTTACTTTGCAAGTACATGTCAATTTATTTAACAAACCCCCTTATTCTACTAACCGTAACCATACCCCTAAAATTATATTAATCAACTAATACTCTAATGAGAGTTAGCTGACATATAGGTCAATGTTTCATAGTCAACAGAATGTCTAAAAGGGGACCATCAAAATAAAGTCTAATTTCTATGGCTTTTCAACACTACTTCTCTTTACAATTTTGAAGGCTGCTTAGTGGCTGCTTTAATCAGGGACAGTAAAGGTCATATTTTGTGACTACACATTACAGAGGACTTACCTACTGACTTTCTGGCTTGGTACAACCAAATGAAGTACAGCATTAGTTACAAACTAACTAGTAGTTACTAAGAACCCACTAGTGGTCTTTACTTTTACAAATTGAATTGACTTTACGAATGGCTATAGTGCAATCATACCCAGTTCTCTCGTTCTCTACTCTGATACTAACCCATGTGTTTACATGGGGAGGCCAGGCAGGGCCTCAGTGTCACTGTTGTGGGAGAAATGAAGTGGCCAAAGGCCTCTTTTAAAACCCATTCGACGGGTAAACATTGGAGCAATTAATTGCTCAGAACTGCACACAAGTTGGGTGAAGCACATCAGTGAAACTCCAACAGCTTTCGCCTATTACGTCCAAGTTTAGAGTCACTGGTTTAAAAATCACTCAAGAGGATGGATGTTTTCTTGCTAAAAGCAGAAGGGCACTTTAGTCGAGTGTTTACTTGAAGGACCATTGAAGATTAAAGAAAAGAGGGGTGCGTTTTTGGCTGGGCACACATAAAGAAGAGGGTCTGCATAAACCACTTTTCATAACAGGAGAGATGTATAATATTTCATCCGTATGTAAATGTTCTCCATGTGTGAAGTCAGAATCATCTAATGTAGCTTCTCCATCACAATCATAGCATCAGAGGATGAAATCAAGTGAATTATTAAGTGTCATCATTGTTCGGTCCAACATTAACAACCTCCAATCCAGTCCATATTTTATAGCATATCCTGACATATAATGATACAACTCCAGTCCGCTTTAAAAAGATCAAAGGTGACAAAAACTCTCTCCCAAGATTCCTGGTGTACCATTTTGTAACTGTCTACAAATTCACGTTTTGAGCTCAAGTTAACATTAAGTGCACTTAGGACAAGAATCTAATTTTTAACAAACTTTGAACAAGACAACACTACACTGACTAAGAAGAAGAAGCTCTCATGAAACAGCACACAAAATTACAGCGATTGAAAAGCCATAGTGAACGCGACACCACAAAGCATGATGAAACTGTGATAATCAGAATGTGTCTGGTTGTTTTTGTGGTCTTAAGCAAAGTTTCCTGCATGGACCGCTGAGCAGAATAAAACCAGAATAATATCATCCATTCCCTCAAACCAGCCGCGCACTCATGAAATAAAAGCTCTATGTAAAATTATATGCAGAGTTATTTGCTGTCATCAAGAATGGAATGTCATCACATTGTTTTATCTTCACTCTTCTAAATCCATCTCGTCATATTTCGTGATAAATTATTGTTTTTCATTTACCCAGTAGTTCATTCAAACACTCAGACTTAACCTCTAAAACATCTGCCAGTCATTTTTGAAGGTGTAAGTGGTGTGACTTGTGGTTTGCAATGGAAATATCCTGGGTTGTTGAGAACAATTTCTAATCTGTCACTTTGAATCTTTCTCTTCTTTTGCCAGGGAATGCCAGGACCAAAAGGAGATAAGGTATACTCACCTCACAACACATTCCAGCATGATAAATGTACAATTTATTGGAGTCATTAAAGCATAACAATGATAATATTGCTCTAACTGGAGCATTTCGAGCCTGTTACCCAATGAGATACAAAGAAACTCATAAGTAAGTGCTAAGGATTGCTCTCTCCACAGGGTGACCAGGGAGACATGGGACCCAGGGTGAGTGTCACGTCTCATCTTTTTTGCTCAGTTTCTTCAGAAGTCTGAGTTTACAGAGGTTGCACTGATCTAAGGATGCCTCTTGACCTGGAAGTCAATTTAAGCAATTTCATTTCAGATGGCAGGGCTTGGTTGCTATCAGTCTTACATTCTGATGTTGATAGAAGTTAGAGCTTAATCTGTTAAACTAATTCATATTACAACCTCAATATGGTATCAATCACTGTCCGTATGCCTCCACCAAGCCTGTTTTCGCCTCATCCACAGGGAGAAACCGTGAGCCTTGACAAATCAGGAATCCGTCAGTGAAGATCGTACCACTTCTCTATCTATATCTACTCAAGCTATCATTTAAATCATTTGGATCCCCGTGCTTCTTTTCCACCATACCTCATGACCATTCAGCACAATTAGAAACATGTGCTTTGGCTGCTCTCTTTCTTTATGTTAAGAACATGTGTTGTATGCACTACATTGCTTTTGCTTTACGCCATCACAGTCTGACAGTAAAAAAAATTAACCAATCATTTGAAGTGGCGACATGAGCAGTCAAGAAAAGGAAAACAGCATCTCCCATGAGCCGTGTTCCTCTTTTTGTGTGGATGTAAGAGTCAAATGAGCGCTTTTTCAACTCCAGTTAAGCAGGAGGAGTATGACCCCTTGGAATCCATTAAAGCTCTCATGGGACGATGGCCCCTTGACCTGGAAGTCGATTAAAGCCGTGTTTCCTTCCAGATGGCAGGACTAGGGTTTGTAGTGCAGGTGGATAGTTGACCTTATGCTTACTCTTGACTTGTGACTTTTGCCCTCTGCCCAGACACAGAAGAAGCAGATCAGACTCACAAAGTAGTCTTTGTGTCAACAGAGGTAGCTGAGAAGAATGTCCTGCAGGACATTCATTAAAATGTTAAAAACACATTTTAATTAGAAAAGCCTAGTTAGTCTGAGAAACTTTGAATGTTGACTTGACAAAGACGTATTTGAAAGTTCTGGGGAAAACTCTGAGAAGTCTTGAAGTTTGAAGGTCAATGTCTTACTGATATATTGAGATCATAGCATAGACTTGCCACCCAGAAAATCTCTAAAAACCACATAGAAAAAGCTCAGAACACCCAAGCAACAAACAATAAACTACATAGAAATATAAACTACTTGTTTTGTTTTTTGAAATGGACATTACAATTACATTGGATGAACCATACGCATTTGCTTGGGTGTTTTAGCACACATGCTAATTCTCAACACCTGTCCATGGGAAGTGCTTACAGTGCAGAAATCTAGGCATGCTGTGGTTGTTCTCAACACCATTTCAGTACAGTTCCTGCAGAGTACGTACCTTGACAATCTGTGAGAATGGAAAATCATGAAAAAGTTTCTCCAGGGAAAAAAGTAGCCTTTCTTCAGAAATGCATTGCAGATCTATCTAACCGCAACTCTAAACATAAACCTCATCACCATGTGCACCCATTAATCATATCCAGAAGGTGTATGGGCTTGGTTTCTTAAAACGGAAGAATAGCCAGAATAACTTTCACAGGATTCAATTTCAAGTTGAAGCTCAGAAATACAATGTGAGATGTCATCACCCTCCATTATATGTATCCTAACAGTGTCATTCTCCGAATCATCTCCTCTTTCCCCCTTACATCATTTCCTGCCTCCGTTTTCTTCTATATGACCTCTGACCTCCCAGGGACCACCGGCCTACGCTGCCTCTGCAGGCCTGCTCAGTAATCAGATTCTCACGGTTAAGGTTTGTCCCTCTCAGCCTATCATCCCTGCATCTCCTGACACATGTTCACAAACATCTGTGCCTTCATACCTTACTCTATTTCACTATTTTTTTCCACTTCTCCTTTGTTCCCACAACCCCTTATGCTGAGAGAAGACTGCGCAGGCTGAATGTCTGTTTCTCCAGCTGTGATTACTGGCATCCCTGCTTTATTTCTTATGCACTCTGTCCATCTTTCTCATTATCCATCCTTTGCTGTCAGATGGTCTTCCATTGCTATGTGCATGGCTCACTCTCGGCTACAGCTGACCATCACACTTTTCACAGGCGCCTTCTAAAGGTAGAGCCAAACTTGTGCATGCCTTGCTGCTTTTCTCCATTTCTTCTGTGTCCTTGTCCTCAATTAGCAAATCTGGCAGTTTACAATGTTGTGTTGCATTCCTGCTTTGAATTTCAAACAGAGGGTAATTGTTGTGTTTATTTACAATAGTGACGAAAACATGTTTGCTAGACCACAGCAAATAATCAAGCCAAAATAGCTTTTTGCTTTTTTTAAGCAGTAGTGTCTTGCATTATCTAAGTATGTTAAACGAGACAATTTTTGTGAGGAACAAAAGACATTTCTTTATAGATAGCTCTTTGACGCTTTGGCCCCAGAAGCATTTTAAATGCTGCATCTGAATACCGAAACCAATCTTTCGGTATGAAACATGAAACATAATTAGTCTATAGGCAAAGCAAATGACCTATTTGAGTCCCCTCAAGACTACGGAGATCAGAAGCAACAATGAAACTCTTTTCAAAGACAATATTCAAAAATACTGGTTCTGTCTCTCTTTCTGAAGGGTGATCAAGGTCAGGCTGGTCCCCCAGGACCTCCAGGAACACCTGGTCCCAGAGGGCCTCCAGGAAACATAGGCAAAGATGGGCCACAGGGCCACCCAGGAGAGCCGGTGAGACACTTGCTTTCTATCCCACATGGTCTCTTGTGCCTGTGTCTTTGCTGAGCTCACTCATTCTACAGCTGTTGTGTCTCATATATGAGTCACACTGTGCAGACAACCCCTGCTCAGAAGACCAGGTGCAGCTTCTCACTGAGCTGAACCCTGTGCTCATTGTTGGGTTCAGACACACTGCATTTCCTTCTACACTTGCGTTCTTGGCAGATTATCCCAAATCAAAGTGACTTGGTTCCAAATATGCACAAATCGTGTAGGACAGGTGGTTGATTATGATTTCACTTTTTAAACTTTAGTTAGTGCGTAATGTTGCTGTTTGCGAGCATAAACAACGCCTGCAAAGTTACGACACTCAAAGTTCAAAGCAAAGGAAGAAATTTGCTTTTAAAGAAATCGTTTTTTAAGGACAACAACAAACGGCTGGTAGGGACTACACAACATTCCTCCAGGGTTAGTGACATCACTAACCCTAACATTTACATAAACCCTGCCCACAGGAACACATTTGTGAGTCTGCTCAAACTGTTGCATCCGTCTTTTTACATGCAATATAGTACGTAACAAATGCAATAGCATGTCACTCTGTAGGCATCTGACAACAGTTCCCACACGAGTGATTTTATAGATTATCATGACAGAATATGCTAATTGAAGATAGTTTACTCCACATCAGCAACATAAATTCATCAACTAATCCTTGTCTGACTTCAGTTTAAACAAAAAAGGCAGAACAGTTTCTGACATTTTAGTGTGTGTCTCCGCAAGGTAATCGGAGCTGCTAGCACACACAAGCTCTTGAAGCTCCGCCTTCTGTGCCGGGAGCAGCAGCTCATTTCCATTTAAAGGGACACACACGAAACAACGCATTTTTTACTGACCCTCAAAAAGGGACAATTTTAACATGCTTAAAAAATTATCTGTGGGGTATTTTGAGCTAAAACTTCACATACACACTCTGGGGACAACAGAGACTTATTTTACATATTGTAAAAAGGGGCATTATACCGCCCCTTTAAAGGAACACACCAACTTTTAGGGACTTTAGCTTATTCACCATATCCCCCAGAGTTAGATAAGTCCATATACATACCCTTTTCATCTCCATGCGTACTGTAACTCTGTCTGACGCACCCACCGCTAGCCTAGCTTAGCAGAAAGACTAAGAAGTGATAAGGTGAATAAGCTAAAGTACCAAAAAGTTGGCGTGTTCCTTTAATTTAACATACAGTATAAATAACACTTTTTAATAACCCACTGAAAGTGTTTATTTCAAATAAATTACTAAATGCAAAAAATTAAGAAATGTAAGTAAACTAAAATTTGCATTGCATTTACAATCCTGTGAAAACACAGCACCCCTACTTCCCGCACCCCTGTATGAAGCCTCAACATGCTGTTTTCAGTAATGCAGTGTAGCATTCTGTGATGTATAGGATACTTGGCTATTGATGTGCAGCTCCAGAGTATGTAACTCTGATGGTTTATGCATTTGTATTAAATGCCCTGGTTTCCTCAGCCAGTTTATCCCAAAATGTTATGCACTTTGTTTCCTTTTCAGACTACCATCTAAACCAAACAAAGAATAGTGCAGTGTTGAAGGGCAAAAATTCTCACCCTGCACTCTGCCTCATATTGGGAGCAGATGTTCATGGGTCAAGAAGCTCAAAAGCCATTTCCTGTTATTGTGTCTCAAATTGTGTTTATATATGCTCAAGTGAAACCACCTCATTAGGCCTGATGCCATGCCTTTGTCCTTCTCAGAAGTGCCGTGGAGCATGACAGACATTGTGCTGCGGCACTTATCTACAGGCATAGTGCCTGTAGGGATACATGTCTTACAAATTTTGTTTTGTAAGTTTTTACAAATCTTAAGCAGAATTTAAGAATTAATTTTCTTTAAAAATTTTAAGCTGGTATTTCTTCAATTTTGAATCCATAGCTGGCTTGAATATGTCTTTGGAAGCTTACAGGATGTCTGCCAGAAATGTCTGACTGTTGTCTGCCGCTGTGACTGTTCCAAAATTATATAGCTGTATAGCAGTTATACAACTGGTGTGTTCCAAAATTACGCCTATTGGCTGAATAGCCCTGCCACACTTCAGAGTTGCTGTCTGTATCAAATAATGTATATCCATTTGGATTATCTTAACTTTTTTGTTCACATGAAATGTTTGAAAATAAAAGATTGAAGTAGTTATATTATGTTGAACATCATAGATCTAAAGAGGCCTTACATCTAGTGGACAGTCAACAGAGCAAGCCTATGCCTGTTTCTTTAAATATGACTCATTCCTTGTGTTTGCTTTCTAAATAACAGGGTCCTCCTGGAAAAGATGGAAATGAGGTAGAACTTTATATATGTATTTTGTTTACTTATATATACTCATATTTTGAATCTTGAATCTATACAACTTCATGGAATTCAAAGTGATGATGCATAAATGATGGTGACTTTACATACTGGCTTCTGTGATAACTTTTTTTTTTTTCTACAGGGACCAAGAGGGCCACCTGGCTTGCAGGTAAAATGCCTGTGTGTGTCTACAAACATATGTGAATCACATACAGTGGTCCTTAAAGTATTTGGACACTTAAACACATTAAAAATGAATGTTGCATGCACCAAATGGCATTTATTTTGAAGAAATACAGCACAATTATACGCTTAAAGCAGAACATGCTTTAACGTTTCTTACATTTCAAAATGTAAATTGATAGATATACTATTCAAAAATAAGAATATTTGACACAATATTTGGTTATAAAATCAATATCAATTGTTTTCTCATTAAGGGTACAAATGGTGTCAATGGCATGCCTGGACCACAGGGCCCTTTAGGGCCAAAGGTTAGATTTTTTACCCACTTCAACTTTTTTTTCTTTTCTTATAAACACCAAGACGACCATAATTACATGCAGGCATTGTTTTTGCATATAGGGGGATCAGGGTGCTCCAGGTACTGAGGGGAAAAAGGGGATTGATGGATCCCCTGGCTTGAAGGTGAGCTGCCTGTTGAGAAGATGGTAATTGTAAAAGTAGATGCAGTTGTTTTGTGTTTATTTAGTTGCATTCAGGTCAGTTTACTGGGTAAATGCAGATACTAAGACAATACAGTAATCATGATACTCTTCCTTTGGGTGAAAAGGGAGATGTTGGGGATCCAGGACCCCAGGTGAGTGTTTATTGAAGTCTTTCCCCCAATACATATATCTGTTCTCTTTGAACATCTCAGATTCTTGACAGTCATTTCAAACTGTCTCTCCCTCAGGGTTTGCCTGGAGAGAAAGGAGCTACTGGCTTCACAGAAAATGCTGATCTGGCTGCTAGACTCAAAGCACTGCAGGTACATTTTAGTCAGAAAAAAAGTCAAATCGTGTGTGAAGATCCCTCTATTACCTATTACCTTTTTGTATTCATATTTTCTTCATATCAATAGGGCCCCCCAGGCCCTCCTGGAGAGCAAGGGCCAAAAGTGAGTGATATATTTTCACTGAATTGCATTGACATTCAGCAGTTTCCATTGCTGGAATATTACTAAATTCATTTCTAATATGTATTTGTTACAGGGAGAAATGGGATTACAAGGAGTGCAAGGACCTGAAGGAAAGCAGGTTGGTTCCTACACAATCTGATTATACTTAAGCCGTCTCAATCAATCCGTGACATTTGGTGACAGTGCTGCATTTACATGCGGGATAGAAACAGAGCTGCCGCCAGCTCTGGAGGGGCATTCATAATTCTTGAAGGGGCCAAGTTCTTTTTTTTGGTGGGAAGAGAGATCTATATTATATATTCTAGGGTCTCTATATTCTAGCTGAGCTCCCAGCGTGAATTTTATTTTAGAACGTTATTTTAAAACATTTTAATTCCATGCCGACGCGTTATATCATGAACTATATGATATGCTACGATTGTCAAATATGTGGAAGTGAATGTGTTTTGTCACCTTTATAATGATCATGTTAGTTGTATAACGTATGTATGTATAATGCATGATGGCCACAATTCAGAGAATCAGATCTGTCGTATTTACATTAAGTAAATTCATAAATTTCTCCTGAAATATAAAAGTGAACTGGGAGAATAGAGTAAACTTTCGTTCCTCCCTAAGCCAATCTTAAAGGTTGTGTCAGTGATTTCAGGCCCAAAAAGAAATTATCACATTCATCTAATCTTTCCTAACAATCCGCTAGCTGCCCGCCCCATAAGCAGGCTGTCAAAAAAACGCATCTCTGTAGGCAGCCTAGGCTCTGAGATCTGCACACAAAAACAAATGGGTACACCACCACTCAAAACCAAAATAAACAGTGTTCCAACCAATCACCGACAGGGGCGGGTGTTGCTCCGACTTCGCGTCCAGCTGTGCACGAGCTCAAAACCTAGTGCTAGCGGATCGTTAGGAAAGATTAGATGAATATGATTATTTATTTTTGGGCCTGAAATCACTGATACAACCTTTAACATCAAAATCAGCTGAATAAGTGAGTGATGTAAAATGAAGTCTACGGTTGTTAAACTGAGAGACATGCTTGATATTAAACAAAATTGTTATTAAAAGCCCATTAAGCCGCAAAAGAGAAAATGCCTCGTGGCGCCGGCCCTGGTTAGGAATGGTTGACAAAGAAATGTGTGTGTGGAGTAAGGGTTGGTTTGTTGTTGCCTCACTAATTAACGTATCAGAGGATTTCCAGATCACTAGCGGGAGAAGCCTCATGTTACAGTCGTCACGATCGCAGATGGCTGTGTTTTAGCCATTGGGTGTTTTTGACCTACTGCACATGACGTGAGAACAGTAAGGTATTTAGGTTTATATGTTAGCATGGAGTCACTAACTTTAATTGTAACTTAATGAGAGTATGCCAACCAGAAAATTAACGTTTTCGCCTTCATTGGGATTGGGGTTGAATCCTTAGGGAACCAGGTTACTGTTCTCACATCATAGATATAATTAACCTGGCTTCAGTTGTATTGGGCAGATAATTGGTCCGTTCTTTTGAAACCGCGTTTCCCATTTTTGAAACGCGGTGGTGAATGCACGACAGTACGGTGATTCAATAAATAAATACACATGCCCATTCTCTCAGGATACCTGGAATGAGTGGTACAAGTACCCCAGGCACATCGTTTTACCATTTTTGTAGCATAAACACCATAAAACCGATGAGAGGTTTGGATCTTCCAATGTTTCTCTATGGCGCTGAAACCTAAAGATGTCCGAGTTCCAGTCCCTGTGCAACCAAAGCCCGTCTACGGAAAGCCTGGGCACTCCCTATTAGCCCCGTTGTATCATCTTGGTTGCAGTTCCATTAGAATTCCACTGGAGGTGATCGTGAGCGAGTGCAGAATGAATGGGAGTCTATGGGGCTAGACGGCTAAATGTATCTCTTTCTCCTGCTTGTCGTTGAATCAACATAGATTTTATTGTTGATTAAGCAAGTTCAATATAGATTATAGACCAAAAGTCGAATAAATTAGTACTTATGTCCTTTCGATTTCATACAGGTTGGGCCGTTGTTGGCCGGAACACGCTAGCATTCTGCTAAACGGATTTGCGACTGATCACGACACCCCGTTTGATGGCACCTGAAGCTAAAGCAGAATCTTAAGGAGGACTTTCTGTCGAAGTTCATTTTTGTGTTCTGTATTTATATTTTCCTGCGGGCACTTTTATTTTCATATCGTTATATATGTATTGTAAAAAGTACACAGGTATAAATGGAATTTGAGTGTTTTTTCTATTCTTGTGTTCAATGTGTTTATATACATGGTACGGTATGACAAATTTAAATAATCCAGTCAATATCCCGCTCACTAAAATTTAATTGATCATAGCATAAATAAGAAATAAATATTGAAAATGCCTCGTAGGTGTGCAGCAATACATTGTTCCAACAGTGGGAATGGATTGTCCTTCTTTTCATTCCCCGAGGACAAAAAAAGGTATTAGACATTCTCTGGAGAATATCAGCTGCTCGGCCAGCTCAGATCTGGGTGGAGTGAGGCGTGAGGAAGACTCCATTGCTTAACAAGTCACAGGGGGATATATGCCAGCCTACAGCTGGCCATTAAGCCAACTTTATTTACCTCAAAAAATAGCAACTGGTGTTATCGTTGCCGAAGGAACGAGAAAGGAAGCCATGAAGCGGAAGTGCCGAAGTGAACTGCCGTAAAGCAGAACCTCTGGCAGTATGAAAATATGTGACGTCATCACAATTTTTGAACGGGTTTTTAGAACAGATAACTGAACTTAAAAATGCAATTTTCAGCTGAGTGTATTATCTTAGCCCCCCCCCCTTTTGAATGCAACTTTCAAATTACTTGACAAAAAATTACATCCTGAGAAAAGTGGATTTCTAGGGGTGAAACTCCATAGACTCCCATGCATTCTGCACTCGCCCGCGAGCGCCCCCGCATGGACAGAGACGTGTTACTGCAGTCAGTCCAGAAACCGGAAGTAACCAGACAGTGCCAATTCTCTTCCTATTAGACATTCTCTGGTGCAACTGATACTCAACTGCCATTGGCTCATCTGCGTTCAAGGGGAGGGGCTTACCGGTCAATTGCATTATCGGGTTTGGCGCTCTTATTGGTTTTTGATTTGATGGTTGTGGTAGAAGTCACACTACGGACTGTACGTCAAATCTTCTCTGACACTGACAGAATTTTGTCTGAGGTCAAATTTGATTGCGATGGTCATTAATTAGCCGTCGCTGAACTTGTCAAACTAACAATCAAAGACTTTTTAGGGTCTAGAATCTTTTGGGGTTCACAAAATTTTTCTCAGATGGCCAAATCCTGGCCAAAATTGTACAGTGCAAACCCGGCTTTAGTCATGCAAGTATACTACATTATAAAGTGTGATGTCTCATTCAGGGCCATAAGGGAGAGAGAGGTGATGCAGGAGAGCCTGGAGAAGCAGGAGCAAAAGGGGAAAAGGGGGATATTGGGCTAACAGGGCCTTCAGTGAGTATTTACAACGTATAGCATGTGATGTTTACTAAGGTTCACTGCAAGGATTATGTTATTGTATCATGGTGTTTTAGGGAGCAGCAGGGCAAAAAGGAGATAAAGGAGACTCTAGGCTTGAGGATAATTTGGTGAGTTAAATGCCTGGTTCAGATTACACGATTTTAGCCCGATTTTGGCACGATCCGTTTGACGTAGGGTGTCGTGGGGATTCGTAAACGACAACGGGCGTCGGGACGCAAGATTCGATCGTATCATCTCGTATAGTGTGTCATAGTGGGCGACAACCTACGTCGCGTCTGCGATGCTTCACGACATCACGACAAAAAGACTAGCATGTTTAATTTTTTTAACGGTCGTCCACGACGGGTCCCGTCACATGTATGAGGTTTTAACAGTCTGTTTTTGTAATATGTTATCGTTGTGGCAAGCTAGCAACATTATTTTACTTGTACTACTGGCTAAAAGTAAAAATATATAAGAAAACAATATTTTACCTCAAGTTCTCTTTGGAGGATTGACAGCCCATACTGTCCTGTTCGAGCAATCCAGGAACGTGTCCATAGTCAGGTTTTCTTTCTTTTTTTACGTTTTTCTGAACACAGGACAGCCAATACAACACTCACCGCTTCATCCATTGTTTGTTTACGTTCGTTTCCGGAAGTCACTCGCTAGTTTCGCCTTCCCTATTACATCACGTGCGTCGTTAAAGACGGCACGCGATGACTGGTCAGGAAGCAACGTGTAGTCTGACATGTTTCTTGTCCACGACACGACAAGATTTTAGGAGTCAAAATCGCGTAATCAGACACAGTGACTATAGTAACAGACAAAAAAATTGTGTAATCTGAACCAGGCATAACGCACACTCTACATATTAAAATATGAAGAACCTAATCCAGATGTATCTTAACTGGACTGATCTTGATAACGCTCTTGCAGGACCAGATTATCTCTTTGCCTGGCCCACCAGGGCCTCCTGGACCCCCTGGGCGTGCCGTAAGGAATACAGTTTACTACTAGTTCAGAAACTTTTTGTTAAGGAAAGCTAAGAAGACTAACTATTTTTTCTTCCAGGGATATCATGGATTGCCTGGATCCAAGGTGAGACTGTGAAGTATTGTTGTAAAGGAATGACACTTTCTGGTGAATTTTGTGGTCATGGCAAAGACATTTTTTTAAATGAATTTAAAATGTAAAACAGGGAGAGCCTGGTGAGGCAGTCAGAGGAGAAAAGGGAGATGCTGGAGAGAAAGGTCCATCTGGGCAACGGGTAAGTTTTGTTACAAAACCAATATGCAGAAACCATTCCAAGACTTGTATAGATGTGAAAAGCCTGGACAGAAACAATTCTGCTTGTTGTGCACAGGGTCCTCAAGGCTTTCCAGGGTCTAATGGCTTAGTAGGCCTGCCAGGTGCAAAAGGTGAAAAGGTCAGTGTTTTGTACACTTTAAAAAGACAAGACAAAAAGTCTGCAAATAGCACAAAGTTCTGTCATGAAACTCTAGATGGTGCAGCCTAATAGGTCCTTTAACTCAACCAGCTCGTAATCACATTATTCTCTATAGGGCACAGCTGATTGGTTCCTGCTGTATCAGTAGCCAATGAGCTTTCATGCTCAACCTTCAAATACTTGGGTAGCATTTGCCTTAGTAGTGCAGTTCGCTTTCAGAAACCCTCCACCTTCCCCAGCTCCACCTGTATAGATCTGCTCAAGTAATTCATGTACTCTAAATTGTACAGCAGCAGCATGCCTTACTTGCTCGCGGCAGTGTCGTGTATTAGCAGTAACAAGTCCCGTACTTCCTCTCCAGTAGCAGCAATAACCTACAGCAGCAGCAATAAAACCAGAAGCAGCAGCAGCGTAGCAGATCTATTCCACCAAGACCAAACGCATCACCATTGTCATACCCATTACCATGCAAAACACTTTGAGAGTTGTCATGACAGACTAGGCCTACATATAACGCTAATTCTTCTCTCGTTGTGCTTTGTTTTCAAGGGAAAACAAGGTGAACCAGGATTAGATGTAAGTGATTATTATGCTTTTGGTTACACACTTAAGTATGTTAGCCTAAGTAATTACTTACTGAACATGGCTCTCCTGTGACAGGGTTTCCCAGGGCTTCAAGGAGAGAAAGGGGAGAGAGGAGACAGGGGAGAGAAGGTTAAGAGAAACAAATACTTTATTTTCAATAATTGCTGTTTGTATGTGGGTAATACTGTATATTGGTATATTGTTATAAAATCAAATGTCAAGTCTGGTGTATGCTGTTTGAGTACAATCTGACAAAGCAAACAATTCTTAATGTCTCCATGCAGGGTGAGAGAGGCTCAATAGGAAAAAAAGGTCTGAAAGGTCAGAAGGGAGAGCAGGGACCTCCAGGGCTTGATCAGCCTTGTCCTGTGGTATGTAATGAAACCATGTGTATGTTGTTTGGAAAAAATCAATGCAATGCTCTTTTCTGTCCCTTTTATGCACGTGAATAGCAAATTCAAATCTGTGTGAATGAGCTAACAACAGCTAGGATTTGACATGAATGGGTTTTACTGACAGGACACCAATGGTTCCATCAGATGCCGCCTGCCCTTTGGTATAGTATTTTCAATCTTGTGTTTGTGCTCACATCATTTGATGTTTCGTCCTGGTGCTGTGGGTTCTCCTGTCCACAACCATGAGATCTGATTCAGGTGGCTTGGCATAGACCAGAGCTTTATTCCTGATAACTACTTTATCACAAGTTATCTTACAGTCTCTCAATTTGCAAAGCAGGTTTTGCCCCATATACAGAATAAAATTCTATTTAGGAACATGCACAACTGGACATTTTCAAAACCAACAACTATGTTGAGTATTTAAACATCTAGTCATTGCCAAGGAAGAATATTTTCAACCAGACACCGAATGTGTAAGAATGTTCTTAAAATATTGACAAAATCAAATTACCTTACTTTCACCAATGTTAACACTTTGTCCTAAATTTTTAAAATAAAGCTAAAAAAATGTGTTAAAAGATTAATTGGATTTAACAACCTCACTAATTACAGACTAGCTGGTTCAACAACTATGTGGAGTATTTAAACATCTAGTCAGTGCCAAGGAAAAATCTTTTCAACCAGACACCGAATGTGTAAGAATGTTCAAAAACAAAATTACAAAAACAAATTACCTTACTTTCACCAATGTTAACAATGAAAGTTAACATAAAATAAAGCTAAAATAATTTTTTTAAAAGATTAATTGGATTTAACAACCTCACTAATTACAGACTAGTTGGTTCATGGACAACTAGTTGACCATCCTATCTGATCCCTAATTCTAACTCCATTGTAGGTGCTCATTTCATACCAAACCTATGCCTTGCCCTGAAAAATATAGATCACATGAGAGAAATAACTGTATCCACCTGGGTTTATGATTTTGTCCATCTGAGCTGTAGTGATGATGTGAGCATGATGTGTGCTGCATTTCACTTTCAGATTTACTGCCAAATGTGTTCCTCTGTGGGGTAGTGTGCTTCCTTTAGTCTCACATAATCATTGGTGGCAGGCTTCATATGTGATTTCGCCATTCCTGCCTGTCCCATCAGTAAGAACTTTGAAACAAATCATTGATTTCCTTCTCTTCTTTATTGACAGGGGCGAGATGGACTGCCCATACCAGGATGCTGGCATAAGGTATAATATATATGTCATCCGGGGAAACTATGAGTCCTGCTAGTTTTCCCAACATCCTTGTCATAAAAATTAGGACATTGCAGTTTGACTGCTTGTTGTGTGCGTCTCCTAACAGTTTTCTCCTATTGCTTTCTTGCAGTAATGACTAACCTGGAGAATGGAATTTGTACATATTGATATATATTTTGCAAGTAACGTTTGCTTTTTTTTCTCCCATTTTTTTTTTAGTAATCTCTTTTTTTAATAAATTGAGTTTTCATACAGGAGCCCCTGCAAAAATAATGTCTGTATCGCTGCATTAACAAAAGAGGGGGTCTCCACTGCCACAATAACAAGTGTAGAAAAGCAACAAAGAGAGTATTATAGGTGCTGAGACTGTACTGATTTTGAGAAGAGACATGAACTCAATGCTTGTGGATGCCAAGAGAATGCTGCTGATGTCCTTAAGGAGAGAATGGGTCTTAAACCAATATAACCCTGAACTTTCTAACAGACTGACCAATGCATCTACTTACATGACATCAAATTATGTTTTTCACTGGCTGTCTTTCGTTTCTGGGTGCCATTTGAACCAACCCCATGCATTCTTCATTAAACATTTGCTTGAAAGGAAGAAGCTTCAGAATCAGGACAGGTTGGCACGGACAAGCAATCGTCTAAGGCCTAAAGGACACTGAATGGGCTAAATGGAGTGAGAATGCTTTCCCAAAGTTCAACTGGATGTTTCAAATGAAAGGGCTCGTCTGTACTACAGGGAGGAACGTGATGTGGATATTGCACTGGATTTGTACTGGTGTACATATGGACAAATCTGTACTCAGGAAACTCTTTTCACTCTGTCAATAGGAAACCGCATACTATCTTTTGTTCCATTGCTCACTAAAATACACCAGTGGAGTGGTGGGGGGAAAAAGTATAATAACTGATATCATGTAAAAGTCTTTTTATAAGAAGTCTCACTGAATAAAACTCATTTTAGTGAGGGGTTGTTTGCATCCTCAATGAGCATTATATAAAGTTTGTGTAAATAAAATGGATTTTTACATTTAAAGGCTAGTATGACTTATTGTGTGAATAACTTCTTACTGTGCATTGTTTTGTGATCGATTGTTTTTCTCTCATTCTGTTTTAGAGGGCCAACCCTGTAGGCTTAGGTGACTCTTTTAAGGGAATTTTCTTATTTGATTGGGAAATTAAAAGGAAATAAGGTAGTTATTTTAAGCCACTGCGTTCAAAATGTGATTCAAACTAGTTACAAGTGTCTGCTATTAAATAACAGCGGTTATCTTTGCAGTCCAAACACAAGTTTTTAAACACGAGGAAGTTCTCTTCTAACATCTTATTAGAACATACATGATTACATAGCAAATGCCAAACAATTTAACCGGTAACCAGCCAGTTGATGTAGTAAAAAAAAAATACTATGGAAGTCGATGGGGTCCATTGGTTTCACTTTATTTTGATGGTCCCTTTAACACATTCTGTTAACTATAAGTCAATACTAACTGCATATATGAATAATGAAAGATAGTTTTTATTTGGCCTCTAGAGGCTGCTCTCGCTCTGTATAATGCCAGCAGTCTCTTCTCAGCGCTCTCGTACTGTGTAATGACAGGACACTCTTCTCAGCCGCTCCAGCAACGGACACAAGACACAACCCGGAAAAACTATCGGTATGAAATTTTTCAATCGGCAAAACCGATGAATCGGTCGACCTCTAAGTAATACCACGTATTTGTCACAATCATGGCGGTAGATGTAGGATCCACAGTTAGATCAATGAGTAGAAGCCCTATGTTTAAAACGACCATAATTTGAAGTGTCATAAAATTCTGAAATTATCGTACATTATGGGATTTTTTTCATTATTGATCATACATCGTACAGAGGTCAAAATTATCGTACAAATACGATAATTATCGTACATCTGGCAACACTGGTCACTTTTAACGTTTATTTGAAGAAGCAACACACATCATCAAACATTTTTCCAAACTTGAGAAGCATTTTTGAACCTCTTGTCCAACAAAAGACAACATTTAATAAATCAAAGTGTTTCAATCTTCTGTTTATTCAGCTACAGCGATAGTATGATGTCCATATGGATTTCTTGGATTTTTTAAATGTAGGCTATTACTATTTATTGTTTAAAAATATATATGAATTAAAATAAAGATAAATTACATATTGGCCACCCTGCTCACCTGGCCATCAAAAAACAAATATCGGCTGACCACTAATTAATTATTAGGGATGCAATGGATCGTAGTTTGGCACGCATGTGATTAACATATTAACTGCTAAGTTTAACCATCATAGTGTGAACAATTTGGATGTGTTTTGACATGCTCTGTTTTAACAATTTACACATTCAACCGATTTTAAACACGGAATAAGAGGTGGGATTTCGGGACTTGCACGCTGTTATCTGTGCGCACAGCCTCGCACACCCACGTGCACACAGACAAAGAGACAGCGCTTGAACACCAAATTGATGACAGGAAGACTGTGCATTAGTACCTTCAGAAAGAATCTTCTCTAAAAACAGGGCAGATATTAACAGAAAGAAGAAGCCGGATCAGCCCCTTGAAGCTAAGGCACTAACACGTCCGCTCCCCAAAGCTCCACATCAGATAACATGTCCAAGTTGTATGGCTCTCTGAGAGCCTCCTTGGCAAGCTGGTCTTTTAGCATAGAGTGTAGCTAGGCTTCCTCTCACTATAGAGGACCATTATGGTGAAGCCTCCGCTCTGAGAGCTCTGTGGTGACAGCAGACTGGGTTGTAGGCTTTTTTTTTGCCTCTCTGTTGAACTGTCTTCAAGGTCCCAAGGTGGGCGTTGCTAGGTCTCCTCTCACTTTAGAGAGTCGTCCTGCTGAGGACTACATAATAATGTAGAATTCATAGACAATTGGAAAAGTTTTTGTGGGAAGCCTGACCTGTTGAAAAGAGATGGTATTCATCCCTCCTGGGCTGGTGCTGCTCTTCTCTAGTAATTTGGCTCATAGTCTTAGAGATAAAACATGACAAATTGGGCACCAGGTCAGGAAGCAGACAGACTGGCTAAACCGACCGTCTGCAAGCTGCCTCGCGTCACCAAGGTCAGATAAATCCCATCACATTAGAGCCTCTTTCACCTAAATATTATCATATATTAGAGACTGGTGTCTGTTTCCCGAATTTGGAAATCCCAAAACCTTCTGGTTACAAATTTAATTGATGTTCAACAAATAAAAAACAGCAAATGATTGGTTTTGATTTGATGATTGAAATGATTGAAGCTTGGGTTGCTGAATCGATCCCTTTCTTCAAAATCGCTCATAGTTAATGATATGATTTTAGATTATAATCTAAATGTGCTGTGTTTGACAGAACCCTGGCTAAAACCAAACGATTACATTACTTTAAATGAGTCAACCCCACAAGATTACTGTTATAAACATGAACCTCGTCTGAAAGGCAAAGAGGGAGGTGTTGCTGTAAGTAATATTTTCAAAACCACTAAGAAATCTAGTTTTAAATATACTTCTTTTGAAGTGTTGGTGCTTAATGTAAAAATATATAGTGTAAACGATAAATCATGTTTGAGAAATCTGCTGGCTACTGTATACAGGACACCAGGGCACCATAAAGATTTTATCAAAGAATTTGCAGACTTTCTATCAGAATTAGTATTGGCTGCAGATAAAGTACTAATTGTTGGTGATTATAATATACATGTAGATAATGAAAAAGATGCATTGGGATTGGCATTTAAAGACATTGTAAACTCAATTGGAGTTAGACAACAAGTGTCAGGAGTCAGGACCTGCTGTTATTGTCGTAATCAGACTCTAGATCTAATACTATCACATGGAATAAATGTTGATGCCATTGAAATTCTGCAGCAGAACGATGACATCTCAGATCATTATCTAGTCTCATGTAAATTACATTTAGCCAAGGCTGCAAAGCCAACTCCGTGTTATAAATATGTTAGACCTAAAACTTCTGCCACTAAAGATTGCTTTATCAATAATCTTCCTAATCAGTTTCATCCTCTCAGCATCCCGGATAGCTTAGAATAACTTGATATTGCAACAGAAACTTTTAACTCTCTCTTTTCCAGCACTTTAGACACAGTTGCTCCGTTTCGCTTAAAGAAAATAGTCCAACGCCGTGGTTGGAAGAAAATAAACATAATCCTAGGTATTTATTTGAAACAGTGGCTAAACTAATGAAAAAGAAAGCTTCAAGCCCAGAAGTGTCCAAGCAACACAGCAGTAATGCCTTTATGAACTTCTTCACTTATAAGATTGATAATATCAGGGACAAAATTATAACTAAGCAGGGAGTGAGGGAGTGCACAGGGAGTGTCTCCCTGAGGAAAAATTTTATTCATTTGTTGCTATAGGAGAGGAAGAATTTTGCAAACTCATTAATTCATCTAAATCGACAACTTGTATGTTAGACCCTATACCGACTAAGCTACTGAAAGAGATGCTTCCAGATGTCATAGATCCTCTTCTTAATATCATTAATTTGTCTTTGTCTCTAGGATACGAACCAAAAACCTTTAAACTGGCTATGATAAAACCGCTTGTTAAAAAAACGCAACTTGATCATACAAAATTAGTCAACTACAGGCCAATCTCGAATCTGCCTTTTCTGTCAAAGATATTAGAAAAAGCAGTATCCTCACAACTGTGTTCCTTTCTTAAAAGAATTGGTATCTGCGAGGATTTTCAGTCCGGGATTTAGACCAGACCATACCATAGTACCGAGACAGCTCTCGTTAGAGTTACAAATGATTTGCTTTTATCATCCAATCGTTGTTGTATCTCTCCATTAGTGTTACTTGATCTTAGTGCTGCATTTGACACAATTGACCACAACATTCTTTTACATAGACTAGAAAACTATGTTGGCATTAGTGGAATTGCACTAGCATGGTTTAAATCATACTTATCAGACCGCTATCAGGCTACGTTTACACATAGCCGGGTATTTAGAGAAACGAATATCCCCCCCCCCCCCCCCCCTCCGTTTTCAATAAAAACATCGTGCACACGACCCGCATAAATACGCCGCGAGCGCCATCATAACTATGCCAAACCTATGAGCGGCAGTGTAGGGAGAAGGATAAAGCCAATCAGAATCCTCAGAATCGACACGAGAGAACCTAAAACCCCGTTTCTCCCAGTTGACACGGCAACACATAACCGCCGTTTTCAGAAATCTCCACTTTGGCCGGAGTTTTTAGAAATAATCGTTTTCTGTGAAAAAACTGGGTTTTCGTGTAAACGAGAGGCCAAACCGCAGGGAAATATCTGCGTTTTCCCTCCGTGTAAACGGGGCCTCAGTTTGTAGCAGCAAATGAAGAGTTCAGTATGGCTTACCGCAAGGGTCTACTAGTACTAGTACTGCTGTTCACTCGGTGCTACCATTAGGAGATATCATTAGGAAACATGGAATTAGCTTTCACTGTTATGCCGATGATACTGTATATTTCTTCAAAACCTAGCTAAACTTACCAATTCACAAAATTAACGGAATGCATAGCTGACATAAAAAAATGGATGACTAGTAATTTCCTACTACTAAATTCTGAAAAAAGAATTGAAAAAAAAAAAGAACCTGGGTGTGCTCTTTGATACCAATCTTTCATTTGAAAGTCATGTGTCTAGTATCTGTAAAACCGCATTTTCCCATCTTAAAAATATATCTAAATGACACCATATGCTCTCATTGACAATTAGTTCATGCTTTCATGACATCAAGACTAGATTATTGTAATGCTCTACTGGGTGGTTGCCCTGCATGCTTAATAAACAAACTACAGCTAGTTCAAAACGCAGCAGTTCGAGTTCTTACCAGAACCAGGAAATATGACCATATTAGCCCGGTTCTGTCAACACTGTATTGGCTGCCTATTAAACATCGTATACATTTTAAAATATTGTTGATTACTTACAAAGCACTAAATGGTTTAGCTCCGCAGTACTTCAGCAAGCTCTTACCGCATTATAGTCCTTCACGTCTTTTGCGATCTCAAAATTCCGGCCAGTTAATAATAGCTAGAATATATAAATCGACTCCTGGTGGTAGATCCTTTTCCTATTTAGCACTTTCTACCATTGTCCGGGAAGCAGGCACACTCTGTCAGTTCAAAGCTAGACTAAAAACACATCTCTTTGACCTAGCATACACATAGTACATTATAGACTTCTATAATTCAATGTTAGGCTGCATAGATTAGGTCAGCCGTAACTGGGAACACTTCCCTTAAATCCTGATGTACTCGTTACATCATAAGAAGAATGGCATCTACGCTAATTTTAGTGTCTTTGTTTATCCCAAGGTTTTCCCGCTGCCTGCCGGATCCAGGCCGTATCCAGATCCGACTAGGACCTTCACCTGGACCCAATGACAATGCAGTGCTGAAGTGCCAACTAGCCTCTCCCTATGGAGGACCCTTTTAAAGCATTGTGGGAAAATTCGGTTCGCGCACCTACCCCGAAGTGATAAAATAAAATAAAATTCTGTATCAAATTTATAGGCAAGACAAGTAGTTTGTTTAGGCATGGTTTGTAGGGAATTACAAACCTGCGCACATATATTCAAACGCACATAACTATAGAATCAATTCTTAATGCGCATGTGAACGCCATCAGCGTTTATCACAGGTTCGCGTTTAAAGTTTGTTTAGAGAGAACGGCGTCGTCTTAGCGGCCCCTAATTTAATAACAAATGATCATTTCACCGGAAGTGAATCAATCAAAACTAACTTTAGCTGGAAATAACATTATTCAAGAACCGCTATAAAGCCAAAACAATCTCTGTTACCTTAAATTATATGTTTATCCTGCAAAGCTGCTTTGAAACAATCTACATTGATAAAAGCGCTATATAAATGAAGATGACTTGACTTGACTCCGCCCCAGAGCTCCGCCTGGATAGCAGTATTAAGTTGTCAGTCTCATTGAGCTTCCTTGGTAAGCAGTCCTAAGCGTAGAATGTAGTTAAATCTCCTCTCACTTCAGAGAGTCTGTCTTGCTGAGGCCTCCATTCTTCGAGCTCAGTTGGGGTGGCTATGCTGGATTGTATTGCTCTCTGTAAGCCTCCCTGGTGGAACCACACTTAGGGAAGCATTGTTAGATTTCCTCTCGATTAAGAGAGTCGTCATCGTGAGACCTCTGCTTCCTAGAGCTCTGCATTAACCGGTCCAAGTTCTGTGACTCTCTGTAAGCCTCCTTGGTGAGGTGGTCTTTTATCATAGAGCGTAGTTAGGTTTCCTCTCGCTATAGATGGTCTTTATCTGAAACCTCCAATCTGAGAGCTCCATCAAGGCAGGGAATTGGGTTTTAGGCTCTTTCTGGAGCATCCCTGGTTAACTGTCTTCAAGGTGGCTTTGCTAGGCTTCCTCTCACTTTAGAGGGTTGTCCTGCTGAGTCCTACGCCCCCAGAACTCAGCCTGGATAACAGTATTTGAGTGTTAGGTTCCTTTGAGTAACCTTTAAGCAGTTTTTTTTTAAGTATATATAAATAAATAAAAAATATTTACTTTTCCTTGCAACACATGTAGTTTCCGTAGTGTAGTGGTTATCACGTTCGCCTCACACGCGAAAGGTCCCCGGTTCGAAACCGGGCGGAAACAAATATGTTTTTTAAATATTTTTTATATATAGCTACAAGTATGTACATTTAACTTTATTTTGAAGCAACTTTTATCGTTTAATCCAAAATTTAGTTGTACTGCCTACATTTACTGATATATTCAATAGTACTATACCAATTTATTTAAATTAATTAAAATATTATTATTATAAAATGAGCACCCAACACACAATTGTCAGCAGTTGAAATCAGATGGTGGACTAAGGGGTATAGAAGAACAAGAAGTCTAATTTTGAGTTAAGTAAAAAATACACATGACTAGAAGTTACAAGAATCAAGATAATGCAGATCACAGCAGATATGTAACACCACATACCAAGATGTAAACATAATTATTAAAAACAATATTATATTAGACCGACAAATTATAATTGATGATTGTGACTTTCTTGTGTGTTACGTTTTACAGGTTAACTTACACGTCTGTTTAATTGAAAATTACCCATAAGTCACTAGGCTTCCGTCGACTTCAGCACAACGTTTCCGTAGTGTAGTGGTTATCACGTTCGCCTAACACGCGAAAGGTCCCCGGTTCGAAACCGGGCGGAAACAACCTTATTTTCTCTCATAAAACCACTTACATTCAAAAGCCCAGTTAAATACACAATGGAAAAAAGCAAGTGAAAAAGAGGAAAACCCAACCCAGAACGCTAAACTTCAGGTTTTGTAATTACCTACCTGTTGGTTTCTCTTTAAAATCAATAGACAAATAAAAAACGCACGCAAATTCATAGTTGGGACTTCTATACAAACATGGACAGACTTTTATTCTGAAATCACTGTGGCTGCAGGACAACGACTTGAAATTATATTTTCAGACACATGCTGAAGGCTTCACACAACTGCATATAATCCAAATATGCCTGGTTTTAACTACGGGGATGATCAGGTAAATTTCAGATGCTCTTAAATGGCATGTATGGAATTTTAAGTAACCTCAGTATGCTCTTTACA
Organism: Semotilus atromaculatus; assembly: GCA_031834385.1. NCBI lineage: Eukaryota > Metazoa > Chordata > Actinopteri > Cypriniformes > Leuciscidae > Semotilus > Semotilus atromaculatus. The sequence goes on along the minus strand of JAULUF010000001.1, from coordinate 20,428,288 downwards.
GATTCCAGCTGCATCTCTGTTCGGAGCTAATAAAACCCTAAGTCCTATTAATCCTATTCTTTGCTCAAATGTTTATTTAACTGCATTTTATTTTATATAAATCAGCGTTCCAGAGAGAAAACAAAATCTGAGCAAGTTTAAGTTGTTTGGAAACGTTTAATGGCCATTAGCTTTGTATCGGTGGCTTAGGTATATTGAGGAAGTCTATTTTAAAGTTTTACGCCTAAAGAGTGTTTCAGTATTTTGTCATTCATATTAAACATTCACTTATGAATATTCTGATGTATTATATTGATGATAGATACTGGCAGATAAAAAAGCTGACGCGAATAAATGCAAAACTCAGCCGCATAAAAACAACTGCGCAGCTATGATGCGCTAGAACACTTGTCTTTGTATAGGTCAAAAGCCGCTGTTTACACTGCACGGATAGGTTTAGATTCACTGATCTGTAGAACACAAACACACGTCAGCGTTACGTGCTTATGTTCTATAGATCATATCGAATACGGGCCTAATTTGACAGCACGATCCAGCCGTTCCAAGAGGTTTTAAGGATTGAGTGGCGCATTACAAATAGAGGTCTCTCATCCAGGATATGATAACTGTACCCACACTGAAATGAGTATCAGAGATAAAGAGCTTAATATACATTTCAAACCCGGGCACGTTGAGGTTGTTCAGGTAAGACTGTTGACCATTTCTAAGAAAGCCTTCATATGCATTCAAAGTAACTTTATATCAAATGACTGCCTTATAATCCAGGGAGATGCGTTCTGTGGTCATTTTAATACTTAAAAAGAAATACAAATCATGTAATTGTTATCGCGTAGTTTGGTTTCAGTTTCATGCATATTATGTTTGAATTGTTTATAATTTGGCAGCACTTTAAACTAGAAGGCATACGAGTGCCTTCCTAAGAAATTAGACATACTATGTATTATGATTGTATTTTATGATGTTTTTTATTGATATATTAAAACGCTGTGCGACACTGAGGCGTATCTGCATTTAAACCCTCTGTTGGTTAATCCCTTTAACCAGTTTCCTCTTTAAGTGTCTATATGCAGGTCGGATTTAAAGTTGAACTACAACGTGCTTGAGAGCATATAAAACAACGGAAAACCCATTTCATCTGTACAAATGAAACCAGTCATACATATTTTAAATTACATTTTACAGACTTGAGTAAAAATAAATAAATAAAGAATGGCAGAAATTTCAGTTCCATAAATAAAAATAGGTATGCAATAACGTTTACACAGAAATGGACTGTGAACATGGAATGGAACGAGAGAACTTTCTCCAACCAAAATCCATTTCAGCTGTAGTTACACTAAATCTCCTGAAGGTGGCGCTAATAGCGACTAACATAGACAGCTGAGCGCTGCAGCCTCAGCACCGACTGCACAACAGCATCGAGAACATTAGTTTCAACGTGTGAGCCTGTTTGAAACAATCATAACTTACAAATGCAACAATAACAAAAAAATATTAAAAAAGGTTCTGTCCTTTTACTTTGGAACTGAAGTGCTGTCACTCCAGGTTGAAAGCGATGCTAGATTAACAGCGATGCATTTTTAAAGGCAATTTCCAAGTGTCACCATCCTCTGTATTTCCATAAACTCAGTTCAGAATGTGTACTACAACAATCATATCCTATAATAGAATATAAGACAACGTACTCCTTTCAGTTGTAAACGTCATCTTAATTGGACTAAAAAAGTAACGTTAGACTAAATACTCATTAAACAATTACAATTAACAACATGACATCTTTCAAATATCAAAATATAAAGTACAATTTACCTCATAATAAAACAAGCGAGTTTCACGGACAACATTTGAGGTAAATTGTATTTATCGTAACGTTAGTTACGCCACTACTAACGCTAACTTGGTAACAGTCAGTTCATCAACACGAGGACTAACTTATAGCTAATTCAGATAAACTTCTCAAGACTATTGTAATATCTTACCGTCGTTTGTTTCGCTGTTTTGAGAATGGTCAGTCGCACACACACACAAAAAAATCACCAATTACTCATCGACACTGGCTTTTTCCATCAGTTGTGATGAACATGACGAACCACGAACATGATCTGGATATCATCTGCCAATGATGTTGTAGGGGCGTGCTCAGATTCTGTGATGGGCAGCTCTCATTAGTTTTCAGTTGTGTCAATCAAATCTCGGACCTGATATCGTTCTACTCATAGATATCCATAATAAAGCCTTTATTATGGGTATCTATGGTTCTACTCAATATAACTATTTAAAAAAATCTGATAAACCTTGATCTTTTGTTTTTTTAAATGCTTCCCCATATATTGACATTCTTCAAATTATGAATAATTAAGAAAACGTTCGCATATGTCTAAAGAGCACTTCATCTGTAAAGCATTTGTTGCCTACTACAAACATTAGAAAAACATCTTTAAACAAAGTTTTACATAGACTACATTCTAAATCTTTAAGACATTTTAACATCTGACAGGAAACATTTTAAAGGCTTATTGCAGATGAGCAAAAGCTCTGAAAAATACTTGCATCCTGCAGATAAAAACATGCACATCAACCAGACACCTCTGCTATGGGTGTGTATGCTGTTAAACTGTTCTGTAATTTAGGATGATGTCTACACACCGTACCGGCGTGTGCTTGTGACTGGTGCAACAGGGCTACTGGGCCGTGCTGTTTATAAAGAGTTCAAGAACAATGACTGGGATTCTTTGGGATGTGGCTTCAACCGTGCCCGGCCTTGTTTCCTGAAGTGTAATCTCTTAGATGAAGACGCAGTGCGAGGAGTCATTCAGGGCTTTCAGGTAACTTATGCTCTATCACATTATTGCCCTAACCCTAAGATCACCCACTGCTACTCTCTTACCACCAACACATTTTGTATATATACAGTACATGCTTGATGTGTCAAAAGTGTTTTTCTCCATTTTGTGAATGTCAGCCTCATGTCATTGTGCACTGTGCTGCCGAAAGGAGGCCAGACGTGGTGGAGCGTCATACTGAAGCGGCCATGAACCTGAATGTGCATGCATGCACTACTCTGGCCAAAGAAGCAGGTCAGTAAAGTGACACATATCGAGTGTAGCGTCAATTCTGGCAGGTCATGTTAGTCAAGCTCACATCAGCTGACTCTCAGGAGATTCTGTTTGCTAATTGTCATTTGTATTTGACGATAGTGGTCCTGACAGAACTGTTAGATTAGATATGGTTATAAATGCAAAATTTCTTGTTAGAGTTCTCCATAATCCCTTTCCACAGGTAGCATCTTCCTCATATACATAAGCACAGATTACGTTTTTGATGGACGTAATCCCCCCTATGGAGAAAACGATGCCCCCAATCCTTTGAATTTGTATGGGAAGTCCAAGCTAGAGGGCGAGAGGGAGATTCTCAGACACTGCCCAGGTATGTTCTGTTTTTCAACCACATATGAAAGGATCGGCTAGTTTTTTCTTCATTACAAAATAAAAATAAATTTAAGCTAGATTGCCCTGCCACAATAATATTAGGAGAGCATAACATGTATGTTCCCGCTCTGAGCAGGGGCAGCCATACTGCGAGTGCCCATTCTCTTTGGAGAGGTGGAGAAGGTTGAAGAGAGCGCAGTGACCGTTTTGTGGGACCGAGTTCAGGAGGGAGCTGAGAGTTGCACCATAGAACATTGTCAGCAACGCTTCCCTACCTTCACTAAAGATGTGGCACGTGTCTGTCGGAACATGGCTGAGCGAGCCCTTCAGGTGAGACCCAGCTAGGGGTGTCAAGCTCAGTTTAGGTCAAGGGCTGGATTGAACTAAAATCACTTTGGTGTCCCCATGTAGAGAATGCATACACAATGTACGTTCCAGTCCAAAATCAACTTAACCATTGATTTCTGCACAACATGTTCCTGTTACCCTCAGGATCCATCATTGCGTGGAATCTTCCATTACTCTGCCAAAGAGCAGATGACCAAATATGAGATTGCCTGTGCAATAGCAGACGCTTTCAACTTGCCTAGCAGTCATCTAATACCAGTGAGTACAAAGAAAAAAAAAATAGTGTGCTGAAAAGATACTATCATCACATATTCTGTCCTTCCTACAGTGAGTACAGTCCAGGGTCGGAAATGAACACAGGCTTAGCGCAAAAATTCCAGCAAAATGAATAAAATGCCCCCCCAAATTCATGATAAAGAGGCCCAAAATGCTCCTGTATAAAAAAAAAATAATATTAATTATCGACTGTGGCGATTAAAGTATGTGAAAATGAAGGAAAAGTGTCAGTGATGGGAGACGTTCTTTGCTCGCGTTCTGTACATAATTTAATCCCAATTTGAATAACTGTTTTGTTTTTCATGCTATTATAATCAATGTGAAGTTTTAATTTTTTTAATGTGTAAAAAGCGATAAACTGCAATGAACGGCTCTTAGCTTGTTTTGTCTGTGTGGTCTACAAGAATATGATTTGCTACTAATTTGATAATGTAAAGATGACTTTTGTTGATGTAATTTGAATTCTTATTTCAAATATTGCCCCTTAATAGAAAAGTTAGTTTCTGACCCTGGTACAGTCTGTATACACTCTTCTCTTGCATGTAACTTGCATTTTATAGCTACATGGGGAATGTTTGTGTAAAGATAGAGAAAAATATGACTCCAATCTTTTTGTTCAGTGTGATCTGTTTAGTTGTTTAATGTGATAATCTGTTTTTATCATTAACCTGTGTTTGTGTGTGTGTGTGTGTGTGTGTGTGTGTGTGTGTGTGTGTAGATGACAGAGCAGCCTGCTGGAGCAGGGGCTCAGAGGCCACAAAACGCCCAGTTAGAGTGCTCACGCCTGGAGCTTCTCGGCCTGAGTGTGGAGTCCACTCCTTTCAAGACTGCCATAAGGGACAGCCTGTGGCCCTTCCAGCACGACAAACGATGGAGGCAGACCGTCTTTCATTAAAGCAACGACTATATCCCAAACTCCAGAAGGAAATTGGACCACATTCTTTAAATGTTTAGTATTTTAATATTTCACAGAAATAATAATCCTGAAATAAAACAGATCCATGCTCTTCACAAGTCCAGCTGCTTTGTTTGATGTTGAAGTATACATTTGTTATAGCCAACAGGTATTTCACCTTTGTGTTTTTGTGAGAATTGCACTATATATTAATATGAGTCCTCAACTGTACTTTGTGTTTCTTTCCTAAATTGTATTAGTTCATGTTGAAGACAAGAATGTTTAATAAAGGATCAGATGATATGCTCAATTTCTACTGTTCCCTCTTTTTTATATAAATGTAAAAAATAAATAAAATAACAATAAACACCAGACATTTATTCGAGGAAAAGAGAATTAATAAGTTAAGTATCAGGAAGCTAAAACTGAGTCTTTCTTTCTTTTCGAACCGCATACTAGTGTCTATTCGTACTAAGTTTACCATATCTTAGAATGGCAGAAATAGTAAGTATGCTAGTGTGAGTTATTTCTTGTGTCGTGGTGACGTTTCCTCAAATGGGCGGGGTCATTGGGTTGCGCTTCACTCGCTGCTGTATAGCGGTCAGTCAGCTGATATTACCACGAGTAACTTTCCAATGGGAGTCCGCGCACCGCTGTCTACGTGACATCACCGCTGTGACCAAATTGAGAAGCGTTGTTTTATCCGTGATTGCAGCTTCATCGGTTTACGCCGGACTTCAGCGGCGGAATAATAACAAAACCAAATTCTTAAAGACAACAAAGGACGCACTAGCGCAATTCGCTGGAAAGAAACAGTTTTTTTCCTACAAAAGGTAAAAAACAACAACACTTCTTTGCCTTTTCAATACAATAACGCTAAGTTACACGCTAACCAAATTAAATGTCTTTCGTCTTAGAAATGAGTTAGTCTCATTTGCTAGTGAATATGTTTGTTTTTTTGGTTCTGTCAAACATTGACCACTGAATGGTAGGGTTGGTAGTCCTCAGGGTCTTACCGCCCCTCCATTTTCCTCCACACATACTATGGCGCACAAGAAATATCTCATGACCATAAGGATATAAAGCTATTCTACTATTAGCTATTGTGAGACATGGAAGATATAACGTATTATTCAAGTTGCTGTGTTTGTACTGTAAACTACTGTGTGTTTTCATAATGTGTGTGTCGCACATTTATTCGCGTGGGTAAATGAGATCCTGACCTTTGTCTGGCAGCAGGTGAACAATCATCTTGTTGTGAATGAATCCGATCGCCTGATTCTGATTATTACTGCAGTGTCTGTAACACTACTGCATTCACCGTCATCTCATAGAGAGTGGGGCGGGTTAATGTATAGGCCAAAAACAATATATGTACTGACACTTTTTACCATCATTAGTTCAGTTCAGAGTCAGACTCAGCTCATTTCAGATGGGGTGTCTAGTTTAGCTAGCTATCAGCATGTACTTTGATACCTTGATCCTTCGGGTAATTTTATGTCATTGTCCCTATTATTATTAGCAAGTTTGTGAAATGTTTCCGATAACTTTTGAGTGCATGAAATTGTGTGAATAATAAATTGGAAGATTGAAGTATAAATTAAATGATCAGATTTAATTAATAAAAGCATCAATCTGCTATATATTGGGCCCATGGTCTACTGTAGCTCAGGCCCCTAAAACACACTGTAATATGTGTGACATATGTAAGTGGATATGCCTGTTAAATTATAAATGTAAGGGTATATAGAGCAAAGATTAAACCTAAAGTTTGGAATTCTGATTATGTGGCAATATTGTACTGATCCACAACAATAGTTTTTTTTGTGTGTGTGTGGATTTTCTCCATGTGTATCAGTCATTTCATTCAGCATTGTCTTATGTTGTTTGAGTATTTCATTGTCAGCTTGTTCCATTAAGAGCCATTAAGTTAATAATTTACCATCACTGAGTCAAGAGAGCACTGTTTGACTTCAACTAGATCAAATACTCACGCCGCCATTGTAAGTGTATTAGTCAGCACTGATACCATTTCCGTGGAGAAGAATACTCACTGTTAATGAGGCTTGATATTCACTGATCATCAAAAAAGATGTGTTTTGGCCCATGTACTACTGATTCAGATAGAGATTGCCTTCTATTTACATTTTTTTTCCCCAAAAAAATAATTTAGAATAAAAAGCAGACTGTAGTCAAAGTAGACAGCTAGGCCTAAATGTCATTTTTAATATGATGTTATTGAAAGATCTATATGTCTGTCCCTCATAGCCTCATTGTCTTCTATTTAAAATTAAATATGCTGTTGATCCTCAATAAGGTCTATTTGTTTATCAATGAGTTTTTTTTTATCTATTGAACATTTTTATGTATATTTATGTGATGTACACATCACTTTTTATTTTTTAATTTTTTTAAAGAAATTAATACTTTTATTCAGCAACCATATCAGTTGATGGGCCCCATTTACTTCCATAGTAGGAACAAAAAAAATACCATGGAAGTCAATGGCTACAGTCAACTGTCTGGTTACCAACATTCTTTAATATATCTTCTTTTGTGTTTAGCAGAAGAACGAAGCTCATACAGGTTTGGAACAACTTGAGGGTGAGTAAATGAGGACATTTTTGGGTGAACAGAGAAAGAGTAGTATAGTTTTACACCTAGATACATGCCTAGCCTGTTAAAAACAATTAAACAAAAAAGGCAGCAGTTAAGAGTTATTGCAATTGTTTTTGTTTTGTTTTTACAATTATTAAGTTAAAATGTGCACTTTTCCTGAGTAATATGTTTAGCAAGTTTAAGAAGATGAGAGCCATTGGTGCACTTTGGCCTCGTTCACACCGCAAGTCTTAATGCTCAATTCGGATATTTTGCTCAGATCCGATTTTTTTTGTTTGGCTGTTCACATTACCTTTTAAAATGTGGCCTATATCAGATTCCAGTGTGAACTGTTTGCGGTTTCGAACTGACCCGCATGCGCAAAAGTACAATAACGGCGCGTTTCCATTACAGATTTGCGCAACACTTTTGCGATTTTTTTTCTCTCTAAATATCGATAAAAAACTATTGCGAAAGTACGGCGTTTCCATTAAACCGATGTTATGCGACTATAACGTCATTTTTTCCTCTCGCGATCAGTCATTCCAACAATCATGGCAACGGATGTTGGTAGGTTTATAGCCTATATCAGAGCCACCGCACTAGACATTATTATTATTATTAATGGAAGGAGACGTGGCTATCCCCAAACTCGTCGGCAGATATGAGCTATTTCTGGGTGTTTCTCCTCATTTCTGCTCCAAGGTCTTGATTGTGGCGTTTCTTTGAGGTTTAAAATCCAGTATTCCTGTAATTATTTTTTCTTTTATGAATTGAATAAAGAACTCTGTCTCGTATTCTGTCCAAACGGTCCATGTAGCTATATTGCGTCCACTCGTTTTTCCTTTTTTAACCCGTAATTGAAAAACGAAAAATGAACGGTTGTTGTATTTTTAAAACGCAAAGTTGAACAACAAAATATGAATTTGAACTGCACACACCAAATACTGCGCAAAAAAAAAAAAAAATATATATACAGTATATATATATATATACACGGGCGTAATTTCCTATGGGGACAGGGGGGACATGTCCCCCCCACTTTTCAAAATCCCGTTTGTGTCCCCCCCACTTTCAAATTCGTTTGTAGTTATTTTAAACCGAACGCCGTCATTGCCACGGAGGAGCAGGATCGAGCCTGTGTCGATGCGCGTGTCAATGTCCAGGAACTTCGCGTACACACTCTAAAAATAGCGCACTGAACGAATGAGCAGGTATAGCGGTTGCTGCACAGAGAGCGATGAAACGCCAGAAACAACAACGGGTGACTATAATGTCATCATGGATGAAAAGAAAGAAAGAAGATGCGAGTTGGTTGATTCAGTAAATTAGCTCACGTCAGGATAATCATATTTTCTTTCTACACCTGTTGATAGCCTTACGTTCACTGAGCTAACTTCAACATAGCCTACGCTGCTGCTGCTAGGTAACTTCAGACTGTTAAATATGTAATGTAGAACCACATTGTGTAGCCTACTAAAAGAAAAACATTATGGGCCATGAAAACGAGTCCACTTTAAACCGCAGCATTTTCTGTCAGCTACGATAGTGCTGTCAACGTTGACCCATGCGACTAACTTTTGTCCAGCTTTAATGCGCGACAAGACAAAGGAGAACGCGCTCAGTGAATGTCCTCCTGACACAGACACACACACACACACACACCGCACAGAAAGACGCTCAGTATCGCACAGACAGGGTGCCAGTATCAAGTTCTCTATCGCGCTTGAATTAACAATAACACACACATTTATGCCCAAATGTCCGTTTTTTCGAGTATCCCACAAGAACAGTCTTAAATGAGTTAAATAAAATCTTAAATGAAAGTAAAGCTAGTGAGAGAATGAGACGCGTGAGATCCTGTCAGCAGATCTTAAAGTGACAGCAGCCACTAATTCTCTCTGTCAGTAAAGTTAACCAAAGAACAAAAAGAACAGAGAATTACTAACTGCTCTTGACTAAAGAACGGGTTAATCAAATAAAATGATATTTTAAATTGCATTTTTATTCATTTATAATTTATGCAGTGTTGAGTGTTTGATAACCTTATTCAATTTCTGTATATGTCATAGCCTACCTGTCCGACAGGAAGGGCACAGCTGTAGACAGAAAGCCAACATAGCCGACATTTATTATGGGTTTATGTGAGGTTTGTTTTAAGTTCACTTAAATTAAAAGTTGTTATATTTTTTTAAGCCTAATAAATGTTTAAAATTTGGGGGGGAAATGATTTTTCATCGATACATCAGTAACTATAAAAATCAGTGATACTGGCCTTCATTCATAAAAAGATGCCATTAAACAATTATTTAAAATTGTCTTCATGTTGTTTCTACATTACAGTGAAAATTGAGTCTCACATTATTTAAATTCTATTTACACACAAAACATTAATAGCTAACATTTATTTACTTTATAAAATGATCTGAAGTCTTGGCTTTCGGCACCTATTAAACAATAAAGAAAGACAGACATTTTTCTTATACAGCCTATTCCTAGATTATAATCTAATTATTTCCTGGATTTTATGTCACCATTATCCCTAAATGTAGCTATGTAAATGCAGGAAATGAGATTCAAATCGAAAATATTTTCCCCCATTTTGTGTCCCCCCCACTTCTCAAACCAAAGTTACACCCTTGTATATATATATATATATATATATATATATAGCCTATATATATATATATATATATAGCCTATATATATATATATATATATATATAGGCTACTGTAGGCTATAGACGATTTTTCATATTTTTGTTTATGATTTTTTGCCCCTTTATGAAACATTTTAAATATTTACAAATTAATATGGAACAAATGTCGATTTTACTAATTTTCTAAGGCCAATTTAGAACCCGATGATATTTTTCCTGCAGTGCTGAATGAGAAGAGCCATATCTCTGGATATACAGACAGGTGATTTATAGATTATTATAGGCTAATGTTAATAAATGTGTCTGAAAAAATTTGACATTTTAATTGTTTATTAATAAACTAGTGTTTTCTAAAGAGTGTCTGCAAACATGTCTCCATCTCCGCTGTAAAGCGGATGCGCATTTAGAGAGAAATGCACCTATCATATTATTATATTTCATAATCAGAAAGTTTTTGCTTTCGATTCGAATTTGTTTGTTTAAAAGTGGACATTTCAAGCTTTAGCCTACATAGGCTATATTTTGTTTCAGTTCATTTTTGAGACGTGTTCCAGTTCATGAAAGCGCGCCTGATTGTTTTATTTTACAAAAGCACAACGTTTTCTTGTTATTGTGAGTTTACACAAATAAAAGTAGTTGCAGATTATGTATTATTATTTTCTGTATGACCAGAAATTATAGAGTATCAACAGTAAGTGGTTTCCACTGTTGATAAGAAAAATGCAAGTGTTCGCGCCCGCGATTATACTATGGATATTATGAATGACATTTGACGAATTGCTTTGTTTCTTTTTTGGATAAAAGCGTCTTCTAAATATGTAGCCTAATAAACGTAATAATAATAATGATAATTATTAGGCTATTATTGTTATTATTATTTGCGTTTATAACTAGCCTAAATGAGTTCCCTTAAGACAGTAATAGGCTATAGTTTATCATAAAATAACTGATGAATGTTTTATTAGGCTATTATATAACCTATCCTAATTACAGGTTTGGAAATGAGTTTGTGTTCTATTTCTTTTTTGTATGTGAAGTCTTTTTTTTTTCTTTTTTTTTTTTGCTTATTATGTTATTCTGAGATTATAAAAAAAATAAAAATAAAAAAAAACATTTTCACAGACGTTTATCTAGGCCTAAATGTTCCGGGTCAATGCAAATAAAATGCAGAAATCTAATTTCTTATTTTTGTAAAAATGTATATGGAAAATAAGTTTGTATGTGAATATTTTTTTTCACCAGTCTAAAAACTAATAAAGAAGAAAGCATGTTTTTCGTTTTTCAAATAGGAGTTAAAGGAAAAACGAATGGACGCAAAAGTAGCCTATACACGGACCCCAGGAGTGGTGGGAATGTGATGTGAATAGCTTCACAGAGACGCTGTTTTTTGAAAACTTTCGGATGTCGAGGGCAATCTTTGATTATCTCCGTCAGAGATCGATTGACAGAATGTCTGACTCGCCGGCGCATAATTTGTGACAAATGTCGATGTAGATTGACATAAAAGTCGCATCAAATCCGCCTTGGTTGTTCACACTGCGGCAGTATTGAAAAAAATCAGATCTGGGTCTGATTCAGGACCACATATGGAAGTGGTCTAAATCTGATTTGAAAAAATCAGATCTGGGCAAGATTTGAGTGTTCACACTATTTCTGAAGAAGTGTGACCTGGTCACTTGACCCCCAAAAAATCGGATTTGGGCCACTTTTGCCTGCAGTGTGAACGAGGCCTTTGTTGTCTTTTGAAACTGGAACAGGAAGTAGTTATAACTTTTGTCATTGTTTTCTCCCAGCTAGCTAGCTCATTTCCAGCGTGTAGATGAATTACGAGCAGCCTCCCCCCTACACAGGGCCTGGTCCCACCGCTCCGGGATACCCCCCTCCCAATGCTCCCGGATACCCTCCTCAGGGATACCCTCCTCAGGGATTCCCTGCACAGCCGTACCAAGGATATCCAGTCAATACCGACCAGCCCAACCCTGGTTACCCAAACTACCCGCCTGGACCCCCTGGGTCATATCCAGTCCAGCCAGGATACCAGGGGTACCCACAGCCACAGTATGGAGGCCCAATGTATGGGGAACCTCCCAAAAACACTGGTGAGATTCTTGATTTCCTGTCATGTTGAACACTCTCATTTACACAGCCATTGGGTTAGTCCCTCTAATTTCCTCATAAACATCCTCAATTGTGACAGTGGAATCATCAGATTGACACAAAACACAGCTAGAACAGTTAGTGGAAATGTTTGTTGCTCATAGTTTGAGTTACAGTCATGTAATCATTAATAGCTGTATTCGTTTTCCTGGTGTCCTTTTTTTTTATAGGAAGTTAACACAGGTCAGAGGATTACAGTATGTATAATAGCTGTTATGTAAATTACATAAGTTGTTTAGCTTCGGTCACCTACGAGGTTTTTAAATCATGTTTTAATGGAGTCTTAGGGACTTTCACATACAGTGGGGACCCTTTGAGAACACTTTAAAAACAAACAAAAAAAGAGATTCTGACATTATTTTAAAGTTTCCTAATGTTGTTTTGGAGTCTCCTACAACAGGTTTACATGTATCAAAGGTCAAAAAAGGCAGGACGTTTCTCAGTGATACGCTACTCATTTTGAGGTATCCTTGCAACATCATTGAGATGTTGCAACTGTAATTCCTCACCATCAGCATTAACAAGTATATGTCCAACAACAAACCGATTATTTTACTTATTTACCGATGTGTATTTCTGAAAATGTGGGAACTCTATCAATAACAGTGCATTAGCCAAGCTCTAGCGTGAATGACTGATGTAACATAAACGTAGGTAAAACAAATCTTGCTCCATTCTTTATCTTTACTCAAAGTAGTAAGAACGACAGACAAATCTGCATTAGGTAATAGTGGCACACAGCTGATTAGCAGAAGTATTTCAGTAAGACGGTAATAACGTGAGTTAGCAGGAGACCTAGACAATATAAAACTCAAAACGAAGTATTTTGAACACCGGTAGAAAATATATACATCAATAATTAGTCATACTTACAGGTTGTGATAATGAGGAACAAGTTAGTCCAAATGAACTGGGTACTGACTCGTCTTTCAAGATCAAGCGTTTTGCGAATCCTGCATTGAACTCCGAGATTTGAGAAGCAGTCGTCAGTAAAATAAAGGGAACACAGCAAAAGTTTAGGATTATACTGCTGTGGTATCATGGTGAAGATGAGTTTTAACCACTGATTCTTCAACATGCTTGTCCTTGGGCAGTGAAAAAAAACTGGCTTTACCTTCACATTGCACAGCGTTTTCTCGACATGATGCTATCCAGTATCCACAGGAATCAGCTGCAGTGTTTGAGGTTCAAGTTTTCACTGGTGTCTGCGCGCGTATTAATAAGTGGGCGGGCAATATGTTAATGTTTCGTCTTGACGTCACAACGAAACGGCTTACGACTCGTTTGAAAAACGATTCATTTAAAACAAGTCGACTCTTACTTTTGAAAGACAATAACTTTATATACGGTGCACTTCAGATTTAAAACTTTGCAGGATGTTTTCATTCACTTAGAGCTATATCACACACTACATGAAAGGTCATTTTCAAAAATCCATAATAGGGGCACTTTAATTTTTCAATAAAAAAAGTATGATATATTGAATATTTTAGAATCTGAGCTGTATGTGTGTGTTTTTCCTCCAGTGTATGTTGTGGAGCAGGGCAGACGGGAAGATTCTGGGGACCAGGCATGTTTAACTGCATGTTGGACGGCTCTGTGTTGCTGCTGTCTCTGGGACATGTTGACTTAGAATATTGAGGAAAACCGCTGTGACCCCCTTCTTCATTTGTAATGAGCTTTCACTCCATGTTTCAATCCTTATTTAATGTATGACTACTGAAAAATAACTGAGAAACAAATAGAGCAATGTTTTTGTTGTAGCCTCAATTTCCAGTAGTCCAGCTTGAAGCACCTCTTTTTATTCCTTTAATGATGCACGATACGCACTGAGAGACTGATTACACTCATTGATATTATTTGTTGAGGCATATTAAACAGAATGTTTTTATTATTTGTCTTATACAAATGTCATCTTTCTTTAATGAATGCAAAAATGTAAAATTGCTTGAATATAAGGCCAAATTTGATAATCAAATATGGCCTTGCACAGTCTGTGAATGTTTGATCTGTCTTAATACGAGTCAATCAAAGACAAAAAAAGTTTGTTTCTATTAATAAAAATGATGGAAATAAGTCATATCATCGCTTTTGTTTACTCAAAATGTGTTTTCAGTGTAGTGTCTGCGCTACTAACATCATCAATGGGGACTGCCAAAATAATGACTTTTCAAACCAATTTTCCAGACACTCCTCCAGTGTTGTGTTGCTGTGCTGGGAAGGTCTTGGTGCTCAAACAAGCTGAACAATGTTCGTAAAGCACCACAGAGCTACAGTGTTTACATATATTTTGAGGAAAGTGAGTCTTTTCAACATGTACTTAGTAGAATCTCAAGAGCAAAGTGCAACACTCTTGAGTCATTTCTTCCCCCAGCACCAGTGTGCATCAGTTTACTGGAAGTGGTTACCATGTGTGTAAACTGAACTCCTGCATTGCAACATGCTATTTAAAGCCTAGTTGTGAACACCTTTTTTTTTTTTTTCGCTCTCAGCAATGACAACTACAGCTGGCCTGATCATTGGCCACTCGGTCTGGCCCCTGAATGGCAATGACAGCTAAATAATTAGGCAGAATAGTAGATTTTCTTTTTTTCTTTTTTTTTTTTTTACAATGTTTAATATGAATCTCCATCTGTTTGTGTTTCTCAGTCCACGGAAGCCTTCCCAAAACTAATGTTCTCAGCTGACTGTCCACCTCACTGGCCCAAGACAATCACTGTTTGACTTCTTATTCTCTGGCATTTTAACTTCAATTCTGGATAAGGGAATAACAGGACAAGTCATTGTTCTCTGTGCGTTCACAATGTAACAGTGTTATGGAACTGCTGAGTCAGTAATTACAATATAGGCTCAACTGCAGAGACATATGCTAGGTCGAAAATAATCGACTAGACAGAATACAATGCAATTTTGACTAAACTTTGAGAATTTAGATTTGTTGAGTTGATTGATCTTTAAGTCATAATTATGTATTTAACAAAAACAAAATCCTTCAAAAAATCAAGTTACATTTTAGAATTTTTTTCTTAAAAAGAACAATGTAGGCCTACACCTCAAAAAAGCCTTTTTCTTTTAGACAGAAAGAGCTGTAGGGATTGAAGTTGGTCCACTGATAAATTAGCTGTTTCTCTTTATATTAAATAAACATACAATCACCTCATTTTCATTAAGTGAATTCTGAACTTTCGCAGCATCACTTACGGCACTGATGGAACACAAGTGTTATGCTCAGCTGTGAAGAGAAAGAATTCAAAGTACAAATGCAAATGTTTTATTTTCATAGAATTTCCAAAGAACCTCCTTCCACCGGCATCTGAGTGTTACTTTTCTAGATGAAGCTCATATCCACACTGACTTCGCCACAGTCAGAAGAGATTTTACATTAATAAAGAAAAAAGGCCAATGGCTGCTTTAGCTTTCATAATATTTAAAGAAAACAACCTCTGCCATGAGTCTTGCAATTGGATTTTCACATTACGTAACGATGAAGCCACTTCCTCGAAATGCTCTTGATTTAACACACCCAAACTGTCAATGAGAATATTTTACATGTGTAGTATGTTTCACAGTTTTAAAAGACTTAAAAAAAACAATATATATATTACGCTTTCATCTGATATCACTTGTCAAGTTGAATTTAAATTAATAAAATAATAATAAAAAACCCAGACAATCAATAATCTCTTACATATTATACAAAACAGTAGTCTCATGTACAGTTCATCGATCAATGCATCAGCCCGTTGTGATTGTCATATATTACGAACAGAAGAAGACAGATGGTGTGAGCTGATGATCAACACATCCAAAGAAGGCCAATCAGAAAGCTCAGCCTCGATTGAAATCTTCATACAGAACACTGCAGTGATGTCTGCCAGGAAAATTCATGAGGAACAAGACGAAGAAACGTCAAGATGCTGCAGTTCCTTTTGAACGTGTTCCAGTGTAGGTTCACAAATACGTATGAGAGCAGGTGACTGTTTTATTGGGTAATGTGGCCCCGAGTGTGCAGTGATCTGATTGAGTGTGATTTTCTGTAATGGTTTGATATGCAGTCATGAAAAACTAAAGCAGTGAGCCATCACACTATCATCACATGAACGTCCCCCACTCACAGCCAGTCTCAAATGACTAAAAAATATTTACCACTTCCTATAAAGTCAAAATGTCACTACAAAATCATTGTTCACAAGTGCTTTTTTTTTTTCTTCAATATTGGGTCATAGTGTTCTTGCTGCTGGCTGTCGGTTCTCCATATTTGGGAAACGGCTCTGCAGCGCGCTGTTGTTTCTCTCCGTAGGAGATGGTGTGGCATCAGCAACAGCTGAACTCTGTTACCTCCTGCCCATCTCGTTCTGTTTGAGGAACTGGATGTTAGCGCTGCTGTCTGCCAGTTCAGGGTACTGCTCCACTGGGAGCACGTAATAGCCCTCATATCCCACAACCTTCCCCATTGCTAACAGTTGTTGCTTCTCGTTTTCAGCCCACACGCGTCCTCCTTCCCTGCCCTCGCGCGCTTGCTGCTGCTCCCTGGCCCAGGCTCCAGACAGCGCCCTCTGGTGGGCCTGTTCCAGTACACGGCTTCGCTCCTTTTCCAGAACCTCTGCTGACAGCCCGTATCGGACGCTGTATGTGAGTTTGGAGGAGTGGATTTCTAGAGTGACGCCGCGGCGGGAGCGTCCGCTGATCGTTACATTTATCCCGCTCTCCAGCGATTTGTGGCCACTGCTGAGACCCAGCGCCAGCAAGTCGCTGTCAGCAAGTCCAAGCTTCACAAAGAAGTGGCAATCCCGGCCATCGATGGTGTAATGACTGCCGTCCAGGTAGATAGCGTTGCTGAGGATCTGTGATATTTTGCGACTGTCTTCGCTAGCTGAGCTGGACAGGTCTGTTAATACATGGCCATCCCTGATAGCGAGCATCATGCCTTTGCCCACGATGGGGGTGCTGGTGCCAAACCAGTAACCGGGCTTGTCATGCTTGGCACGCCGCAGTTTATTGAGCCGCCTCCCCTCAAGAACCATGAAGGCCTGGTTGTGTCTGTCTACTGAATGCTGAACTCCAGTGAAGAGCTTTAATGAAATGAATAGTTAGTGACACCTGATAAAAGTGGTTCATAGTAATGATTCTCGTCATGTAAGGTCACCTTCAGTTCTAGGTTGTCAGATGTGTCTAAGGCAGGGGTTCTGAACCCTGGCCCTCGAGATCCACTTTCCTGCAGTTTCCCTCCATCCTTGATTAAACCTCACCTACCTGCAACTGCAGACCTTGATTAGGTTGTTCGGGTGTGTTTGATTAGGGTTCATCAATCTAAACTCTGCAGGAAACTAGACCTTGAGGGCCAGAACTGCTTTGGACTTGTTAATTTGTTCATTCTGTTTGTCCATTTTATAGCCTTCATATAAATCTCAACATTTACTAATACGTCATTAAAATCGGTAACACTTTACGGTAAGGGTACATGAATTATCACAAATTCATGTATAAATTCATGCATGAAATATGCATTCATTCATGCATTAATATCTCATGAATCATCAGGAACTAACACGAGTTCAACGTTTTTCATTCATGACTTCATGGATGAACAACACCTTAATAAAAACCGTCTGGCGCATACAAAAACCCGCGTGCAGTATACCGGAAGTAAACAAGAAGTAGAGGTAAACCTGGCGAGACGCAGCACAGCACCATACTTTTGGAGCGAGGAGGACACAAATTTCTTTATTAGTTTTGGTGAAAACCAAAACTATTCATCATCCGTGTGCTGCTGCTGCTGTTGTTGTCTTTAGATACAGGAAGAAGAATCGGAAATGACGCATATTGCGTCTTAAGGTTGTCCTTACTTCCAGACGCTAACCGTGCGTCGCCGTTTACGTCGGGATATTGCCAATTGATTACAAATTCCATGTATACAGGAGTAACTCTCTCTGTTCACGCATGTAAACGGGTTATTCCGAATGTTTCAGAAACCCGAATAGTGACCTTAACCCGACCATAACCCGAATATTGACAGCTTGTAAACGTAGTCAATGACTTCATTATGTGTGTAGCCCCTCAACTAAAGTGGTGACTAGATCCTTTGAAACACTGATGAACAATGTGCTATTAATGGTGGCATAACTGTGAACAAAGAAAACATAATGATCGTGCGTAATAATGCGTAATAAATCATAATTCACGACGATGTACTCATCTTAGTTAATGTTTTTATTAAGGTGTTGTTCATCCATGAAGTCATGAATGAAAAACGTTGAACTCCTGTTAGTTCCTGATGATTCATGAGATATTAATGCATGAATTAATGCATATTTCATGCATGAATTTATACATGAATTTGTGATAATTCATGTACCCTTACCATAAAGTGTCACCTTAAAATCAAAAGGATGTATTTGTTAACATTAGTTAATGCACTGTGAACTAACATAAACTAACAATGAACAGTTGTATTTAAATTAACTAACATTAATAAAGATTAATAAATACTGAAACAAATGTATTGCTCATTGTTAGTTCATGTTCGTTAATACACTAACTAATGTTAACAAATGAGCCTTTTTGTAAAGTGTTACCATAAATGTCATTACTCTCACTTTTGTGTCAATTTAATACATCCTTGCAGAATATAGTTTAAAAAAAAATCTAACAAATATTTCACATAACTGCCGTCATAAAAAATAAAAAACAACATTTTGGAGAATAAATTTTTTGTAAAGTAAATGTACAATAAAGGAATACAAATACTTATGGTAAATTGAACATTTTGTGGTTCGTGAAAATATTGAAAATAAATCATAGCAAATGCTGACAAATTACTTTATTTAAAAAGGAGCGCCAACTTTAACTCACCTGAGTATTATCCGAGTCCTGACTGGCAAGTATCTCATAAGGAGGGTCAACAAAATAAAGCGAGTGTCTAGGAAACCCTGGTATGATGTTGCTGAGCTGGAAGCCAAACATAACCAGCCAACTCTTCACATCTGCAAGACAAACCAATGTTATTTATACATAACTTCTGTTCAGCCCACAAATACCAAGCAGGAAGCTTTATCACCCTCTCACCTGTCACATAGTTTTTCACATCAATCATATCGCTGAGTGGATTATTGTTCTTGAACATATACAGGTTGAACGGAGCTGGCTCTTTGCCTATCTTTGGCCACAAAATGTGTTCAGGTGCAATCCATCTTCCTGCCAGCACGTCATAGTCTCTCTGGGCAAAGTGAACCAGCTTTGTGAGAGGATCATAAAGCCCTCCATGAAAGCCCAATATGAGCTGGAAATCCGGGTTGGAATCATGGTAGATCTCGCCGTATGCCGTGTACTGCATCTGCTTGACCATCTGCCCATTGCTGCTGAAGATGGCGAGTGGAGTGCCTACGTTATCGGAGGCGATGTAGTATTCCTCCCCACCGCTGACCTCCATGGCAAACAGATGACCCTGCAGGTCATAGTAGAAGGAGGTGATTTCAGCTCTCGAGTGGTTGTAAACATGGGTGACCCGAGTAGGGTAGTTCAAGTCGGCGTAGAAGTATTGCTGATGCTCGCCTTCATTGGTTCTGCGGGAGACGCGGCGGCCCAAGCCATCATAGCGGTAGCGGACACTCCAACCCCCTGCTGTGCGGCTGTAGGCTCGCTCGAGAAGACCTTTGGAGTTGTACTCAAAGATATCCGAGCCCCTCTGTGCAAGCATGCCGTCCTCATCGAGCTGATACTGCATATCACCGAGCCGCGTGATTCGGTCTCGAAGATCGTAGCGTAGAGGCAGCAGACGGGCACTGTTACCAGGGTTTAGCAAATGAAGATTGCCATTTAGGTCATAGCTGTAGCGCCAAGTAGACCAGTCGTCAACTTTGACACCCACAAGCTGCCCATCACCGTCATATTCGTAGCGGTACTGTGTGGTATTAGCATAGGGACCGATCTTCAGTTCACGTTTGATAACACGGCCCATGCTGTCATACTGCACCGTCATCCAATACATCAATGAGCGGAAGATCTCGTACTGCACTTCCTTGATGCGGCCATGTGCGTCAAAATGCTTACTGAGTGTCATCACAGCCGTAGTGATGATTTGGTTGATGTCATAGTAAATGATGCCAAACTTGCCAAAGTGTTCGACCTTACCGGATATCTCATCGTAGCGGTACAGGTCCACAGGAAGTGGGGTTTCCCCTATTACCGGCTTTATGCTGGCCACCCTGAAGCTGTTGTCATGATAGGTGTAGTCGAAGCGAGCGTTGACCATTCCTTCCTCTGAGAAGCGGTACATCTGTTTGTCCACTAGGGGGCCCAGTTTTCGATAGCGAATGGTGCAAGAGAAGCCTCCACTCTGCAAGTTGACCATTTTGAGCACTCCAGTCATCTCATCATAGCCAAAGGTGACCGCAGTGGCATCATACAGCACCTCCGAGAGCTTTCCCAGCTTCCCGTACTTGTAGAGCACACGCCGGCCGGTTCCGAGGTAGAACATGGCACGTGGATGGCCATCCTCGCTGAAGTCGTGAATAATGGTGGCATTACTCTCTGGGGGGTTGTAGGTGTTGCGAATGTAACCAACAGACACATGGGTGGCCATAGTGTGTCTGGCCATACTCGGCATAGTGACCGCAGTGAGCCGGCCTGCTGTGTCAAAATCAAAGACATACTGTTTCTGACTCTGTTGGAGCAGCAATACCATGGACTGTGGAGTGAAATAGAAAGAGAAAAAATAAAAGGTGAGCTAAATGCATTCATACAAGACTACTGTAGGAAAAACAAATCTCCACTGCAGTTGAAAAGAGTCAACTCACTTTGTCCATGTAGCTGAAGCTCCAGACTTTCCCATCAACAAAGGTTCGAGACAAGATCCGTCCGAATGTGTCAAACTCGCTTTTCTCGCTCATGCTGCCCCTCTGCAAGCCCACCAACCGTCCGGTGGGTGAATAAGACACATTGACCAGGGCTAAGCTGCTGCTGGGGAGCCAGGTGGCTGGTCGGCCTTGGGCGTCGTAGATGATCCTCAGTGTGAATTTGCGGTGGTCATCGTAGATCTTCTCAGTTCTGGTGTTGCGGTCATAGTCAATGGACAGAAGGTTTCTGCTGTGGACCTACGGTAAAACATTTCAACTCCAAATTCAGACATCAAATGTTGCAATTTTACATAGCAAATCTCAACTGACTGTCTCAAATCTCAACTGTTTATATCGTCGCCAAAGGTAAACTCTCCCATCGTCCAGCTCTGAACTGCTACATGTGGACTATTAGGCATTGAAGTATTATAAACATTAATGTTATGAATTTCTGTGAAGCTGCTTTGAAACAATGTTTATTGTGAAAAGCACTATACATACTACACAATACTACACAAATTGACTTTACTTGCCAATTAACTTCAATGGTAAAATGAAAAACTTACGCGCAACTTTCTGCCAAACACAGTGACCTTGCCCTTGGTCACCTCTTTTCTCATGCGCCATTCAATTGAGTTGAGGCCGCTGTCAGTGGGAAGGGAGATGTTGCGCCTCCCGATGGTCGGGCTCACAGATCCTGCAAGGACGTGGGGCTCAGTATGAAAGCTGATCCCCATCCCATTAGCATAGGACACCCGCAGTGTGCCGTTGTGGTACAACTGATAGCTATTCCGCACTTGGTCTGTGAAAACATAACAATAAGTTGTAAAAGAGGTTGGCTTATAAAAAGGAAGGATTATAAAACCAGATTATACTCTTTAAATAATACATTATAAGCAAACATTATTTAATATTTACCATTACATTATGAATGTACACATGCACACTACTGTTCAAAAGTCAGTCGATTTTTTAATGTTTTTGAAAGTCTCTTATGCTCACCGATCATTTATTTGAGTAAAAAACTGTAATGTAAAATAAATGTTTTTTAAAATGTTATTTATTGTTGTGATGGCAAAGCTGAATATTCAGCATTATTACTCCAGGCTTCAGTGTCACATGATCCTTCAGAAATCATTCTAATATGCCCATTTATTGCCTTAAGAAAGATTCTTATTGTTATCAATGTTGAAATTGATTTTTTCAGGATTCTTTGATGAATAGAAAGTTAAAATAACAACATTCATTTTCAATAGAATCTTTCATAAATTTACTGTCTGAAACTGAAAACTGAAACTTTACTGTCAATTTTGATCATTTTAATGTGTCCTTGCAAATTAAAAGTATTAATTTCTTTAAAATCTTACTGAGCACCAATCTTTAAAATGATAGTGAAACGAATATGAAATATAATTACTGTTTCATGGGATGAATATACATGAACTACTGTTTATCTGTGAAGTATTTTACAATGTAATGTTTGTATTAAGGGAAGTTATTATTAAGTGTTCGCTAAAACCAGCCTCATTTCATTTAGTATGAAGCATGAGGTCTGATCTGACAGTCTATTGTGCATTAGGGGAAACGCAGCACTGTGGGGCGGATGTGTGTAATGCGGCTTTTGGTTATAAAGAAGATTTAGCTTTGGCTAAAAGCAGCACAAACATCTTCAGTTCCATTTACAAGCTATAATTGGATCAGACGCGGCTTTCCACAGAAATTTACCTGGGAAATACAATCATGTACAATTTCAAAGTCATAAAAAAAATCCAAGTGCATTTTGGTATACTGCTAACAAGCAGATGGTACCCAAAGGGTTGATTTTCATGCAATTTGTCTTGAGTAAACAGCAAAAGCATACTCTTTACAGGAAGTAACAAGTAAGTTGCATGAGAAAATCCATCAACAACACATAATCCACTGGATATAAAGAAAAGAATTTAAGCTTTCAAGCTTTTGCTCCTGAAAGAACCCCTAAAGGAAGCCTATGGTAAATTGTAAAATGGGGATTTTTCTGCTCTGCTGGATTCCACACATTCAAACAATGTGTCCTCCCTGTGGGTAGTAAAGAGAAACATCAGTCTACCTGCCTGCTGTGTGTTTTAGTCTTAATGGATGTGATTTACAGGGGAAATACTAGGGGGCATCAGCATGAGATCTGGACTGAGATTTGTTCTTTGTGTGCTGTGTGTGTACCTTGAACCACAGTGTAGGACGCCTCTACAGATGAGAGATTAGTGATGACCGTGACATCATCATCTCGGTTTGAGCTCTCCATGTCAATATTGATGGACTCCTCTATTTCACGGCGCAGACTGGTCACCACACCAGTGGGATATGTGACGTTGGTTAGACGACCCTCACTGTCATAGCTGTGAAGAAAAGAATCAAGACAAAACTCACTATGATTGTAATAAATAGCCAGCAGTGTCTGTAGAAATTAGTTCTTTTTAAATTAATTTATAATTAATTTGTAATATTTTAAATAGTTTAAAACCAGAATACATACTATTGTACATATTTACATACTATACTATTATAGTATTTATTCATATTTTGAATTAGCTTTTATTTTTTATATATTCAGTCTTCATTTTAATTTGAGTTTGATTTTTTTTAGTAACTGTAATACTTCAACTTAAACCTCAGTTAATTGCCAAGGATTCTTTTTAAGATTAATTAATTAATTATTAATAATTCTAGTTTTAGTTAACAATAACAAAACAGTTTAAAAAACCTCTGCAATGTGACCATCTATTTAAGAGTCTGGAGCAGTTCTTACATACACACACTAGATGGCTGTGCTGTGCTGCAAAAACATCCTCTGCTCTGACAGTAGATGAAGATACCAGGCAGATGATAACCACGCTGCTTAAAGCCCCAATTCATCATTCACGAGAACTACCGTGATAAAAACACCTTGAGAATCTGGGGTGCTAATTCTGAACAGTCGCCCCCCTTTTGCGCTCAACATTTCAGCAAAAAAACCTGCATTATAATCACTCTCCAGGTTAACATCCATCTTAAATGTCAGTCTTTTCAGTGCAAACAGGCCTCCTATTACATTATGTTAATTGGTCTTATTATAGATTACCTTATTAACATAGGCCAATAAACATTGTGCTATTACTTCCCACGAAAAGAGATTTTAATGCACATTGCAGCAGTAATTTATCAAAAGATTTTTCTGCATTTTAAAAAGTTCTGTTGTCATATCCCACATTTCATACTCACTCGTAAAAGTTGGTCCATCCAGTCTCATCCGATTTGGAGGCTAAAAGTTCAGTGTTAGCATCATAACTGAGCTGTGCCACTTCCTGGCTGAGGGCGGACACTGAACGTAGGCTGCCGGCGGGGTCCATTCCCAGTGTTACCACCTGGTTCTCTGGCAACAGCACAAGCCTGATGGAGCCAGACGCCTCCCTCCTCACCCGAAGTGTATTGTTAGAGGCATCGGTAATTGCCGCTAACTCTCCGTCCAGTCCGTAGGTGAAGTTATACAGGGCCAAGCCTGTAATGAGGCTAACTGTTTGCTTATGAAGGCCGTCGGAGCCAAACACATAAAGCTCCTGCTCTAGAGATGAACCCACTTCATACTGTCCACTTGCTGTGGCGTTGGGCCGGTTACTGCGGACCGAACGCACACGGATGTTGTTCAGGTCAGCTATGTACAGGGTACCATCTGGTGACACTGCCAGCGAAGCGGGACAATTGAGGCCGGCGTCCGCAGCGTAGCCCTCATCTCCTGAGAAACAGTTGCAGTTGACGTCGTTCTTGCAGTCGCATTCGGAGGCGGCACCGGCTAGCAGGGAGATCTCGCCGCTGGTGCTAACCTGCCGGATGCGGTTGATACGCTTCTCGTCGGTTTCAGCAATGTAGAGCACACCTGTGTGGGAGATGGCGATGGCTGTGGCACTCTCCAAGGCAGAATGGATGGCTAGTTTGCTGAGCGAGTAATCAATGCCAGGGACCTGGCAGTGCATGGGCCGTCCTGCAATAATGCTGACCTGGTGGTTCTCAGAGATACGCAGGATGATGTTGTTTTCCAGAACGTACAGAGAGTTGTCCATAGGGTTGATGGCCAGATCTGTAGGCCACTCCAGACGTACCTGAAACATCAAACGTTAGATAAACATTAGAGGAAAAAGTACATGAACACAAAAAAGTACTATAACTGGGGATGTTGAGCAGTTGAGCAGTGTAAATTCAGCTTTGCCGAGGGGTATTTTTCTGCCTCTGCTTTTGATATCGCTCTGTTCATTTTATCCCTGCTTCTGGTCAGATGGGATGTATTTTCCATTTCTGGCAGTAGATTTCCGGCATTTAAAAAATAAAAAAAATATCTGTTACAGATTCTTCTGAGTGGAACGAATCAGCGGGCCTATGCATTTATTACAATGACAGACAAATGATGACAGCGGCTTGATTGATAATCCAGTTCCATTGTTTGTCACTGTCATTGTCAAATGTTAATACCCAAAGAGAGACTCTGACAAGCAAATATTGGCTAGTGCTAGCTCAAACACGCAAGGATGAAACGTAAAGAAAACACATTTCGCAGTGCAGACTGAAATGAACAGGCTGAAATGTGTTCATACAACTGTTTGAAAGCTTATCTAATTGGTTCATGGGGCCTGTAAATTGTTTCATTAAATGTATAGTAAATAAGTTATTAAAACATTATAAGATAACATATTAAGAAATTATTACAAATATATTGTTTTGATTATTTTTTGTATTTTTACTTTTCATTTTGTATTAATTACACTGTATTTTTACATTTTCTCAACTTTCCATTAATACTTCAATCAAGACATTCTCATTAAAATGCTTTTTTAACAAACCACACATTGTGTAAATTAATAATGATCAAACTAACTAGCTCAAACATTTTAAATGTATAATATGCTCTTGTACAAAAATTATTTCTCTTTGATACCATAAAATGATAACAATGTTAGTTTTAATAGATTGAGAGATATCAGCAAGCTGTGGAAGTCATTGCAAGTTGAGGAAAGTCATTACAACCTGGCTGACGTCCATGCTGGAGTCACAGCTGAGGGGTCTGACTGCAGTCAGGTCATTGGTCTTTATCAGAGTGGAGATAATGCCATTCTGATCCACTTTTCGTATCATTGTTGCATCCACAAAGTACATCAGGCCACTCTTATCCAATGCAACACCTGCATGAAAGTAAAGAACTCAAAACTTTTGCATAAAACTCATATTAAGACATGCTACAAATTGCATGAGACATGTATGACTACAACAGAGTAGGACACTTTCACCAGGTATTAAAAGGAAGGTTCAGACAGAATAATTATATTTTATAATAATTACCTAATAATTAAGACAATTTTCTTCTTCTTAAACTTCTTGTCAATGTCACAGAAATCACTGCTGACTCTTCTTAAGAATTTCACTGCTCCCTAAGTCTCTGATTTATTTCACTCCTATTCTGATAATCCCCGGAGGAGAGGTGTTTTTAAAGGAAAAATAATTAGTAGTCTATGTGTGTAGGAGCAATGACCTGGAAAAGAGTCAGACTGCTACAGTTTAATTCACGCTGTCATGATGATCATGTCTAGAATGCGTTTTATTCTGAGATAAGAAGGCAGAGTTGGTCTCTGAGTGCAGTCGGCTAACCTTACGATCTCTCTTTACCTTCTGTGTGATTTATTTTTCCTCACACCAGTGGGCCATGCTGGGCTTTAAGAATGATGTCTGGAGTCTAGAGAATTACAGGTTACTGAGGTTTGTGATATCATAGAAAATGACAGCACCTGGTAACTGTCTAAGGAATTAAATGGTGACGGTTTCTAGGTTCGTGGAAAATAAAAATGTGTCTCAGACAGCGTGGAAAAGCTGTCTCAAAAGCTGATTCTGAAGAAGTTCAGGCATTTGTGTCTCACTCAACTCACAGAATGAAAAGAAAACGGGTATATTTCTTAGGAAACATCACCTCTCGGGCTCATTAGGGTGGCCTCCACTGCCTTGCCTCCGTCGCCACAGCGAGCCTCATCGAATGGGACACACTGCTCTCCCGTTCCCGCCACCACCTGAGCGTTATCCAGCAGTGGCCGCGCACCATTCAGAGAGCGTATGCGGTAGATCTGCCGGGAATTGGTGTCTGACAGGTACAAAGAACCCGACACAGGATCCACTGCCAAGTAGTACTTATGACTTGGACTGTTGCTATGGAAATAGGGCAAATTGGGAGAATGTCTCTTAATAAAAACCTCTCACAAACAGCATGGTTACCTTGGTGAACATGATGAAATGTGAATAGTTCATTGCTGGTAAAGTAATTGGAGCTCAAAAAAGAAACCACTTTGATAAAAAAAAAGAGTGAAATTCTGCTACATAGAATGAACTAGAAGACAGGTACAAAATAGGGCACAAGCATAGAAATATGCACAATATGTTTTATTTTTTAAATTAGCATGCTATTTAGACACATGATGAATATGTTTACATTAAGCATTTATTTTATTTACCTGTGTCTCAAATCTTTATTTCTTCATGGAGCAGCGAAAGAGAAGAGACAAAAAAGTATGCATCAATTAAAAAATCATTAAAATAAATGATTGTAAAAGCTTTTCTTTAAGAAACTATTTATTTAATAAATGTCCTTGTTATAGTAGTGCATGATTCATCAAGGCATGTTCATCAAACTGCAATAACTATTGGCTTTGTGGTCATGACCGACCCGGATTTATCTCTCTCCCTTGATTTCCTGTCTCCCTTTACTTCTGTGTCTACCAATAAAATGTCTCCACACCCCTGAAATGACCAATAATAACAGCCCACTTTTCATGGTTTAATTAAATTCTGATGGATAAAATCAACTTCAAAAAGTAACAAAAGTTTCAGGCCAACATATTAAAACAGTTATTTTAAATTGTAATATATATTAATATTTCACAACATAGTATAACATAACATATTGTGTAATTCCACACTCCAAACCAAACTAAATTCAAAAAAGCATGAAGCTTGATGAAAAGTTTGAATTATTATTTTTCTTCTTCAGTAAAGCTTTTTCTGTCAGTGGATCATGCATTTTTTATTTAAATTTGATTAGCTGATTCTATTTTATTTTTTAACTCCAGATACTTATTATTTTAGCTGTATATCAAGTTGTGCTCAGTAATGCGTTACATTATAGAAGTGAAATGCATTAAAAATGTATCATGTTGTCTTTAAGTGAGCATCCTATCAGCTTTACCTGAGCTCCAGCATAGCTGTAGTATTGAGGGACGGATAGACCCTCCGCACAAAGTTAAGGTCACCCACGTACAGGTTGCCCTCTCCATCACAGGCTACGGCCACTGGCGCCAGCAGCTTGTTGCCCTCTGCCATCCCACTGCAGCTTGGGCAAGAGATGCTGCGTCTTCGGCCGTTACCCATAATGCTGTTAATGATGGGCGGCTGCTGCTGGGAGAGGAAGATGTTCTCGCCACTGCCCTTATGAAGAATTCCTGTGTGAAATAAATCAAACACTGTCACTAAATGCAATTGAGTGAGATTTCAAACATGACATATTTCTTAATGGTCTTTACACGCACAAATGTGATGCTTAAATGAAAGCATCAATTTCTACACTGTGACATATTTATTGCATTTCTTGATCAATAGCGTGAAACCAGCAGTCATTAAAGACCTCATAATCATCAATAATGACAAAAAAAAAAAAAAAAAAAACTTGCTGGTCCCTCAAACACAGAATTTCACCCTAATACAGAGATGAAATTATGAGCAATGCAAAATGTGCAGAAAAAGAGAAACATTAGGCAGCGTGTTCATGTTATTTTATAGTCTACTGGCACGCCCTTCATCCCTGTGTCCTTATTTGACTTCCCACTAGCCAAGCTCCAATCACTATTTTTTCTGCAAAAGCCTTAGGATAAACAGGTGTAAAACAGCACGCAAAACTTCTGTTCTATATTAGTGCTTAATACCAACTTTGTACACAGTTTGAGTCAGAAATGACGGAGAAAAAATACTTTTTGTTATTGGAGAAGCTTGTTAGGCCTTCAGCACCAGGGACGACCTGTCTCTTCTTCACTGTCAAATATATTTCACAAAAATAAGTGCCTCATAGGAAATACAACTCAACACAGTGTAATTATTTTTATCGAGGAGGGTTTATTTGTTGTCGCGTGTTTCCACCTAATAATTCAGGAAGGGGCAATGTGGTCCACGAGGGACACTGAACTGCAGAGTTTAGCTCCATCCATAATCAAACACACCTATAACTTAAATCTTCAGGATTACTTGAAAACTACAGACAACAGTTTGAGTAGGGATTAAGCTAAACTTGGCAGGACAGAGGCTTTCAAGGAACGGCCCATCCATGTTCTAATTACTCACATATCATGGGCTCTCCTGTAAATATATCAGTCATTAGAACGCCATTGTGTTCTCCTGACACTTATCAAGTGTGTATTGTTGTTATACTGCAACATAATATGCAAGATTTAGATTTATTCTATTCACATGCATTAAGGGTGTATGTGTGAAGCGGCCAATTCACAAAGAAATATCATTGCTGTGTTCGGGATGCCGCTTTTGATCATTTTGACTACTTGGGTACTTGGCGAGGAGATTTATGTACACATATGTCTGTAAAATATTTTTTTTTATTGTGTTTCTTTTTTCATAAAAATGTATGAACTATTTTTTTGTTAAGCTGACACAGCATGTTTTGTCCACCCACCATTAAATATTAAATGTATAAACCTAAAAACTATGGCTGTAAGCTCTTATGATTTCTGATCAGTCTTTAGAATAGAAAATGAAACAGTACTAATGTACAATTTGTGAATTTTAACTAAATACATTTTATGTTATTATTATTTCATTTTAAATTCTTCTGCAAACTCTCTTGGAGCTCCCAGCAACCAACCGAACCCCAATGTACCACCCAAAATGCCACAGTAACCCTGTTTTGGACGTTTGTGTATAGCTGATTTCAAAACAGTCCCACAATTAATGTATTTCCATGGCTGATCATTAAAGTCACTTGTGAGCTCTCCTTCCCTTCCTTATCGAGCAGATTAACCTTTGTTTGAATGGGTGTTTCAGTATCGTACCACTGCGGATGTTCAGCATGTGGTGTTTGTCTAAAGACCAGCCGCCCAAGTTCGAGGGGTTGAGCTCATATCCCTGCAGCACAGCTGTCCTCTTCTCCCACAGGATCTGACTGGGACACGTCTCATACTCGTACCCCACAGACACTATAGAGAAAGATTGACAGATTGAAAGAGGGATAGGAAAGAAATGTGAAGAATGAAGGAGAAAATGACAGAGAGGGAAGACACTTAGAGGAAGAGCAAAGCTGTACTATCTTAATTAAACACTCCATCACCGAGCGGGGACATAACAATTCATTAGCTCACAGGAGGAACTTGCCGCTGGCATACACAATAATGGATGAGAGACAGACAGTCTCATTAAACTGAAACTATCTGTGGTTTGGAGCTCAAATTAAGAGAAGACACCGGGGAACAGACAAAGGCGTAGACAAGAAACAAGATAACAGCTGAAATACACCTGTTTCCATGACTCCATATATCACTTACCCAAAGCCTCGGTCAGGCCGTGGACCCTCTGCCTGTAGGCATCAGTCTTGTCCCAGATATAAGTGTATGCCAGGTTAGGAGAGGCATGGAACCATTTCTGGAGGAGATGGCCCTCCACGGACACCATCAGGTGCACTTTGGCCAGGCTGAGAGGCACTAGAGCTGGAGTCATGATCACCTTAAGCAGCGAGAGGTAGCCTGAGGTCCTGGAGCTCAGATAGCAAAGTTTAAGGCTAGTGCCGGGAATTTCCACCTGCTCGTGAAGGACCTGGACAGAGAGAGAAAGGAAAAAGTAATGCCAAGAATCAAAAATTCTTGCAGCTGCCGTCAGTCTTGAAAAACGGCCTAAGAAAGGAGATAAAAGAGATGGAAAGTGAGCAGCTGAGAGAAACTGTGATTGCGAGAAGGTATGAGAGAGTAAATGGGTCAAAGGGAGTGAAAACGGAGAGTGAGTGAAGACAGTGAAGAGGAAGAGTAATAGGGAATATAAAATGCAAATAAAAAGCCAAAAGAAGAGTGTAATGACCTACACGAACATGACAGAAATGAGATGTGATTAGAGCGGTGTTGAATGTGGCACCTGGCTCTCGGGGAGGATGTGTCTCTCTGAAGGGTTGGAGCTGAAGAAGGAGGACAGTGGGGAGGGAAGCACCACGGGATCGGGCCTGACAAAACCACTCAGGTCACATCTGACTGTGGTTTTCTCTTCTGTTTGTAGCACCAGAGTGTCCATGGCGTAGAAGCGATTCCAGGGCAGCCACACCGTCCGCTCCTGACTCAGAAACGGAGCCCGCTCGAACCGCAAAGTAAGAGAGCCTCCGCCGTTGGCCACCAGATCAAAACTAGGGAGAACCGGCACAGGAAACATACTTCAGCACATATTCAATAGCAAAAGGGGTTCAAATAAATTGAAGTTACTCACGTGCCATCCTGGCGGGTCATGGTGTGACCATAGTAAGGGTACTTCACAAAGGTCACGTTGACGCCCACCAAAGGAGTGCCATCTGAGGTCAAAACCTGACCTCGAATTAGAGATGCCAGGCTGCAATCACACACACAAATACAAAAAGTAATATTAGAGCATGAAAAACCACGTCTTTAGTCCATCAAAGGACATGGCAGATGAGGTACCTGGCATTGAAGGGGTTGATTCCTGGGATGATGTGAGTGCTGTCTTTACCCACAAGCATCTTGATTCTGTCATAAAAGGAAGGGACTTTCTGGACCTCTGATTGGCTCTGCTGAATGACCTGGAGCGGGTCACGTGATCCACGGCACAGAGGATTGGTCACACAAGAGCTCTGCGTGCAGCAGTCCGGATCCATGCAGTCAACAAGACCATCTGAGTGGAAAAGATGTCACCACATGTCATAAAAACTTTAGATCTGTAGCATGCATTAGCCGTGTGACACATGAATTTTGTATGAAAATAAACCCACAATGGAGTTGTCACGATACCAAAAATTAATTTCTTGATAGAAATGCCAGTGTCAACATCTCAATATCCACTAAACACATTATATTAACAAAAGAATAAAGCCATCACTTATTTCTCAGTCAGTTTTAGCGGCATTTTTGCTGAAAATGTTCTAATGTACATTACCATTCAAAAGTTGTGTGCTCAGTAAGATTTTTTTAAAGAAATGTATTAATTTTATTCAGCAAAGATACATTAAATTGATTAGTTACAGTAAATGAATGTCTAATGTCTATTTTAATTAAATTCTGTTCTTTTAAACTTTCTATTAATCAAAGAATCCTAATAAAAAATAAGTGCATTTTTGTTTGCGCAAAAATATAAAGCAGAACAACAGTTTTCAACATTGATAATAATAATAAATGTTTCTTGAGCAGCAAATTAGCCTATTAGAATGATTTCTGAAGGATCATGTGACTCTGGAGTAATGATGATGAAAATGCAGCTTCGCCATCACACACAAAAAAAAAACATTTTAAAATATAATAAAATAGAAGATAGTTATTTTAAATTGCTGACAACCTATTGTTTTTAATATATTCAAATAAATGCAGCCTTGGTGAGCATAAAAAAAAACATCATTCATTAACATAGAAAAAAAATCGTGCTGACACCGAACCATAGTCAATGTCTAATGTACAGATACTATATTTTTGACACATGATTTTTTTCGTCTCACCTGTTTGCATTTAAATAACCTGAATTTACATTAATATTAATATTTCTTCATAATAATAATTGTTTAATTGAAAGTGTGCAGCTGGATTTTACCAAAGTACTGAATTTAGTTTGTACTTAATATTATCAATACTATATAAAATAACTATATAATAAACCTATATAAAATTATCAATACTATATAAAAAAAAATCTAGTATTGACTTGGTTCCACAAGTACCAGCACATTTGACATCCCAAGCACACAAAGTTGCATGATTTCAGAGTGGCAGATGGTTTAAGGCGACTTCTGAAGTCTCTCTGTTCGGCTGCCATCTTATTCTCAGTGTACTTTTGATGAACCCTTCTCAGTTCAAAACCCAGCACTGCTTTGAAGTCAAGAGAGAGAGACAAATAATGTGATTTAAAAATGCTCAAATGCAGAATTTCTCATCATTATGGAAATTAAATTGAACAAATATATTTATTTTTTCCTATTGTGGTAATGAGCCCAGTTGATAGAAATGATCATTGAATCGAATTATGCTAGTTCCGCTCTCTCTACCCCCGGTTTCACTTTTAGAGAACTTACATCAAAGTCACAGAGGGCATCGCTCACACCCCTGAGAGCTTCCCTTCTCATTTCATCTTTCACTCTGTCTCTTCCTGTCTCTTACCGGCTGCATATCGCAGTGCACTGTACAGGTACACCCTTTCAACCCTTCTCCTTAAATGGGTCTTTCTTGATCCGGAACAAACTCACAACAAGCGCCTGTTGCCAGAGACGTTTGCTCCATGTTGTTTTGCCTGGTTCTCTCTGATCTCTGAAACCTCAATGAAGTAACCCCCAAATGAAGGGCAAACAAAAGAGAGAGAAGAAAAAAAAAGGAGGAAGTTGTGTATCCTGGAGGACGCTTTTCTTTGTGCTGTTTGTGTCTGGGATATATTGAACATTGCCTTCAAACGTCTGCTTTAAGAAGTATTTTGCGATCATCCTAATCCCTTTCCCCCTTCTATCATTTCCTCTTCCTATTCTAATATGAAAGAACATTTAGATTAGATTAAGTATTAAGTATTTTCACATGCTCTAAGACTAACGTGACAACAACATTGTGTTACCAATGGTTAGGGGTTTGTTCAAACACCTGCATGTTTGGAGGACCATGTATATAAGAGAGTGAGTTAACAATAAAGAGAAGACAACGCAAAAAAAAAAAAGAAAACATTTTAAAACAAGACACAACAAAGAGCTCCTTCTAAAAGCCCCTCTGTGCTGTTTATTGGTCTAGGGGAGACACGCAGTGCTTAGGGCTGACTCTGAACATCCACCCGTTATATAATCATTCTGTCTTGTGGTGTTTTCAAATCCCTCACTCTGCCAGCCAACAGACGCATCACCTTTTCATACGGTTGATTGGAGCTGCTCTATCCGCTCGTTCAGACCGTCTTCATATCTACTAATAAATTGCCACAAAGCAGCAGTTGATGTATATAAATATATATATATATATATATATATATATATATATATATATATATCTTTTTTGTTGTTGACAGATCTCAAAGTAAAATCCATTCTTTATGAGTGGGGAGAGGATGGCAAGGCATCAATTCTTTTAGAGCAGGGTTTCAAAAACTGGGATTTGTGAGGGAGCTGGGAGTTAATAAAAATAAATAATAATAATAATAAAAAAATAATAATAATTTTTTATATATATATATATATATATATTGAAATATAAATGATTTGAAATAGTTTATTTGTTGTCCTGCTGACCATTAACCAACATCAGAGAACCATGAACATGTGAATGTGTTGATAAGTTGTAATTTTAACCTAAACTATCAGGGGGTACTTCACATAAATATTTAGATTAAAAAAATTGGGAAAAGGTTTGGGAATTCGGGCTATAGGATGACTTAAATGTATTTATTATTCATATGTAAAAAATTATCGAATAAAAAAATAAATTAAAAAAAAGCTTCAAGCTTTTATTGAAGAACATACAGTTCTAGAAGCTTCCAGAATTACAAAATGAATTGTGTTTTTTTGTTATTGTAATTTGATATATCAATACTTCCAGTTTCTGTAAATAAATAAAGGAAATGTTCAATTTTTGCATACACTTTGTCAAACCACTGATCTATATAGAGAACTGGATTGCTCATGACGTCATAAAAGTGAAGCCATCGCATATTGGTATTCCCTAGTAAGCTCACACATTGTATTGAATTAATAGGAAATTACTTGATTATGATTTTAATCAGAAAACATTGTCTAACAAGACACCGTTTTTATATCCGAACAAAGTCTCCCTGTACATTCTTACAATGCAAACATCCTCCGCATGAGAATGGTTATTTGTTTAAAGTAAAAAAAAAATCCCTTGCTTATTAACTTATTAAAGTTACGTTTATATTCATTACAGTAGTGAACATCAGCTCGGCGGGCGGACGAGACACTTCAGAATGTGCATTACAAATGTCAAAGTGCGCATTCTGAAATCTGAATAAAGATTTATGCCTTGTAACCTGAAATCGCCTTGTACTGTTCTATATTTATGTAGTGTTGTGGCATTGTTTTTATTCATACAGCAGGCTTTCAACAATGATTACGCTAACATACAGCTGAAACTCAAAAAATTAGAGGTGAATTCAAATTAAAAGAAGAAACTAATATATTTAGTATATATAACTATATTCATATGCATGATTATACTTTTCAGAGGACCGACATTTCTGTATTTAAAATCCTTTTTTTATTGATTTCATGTAATATTAACATTTTCTGAGATTTAGAATTTGGGGTTTTCATAAGCTGTAAACCATTATCATCAAAATTATAACTTTTGCACGATATTCTAATTTTCGTGTTTCACATGTATATTGTGAAACTAATTCTGTGAGACTGCGACGCTGAAAATCAGGTGACTTTAGGTCAATGTTTTGGCTGCAAGTCAATTAGCCCCTTTCGCACAGAGATTCCAGAAAATACACGGATAATGGGTCCCGGGATCATTTGATTTTGGTTCATTCACACTGCCAGTGATTTTCCAGGATCTGTGAGTGCGTTCACACAAATCCCGTAAAGATCCTGTAAAGGCATGATGTCAGGATGAGACGTGTAACGCACGCGTCGAAAACATGTACACGCGCATACCGTTCCACAGAGCTGGCGAACGATCTCAGCTTCAGTGCGGATAGTGAGGAGCTCCTGGTCTCTGCTTCGTTCCAGTTTGCAGACATTTTTTTGTTCTTTCTTCAACAAAAACTTTCTTCTAAGAACAGAGTCGTGCGATGGCACGCGTCATCACTACGACACACCCCTAACGGCATTGGTTCTAGCTTTTGTTCACACAGGGCGCATTCCGGGACTGATCCCGGCAATGTTACTAGGTCCCCAACACGGCATCAGTCCCGGTATCAATCCCGGGTCATGTTTGCGTTCACACAAGGGGCTTACGATGCCCTCTGTCAGGAAATTGTAAGATGGTTGCTTGAACACTTCTGGTGGCTTCATCGCCTGCTGGCAGTTTAGAATGCAATGAGCTATCCAGTCATATAGAACAGTGTTATATATATCAGCGCGGTGAAACTTTCCATTTGTGACGCCTGCTTGTCACAGAGAAAAAAGAAAGTCAACAGTATTTATTTACATGTTTTCAAACAGCTGTTCAGTTTTTTGTATTCGCTATGGTGTTCATCAAACAACACCAAATACAAGAGTACAGAGACAATAGAGCCGTTTGTGTTTTTTTCTTTTGCTATTCACTGTCACTTAGCAAAATACTTGATCATGAACGTCAACAAGTCATAGTTTTATATAAATGCAGCTGCTCTGGGCACATGACAAAAAGAGCAAATCTTATTGTTTGGCCAGTTTTATTCACAGTGAGAGGAAATAAAAATTACAACAGCTCTCCGAACAAAAAACATTCTGTCGCATTGATGGCATATGAAAGTTAGTGTCGGTCTAAAGAGACACATTGACAACCGTTCATTCAAATTAAAATGTTTACCGATTATTTATCGTTGTGTGAACAAGGCCTTTGCAGTAGTGAGATAATAACCGTCCTATCTTATCAGTTTAGTATTTTCCCCTTCAAGTCTTGACAGATATGATCCAAATGAGGCCAAACAAGAAAGAAACAATTTCTGCATTCATCATGCATTTTTTACCTCCTTCATTGTCCTTATTGTCATTGCAGGAGGTCTCCATGGCAACACTGCAGCCTGGCCCTCTCCAGCCAGTGTGACACTCACAGTGCCAGCTGTTCTGACCCATGATGCATTGCCCATTACCATTGCACAGCCCTGGACAACCATCTGAAAGAGGAGAGAGAGAGATTGATACATTATTATTATATTGTGTGATTCGATTGGATTTGAGATTATTTAGTTTGATGCCCCTAAGAAACACAAGGTGAAATGTAACTCGCCACTTAAGACTCACTACCATATCGACGGCATGCAAACTGTCAGAAAAACTCCTGATGACATCTATTATCAATGACCTCAAGCGAAACCATTATGAATGACTTTGGTTTGACTGCTGCATGGTGAATTCAGCATCAAGATGTGTTGTGTGCTCAGAATCCATGAGCTATAATTGTCTGAAAACAATGATTTGAAAATGGTGGCAGAGAGGGAGAACTGTATTCATTAGCATGAGAACAAGCATAGTAATGCAAGCAACCAAAGTGGCATCCGTTAGTGTTAGCTGGACTCCACAGCTCAACAAGTCATATAATATTCGTATAGATGCGGATCACACAGTGAAAACTGTGTCCTTTGCTCGGAATGTGATTATATAACAATGGCAACACACACACAAACATAAGCATACGCACAAATATGTTTATGTACATGCGCTGATGCAAACATGAGCAAATCAATCAAGACCAAACAACAAAACAGCAGCTGAAAAGTCTTTGAAAAAGAAGTCACAGAACCAAGGGAAATGCCTTTGACTAGCTCAAAGCTTCAAAGCAGAATAAGAGCATGTGTGCGTGTGCGCGTGTGTGTTTACCGATGGTGCAGTGTTCGCCGTTCCAGCCCTGTTCACACTGGCACTTGCCATCCCTGCAGGTCCCATGTTTCACACACTGTGGGCTGCACAGTCTCTGGTCACAGCTTGTGCCTGTCCAGCCCTCCTCGCAGTGGCAAACGCCCCCGACACACACACCGTGACTTCCACAATCTGCTGAACACACCTCTGGAGAGAGAGAGAGAGAGAGAGAGAGAGAGAGAGAGAGAGAGAGAGAGAGAGAGAGAGAGAGAGAGAGAGAGAGCGAGAGAGAGAGAGAGAGAGAGAGAGCGAGAGTTGCTTTTCATCTCGTATATTTATCTTTATTTTATTCCTTCCTAATTAATTTAATTATTATTGTTTCTTTAAAATGTAAGCAATTTGCAGTTTTATTCTGTTATTTTAATTAATTGCTATTTGGCTTTGCACTGTTTTAATGATCTGCAGCAAAGCTGCAAATGCTTTGGTGACATAAATAATTACATTGCCAAAAAATAACAAATGATTGTACTGAATGCCATTTATGTCAATAGCACACTAAAATAGCTGTATTATTGACACATTTTGTAAAAGAAATTATGATTTTTATTCAGCAAGAATGCATTCAATTGACCAAAAGTGACATTAAAGATACTTATTATGTTATAATTATTATGTTAGATATTATAATGCTACATCTATTTTAAATGAATGCTGTTCTTTTGAACCTATTCATCAAAGAATCCTGAATCTTGATAAATCTTGGTCAGCATAAAATACTTTATTCGAAATTGTACCGACCCCAAACTTTTGAACAGTAGTGTATGTCTATATTAGATTTTTACAACATAATGTAAATATGTATATTTGAGCACTTTTTTTCTTTCTTTTTTTCTTCTTCACAATTTATTTATTTATTTATAAATAAATATTTTATTGACTAATCACCCAAAATCCAGTTCAACAGTACTTTCTTTGCTGCTTGCGACATGC
Organism: Semotilus atromaculatus; assembly: GCA_031834385.1. Taxonomy (NCBI): domain Eukaryota; kingdom Metazoa; phylum Chordata; class Actinopteri; order Cypriniformes; family Leuciscidae; genus Semotilus; species Semotilus atromaculatus. The sequence continues at coordinate 20,389,376 of JAULUF010000001.1, read as the reverse complement.
CTATTTTAACCAAGTTAATGTCATTATTAAATTAATATCCTTTATGTAAATTAGAATGATTGGTAACACTTTACTTAAAGCCTTTATGTATAATGCATTATAAAAGTATTTAAAAGTCAGTGTTTTAATGCATTAGTAATGCCTTGCAATGCATCTTATAACACATTGTATGGTCTCATGAATAATAGTAACCAAACTTATATTATGCTATAATACACCTTTAGAAAGTATAATGCATTAAAACGCGACAAACAAGCAATTTCAGATGTAAAAAGAAATTTTTGAATATTACAATGCATTTTAACTTTGGTTACATTTATAAAAGAAAAAACACACACACACACACATATATATATATATATATATATATATATATATATATATATGATGTACATGAATACCTTTGTAATGCATTATAGATAAAGGATTTAAGTTAAGTAAAGTGTTACAGAATATTTTAAATATATATATATATATATATTATTATATTTTATTTATGAAGCTTATTTTGGATTGCACCTCATCCACACAAGTTTGAATTGCGTCCACACATTTTTTGAGGTGTGTCTTATTTACATATGAATCTGGTGCTAAAACAGCACTCGCAGCAAGTGCAAATAAACAACGCCATCAGCGAGCGCAAATCATGCTTAGTGAACGTCGAGTGCAGATGGATGAAAATGAAAGATTGGAATACGTCGTAGCACAGCTTGAGAAGAGAGCAAGTGAGTAGGTGGAAATGGCGGATGGGAACGCACCCGTGGAGCAGTCAGGGCCCATCCAGTTGGGGTCACAGCTGCAGAGGCCCGTGTCGGGGCTGTAGACTCCGTGGCCGTTGCACTGATCCGGGCACTGGGCTCTGGACACATCACATAGAGGCCCAGACCAACCCGGTTTACAGTGGCACTGACCGGACACGCAGCTGCCATGTCCAGAACACGTGGGGTCAAGACAATCCACTGGAGAGAAAGAAACAGAGCGTTTGAAAAAGCTTTTTTTCTCTCCTTGTCTTTTTTTCTTTTCGCTTTCCTCCTCATCTTTCACTTCTCCTTCCTAAACTCACCTCTGGGATCTCAACACTTTCAGAAACCCGCTGCTCGTATGAACATACACTCAGAGACTCCGTTTCAGCCCAATTTCTTAAAAGCCCGATCAATAGAATGGATTTCATCACTTTAATAAAGTTTACTATGCTTGTATCAGCACGCTTTTATAGCAGACATTTGAAATCTGAGATTCTCAGAGGAAGAGTTTTTTTTTCAGAGAGTGCTGAAACAAGTTTTGAAAATAAGAAGCTGTCGACACGCTCATTACCTTCCTCGCAGGACTCGCCGCGGTAACCCGCTTCACAGGTGCAGCTGCCCTGGGCGCAGGTCCCGTGACCGCCACAGCTGGGGTCGACGCACTGGCTCTGGGGCACGTCACACTCCAGCCCCTTCCAGCCGCTGTAGCACATGCACACACCCTTGCTGTACTGCCCGTTCCCACTGCACAGCACGGGACAAGCCACTGCAATGGAGACAGAACCAAAGGATGCAGGAGGGAAAACAAATGAGGGAGTGAGGGAAAGACAGAAGACGAGGATGTTTGAGAGGAATTAGTGAAAACCAGCTTCATTGAGAGAAGTTTAGGTATGAAATGTAAGATAAGATAAGAGAAAAATGAAGCATAGAGTTAATTCAAACGAATCCACTGAACTGTATGAATACACCTCAAAGCTGTGCGTCAAAGGTTGTGAATCCCCAAATCAGAAAAAAAATAAAATAAATAAATAATTGAATGTGATTGTTTTCTGGCAATAATCAAAGGCACCCTCCTGAACTGTCCTGACATATATGTGGACTTTAGTAAACTGGTTTGATCAGATGAACAAGATTGAAAAGAAAAGAAATTATTCACCAAACACAGTCTCTATGTACTCTATGGCAGAATGTTCCATCTTTTATTTTGAAATACACATACATAAATTTAACTCTTAAGTTTAATGACACCCTAATCAAAAGTCATTCATTACCTACCCCCCCCCCCCCCCTTTTCTATTTTAATATATTTTAAAATGTAATGTATTCCTTTGTTGAAAACCGTGATGCATTTTTTTCAGGATTCTTTGATGAAAGCTCAAAAGGACAGCATATATTTGAAATCGAAATCTTTTGTAACATAAATGTCTTTACTGTGACTTTTGATCAATTTAATGAAGCCTTGTTGATTCAAATAATTAATTTCTTTAAAAACAAAAAGTAAATTGTTCAAATGAACAAGATTAAAGATTAATACAATTCCTGTGTAGATTAGAATCAAACCTTTGGTGGAATTTCGTATCTTTTATATTGGAATATAAAAGTACATTTCTTTTCTTCAAGTTAAATTACTAATTAAGATTTATTTATATAAAAAAATAATTGTGTCAGAATATACTGCTGAGATTAAATTTGAAATTTTATAATCTGATATTTTACAATTATATAATCTAAACCATACATATTGCCACCTAAATAAGTTAAAATGTAGTTAGCTAATTTTGATGACTTAAAAAAAAGAAAGAAAAAAAAGTAGCCTGTAACTTAACAAGGTATACTTTCTTTGATAGTTTATCCAACATCAGCCTGCATATACTCAAGCTGAGCAGAAACTTTTTAGAAAATCGTACAGTTTTCAATGAAAACTTGCCCAGAATGAATGAATATAGAAAAAGAAGACTGTGCACTTTTCCGTCAGGTTCACTATTAGGCATAAAAGCTGCATGATCTCTCTGTATATAGTAATAAAAAAGACAATGCCATGTGTAATTAAGGTACCTCGCTTCAAACATAATATAAACAGTGCTCCCTGCTACTCAGAGGAGACCGCATTCGACAGTAATAAACTAGCCGTATATAGCCTCAGGTGAGCTCACACATATTTCTCTTTACGAAGCCTCCACTGAGAGCACTTCATCACTCAAAAAGATTTGTCTGGCACAGTAAAGCCAACAAACCCATTAGACATTTTGGCATAAATGAGACGGGATTAATCAGGGATGTTGTAATTCATTCGTCTGGATCTCAGAGTGATGTGACAGTGTCATAGAGACGTTACGACAAATGTCCAGAGCTTATGTACACTGACGATCTCATGACAAATTTTGAGCTTGAGGGAAAATTCTGCCATATGTTTCACACATCAATAACAGCTTCAGAATCAAACATAGCAAGTCATATATAAAACTTATGGCAAATTGCACATAAAAACTCACTTAAAATAAATCCAGTAAATCACAAAGGTTATTTGTAAGTCATGGTAAATAAATTAAATATAAAACTAAACGTTGAATGCAACCAAGTTTTAAATGACACAATAATGATATGGCTTGATATTACTTAGTTTACATATTAGTTTTGTCACGATACTGGAATTTCCGATACCACAAAGAAAACTGCCATGAATCCCGTCATACAAATAATTTGATATTATCTCATAATTTTGTGATCATTTGGGTAATTTTGTTGTAATAGCTTACACACAGGACTTTATTTGAATCACTGAACTAGATTTACAACCAAAAAAAAAAGACAAGTAAACAGTCAAATAAGAACAAATAAACAAATTGCAAATGATAGCACAAATAAATACAATAGAATAAAGAGACAAATTAAATAAAAATGGCTTTAAGTTTTACAGGTGGGTCAAACAGTAGTATTCAGGTAAGAAATACTACAGATATGAAAGTAATCAAATGTAAAATAACACTGAATAGTGTTAATATTGTAAAAATTAAACAATTAAAGTTTCAAAAGTTATTCAGTCAAGAGCAGCGAGGGATTTTCTCATTGTCTTTTGTTCTTTGATTAACATTATCATGTTTATTAGGCTCCTGTCACTTTAAGAGCTTATGCACGGATCAATATACTGTATAAAATCCTGAATAAAAGCTTCAGTGAGCGACATCTTCTGCTTTGTCATCAGTAAGCCATTACAACATGTTTAATTTTATTTAAAACACAACACTGCAAATGATAATAAATGATGAACAGCCAATAAAAATGACAGTGTGACAAACAATGGTATATTCATTCATAATTCCGTTTACACGAAACACTGTAAGTCATCCTTTGTCAATTATAACTGCTAACTCCAAGTACTTCAACTTTATTTGCCACAACCAAGACTTATAAAGCATTTTTAATACGCATAAATGTTTCACATAGTTGGCAAATGTTTCTATGTAACTATGTAACAGTATTGTTCAACATCAGAAGTTTTCAAACCAATTCCACATGTGTTATGGCGGGACATTGAAAATTATTTTGATACGCAAACTGTTACCCAATCATAGCAGTGGGCATTTACTTCCAAGTCTTGAATGCTACACACCCATCACAATGGAGTGTTTGAAAAAGAGGCTCGAAAAGTTTTTTTTTTATGTTAAAATCTTGATAACATTATATAAAAGGCGGTTCATGACCTCTTTAAAAAATAATGCCACAATGTGAAAAATCTTAATTGTCATAATAATTATAAACTATATAATTTATTTGCATTTATAAATGTGAAAGTGAGGTGTTATTTACTGCACAAAATGTTTTTATACAACACAGCTTTTCTGTAAGACTACTAAAAAATATATTTTGACAAATGCTGCAATGTGAAACAACATTTTTAATGTAAACACTCCTGCAGAGTGACAGTAAACGGTACCTTTGGAGCAGTCCGTGCCGTGGAACCCCGGGAAGCAATGACACGCTCCTGACATGCACTCTCCGTTGCCATGGCAATTCTGCGGGCACTCTTCCACTGAGTCTGAGACGACACATAAGAGACGCACGCATTTTACAAGCCTCAGTTATTAATGAGGGACAATGGAATGTAACATTCACAAATCTAGAAAACCTTTTAAACGCTGTTGTCTGACAGAAGATAGCGAGTCATAAAACTATGAACTGTCTTGCATTTTGTGAGATAATCTTTTACACAGTATGGTGCAACATGAACTTTCAGTCAGCGTTATTGACAGTTCAGTGGCAATGTGTGAATTACTGTGACACATTTCACCAAAGCCTTATGGGAAATATAACACTATGACTGAATAAATTATGCTTTTCAAATCAACAGTAGCCATCAACCGAATGTTAGATACACACATTAATAAAGTATGTGATCATTTGATTTCCAGATCTCTAAGAGACCTCAAGAGCACATTGTTTGTGCGTACTTGAGTGCATGTGTGTGTGTATGTGTGTGTTACTCCTCAAACTGAATATGCAAACATACTGTTTGGAATATAGTGGATGCAAACAAATATTTGAATACTTGAGCCACACTTAAAAATGAATGGATGTCATTCTACCAAAATGGATACCAAATTCTACCAAAAACTAATTGGACTTTTCAGAATATTTTTTTTGCAGTGACTTGTAAACAGCTGATCTCAAGGTTATTTTGAGTGGATGTATGAAATTGGTTCTCCTAAAGGTCACCCAGATGTCCTAAAGAGAGTAAGCACAGGTGCGGTTCTTAACATGTTACTCTAGTATTTGAGAACCAGAAAGTGTGCAAATACTTTTTTAGTATTTTTTACCTTTTTATTTTTTATTTTAAACCAAACACACCTCTTTTGATAAATGCTTTGATACCTGTGCATGTGCTGTGTTTCTTTCAAATAAATGCTACTTGGTTTGATACTCTGTTATCTAATGCAATGACGTTCATTCACTTTCAGTGGCTTAAATAGCCAAGCACCTCTAGCACTTGATCTTTATGGACTTCACAAAGCAGATAGGCAGCACAAATAAAATTTCTTTTTACATTTAAAACTTAAATAGTTATCTTATCTTTGTCCATATATTGAAGCATACAACAGTTGCTATGTTCTGAATTTTGAATGAGTGAACAACTGAGCAGTTTATGCATGAATATTTAAACGTACAATATATACAGTACATGAATATGTAAAATACAGCAATGCCTCCTATACGCTTCGTGAGTTCTGCATCACTGCCTGATATCATGACAGACAGGAGGTCAAATTCCCACTTTTCATACTTCACTGACAGCTCCTCGAAGCCTCGAAGTTGCCATTGCGCTTATGCAAAGTCATCACAATGGCAACCTTTGTGGAAATAGTGGATATTAATTGCCGGGACAAAAACATTTTCAGTGCTTAATTTTATTTTACAAATACAATGATTTCTTGTGTGGCCTTAAGAAATGTAAGTGAAAGCAATAAAAGGAGCTCTCCTTCAACTGCACACGTTCAAACTGAATTATAAATATGAGGTTAAAGGGCCCCTATTATGAAATTTTAAAGTTTTCTAATGTTGTTTTGGAGTCTCCTACAATGGGTTTGCATGCATCAAACGTAAAAAAACTGTTTAATTTTCTCATAATATACATCCCCAAATTTTCCACGATTCTCAAACGACTCGCCAAATGAATCAATCTCTCTAAATCCCTCCTTTCCGTGAGCTACTCTGCTCTGATTGGCCAAACAGCTCAGTCTGTTGTGATTGGTGTACCATGTACAGCATGCGTCGAAAACAAAAAATTCCATTGCCATAACAACGACAGCTCTGCGTGTCCTGAGGCTTCCTACACCGTAAACTAAACACAGTAACGAACAATAAAAAAAAATTATTTTACCATATCAATCCGAGCGCGAGTCCGATGATGAAACACTAGAAGAACCATTCATTCAACCCAAACCTCCATCACAAGGACGATTCGAGCAAGATGTTTCAGTGATTCACTACTCAGTTTGAGGTAACTTACATTATGAGATGTTGCTATTCCTCATCATCAGCATTAACAAGTGCATGTTCATCCACCGATTATTTTACTTGTACTTATTTATTTACAGAGTATATGTTTCTAATATATTGTGGTGAACACGTGGAAACTGTATCAATAACAGTGCATGTAGGCTATGCAATGTATACATTAGCCAAGCTCTAGCGTGAATGACTGATGTAACATAAACATTGGTAAAACAAATCTTGCTCCATGCTTAATCTTTCCTCAAAGTAGCGAGAACGACAGACAATCTGCATTAATAGACACAGTTTTATGTAATAGTGGCCCACAGCTGATTAGCTGATATTTGAGAAGCAGTCGTCAGTAAAATAAAGGTAACATTTTAGGATTATACTGCTGTAGTATCATGGTAAAGATTAATTTTAACCACAGATTCTTCACATACTCGTCCTTGGGCAGTGAAAGAAAAAATTATTTACCGTCACATTGTAGAGCACAGCGTCTCCTCAACATGATCTCTCCAGTATCCACAGGACTCAGCTGTTTGAGGTTTAAGTTTCCCTGGTGTCTGCGCACGCATTAAGTGGGCGGGCTAATGTTTCATCTTGACGTCAGGACGAAACGGCTTATGATTCGCTTGAAAAACAATTCATTTCATTGACTCAGAGTCGACTCTTACTTTTGAAAGACAATAACTTTATATACGGTGCACATTCAGATTTAAAACTTTGCAGGATGTTTTCATTCACTTAGAGCTATATTACACACTACACGAAAGGTCATTTTCAACAATCCATGATGGGGGCCCTTTAAGGGTGGATCATGTGTACTGTGTATCCTCTAAACAGCAGGTCACCAAGCAACCGAGTTTATATTTTAGCATCTTTTTGAATATGTTGACCCTTAGTGTGTAAATAAAAGCTGGAGGTGTGTACCTAGAGCCACAGTGCTGAATGAGACCGGCTCTTTCTCTCTGCCATCATTGTAGAAGGCCAAGTGCCAGGTTCCGGGGTCAAGATACTGAACAAAGATTGCCTCATTCTGAACAACGGTCTGAATACTGCGCCGCTCACGAGGAGACTCAATAACGCTCCACTTCTCCTTTCCATCCAGCCTTTCCATAAAGTCATACTGAAGAGAGACAGAGAGAGAGGTGAAAACAGGACGTCATCTTCACTAAACACTGTAATGAAAATCAAAAAAGTCAAATTAAATCAAAATGTAGAGGAGATAACAACTCTGAAATGTGATAAGACACATGTAAGAAAGCTGCAGACAAATATGCAGCGATAATTTGGAAATCATTTACAATTCATTATGAAGAGTCGCAAAAAAAAAAAAAAGCCTGTCTACACAGATGCTCTCTTCATGATAATTAACAAAAACCTGTCTTTTTAAGGAGGAACATTATAGAGAACCAGATTTCCTTGCTCTAAAATGGTTAGCTCACACACTGTCCCACAAAATCGTGACAAATCCCAGTTTTCAAAGTTTTTTTTTTTTTTCGGATCAGTATGTTAATCCTTTCTGTCAGGACCACTATCCTCAAATACAATTGACCAACATTAATGTATTGCAGATATCATTAATTCATTTTAATGTAAAACATAATTAGAGAATTTTTGTCTGATTCAGGGGGAATCAGAATGGCAAATCCTGACTGACAAGAGGAGGAGCTGGGGATGGAGGAGGGAATTAGCTCCTGAGAAACGCGATAGTTGTTTATAATACTGAATGAGCTTAAATATGTGTACAATGATAGGCGTCGTATTATTATAGGTAGACGTGGATCAGCTGAGAGTCAGCTGATGCAAGCTTGATTATAGTGACCTGTCATAAATGACCCTATGCTTGATTTTGGTGTTTGCTGGGGCAGTGTGAACATAACAGAGTCAATAAATAGATTATGATATCAGTACTTGAGTATTCTCAAAAGCAGCCTGTTTAATTCTAAATCAGAGAGAAGAATTTTGTTCACCTTCGAAACACAAATAAAATTATTGTTAATAAAACTTGAGGGATTTTTGTCCCTCAAATGAAAGTCCATTCCACTAACACTTTCATGATTCAAAATGTACATAAAGATATTGTAAAAGTAATCTAAATGAATTGCGCTGTCTAGTCTAAGTTTACTGAGGAGACAAGATTGCTTTATATAATGCACAAATTTAATTTAGGCTTTTATTTACATATAAACATCAACACACAGACAATAATGTCTTTATTACATTTTTGAATTATTTTGGTGGAATGGACTTTTAATGAATCTCTCAAGTTTCATTAAAAACATCTCATTCGTGTTTTTTGAAGGTGAACGAAAGGTGGGTTTAGAACGACATGATGAGTAAATCATGACAGAATTTTCAGTTTTAGGTGAACTAACCCTTTAACAAAAACTGAACCGCACGTGGTTTTAGTATTTAAAAACTGGATACTCAACCTTAATTATAAATGGACATGGCTCCTTTAAGAGAAGAAACAAGACATGAGGCGATATGCTCACCTGAGCGTGTGAAGGAGGCAGACCTTTCCGCATGTAGACCCCAAACAGTGCGTCCTTGCCCAGGGAGATGTTGAATTTGAGGAAGTGTGGCTGGCGCAGGTGAAGCAGAGACCGCCAGAAGACGCCTGGAGGAACATCCTGACTGACATGCTGACCTAGCTCCAACTCCCCGCTGTTTATACTGCTGTTCTTCAACACCCACGGCCCTGAGACGGACGCCAAGAGAAGAAACAAGATTTGTTTGATAAAAAAAAGTCTTTCAAAGACAGGGAGAATGGGGAATATCCTCAGCTCTGTATGAAAGTATGTGTACAAAGAAAAATCAACATATATTATTCCACAGAGACGCAGCTCTGCGCTAATGAGTGTGTGGTGCGGGCTGCCAAAGTCATCAACCCTAAATCAAACCCTGTCTTTTCCCTTGAGATCATAATACCTCTGCATGACAGCAATGGCCACACACGCACACTTCCCTTCCCACTACACCTGCTAATTCTGTCCTCTAGAGAGAAAACTGCTGCCATGTTGACAGCGCAGATAGATCGCAGCAACTCCAATCTGAAAATAACCCAGCAAACGGGCCTTGATGGTATCAGAAGCAACATACACACACAGACACTCTTTTTGTGTCTGATGGGCCAGTGCAACATGAGTAGGCTTGGTGTTAGCTGTCAGTCTATTCGGCGTTCCCGACGCTTGATGTGCCCTGATAAGCAGAGACAATCTGTTTCCCTGCCTGCAAAAACCTCTGGCTGCATTTAAACGAGTTATGGAGAGAGATGAATTGAATTGATAGAGAGCAAGCAGGCTCTCTCCCTAAATGGATAGAGCCTCTTTTTTTTGCCAGAGAACATGTGCACGTACACGTACACGCAGTGTCAGGTCTGAGTGGCAGGTCGGTTAAAGCGGCCCATTCTGGTAAGCAGTGGGAGCTCGCACCAACCTCCCTCATTAACACAGAGCATGAACAGCTCTGTGTTGAAGGAGAGCAATACACTCAGAGAGCGAGAGAGAGAGATGGAGAAAGTGAGATAGGTGGGGAAGCAGAAAAAATTGGGAGAGAAAATCCCATGGAGAGCATGAGAGGAGTCTTCTGTTGTGGGGCTGAAGTTCACAATCCTCATGCTCTCAATTAGCCAGAACTGCCTATATCAGAGCCAGGTAAAAGGGCTATTTCCTTTCCCCTTACAAATGTACACGTTGGTCTTGGAATGGATGGACTTTCTTGTTTAGTCTGGATACGACTAGGTCAGTCGCCTCAGCATGCCTTTTATAAACCTACAATAACTATTAATTTACTAAATAACATACTATAGGCTGAATCTGCTTAGGAAGCCAGTATCACCACACACACAACCCTCTGGGGTCATTCCATGTAAATCCATATGGAACTCCTAATTCCGGTATGTAATGCCCACAAATAAACTGATTCTGTAAGGGTGGTTGGCCAACAATGGTTCAGGCTGCAGGATTGCCGATTGACTAAATAAACATCATTAGCAATATGGTATAAACCAATAAATAGATTACTTGTCTATTACCACCCACTGCTACTTATACCAACGATGAAAATAAGAGCAAAATATGTGGGAGAGCGTTGCTATAGTATGATGATATAGTATTGCAATAGGTAGCACTTCTATGTTAATACTGTATCAAAACAGTTACAACCTTCTTTTATCCCTTCCTTGACCATGTGACTGAAATCCAAATGTGAGAATTTCAAACTGACCAATCAGCATTGCAGCTTCCCCCACCATCCTAAAGGTGTGACAATCAGCAGGCCGTTGATGTACACACATCTTGGCCTATAGACCTTGATCACTTTCAGTACCTCTTTGCCTTTACAAATTCCAAATGGCCCTTGGAGGGGGTTGAAACAGAAAAGCAAAATTCTGTTCCTTTTCAAGCCTTCAATTCCCAGTGGATGAAATCAAGTAATGCCCCATATTTTCCAACTGAAAATTCTGTTTCACTCAAATGTATTTCACATTACAAGTCAAATGACCTGCTATTGACCATTTTGTTCAAGCAGAAAATGTAGGTGAATTATCTTTCACCTCATTGCAAGGGCATGAGCTTAAAAGGATCAAAGATGCATCATAAGGGCTAATTTACGTCCCCTAGATGTTGCATTAAGATTGCAAGCAGTATCAATAATGCCCCCCCCCCCCCCCCCCCAAAAAAAAACTAACAAAAAACACAGCACCCCCAACTTAAAAGATTTCCCGTGCTCTTGTTCAGCAATGTTTTCTTTTCAGTCTTGACCTCTTTTGCTTGCTTTCTATATTTTCTCTGTCTGGCTTTCATGCTATATGGATACATAAAATTGCTTGTCCATGACGCTACCAGAGAAGCACTTTTCAGGAGTAAGTCAAAAAAGGCACATGATGCTTGTGTTGAGAGATTCACTGAAGTCCTGACATGTATATTCTCATTACCACAACATTAAAACTGGAGAACGGTGTGAGCCCAGCATCATGCTTCTTCTCCCCCAATGACAGCTCACCATTACACATGTGTCTGTGTGTCTGTAGGACAGCTAGCCCTTCTCCAGAAAGCTCTCCATCAGAGTGAAGGGGAAAAAACACTTCAGAAAAACAGAGCAGGAGAGAAAGCAAATGCACTCTAAAGCTTTTGCACATGATGTCCTTCCTCCCACATTATGTTAATCCAGTATCAGACAGGATTCCTTCCATTACCAACCCAGGCTCATTAGAAAAACGTGCCTGTGGCCTTTCTGCAAAATGATATTGCGTTGCTTCTTGCATGTTCTGCTGCATTTTCAAAGTGGAAAGTCCAGTAAGTGGTGCATGTTCAATTTTCTCTGAAAAGGTCAATCACATTTGAAAGTAATGTACCATCTACATTAAAACCTACCCTAAACATAACTGATAGTGTTAACAAAAGCAAATGTGAGTAAACCATGGCATTTTAGCTTGCTTATACAAGTGTTTGAGCTCTTTTATCGAGCGTTGTGACTCGTGTTTCACAAGACTTGTACAATGTCAGAAAAGCTATACATATAGAGCTGGTTATGTGAGGCAATCAGTAAAATATATCTCTTTAGGTCTTAACAGTATTGCATGTCAAGAAACCATGCAAAAGAACATATGTATTAATCAATAATCTGTCCCATTAATCATAATTTGTGTGAAAGGAAATAAAAGTTGTTGGTGTTTTACTTCCACTAGTGTTTATTTCAGCTGGACACTAATGAATTGTATGTATAGGTACATTTTTGGATGCGTTTCCAATTGAGCCAATGTTGTGCATTATACAGTCTAAAACAAATAGGATTGTGCACACACACACTCCCCAGTTGAAACCATATTAGTACCTATGTGTCCTCTTCCATAAAGAAACACTCTTTTCAAGCTATCTAAAGGGAGAAGAAGCTGTACTGTGTGTGAAGAACGTCAATACCGGCACTCTCTAAAGGTCACCGACAGTCGTTATCATCGAAACGTGTTGACACTGATAATGATAAATCATTTGAGGTGAATGCACAACAGACAGTGAGATTCTTTGTGTCTGAGCCACTGAGAGTTAGCCAGAGCTTTGAACCATTAACTAAAGTCCATTGAGATCTAAATAACACTGTTTATCAAAGGTCGCTGTGAGAAAAAGGCACACAAGACTGTAATTTTACACTAATGTACTCTCTTAATATACAGTAAAGAAGAATCACTGTTTGGGCTCAGATTATTCTTACAAAGCCTCAGTCTAACATTGACTAACATGTGTTAAAAACAGCCAACTGTGACTAAATCCAGCCATCATTTCAAATAACTGCATTAGCATTACATACAGAACTGCAGGAGGAGCATTGAGAAGAGTTGTACCAGTTGAAGACAATACAAAATATATTATAACATGGCACAAAATACTCAGTTAGAAAAAATGAAGGGTTGCACTTACGCTATAATTATGGTTAATATTTTATTAAATAGTTATTGTTAGGTCATATTTAAAAAGAAATCAATTAGTGAAAAAATATCTAGCAACAAAAAATGTATTATACTAAAAAAAGTTTATGATGTAATTGATTTATATTTCATTACACTGTTATTATTTCTATTAGTAAAATAGCTATAGAAAAATATATAGAATTGGGCTTGATTTGTTAAACAAGCTTACTTGCATTACATTGTTTTATTGTGCTATTACATAGTTATTACATTACAAACAAAAAGTAAATTTTCAATTAATGAAAAAAAATCAGCTAGAAAATGATGCTAGAAAACATGCTTAGAGATGCGCAGATCCGCTCTAACGTCCCCCGAATCCACTGTTAAAAACAAATCATCTACCTGTCCCCCACCTCTGATTTAGACATCCGCACCTGACCCTCACCCGATCATCACGTCACAATACAATAATTCAAAATCTCAGTGTTAAGCGGGATGATATGATAACATATTACACTGAGGGCTGCTTTTAATTGAACATTTATTCAAAGCAAAAGTTCTTCTTTGGCTAAATTTAATTTCTTTAATAGCCTAAACCAGGGGTCAGAAACCGTGCACAAAAGTGAGAGATGTGTATGTATTCAATTCAGATAAAGTACATCGCACATACAGATCTACCTTTTGAGGTAATTATTCATTATAGTAACACAGCTAGTTTTATTAAGTTAGGAGCTATACATATGATTGTGTGAGATTTAAATCACGCAAGTCAATGAAAGCGCACCGCTCTGAAAGAACCAGCGCTGCGCATCACGCATACACAAAAGTTACAGCTTGTTCACATTCAACGTGAAATTGCAGTTCTGAGTCTTTATTAAAATCAACACACATTAATTATTTATCTCTCATCCACCTGCGATCCACCCGCAATTTTTGGAATGTTATTTTTTTTATTACTAGACCCGCCCAACCCGCGGATTATCCACAGTGTCCGCGGATATAACCACGATCTGCGCATCACTAATGGTTACTTTTATTACATAGTAATTATGTTATTACAATTACAGAATTATGACTCACTTTTTTTTACCCCACTAGAACAACATGAATGCTCATGAATTATGCAATATAAAACGATTGACGTGTAAACCGAGAGCAGTTTGGATTTCATGTTATCAAGGGGTTTGCATTTAATCAGGCGATTAGGATTTCACATGATCATGTTTCAGGGTTTCAGGGTCGTGTTTTGCTTTTACCTCTGCCTCCGGAGGGCACTGTTGCCACATCGCCAATGCCAGGAATACTCATGCTGAGGCCAGTGTTCACGAGATGCCCTTCTGTGGGCTTCAGCCGCCAATTCAAGCCAAGCAGATTAAGAGCTATAAGGGAGAGAAAGAGAGAATTAAAAAATAGAACATGACACTACATTACACCTTCTAACTACTTTATGTATGCATGGATGACACGTCCTGACAGCCGAGAGCATGCGACACACAACAACTATAACTCCTGCTGACAGAGGTGACTTTAGCATACAAATACACTCATTATAGAAAATGACACTTTGACTGCAGTCTGTGCTTTGTTTGGGCTCTGTGCCCAGACAGGTTTTGTTGGACCAGGTTTAATCCAAACCACTACAGGAATGCTAAATTCTCCAAAGATATGAATATGTCACACAGAAGCGGGTGGCAAATGAGAAAAACAAAACGTTAAATGCAACACAATAAGATTTCAGAAAGGAAATGACACTTATCTTGAAACTGCAAAGCAAGGTGTGAGAGGACAAGAAAATTGTCTTGGAAAAAAAATAATCTGAAGCCAGTTTAAAGTTGGTGACAGATGCCAAATATTCTCTACACATTCTTGTGTGCGTGTGTGTGTGTGTGTGTGCTAGAGATGATTTTGGCTAGACGCCTGCTTCTCTCCGCACCCCATATGTACTATAATCAGTGCTTCAGCACTTCCAAGACTTTGTAGAGACTGATTAGCTCCAATGGAGATCACTCAATATGCAATATTCAAACATGTCAAGTCTGTTTAAGAAATATGATAATGATCAGAGAAAGTTAGTTTTTGTGATGTGCTGGTGAAAATTACAAACGAGGTGCCCCAAGGGAAAACAAGTGCAGTCATACACACACACACACACACGTGGACATAAAATCTTGCGGGAAAATGCTGACGTTTGCAGCATCAACCATAACACATCACCTCCGCCCCCTAGTTCTTCTATCCCTCCCTCAATCTCATCCACGCAAAATCAATGCCAACTCAGTCGTTTGGTACCTCCTGATTGTACTTCTGAGGGTGTGTTATCACTCTTGTGTAGAGGGGTCAAAAGAAAAAGCTGACTCCTTCAGGCTGTCAGATGCTCTGATGCCATCTCGTCATTGTCCCACATGTACTATTCCTCATCTTATCTCTCTTCCTCTAATCAGCATTATCTCTTGCTCCTTCATTGTTCTTTTCACCTTTCTCGTATCCTCCATCCCTCCTGCTTTCTTTTTGTCCATTTCATCGCAGTGCTCGCTGACAGAGATGGTCTGTTATGACCTGGAACATATTGTCGCACTAAGCAGTGCTGTGGAAAAAATTCTTAATGTTTTATTCCTCTTCAAGCTATTGGTTGAATCAAAGTTGATTTTGCCACAGAAAAGCAAATATTTCATTTTTTTTATACATTTAATTTCATTAAATGTATATACTTAATTTCTTGTTTTTTTTATAAATAATATCATAAGGCAGAAATGGCTTTCATCTGAAATAGATGCATATTTCCCCCTTATAATAGAGAGTTATCAGTCATATGCTTCTGGAGTTCTCTTAAAGCAAGATGCCAGTGTCCAGGTTGCATAGAGTATACTTACAGGGCAGCAAGCACTGGTGAGCCATTTATATGAACTGAAAGGCTAATGGATTGCTCTCTTTGCGTATATTAAACATTCTTGAATTCAATCAAAAAAGGAAAAGTATCACCGAAATATCACCGAAAAAGTAAATATCACCGAAAATCATTTTAGCATCAGTTTAAATTCTAATGTAGCAAGTGTGGTCAACATATTGAGATTAAAGCATGTTTTAATACAAAGTTTTAAAAAATAAATGGCAATTTTCACCATAAGGATCAGCACAGAAGCCTTATCAGTTGTACAGGCCAACCTCTTCAAATCTCTGATTATTTAGCTTCAAAGGTATTTAACAATCCATGTGAATTTATATAAAGCATGTCAATGCCTCATGAATTTAAATGCTCAGCCATTTCAACTGCATGTTTACATGTTTAAATTTGCTGCAAATGTGTTAACAAGGCAACTATTTGTCAACAAAGGATATCCAATTAACAGTAACAACAGTAACCACAGTAACAGTGAAAAAAAATAACATTATTAAAATAATTGTAACATTACATTACATACAGCAGGTTCATTCAGCATCCATCTAGAGAATAAACCTGACAGCACAAGAAGTGCCTTGTTTTTTAATATCCTCTGTGTAAGAATGTGGGCATGGTTAAGGGTCAGGTAGCATTAGCATTAGCTTTAGTGTCACTTTGCACTTTTTTTGCTTATCAAATTTGGAGATCTTCAACAAACATTTTTGGTCTGTGCGATAAGCATTAATTATTAAGAGAAAATGTGTTAGATGTGAAATTCATGAGATGCTGCCTCTAACTTTATGTAATCTCTATGTATAATTCACCTCTTCAAAGTGATGAATAATATTACCTATAAAGCAAGGAGAAAGAAACAGGAAGAAAGAGTGAGAGAACAGATGGGAATACAGATGACAAAAGTATTTCCCTGTCTTCCCTGAGTAAGTCTGCATCTTCAGTCTGGATTTCTTCTAGGACTTAAAAGCACACTGAGAAAATGAAATCTAAGCTGCAAAGCTTACTTCACTGAGCTGTACCAGCTGAGTTGGTGCTGACAGCAGCATTGCAAAAGTGGAACTCTTTCTTTAGCAATCCATTTCCATCATAGAACAGTAATGGATTTTTGACCTAATGCTTATACGAGTCACATATTAAGTTTAGGGTCAGATTAGGGCTTTCATTTGACCTTATTTACACTAGAATGTTAAATCCGATATTTGACAAAAATTATATTTTTTATCTTGGCTTATTAAAATAATTTTACTGACATAACTATCTGGGTTTACATTAGGTTCACCGATATACAAATAATTATTTTCATATAATGGCCCATAAACCACTGAAATTATATTATATTAATAAAAAAATTAACTAAATATGCAATACTGTTCAAAAGTTTGTGGTCAGTAATTACTACTTTAATTCATGAAGGATACATTAAAGGTATTTATAATGTTACAAAATATTTCTATTTCATTAAAAAAATCCTGAAAAAAAGGTATCACGATTTCCAGAAAAATATTTAGCAGCACAACTGTTTACAACATTGATAATAATAATAAATGTTTCTTGAGCATCAAACGCTGATTTCAAATCATTCCAATATGCTGATATTAGAATGATTTCTGAAGGAATATGTGACACTGAATACTGGAGTAATGATGCGTTGCCAACACAGGAATAAATTACATTTGAAAATATATATAATAATCCCAATATTACTGTTTTTACTGTATTTTTGGTTAAATAAATACAGCCTTGGTGAGCAGATTTTTTTTTAATAATAATAATTACTTGCTGGCTTCAAAATTTGAAAGGCGGTGTATATTAATATATATATAAAATATTTGTAAACATTTAGTAGAATTAAAAATCAATTGTTTTAAATTGATTTGAGCATCACAATAATAGTATGAAAAAGGGATATTGTTTTTGAGATCTGTTGGTCAAACAATCTACGTTAGCCAGCAGCCATATCACCCTGTAGCCTAAGACTGGTTGCCCACTGAAGCTAAGCAGGGCTGAGCCTGGTCAGTACCTGGATGGGAGACCTCATGAGAAAACCAGGTTGCTGCTGGAAGAGGTGTTAGTGAGGCCAGCAGGGGGCGCTTACCCTGTGGTCTGTGTGGGTCCTAACGCCCCGGTGTAGTGATGGGGACCCTATACTGTCAAAGAGCACCGTCCTTCGGATGAGACGTTAAACCAATGTCCTGACTCTCTGTGGTCACAAAAAATCTCAAATTTGCCCCAGTGGCCTCTGTCTATCATGGCCTCCTAATCATCCCCACACATATATATATATATATATACACTCATTGGCTTCATCACGGTCTCCTCTCCACCAGTAAGCTGGTGTGTGGTGAGCGTTCTGGCGCAATATGGCTGCCGTCGCATCATCCAGGTGGATGCAGCACATTGGTGGTGGTTGAGGAGGTTCCCCCCTACTATGTAAAGTGCTTTGAGTGCAGAGAAAAGCGCTATATAAATGTAATGAATTATAATTTATTATTATTATTATTATTATTAGGTACTCTGCACTAATGATATTCTCACATTATTTTACTTGGTACATGCATATAAAGAACATGTATTTTGACATTTCTACTCAGAATGAAAGTTCTGCCAGGAAGACTCAATCGTAAGTTCACTTATTGCCTTCACATCTAGCCAATCATATTCTAAAACTTGAAGTATAAAAGATCGGTACTTGCGCATGTCTGAGTTTGCAGATACTGACGCAAAACAATTACCTCCATCCTCCCCAGCACCACCAGGATGGTCCCTCCCCCTCCATCCTCCCCACCACCAGGATGGTCCCTTCCCATTCCTCCCGGGGGGTAGGCTGAGCCCCTGCATTTGTCTTCAGGCAGGAATGCAGATTCCGTTACCATCAGATTGCGCTACGGACAGGGCTTACGCCAAATAACTTGCTTAAATTGAATAAAACGTGCATAAATAATATGCTTTTGTTACATCATTTTATCTCCCGAGTCTTTCTGGTAGAACTGCATTTTGAGAAGATGTGTGTGTTGTTCAAAACCACTGGTGGTCCATAAGGGGCCTCTGATGCATACAGTATATGAAGCTGCTGCTGATGTGATAGCTACAGTATGAGTCAATGCATGAGAAGCTCTACCTTCAGGCACGGCCCTGAAAACCAAGCCACAGGTAAGTCAGCTGATCTCCTTCGTGAGCTCACGCTTGCAGAATAACAGGAGAAAAGAGCTGACTTACCTTTGACAGCATGAGAGATGCTTGGAAATTGAGGACGACACTAAACAGATAGTGGTGTCAGCTTTATGAAACAACTATACGTGGTCGATGTGCTGCTGAGGTACCTGCGGATAGTCTCTGGAGGCTTGAAGGTATGTGTGAATGTTTGAGTGTATTGCTGTATTATGATTTTGCTCTGCATAGAATAAATTGCTTAGAGGGTACACAGAGGCTAAAAGTATTTAGAATCCAAATCAAGGGAGACAATATATCATGTGCTTAAATGTTGATTATTGATTAGGTGCATAACGGACAGAAGACACACAAATTGACATGATCAAGGAGCAGCTGTCTGTCAGCTGCCTTTCTCTAATGTGCCTTTCTCTTTTGAGTGGAACTCATCGCTGCATTGTGTTGTTAAAGTGTTGGTATAATGCCCCTTTTGATGTCGCCAGAGTGTGTATGTGAAGTTTTATTTCAAAATACTATGTTAAAATGGTCCCTTTTTGAGGGTGAGCAAAAACGTGTAGTTTTGTGTGTGTCCTGTTAAATGCAAATGAGATGCTTCTCCCAGCACAGAGGGTGGAGCTTCAAGAGCTCCTATGTGTATGTGTGTGTGAGTGTGAGTGCGTGTGTGTGTGTGTGTGTGTGTGTTCTGAATGGTTAGTTGATGAATTTATGTAGCTGATATGGAGTTAACTATCTTCTAGTCATTGATAAGCATATTTGGTCATTATAGTTTATAAATCGCGTTCCCGGGGGCAGGGTTTATGTAAATTTTAGGGTTTGTGATGTTACTAACCCGGGAGGAAGCTCATGTAGTTCCTATAAGTCATTTGTTGTAGTCCTTAAAAAATCGATTTCTGTAAAAGAAAACATCTCCCTTTGCTTTGAACTTTGAGCGTCGTAACTTTGCAGATGTTGTTTATGCTCAAACAGCAACATTACACACTAACTGAAGTCAGAAAAGTAAAATCATAATAAACCACCCCTTTAACACTATGGGAATGCTTCTATATGAGCCAGTGTCTAAAGCACATGTGGAAAACAAGCCAATTACATTGGCCGGAGAAAGGTCAGGTGAAGTAATGACAGTGGGGATAAAGAAAAAAAAAATTTCTGGACGCCCTGGTTTCACGGTCTGGCATGTTTAGTGACAGGTTTCAGGTGGCAAATCGGTGACAATCGGTGGTGTTCAAGCAATTTCTTCCTCGCCGGTTCCAGGATTCAGGTGTTTCTACGAGCCAGCCTCGGCCAGTCCTTAGTTCTTCCCGGGGAAGAAGGGAAGAGAATCATCATCTGGTTACAGGTGGTAACTGTGTATACCTTGTCTGTACCACGATCCTTTCTTAAACCATGGGCACCCACCTATAAGCTTTCTTAGCTTCTTTAGGAGACCCATTCACTATACCCAATTGATTCTGTACCCCTAACTGTAGTACTGTAATGTTTGAAGTGGTATTGTGAATAAACTCAAACTCAAAAAAAGAAACAGGTCAGTGTGGCGGACGGAATTGCCCAGCATCAAGAATGGGGATCTGAGCACCGCACACATCCATTCAAGTGATTGAATCGCAGCACCTGGGGGAAGGACAAACGAAGCGAGAGGAAAGGATATGGAAGCATGAGGAGAGACAGAAACGAGAGAGGAAAGAGAGGAAAAAAAAATCTTGTTCCAGTTTCCGGACACACGGGTGCTCGGTCTTCGGCCAGCCAAGAGGATCTCAATCGCTGTGCCATGCGATGGTACTGGATGCTCCTCGGTGAACGGCTCGACATTCCTCTGCCCGAGCGACTGGCGATGGCTCCTCCGCTACGGCGGCTCGGCACCAAGCTCCCCATTACCTCAGTGTGCCTGCTTCTCCCCATCTTTGGGGACGGCAGCAGGCCTGGTCTCCCGCGAACGGCAGCAACTCCTCCGTCCCCTAATGGACGGAAGCCATCCCACCTCGACCCAGGAGTAAGGCAGCAAGCTCTCCGTCCCACCTGTTCTTCAATTGATCCAGCACCACACCTCCTCAGCACCGCAATCCCCTTCAGCATCAGGGGCTCTCCAACAGCGTGTCCCTCCTTCCTTCCGGGCTTCGGCACCAATGTAAAGAGGTTAGTGTTTAAGGAAGAAG
The DNA here is from genome assembly GCA_031834385.1 of Semotilus atromaculatus. Taxonomy (NCBI): domain Eukaryota; kingdom Metazoa; phylum Chordata; class Actinopteri; order Cypriniformes; family Leuciscidae; genus Semotilus; species Semotilus atromaculatus. The sequence continues at coordinate 20,368,022 of JAULUF010000001.1, read as the reverse complement.
GAGGCGGGAACCGGCGAACATTTAAAGACTTTAATCAAAATAAACAACACAAAACTAATGTAAAGAGACAGCCCCACACAGACGACTGCCGCACACACATAAACAAAACCCAACTTAAATAGTCCAGGCCTGGTCCACTATCATCCTTCACCTTCGTTGCTCCTCCTCTTATGTTCCCAGAGCTCCTATGTGAGAACTCGAAGCCGGTGCGGCGCGCAGCCTCGCACTGGTCGTCTCGTCCTGCTTGCCACAGTTTTATTATTGATTTTCCTAAAATTTTCCACTGTCAAAACAACAGTGCATTTTTTTTTGTTATTGTTGCTGTTACACATAGCAGAGAATGTAAATAAATGTAAATAGTCTTAAGAAGAGGCCTAGAAAATAAGATTTTACAAATAATTTCATCTTGCTCTTCAGGCTTACCGGCACAAGAAAAAAATCGATGCATCCTCAAATGATCAAAGCTGACAGCACATGCTTTCACCTTGAGTATCAGAAGAGGATGAATGTGCAGGAAATTTAAAAAAGTAACTGTCACACACAGCAGAGAAAAAAGAAGAAAAGAAATAGGCTCGTTTTAAAAATTTATTAAACGAAAAATGCCAGAGAAGACCATAACTGTTTGTCTCTATTCTGTTGCACCCACAATAAGAAATGCTTGTGCAGGATGTCACAATGTATAGGCGGAGCCCCATCTCATGGCTTGCAGGGAGACCCCAGGATTTGTGGTACACCAATGTTTCAGAAAATCAAAAACATACACATGACTATTTTACATAGCCAGCAAACCGGAAACTAAAGACTAAAGACTAAAGCTATTATATCGCTACCCTTTGAAACACGGCTCACTGCCAAACGCTTCAAATAAGAAACTACTGATATTTGCCCGCCGTTTCATTATTTATTAAGCCTTGTGTTGCATTTATACCCACAAGGGATATGTATGGATGAAATAGGCTGCTCCCTATGAGTACCATTCCAACAAAAAGCAAATAAATCGCACAATCTGAAGCCACTTTGAAGTCCAGCTACAAAGGCTGGGGGGACCAGAAGACATCTAGATGACGAGTGAGAGGGAAGCTCAGAGGGTAGTCCTATTCCTGGAGCCCCAAAGCTTCGTTCCAACTTCCCTCTTTGTCTGAGAAGAGTTGCTACCTGAATGAGCTGTGTGAATGAAAACAGGCATGCAGTGTGTCCCCATGGAACCCCCCCTTCCCCCTCCCCCTCCCCAAACACGCACGCAGACACACACACACTGATGTACCTAAATCAACCTGATGCAACTCATCCTCACTTCACAGCAATCTTCACCTGATGTTACAGAAGACTTTAATGTCTACACAAGGGCTGCACAATGAATCTAAATACAATCGAAATCACACTGCAGGCTATTGCGATTATTATACAGCAAAAGGCGGTGATTTAATTAAATAAATCTATAGTCTGCATGCACTATGTGCTTCAAAGTAAAAGAGCAGCACTCTGTCTTGCCTGTTGTATATACACTACAAACATTCATGGGGCTAATGATAAAGTTTTCAGAGTCTTTAGAGCAGCTTTCAGTTTGTAAAAGCTCCACAAAAGTGGTTTGTTTCACAAAAAAATAAAGACTCTGGGGTTCAACCGAAATAATGTGGCATGAAAGTAAAGAAATTACAACATAAATATTATATAAAATAAAAAATATGTAATATATAAAACTCTAATATTCATTAATATTATTATATTACAGAGGTTTATAATAGTGGTTTGTTTGCAAAAAAGACTAAAGACTATGGGGTTAAACCAGAGTAAAGCAACATTAAAGTAAAGAAATGATGGCAGAAATAGTACATACAATTTTAATGAATTCTAATATTCAATGATAATAATTAATATTAATACTTTTGTGGTGACATTATGCAAAAGCATTTATTTTGGGATGAAATTGTTTTTCTGATTAAGAGAGACAGTACACTATTTTTTGGCAATATAGCGTTATTATTAATATTTTTTAAAATAAAATATAATATTCATGGGACTGGATTCTAAAAGTGAATAAGTAACTAAAAGTTTAGTTACAATGTTTAGTTGGTGTGAAAGCAGTTTTCTGAAGATAGAGAAGTACATTTGCTAGTGGTGTAACGGTTCACAAAATTCACGGTTCGGTTCGATATGGTACACTGGTGTCACGGTTCGGTATGTTTTCGATACAGCAAAAAGAAAGAAATGCCAGAGAAATTTCCTTGATTTTTTTGAGAATGTTTTTTTATTATTGTTAAAACTAACAACCATAAAGTATGATAATTTTTTTTCTTTGAGCAATGATGGAGCTATACTTTACTCTGGCTAGTTCATTCATTGCACAATGTTTCTTCCTAGTTTCCACGTCAGCGATGTTTGATCCGTTAATAACGGAGAGATGTGAATGCTTCTCATTAGATCTCGCTGCGATTTTATTACTTCAGTGACAAATTCAAATGCTTTCTTCACTGGATGTCTTAGCACTGTGTGTTAAGTGTCGCTTGATCGAGATCGGCTAGCGCTGCATTTGTCCAAACTGATAAACGGTCTGTGAAACACAAAATAACGAGTAGCGCAGTTTCATTCTGCTTTCATTACGTTTGCCATTTGATGTTGGGCAATGTTGTAGTCGCGCCAGCCTACATTTGATATAACGAAATTTTGTTCGGCAGGAAAAATGGTCCAACGAATGGCAAATGGTTCAATGCGAATACGTGTAACGTTACACCCCTAACATTTGAAGATTCTTTTTAGTTTTTTTTTTTTTAAATCCTGTAATTCTATTACAGAAAAATAATTAAGTAACACTTTAGTTTAGTGTTTAATCCTCACTATTAACTAGTACTTATAAAGCACATATTAATGGCTTATGACTATATGTGACCCATGCTGGCAAAATGAGTCGGAATGTGCATGGGCTAATTACGAGCTACAGGCAAAACAAGTGTAAAATGTCAATTTTGGTTGAAATTGAGGTTTTCACAAAATGAGTTTATTAAGCCCTCAAACATCTACAAGTATCTTTATCTGTACGTTTTCTGAGAGGAGTACCTTTCCTTTGCCCATGAAAAATTCAGTTTTTCTCTGTTAGCTTCTTGTGCTTCCCCTCAGCACAAGTTTGGTATCGTTTTATCATTCCAACTTTGTGAATATTCATAGCGAATTCTCCATGGCATGGGTCTGAACCAATGAAATGTGATTTTCAAATTCATGCTGATGTTAACAAAACGATCTTACTCCCACTGACTGACAGATCCAAAGCGTACGCACAAAGACACTTCAGACAGCGTTGTGATCCCGATACACACATATAGCCTACACAGAATTACAGTAGGCTATTTCAAAATATCTGTCTTGGTGAGTATTCACGCAAACATAATCTATTATGTCTTAAGTGAACGTTTGGTTAACTGTTGGGGAAAAACATCTGATGTGTAACATTATACTATATCCGGTACAGTAGGTCTTAATAGGCTGTCTGTCTCATTAATGTTAATCAAACAATTGTGGTATAATGGAAAGAAAAAGTCGAACAAATATTTTTCCTATAAATATTTGGTTTTGACTTGGTGTGCGCTAGGGCTGTCGCGATAACCGCAATATTGTAGTACCGTGCTACTGACAAGCCAACCGCAGAGGAATGCAAGTAAATGCAGCAACCGCGATATTCGCGTTTTCTTTTTTCATAACAGCTATCCTTCTTGTTTTGAACTTTGTGCATGTTTATTGAATGTTAAATAAGTTAATAATGAAAACAAGACTGTGTATCATGGTGATTTGTACAGAGGCTTCGTAGATTTGCATTTAAGCCTAAACAGATTATATGCGTCTGTCTTTGAGGTCAAGTCATTTATATTTGTGAAAAGGTTGCCATGTCCAAGGAAAGCGAAACATTTGTCGTATCTTTCTTTTAACGTTTAAGGGTATTTACCATGAATGGTCGCGCTGGTCACCATTCCACAGCACAAGGAAGTCGCGGGAAAGAAAATCAGCGAGTCACGCATTGAATCAATGCCATTGGTCTCTATTAAGGGAAGCATCAGCTTCAGCGTTACCCATGCACCTCATTGCTGGTCAGCTGAGCCTTAAAAAGTGGAGCTCAAACTTACAAATAACTAACACCTTGTTTACATCTATCTTTTAATGAATCAGCGTTTTTGAACGTGTTCGTTGAATGAACGGTTAAATGACTCACTCAAAGACAGTCCATTGCCGAAACAATGAAACTGCGCGGTGAGTGACAGCCTTTCAATGCGCTGTTTAGTTTCCATTACATTGGAAATGTCCTCGGTTTTGTGAATGCTGACCACATCGTAACACTGATTTCCATTACACGAGAGTAGATGTTAAAACTTCATGCTGATTTGTACTCGGCTTTCGCCAAGATAAGCAACACTAAGACGTAGCTTTACAGTAAACTATGCTTCTCCATCCATTTACGCTTCTTTCCATATGAGGGTGTGACTCCCCTTCTGTCCGGCGTTAACGGCTGCAGTGTACTTGGCGCGTCAGCACACACGACGGCTGCAACTACAGTGTGGTCTCCCTAGTGGACCAGCACGACAACCGCCTGGATTGAGCCGAGTAGGGGACATCTCTAGGGTCTTCAAGTGGGCACCTTCCGTCCTCAGTGTTTCGTCGACTAGCCCACGACACCTCAAGAGGGCTCGACAGTGACTCTGGCGTCCCAGAGTCACCCCCCTCCGTCCCCCACTCAACTCAGCCCAGCTTACTGACCTCTACATCCCTCCTGCTGCTGAGACCTAACCACAATCTCTCCGCAACCCAACCATACGCGCCAACCCGTTTGACTAAGGCTGTCGAGCCCCACTGGTGCGTTAAAGCAGTTACAGTGGCAACGGTTCCGTATGGCATACCACCTACCGCAAAACACATTATCTGCCCAACCACCCGTCATTCACGCAATATACACAGGAACGTAATGACTGTAAATACTATACAACCTATACAAATAAACCAACAGACTCTTCAAGTTTTTCAAGAATTCTACGAAACCGTAGCGTGGTGGCCTGTACACAGCCAGCTAGAATCTTTCCGTCTCAACCACAGCCAGTTGCTGCTCCTTTCTGCTGCTTCAGATAAGTTCTTTACTGTGCGATGCAACTCTTGGCAGCTGAATCCGACGTCTCTGAGGAACCGGGTTGTAGAGTGTGCCACAAAACCTCGACATCCCACTTCCACTGGATAAACCTGGACTCTCCATCCTCGCTGTTCTGCTTCAGTGGCCAGATGAGCATACCGCAGTTTCTTCCTCTCATATGCCTCATCTACAGCATCCTCCCATGGCACTGTTAACTCTATCAGTTGAACAATGCGTGCTGATCCAGACCACAAAACAATGTCTGGTCGTAGGTTAGTGGTGGCAATCTCAGGTGGAAAAATAAGCCGTTGATCAAGATCAGCCAGCATCTTCCAGTCCCTAGCAGCTTCCAGTTGTCCTGAGCGAGAATTGGTGTTAACACCTTTTCTTGGTGGTTGCTCGCCTGGGCGGAGGAATATTGTCTTCTGCGTGTAATGCTTTGCTAGAACAGGCGGCAACTTATTGGTCATACTACGCTTGCCTTCCAATGCTAAAGCCAAACAAACTTATTTAGCAACAAATAAATACATAAATAAATGGCGATAAAACCACATATCACGCTATTGAGAGTGGGAAAAGGGAAATTCCTTCACCGCGACAGCCCTAGTGTGTGCCAAATTTGGTGTTATTACCAGGGATTTTAAGGTATGGTAGATAGGTGATTTCGAACCTTCAGAAAATTGTGATTTTTACTCTAAATTGACTTTGCTGACTGTATCGACTTCAGTAATTTTTTTGTCTGATTCCAACAAATCATACAAAATTTGGAAGGTTATTTAATAGAGACTGTGAAAATAACAATAACTAATTTGTGAAAATGTGCTCATTGCGACTCATTTTGCCAGCACGGGTCAAATATTCTACATCCCTTAATCCTACCCTACTACCTAAACTTAACAACTACTTTACTAACTATTAATAAGCAGTAATTATCAGTTTGAGGCAAAAGTCATAGTTAGTTAATAGTGAGAATTAGACACGAAACTAAAGTGTGACCAAGAATTGCAATATTATTTCTGACCAGATCATTTAGTTATAGTTTTTGCCTGACTTCCAAAAAACTCTCTGACTGACCAAAAAAGAGGAATGCAAAAGCAAAAAACACACCGGCCTTTGTATATTACCTTCAAAAGCAGACACACAGACACACAGACACACAGACACGCACGCACGCACGCACGCACGCACGCACGCACGCACGCACGCACGCACGCACACACCCACACACACACACACACACACACACACACACACACAATCAGCCTCTCCCTGAAGGTGAAACGTTGTTTTCATTGCTGCTGATCTCCTTCGAGTATGTGTGTGGCTTTGATGTGTGTTTTGATTTAAGGTCCACAAGTCCTGCTGCTATGAATATAAATGAAAGGCTACAGTGAACCGCCACACCCCGAGGACCAGCTCCATCTGATTACATCAGCTCACTCAGTCTTGACTGTTGACCAAAAAACTCTCATAGTACCCTGGGAAAACTTCCAATCCCCAGATAAAACGTCCTATAATGCCACATACACACAAACATATGCGCTCAAAAAAACAAAATAAATAAAGAAATCATGGATGTTGCTTCAGGCATGAAAGGTCTATGAGTTTAACACACACACACACACACTTTTCCCGAACCTCCTGCGTGTGCATGACGAGATGGATCCAATCTATTCCACTCAGCTTGTCAAATACTCAGAGCACAACAATCACTCCCTACGGTATTAAGACAGACACACACACACACACACACACACACACAATTCAAGAAAATTCACATCTTCTCCCTCTCTTAGTCCTATGCACGAGCGGAAAGCCTGATGCTTTGACTGACAGCATTTTTTATCACAGGTATAGAGTGACGATGGGGATCCCACAATCTCTGTCCTGCAATCCGAGCGAATGCACGCAGAGCTCTAATCAAACTATTTCGCTCCCCTGTCACTCAGTGGCTTTAATATTAAGCAGATGTCAGACAAACACAGAATATAGGGGAAAGTAAATATAAAAGTGAAAGTAGAAAATGAAAAGTGTCATTTTAATCAGCTTCGGGCATGTACGCTGGAGTGTGTCAGTGAGGCAGACGGCACAGGGCTGTGAGTTAGAGATTGTCTGCTGAACATATTATCTCCACAAGGCAGAATCTCCAAGATCTCGGGGTCTGTAGGTGTGTGACTGATTGTTGTGTTTGTTTGCGTGCCCGTATGGGCAGAGGAGCGTGCCACGAGGCTCCCAGGGTGTGTGTGTGGTGAGGACAAATATAAAATAGGCACTAAAAGTCCCTGCTGACAGAGAGCAGTGATAAATGGACACATGATGACTCATTCTGACTGACATACAGCGTGTTACCGTAAACCTGACAGAGTCTTGACCTGTTTCATAAACAAGTCACTGTTTCATTGGCAGGAGCTGGAATGGTGAGTCATTACACTTCTGGCACACATCACTCTGCAACTGAATAGATTATTTTACAATCAACAGGAAATCAAAACTGACTAAATACTTTATTAATTCACAATCCTTAATGTTCATAATTCAACAGTAGGGATGAGAATTACATTCTTACGATTTGTAGAATTGATTCAAAGAATCGCTATTATGAAACAATTCTAAATGTATCTCAATTATTCAACTAATCTTTACTGACTTGAAACACGTGAAAGCATGAGGTGGGATATGGGATAAGGGACAGACAGGTTTGGTAGTATGGGTCTTTCAAGGTTTAAGGGTGGGTTAAGGTGTAAGGGAAGGGTCTATAGTGTGATTAACAGGACCAGTCAACTTGACTTGGCAGAACAAAGCTTGGGAGCAGAACATGACATGGCTTCAGGGAGCATGACTAGGGCTGTGTTCGATACATCGATACAACGATGTATCGTCACATACTACTTGTCGAGTACTGATCGATTCCGCAGCACGTGCGCAGCAGTGGACCGCACTTAATTTGAATACAAGAACAGTGTGTAAAACAGAGTGGAAATATGCTGAAATTAATTAATAAAATATAATACATAGGTTAGAACAAGGTTTTATCTGGACCGCAGAGGAACGTAACTGGGGTTGGCTGATATCAAGAGACGTAAATACCCCATTCAGAGCTTCACACTAGCACAATACAGAAATATCTGCAAAGTGTTTTACTTTTTTTTCTCAACCTGGCAACCATGACTCCACTGTGGATAAAAGCGGCTTTCTAAAAACACGGTAAGCTTGTAGTTTGGCGATCTCCAGTTCCATTTTCTATTCACAGAAAAGTGTAATACATCTGACAGACCTGAGAGAGAGAGAGAGAGAGAGAGAGAGAGAGAGAGAGAGAGAGAGAGAGAGAGAGAGAGAGAGAGAGAGAGAGAGAGAGAGAAACCGAGCATGTATGAATTACCTCAGTCTGTGCCGCGTTTCTCTATTAACATTGAAGCGGCAAGTTTAACTTCTTCAAAAACAGTGATGTTACCAATTCCTAGCTGAGAAAGATGATGTAGCTATTCAGTGGTGAAGCTATTTTATTGAAATGAATTGCATAAATTATATTATGCAGAGTTTAATAAACAGCTTTTATACTAAATTCTGCTGAGGTGAAATTTAGTGTAGACCCGTATTGTGAAATACACATCACCTGAAATCATTTCCCCTAGAAAATGTACTTACTCAAAAACCTGGAAGTGCATTGTAATGTCATTTCATGTTGCAAAAGTATTTAATATAGCAATCAAATCTGTCTCTATTTCCTGAGAGATTCAGGTCATCCAGACTCTCCATTATGGCTAAGGCACAGGACACTCAGCCAATGTTAACACAAATTTTTTGTTGTTGTTGACATTTTGGCCACCTGAGCAAAAACATTTGTATACCAGACTTGTACAGAGTACATAAACACAAAAAGTGGTTACATCATGCAGTTTTAACATTTAACTTTAATGTGCTATTTATATTTTAAAACAAGCAGTTAATTCAGAAGTAACTAAATGAAGCACATTTGTTTAATTCAGTACAGTTTAATTCTTTATAAAATATAATATAATATAATAGAAAAAAAAAGTTGTTACAATGAGATGGTTTAGGACAAACATAATGTGTTTTGAACGGTCAATATAATTGGAAACAGACAGCATTAAACAATCAAAATTCAATGTTTGTTTATTGCTTATGAATTTGCAAGATTGTCTTTATTAGGGGTTTTCAAACATTTTAATGGAAAGAAGCCCTTAACAATCCCCTTGTGAGATCAATTCTTTATTATGCTTATAATAAATATAATATAGTATAATGTAATAAATATAATATAACATTAAAAACTAATTCAAGTATTTAAACTGATATAATATAATATTTTATATCAATTTAAATGCTTCAACCTGTTTTAATATTATATTATTATAATATGGAAAAACTGAAGCATTTAAACAGATCTAATGACTAAATATTTTCAAAAAATGTGAGCATGTGAATTCTTTTATAGTTATCTAAACATCCATGTCCCCAGAGCTCAGCGCCACAGAACGCATAGAGTTTCACTCTTCACGCATACATCCTTGGCACACATTTCATTTGTTCTATTGTTCTGCTGTACTGGCGAAACGAACTTTGTTGCATTATTTTCCTGTTATCACTATAAAGCTGCTTTGAAACAATCTGTATAGTAAAAATATCTATATAAATAAAGGTGACTTGACTTGACTTGTCAGAGAGTGGAGTTGAAGGACGAGGGAGGACCAGAGTCCGTTTAAACAAAACAATTTTCAAATAAATTAAACTAACTTGATTTACATGACAATGCCGTTTGGGGGGCCTGAGAATGCAAACTTTTTAAAAAACAGGATTCAAAGTGGAAGTTTTTGAAAAAAGATACCATTATCGTATAATGATATCATTATCATGCGTATTACGCATTTCTATTGGTGCGTAGTGTTTCTTTTTTGCAAAGTAACAAATTGCCAACTACTGGCCTGGCAGTAGAATATAGCATTTTTAGTCGTTTTTGCAGATCCGTGTGAACGGATGGTTTTGACGTTGTTAAAAGTAAAAACTTTTCTGGTTTTAGAACATTGTTGTAGATCATGATACAGAGATCAATGGGTTTTTATTTGTAATACAAAAACAAACAAAAACTACACTGTGGTGTAAAACAGGACCGGCAGTTGGTATTAAGCTATTTGGTCCACAACCATTAAAATTGTCACGGGTTGTGGTGCGGGTAGAAGAAGAGTCTGAGGCAAGAAGGCTCCAATGCAAACATTTACTTAATAATAAACTCAAAACAGGTATAAACAGGAAGATGGGCAGGAACACACACAATCTCAGGTAACATAGACGCAAGAACCGACAAAGGACAGACAGAACTGAAGGAACTAAATACAGATACAAATGAAGACTAACAAGGTGAAGACAGGTGACACAGATGATGATAACGAGGAACAGGCTGGTAAGTGAGGGAGTGAGTTCAGGTGTGGAGACAAGGAGGATTCTGGGGAGTGTAGTGAAGACGAAGACAGACAGGTGCAGACGAAGACTGTGACAGAACGCCCCCCTCAACAAGGCGCGACCTCGCGCCGTAGAACATCAAAGGGGTGGGGGGGCGGGCGCCCTGAAGGCTGGCCAGGGAGTGACCAAACTAGGAGGGGAAGCCTCCAGGGCAGAGCAGGACGTGCAGGCGGCCAGGGCGGAGCAGGACGTGCAGGCGGCCAGGGCGGAGCAGGACGTGAAGGCGGCCAGGGCGGAGAGGACCCTTCGGGCGGCCACGGCGGAGAGGACCCTTCGGGCGGCCACGGCGGTGAGGACCCTTCGGGCGGCCACGGCGGTGAGGACCCTTCGGGCGGCCACGGCGGTGAAGACCCTTCGGGTGGCCATGGCGGAGAGACCCCCTCGGGTGGCCATGGCGGAGAGACCCCCTCGGGTGGCCATGGCGGTGAAGACCCTTCGGGTGGCCATGGCGGAGAGACCCCCTTGGGTGGCCATGGCGGAGAGACCCCCTCGGGTGGCCATGGCGGAGACCTATGGCCCCCCCCAAAAAAATTCTTGGGGAGAGTGACTGGATGAGGGACAGGCTCTGGGACCGGCTGGGCAGACGTGACGTGAACAGTCTCTGGCTGGGCAGACGTGACGTGAACAGTCTCTGGCTGGGCAGACGGGACGTGAACAGTCTCTGGCTGGGCAGACGGGACGTGAACAGTCTCTGGCTGGGCAGACGGGACGTGAACAGTCTCTGGCTGGGCTAGCGGTGAAGGCCTGGCTATGCTGGACGGAACCAGCGGTGAAGGCTCTGGAGGGCTGGACGGGACCAGCGAAGAAGGCTCTGAAGGGCTGGACGGGACCAGCGGGGAAGGCTCTGGCTCGGCAGGCGTGACGCGAAGCTCTGGCTCGGCAGGCATGCAGGGAAGCTCAGGCTCGGCAGGGCTGCAGGGAAGCTCAGGCTCGGCAGGGCTGCAGGGAAGCTCAGGCTCGGCAGGGCTGCAGGGAAGCTCAGGCTCGGCAGGGCTGCAGGGAACGTGAAGCTCTGGCTGGACGTGGCTGACGTGAAGCTCTGGCTGGACGTGGCTGACGTGAAGCTCTGGCTGGACGTGGCTGACATGAAGCTCTGGCTGGACGTGGCTGACGTGAAGCTCTGGCTGGACGTGGCTGACGTGAAGCTCTGGCTGGACGTGGCTGACGTGAAGCTCTGGCTGGACGTGGCTGACGTTAAGCTCTGGCTGGACGGTCTCTGGCTGGACGGTCTCTGGCTGGACGGTCTCTGGCTGGACGGTCTCTGGCTGGACGGTCTCTGGCTGGACGGTCTCTGTGCTGGACGGGACCAGCGGTGAAGGCTCTGTGCTGGACGGGACCAGCGGTGAAGGCTCTGTGCTGGACGGGACCAGCGGTGAAGGCTCTGTGCTGGACGGGACCAGCGGTGAAGGCTCTGTGCTGGACGGGACCAGCGGTGAAGGCTCTGTGCTGGACGGGACCAGCGGTGAAGGATGTGTGCTGGACGGGACCAGCGGTGAAGGCTCTGTGCTGGACGGGACCAGCGGTGAAGGCTCTGTGCTGGACGGGACCAGCGGTGAAGGCTCTGTGCTGGACGGTGGACGGGACCAGCGGTGAAGGCTCTGTGCTGGACGGGACCAGCGGTGAAGGATTTGTGCTGGACGGGACCAGCGGTGAAGGCTCTGTGCTGGACGGGACCAGCGGTGAAGGCTCTGTGCTGGACGGGACCAGCGGTGAAGGCTCTGTGCTGGACGGGACCAGCGGTGAAGGCTCTGTGCTGGACGAGACCAGCGGTGAAGGCTCTGTGCTGGACGGGACCAGCGGTGAAGGCTCTGTGCTGGACGGGACCAGCGGTGAAGGCTCTGTGCTGGACGGGACCAGCGGTGAAGGCTCTGTGCTGGACGGGACCAGCGGTGAAGGCTCTGTGCTGGACGGGACCAGCGGTGAAGGCTCGGCTGGGCAGGTGGTCATGACATGCCATGGGAGGAAGCTCTCCAGGCATCGGGAGAGTGCCTCTCTCCAGTCAAGGCCGGTGATGTCTGGGAGCTCCCTCGGGTCCACGGTCTTCGCCCCCAGCCGATAACATGCCATGATGGCCCTGTCGTCCAGAGGGCTGGAGGCAGCCAGAGGAACAAACCTCCAGGTGAATGTGAACAGATCGCGGCTATCCAAAGCCAATGCCGCGATCTGCCCAGCGAGCTCCCAGCTCATTTTGTGTGGTCGGTTCTTCTGTCACGGGTTGTGGTGCGGGTAGAAGAAGAGTCTGAGGCAAGAAGGCTCCAATGCAAACATTTACTTAATAATAAACTCAAAACAGGTATAAACAGGAAGATGGGCAGGAACACACACAATCTCAGGTAACATAGACGCAAGAACCGACAAAGGACAGACAGAACTGAAGGAACTAAATACAGATACAAATGAAGACTAACAAGGTGAAGACAGGTGACACAGATGATGATAACGAGGAACAGGCTGGTAAGTGAGGGAGTGAGTTCAGGTGTGGAGACAAGGAGGATTCTGGGGAGTGTAGTGAAGACGAAGACAGACAGGTGCAGACGAAGACTGTGACAAAAATACAGCGACTGATTTGCCTCACTGCCGCTCACACGCGCTCACATAATTCTCTTTCTATGAATCCTGTAAACCACATTCTATAATAATAATAATAATATATTTTATTTGTAAAGCACTTTTCATAGTTAAAAACAATCCCAAAGTGCTACAGAGTATAAACAAAGATAAAAGCCGGGAAGAAAAATTAAAAAGTTAGCAAAAAGTTAAAAATGCTTGCTTAAAAAGTAAGGTTTTTAGTCCTTTCTTAAAAGAGTCTATGGCTTGAGGAGCCCTTAGGTTTTCTGGAAGGGAATTCCAAAGACGCGGTGCGGCTGAGCAGAAAGCTCGATCCCCCATAGTACGGAGCTTAGTTCTAGGTGGTTGAAGAAGGGCCTTGTTTCCAGAGCGGAGATTGCGTGAAGAATTTTGCTTTGCGAGTAGTTCCTTTAAGTAGGGGGGTGCGTTGCCGTGGATGCATTGATGGGTAAGTAGGATGATTTTATAGTTAATCCTGTATGAGACAGGAAGCCAGTGAAGAGAGTGAAGGATGGGAGTGATATGGTCATATATTCTTTTCCTCATAAGGATCCTTGCAGCACTGTTTTGAATGTATTGTAATTTTTGAAGGCTTTTGCCAGGAATCCCAAAGAGGAGAGAGTTGCTGTAGTCCAGCCTCGAGGATACAAAAGCATGGACAAGTTTTTCAGCATCTGACAGACCAAGTGTGGGACGGAGTTTTGCAATGTTCCTGAGGTGATAGAAGGAGGTTTTACACAGATGTTTTATGTGGGCGTCAAATGTGAGTTGAGCATCAAATCTTACGCCCAGGTTTGAGACTGTCGATGATAGTGGAATGTTTTGACCAGAGAAGGTAATGTGGGTTATGGGTGATGACTGGACCTGATGTGGTGTACCAACTAAAATAGCTTCTGTTTTGGAGCTATTTAGCTGTAGAAAGTTTGCCTCCATCCATGCCTCAATCTCCTCAAGGCAGGAGCTCAATGATGCCAGAGTGGCTGTAGATGAGATGAGGTTGGTTTTTATATATAACTGAGTGTCATCAGCATAGCAATGAAATTATATTCCATGCCTGTCGATGATGTGGCCAAGGGGCAGAGTATAGATGGTGAACAAAATCGGGCCGAGAACCGACCCTTGAGGAACACCGCAAGTGACTGTATGCGTCTGAGACTTTACACCTCCCAAGGAAACATACTCTGTTCTTCCAGACAGGTAGGACTGGAACCAGCTCAAAGCAGTGTCAGAGAATCGAATAGTATGATGGAGGTGCTGAAGGAGGATATTGTGATCAACCGTATCAAAAGCTGCAGATAGATCCAGTAGGATGAGAAGCGATGGTGTGCCGGAGTCAGCTGCCATCAACAGGTCGTTTGTGACCCTGATCAGGGCTGTTTCGGAACTGTGAGTGGAACGGAAACCGGACTGAAATTTTTCAAACAGGAAATTTGAGTTTAGATGATCCTGAAGTTGGGCAGCAACAACTTTTTCTAGAACTTTGGACAGGAATGGAAGGTTGGAAATAGGCCTGTAGTTAGCAAGAACTTCAGGGTCTAAAGTGGGTTTTTTAGAAGGGGTTTGATGACAGCAGTTTTTAGAGCAGATGGAACATGACCAGTGCATAAAGAATGGTTGATGACTTTGGTTATTAAGGGACTAAGAGAGCTGATGTGCGTTTTCACCAGGGCTGTAGGAATAGGATCCAGCATGCAGGTGGAAGCTTTCATCCTGCCGGTGATGTCCTCAACTTGTTGTTTAGAGATTTCAAAAAAGGGACAGACAGAGCAGGGGTGCTGGAGAGGAGAGAGCGGATGTTCTCAACTTTTTTTTTTTCTGAAGAAGGTGATGAAGCTGTTGCATTTCTCTTCTGATGTGTCATTGTGTGAACTAGTTTGTGGCTTGGTGAGATGGTTTATGGTAGAGAAAAGCTGCTTGGAGTTTCCCTGATTTTTACTCATGATGTTTGAATAAAACTATGTCCGTGCCTTTTTTAGCGACATTGCATAGGCCTTTTGATGTTCTTGATAGGCTATTTTGTGAACAGTACACGACCTGCTGTTCTCATTTTCCGTAGTTCTGGAATGAACCAGGGAGATGTACGTGAGAAAGTAACTATTCGTGTTTTTACAGGTGCGTGGAGGTCCAAAATACTGCTCAGGGTGCTGTTATAAAAATCCACTGATTCATTTACTGATGTAAAGTTTGCTGATGGGATTTGCAGGAGGTCCAAAGCCAAAGTGTCTGGGTTAAAATAAATTATGTTTCTGAAGTGGATTTGACGTTTTGGTTTGATGTAATGAGAAAAGTTCACCTCCATTGAAATGACTTTGTGATCGGACACTCCGAGATCGTATACCAGCAGATTTTCAATGGGAGTAGAGTCAGTAATGACCAGGTCAAGTGTATGTCCTCTGTTATGTGTTGGGACGTCAACATGCTGTTTGAGATTTAGACCGTCCAATAGCTGTAGAAAATCAACTGCTGGATGACAGGAGGGGGTGTCAACGTGAATGTCCAAATCTCCAAGTATAACAATGTTTGCAGATGTAGCACAGAGTGAAGTGAGAAATTCATTTATCTCTGAGATAAAAGCTGGATTTTGCTTAGGAGGCTGGTAAATGAGAAGAATAGTCATAGAGCAAGGAGGTTTACATCTGAAAGCAAGGCATTCAAAAGTGAACAATTCGGGCAGAGACAGCGGGGTGAGTTTTAAGTCACTGCGGTGTAGTACTGCTAGGCCACCACCGCGACCGGAGTGGTTTACTCCAAGTAGAGATGCGTTCTGATGACGTAGATGGCGTGCGACAAAGCGCTCACTTTTACGCGCTATAGCGACACTAACTCTATAGCGGTAGACCAGAACACTGCAATTATTTCTCATTTAGATTACAATCAAATGGATTTCCCCACACATTTTGCGTCTGTCCTCTGTGTGTTTTTTTATTCTTCCTGCGTGTTTGAGACATCAGAAGGTTGTGGCCGCGCACGTGTGCAGCTTAGAGGGAACATTGCACTCAGCTCACGTGTGTAATGAGGAAGGTGGAGGGCAGAATACTTCACTTAGCCTTTAGACATCTATCATTTATCTCTCCTTCTTTCATCTGCTTCTTTCATCATCTTACACCAATTAGTCCACATTAGTCACAGTGGCCTTATGGCAGTCAGATGCAGCCGCTGTGCCCCGTGCAGAACCCCAACCTCCCGCATCAGGACTGCAACACCTGTCTCCTAGCAACCTGTATCCAGATCTCAAGCAAGGGATGCTGCCTCTGACATAAGAATGGCAAGACAAATGGAGCAGCCATCCAAGAGATTGACACTGTAATTAGGCCATGGGTGAGTATTGGACAAAGCACTGGGATATTGGATTTGAATGGGAGCACACATGGAGTTCTGGGACTGGATGTTATGCTCATAAAACATTTTTAAGCTGGTTTATATCACTGACAGAAAAAAATATGAAAGAATGGCAGCCAGTGGTTTTAAAATAAAGTAAAATATTTAAATAGATACATACATATAAATGTATATAAATAAAACATTTTATTTTTAGTTTACAACACGAGTGGCAGATTCTTAAAAATGTACTCATTAGTTGCATTAGGTTTGGAAGATCTTAAATGCCATTTTCATTAAAAATGTTCAATCAAACAACTCTAAAATTGTGGTGTAACCATCAGTTCCAAAAAAAAGTATAAATACACTGTTCAAAAGTCTGGGTTCAAGCTTTTGCTTTCAGTCTGTGTGTTCAAATGCAGGGTGTTGTGTGAAGTGTAGTACAAACTTTCAAGAACCTGTGTGATTCAGGTAATTGCTCACTGGGAGGTTACAGCTCAGTGGACCAGGCACACATATGCATTAAGAGTCCCATTGTACTGGAAAAAGTCCCTGAGGTTTTGGAATAGTTTACAGAACACTTTACAGGCCACTGCACACAAGATACACACAAATACACATTCATTTAAAAGCACACTCACATCAAAAGTATGTGTGTGTGTGTGTGTGTGTTTATAAATGACAAAAATTTTCTTTGCACAAAAACTAAAAATAAGGCCAGAGCCAAAGCTCCTGCAAAATAAACAAGGAAAAACAAATGAGATGTTAAACATGTAAATGTGCAGATTATTCAAGCAGAAAAGGCTGCTTTTTTTCACTGCTTTGTAAAGGTGCAACTCACAGGCTGGCGCACACTCAAGGTGCTTGGTGACATTTACCGCTGACTGTATTGCTGGAAAGGATCCGACTCTTATCAGACCTGACACGCAGTCTCTTTCTCGCATTCAGTGCCACCTTTTCTTACGGTTGAACTGCAACTCTTAGCAACGAAAAAACAATAAAACGTGTTCTCTGTCTGTTCTTTCTTTCTTTTCTTTTTTTACTTGAGGATGCATCAGAAAACCCTATAACTTTTCACTGCTCAGTTACTGAGAACTTAACTAGTGGTCGACCGATATGGGTTTTTTGATGGCCGATGCCGATATCTTAGAGAGCAGGGTGGCCGATGGCCGATATAAAGCCGATATAAATATATATACACACACACACACACACACACACACACACATACATATATATATATATATATATATATATATATATATATATATATAAATATATATACACACATACATATACTTTATATATATTTTAATCAATATTTAATAAATTAGAAATAAATTAGAAAAAAATCTTTAAAATAAACATGCTTAGGCCCTATACTTTAGATGGCAACTTCTTGAATCTGCAATCCTATTCACAAATAAAAGTAATTGTTGTCTTTCACAAATAAAGTAATTGTTTAAAAATATATGAATATGTGAATAAAAAGGAAGTAAACACTGTAACAGGGCACTCAGTAATCTGGTAATTTCATGCACACTGATAATCATATTTCTTCAAATAAATACTTTTTTGACTTTGACTTTTGACAAGGTAACGCTGCGTCAGCGGCGCGTGAGCAGCGCGTATTTTTTTCACGTTTATGCCGGCTACAAATGCACACTTCACAAGATATCACATTCGATTACATCTGCAAGGTTTGTGAAATGAAATGTCTATTAGATATTCATGTTTAAATTATGTAGATGCTCATTTGCTGAATGTTGACGGTAAATGAGAAAGTATTTTAGCCTGATTGTTTGCCTTTTCTGTTACAAATAATATAAAAGCAAACACATTACTTTTTCGTATACCATTTACTTTCTTTGATTACCAGTCCTGTAGCCACCTAGCCTGGTTCTACCAGACTCTCGTACATTTCATTTGTACAGAGTCTGGCACCGCTGCATTGACAATCGTTAACTTCCTTGTAGGCGGGTACTCTATTGAAGTCTAAAACTATTGGATCTGCCCAGAGTCACTCTGGATGTGCCACCAATCGCTAACGTTTGCTCGTGACGAGGAGGGCCACAACATCATGGCCAAAACAAAACTATGCAAAGATTGTTCTTGCTCCGGCTTTAACTTCTTGATTTTCGGCAGCGTTGCTACAACAGCGTTGCTTCACTCGCATCTTTCTCCGCTGCCATTACTGAACTACAACTCAAAATAACGCACGACGCCATCGTTCTCAGCCACTCCCTCTGTTCGCTGATTGGCCCTACAAAAAATTGATCGGAGAAAACCAAAGTCTACAGCAGAATCCCAGACGTAGTACTGAAGGAAAATGAAATTGAGCGGAAGTACGTAGGAGGGCGCAGCCAGGCTAGTAGCCACCAGTTCTGTCTAACAAAGTATTAGATATGACTGAAAGAGATCGTAAACTAATGAAGACGGAGAATGTGAGAGAGCGCTGTTTGATCATGCGCTGCCGTTCTCTTCTCAGCTGCTGGTGTTCTCAGCGCCGCCCGTCAAAATAAAAGTCCGCAGCGCTGTCAAAATAAAAGCCCCGCTTCCAACACATCGGCCAATCAGAAAAACGTATCGGCCGATGCCGATATTTAAAAAAAGCCAAATATCGGCCGATATATCGGCTGTGGCGATATATCGGTCGACCACTAAACTTAACCTACAGTAACTCTTTTTTAAGAAAAAGAGAGGCACTTTAGACTTGAAACTAAACAGCACTCCCTGCAGAGGTGCCTTGATAAGACCAAACCCTCCTTCCCAAAATACATCCGAATCACAACCCATATCAAACGGCGGATGAATCACACATTGCCGACTGAAGTAAACGTCCACACGCTGGCTCCTTCCACCCCTCTGCGTGGGTATTTGCTTTGCTGCAATTGTACCACAACAATAACACACATCAATGGTTTATCAAAGAAGCTTTGAAGCGCTTCGTTCTTCGTGATAAATGTCATTCTTCTGAGCGAGTCATCTCAGGGTCATTCTTTGAGCTTTGAAAGGCCATGGTGTGCTAGAGGACACTGAGCACTGCCCAGCAAACCCTCTGCTAACTACACTAACTTGTGCTCATGACATTTAAGGAGTGTCTAATTACATTAATTTATTCATCATGCCGTGGTCGCTGACTTATTGTTTAGACAGAAATAAATTATCCATCAAGGATCCGTGAATTCAGTTCAGGAGCTAATTATGCATGACAGAATTGTAAAATGTGAATTAAATATCACTGTTTGCATCATGCTAAATTATAAATTGCTTATAAAGTAACAAGTGAGTTTTTTTACGTGCCTCAAGTGTAAATCCTCAAGGATAGCGCAAATAAAATGGATGATCACATTTAAGACTATCACTCAGCAAAACAAATTCTAGTGCCAGATTGCCATTCATTTAGGTATTGCCATCAATACCAACTAATGACATGAAAACTCTATCTAAACAACTAGAAACACTTTCTCTGTAGTTGCATATTATTTGGGGACAAAATCACCCACGGCAAACAATGAATGGCATGTTACATGACACGCACAATCTGCAAAGTCGGCACAAAAATGAAGCCTATGCTGACCAAGTAATTTTACGAACTATGAATTTGCAACAATACATTTTTGAACAATGCCTTAGTGAAGTAACAGAATTATTGTATAGTTCAGCATAATGATTTTATAAAGAACAGTGCTTTGAAGAACATACCTATGACATAAGAGAGCAGGACGGCCAGCAGCACGGCGGCTGCGATCGCAGACACAGCGGCACATTTCCAGCTGCAGTACTTGGACGGCTTCTTCAGCTTAAAGGAACTCCTGGAGAATGTGTTTCTGGGTAAGAGTCGGGGTGGTGGGGAGTAGACGGTACCACCGGTCAAGGGATAACCTGGTGAAGAGCTGCTGAACAGAGGAGTGCTCCCAGATGGTGTCTTAAAAAGAAAGTGCCTACAAGAAGAAAGAAAAAAACAATAACTTGACTCATTTTAAACATGACTCAGCTGTTATTCTGAACTAATGCCAGCAGAAGACAAATCTCTTTCCTATCAGTATCACTAGTCTAAACGTTCTGAAAATTGTCAATATGCCCACGGCTTTTACTGGGCTTTGATAAATCTTATAAAAAAAAATCTTCTTTAATGAGCTGAATGACTAAACAGAAGCCTGTTTAAGCGTGTTTAATGGGGGAGTAGGTGATTTGTTTCATTCACATTTTTCAGAAGCTCATGTTGTTCATTTTATTCTCATGCTGTATAGTTTCTTCTCACAAACAAGAGTTCAATTTGTACATAATGGCTTTAAATGAGGCTCATTTAACACAGCTCTGGCCATTTAAAAAGTATTAGGCATTAGACTACTACTTTGTGTACTAGCAGTGTAGACTGAATGCATCATAAAGACAACTTCAATCGACTGCTCAGCAGAGAGAATTGATTTTAGTTGTTGTTAAATCCCTGTTCTTGCTAAGATTCAGTAGGATGCTGAATAACACAGTTCTAATCACCCTGGACTGCATCAAACCTTTTTTTATTCAAAAGATTATGACCATCAGACATAAAATGAGGGGTCAAATGATAAGGTGGATGGCAATGTTATTGCAAATAATGCCAGATCTGGTAGTCGTGGTTAACAGAGTCAAAGGTGGGCTGAAAGGGGTAACGTGTGTGTGCGTGTTTGGGGAGGGGGACAGATGGGAAGGGGATGAAAGCAGATGACAGTTGACCAGGAAGCTTTGATGAGCACTAGGTTTGGCTCAGGCTGAGGTCCTATGCTAAACCAGCCTCAGATCTTTGTCCATGTGTCTTGTTCGGGACAGGAGGTCCAGTCAGAGTCCACCAGGCCTCTCTGTTGCCCCCCTGCAAGGCATCCAACTGCTCCCTGCTGCCCACAGCCAGAACAACCCATGAGCACTGGCCAGCATCTCAGTTCTGCAAAACTCAGGAAAGAATCTATCGCTAGATCTGAGCTGAACCTGCTTAACAGTCTAGAATAACATGTGACACCATTTTCTCACCTTAATGTCACTATACACTACCAATCAAAAGTGTTTTTTTTATATATATATATATTTTAAAAAGAGGTCTCTTATGCTGAACAAGGCTGTATTTATTTGATAAAAAACACAGTGAAACAGTAATATTGCGAAATTATTACAACTTAAATAACTGTTTTTGTTTGAATATATTTCAAAATGCAATTTCTTCCTGTGATGGCGAAGCTGAATTTTCAGCATCATTAGTTCAGTTTTCAGTGTCACGTGATCCTTCAGAAATCATTCTAATATGCTGATTTGCTGCTCAAAAAAAATTCAGATCATTATCAATGTTGAAAATAGTTGTGCTGCTTAATATTTAAAGTTTCTTTGATGAATAGAAATATCAAGAAATTATATTATAAATGCCTTTCCTGTCACATTTGTTTAATTTAATGTGTCCTTGCTAAATAATAGTATTAATTTCTTTAAAAAAGCTTACTGACCACAAACGTTTGAACAGTAGTATGTCGTATGACTTTCTTTTTTATTTAGAACCCAAAGGTTTTTGAATTGTTTTAATATAATAAAGGAATGAAGTGATGAGCTGTCAAGCTCCAAAAGGAAAAATCACTATAAATATATGAAAGTGGACAATATGACTGAGTTTTTTTGTATGTATGTATGTATGTATATATATATATATATATATATATATATATATATATATATATATATATATGAGTGTATTGGTCACTGTATTCTTTAACTTTATGGAAAAGAACAGCGTGAACATTCTTCTGAACATATTTTCTGTTCCACAGAAGGCAAGGTTGGGGGAAAAAAGAGAGAATTTTCAATTTAGTATGAATTCTTCTTTAAAATATTTTCTGCATTCGGTTCCTGCTGCTCATTTCAGTGCTGGAAAGAAGTAACAGGTTGTGAAATGGCAGTCAGGTTCCTGCACAGCTGTGGTTTGAATTCACAGCAGAATAAGTGGCTGAGTGTGAACTGTGTTTTTCATATGAGCTGGATGAGAGCAGTGAAGTGGGTATAGAGAAAATCTGTCATTCCCTACTCCACTGCCTTTACTTTGTGTGTGTGGCCTTGCACTAAACAGTCGCTCTCGCTCTAGCTCAAGTCACTCATTCTAGCCTTTACGATTCATCTGAAAACAGACAATCTTTTTACCAATTTAGCTTAATAACACAAAGCACATAATATGAAACCTTGTCCTACTTTGATAATATTCTAGAATTATATGATGTCCAAACATATTTCATATGGTTTGACAGACATGTGATAAATCAACTTAAAATAAGCCTTAAAAGTGTTAAACCCTCAAATTACATAACACTTCCATCGAAGAAAAGAAGGGAAGAGATGTGAAAGTGAGGCGGAGATGGAGAAAGACAGAAAAGGAGGGACAACAAAGCAACAAATAAAAGTGTTATTGTAGCAAAATATTCATATTCTGACCCGCAGTCATTAATCCCTGAACTGCATCTACAAGGTTGAAACAACACTTAGGTTCAGTTCACACACACATATTGATTAATGAGCACACATACAAAGACAAATGGACACCTGATGGACACTGACTGTAAAATTAATTGATGCTCCATCTTATTCTTTTTTTAATGTAGCTGTGCTTTTCACTAGAAGGTTTGAAGATTATATTGCATTAAACATACACGGACAGACAGAAAGACAGACAGAGAGACAGATGGACAGATAGATAGATAGATAAAATAGATAGATAGATAGATAGATAGATAGATAGATAGATAGATGTTACTGCTTAATGCCTTTTCAACTTCCAACATAAAATCACATTAATTCCTCAAAATTATATATATATATTTTTTTACATAATTTTGTTTATCACAGTTTATGCCAGTATTATGAATTCCTAGAGCTTCTTCATCACAGTGAATTTGAAAGGTCCCTGTTGTAACACATGATGCTTATAATTACTTCTGAAACTTTTACCAATGTCAAGTTTTTGCACATTTTTAATTGTAAAAAATAAATACAACTTGCTAACTTGTGTTAGCGAATAAACAACAGCAAGCCAATCAGAGAATGCATGTCCTACTGGGACATCTCACCAGCAAACCATCCACACCAACAAGCGCAAACAGAGCACGACCGAGAAACATGGCAATAAGCAAAAGCAAGGCAAAGCCGCAAAAATTCTCACTTTCACAGTAAACACCTTTTCTCCCCTCCTGTGGGAGAAGAGGAAAGGTCCAGAGCAATTAACAAGCAAACATGAGATTTAGCAGAGAACGCAAACAAACACAAACATCTCTCAAGGTAAATTAGTATTCCACACAAATATATAAACAGTCCGAACTGTCCAAAACATTCCACTTAATTGGGATTTCCGAATCAGTGACGAAGCCTCTGGTTTGGTATTCAACATTTTTTACAGGGCCAAGGTCCTTTACTGTTTGCATGAAACATCCAAAATATATTGCCTTTTCATAGAGGCAAGTCTGCTGTTTATTTCCACAAACACAAAATATGATAAATGCCTCCAGGAAGCCCAGCCAACCAAAAATGGTTTTATGTTTAGATGCATTGAAAGGACTCACTGGAGTCTCTCTCTTATAGCACATCGATCTACCATTGTCCCCAATATAAGATGCAGTGGCAGCATTCAGAAACCTCAAGCTGAGGCTATTACATCCTGTCCACTTTATTCTCAACCATCTCCAGCTAGTGAAGTGTCTAGATAAGAGTGATTCCCATCCACTTATGAAAATAATGTTGCACAGTTGATCTCCTTATTGTA
The DNA here is from genome assembly GCA_031834385.1 of Semotilus atromaculatus. Lineage (NCBI taxonomy): Eukaryota > Metazoa > Chordata > Actinopteri > Cypriniformes > Leuciscidae > Semotilus > Semotilus atromaculatus. Next base: position 20,343,786 of record JAULUF010000001.1, on the reverse strand, counting down.
CCATGTGAGAATTGAGGCGTCCACACTCTGGTCATTGAGAGTGAGGAAAAAACAGCAGTTCAAGTGAGTCTGAAATGCCTTTCAAATACACAACAACATCACACAGGTCATCAGCACAGATGTAAACCGCAACTCCAATAAAAGACAGAATTAAAGGGCACCTATTATGGCATTTAAAATGTTCCTAATATTGTTTTGGGAGTCCCCAACAACAGTTTTACAAGCATGCAATGACAAAAAACACTTTTGTCGTTTTATAATATGCATTTATTTTTACCTGATTTGCTCAGTGACTCCTATATGAATCGTTCAGAGATTCATTTTTCCAAACCCCGCCTTTGCGTGACGCTAATCTGCGGTGATTGGTCAGATGACCCTGTCAGTTGGTTAACACAGAGTCAACAACCATCACCATAGACAGTAAAAGAAATGGCCATGGACACAGCGACCCCATTGATTTCAACGGAGAGAATTGAAGCCCAAAAGAAGCACTCACTTCCTGATAGCCAAGCGTACTGCGCAGACTCACACTGAGCTGGACGACGTAGATGTGACGTGAGCAACCTGACTGACAGTTGTAAATCTTCTAGTAGCTGTGCCGAGACAAATCTGAAACACCTAATCTTGCAGAGACGGCGAAGCATGACCTGGAGCAATTTAACCACCTATAACACAATACTAGTCTTGAATGATGATCAGAAGTTTCCAAGGTCGAAGTATGGGCTGACTTTAGACAGTAAAAGATTGCTACGAGCTTCTCCTTCTGTCTATACGGGAACTTCTCTACTGTGCGACAGAGAGTCCCGTGGTTATGACGCAATCATTCGCCTATTTTTACAAAAACGGCTTCTACGGGGCCATAAAGTAAGATACAAAGTAATGGAGCCTTTCATACATTGTCGTGTTTCTTTAGAAATAAATAATGGACAAATGGAGTCTTTGGACGCCTCAGATGTAAAGTTATTCGCTGTCAAAGTGACACCAAAATGAACGAGAGTCAATGGGATGCTAACAGCAGGTGATAGCCAGCTACAATGGCGGCCCCCAGAGGAAGCTTCAGTACAGTGTACAATGCTTTTATCAATTACATTGTGTTATAATAATGATTATAGTGCACCGCTTTGTAGTAAAAAATTCAAAATAAGAGAAGGAATTTAAGTTGAGTTATGTTAGCGACCATAGCCCAAAGTTCAGTGGTAAAAGCACATTCAGTCTTTGTTTGCGCGCATAAACATATTGATAATGCAGTACTACGAGGTATTGCTCTATTCTTTATGACAACTCCAATAACAACGACAAACACTTCACATATTTCAATACAATTGACACTGAAGACTATAGAAGCTGCGCTGTGCGTACACAACACACAAAATAATTATTGAGCATGCTACATAAAACATAAAAGCAACAATTATTAATATTAATAATACTTACAGGTTGTGATTCGTAGGAGGAAGCTGATCCAAATAAACTTAACCTTCCTTCAATATCAGCCGGCTCGCGAATCCATATTTGATAGCATTTATGTTTGTGAAGCAATCATCTTCAAAATGATGCGAACAAAGCACAAGGTTCGTCTATACTTCTGTGGTATAGTTGTATTTATGAACTGTAGCAATGCTCCTCCCTGGGCAGATGAAAAAAGTTCCCTTTTGCGTCGCACTTCAGAACACGTCTCGTCGCCATGATGATTTCAAGTTTTCCCTGGCGTCTCTACGAGCACAATAAGTGGGCGTATCTTATTCAAATAACTTGTCAAGTTGACGTCATCTAGATAGAGAAAAAGCATTGTTCGTCTATCGATTCATATCAGCGACTCAGAGTCGACTCTTACTTTTGAGAGACAATAACTTTGTATACGGTGAACTTTCATATTTAAAACTTTGCAGGATGTTTTCGTTCACTTAGATCTATGTTACACACTACATGAAAGGTAATTTTCGAAATTCCATAATAGGTGCCCTTTAATACATGCACAGTGATATTAAAAGATTTTTAAATTATACAATAATTGTATCATTAAATATTTATTTATTAGTGATGTCAGTAATATTTATATTTTTTACAGCAAGGATGCATTAAATTGATCAAATGTGACTTCATAATGTTACAAAATATTTATATTTCAAACCATGCTGTTCTTTTGAACTTTCTATTCATCAAAAAACCCTGAAAAAAATGCCTCACTGTTTCCACAAAAATAATTAAGCAGCACAACTGTTTTCAACATTTATAATAATAAGAAATTTCTTGAGCAGCAAATCAACATATTAGAATGGTTTCTCTATGATCATGAGACACTGAACACTGGGGAAATTCAGCTTTGCCATAGACATGAATAAATTACATTTTAAAATATAATAAAATAGAAAACAGTTATTTTAAATTGTAATATTACACAATATTATATTGGTTAGCATAAGAGACCTCTTTCAAAAACATAAAAAAATCTTACCCAACACCAAACTTTTAAACAGTAGAGTATATATTTCTGCAACCACTGAGCATGTAGTACTCTCAGCTTAACACATTTGACCATGTTTAATTCTCTGCAAAGATTTCCCCCCAAAATCTGAGCAAAAAGTATGCAGATTCCAAATGATTCCACCGATTATATCTGGCGACGAACATAAACTGTAAGTGATAGCTGAGATTCAGAGCAGGAGAGGCAAGAATTTTTTCTGTGGAGAAGTTCGAGGCCTGTTAGCGGATGACAAGTCATGTGCAGAACAAGTGAGAGAAATGACATCGGTGTTTCAAACAAGCCCACGGGGAGAGCAATAGAAGGGGAAAAGAAAAGAAAGAGACAGCAGGCAGACACACAACCTCTTCCCTGACGCCTAATAGAGAATCGTCTCCCATTTCCGTCCACTAAGATGGAGCACACCGTCATTAGCTCCAGCTCAGGGGGGCACTGCAGGAGTTTTAGCCCAAGTAAACCACCTCTAATTGGGCTCTGTCTCTGTGGCAGGCCCAGTTTTTTTTTCTGGATAAATACTGAGCTTCCTGGAAAGGAGCCTTAAATCTCAAGACTATGGAGGAGAGTTCCCAGAGCTCAAGTGTTCAGTGCATTATGATGCTGCGCTATTAACACACACTCACGCTAACACTCGGTTGAGATTTTGATGGTGGTGTGAAGTCCTGGAGGAAAACAGTTTGAGTAAAAAAAGTTTCTTCCCTCTGCTGTTCCTCAGAACTGGGCCATTTTTTATGCACTGACGGGAGATAACGATGGAGATCATATTTCATAAGATAATTAGTCTTGCATAGCTAGTCACAGTGAGCTTGCATTTTTTCAAACCTTCGAGCATCTGGAGTTTCCCCTCTGTGTTGCTGAAACCCAGCAAAACCAGGAACGGTCGTCACAGAGTCTGTTCATATGGACCAATACACTTGGGAAAATGTGCAAATTAAGGTCCAATTGTGAGACTGACCGGCACAAAAAAAAATGGTTTATTTTCATATGTCACCATAAGATTTAAGATTAGTATCAATTCCACTTAAAATCCTGTCAACTAAAAGAAGCTTCTAATGTATCAAGAATTTTTCAGTGCAGTAGTTTTTTGAATGACAGTAGTTAACCTGTTTTCCAAATAAAAAAAATAGCTTTTTCAGAACTAGAACTTTTTCCAACAAGAGACCAGGGCTTAATTTTTGCAGAGAAAAAAAAAAAAACGGATCCGGTTCTGCCACCTCCTAAATCCTATCCGGCACCTCATTTGGAGGATCCCCCATCTCATACAGAGAAAGATATTTATGTTATGACCTGTGTACATATGTTCAGTATAATAACAAAAATGTTGTTAATAACTTGCTACTTGTATGTTATACAAAAATGATTAAGAAGTTGAAGAAATGCAGCTACAAAGAGGTCCTTGCATGTTTTGGCAATGATTTATTGAATTTGACCACTATTTGCATTTGCAACACACAACAAGCATATTATTAACATATTACCTATTATGCATGTAGGCTACTGGGCGTCGTCTACTACAGTTCCCATAGCTCACTCTGTTTAACGGATCAAGTCATGAATGGGTCGAAATAAAAGCTGTACTTCTTATAACCACAGAGAAATGAATTGAAACGTTTTAGCTGTGTTTGATGTCCCTGAACTGTATTGTCTGTATTTGTTCTGTGATTTACGTTAGCAAAAAAATAAAAAATAAAAGAAAGAAATGCTTAATATTTTCTTTAAGGTTCTGTTACTGTATTTAAACTAAGGTACATGAATCAGATCTCCAGTGGTTTAAAGTCATCTGATGAATTGGACTTATACTGTTATTCCACATTAACTGGACATATTCTTCCACATTCCAGAAATGTAAATTACTCTAACTTTTTATTTTTAACATTGACACAGAAAAATCTCATCTCGTTAGAATTTGGAAGCTTTTGTTATATCTTCAAGTAAAATAAAAATATATAATATAATGTTCACAGTCCAAATATTTTTTTTTTATTATTCAAAATGTGAAAATATGGACTTATATGGTTCTTCGTCTCAAGGCTTCAGATGTTAAAAGAATATGCCTTATAAAACATTTTTATCAACAGTCTTTTATAGCCATTCACTTATAATTTATAATTATGAATAAAAAATTTAACCAATAATAATAATATTATATATATTTTTTTTTCTATTAATTGGTTAAATTTTTATTCATTGTTATGTATTTGCTTTAATTTACCCTTCAATATTATTTTATGTTCTCACATATTATTTAAACCTTTATTGATAATAACATCATAACTTAATTCTAATTATGTCTATAGGCAACACTGCACACAATATTATAGGCTATAATATAGCTTAATATCATAATTTCTTAATTCCGCCCTTATTTTGTCATTTATAATTAAATATAAATGAATTCTGTTCTTATCAGTGTCTGGTTATCTGTTTAATCATTCAGTTTAGTCTTCATCTGCCCCTACCTGTTTGTTTCTATGGTTACATACTTAGTTAGTTCTGTTTAGGTGTGTCTCGTCTTATCTTGTTAGCTCTCCGGTTTGTTTGCGTATTTAAGCCCTTTGTCAAGTTCAGTCTTTGTCAGTTCTTAACATTGTACTATGTAGGTTGTTCCGTTCTTTAGTCTGAGTCTGTATTTAAGTTTTGAGTTTATTTAATAAAAGACTGCTACACATGGATACAGCTTCCTCCTCTGTATTAACTAACGTGACAATAGGCCTATCCAGAGCTGTTGATCACACGGTTTATGCATTTAACTCGTGGCCATGAGAAATAGATGTGAAAATATATTATGATCCCATATATCGTTCCCTCAACATAGGATCTTGTTGCGGCTCTGAAGCATGAATGAAACTTAGCCAATCTTGATTGGTGTTGCGTCATGACGTAATGTGTGACGGCATACACGGAAGCTACAAAGAGACACCGGCACACAACAGAGTTAGCTTCTGCGATGAAGCAAGTCGCTCCCAGGCAGGGGAAGGCGTGGCAAAAGGACGCAGTTCTCGTTCCCTTTCTCAGGGAACAAGGGTTACAGTCGTAACCCGAGATGTTCCCTTTCGAGGGAACTCGAACTGCGATGAATGTCACTTTGGGGGAATGAATACCCACTATGCCACAATGAGACCTGCCTGTCCCAGTGTGAAGCTGCGCACAGGCACACTTAGGACGAGAGCACAAGGGTGCCGGGTGTAGATGGAATGTCCAGGCTGTAAAATCTAATAAAAGTGTGAGGGGTGGCCCATCCTGCTGCATCGCAGACTTCCTGGATCGAGGCCACCAAAAGGAGGGCTCTAGAGGATGCCATGCCTCTGGTCGAATGAGCCCTCACGACCAAAGGTGAAGGCAAACTGCGCACTTGGTAGGCCATAGATATAGCTTGGACAACCCAGTTGCTAATAGTCTGCTTGGAAGCGGGAGGCTCCTTCTTGGGCGACCCGAAACACACTAGCAACTGGTCTGACTTCCGCCATGAAGAGAACCTCTGAATATATAATTTAAGAGCTCTGACAGAGCACAGCAGGGCAGAAGTCTCTCCTCATCCGCCGTCACGTGAGGTGGAGGATGAAAAGCCTGCAGAACCGTAGGCCGTGCCATATTAAATGTAACCTTAGGCAAATAGCCCGGCCTGGGATGTAAGATGGCTTTAATGTTCCTGGGTCCACCTCACACTCTCTACACCATGTGGTGAAAAAATTCCCTTTTAGGCTGTACAATTTCCTTGTGGAGGGAGCTCTAGAGCTGATTATGGTCTCCACTACTCCTGCTGACAGGCCAGCCTCTCTGTACTGTGCCCCCTCAGGGGCCAGACCCACAGTTGCCATAACTCCGGCCGAGGGTGAAATGTTGAGCCCTCTGCCTCTTTCAGCAGGTCCCTCCTGATGGGAATCTCCCATGGATGGCCATCCAGGAGCGATATGTCAGAGAACCATACTCGGGTAGGCCACAACGGGGCAACCAACAGTAGACTGATCCCGTCACGACGGACCCTCTCTAGAACTCCCGGGAGCAGAGCGATCGGGGGAAATGAGTACAGACGCAGCCTCGGCCACATCTGCACCATGGCATCCAACCGCAGCGGGGGCTGGATGAGTGAGGGAGAACCACAGTGGACAGTGGGTCGTCTGCAAACAGACGCAAAACAGATCCCCTTCCACTGGGCCCGAACCTCTGGCATTATGACTCCACCACCTCGGGGTTGACAGCCCCTACCTCGACAGGATGTCTGCTCCCTTATTCTGAATCCCTGGGATGTATGTTGCTCTGAGAGACAACAGTTTCCCTTGGGACCACAGGAGGATCTGATGCGCCAATCTGCATAAAGGGACCCCCCTGATGGTTTATATAGGCCACCACTGACATGTTGTCTGACCTCACAAGGACATGATGACCTTTGAGGTCCGGCAGGAAGCTCCTCAGAGCTTGGGACCCTGCCAACATTTCCAGGCAATTTATGTGCCAGGATGAATGATGGTCTTGCCATAGGCCTGTCATAAAGTGGCCGTCCATGACCGCACCCCAACCCGTGAGGGAGGCGTCTGTCGAAACGGATTTCCGGCGACATGACGCTCCCAACACGGGGCCTCGGGGGACAGAAACCACGCTTTCTTCCACATAGATAGGGAACGAAGGCATCTGCGCATAACCCTGATCTTGCGGAATGGGTTCCCCTTCGGGGGGAACCCCTTGGTTTTCAGCCACCACTGTAGGGCCCTCATGTGCAGCAGGGCGAATGGAATGATGTTGGACGCTGCTGCCATGAGTCCCAGCACTCTCTGAAAGTGTTTGAAAGTGATGGCTTGGCCTAGCTTTATCCTGGTCACCGTGAGCAGGATGGACTCGATCCGTGCAGGAGACAATTGTGCCCGGGAGTACAGCAGGGAGTTTACTTCTTTATCCATTACCCGACCCTGCTTTGGGTCGACAACAGTCCAGACCATACCATTGAAATTTGGTGGGCGGATATCAAACTGCAGTCTGTACCCCAAGGGAACCAGCCTCTTTCGGGTTCGTTCTCGATACCCTAAGGTGGAGGACCAGCAGGGAATAATTGAAAACAGTTTCCGATGAGCGGACGTGAGCACTGCCTGGCCGCAGGCCTGTGGGGCGGACAGTGCAACATGCGTTGGCTGGAAAACGATGCGTCCCGAAGTGCACTTGGCGGCGGAAAGCCGACATCGATTTCCTGAGGGCTCTCCAGAGCGGAGGCTCTTTTGGATTCGTTCTCGACACCCTGAAGTGGAGGACAGTGATGATTTTCAATGATTTTCGACGTTCGCTGCTCATCATTTTTATTGAAAATGAAATGCAGCCATAAACACTGGATAAGTGAAACACGGTCTGAATGGTAGGCTGAATTAAAATATCTTACTTCTTAAAGTCAGATATTTCATCATTTTAATTCATAGAATTAAATGCGGCCACAATCACCAAACAATACTGTCTTAACTTTATTTACGGTCTCATAATCTACACGCTGCCTCAGCAAACGCGAGAATCAAACCGTTAATACAATATATATTTGGCTTTCATCCCTCGAGAAGAAAGTCAACAGGTGCGAAGCTGAAACATCCGACAGCTAACGGATGTACGCGTCAAGATATTTCTCAATGAACACTGCCAGCACCCTCAGGAGCTGACTGTGAATGCCTCGCACCCAAACAGTATTATTTCACAGATCGTGTGTGTCCCTTTTATTGCAGACCCGTAATATTCGCGCTACCTCGGCAAACGCGAGATTTGAGTCGTTCACAATATATTTTGCTTTAATCTCTCGAGAAGAAAGTCAACGGGCGCGAGGCTGAAACACCCAAAGCGCACGGCTGTGTGCGTCAAGATATTTCTCAATGAACACAGCCAGCACCCCCATGCGCTGACTGTGCATGCCTCGCACCCACAGAGAATCTTTATTGCTGAGTAGACCCGTAATCTACACCCTGTCTCGGCAAACGGCAGATCCGAGCCACTATATTCTATATTGCAATGCAGCCTTTATTTGGGACAATTCTTATGGGACAAACAACACCAAATAGGACAGACAGTTTGACACAGAGCACTTGCTGAAGAGCAAAAAGCTAACTCTGTTGTGTGGCGGCGTCTCTTTGTAGCTTCGGTGTATGCCGTAACACATTACGTCATGATGCAACACCAATCAAGATTGGCTAAGTTTCATTCATGCTTCAGAGCCGCTACGCTAAGGGCCTTTCCCCCAAAGTGTAATGTTACGCAGTTCGAGTTCCCTCGAAAGGGAACTAATTAACCGAACATGTCCCCTCCCAGTCACTGTAAAATATAAACTTTGTTGCACTTCTGTTATGTCGCTATGAATATTTTCACATTTGAGTTATAAATAATATTCAAAAAAAAATTTTTTTTTATATTTACGTGCATAGGTGGATTTTTACAGCTCTATCTGAGCATATTAACAAGTATTACACATTATATCCTGAGGAAACTTGTCATGATGGAGATTGGGACTAAATTGGCCCACTTTTTAGTGTATAAAAGTACACTTTTAAGTATACTTTAAGTGTAACAGTAGTAAACTTCTGAAAGTTTTTCAGAACTAGTTTTCTTTAAGTGAAATACTTCATACTTAAGGATATTTGCTTTTGCTGTGCTAATTGCAAGGGTGGGGACAGCAACTGTAGAAGCAGATATAAACTAGAGGAGATTTAGACTGAGCTTCTCGTCCTCCCTGCCAATACGTCTCTACAGCACGACTTCAGTATCCAGCAAGATTCATCATCAATCACCCCATCAAGGTTGGTCAGAAATCTTGGAGTAATATTTGATGACCAGCGGACCTTCACAGACCAAATTACAAAGACAGCTTGATCATGCAGGTTTGCACTGCACAACATCAGGAATATCAGGCCTTTCCTAAATGAGCATGCAACACAACTTCTCATCCAGGCCCTGGTCATTTATAGGCTTGATTACTGCAATGTTCTTCTGGCTGGACTTCCATCATGTGCATCTAAACCTCTACAAATGATTCAGAATGCTGCAGACCGTCTTGTCTTCAACGAGCCCAAATGGGCCCACGTCACTCCTCTGGTCATCTGTCTGCACTGGCTACCACTCGTTCATCAAGTTCAAGGCATTGGCGCTTGCTTACAGATCTACCACAGGCTCAGCTCCCTCCTACTTTCACTCGCTCCTATGAGTCTACACCCCTACCAGAAGCCTTCGATCGGTCAATGGGCGGCGGCTCGTGGTACCCTCACAGAGAGCCACAAAATCACTATCCAGAACATTCTCATTCACGGTTCCATGCTGGCGGAATGATCTCCCCACCCTCATCCAAAATGAAGAATCCCTGACAACATTCAAAAGACAACTGAAAATTCATCTCTTCCTTGAGCACTTCAAAAAAAATCTTTCCTTTTCCTTGAATCCTCCCTTGTCTGGCTTATGCTACTCTGAGAAATGCCTGAACTTTGTATTTTGAGCACTTCTTGTGTTGTTTTTGGCTCTTCACGATGATTCACTTGCTTTAGTCTTCATTTGTAAGTAGCTTTGGACAAAGGCTAAATGTAAATACTCATAGTTTACTATTTATGTATTATTTATGCACAGCAACTTTTTTATGTTTATATAGTTTATATTTTGTTATATTGCATGTATTTTAAACATCTTTTTAATATTTTTAAACATTTTAGTTTACTTGGTAACTGTTTTTTTTAAAGGTTAGCTTCATAAGTCTAAACCGCCACAGGTCAGACAGCAGCATCAAATAGTGGGTCAAATCACCCCACCGACTCTCCACTACAAAAAGATGGCAGAGCTAAGAGCAGCTCTAAACTGCCTCTGTAAATACCCAACGGTATTTATCTCATTAAACTGTCGTGAGAAGTGCTGGGTTTGCACTTTGTGGCAGACAGGGCTGTCTAACAGACAAAGCAATATGAGGTAGAGGCTGTTGGAGGTCACGTCCATATGCCCTGAAAGAAGTCATTCTAATCTGCCAACCAAGGATAGAGCTTTGAAGTGTCAGGGGATTGTGGGTAGTCCGTCCAAAGTCTGGAGGCAGCTTGATATGTTTGAAGGATCTGTGAGTGCATTTGCCTGTGTGTGCATGGAGAATATTGAAGAAGCAAACCTGCAGCCGCTCAAAACTGTGATGCAGCTGCGTGTCGGAGGTAAAAACCCTTCCGAACTTTTGCCTGCTCCACCTGCGGTTTCCTCGGCTACAAAATCCCGACCACTAAGACAATATATTTCATGTGACAGCTGCACATTCCTCACTTTCTGTGACTCTCAACCAATCTGTCACCATATGGCCTTGTTTCTCTCTCCTGCTAACACTCTAGCATTCAAAGCAGAACTTCTCATATCCCGTGCTCGCCGTTGCAGCCCTGTTTTGCATGCGTGCCATCGCATGACCTATTTTTCAGGCGGTGCTTGCTTCATCTGAAAGTGAGTGTCAATTTTTTTTATGGGAGAGACAGAGAGAGGAAGGTATCTGTGGAGATAGACGGTGACTGGTGCTGATGGACGTGGAGTGTGTGCGAATGTGTGTTTATACGTGTTCATGGATTCTGCGGAGTGAACGCATATGCTGACACGGTATTGGACACACAGCGTGGTACTGGGTGGGGTAGTAAAGAAACTGGTTTGTGGTGTTTATCCGAATACCTGGTGAATAAAACATCTGAAAGATAGGGGGATGGGAACCGAGAGAGAGAGAGAGAGAGAGAGAGAGAGAGAGAGAGAGACAGAAAAAGAGAGAGAGAGAGAGAGAAAGAGAGAGAGACAGAAAGAGAGAGAGAGAGAAGAGAGAGAGAGAGAGAGAGAGAGAGAAAGAGAACAAGAAATATACACGAAAAGAGTGTCTCTCATAAATAGTGCATTCAGCAATAGAGGAGAGTATTGTTGAGTCAAGGGGAGCGACCCTCCAGCCCTACAAGAAAAGATACCCTATACTACACAGTAAACAAACACAAGTACAACCCATGGAGACCCAGCAGACACCATCCAGTGTGTGTGAGTGTGACAGGCTGTGACTAAGTGTTCGATGAGGGTCTCTAGAAAGGTAGGTGATTTGAGTCTGTGTTCTTTGTGTCTGTGCCCCCTAGACCAGGGGCTAATTACATGTCGTGACTGCCAAAATACAATTCTAAAAATCTACAAAATAAAAATAAAAATAAATTATATATAATTATATATATATATATATATATATATATATATATATATATATATATATACATATATAATTATTATTATTAGTAGTAGCTGACAGCTTGATCAGCTTGAGTAGTAGTAGTACTAAGTGCTCATTCAGGTTGAGTTTAGAAATAACTAAACTCAATAACTAAATTCAGGTTGAGTTTAGTAATAATAATAATAATAATATTATTATTAATAATATCACAATTGATAATCAAGTATCATTAATCACAAAACAAATATAAATTATCTTATTTTATTTTATTTAATTTATGAAATCAAATGAAATTATAACATAATATATTTAAATATATATGTTTAACTAAATTATAACATAATTAAATGAAAATAATTAATTCAGTTTAATAATTATTCTTTTTTATTTTATTATTTCTATATAATCTTAATAATATAATTTTTATTATAGAATTTTCTATTATATGTAGATAAAAAAACAAAACAAATATGACAAT